>CAWUFW010000108.1:1234313-2468627 GCA_963921515.1 Calotriton arnoldi | reverse complement strand
TTTACAGTTCCCTATATCCTTATTACATATGCAACTGTTTGATTTTTGCTGATTGATTATTAAGTTATCAATTTATTTCATATTGTATAATCTTACTGTAATTTTTATTAAGTATATATGTTTTGTTGCATTACTCTTTCAAATAAACTTCTTTTAAACTTAAAAAATGAAGGAAAGAAAGAACGAAATAAAATAAAAAGAAAATGAAAGGAAGGAAAGAAAGAAAGAGAAAAAAGAAGGAAGACAGAGAAGGAAAGAAATGGAAAGAAGAAAGGAAAATAAGAAAATAAGAAAAATAAAGAAGCAAAGAAAGAATGAAAGAAGGCAAGAATGAAAGAATGAAAGAAAGAGAAAGAAAGAAAGAAAAAATGAAGAAAAGAGATGGGAAAAAGGAAGGAAAGACAAAGACAAAAAGAAAGAAGGCAATAATGAAACAAAGCTAAAAAGAAAGCAAAAAGAAAGAAAAAGAGTGAAATAAGGAGAGCAAATGAAGGAAGAGGAAAGAGAGCGAAGGAAAGAGATAAAAAAAGAAGGAAAGAGAAAAGGAAAGTGAGAAGGAAAGAAAGAAAAAAATAAAAGAATGAAAGAATGAAAAAATTTTAAGAAAGAAGGAAAGAGAGAAGAAAATAGTAAGAAAACAATGAAAGGAGGCCAGAATGAAAGGGGAAGAAGGAAGAAGGAAAGAGAAAGAAAGAAAATGAAAGGAAGAAGAGAAAGATGGAAGGAAAGGAAGAATGAAGGAACCAAAGAAAAAGAAAATCAGGGAAGAAATTAGGGAAGAAAGAAGGAAAGAATGGAAGAAATGAAGGAGAGAGAGAAAAACATAAGAAGATACAGAACAGTTTCAAATGCACACAATCTGGTATGCTGTGAAAAAGCAGCAGCCAGTTGAGCAAAACACTCCAAAGTGAATTTACGACAGAATTGGCAGGTGACGGGATCTGATAAAGATGGAATGTGCATCAGAAGCTTCTTGCTATCACATCAGGCTCTAAACACAAAGGCAACACTAAAGTAATTATAAAGTGAAAACAAAAACACTGGCACTGCAGGGAAGTAGGCTGTGTGTGGATGTGCTCCTTGTGAGAGAGCAAAATGCAGTCACTCAAAGTGAACTTAACCAGTGGCTTAAGTAGGCTGACCACACTGCTCCATGCTATATTCTTTACTGGGCAGAAGCAAACCGTGAATGACACAACAACAAACAAATGGATGAATAGAGATAGCTCAAATCCCTTATATGTAAGCATATTGTACATATTTTAATAAAATCAAAAGGTCTTGGGTAACGCCAGACCTAAAAAGCACACTGACATATAAAAACACACACAATTCACTCTCACACGCATGAAACAGTAGTTTATGAATGCCAATGGGTGTTCTCAACCGATGAGGGCACGAAAATGCATTTGTGTTTGTGAATTGGAAGTTTACTTTGTATCTGCATGGTAAAACCTCTTTCCAGACTTGCCAGGGAACATTTTATCTTCTCTTAACGCTCCAATTCCAAAGCTTAATCTACTTCTATGGAAGGAATAAGATGAAACATAACAGTGCAGCCAATATTGTGCGAGCAGTACAAACTCAGTTAAATCTTGGATGTAGGCCTTTCCAGGTATTGTGAGTGACCAGCAAAAGTGAACAATCAGACGGTGATATACAAAGTTTGCAACTCCAAATTGTCTTGCTGTAGATATAGGGGCCTCTTCTCATGTATCATTAGTTCCTTAAGCAGACACATTCAGCACTGAAATCCTGATGCCTACCTGGAGCACATTTGTACACCGTCCTAGAGCAAGGAAGAGCTCAACAGTGAAAAAAGCAACTCCTTTAACATCCAAAGATATTGCTGTGGATTCCATGACTATACGAAATGTTTAGAAGAGCACCACAATATAAGCAGATTCATGTTTTTGTTGTCACAAATTTGTTTTAATGTGAAAATGAACGATGGCAAATTGGAAAGTATTGAAGGATAATCATCTTTAATATTTGCATCAGTATATTTTCCAGTTTTGAAATTGGTTTTTCACTTCTTCCAGATGGAGATATGTTTTTTGAAAATTTCAAATTAAAAATAATTAGAAAATATACACAACCAACAAATTTGCTAAAGAACAGAACAGTTTCAATATCCATTTGTAAGGCAGTAAACAATCTATTTGCAGTTTGTTAACATTGAACTTCAAATCTTCATTAACTGTGATGTCCTTTTGAAGTAATATGTTATACCATGGGCCACTCGCCCGACACCTTCCCTAGAATCCAGCTCTATGCAACAGGACATGCTGCCTCCTTACCTGGATTTGGATGGCTGTGCTGGCGGGCCGCTGCAGGCATTCTGGGGCTCCTGCCAGTGCAGGCTTCGGCATTCTTCTCCCTAAGGGCCATTTTGGAAGTCTCTATAGTTCTACTTCCCAGAATTGCTGAGAAGGAGTTTTCTAAAACCCAGTCCATCATGGCGGCTCAATCATTCCTAGTTGAAGTGCCTTCCCAATCCATTATGGCCACATCATTTCTGCTGTAATTTCCTGTTCTAAGGGTATATAAAGAGTGGGATTTTTATTCTCATTCCGTTGCAACACTTATTCGCTCCCATAGATGTGTTTCCATGCTCCTGCTGTTCCTTTTTCCTGTGACATTTTCCTGGTTTGCTGCTCCTGTTTTCCTGACGGATTCTTCCTCTCTCCAGTTGGCGCCTCCACACCTGTGGAGGTCTCTCTTCTGGCTGGCGCCTCCAGTGGTGCTTCTGTGTCCAGTTTCAGTCTACTGCAGTGGTTCCCAAACTGTGCGCTGTGGCTCCCTGTGGAGCTGTCAAACTTAGCCAGGGGAGCCGCGCACCAAGCACTTTAATGCATTCAATGTTGAAGGGTCTGTCGGCTTCAGTTAAACTAATCAGACTTAAACACATAATGTCGATGATTTGTAAGCGACATGCCTAAAGCCGTAAACGTAGTGCTTAATTGATGGCATGTCAAGGAGATGATCTCCATATTTCACTAGATTCCCACGTTCCAACACTCCCAAAGTAAGAGGAAGATGCTGGATTTATTTTGTCAGACTTGTTAATAGTTTCGTTTATTTCCAAATGCATTTTACACCAATGCAAGTTATCAGGAAAGTACAGTTGTCCTGTCTATTAAACACACTAAGTATTATTAAGTATTGACATTTGTACTTGAATCATAGGTACTTCCAGTACACATTTCTTTCAGTACACACACATTTCCAGACAGGCCTGCTCTCTCCTTGAGTACAGGGAAGTAAAACACCATATACAGCATAATGCAAACATTTGGAAGCAAGAAAGAGGGACGTTTAAAAAAACATCTGAGGAATTTATTTTACTTGCATTGATTTGACGGCACTTTTAGGGAGGAGACAGTAAAAATAAAGCTGTATGTGGTTTAAAAAACCATGAGTCACCCTGCTGAGACAGGTGTGTTGGCACGTATGACATGGGTAGAAATGGAAGTGCATGCAAATATTCTTCGAGCGCAGAAACACTTTGGCAATGGGGCCTTCATGCATAGGGATATTATCTAGCACTGTAAGTGGGAAAAAAAAGTTTGAAAGGGTACTCTAAAAAAGGCATGGGCAAAGAAGTGTAACTAGGAATATTTTATTAGAGGCACTGTCTTAGTAATACCAAACACCCTGCGTATATGATTATAATACCTTCATCAGCTTCATCGCAATTATTTTCAGGGAGAAAAATGAGAGTACTCCTGAGGCCGGGCTTACATCCCCCCCACCCTCCCAAAAAAGTAACATGGGGAGCCACGACCAATGGCCAATGGGTCAAAGGAGCCGCAGGTCGAAAAAGTTTGGGAACCACTGGTCTACTGTGTACCTTAGTCTCTGCCCACGCCATCTGGAAGCCTACTATCACAATCAGAGGTTCTTTCTTATTGGGGTTTTTCCTCCTTGGGGCTTCTTCTGGAAGGCACCATCTGATAAGCCACTGAAGGTGTCGACAGCATTGTGGCTACCGGAAGGGATCACCCTTACCTCGGGCAAACCAACTGAGACTCAAAGATCTTCATGTCATCCTAAGTTATTAACCAGACATTTTAAACCTGAGGGTTCTGACAAACTTGACACAATATGATGATGATAGCATAATATTAGAACATCATACATTTTCCAAAGTGCAAATATTTGGTTCATTATCCTCTGAAACAAGAATCTTGGACATGTGCACAATACTCATGTTGCCTTTGACACTGTAGACCATGCAGTACTCACTCATAGAATTGCAGACGTGGGTATTAAAGAAAGCGCCCTAAAACGGATAATGTCTTTTCTCAAGGGTATGACTATTCAAGTGCTTGATCAAGCATGCTCCTCAGACATTTTTCCTCCGAAATGCGTGGTGCCTCAGGGTTCGGCCTTAAGCCCTATCCTCAGTAATCTTCACATGCGTACTCTCACAGAGATCATATGAGGGTTTGGGTTGTCAATAGTGTTGTACTTGGACGACATCCACATTTTCATGTCTGTCTCCCCAGCACATTGTTCAAACTCTCAACAACTTGCACCCTGTTTAAAGGAAGTGGCCAAATGGATGGCAAATTCTTGCCTCAAACTTAACTGGGGCAAGACTGAGATTATTCTACTGGGAAATATAATTGAGAATCAGGCACTGATACCCTGGCCGGACTGTTTAGGAAATTTACCCAGCCCCAAAAGACCTATAAAGAGCCTGGGCATCAGGCTAGATGATACCCTCACCATGGAATCCCAAGCCAAGAACATTGCAGCAAGCTTTATACTTAGACATTCTTTAGGCATACTTAGAAAGCTCAGGAAAGTGCTAGATCTTCTTCCTCTCCTTTCCAGAAGGCTTACTATACAGGCTTTGATAATGTCTCTTCTAGATTACGGGAATCCTCAGTATTTTGGATCCCCTCACTACTACTACTACTACTAATAATGTAATTAAAAGGCTACAGGTGATACAAAATGCGGCATCCTGCCTTCTTTTAATCTTCCTCAGGCATCAGCCAGCAAAAAAGTCACTGGTACTCATTCACTGGCTTCTGATGGAACAGCAGGTGCAGTTCAACGTTGTATGGCTCATTGGGCCTTTTACAACAGAGGCCCCCAGCTATTACAATCTGTGGTTGCACCCTACATCCACGGCAGGATGCTGAGGTCGGCTAACGCACACTCCATGACGGTACCAAAGATCATCAGAGCATGATGGGAATGCCACTTGTTCACGTATCTGGCCCTCAAGTTATGGAATTCCTTGCCGAGAAGACTATGCCAAATGGATCTAGAACCCACTTTTAAAAACTCTCTGAAAACCTGGCTGTTTGTGAACTAGCTGTTCTCTTGTTCTGGATGCAGAAATAGTGCAGGCTGGGTTAGTTCTGCTTAGCGCTAGGAAGCCTTTACATAACCATGCGCTCTACAAATTCAACAGAATAGAATAGAAAAGCTTCAGAACTTCCTGTATGTGTTTAGCACTGTGTTCAGTTTGCTGTAGGTGGAGGTTGTGGCTGAAAGTTACCCTGTCTCTAGAACTACTTCAACTAGGGCAGGCACGCAAGGCACTGGGTGCCTGATGTGGCCCTCAGGATACCCTGTGCCCAATCCTCATACACCTGGCTCTCGTTGTGCATCCTCTTTAGATGTGCACAGTGGGCACTGACACAGCTCCCTGCACCGGTCACTTTGTCATCAGAACACACAACGCACTGAGTTAACCTATGCGCAGTGTACTTTGAGTGCTGTGCCTGGTCTTAAAATCCCCATTGGCATTGAAATCAATGTGCATGGCCATCCACATCTAGATGTGGTTCTGTAACAAGTTCTTATAATTAACATAACCTACAGACAGCAGGCTCTGGGAACAGGGAGTAGTAGCAGGCTTGCCCTACGTCAGGTCCATTTGCCATCAAACTGGTGTGCATGTCCTGTGGCTATGCACAGCCTGGTCCAGGTAGGCACGTTTTCTTTACATTAATATACTCAGTTCCATTGTCCTGGAACCCTCTCAACTTTGGCATTTGGTTCTCATTTCCCAGAAAGTTCTTTTTATGATGCACTCTGATGGTCTAGTTTGTGAACCATTGGCTTTGTGTAATGGCAGTCCGCTCCTGTCCATCGCATGCTATGTTTCTGGTCTTAAAGCATGTTCCGCTTAACAAGCACAGTATTCCTTTTATTACAAGTGAGAATTGGTATTTAGAGGATGCATAGCTATACCCCTGCAGCAGAAATCCTAGTTCAACAATTCGCTGTGATAAGGTCCTACACCATATGCTCTTCCATGCATCACCATTTTGCACTGCTCGGGTTTGTGCTGACTGCGAAACGTTGTCAAGAGGTGAATTATCAAGTGTGCGTTCATATTTTTATGAAGGCTTCTGATGCAATAGATTTTTTGCAGAGAGAGCTTCCTCGTGGACTTTGAAAGTCATGGAAGCACTGATCTCCAGATCTCTCACAACTGAGCAGTCCCCCAGAAAATGAGGGTGCAAGGCGAGGATATTTCCTGAATGCTAACCTTGAGTTCAAGTCTTAGCTCATACTCATGATTTTAGCACCTGGTTTGTGGCACAAATGGCGGTCAGTTTTGACAGCCCACCCCTCAAACAGTGTTGCACACATGGCACCGATGATCCATAGAAAAACAACCAACCCGTATTCTTTCATACCTTTCATATAAGTACAATAATAAACAGAACTGTGGCAAACTGAGACCTCATAAAATCACACCATTATTGTTAGTGTAAATTATGTGGCAGGTTTACTCAAATCACCGCACTCACATAACCAGCAACCTAAGAGACCTCCACTGGCTCCCAGTCAACAAAAGAATCACCTTCAAGCTCCTCACACACACCTACACAATGCAGGACCTGCATACCTCAACCACCGCCTCGCATTCCACTTACCCACCAGAGACCTCCTCTCTGTCCAACTGGCCCTGGCTACCATCCCACGTATCCATAAGACCACAGCCCGAGGAAGATCCTTCTCCTACCTCGCAGCGAAGACCTAGAACACCATGCCTCTCCGCCTAAGGCAATCTCTGTCACTGCCACAATTCAGGAAAGACCTCAAGACCTGGCTCTTTGCCTGAACCACAGTTTCACAGTTTATCACGGAGTCTTGGCTTGAAGCCTCATCTGACCCCATTGTTACTCTTGCTACTCCAGTTGAATACAAGATTCTTAGAGCTGACCGCCCAGAAGGGAGGGGGGGTAGCCATCTTTTACAAAGATAAGTGGGAGTTGCGGAGGGGGGACGTCACTTCATGGGGGGCCTGCGAAGTCCTTGACTTTAGCATTTGCTTTTCAGACCACTTCACGCTGGGGGACTCGCTTATCTACAGGCCCCCGGGGCATGTGGGTCCGTTCCTACAGGCCTGTGGGGATGCTATTGCAACTAGGGCACTAAGATTTTCCAACTACATTGTCCTTGGGGACCTAAATATCCACTTTGATCAGGTTCAGGCTACGGACACGTCAAACTTTCTGGATATTTTGCACCTGGCCCAATTAGTTCAGTGGGTCGGGCTGCCTACCCATCAGGCAGGTCACATCCTGGACCCAATCTGTACCAATTTTCCCATCTCGATGAGGGAACCGTGTCCGGTCTCCTGGTCCGATCATTTCCTGACATACTTTTCTTGGGAGGTGCGCAACGCTAAGCCCCCAGTGTGTCCCTTTCGCAAACCGGCCTTTGGTAAAATTGCCCCCGGTGCTCTCATTCATACTCTGGAAACCTCTAGACCCACTCTCTCGGGTGATCTGGAGAGTCGACTAGATGATTTCACCAGCTGGGTTTCAAAGGCGGTTAACTTTCTTGCCCTGCTGAGCTGTATTAGGCCCTCTAGGGGTTCGCCGTCTAAACCCTGGTAGAGCCAAGAACTCAAAGAATTAAAACACGAATGCAAGATTCTTGGGCGAGCATGGCGCCGCAGTGATTACTGCCCTGCAGCCAAGCTGAAGCTTAGAGCCAAGCACAAAATCTATTATGAGGCCATAGCTCAGGCTAAAAGGGAATATTTCACTGCACGTATCGACTCTGCTAAAAACAATGCTACGGAAATTTTTTCAATAGTACAGAGCTTTACGTCACCTCTAGCCCAGGCTAGTGCATCTCCATCTTCAGTCGTCTGGTGCGAGACTCTTTCTACATTTTTTTTGGACAAAATCCGCATGATTCAGGCGTCTTTTTTACCAGGTGTTATTGAGATTGAGGCAATGACCTCGCCTCCTCCGGTGGGCACTATACACTGTCTGGATGCTTTTATTCCAGTGAACTTGGCTGATGCGCTTAAAATCCTGAAGAGCCTAAAGTCTGGCTCTCCTTCTGACCCTTGTCCGGCCAGGTTGCTAGCAGCAGCAGCCGAGACGATCAATCCTGAGGTGAATAGCATTGTCAATCTGTCCCTCCAGACAGCTAGTGTCCCTACATCCTGGAAACAGGGCAAGATCTTACCACTCATAAAAAAGCCATCATCTGACACTCATAGTCCAGGGAACTACAGGCCTATCTCTCTATTACCCGGTCTGGCCAAGGTGTGTGAGAAGGTTGTCACCAAACAACTCACTGAGTTTGTCGAAAGAGAGGGTTTGCTGCACCCCGCGCAGTCAGGGTCCCGAGCAGCTCACAGCATGGAATCTGTACTGGTGGAGATGGTGGAGGCCATCCGGGAGTGCTTGGACGCCGGCGGGAGGGCAGCATTGATTTTGCTTGACCTCTCGGCGGTGTTCGACACGGTCCCTCACTCTCTTCTCCTCTCACGTCTGGCCAGGATAGGGGTGGCGGGGACGGCCTGGAATTGGCTCAGGTCCTTTCTTGAGGGTCGGGCCCAGCAGATCTGGCTGCCTCCATCTTCCTCTCTTCATCAGGATGTGACTACGGGAGTTCCTCAGGGGTCCGCCCTCAGTCCCCTTCTTTTTAACATTTATGTGACCCCCCTGGTCTATCTGGCTGAGAGTTTGGGAGCTAAGGTGATGGCCTACGCTGATGACACTCAGCTGCTCTTTACCTGGGACAGTGATGACAATTCTGTCGCCTCAGTTCATCACTGTATATCTTCCATCTTCAGGTGGCTCGCTGGTGCTCAACTAAAATGCAACGAGGAGAAGTCGGAGATTTTCCTGTTTGGAAAATTCCCCCCCAGGTTCCGGGAAGCTCTGTGGCCACCTGATTTTCCCCTGCCCTCCTCTGAAGGGAAGCCGGCAAAGAACCTGGGGGTATAGTTTGATGAGAGTCTTTCTTTCTCTTTTCACATTACGAAGCTGGCCGGTACTTGCTTTGGCCTTCTCAAGACTTTAAGAAAATTCTTTCCTCTCCTGCCTCAAGCAGCTAGAGAAAGGGTCATATGTGCCCTCATCCTGTCACAGCTGGATTATGCCAACGCACTTTACATTGCCATTCCTGGCTACCTGATCAAAAAGCTTCAGGTAGTCCAGAACTCGGCAGCCAGACTTCTGCTGGGTATTTCCACCAGACATAGCGTGCGGCTCCATTTGCGCTCCCTTTACTGGCTTCCCGTAGCGGAACGGGTAAAGTTCAAATCGCTGGTCCTAGCCCACCATGCCCTACATGGCATTGGTCCATCTTATCTGCAAAAGCGCTTTACCTTCTACGTGCCCACTAGACTGTTGCGATCGGCATCCCACTGACTCGCAAGGGTTCCCCGATTTCAGTTCCAGAGGTTGGGAGGCAGGTCTGTGACTCGAAGGGCTGTGGCAGCGTGGAATGCACTTCCCCTGGTTTTACGCAATATTGAAGACCTGTCAGCATTCAAGAAAAATTTTAAAACGTATCTTTTCGTCTGCTAGTCTCCTGCTCCCCTTAAGACATCGCGCCGGGACACTCATGAGTAGCCGTGCGCGTTATAAATCCAAATAACATAACATAACAGCGCCTCGACAGACCTGCAGCTCCCCCCCCCCGAGCGTATTGAGACCCTTATGGGTGAGTAGTCACGTTTTACAAGCGATTGATTGATTGATTGATTAAAATTAGGAAATATGCTAACTTAAGGGTGTTTCCAATGGCAGCCAGTGATGAAAAACGACTTAACCTGGCTCCCAGACTAACAAACCAACAAGCATCAGGTGTACATCTTAACATTTCACCTGATGTAACACTACCACCAGTTTACAAGGGGTTACCCCTCATCTGGAGGCCAAAATCCAGAGGAACTTAACTCCCACTTGGGCCCCAACCAAATGATTCCAGATGCATTATGACCACACCGGCATTCTGGGGCTCTATTTTTTGGTTGATTTTTAGAACCAAACGTTTTTTGATCGCCTAATAACTCAGCCTTCAATATTCAAAAAACATTATGAGCAATACAATGAAACACATGAAACATTAGGAAGAGCATGTATATTGAAAAATATCAAAAGGGTTTCACTGAAGGAAAGTCACAAAGTGGCAGATGGCCCCTAATTCCCTCTTTGTCACCACTCCGTAAGGGACCTCGTCATGGCAGAGTCTGATCAGTCCCAATTTCACCCCTTCATGTGACCCCCTGGGTGGTCTATGGCAAGGTACTGCTGCTGCCTAATCACAGAGTCTCACTACATGATACAAGAGCAGCCACATTCTGGTCAATGACCACCACCCACATACCTGACTGAGATGGAAACAATGCCCACTTGGTTCAGTTCTGACACTAGTTACCATTGGGGCATATTAGCAAGACCGGCGATAACATTATCGCCATTTTAGCGGCAGGAAACTGCCGCTAAAACGGCGATAATGGGCTTGCTAATATGCGTTATGGAATTCAATAGAAGCCCAGGTTAGATGTCCTGCACATCTAACCTGGGCTTCTATTGAATTCCATAACGCATATTAGCAAGCCCATTATCGCCGTTTTAGCGGCAGTTTCCTGCCGCTAAAACGGCGATAATTTTATCGCTGGTCTTGCTAATATGCCCCCATTTTCTTTACCATTAATTTGGTGTAATGGAGTCCATACCTTTATATTCACTAAAGCCATTCAGCTCTGGGGCCCTCATTGACTAGACACCCTTTCAAAGCAGCCTATCAAATTAACAAAATGCAGTATATTTGAAAATGTATAATTACTATTCGAAATGTATGAATGAACGTGCAGGGTGAGTTTGAAGTCCAACACTACTTACACATTTGCACAATTGCGTACTCAGGATGCACAGTTATATTTCAGACATTCTAATGCTTCAGTAAAATTATTCCATTATGATCGATCGGTGCACTCGTGCAGGTATTCTAACGACTTTGGATCAAGGACAGGCCAATCGGATTTCTTAAAAACTAAGCATGTGAAGTCTGGATCTTGGCAAATGAATTTTAGCCCAGCTGGCCACCACAGACATCAGCCAAAGGTTTGTAACGTGGATGGATGATGTGCAGCTTGAAGCAATCACAGCAAAATTAATACACGTCTTCCTTCCACATACAGTTATTCTTAGATTTGACTTATGGTACCCGAGTTCGCAGTCCATCCATAACAATAAAGAGGTTGCAGATGGTCACCTGTAACAAATATCTTTTATAGCCACTCAGAGTGAGCTTTCAAGACCTCAGTGTCTGCGGGATTGTTGTAGGGGAATTTATACAGTTACTGTTACTTCCTTGGCATATCACAAAAAAGAGCGAAACAGTATTCCCACTGTGCACGACTGATCCAAGTCCCCATAAACTGTGCAAACAGCGTGACCTTTAAACTGCTGCCATGAGCTTTCTTCAATATACGAAATCATGTGAGGATTCCAGATGTAAATTGTGCTTAATAGCAGCATTCAAATAATGTTGGTGAAGAGGAACTAAGAAGCTGGCAGTGGCTCTCCAAAGGCGGATTTACACCTAAGCCTGGGCGGTGAACTTCCCAAAAACTCCACTCCACGTAGCGCAGTGTAGTTTTTTCCTCGCTCTCCAACGGTAAGTTGGCGAGCACGAGCGAGGAAAATCAAACGCAAGACGACTTCCTAGCGAGATTTCTCAACGCGGGGGGTCGTGGATGGTCGCTACCGCTCGCGTTGAGAAACCTTCCGTTCACATTGAGGAAGCTGCCATTCGAGTAGAACTTCTACTCGAGCAGCAGAAAGAAGCAGCGCCCTCTACCACTGTGCGAGATGCCGTTCACGCTGATTTTACAGCACGGGACAAATCAGTGAGAACGGCGCAAGGTAACCCACTCCGCCACTCGCAGAACTCTGCGTAGCTTGGCAGAGTTGTTTTGTCACTCCGCCCAGGCTTGCTTACACCACAAATTCTTCATTGAAATGGCTGCAGAAAGGAAAAGAACAACTACAGCAACTACTTCGGTGGCACTTTCATCAAGAAATGGCTTAAGAGTGATCATCTGAAGCAAAAAAAAGTGTTGACCCTACCCCCTCTTTGGATATTTTTTCTGGTTGTCACATGAGTTCCAGCAAAGAGATAAGGCAGTCTTTAGTTTGACCTTAAACGATTATGCAGTACCTAGTACAGGTCCTGAGGAGGTCATATAGGAGGGGAGGGTTGCTTTCCACTTTTTAAAAATGTTGATTCCGTTCACAGGGTGCTAATTTTGCAACATATTTGCCCACTCTGTCAGTTTAACATACAGTGCATCACGAGGAATCTGAGTGGGAGATGCTGTCATTCATTAAGCCAAATGAATTTTAATTAAAGCAAAACTTGTTGAATGCAGCATTCTAGGATATATTGGAGTAGTTGTCCTTCTAAGGACTACAGCCCACAGCTGTTTATAACAGAGTTTTTTTCACACCATTTTGCTTTCAAATTTCATCTTTAATGTATTTGTGTGTGTTCTGGAGACCTCTCATCTAAGGATCTATCCTAACCTTTACTCCAGTGCTCTCCTTCTGGCCTTACATTACTTTTGGGAATAGGAGTGGGACAAAAATGGTCCTCTATGATGCGCTAGTGAATGGAAGTCATCTTCTCCCTTTAAACCTTCTTCACTGACTGATGGATGAAATTTGGCATTTTTGGGGGTAAAGTGTAGCTAAACCCCGCCCCACAATGAAACATCCAACAGCCTAAGTAAAGATTATCTATCTATTCCCCCAATTCCAAAACACTCTGTAACTGTGAGTTTTAATGTGCTCTATGAATAAAGGCTGTGCTTATGTGAAATTGCGAATGTGTGCCTACCAGAAAAAATGACATCTCCAGCCCCCTAATACTGCTTGCTAACAGTCTGGAATGAAATAGACATCTTCTTTCCCAGGCAGCCTCACAGACCTACACAACAACATGTACCAGTGGCAGCTCTAACAAAAAGCCCCGAGAACAGCAAACCTTTTTATACAAAGCAAAATAATACCTCTGGCTCACTGCCCATCCTTATATAACCTTTTAAACGTAAAAGCTAATTTTCACTATTTAGTCTCTGTTGCACTTTATTAGGCTTCATTCCAGTGTCCTCTGGGGTCTGATATGCATTGTTTTCCGAATAAATCTCACTTAAAAGGTAGTAAATGGTAGAAAAATACTACACTTGTGTCCCTAATCCTTCTTCTATTACTAGGGGGAGCAACGTCATCTTTCTTCGCAATTGATACAGTGAGGAGAACAGTAACAAATGTCATGGCTCTTCTTTGTCTTCATATTGTAGGAGTACTTTGCATTACTCCCATTCTGGGGACCAATCCACTAATTTCAAATTTACCATTTAATTCCAGAGGTATCCTAAGTGGCATCATGTTGTAATCTAGGGAGATATCAGGGCAGGGGTGTTAGAATGTCACTGTGTCATGGAATGTAGTGATGCACGAGGCTTCGTGGATCACTCATTCCAGAGCTGGACATCGTGCCGGACTGTTGGTGCTGTGATCTACGCTGTACCCTGAATAAACCTCCTATTCTAACTCTTGTGGCGACTTCCTTAATTTAACACATCACATTCACATTGATCCACGTCCCTCCAATACCATCACAGAAAATGATTTCTCATGATTTTTGACGTTGAGGATGCCATGGGAAATGACATCACAAATGTTTTTTTTAAATCTACTAAGTGCAGGATTAATACAATAGCTAGACAGTGACTAATGCAGATAACGATCTAGTCCTGTTATCGGTCATATATTAACCAGGTTGCTAATACGAAACGTCTTCGAGTGGCCATTGTCCAGTGGCAGCTGGTGTCCCTTTTAAGAACTGGGGAAACCATACTTGAACTGGGCATGTAGCTGTGGCAAATTCTAAAAAAAAAAGACTGCCAAAGCAGTGAAAGAAAGTCTGTTTCAAATATAGACTCCAGTTTTGTGAGTCTAATAACGTGTAGCCATAGTAATGCCCTCTGACCTCAGAAGGATGAATAGTTGAGTCACTATCACCCTCATTATAACATGTGACCTCTAGGTTGCACTCTTCAGTAGGCAACCTAAACTACAAAAGTAACAAACATGTAAGCTGTTCAATGTATCATAACAATACAAGGCTCACATGGTATTAAAAGGTGAGAGGGAAGGAGACATATAGGTACCAGCATGGGCAAGGCTAGATTCACAGTAGTTCGAAGCATAGTTATCAAGTCTATGGCAGTGTATTATAGTTTCTACTCAGCATGCTTGCCTGCAACTCGCATGGATCCTGCTCCAAATCACAATTGCAACACACCAGACGCAATGATAGTCTCACTTCATCATAATTTGACAATGCAAATCTCGTTGTAAGGTTAGAGAAATTACTGAAGCAACTAAAAATCAGTAGAAACAAAGGGGCATATTTACTAGAACTGGTGGAGTGCAGTGCTACGGCCAAATTGGTAATGCAGCGCTCCCTCAGTTTTAAAACGCAGGGATGCACCGTACTTACAAGAATGTGGTGCACCTTGCGTTTCCCCTAGCGCTGGCGCTAAAAAAGCTGCATAGCACCAGTGCAGGCACCCTGCCACCATGTTGCAAGGGTGCGTGCACTGCAGGAGTGATTGTTTTTGTGAAGGAAGGGACACCTTCCTGCACATAAATAATCTTTACAGGCGATTTGCTGTTTCTATGTGTGCTGCAGAATGAAATGAAACACTTCTCCTCGTATCGCCTGCTTAAGACCCGGTATTCCCTGGTGATATTTTTGGCACTGCCCCATACCTTGTAAATATGGGGCAGCGTCAAAAAGCCATGGGTGTTGAAGTGGAACGCCCACTGCAACCAGTGGCGGATGGTGACTTTTGAAAGTGGTGGGGCGTAAAAGTGGCTGTCGATGGAGTGGCTGCGGCACCGATCCCAACACTTCACTTCATAATCTGAAAGTCTTACCTGCCTGAGAGACGGTGACGTCACTGACGTGGGTTTTAAAGAGATTCCTCACTTTTTTACGGGGTAGCAAGCTCGAGTACCCGATGACATCAGACCAGTGCTCCTGGCCTAATGCCACAATAAGGTTGCAGGGGGCAGAACTGGGCATCCCCATGGCAGCAAGCCCTAGTGGTATTGCACCAGGGAAACGTAGGCCCAAGGATCCGAGCATCACAGCCTGGAATGAAGCATCGGGGGTGGTTCAGCTGCACCCACTACTGAGGAAGCCAAGTTCAAAGGGGTGTCCATAGGGGTGCCGGGGAGGCCGTTAATCAGCACTAAGAAGTTGAACTTGTTGGGCTCTGACACCTTCGGTAGTTTATAAAGTGTGATATGTATAACAGTGCAATGTTCTAGCAACTTTTGCCCACATGTAACCACTTCCATAGGCACGACAGTGCACTAATAGAGGGAGGGCTGCAATTCCAAGGCAAGTTACTGTTAAAAAAAAAAAGCTATAGTGCTACCCACGGCACCAAAAGATAAACAAAGTATGCGCTCGCAATTTTATTTGTTTTGCCGTGACTGAGAGTCGTGTTGCTGCTACCTTAAGAAGGATGCACCAAACCAAACAACAGCAGACCACCCCCTCCCCAGAATGACAGGCGGAAAGTCCTGGTGGCCTCGGCCCAAATGCTCACATTGACGAACCGCCAAAGAAGAAAAAAACTGCATTTCAATATTTAATATTGATTTAAACATGAGAACTGCTCCTATACAGATTGGTAAAAAAGACTTTACTCACAATATAGGCATGGCCTCCACCACACCACATATAGGAAATAATTGCCCATCCCAGCAAATACAGGAGAGGGGACCTGCCTCGCACCAGTTGAATCATGCACCCTAGTGCACAGAAACCTCCTGTCTTGAGTGTACAGAACGCCTTTCTTTTGCATATACTTCAACATGAGACGCTCTGAGGTCCCCCTAGCCTCTAACTGTCTTTGTCTCCACGCCGTTAACAACCCCCCCACACACACACAAAAATAGCTGTTGACACCTTATAAAAACACCCAAGAGTACCCTGATTCCTCTCCGCTACAACACAAGAGACTCCACTTCATCTCGGTGCTCACAGTACAATCACTTACGGTTGGTTCAAAGGTCACAGCATTCATACAAGAACTCCCTGCTCTCACGTGCCAAGCCCTCCTACCCCAAGATTTTTGGGTAATATGTTTACTGATGAGCAGTCGCGACCGGCAAGACGGGCGGGGGGGGGGATCACGCGGGGGCGGTAATTAAAATAAAAAACTTACCTTCCTCGAGGTTACGCGCCGCCGCCTCAGCTCCTGCTGCTCCTGGCCGCGTTTTACCTAGGCAGCCTCCGTTCCCTCCCCTAAGCCAATCACAACGCTGCAATGGCAGCGTTGTGATTGGTGCGGTGCAGCAGACAGCGCCCCAGCCGGGCGTCTGTTGGGAGGCCATTTCTCTATGTAGGCTGCATGCAGCCTACAAAAAGAAAATGTTGAGTGCGCATGACTGCTTCGGTCAGCCCTGGGGCCGACCAAACAGTCAGTACCCACAACAGTGGACAAGCCACTCCCCCCTGCCCTCGAGCAGGACCGCCCACCCGCCCGCCCCCAACCAGGCTTTTCTGCTTTCTCCCCCCAGTGCGAGAAGCAGAAACATAAAATGGTAGTTTTATCATTTTATGTTTCTGCTTCTCGCACTGCGAGAAAGCAGTGGGGCGACGCCCCCACGCCCCAATGGAGGAGCTGCAATTGACTGCAACACCCATTGCACGCCCCTTTCCCGCTCTGTGCTGCGTGAATAGGGTATTATTTACAAGGTGGCGTTAAACCACACAATGTGGCTTAACGCCGCCTTATAAATAAGGCGAAGGACTTAACACCAGCAGAACGTCGCAAAAATTGACGTTCTGGTGGATTAACTACTTGTTAATATGCCCCAAAGTGTTAACAGGCAGCGTTCTCTCAGAACCGAATTTGCAGAAAGAAGGACAGCAAGTTGATGTCCTCGAGCCTGCCATTCTCCTTGAAGGTAAGCCTGAATATAGGGTCGGTGCAGTGCACACCATAGTTAACATGGACACACATTCAAGACTCTTGAGAATGCATGTAGAGGTTCAAAGATACACCTGGTTAGTTCACCCTTCCCCCCCACCTTTGTTACAATGTTCCACAAGATTCAAAGATCGAAATGGATTGCTTTCCACAGTAATAGATTGGCTTCCGAGTCATTTTTATTATTTCATCTTGTCACAAAAAAAAATTATTGGATCAGCTGTGGTTATACATTTTCCCCACACAAAGCCAAGTGTGCTCCAAATCATTTCACCCCACCAATGACTTCCTCATGGACGAGCGTTTTTTATGTCTATTTCTCCTTTTATCTTGTTGCTACCAGATCTCATACCGTAATTATTTATACTAGCCCAATAACTTAAGGCTACGTAGTCTCCATAAGGTCATTCTTGGAGCCAGAGACTGACTCTATCTTAGTTCATCCTCGCAGATCATTAACTGATGCTGCTGACTCTTACTGCTCATAGCCCCACTGCATATTACATTCAATATCACGCTGTGGAGGGTTATTTCTGCTTTAGTTTAACAGGTTCTTTTGTGCCACCAATCATTGTACCCTTAAGTGATTGTTACATTTTCTGTATATGTATTTATGTATATATGTGGTGTGTAGTGAAGAGTGTAATACTATATTTATTATTATTGGTGAATGTTGGGAGGGGCCATGTCTCACACGAGGCAAAGCCTTGCATGGATCATGATGCCAATTCCTTCCGTCAACAAAAGTAATAAATAGCATATGTCACTCACATCATCTGCATGTGTGGAGAACGCCGTGGCATTTTTTCATATGTAGTTTTAAAAAAAAAAATAGTTATTTAACCAAAACGAACATTCTAAGGGTTATTTTTGTGCAGCAAGTTAAAATCACATTGAAGAGGCTTCGTGACTAGTAGGATAGTTGTTTCACTGTGTAAAATCAGTGCTCCGTGCATCCTGTGAGAGAGTAAATAAAGTTTTTACCACGTCAACTTTGCTGTGCTGTAGTAATAACATGGCATTTCATGCTATACATGTGTGAATGTACAATTTTTGGACAGTTGCTTTAAATAACACTTTCTTGGACCACATTGGTTTTCCCTGCCTTCCTGCATATTTATAAATTTCAGTTTGCGCGAAAACTTTCTGGTGCTTGTGATAGTCTCCCAAGGTTACGACTCCTGTGCATAAATTACTTGGGGGCTAATGTTCTAGGGTGCAAAGGGATTGGCCCAGAAATGTTTTTGCGTTCAAATGTGTTTGCCATATTTTTTTCTTTGGAAAGTACAGTTACCATAAAACGTATACAAATACATCATATTTTTTTACATCATCCAACATCCCCTACTTAGAGCCCATCCACTTGTGTCCTACTTCGAGGCAGCAGTGAGCCATCGGTGCACTCTATCTCAAATGTCAACTTGTCTCCTTTGCCTCTTTCCCGTGCCATCTGTTCTTCTATGCTCACTTGTCCTACAGCACTTGGCTTCCTGTGTCACAATCTCCAAAGCCCTGGGCGTCCTGTGCCCAACCCAACCGCGCAGCACCTGTCCCATGTGTTGTTATGAGGGTGGGACTGTGGAGTGGGTGCTGTAACTCCAACAGCCCACTTCAGAGCCAGGCGCGCACCGCCCATAGGGCTCAAAGGGCTTCAGCCCCCCTGTCGTGTGTGTCAGCCGGGCTGAGACCGCTTCCCGGGTACACACACAGACAGTTTTTGAGCTGCTGTGGGCTGGCTGGTCTGGCGTCCGTCTTATTGCAGCCGTACCCAAGTACTTCGCAGGTCGTTAAAAGACCATTTACTTGCTAACAAGGCTCTGTTGTTTTTTCACCCCTTCTTAGAGCCCCTGCATCTCCACTCTGCCTATTACTGGAAGAATTGCCCCCCAACCCCGATATTTTTAGTAGCCCCCCCCTTCCTGAAATTTGGCTCTAGTTGCGCCTCTATTCAGAGCAATGCGTTTATATTCTGGGAAATTGAAATCTGCACGCTCTCTGGAATCAGAAATCACTCTTCTCCTCTTCCTCCAGGAGCAACACACAGTGATGGGTTAGAGAACAAAGAATTTGAGAGTTGCTACTGGAGAGTCCAACTTGCGCTGCCCGACCTTGGGTCAAAAACCAAAGGTCAAGCAGTGTTTTTCCACATTTTGTGCTTACTGCAAAAATAACTCACATTTTGCCGTTTTTACTGCAATTATCCCAGGGGACTAATCATGATATTGAAAGAATGGCTAATGGAAAGCATTTCCATATATAGGGCCATATAGCAAGAAGCTCGTTAAAATTATCGCCGTTATAGCGGCAGGAAACTGCCGCTAAAACGGCGATAAGGGGCTTAATAATATGCGCTATAGAATTCCAATAGAAGCCCAGGTTAGATGTCCTGCACATCTAACCTGGGCTTCTATTGGAATTCTATAACGCATATTATTAAGCCCCTTATCGCCGCTTTAGCGGCAGTTTCCTGCCGCTATAACGGCGATAATTTTAACGAGCTTCTTGCTAATATGGCCCATAGTTCTTTAAAAGTAGCTTCCATTCGCGATGTATAGGAAGTGGTGCCAGTACAAAATGGCTGCCCATTTTGCAGTGTTCGGAAAACATCTGGAGAGCTGACATAACTGTGTGTGGATCAGAGTACAGCAGAGGCAACTAAAACTGGTAGATGGGGACCTTTATAACAAGATGCATGATCATGTGAGGGGCACTTTTTCTTGTGAGCTCCAGAGCAGTATTGCCAGAGTTCCAAATATATAGGCATTCATAGCTTGCTTATTGGATGTGGTAGAGGATATAAAATATGCATATAAAATATGGAACACTGGCACCTTAGGTAAGGGGAAGGGAGGGGCTAGCTGGGCGAACACGTCCAAGAAATGTTGTTGTTCTCCCCGCTCTGAAGCATGTGTCAGCACCAGGACATGATGCTACCAATGAATAGTGGTTGTCTCTGAGTTGCATCAAAAGCCAGCTGTGTGATATTCATTTTGGAAGCTTTTGCATTAGTGGTGTCGATGCACATTTTGGTACCTGTATCGCTCACCTGTCTGGACGTGCAGTACCTGGGCCTACTCTACTCTCTGCCCCCTGTGTCTATTCTGGGCATTGCAAAGCCCCGAGGGTCCAGGCACATTTACAGTGCATTCTGCCTGCTCAGGGGACTGTTCATAGACGGCGGTGGGGCTTCCACCAGCTGGCAAACATGAATTTAGTTATGGTAAACAGCAGTAGCATTATCTGAGGGCCAGTAATGGTCTATTAGCAAGTACAACTGGACGCATGCATGGGAAATATCAGTATTCAGTGGACAACTTGTCTTTGTGAGTTAATGCCTGTCTCTGTGAAGTCTTAGTCACACGTTTGAATACCAGCAAGGCCAAAAGACCTCTCCATCCTCCTTCTTTGGGTAAAAGCAGCACTTGTTTTTTCAATAATTAGAAATGACAGAAATGTGCTTTAAAGCACCATTGAAGACACATTATGGTATGCAAGTTGGGGAGAGGTTCCGCCGCTCATTGTCAGATTGAGGTGAGCACCTGCAGAGCAGGCAGCTGGCTGTAAGATGGCTTGAGGTGGCAGTGAGGAGGGCCGCACTGAATTTGCCCCAGCCCATCAGTTGGTGACATCACCTGTGGTTTGACGTGCTCTGAGCCCTTCCTTACTCAAGTTTATCCTGCAGTGCGATAACTGTTTTTGAAGGTACGAGCTGTAGCGGCGGTTTATGGTCAAGGGCGTCGGGGCTCCGCCCCCTTTACTTTTACCCCCAGGGCATACCATTGACAAAATAAAAGAAAAGTGTTTAAATCTGCTTCTTTTAAAAAAAATTTTTTTTAAATCATACACACGGTTCTTGCTTGGGGCCGGTGCTGCTGCTCAGTGTCACTCACATGCTTGTTTGTTGCACTGATGAGTCATGAGTGACACACTGCCAGCAACGTCCAAAGTCAACAGCATTTGCTGGGCTGACGATCTCACAGCCCTGAGGCCTGTGAGGTCATCAGCTCGGCAAAAACATTGCCTTGATGACCAGACTCCACCCCCTGATGGCATGGGGGTAAAGTAAGCCATGGGCGCTTCAGGGTAAAGCCCTGTAGCGAAAGGGTCTTCACGTCAATCATGGTGTGGAGATTATGGTCACCTCACCCTTTCCCAACTCGTCACAGAGTAGGGTGTGTCCCACCCTGTGACGAGCTGGGAAAGGGTGGGGTAGAGGATGCAGACGGGAAGCTGAGAAATAGGGTCTGCGCAGTATGTCATCAGTACTTTTGAAAACACACTGCGCAGATTCGAGGTGTCTGCTTTCTGCGCTGCAGGACTGTGGGCGCCATTTGAGCTCCAGCTTGTGTAGTTTCACTGGCAGCCGGGAGCTGAGGAGCAGACAAAGTGGTGCGCACTAGAGGTGCGTGTGTCTGTTGAAGCTTCCCTCCAGTCACAACAGTGCCCCGCAGCCCCCAAACCTGTGAGTTGATCACCACCAGGCGTGGTAAGTATAGGAAAAAAAACTTAGTAACTGGGCCTCGCTAGCCGCCAAAATGTTAAAGACAATTATCCAGGTGACCAGGTCAATATAAATGTATTTGTCGACCTGGAAGGGTGATGGCTAAATGTGTATTGCCCGCATAATAAACAGCAGTTTTTCAGCAAATCCACATCACTCCCTAAACATGATTGAGAGCGTGCACATTTGCCCTGTGTTATGCCGATTGTATTCTTTTCAAGTTTTCAGCAGGGCTCACTGGATTGCTGCTCTCTGCTTCCCCTGTGCCTTTATCTTTTTTTTTGATGGACTTGAAGGCATGGCTGAACTGTTGGGAGCAGTTTGGGGGCAGCTGTGTCTCATCCTCAAAGAGTGTGCAGGAATGAGGAAAAGATAGTATGAGCGGCCTTCACAGTAGGGATTCAC
The DNA here is from genome assembly GCA_963921515.1 of Calotriton arnoldi. Lineage (NCBI taxonomy): Eukaryota > Metazoa > Chordata > Amphibia > Caudata > Salamandridae > Calotriton > Calotriton arnoldi. Next base: position 2,446,413 of record CAWUFW010000108.1, on the reverse strand, counting down.
AATTAGCTAATTAGGTATTCACTGTCTCTCTGCAATACTTGTCCTTGATCAGGCATGTCCAACAGAGGCCGTGGAGGGCCAGACCCCTGCCAGCGTTTTAGGATATCCTCGTAAAATAAATGTGCATGCAATTAATCTAAATGAAACTTATCCATATCGCCAGTGATTAGCCTAAATATCTGACATGTATTTTATTTAGCCATCTTGCATCTACGTTGGGCAGCCCTGTTCTGGAGCAACTGCAAAAACACAATAGCGAGGAGCAAAAGGCACTATTTTCATAAAAATGCAAGTTATTTTTCTGTTCAAGATGCTGAAGGGTGACTAATAGAGGTGTGCATGCGGGCTCCAGCCTGTCTTCAGCCTGGGTGGGTTGGCATTCGGGGTGGTTGGCAGAGTAACATCAAAGTGCAAGGAGACAGAATCTTGTGGTATGGCTGAGAGAGGCCTCAGAAAGAGGGAGGCAATGAAAGTATGTGCATCCTTAGCTAGAGATGTGATCTTTCACGCATTGTAAGTCCAGGCCAGCACCACGGCCTTGCAATAGAATGAGGTGAGGAAATGATGACTGACCTCACAAAAAATGATGTGCCCCGCTAACATGAACCCCTGACGCAACCCGCGATTCCCCCTAACTAACACCCACCAACACCCCACCCCAGCCAAGCCAAGCCAAGCCCAGCCCCACCACTCTCAAACTTCACCATCCGCCACTGACGAGCTGTTTAAATCACTATTGGACTCTTCATGTTTACTTTCTTGCAGTGCAGCTGCCTCTAGTTAGCCTGCATTGTCCCACCATTTCGTGCTGCTTAGTTCGAGGTAGAATAAAGCACAGCTATTTTTCATCTCCTTGTAGATAACATAAACAGAGGAGATGAAAACGGTCTTGGTTTCATTTACTTTGTAGGGCACATCTCCCAGACTTTACAAATTAACAGCATAAAGCTTCCGTAACAGGGTCAGTTGTGCAACACTCTTCTTCCCTCAAATTCCCCCAGTGCCACTGAGAGGAAAAGCAGCCCGGCAGCAGCACAAAAACATTATCCTCTCTGGAAGAATAATCTCTTGTCATGCAGTGGCACCGTGAGGCATTAACTCTACTTTTGTTCCCGCCACACATGTGCATGTTCCTAAGGCAGCTCTGTGTAGTGTTGGCGCTCACGCACCTTCAATCCACAGCCCCTCGAAAAGATCCCAGGTATACGTCAGGGTCTTGCGTCTCTGCTACCTTCCCAATTCTTCCAGCCATGCACTGTGCACACCTTTGCTCCCTTCCTTCCTACCTTGGATTTACAAAGCACATTCTTCATGCACCATTCTGAAATTGTAACTGTATGTCTATAGCGCTTACTACCCTTGATGAGACGTTGAAGCACTTTTCGGGGAGTAGCACGCTACTCCAGAACCCAAAAAGGAATAGTGGTGGGTTAGTATAGGGAAATATGTGTTAATTTGAGCGATAGTCATGTGAGTCTGTTAGTTGGTAAGACGGGCGTGCTGGACTCTATAAACACCACAGTCCATGCTTGGCGTAACCTGTTAAACAGGCAGGTGGGTGCCCTGTTATACTCCCATCTGATCCCAATTGACTGGTGCCATTGGATTTTGACTGGACGCGAAAAAGAAGTGGCCTCTGCACTAAAACAATTAGGCATCTTACAGATGGGCGATCTCTTCCAGGATGGGGTTGCACGCAGGTGGGAAGACGTTTTAACAGAAGAACACGTTCCCTCCCCCTTACCGCAGTATCAATTCCATAGAGTCAGGCATGCACTGCACGATCTCCTTGGGGAGGACATGCAGGAACCCATGGAGATCCCATCACTGTCATGCATTCTACGCTCCACTTCTCCCACTACGATAGTTACTGTAATTTCTAACTTGACGCAAGACGTCAGGAGACCGATGCAGACTAAGTCCAGACAGGACTGGCAGAGTAGAAAAAGGTGATGAGAGGCAACACACAAAATGAACAGGTTATAGAGTACACAACATAAAGTATGGTCTTCGGAGGCCGAGCCTTTTCAGTCTCCATCCCCCAGATTTGGAACAAGCTACCAGATGGTATGCATAAGGAAGCCAGACTGCTTCCGTTCCGGAGGAGACTCAAGACGATGCTGTTCACAGAGGCGTTTGGCCATGCTTATGCTGTTCCATGTTGAGTTCAGTGGCGTGAAACAACTTTGGACTGTCTGATCCATGATGCAGCGCTTAGAGACCTTTGGTGATTAGCGCTTTATAAATGCAACTTAACAATAACATAACAGATGTTGATTGCAAGTCTTTTATTTTTCAAAAGTCCTTTTTGTACATGTAGAGAACAGCCAACGCGTTTCACCCTTCACAAGGACTTCTTCAGGGCTGTGAATATCATACAATATAACAAATGGTTAGAAACCACTTGATTAGAAACTATTAATTAAACAAAATGGACAAAAAGACGTTTAGATTTAGAACAAGTGAGAGAAAAGGCAATTGAAGGACGGTCAGAGTTCGATGTGGTGCACGGAGCAGAAGAATTCACAACAGAGGTGGAAAGATCCATGCTAAGTGTGAAGGTAGGGAGAAGAAACGGGTAATGCAGCCCAAGAGAGACTGCTAGTAGAGAAATGTGACCATGGTGTCCTCGTGAGAGGAAGCCGGTGAGACAATCCCAAGACCAGAAAAAACACCCTAACAGTGACAAAGTGTAGAATGATAATGAACTAAATTGGCTACTGCTTACCAATATATGGTAGCCAGATTCACGAATCCGTATGTGGGTACCAGCAATGAAGAAAGTCACAAGGGGTTCCTGTAGAAGGATATATAGTCCATAGTTGAGGCCTAGATACAAAAGCATAATATAACGTGGTCATATAATATGCTTATCACACGCAATCAGCTGCGTTAAGAAGTGTGTTAGTTAAAAAAGGTCCAACTTTATAGAGAGTGGAGATAGCAGACTCTGCTGAAGCAGGATAATACCGTAAGGGTGAGAAGGATGATGTCAATACTAATGTCTAATGGTAAGCACCATCTAATCCACTTCAAATATCTCAATAGAGTTTACTATACTCCAGAGAGGCTGAGACGATATGGCTTGCGACAGTCTGCTGCATGCCCTCGCTGTGGGGGGGGAGAGGCAGGGTTTCTGCATGTTGCCTGGCACTGCCCCAATATTACTGACTTCTGGGACAAGGTTTTCCGTACGATAAACACAGTCACTGTCCTTTCGTTGACACTAGACCCATTACGCGTGCTCTTGGGATATAGTAAGAACATTGGTAAAATGGGCAGACGCTTGGTGGACATGGGGCTACTTCTCGCTAAGCGTAGGGTCTCCACGCGCTGGGCTACTGGCCCTGTCCCGACTGTAGATAAATGGGAGAAAGATATGCTCTAATGCAACACACAATCGGATAATTATAGCGAGCTCCTCCCCCCACAGAGTCGACCCAAAGGTTTCTGGGGATTATATCAGCAATATCTGGTGGGGAAAGAAACTGGTGAGCCAGAAGGAAGCTAGGACTATTAGGAGCCGATCGATAGTTAGCGCTGCTGTGCCCTGACAGGTAATACTTGCTGTGTATGAGTGTTATATATGCAAGCTCATTATGAATGTATATGTTTGAAATATGCATTAGGTTTCCAGCTTATTGTTATCAGCCACTGGCGATGATTATCCGCTCTGTTTGACATGTACGAATGTATTCTATGAGACCCCTGTTGACCTGCTCTGCCGCCAGCCAATGTAATTAAGTACTGTATTGGGTTCCTGTTTTACTTGCAAAAGTTTTAAATAAAACAATAAAAAAATACAGATTAATGAAAAGTTGACTAATTGCCAGTTAGAGACCCCTTAACTGGAACCTCACATTATATTAGGATGAATAAATTAACTACAATTTGTAAAGCGGTAACCAGTGTATACGGATGGATTATTTGACTTACAAATATGACCAATAATATTGGCCACGTGGAGTAGTGCCCTTAAGAAGTTCATGATGAATGAAATGCATTGGCTTAAGGCAGCAAACAATTTTATAATTTTCTACTGTTAATGAATTTTCAAAGGAGAAAATAAAGGAAAAGACTAAAATTGAAAAATAAAAGTCTGTTAGTTGGATTGGATAGGATAATGGAGGAATAGAAGAGGGAAGACTCTTGATGGTGTTATTTGGGAGATCACAGTAGTAAGACCCATGAGGAGGCGTCAGGAGTTTTGAGTTCATCACTACTGCCATGCACAACTCACATTTCTCCTTCCAACATCCGGCCATGCTCAATGACTACTGCTATTCCATTCTAATTGCATTACAGAGCACTATTCTATTCACCATCCCCATCTTTTTGTACGTCCTCCCTCTTGCTATAATGGATCACATGGCTGATTGCGTACTCTGGGAATGCAGAATGCACCGCTTCCATACTTGTCTCTTGCATGCATACCGAACCCATACCTGCTCTTTCCTTTCCTGCTCTTAAGTGCCATGCATGCCCTACCCATCGCAGTACACTCCCGCCTGCCAAGCGTGGGCTGTGTGCAGTACACTTCATTTTGACAGCTGTAGCAATGATGCTGTGCATGCAAACAGTCATTTAAGTATGACAACACATTCTATGTATTTGCAACATGTTTTTTCTGAAGCTAGTATTTAACCATACGATTTTGCTACATTTTATGCCAAATGTGCAAAGAGAACAACCCCTGGACCTACACCACTCTACAGTAAGGACTATTTACACAGAGTCAAGAGAAATGTCCTTCATTTATAAGTGTCCATTATAGCTCTATGAGTAGCTGTTGTGCTCTATAAATCCCCCAAACATAAACATAAAACTTAAGTAAAGAGGAGACACCCATAAAGAATCAAAGTATTCTAGAGATTGGTTTAATGACAAATAAGTCAACTGTTTCCTTTTTTTCCGATGTGCAATAATAAAAGATTAACACCTTTTTATAAAGAAAGTTAGATCATCCTTGTTGGCGAAGCGTGTCTTTGCTACCACCCTCCACTCCTCATTTCACCCCACTCTACTCCATGCACCTTCTACCCATTGCATCTCATGCTCCCCTTCGAGCCCTTGTGTACCCTACATTGGAACCTTGCACCATATTCCCATCTTACACTCTGCCCTCTGACCTGAGCCCTCAGCTTGCTTTCTACCTTCTTCACTTCCCTTTAATAGTGAATATTCTATGTATCCCGTATTTACCTTGCACCCTCCAATGTTTGTAACAGTGACAATTGTTTTAGACTTTGTTTACAGAGAAAGTGGCCACAACTCTTAAATACCATAACGCACATAAATAGCATGCCGAATAGATTTCAGCCTTATCTATCACAAAGAACAGTTACAGGACAACATCACATTCTTCCACACACAGAACACTAAAACATGTGCAGCAACAGTAAAATGTCCCCTTTGTGAGACAAATAGCAACTATAGCAACCCGTATGTTGCTACTTCTGTGCACTTCTCAAGCTTGTGAACCTCTTGTCAGTATGCAGAAGCATAAATTATTGGTTGTACCAATGTCTATTTTGTATGGTTCTTCCTATTTAGCGTTCACTACTTCATCACCCCCCTCTCTTCTCTCGATTCCCTCTGTGCTAGGTACCAGAGGGAATAGAGGGGGCTGCTGGGTTATGAAATAGCAGATGAACGACACTGTGAGAGTATAGTGAGGAGCACCAGCACCTTTGATTCTGCTCAGGTCCGGTGCTAGATATGGCTAGATGTGCTGTCCCAACAGTGGAGGTGTAGTGAAGCTGAGGTCTAACTGAACAACAAGTAGCACCAAGAGACAGTGGACCAAGAGAAAAATGCATGTCCCTGGAGTGGGACTGCAGCAGCAAGAAGGAGTGGAGCACGGGGAAGACAGGTAGTTGTAAACAGCAGGTCAGAGGACAAGTTCAGGGGTCATATCAACATAATCTGTGTCATGTTTGAACTTAACACCAATCACAACATAAGGTGATGCGACAATGGACTACAATGGATGCATAATGGAATTGATTTTATGATCGCAAATGGTCTTGCTGATTAAAAAAATTGCTTGAAAAGAGCCTAGAGATGGACAACAATATACAAAAATGTTAAATATTTTGGAAATCTTGCCAGATACCTAATCAGGAAAGCAGACTTATGGACAAAGTCGAAAGTGTCAACAAATAGAGCACACATTACAAGGATTCACAAATTGATTGCCACAAAAATATATAAATGTTAATAGATATTACTAGTTAGTTTTTTATTACTTGAAATAAGTTGGTGATTATTTTTGTAAAAGTTTGAAATTGACAAATTTATGGAGGAGTAAGCGATCGATCTGCTTGTGTGGCTCGGTTGCACCAAACAAACTTGCTTTGCTCCTAAATAACAACTTGGTTTGCAATGAGATATAGGTTGGGCGCTCTGCTGGTTCTGTTCTCTGTTATATAAATCTGCAAAGCCTGTGGCAGTTTCTCTTCGCTGCGGTGAGGGGACTGGAGGAGTTAGTGCTAGTTGGAGATGGAACAATTGTTTTGACGGGGAGAGGGAATGCTGTTGAAGTGGGGATGAGAGAAATCTGTGTTGCTTGTGGAACAGTTGTGACTAAGGGTGTATTTTAAGAGGGTTGCAATAAAGTGGAGTCTGGAACTGTCAGATCTGACTCTGAGGGCTCCATGTTATAACTAGGATCCTCCTTCTTCTGCCCTCAGTCCCAGGATGGGATGCATTTATTTGCTATGGGCCTACATGTGATCTGAGTTGTGAGCCGTGGGTGCCCCTCCTACCCTGGTAGGACAGTGACCTCTTGCACTGCTAGGAAGGTGCCTCTCCAACTAGGGCTGCATTAAGACCTTTAGAGGCCCTAAGCCCTTAAAAGATTTTGGTCCCCCATATATATCTAATTCAAAATATAGACAATAATAACCGTAAAATGCAATTTTATTTTTCAAAATGAAACAGAACTTACAGCAACATGGAAAATAATGTTCATTTTTGTATACTTCCACTTTAATTTTAGGTTCAGCCGCACCATTTGCAGTTTTGCACCATAAGGTCCATGGTAAATCCAACAATGGAAAATCTCTGTGGTGCCCCTCTTCCACTGATGTCCTAAGCACATGCTTACTTTGCTTAAAGGTTAATCCAGCCCTGCCTCCTACCCTGAGCATCTGCAAAATGGCTGCTTGCTTTGGGCTTAGAAAATGTACTATGAATTTCCTTCCATCTAACGTGGCCAGCATTAGATCCAAAAAACAACATACACTTCTGCCTCTGGTCATGGTCATGGTGATAATATTGTTTCCAATTGGTCCCCCATGAGTGAGACAGTGGCAGTAAACAGCCCACTGTTGCATGAAGTCATTCTTGAAGCAGACGCTTCTTCTTTATCAGCCTCTTTTACTTACAAGCAAAAATAGCAATCATTATAAAGTTTTATCGCGTGATTTCACTTGCACTCAGAGTAATACTGAGAGAACACTGGAGCAGGACCAAGTATGATCTGTCTAGAGTAGCATCGTTGGCAAAAAATGATGGACTAAAATGAGGCCTGAGTGTCTGCAATTAATTCAAGCATTTTACCAATCAATTTGTTTTGGTTTTCCATGTTTAGTTTGCCAACCTGTGTTTAGCAAAGACTGCCATGTGTATCATGGTCTTGGAGTGCTTTCCCAGCCTGGTACATGTTTATTATGGTTCTGGGATTTAGTGCACATGCAGACTTTTTGATTGTCCTTTCTCTGTCTGGTTGCACTGCTTGACAGTCCATGAGGTAAGACGTGCAGTCTTGGTCTTCTAAAGATTGTGGGGCATATTCACAAGGAGTTATCGCCACGTTAGCGGCACTTTACTGCCGCTAATACGGCGATAATTTTATCGCCCTATTACCAAGCTGTCGCTAACAGCCGTTAGCGACAGGTTTTAGGCGAAAACGTCCGTTATAAAGATCGCTATTTCTGTTAGCGATAATTATATGCAGGAGAGGCGTTCCCGTGCAAAAACGCCCGCAATCACCACTACTCCATATTCACAAGGGGATCCTTGAACTTTTGAAGACCAAAAAAACTGGCTCTAACTGCAGTTAGAGCCAGTTACTTAAGACCAGAAAATAGCTGGTCTTAAAAATGGGGATAATGCTTGGCGCCACATCTCAGCAGGTTTTGGTGCTGGACAGCACTGCAAGCAATGTTGCAGCGCTTCCCTGCGACAAAACTACAGTGCAGGAATGCGCACCATCAATAAAATAGTGCGCATTCCTGGGCCCAGTCATGAAAAGTGTTGCAGCGCTGCAACAAGATAGCGTTGCAACACTTCTCACTACGCCCTTCCCGCGACAGCATGGATGCGCTGTATTCACTGGACAGCGCTCCATGACGCAAGTAATGACAGGTACGTCAGGAATCCTGACGTATCTGTCTGCGCTAAAGTCACGCATTGCTGCAGTCGTGTCACAACCATGACTCAACTCCAGCAATGCATGGGGCCAGCCTATCCCTGTGGCACTGCGTCACCCTAACGCCTGCCATCAGGCAGGCGGAAGGTACTGACGCAGTGCCGTCCATGAAGGGTGCCCGAATGTCGGCGCTGTTGGAGATCCATCGGTGGTGGTTGCGCGCTGCGGCGTCATCGTTTGGAAGCATTGGTGGAGTGTTGTTGCGGAGGGAGTGGACGAGACGTTCTTTGGTGGCCTTGATCCAGCTGCGTGGGGGTGCAATGATGGCGGTGGGCAAGGTGACGACGTGATGTTACCAATGATGGCCGGTCCAGGAGAGTCCGGTGTTGTGGCTGTAGTTGAAGTACCCGCTGGCGGAGGTGACTTGCTCGACCGTGTGTCCTGCTATGTGGTTTGTTGAGCTGACTTGCTGCTTGCGTCTGATGTAGGGGACCTTCCCCAGGAGGGGGTGGTGTCCTGGTCACTGTGGTTGTCCAGGTGGAACTTGAGTTCACCGAGTAGGATGTCGTCAGTGGATGGGAGACCACGGGGTGCAATGAGGTCTACAATGGTATTGGAGAATGGGGGGCCATGGCCCAGGGGGCCTGCACATGAGGGTGCCACAGAGGATGGGCTTGGTCCGGATCTGGGAGTTGAGGTGGTCCATGGTCACCCTTGGGTCATTAGAGTGCGTGGTCAGTCGGAGTGTGCTTCTGTAGGTGATGGCAATGCCTCCTCCTTGATGGTCGGGGTGCTCCTTGCGGGCGATACTACAGCCGTCAGTGATGGCGATGGCGATGTCCGGTCAGGAGCAGAGGTTGGTCCTGGCAGGCGAGGTGGCGTCCAGGGTTGATGGCGAGGAGGGTGCTGGCGTCGTAGCGGTGGAGTGTCCAAGAGGAAGGCTCCTTGGTGCAGAGTGCAGTCCAGGGGCAGACGGACGCAAACGGCGTAGCCTATGGGTTGCCTGTGGCACGGGAGACGACCATTACAACGCAGGCAGTACATCGTCAAAAACGCAACTCCGACAACGCAGGTGCCTTTACATCACATTTGATTCCAACGCATTGTGAGGTCAGTAATGGGGTAAATTAAAGTTTTTCGAGTGGGTATGGGTTTCGGATGTAAAATATGAAAATTGGGTTGTGTATTGGGGTAAGAAATGGAATTTGAGGTGTGTTTTGGGATAAAATATGGAATTTGTGGGGTGTTTTGTGGTAAAAATATGGAAATTGGGGTGTGCATTTGGGGTAAAATATGGAAATTGGGGTGTGCATTTGGGGTAAATTTGCTTTTTGGGTGTGTTATGGGGGCTCAAAAAGGAATTCCAGGGTTCACGGTAGGGTTTGGGGTGCAAAGGTTAGTTTTGGGTTGCACTCACTGAAGTGGGAATAGTGATATTAATGTCTCCGCTATGCAACACCTACTCTACTGTTGCAATGTGCCTAGTATTAGTATGCATTGGAATGGAATGCGAAGTTATGGCATGCATAGCAACTACGTATGTGCCTTTGGCACACGAGTGGTACGCCCGCTGTGCATGGGTGCACAGCATCCGCTATTGAGAAGTGCTGGGGGGGCTGGACAGCTGTGAGGTGGTAAACGCTGGAAAGAACACTGGATGGGGCGTGTACGCGGGGATGTGTGGGTGAGCGGGTGTTGTAAAAATGTTTATGAGGGAAGTCTTACCTCGAAGCCGGGTCCCGTGTCTTCGTTGCTCCTGCTCTCCTGTGTCTGCTTCCAGGAAAAGGGAGTAGGCAGTCAGGCTCCCTCCCCTGAGTCATTCACAATGCTGTGATGCGGCGGTGGGATTGGTAATTTTCAACGGGACAAGTCATGCAGCCAGGAGCCGGAGGGGTGGGCATGTTCTCCATGCAGGCTGTAATGCAGCCTGCATTGCCAACAGGGAAGTGCGCATGACTGCTTTGGGCAGACTGAGTGGGCTGGCTATACAGTCATTGCGCACTTGAGTGGGCATGCCAATCCGCCCATGCCCTGCTCCGTGTCTGGAGCAGTCCTACCCACCCTCCCACCCCCTGAGCATACATAGCATGATTACATCAGTCAGTTATCCCTTGTTTTACCCTTATCAATCAGTTTTTTTGGCATCTCTGAGACCGCGCTTCCCACTTGCCACTGCTGCTCCTGCAGCCCCGCCCCCCTGTCGTCGCCCGTTCCCGCCTCTTAGCTGATCGTTCCTCCACCCTCCCCTACTAAGTGGCGGCTGCTGCGTGGTCGCACGCAGCGTGCGCGCCGCTGGCGCGCCAAATGCGCACCTAAGGCAAGCCCGTCTGTGCCCGTCCGCGACCCGACCGCGACCAGCGCCAGGAACCCTGGATCTCGAGCCACCCACTGCTACAGCACAGCCACCCTCCACGCACTCATCCCCGGAATACTCAGAGACTGCCAACAGGCCTTGCCAAACACGACCCATGGCCAGTTCTCCTGCCTCCACTGCCGCCAGACCTTAACCACCACCCCGGCCTCCAACACATCCAACGCCAGCACTGGCAACACCCTAAGATGCATCCTCCTCAACGTGCGCTCCATGCACAAACACCCCGTGGCCCTAGTCGCCGCCACAGACGACATCTGCACCCTCCTGGACCTAGGCCACTCTGCAGGCCTCATCCTACTCGACCTTTCAGCGGCCTTCGACACCGTCTCCCACCGCACACAAGTTGCCAGACTACACGACGCCAGCAGACAAGGAACAGCCCTAGACTGGATCCGATCTGTCCTCACCGGAAGAGGCCAAAGGATCAGACTGCCACCCTTCCTCTCCGATCCCACATAAATCACCTGCGGAGTCCCACAGGGGTCATCTCTGAGTCTGACCCTCTTCAACATCTACGTGGCCCCCCTCCCTGCCATCGTCTGGCAACAAGGCCTCAACATCGTATCCTACGCTGATGACACCCAGCTCATCCTCTCCCTCACCAAAGACCCCACCACAGCCAGACTCAACTTCCAGAAGCGTCTGCAAGACGTCGCAGTCTGGATGACCAACAGCTGCCTGAAGCTCAACGCCGAGAAGACTGAAGTCCTCATACTTGGAACCACCCCTTCAGCATGGGACAACACCTGGTGGCCGACTGCCCTCGGAAGCCCACCTACCCCCTCGGACCATGCCAAAAACCTCGGCCTCGTACTCGACTCATCCCTCACCATGAACCGACAGGTCAATGCCGTCACCTCCAGCTGCTTCAACACCCTCCGCATTCTCCGCAAGACCTTCAAATGGATCCCCCTGGAGTCAAGGAAGACAGTCATCCATGCACTAATCACCAGCAGACTGGACTATGGAGACGCACTCTACTCCGGCATTAACAAGTCCTTACTCCGCAAACTCCAGACATTACAGAACACCGCCGCCAGACTCGTCCTCGGCATCCGCCGGCACGAACACATCAGCCTAATACCTACGAAGCCTCCACTGGCTCCCCGTGGAGAAAAGAGTCACCTTCTAAGTCCTCACTCACGCCTACAAATGCCTACACAACAACGGACCCAAATACCTCAACGACAGAATCAACTTCCACGTACCCAAAAGACACCTCTAATCTTCCAAACTCGCACTGGCCAAAACCCCGCGCATCCACAGAGCCAGAGCAGGTGGAAGATCCTTCTCCCACATTGCAGCCAAGACCTGGAACGAACTACCGGCAGACATCAGACGCGCCCCCTCCCTGAACACCTTCAGGAAGACACTCAAGACATGGCTCTTCGGCTAACAGATCTGCGCGCCCCCCCCTGTGCCTTGAGACCCTCACGGGTGAGTAGCGCACTTACAATTCTCCTGATTGATTGAGTTATCTTCATTTGATGATTGTTCCTCTTCTGCACTGCTTGAGGCAGTGGGGCAATGCTCTTCCGACATTGCGGAAGTGCTGCCACTGGGGGTGCGTCATCTACGTATGATAGGCCTGAGCGACTCGCCCCCCGGCCCTCCTGCGCTACGCGTCCCACCTTCTCCTTACCTGGACATTGACACCGTGGCGCAATCCACTGCACTCTCTCCAAATCTGTGACTCAACCAGCAGGAGCCTCAGCCCTGTGTGATTTCACTAGGCAGGGTACAGCAGTTGCCGCCTAGTCTGCTGGTGGACCTCCCGATGCAGTTGATGCAGCAGGGCCCCCTTAGGAGTGAAGTTGCAGCGCTCACGCCACACAAGTTCGGCGTAGCACAGGGGCCTCACCCTCCACAGCATACGGCCAGTCCAACATCATGGGGCCTGTGATGCAGGAGACGGCACACAGCGTTGGTAATCCCCTTCGTGCACCCCGGTGTAGTGGTGGATCGTAGTACGCGATGCAGACCTCACTACGTTGGTGCGCAGGGGCGCCTCTACCATTAACAGCTCCAAGGGTCGCAAGGCGGTCCTCTCACACAGGTCAGCAACGTGTCTCCATGCGACCTGCCAGACTTCACCACCAGATACGGGCAATCGTCGCGCCACAATGTCTACTGCCACGGCTCATCGACTCCACAGCTCCTCCACATCCCACTCCAGACTCCAGACGCAGGTCCAGCGAGGCATCCAGGCTCCAAGCGCAGGTCCAGCGAGGCATCCAGGCTCCAGGCGCAGGTCCAGCAAGGCATCCAGGCTCCAGGCGCAGGTCCAGCGAGGCATCCAGGTGCAGGTCCAGTGAGGCATCCAGGCTCCAGGTGCAGGTCCAGCGAGGCATCCAGGCTCCAGGCGCAGGTCCAGCGAGGCATCCAGGCTCCAGGCACAGGTCCAGCGAGGCATCAAGGCTCTCATCCTGGTCATCCTGGATGTTGGCTGGCTTGCAGGGGTTGTTGATGTGTGCTGCACTTGGCCCTGGCTGCTCCAATCTGCATTTTATAGGTTTTTATGCCTATTTAATATTGAAGGTTGACTGATAGGCTATTTTTTGCATTAGAGGCAAAAAAAACTCACGTGGGGCTGACTAACGTGAGTTTTTTTGCCGCAATGGGCCTATCGGTAGTTATCGCCTGCTAACACCGGATTTCCTATCGCCATCGCGCTGATGTTAGCAGCAGGTTTCACCGCCGTTCCCTGAGACTATCGCCATGTAGCGACGGCTTGTTAATACACCACTAACATGGCGATAGTTGTCAGGGTTAGGCGGCGATAAATAAACTGCCGCTAACTGGCGTTTGCGATAGGTATCGCCAGTCCTTGAGAATATCCCCCTGTGTTTCTTGTCGAGTGGTAACGTTGTCTGATGCTTTCAGCTACCGTCCTAAAGAGATAAATCAGCAGTCGATTGCTTTAAAGTTTACCCCCAAAGGCTGGAAAATTCCTGTAATTAGGAGTCTCTTAATTGCATTTAAATGCTTAGCATTTTATAGGGTGTCTTCTATAGTGTCCGCCCCTTTCTAAATTCTCCCACTTTTTGTCTGATTAGGGTACTGTGAACTTGATATAAGAAATTTGCCCATGATCACACTCTCGTCTGGCTCTAGAAAGCAGAAAGGAGCAGAAGTACTCACTGACCAACTTACTCATTCATCCATCAATGTACTCTCTATTTCATTAGAATTCACAACAGAGTGTGATATCTAGTGGATGAGAGCTACATTGGTCTATTCCAGAATTTCTACCATATTGGATATTGAAGATTTTCCTGTCTAGAGGCCAATTTTATTGGAAGAGGAGGCCTCACCCACTATTTGTGGCATGCTTTATCTTTGGCAAACTCTACCTACCCTGGTAAGAAGATACCACCAGGGCGGACTCTACTTCAAGTGAGATGGAGTTCTTAAATAAAACTTATTGGATAAGAATGGACCCAGATTACTTAAAAATACCTAAAGGTAAACCCAGTTTATCACCTTTATTTATTGGTACCTCCGGTATATCTGAAAACAATAGTGGGATGAAGTGTAGGCCTAATGGCCTCATCGTCTGCTAAAATCCAACATGTTTCTGCCCTATCACTTGCCAATACTGGTCATACAAGATGCGCTGACCTCACATGTGAGGGGCATCCCCGATCAGCACTCAAACGAAGCAAAATCAATCAATTGATCCTTTTTTTAAAGAACTTCTTCGAATTTTATTCAATACTTAAATTGTTAGAATGTCCTGTGTTATTTCATCATAACGACAGTTGCAATTTCTCATGGTGATGAATCACTAGTACATGTGCCCATGTGCCCAATGCATTTCGGGCGACTGCCCTTCATCAGGGCTCAATGTCTGCAAAGTTGAAGAGACTGTGTATCAGTATATGAAATAATAGCGCAATAGGTGTTAGTATACACGTGTCGTTCAGTGCTCAACGCGTGAATGCGTGCTGGCAGTTTAAACAAAATACGTGCCATGAAAGAATGTGTAATGGTGCAGTAAAGTGAGAAACACTTTATTGCGTCAGTTTGTTGATTAGTCAATACTGGTCATAGGCATTCTTCATGGCAGAGGGTATCCCTAACAATATAACCCATGCTACATCAGTAAGTGTAGAGAAAAATTAAGGGTCAAAGTCGTGCCTACCTTGACAACGGGGGTGTATTTCTTAAAGGAACATTAGACAAATGTAAATGAGAATTAACTGATTCAAGAAAATTAATACAATAAATGGCACTCGAATCAAGGGGTACATGTGAAAAACTAACGCACATAAGTGTGAGAAATAAAAGTGGCACAGCACTGCAAAGAGAACACACATGTAGTGGGTGAATTCATGCATAAACATACTTATAGGTATGTTACACTAATTTAGGGGATACCAGGCTTCAAGGTCTGGGAGGAGATGGTACCCTCTGTAGTCACACACTAATGAGATATGAAAGGTTCAGTCATATAGTCAAAATTCTTTATACAGGCATACATAACCCTTGTGCTATCTCAGCTATTACCTATCAATGGATCAATCAGGATTTGTAGGGTGTAGCTGCTTCACCCCTGAGGGTCTTGATGCACTGTTGGATAATTCTGCCTGTTCTCCTGTAGATTGAACATCCATGTCTTGAGGTTGTTCCGAATTGCTGGAGTGATGGTGAGGCTCTGAGGTGCAGGGGGAGGTTGTTCCAGGTCTTGGACACAAGATGGGAGAAGGAGCAGCCTAAGCTTTTTGTCTGGTGGATGCGGCGGGTGGCAGCTAGGGCGAGGGATCCAGACCTGAGTTTCCTGGTGGGTTGGTGAAAGGTCACATGTTGGTTGAGGTATGCATGTCCTATGTTGTATAATGCCTTGTATGCATGGGTGAGTAGCTTGTACTGGCATCTCTTCATGACTGGTAGCCACTGGAGATTCCTGAGGTGAGGGGTTATGTGCGTCTGTCTGGGGAGGTCGAGGATGATCCTGGCTGCTGTGTGGTGGATTGTCTGGAGCTTCTTCATGAGTTGGGCTGTTATTCCTGGTTAGAGGGAGTTGCCGTAGTCAAGTCTGCTGGTGACGAGAGCCTGCGTGACAGTTCACCTGGTGTTGGTCAGGAGCCATCTGAAAACCTTCCTGAGCATACAGATTATGACGGAGCAGGTGGTGGAGACAGTGCTGTCTTGCTCCTTCAAGGATAGCTGGGTGTCGAGGATGATGCCGAGGTTGCGTCATGTCCAGTGGTTACTGGGTTTGGGCCCAGGTCCGGGGGCCACCATTTCTTGTTCCAGTGTGTGTCCTTGCCTTTCCTAAAGATGAGTACTTCTTTTTTGTCAGTGTTGAGTTTGAGACAGTTGTTGTTCATCCAGTCAGCAACATCTTTCATGCATCTTTGGAACTTGTCTTTGATGGTGCTTGGATTGTTAGTCAGAGAAAGGATGAGTTGGGTGTCATCAGTGTACGAGATTATGTTGAGTCTGTGTCTTTTGATGATGTTGGACAGGGATGTCATGTATGAGTTAAAGAGGGTTGGGCTGAGGGCTGAGCCTTGAGGTACCCCGCAGGTGATGTTCTTAGGGAATGAGGAGTAGGGAGGCAGGATGATTTTCTGCGTTCTTCCTGGGAGGTATGATGCAATCCACTGAGGCTGCTCCTTGGATTCCGATATGGTAGAGCCTGTTGACCAGTGTGTGGTGGGATATGGTGTTGAAAGCTGCTGAGAGGTCAAGGAGGGTGAGGGCCACTGTTTCTCCCTGGTATGGCAGCATTTGGATGTCATCTGGGGCTGTGACTAGAGCTGTCCAGGAGGTCATAATTCTCCAGATGTCTGGTGAGTTGGATGTTGATTGCCTTCTCGATGACCTTGGCTGGGAAGGAGAGCAAAGAGATGGGACAGTAGTTCTTCCGTTCTCCTGGGTCCGCGGAAGGCTTCTTCAGCAAAGAATTCATGCTGGCGTGTTTCCAATTCTGGGGTAAGTGGGCTGTGGTGGTTGAGGACCTTGGTGAGTTCTTTTCTGATAAGTTGATTGCTGAGGTTGAAAGCGTGGTGGGGACAGGGGTCTGCAGGGGTTCCGGAGTGGATGGATCTCATGATGGTATCCATTTCCTTCTCGTTCGGGGGTTCCACGTGGTGAGCTCGTGTGGGTGGGCATCAGTCGGCATGAGAAAGTTGATTCCGTCTGCAGCAGGGGGTTGGAGTGTGAAGTCTTGGTAGATGGTGTTAGTTTTCTTGTGTAAAAAGTCTGCCAGGGTATTGCTGAGATCTTGCGAGGGTGTGATGTTGTTTTCTGTTGCTGAAGGGGTGGTGAATTCCTGGACCATTTTTAAGAGTTTCTTGGAGTTGTTGAAGCTGTCATTGATGCAGGTGGCTAGGGCGGACTTCTGGGTGTTTTCAGGAGGTGATGGTAGTGGTTGAGGTCAGCTTTGAAGCGTTTTCAGCCCTCGAGGGTCTTACTGGCAAGCCATCTCCTTTCAGTCAGTCTGCAGTGGCATTACTGGGTTTTTAGTTCTTCCATGTACTAGTAGGAGTGCTATGTTCGTTTCTTGGGGTTGGTAGGTTTCTTCGGGGAGACTTCGTCAGCGCTTGCGGTGATCCAGTTTGTGAAGTTGTCCACTGCTTGTTCTGTATCCTCAGTGGTGGTGGGTAGGTGGGAGTCGAGGTCGTTGGCCCAGCATTGTTCTGATACCTTGAACCAGGTGTGCCGTGTTCTGCTGGCAGTTGAGGTGGGAGTGTTGAGGGGTTCTGAGATGACAAAGTGGTAGTCAGTCCAGGTGGCCTCTCCATTGTGGGTGTATTTTACTCTGTTGCTGGCTGCGAGGATAGGGTCGAGCATGTGTCCTGCAATGTGGGTGGGGTCGGTGACCAGTTGCTTGAGTCCGAGTTTAGCCATACTTTCTAGGATAACTAGTACTCAAATGTAACCTTTGGAGGCATGAATGCCAATGAGTTGACCTTTTATTCCAAGGGGATGAGTAGATTGATCATTTCGTGAAAAGGTAGCCAATTGTGAACAATATTTCTAATGTTGGTAGAGCTGTAAAGTGCTTAAAGATCGTGTCTTGGAGACTATATTTTAGAAAACACAATGTGTTGTTCCATTGTTGTGTTGTTCTATTTCGTTACCTTTTCATCATTTTATATACACATGCGCTAATTCATCCATTCATCCACCCATTAATGCACCCAGTCAATCTCCATCTATCCATGTATTCACTAATCTATTCATCAGTCCATGGACTTATCAACTATGCACTCATTACCTCATCCATTCATCCATCAATGCACCCAAGTATAAATCAATGCATTCAGCCACTCACCCATTCACGAATCCATACAATCACACATCTACCCATCACTCTAACTTATTCAACCACTCAGCAATCAGCACAGCCACAAATTCTCCAAACAGTTTGAACTCAAAAAATACAAATATATTTGATTTGCCAGTGCTTGGTTTCCATGTTAATTTTGTACTGGAGTTGCTCTTTAAGACAAATTCACCACATTCAGAAATTTGCTTCCTCCAGTAGTTAATGGTGTCTATCATTTTTGAAAGCAGTTTCACAGTTCTACACAGCACATTATATTTTAAAGTACCCTTTCAGTCTAAAAAATGAAAAAATGGGTCATATCATGTAAAGTGGGCATTGGTGGTTGTCCACCGGCCAGAGTTTTGGATTGACTTTTGTCTTGAGTGCTTGAAGAGCTGGAGCAGTGCTATTTTACAACCTTTAAAAGTGGTAAATGAATGATTGCCAAAGGAGCTTTCAGGGCATGTGCTGCCTTTGTTTGAAAATATAGCATTATATGTTGACCTATGTAAAGTAAATAACTAAATATGGCACATTGACATACACAAAGAAACATCACACCACAATTAACCCCTTCGATGCTCATGACGGAGCGGTTCCGTCATGAGCATCGGTTGGGCTGTGCTTATGACGGAACCGCTCCGTCATGAGCACAGCCCCTGGGGGAAGCGCTGGCGCTCCTCCCCTGGGGCATCGATTTTGCCCCCACAGAGGGGGATGGCAGCGGAAGAGTTTCCGCTGCCACCCCCGGACCCCCCACGCTTCCCCATGACGTCAGCGCGCACAGCGCGCGGCGACGTCATCAGGAAGCGCTGGACGCGCTGGAAATCATTTCTTTCCAGCGCGTCCAGAGGAGGGTGAGTGTTTGCTGGTGCGTGGGGTGGGGGCCCCAAATATTGATGCCTTGAGGCATCGGGGGAGGAAACTATGTTTCCTCTCCCTGATGTCTCAATGCAGGGCATTCCTGGTGCACGATCGCGCACAGCGTCGCGATCGTGCACCAGGAATGTCCCACTAGACACCAGGGATTCGTTTTCTATAAAGGAAGCGACCCCTTGGGCAAGGGTCGCTTCCTTAGGGGACAAATTATTTTAGACTTTTCTGCCCCCTGGGGACAGATCGGCCGATTTATGGCCGTTTGTGGACCCAGGGGGGGCAGAAAAGCCCACTAGAGCCAGGGATTTTTTAAAAATTGAATTGGAAGCGACCCCTTGGGCAAGGGTCGCTTCCTGGGGACCAAAATATTTAAAGTATATTCTGCCCCTCTGGGGGCAGATCGGTTTTATTTGGCCTTTCTGCCCCCAGGGGGCAGAAAACCCCACTAGACACCAGGGATTTTGTATATATGTAAATGGAAGCGACCCCTTGGGCAAGGGTCGCTTCCTGGGGACCAAGTATATTCTGCCTAAGGGGGCACATCATTTAAAGACTTTTCTGCCCCCCGGGGACAGATCGGCCGATTTTTGGCCGTTTGTGGACCCAGGGGGCAGAAAAGCTCACTAGAGCCAGGGATTTTTGTAAAATTAAATTGAAGCGACCCCTTGGGCAAGGGTTGCTTCCTGGGGCTAAATTATTTTAAAAGTATATTCTGCCCCCCGGGGACAGATAGCCTGATTTTTTTGGCGTTTCTGGACCCGGGGGGGCTGAAAAGCCCACTAGAGGCAGGGAATTTTTTTTTTTTTTAAATTGGAAGCGACCCCTTGGCCAAGGGTCGCTTCCTTATGGGCCTAAATAATTTTTAAGACTTTTCTGCCCCCCTGGGGGCAGATCACCTGCATTTTATGGCATTTCTGGCCCGGGGGTGGGGGTAGAATAGCCCACTAGAGCCAGGTATCTAAAAATAAATAAATTGGCCGCTTCCAGGGGACATATGTGTTTTTGGCTTTTCTGCCCCCCTTTGGGTAGTGACATAGCGTGTTATAATGTTGTTTTATTTCTTGTGAATTGCAATTGTAATGCTTTATTTCTCCTTTTTTGTTAGGTCAAGGCTTTTGCTCTTTAGACTGTTCCAGGTTGCGGTTTCGTTACTGTTTGCGTAGTTGCATGTGTTTGGTAAGAGACTTTGTTTGTACAATGTAAATGAGTTTTATTTCTCTGCATGAATGTGTTTTTTGCGAATGGTGTAATAATAGCAGTATGTTTGGCTTCTGTTTTTTGAGTGTCAAAAACATTTTGCATTTGTGCTCGATGTGTATTTTGTTGTATTGTGAGTAATTGGTTTTGTTTTTTTCTTTCTAGTGGGATATCGTTGGTTTTTGCTGTGTCTCTGCAGAGTAGGTGCTGGTGAGTGTAGCTGTCTCTTGTAAGTGAATTGTATAGTTTTTGAGTATATAGATCTTTGTGATAAAGGCACACATTTTTTTACTTACTTGCTTTGCACAGTGTTGGTTGTTGTTGACTTGTTTGTGCAGTCTCCTTTCTTAGTAAGGATAATGGCTAGCCGCAGGATTACTGCTCAGCAGGTTGTTGGTATGCTTTTTGAGTCTTCCTCTGACCATGGTTCAGAGACTGACTCTGCATCTGAGGCAGAGGAGGCAGGGGACGATTCAGGCAGTGAGTTTTCTCTCCACATGGAATCATCGGATACTGAAGATACTCTTAGTGCGGATGAAGTGCCTGTGTTAGAGGAGGACATTGATGTGCCGATAGTGCGGCAAGAGGCATCTGGGCTGCAGCCTGGGGCTGCAAGGCTTTCCGTTGGTGTAGTGCGGCAAGAGGCATCTGGGCTGCAGCCTGCGGCTGCAAGGCTTCCCGTTGATATAGTGCGGCAAGAGGCATCTGGGGCAGCAAGGCTTCCCGTTGGTATAGTGCGGCAAGAGGCACCTGGGCTGCGGCATGGGGCTGCAAGGCTTCCCGTTGAAAGTGCTGACCTCTGGGTTGCCCCAGGCATGGTGCAGCCGGCATTGCCAGACTTTACTGGTGTTCCCGGGTGTAGAGTGAATACTGAAAACCTTTTGCCGATACATTTTTTTCAGTTGTTTATGGACGATGTGTTTTTGGCAGAGATTGTTGAGCAGACTAATTTGTATGCCGAACAGTTTTTGAGGGACAACAGTGCCAGTCTTAAGCCCCACTCTAGAGCTACCCGGTGGACTCCCACAAATCTGGAAGAGATGAAGAAGTTCTTGGGTTTAACTTTTTTGATGGGCTTGCTAAGGAAGCCATCAATGTCTTCATATTGGTCTACTAGTCCCTTGATGGCAACTGCTATTTTTCCGGCAGTCATGAGTCGTGATAGGTATTTGCTTCTGCTTCGGATGATGCATTTTGTCGATAATGGTTTAGCGTTGCCACGAGATCACCCTGAATGTGACCGTCTTTTTAAGATTCGGCCTGTGATTGATCACTTTGGTTGATCGATTTTCTGAGATCTATGCTCCAGGGAAAGAAATTGCAGTGGATGAGTCTTTGGTGTTGTTCAAGGGCCGCTTGGTTTTTAGGCAATACATTCCTAGTAAGAGGGCAGGCTATGGAATTAAGCTGTATATGCTGTGTGACAGTAGGACTGGATATGTCTCTAATTTCAGAGTGTACACCGGTAAGGATTCCAGTATTAACCCCCCTGGTTGTCCGTCCACTTTTGGAGTGACTGAGAAAATTGTGTGGGAACTTGGAAGAGGATTTTTTAACAAAGGCCACCATTTATATGTAGATAACTTCTACACTGGTGTGCGGTTGTTCAGGGAATTGGCCAAAGTGGACACTGTTGCTTGTGGCACAATCCGCTCTAACCGTAAAGGTTTCCCAAAAGAACTTGTTTGTAAAAAGCTTGTGCGGGGACAGTGCAGTGCGTTGCGTTGCGAGGAGCTTCTAGCTGTGAAGTTTTCAGACAGGAGAGATGTCTACATGCTGTCTACCATCCATGATGAAAGCACTGCACCTGTGACTGTTTGGGGTCAGGTTGCTGAAGCGCGCAAACCTGTGTGCATTTTAGACTATAATAAGCACATGGGTGGTGTTGACAGAGTAGATCAGAGGTTGGAACCTTACGCTGCTCTTCGTAAGGCTTACATTTGGTACAAGAAGTTGGCTATCCATCTTTTCCACTTGGCAACCTTTAATGCTTTTGTTGTGTTCCAGGATTCTTGTCCTGAGTCAAAGATGACTTTTGCTAAGTTTCAAGAGTCTGTAATAGGCAGCCTTGTTTTAGTGGAACAGGCAAGTGTTCCTAGAGTTGGATTGGTGGAGGATGTTGCTAGATTGAAAGATCGCCACTTTCCTGATCACATTCCTCCCACACCCTCAAAAGACTTTCCCAGTAGGAGATGTAGAGTCTGTTGGCGAAGAGGTATGCGGAAGGAGACTCGCATGTACTGCCCCGAGTGT
The DNA here is from genome assembly GCA_963921515.1 of Calotriton arnoldi. Classification (NCBI taxonomy): domain Eukaryota; kingdom Metazoa; phylum Chordata; class Amphibia; order Caudata; family Salamandridae; genus Calotriton; species Calotriton arnoldi. The sequence continues at coordinate 2,424,060 of CAWUFW010000108.1, read as the reverse complement.
CCTTCTAACCCTGGGCTGTGTGTGCCTGCTTGTTTTAGAATGTACCACACGCAAAAGAATTTTTGGGAGCATCCATGAGTGGTAAAGTGAACTGCCTGGCCTCTATTGTTTAATATTTTTGGTTGAGTTTCAAGGTTGGCATTTGTGTAGTGTATTGAGTTTCAGATGTTGTGTTAGTAGATTTGTATCTATTTGCAATTTGTTTGTGTTTTCTTATTTTTATTAAAAAAATCCTAAATGTGATGGCGGTGTGCGTGGAGTGGCGCTTGTGTGGCGGTGTGCGTGGTCTGGGGTTTGGCTGGCGGTGTGTTTGGATTGGCGCTTGGCTGGTGGTGTGCGTGGACTGGCGCTTGGCTGGCGGTGTGTTTGTACTGGCGCTTGGCTGGCGGTGTGCGTGGACTGGCGCTTGGCTGGCGGTGTGTTTGTACTGGCGCTTGTCTGGCGATGTGTTTGCACTGGCGCTTGGCTGGCGGTGTGCGTGGAGTGGCGGTGTGTTTTGATTGGTGCTTGGCTGGTGGTGTGTTTTGATTGGCGCTTGGCTGGCGGTGTGCGTGGACTGGCGCGTGGCTGGCGGTGTGCGTGGACTGGCGCTTGGCTGGCAGTGTGCGTGGACTGGTGCTCGGCTGGCGGTGTGCGAGTAGTGACTAGCTGCTGGTCACTACACACACTGCTAGCCAAACACCACTCAACACAATCCGTGAGCTGGTGTGGTTGCTGTGTCAGGAATGTGGGCGTGTGAAAGTGATGGGCCCTTGAATGGCGCTGTCTGCTGGTGTGAGTGTTGTAATGTGCTGGGCCCGCGGCTGGCGTGAATGGTTTTGTATGTGTCACACGTATGAAAGGTGTATGAATGGCCTGTAAAGAGGTTGGTGCCTTGTCGTGGCTTTACAGCTCACGAGCTGTGAGTCAATGGTTCAGTTTCTTGTCCTTTCAAGTAACAGTGCATTTCATTTTTGTGAAATCTCTGGTTAATACAACTGTATATACTGAACCATCACTCACCCTCGTGCCAAATCCAACCAGTATGTATGTGTGCTTGAGGAATAGGTGGTTGTGCATAAAAATGGGTCTTTTCTGTTTTTGTCAATGTAATGTGTTGGTTTTGTGCCTGGTGGTGTGAATGGTCTTGTGTGTATCATGTATGAAAGGTGTGTGAATGGCCTGTAAAGCGGTTGGTGCCTTGAAGTGGCTTTACAGCTCACGAGCTGCGAGTCACTGGTTCAGTTTTTTTGTCCATTCAATTATTGACAGTGCATTTCATTTTTGTGAAATCTCTTGTTAATACAATTTTATATACTGAACCATCACTCGCCCTCGTGCCAAATCCAACCAGTATGTGTGTATGTTTGAGGAATAGATGGCGGTGCAGTAATCTTTGTCTGTTTTGTCTCTCTGCCAAGCTGTACATTTCATTTAAGAATAACCTAACAACTGTAGTTTTTGTTGTAAACTAAACACCCATGGGAGTGCATGGTGATGTCTCTCTTGTGGATCCCAACAAGTTATCTTACCCACAATGTCCTGCAAACCTCAAAATGTGACTGACATTTTCCTTGCATTTTTGTGCCCAAATTTTCACACTGCAGAAAGTAACAACAAATTTCCAACCCTCCAGCATTTCTCCAAGTATCCCAATAGAAATGGTACCTCACTTGTATGGGTGGGCCAAGTACCTGCGGCAGGGAATGGCCCAAAACCTATTGATGTGACATCAAAATTACCTATCACAAACCAACCTGGTTTTGCATGGGGGTCCCATGACTTTTGGCCCGGGCTCGGCATCCATGTAGGGAAACCTACCTGACCCATACATTTCTGGAAACTAGACACCCGGGGAGTCCAGCGAGGTATGGCTTGCGTGGGTCCCCCATCATTCTCCTACCTATAATCCCCTGCAAACCTCAAATTTCGCTGAAAAATCCACTTTTTCTCACATTTCTGTGTGGAAATTTCTGGAATCTGCGTGGATCCACAAATTTCCTCCCACCCAGCGTTCCCCAGGTCTCCCGATAAAAATGGTACCTCACTTGCGTGGGTGGGTGAAGGACCCGCGACAGGCAAGGCCCCAAAAGCTATTGAGGCGACATCAAAATTACCTATCACAAACCAACCTGGTTTTGCATGGGGGTTCCATGAGTTTTTGGCCCGGGGCTCGGCATCCATGTAGGGAAACCTACCTAACCCATATATTTCTGGAAACTAGACACCCGGGGAGTCCAGCGAGGTATGGCTTGCATGGGTCCCCCATCATTCTCCTACCCAGAATCCCTGCAAACCTCAAATTTCGCCGGAAAATTCACTTTTTTGTCAAATTTCTGTGTGGGAAAGTTCTGGAATCTGCGTGGATCCACAATTTCCTCCCACCCAGCGTTCCCCCAGGTCTCCCGATAAAAATGGTACCTCACTTGCGTGGGTGGGTGAAGGACCCGCGACAGGCAAAGCCCCAAAAGCTATTGAGGCGACATCAAAATTACCTATCACAAACCAACCTGGTTTTGCATGGGGGTCCCATGAGTTTTTGGCCCGGGGCTCGGCATCCATGTAGGGAAACCTACCTAACCCATATATTTCTGGAAACTAGACACCCGGGGAGTCCAGCGAGGTATGGCTTGCGTGGGTCCCCCATCATTCTCCTACCCAGAATCCCCTGCAAACCTCAAATTTTGCCAGAAAATTCACTTTTTGTCAAATTTCTGTGTGGGAAAGTTCTGGAATCTGCGTGGATCCACAAATTTCCTCCCACCCAGCGTTCCCCAGGTCTCCCGATAAAAATGGTACCTCACTTGTGTGGATAGGCATAGTGGCTGCAACAGGAAATGGCCCAAATCGTACTGTGGAGACTTCAAAATTACCTATAGCAAAACTACCTGGTTTGGGGGGCACCTGAGATTTTGGCCCCGGGCTCGGCGGCCATCTTGGGAAAGTACCAAACCCAAACATTTCTGAAAACTAGACACCCGGGGAGTCCAATGAGGTATGGCTTGCGTGGATCCCCCAACGTTTTCCTACCCAGAATGCCATGCAAACCTCAAATTTAGTTGAAAAAACACATTTTCCACATATTTGTGTGTGGAATCACCGTGCCGGCACAAATGTCCTACCACCCAGCGTTCTCCTTGTTTTCCTGAGTAAAATGATACCTCACTTGTGTGGGTGTCCAAAGCAGAATTGGCTAAAAATGTATTTTTTTTAAAATGTAGCGCTTAGAATTCTCGGTGCTATACTCTAAATCTCTATGTTTTGGGCTCTTCCTAGCCACAGGCCTTTGGCCCACCCACACAAGTGAGGTATCATTTTACTCAGGAGAACAAGGAGAACGCTGGGTGGTAGGACATTTGTGCCGGCACGGTGATTCCACACACAAATATGTGGAAAATGTGTTTTTTTCAACTAAATTTGAGGTTTGCATGGCATTCTGGGTAGGAAAACGTTGGGGGATCCACGCAAGCCATACCTCATTGGACTCCCCGGGTGTCTAGTTTTCAGAAATGTTTGGGTTTGGTACTTTCCCAAGATGGCCGCCGAGCCCGGGCCAAAATCTCAGGTGCCCCCCAAACCAGGTAGTTTTGCTATAGGTAATTTTGAAGTCTCCACAGTACGATTTGGGCCATTTCCTGTTGCAGCCACTATGCCTACCCACACAAGTGAGGTACCATTTTTATCGGGAGACCTGGGGCAACGCTGGGTGGGAGGAAATTTGTGGATCCACGCAGATTCCAGAACGTTCCTACACAGAAATTTGACAAAAAAGTGAATTTTCAGGCGAAATTTGAGGTTTGCAGGGGATTCTGGGTAGGAGAATGATGGGGACCCACGCAAGCCATACCTCGCTGGACTCCCCGGGTGTCTAGTTTCCAGAAATATATGGGTTAGGTAGGTTTCCCTGCATGGATGCCGAGCCCCGGGCCAAAAACTCATGGGACTCCCCATGCAAAACCAGGTTGGTTTGTGATATGTAATTTTGATGTCGCCTCAATAGCTTTTGGGGCCTTGCCTGTCGCGGGTCCTTCACCCACCCACGCAAGTGAGGTACCATTTTTATTGGGAGACCTGGGGGAACGCAGGGTGGGAGGAAATTTGTGGATCCACGCAGATTCTAAAATTTCCCACACAGAAATGTGAGGAAAAAGTGGATTTTTCCGCGAAATTTGAGGTTTGCAGGGGACTATGGGTAGGAGAATGATGGGGGACCCACGCAAGCCATACCTCGCTGGACTCCCCGGGTGTCTAGTTTCCAGAAATGTATGGGTTAGGTAGGTTTCCCTACATGGATGCCGAGCCCCGGCCAAAAACTCATGGGACCCCCATGCAAAACCAGGTTGGTTTGTGATATGTAATTTTGATTTCGCCTCAATAGCTTTTGGGGCCTTGCCTGTCGCGGGTCCTTCACCCACCCACGCAAGTGAGGTACCATTTTTATCGGGAGACCTGGGGGAACGCTGGGTGGGAGGAAATTTGTGGATCCACGCAGATTCCAGAAATTTCCCACACAGAAATGTGAGAAAAAAGTGGATTTTTCAGCGAAATTTGAGGTTTGCAGGGGACTATGGGTAGGAGAATGATGGGGGACCCACGCAAGCCATACCTCGCTGGACTCCCCCGGGAGTCTAGTTTCCAGAAATGTATGGGTTAGGTAGGTTTCCCTACATGGATGCCGAGCCCCGGGCCAAAAACTCATGGGACCCCCCATGCAAAACCAGGTTGGTTTGTGATAGGTAATTTTGATGTCGCCTCAATAGCTTTTGGGCCCTTGCCTGTCGCCGGTCTTTGACCCACCCACGCAAGTGAGGTACCATTTTTATCGAGAGACCTGGGGGAACGCGGGGTGGGTGGAAATTTGAGGATCAACGCAGATTCCAGAACTTTCCAGCACAGAAATGTGGGGAAAATGTGTTTTTTGACAATTTTTAGGTTTGCAAGGGATTCTGGGTAACAGAACCTGGTGGGAGGCAGTCAAGTCACCCCATCCTGGATTCCCCTGGGTGTCTAGTTTTCAAAAATGTATAGGTTTTCTAGGTTTCCCTAGGTGCCGGCAGAGCTAGGGTTCAAAAACTACAGCTAGGCACTTTGCCAAAAAAGGGTCATTTTTCACTGCGAAATTGAGGTTTGTCCACATTGCGTTTTGCGCCGTTTCCTGTCGCGGGCACTAGGCCAACCCACGCAAGTGAGGTACCATTTTTATCGGGAGACCTGGGGGACGCGGGGTGGGTGGAAATTTGTGGCTCCACGCAGATTCCAGAACTTTCCAGCACAGAAATGTGGGGAAAATGTGTTTTTTTTGACAATTTGTTAGGTTTGCAAGGGATTCTGGGTAACAGAACCTGGTGGGAGGCAGTCAAGGCACTCCATCCTGGATTCCACTGGGTGTCTAGTTTTCAAAAATGTATAGGTTTGCTAGGTTTCCCTAGGTGCCGGCAGAGCTAGGGTTCAAAAACTACAGCTAGGCACTTTGCCAAAAAAGGGTCATTTTTCACTGCGAAATTGAGGTTTGTCCACATTGCGTTTTGCGCCGTTTCCTGTCGCGGGCACTAGGCCAACCCACACAAGTGAGGTACCATTTTTATCGGGAGACCTGGGGGAACGCGGGGTGGGTGGAAATTTGTGGCTCCACGCAGATTCCAGAACTTTCCAGCACAGAAATGTGGGGAAAATGTGTTTTGTTTGACAATTTTTTAGGTTTGCAAGGGATTCTGGGTAACAGAACCTGGTGGGAGGCAGTCAAGTCACCCCATCCTGGATTCCCCTGGGTGTCTAGTTTTCAAAAATGTATAGGTTTTCTAGGTTTCCCTAGGTGCCGGCAGAGCTAGGGTTCAAAAACTACAGCTAGGCAGTTTGCCAAAAAGGGTCATTTTTCACTGCGAAATTGAGGTTTGTCCACATTGCGTTTTGCGCCGTTTCCTGTCGCGGGCACTAGGCCAACCCACGCAAGTGAGGTACCATTTTTATCGGGAGACCTGGGGGAACGCGGGGTGGGTGGAAATTTGTGGATCCACGCAGATTCCAGAACTTTCCAGCACAGAAATGTGGGGAAAATGTGTTTTTTGGACAATTTTTTAGGTTTGCAAGGGATTCTGGGTAACAGAACCTGATGGGCGGCAGTCTAGTCACCCCATCCTGGATTCCCCTGGGTGTCTAGTTTTCAAAAATGTATAGGTTTGCTAGGTTTCCCTAGGTGCCGGCAGAGCTAGGGTTCAAAAACTACAGCTAGGCACTTTGCCAAAAAAGGGTCATTTTTCACTGCGAAATTGAGGTATGTCCACATTGCGTTTTGCGCCGTTTCCTGTCGCGGGCACTAGGCCAACCCATGCAAGTGAGGTACCATTTTTATCGGGAGACCTGGGGGAACGCGGGGTGGGTGGAAATTTGTGGATCCACGCAGATTCCAGAACTTTCCAGCACAGAAATGTGGGGAAAATGTGTTTTTTTTGACAATTTGTTAGGTTTGCATGGGATTCTGGGTAACAGAACCTGGTGGGAGGCAGTCAAGTCACCCCATCCTGGATTCCCCTGGGTGTCTAGTTTTCAAAAATGTATAGGGTTGCTAGGTTTCCCTAGGTGCCGGCAGACCTAGGGTTCAAAAACTACAGCTAGGCACTTTGCCAAAAAAGGGTCATTTTTCACTGCGAAATTGAGGTTTGTCCACGTTGCGTTTTGCGCCGTTTCCTGTAGCGGGCACTAGGCCAACCCACGCAAGTGAGGTACCATTTTTATCGGGAGACCTGGGGGAATGCGGGGTGGGTAGAAATATGTGGATCCGCGCACATTCCAGAACTTTCCAGCACAGAAATGTGGGGAAAATGTGTTTTTTTTGACAATTTTTTAGGTTTGCAAGGGATTCTGGGTAACAGAACCTGGTGGGAGGCAGTCAAGTCACCCCATCCTGGATTCCCCTGGGTGTCTAGTTTTCAAAAATGTATAGGGTTGCTAGGTTTCCCTAGGTGCCGGCAGACCTAGGGTTCAAAAACTACAGCTAGGCACTTTGCCAAAAAAGGGTCATTTTTCACTGCGAAATTGAGGTGTGTCCACGTTGCGTTTTGCGCCGTTTCCTGTCGCGGGTACTAGGCCAACCCACACAAGTGAGGTACCATTTTTCTCGGAAGACTTTGGTGAACACGGGGTGGGTGGAAATTTGTGGCTCCACGCAGATTCCAGAACTTTCCAGCACAGAAATGTGGGGAAAATGTGTTTTTTGACAATTTTTAGGTTTGCAAGGGATTCTGGGTAACAGAACCTGGTGGGAGGCAGTCAAGTCACCCCATCCTGAATTCCCCTGGGTGTCTAGTTTTCAAAAATGTATAGGTTTGCTAGGTTTCCCTAGGTGCCGGCAGAGCTAGGGTTCAAAAACTACAGCTAGGCACTTTGCCAAAAAAGGGTCATTTTTCACTGCGAAATTGAGGTGTGTCCACGTTGCGTTTTGCGCCGTTTCCTGTCGCGGGCACTAGGCCAACCCACACAAGTGAGGTACCATTTTTCTCAGAAGACTTTGGGGAACACGGGGTGGGTGGAAATTTGTGGCTCCACGCAGATTCCAGAACTTTCCAGCACAGAAATGTGGGGAAAATGTGGTTTTTTTGACAATTTTTTAGGTTTGCAAGGGATTCTGGGTAACAGAACCTGGTGGGAGGCAGTCAAGTCACCCCATCCTGGATTCCCCTGGGTGTCTAGTTTTCAAAAATGTATAGGTTTGCTAGGTTTCCCTAGGTGCCGGCAGAGCTAGGGTTCAAAAACTACAGCTAGGCACTTTGCCAAAAAAGGGTCATTTTTCACTGCGAAATTGAGGTATGTCCACATTGCGTTTTGCGCCGTTTCCTGTCGCGGGCACTAGGCCAACCCACGCAAGTGAGGTACCATTTTTATCGGGAGACCTGGGGGAACGCGGGGTGGGTGGAAATTTGTGGATCCACACAGATTCCAGAACTTTCCAGCACAGAAATGTGGGGAAAATGTGTTTTGTTTTACAATTGTTTAGGTTTGCAAGGGATTCTGGGTAACAGAACCTGGTGGGAGGCAGTCAAGTCACCCCATCCTGGATTCCCCTGGGTGTCTAGTTTTCAAAAATGTATAGGTTTGCTAGGTTTCCCTAGGTGCCGGCAGAACTAGGGTTCAAAAACTACAGCTAGGCACTTTGCCAAAAAAGGGTCATTTTTCACTGCGAAATTGAGGTATGTCCACATTGCGTTTTGCGCCGTTTCCTGTCGCGGGCACTAGGCCAACCCACGCAAGTGAGGTACCATTTTTATCGGGAGACCTGGGGGAACGCGGGGTGCATGGAAATTTGTGGATCCACGCAGATTCCAGCACTTTCCAGCACAGAAATGTGGGGAAAATGTGTTTTTTTTGACAATTTGTTAGGTTTGCAAGGGATTCTGGGTAACAGAACCTGGTGGGAGGCAGTCAAGTCACCCCATCCTGGATTCCCCTGGGTGTCTAGTTTTCAAAAATGTATAGGGTTGCTAGGTTTCCCTAGGTGCCGGCAGACCTAGGGTTCAAAAACTACAGCTAGGCACTTTGCCAAAAAAGGGTAATTTTTCACTGCGAAATTGAGGTTTGTCCACGTTGCGTTTTGCGCCGTTTCCTGTCGCGGGTACTAGGCCAACCCACACAAGTGAGGTACCATTTTTCTCGGAAGACTTTGGGGAACACGGGGTGGGTGGAAATTTGTGGCTCCACGCAGATTCCAGAACTTTCCAGCACAGAAATGTGGGGAAAATGTGTTTTTTGACAATTTGTTAGGTTTGCAAGGGATTCTGGGTAACAGAACCTGGTGGGAGGCAGTCAAGTCACCCCATCCTGAATTCCCCTGGGTGTCTAGTTTTCAAAAATGTATAGGTTTGCTAGGTTTCCCTAGGTGCCGGCAGAGCTAGGGTTCAAAAACTACAGCTAGGCACTTTGCCAAAAAAGGGTCATTTTTCACTGCGAAATTGAGGTGTGTCCACGTTGCGTTTTGCGACGTTTCCTGTCGCGGGCACTAGGCCAACCCACACAAGTGAGGTACCATTTTTCTCAGAAGACTTTGGGGAACACGGGGTGGGTGGAAATTTGTGGCTCCACGCAGATTCCAGAACTTTCCAGCACAGAAATGTGGGGAAAATGTGTTTTTTTTGCCAATTTTTAGGTTTGCAAGGGATTCTGGGTAACAGAACCTGGTGGGAAGCAGTCAAGTAACCCCATCCTGGATTCCCCTGGGTGTCTAGTTTTCAAAAATGTATAGGTTTTCTAGGTTTCCCTAGGTGCCGGCAGAGCTAGGGTTCAAAAACTACAGCTAGGCACTTTGCCAAAAAAGGGTCATTTTTCACTGCGAAATTGAGGTTTGTCCACATTGCGTTTTGTGCCGTTTCCTGTCGCGGGCACTAGGCCAACCCACGCAAGTGAGGTACCATTTTTATCGGGAGACCTGGGGGGACGCGGGGTGGGTGGAAATTTGTGGCTCCACGCAGATTCCAGAACTTTCCAGCACAGAAATGTGGGGAAAATGTGGTTTTTTTGACAATTTGTTAGGTTTGCAAGGGATTCTGGGTAACAGAACCTGGTGGGAGGCAGTCAAGGCACTCCATCCTGGATTCCACTGGGTGTCTAGTTTTCAAAAATGTATAGGTTTGCTAGGTTTCCCTAGGTGCCGGCAGAGCTAGGGTTCAAAAACTACAGCTAGGCACTTTGCCAAAAAAGGGTCATTTTTCACTGCGAAATTGAGGTTTGTCCACATTGCGTTTTGCGCCGTTTCCTGTCGCGGGCACTAGGCCAACCCACACAAGTGAGGTACCATTTTTATCGGGAGACCTGGGGGAACGCGGGGTGGGTGGAAATTTGTGGCTCCACGCAGATTCCAGAACTTTCCAGCACAGAAATGTGGGGAAAATGTGTTTTTTGGACAATTTTTAGGTTTGCAAGGGATTCTGGGTAACAGAACCTGGTGGGAGGCAGTCAAGTCACCCCATCCTGGATTCCCCTGGGTGTCTAGTTTTCAAAAATGTATAGGTTTTCTAGGTTTCCCTAGGTGCCGGCAGAGCTAGGGTTCAAAAACTACAGCTAGGCAGTTTGCCAAAAAAGGGTCATTTTTCACTGCAAAATTGAGGTTTGTCCACATTGCGTTTTGCGCCGTTTCCTGTCGCGGGCACTAGGCCAACCCACGCAAGTGAGGTACCATTTTTATCGGGAGACCTGGGGGAACGCGGGGTGGGTGGAAATTTGTGGATCCACGCACATTCCAGAACTTTCCAGCACAGAAATGTGGGGAAAATGTGTTTTTTTGGACAATTTTTTAGGTTTGCAAGGGATTCTGGGTAACAGAACCTGGTGGGAGGCAGTCAAGTCACCCCATCCTGGATTCCCCTGGGTGTCTAGTTTTCAAAAATGTATAGGTTTGCTAGGTTTCCCTAGGTGCCGGCAGAGCTAGGGTTCAAAAACTACAGCTAGGCACTTTGCCAAAAAGGGTCATTTTTCACTGCGAAATTGAGGTATGTCCACATTGCGTTTTGCGCAGTTTCCTGTCGCGGGCACTAGGCCAACCCACGCAAGTGAGGTACCATTTTTATCGGGAGACCTGGGGGAACGCGGGGTGGGTGGAAATTTGTGGATCCACGCAGATTCCAGAACTTTCCAGCACAGAAATGTGGGGAAAATGTGTTTTTTTTGACAATTTGTTAGGTTTGCATGGGATTCTGGGTAACAGAACCTGGTGGGAGGCAGTCAAGTCACCCCATCCTGGATTCCCTGGGTGTCTAGTTTTCAAAAATGTATAGGGTTGCTAGGTTTCCCTAGGTGCCGGCAGACCTAGGGTTCAAAAACTACAGCTAGGCACTTTGCCAAAAAAGGGTCATTTTTCACTGCGAAATTGAGGTTTGTCCACGTTGCGTTTTGCGCCGTTTCCTGTAGCGGGCACTAGGCCAACCCACGCAAGTGAGGTACCATTTTATCGGGAGACCTGGGGAATGCGGGGTGGGTAGAAATTTGTGGATCCGCGCACATTCCAGAACTTTCCAGCACAGAAATGTGGGGAAAATGTGTTTTTTTGACAATTTTTTAGGTTTGCAAGGGATTCTGGGTAACAGAACCTGGTGGGAGGCAGTCAAGTCACCCCATCCTGGATTCCCCTGGGTGTCTAGTTTTCAAAAATGTATAGGGTTGCTAGGTTTCCCTAGGTGCCGGCAGACCTAGGGTTCAAAAACTACAGCTAGGCACTTTGCCAAAAAAGGGTCATTTTTCACTGCGAAATTGAGGTGTGTCCACGTTGCGTTTTGCGCCGTTTCCTGTCGCGGGTACTAGGCCAACCCACACAAGTGAGGTACCATTTTTCTCGGAAGACTTTGGTGAACACGGGGTGGGTGGAAATTTGTGGCTCCACGCAGATTCCAGAACTTTCCAGCACAGAAATGTGGGGAAAATGTGTTTTTTTGACAATTTTTTAGGTTTGCAAGGGATTCTGGGTAACAGAACCTGGTGGGAGGCAGTCAAGTCACCCCATCCTGAATTCCCCTGGGTGTCTAGTTTTCAAAAATGTATAGGTTTGCTAGGTTTCCCTAGGTGCCGGCAGAGCTAGGGTTCAAAAACTACAGCTAGGCACTTTGCCAAAAAGGGTCATTTTTCACTGCGAAATTGAGGTGTGTCCACGTTGCGTTTTGCGCCGTTTCCTGTCGCGGGCACTAGGCCAACCCACACAAGTGAGGTACCATTTTTCTCAGAAGACTTTGGGGAACACGGGGTGGGTGGAAATTTGTGGCTCCACGCAGATTCCAGAACTTTCCAGCACAGAAATGTGGGGAAAATGTGTTTTTTTGACAATTTTTAGGTTTTGCAAGGGATTCTGGGTAACAGAACCTGGTGGGAGGCAGTCAAGTCACCCCATCCTGGATTCCCCTGGGTGTCTAGTTTTCAAAAATGTATAGGTTTGCTAGGTTTCCCTAGGTGCCGGCAGAGCTAGGGTTAAAAACTACAGCTAGGCACTTTGCCAAAAAAGGGTCATTTTTCACTGCGAAATTGAGGTATGTCCACATTGCGTTTTGCGCCGTTTCCTGTCGCGGGCACTAGGCCAACCCACGCAAGTGAGGTACCATTTTTATCGGGAGACCTGGGGGAACGCGGGGTGGGTGGAAATTTGTGGATCCACACAGATTCCAGAACTTTCCAGCACAGAAATGTGGGGAAAATGTGTTTTGTTTTACAATTGTTTAGGTTTGCAAGGGATTCTGGGTAACAGAACCTGGTGGGAGGCAGTCAAGTCACCCCATCCTGGATTCCCCTGGGTGTCTAGTTTTCAAAAATGTATAGGTTTGCTAGGTTTCCCTAGGTGCCGGCAGAACTAGGGTTCAAAAACTACAGCTAGGCACTTTGCCAAAAAAAGGGTCATTTTTCACTGCGAAATTGAGGTATGTCCACATTGTGTTTTGCGCCGTTTCCTGTCGCGGGCACTAGGCCAACCCACGCAAGTGAGGTACCATTTTTATCGGGAGACCTGGGGAACGCGGGTGCATGGAAATTTGTGGATCCACGCAGATTCCAGCACTTTCCAGCACAGAAATGTGGGGAAAATGTGTTTTTTTGACAATTTGTTAGGTTTGCAAGGGATTCTGGGTAACAGAACCTGGTGGGAGGCAGTCAAGTCACCCCATCCTGGATTCCCCTGGGTGTCTAGTTTTCAAAAATGTATAGGTTTGCTAGGTTTCCCTAGGTGCCGGCAGAGCTAGGGTTCAAAAACTACAGCTAGGCACTTTGCCAAAAAAGGGTCATTTTTCACTGCGAAATTGAGGTATGTCCACATTGCGTTTTGCGCCGTTTCCTGTCGCGGGCACTAGGCCAACCCACGCAAGTGAGGTACCATTTTTATCGGGAGACCTGGGGGAACGCGGGGTGGGTGGAAATTTGTGGATCCACACAGATTCCAGAACTTTCCAGCACAGAAATGTGGGGAAAATGTGTTTTGTTTTACAATTGTTTAGGTTTGCAAGGGATTCTGGGTAACAGAACCTGGTGGGAGGCAGTCAAGTCACCCCATCCTGGATTCCCCTGGGTGTCTAGTTTTCAAAAATGTATAGGTTTGCTAGGTTTCCCTAGGTGCCGGCAGAACTAGGGTTCAAAAACTACAGCTAGGCACTTTGCCAAAAAAGGGTCATTTTTCACTGCGAAATTGAGGTATGTCCACATTGCGTTTTGCGCCATTTCCTGTCGCGGGCACTAGGCCAACCCACGCAAGTGAGGTACCATTTTTATCGGGAGACCTGGGGGAACGCGGGGTGCATGGAAATTTGTGGATCCACGCAGATTCCAGCACTTTCCAGCACAGAAATGTGGGGAAAATGTGTTTTTTTGACAATTTGTTAGGTTTGCAAGGGATTCTGGGTAACAGAACCTGGTGGGAGGCAGTCAAGTCACCCCATCCTGGATTCCCCTGGGTGTCTAGTTTTCAAAAATGTATAGGGTTGCTAGGTTTCCCTAGGTGCCGGCAGACCTAGGGTTCAAAAACTACAGCTAGGCACTTTGCCAAAAAAGGGTAATTTTTCACTGCGAAATTGAGGTTTGTCCACGTTGCGTTTTGCGCCGTTTCCTGTCGCGGGTACTAGGCCAACCCACACAAGTGAGGTACCATTTTTCTCGGAAGACTTTGGGGAACACGGGGTGGGTGGAAATTTGTGGCTCCACGCAGATTCCAGAACTTTCCAGCACAGAAATGTGGGGAAAATGTGTTTTTTTGACAATTTGTTAGGTTTGCAAGGGATTCTGGGTAACAGAACCTGGTGGGAGGCAGTCAAGTCACCCCATCCTGAATTCCCCTGGGTGTTTAGTTTTCAAAAATGTATAGGTTTGCTAGGTTTCCCTAGGTGCCGGCAGAGCTAGGGTTCAAAAACTACAGCTAGGCACTTTGCCAAAAAGGGTCATTTTTCACTGCGAAATTGAGGTGTGTCCACGTTGCGTTTTGCGACGTTTCCTGTCGCGGGCACTAGGCCAACCCACACAAGTGAGGTACCATTTTTCTCAGAAGACTTTGGGGAACACGGGGTGGGTGGAAATTTGTGGCTCCACGCAGATTCCAGAACTTTCCAGCACAGAAATGTGGGGAAAATGTGTTTTTTGGACAATTTGTTAGGTTTGCAAGGGATTCTGGGTAACAGAACCTGGTGGGAGGCAGTCAAGTCACCCCATCCTGGATTCCCCTGGGTGTCTAGTTTTCAAAAATGTATAGGGTTGCTAGGTTTCCCTAGGTGCCGGCAGAGCTAGTTTTCAAAAACTACAGCTAGGCACTTTGCCAAAAAAGGGTCATTTTTCACTGCCAAGTTGAGGTGTGTCCATGTTGCGTTTTGCACCGTTTCCTGTTGCGGGCACTAGGCCAACCCACACAAGTGAGGTACCATTTTTCTCGGAAGACTTTGGGGAACACGGGGTGGGTGGAAATTTGTGGCTCCACGCAGATTCCAGAACTTTCCAGCACAGAAATGTGGGGAAAATGTGTTTTTTTGACAATTTTTAGGTTTGCAAGGGATTCTGGGTAACAGAACCTGGTGGGAGGCAGTCAAGTCACCCCATCCTGAATTCCCCTGGGTGTCTAGTTTTCAAAAATGTATAGGTTTGCTAGGTTTCCCTAGGTGCCGGGAGAGCTAGGGTTCAAAAACTACAGCTAGGCACTTTGCAAAAAAGGGTAATTTTTCATTGAGAAAATGTGGTGTGTTCACGTTGGGTTTTGAGCCATTTCCTGTCGTGGGCACTATGCCTACCCACACAAGTGAGGTACCATTTTTATCGGGAGACTTAGGGTAATTCATATTTGTAAAGCAACTGTTATTACCTATTGACTTTCGATGCATTTCTGCCTTCCAAATGAAAGACATTGTGTAAAAAAAGTAATTTTGAAAAATGACCGATAATTCTCATGCTAGTATGAGTATTCCCAATTTCAAAAATGTGCAAATATCTACTGTTTCTAAACTCTATAACTTGTTCCCATTTCAGAAATACATAGGTGTCATTCATACCAATTTTTCCATTTATACATTTTCCCACAATAATTGCTATATAGCCGGTACATAATAAAAAGCCATTGCAAATTGCTGCTCAGTTTTTTACTCTGGGTTCGTCGGGTTCTTGGTGAACCTACAAGTCCTATATATCCCCACAACCAGTAAGGTCCAGTGAATGTAACGGTATATTGCTTTCAAAGAGCTGTCATAATTAGAAGAAGTTACAGGTGAAAACGTTGACACAAAAGGCTGTTTTTTTCAACTAATTTTCAATTTTTCCTATATTTAACTGTTAGTTTCTATAAAGAAACCTTGATGGATCTACACAAATGACCCCTTGCTGAATTCAGAATTTTGTCTACATTTCAAAAATGTATAGCTTTCCAGGATCCATTATTGCTTTCATACCCATTTCTACCATTAAGTGGAAGGAGGTTGAAAGCACAAAAAATAGCAAAAATAGGCTATGTCCCAGAAAAATGCCAAAACTGTGTAAAAAATGTTGGTTTTCTGACAAAAGTCTGTCATTCCCTAAAATCTGGGAAAATGGTGATTTCAGCCCCACAAACGCTTTTTGGATACCATTTGCAGGGAAAAACCCAGACGCTTTCATTTGCAGCCCTTTTTTCCCATTTTTCCCAAAAAAAACAAAATTTAGCTGTATTTTGACTAATTTCTGGGACCCCTCCAGGGGAATCCACAAACCCTGGGTACCTTTAGAATCCCTATGATGTTGGAAGAAAAGGACGCAAATTTGGCATGGATACCTTATGTGGTCAAAAAGTTACAGGGGCCTAAGTGCGCACTACCCCAAATAGCCAAAAAAAGGCTTAGCACAGGGGGGGAAAAGGCCTAGCAGCGAAGGGGTTAAAACATAACATGGCAAATCACAGCAAAACAGAATTCAAGAGAAAAACTGCAGTCCAGCAAAAAGAAAATCACAGAGAAATAATGCAGCAGGAAAGGAAAGCAGTACAACAACGGAGCACAAAATGCCACACAGCAAAGGTACACAAACGTTCTTGTCCCACATTAGCACCTCCAGAATCCTTTTTTCATATTATGGGTTTAAAAGTTGCATAAGACAAGCACTACCTTAATATCGCCTGTCAAAAGTGTTTTGTGATCCGGCCCAAAATATCTAAGAGCAATGTAATGTTGCATGAGGTGTTCATGAAGATTAGAAAACGAGGCATGTGAGACTGCAGCAAGTCTCACATTTACACTTAATGACAGTGGTATAAAATCTGAAAACACAAACGCATGTTTTTGCTAGAAGACCGTGTTGCTGATGGTGTGAGGAAATGACAGAGCTTTGTTACTAAAAGCACATTTTAAATTCCTGAGATTGCAGATTTATTTATCCCAGCTCTAAAATTGGGAGCAGTGAGAACAGAATGTAAGCGAACTGTAACGGAAACTGCGAAAATCTTTATCAGCAATTCATAATTTAATCAGAAATTATATTCATTTTAAGGAACTATAAATTCTTCTGTGTTCATGTTGGGCAAAGTGTATATTTGAAAGCAATTCAGCAATCATTTACAAACTGCTAAATATATGATTTGATCGCAATGAGGGGGGAAACAAGGCATAATGTTGAACACCAAACACCAAAGGGAAGAAGTGAGTGAGGAAAATAATAGGGGAGAGTCACTGTATTGCCCCGGAGAATCCACATAATAATCAAGAAAGAGATGCAACCTCCTTAATTGAGTCTCTCATGTTGTGAAGACAGAACTCCTGTTTTTCTTAACGTATTCTAAACTCACATATTAGCATGTAGCAGTCTTCATCATCAAGTCCTCACTCGGTACAATTCTCAGTACTGCTTAGGATTGTTAGAACCCATTTGAGGGCTACGCAGTGCTTAATTTGAGCCAGTGGTGTCCGGTGCTCAGCACAAGCACTTAGTTGTCAAACCCCCTCACTTATGACAGTCTGCCACATGGTGGCACTGTTTGTCTACTTTAGAGACACACACCACAAGAGTCGTTACATACATTAGAATCAACTAATACCTACCACCAAAACCATTCTTATAGCTTTGGGGGCCTGGAATAATCTGAATTATCACAGTTGTAGGAGTGTGATCATTAGTAGCTGTGTTGGTACTGTCAATTGGGAGTGCTGGCAGGGGCAATGGATTGTGCAAGTTGCAGTGGCCTCCTGATGAGGGCCCTGGCACTAATATTTTTACAAATAAAGCACTGCGGCCATGGGGCAAGCGGAAGTTATTAGGTCCAACCATGGGAGTTGAGGCTTTTTGCTCTCGATGTCCCAGGGCCCCACCTACAATGGATCCTGGGCAACTGGGCTAATTACCCTTCAGCACTGGACTCTTAGTGGTAACGGGTCGAGCAATCCAAGGAGTCTTGAGGAGGGGAGGTAGACACAGGGGGGTGAATAGGGTCAATAGCAGCAATAAATGATTATCTAGTAAAATACTTGCTTTTATGAAAAAGGGAGTATTTATAGTCCAACACAAAGTAAAATATGGCATTCACAAGCAATACACACAGTCCTCCAAGGTCAAGGCTCTAGTGTTTCAACCACCATGGTAGTGATTATTCCCCATTCACTTTAGCCGACATTCAGGTTAAGCCCCACTAGTAGACCAAGTCTCAGGAGTCCCATTCCGACTATAATAAAGTCAAAAGTGATCCTGTGCCAAAGTGCTATATGGCAGGCAAGTTACACAAGGTCTTCCAACCTGTCAATCAGTCTTACCAGCCCTAGCAGGACCTCCGTGACCAGAGTCTCTGACAGCACCCTCTCACTGGTTCAAAGGCTGCAGTAGCTGTCTCCAGTGAGCATCACACATGCAGCCCTGCAGGGGCAGCGGTCGGGTGTCCTCGAGTTCATCAAACTGGCCTTGTGTGGACAGCGGCCGGGTGTTCTTGACGCTCCTCTGATGCAGGTGGGTTTCCTTGGATCCTTCCCTCAGGAGGGGGTGGTAGGAATTTGACACTCTGGGTGCAGATCCTCAGTTGGGCTTGGGCCCACAGGGGTTACCATAGTGGCCTCTTCCTCTCAATAACAGTCTCAACCCTCCCACACTTCTTGGCTTTTTCCTGGTGGCCCCACCTGGCATACGGGGTCACCATCCTCACTCTGCACATCGCTATGGCTTGCTCTGCATGGCAGAAATCTTCACTGTGGCCCCACCAGGCAAATGGGATCACCAACTTCACTCTGCACACAGTATACAGCCCAATGAGCACTTCAGTAATCTTCACGGCAGCCCCACCTGGCATACAGGGTGCTGACTTCACTCCACACACGGGTTACTGCCCAATTGGCATGGCAGTAATCTTCAAGGTGGCCCCACCTGGCATACGGGGTCACTGACCCTCCTCGTCACATGATGGACTATGGCCTGATGGGTGCAGAAGCTGTCGCCTCACACCATGCTTCAGAGATAAAATTGCCAAGACCTCCCACTGGACCTCGCTCCCTCAAGCACTCTTCTGTTCCTCACAGGGCTCACTGGTCTTGGCAAGCCAGCAGACACTGGTGCGTTAGGCTCCAAAAGCAGGTGGTCTTGGACTTCTGGGTGATGTCCCATCACCCAGCTGGGAGACTGGCAGGCCTTAGCCTTCAGTTCTGGTCACAGGCAGAAGTGTTGCATATCTTCTCCTCCTCACACAGCTCAAATGGCTGCTTGACAGTTGACAATTTTGGAGGCCTCAAGCTCCCCTTCTTATAGCTCATTCCCATACCCAAAATGTGATTTAGGGTTTGAGATTTTAAAGATTATGTTGGGAGTCTGCTTCATTTTGAAGTGCCCTCTCCTCAGCCTTGCCTTTACTCCAGAAAGCAGTCTATCACAGCAGGAGCGACTACAAATCTGCTAGCCCATTAACAAAGGCCATAGGAGTGACTAGAGGTTCACAGCAGGATGTCAGCCACAGTGATATGTGTATCAAAATGTCACCGCAGGGCCTCAGACCTACTGTTTAAGATTCTCTTATTCAGCCCATCCACTTCCTGAGCTGTGCGAAGGTCCAATTCCATTTACCTCTCTCTGAATCAAATAGCATCCTTTGAAGTAAACTGAAGAGCCAGGTTCTCCCTTTCCTCCAGTTTGTCCCACCCAGCTCACAGGAATGCAGCAATCCACAAATCTTTCTGGGGGGATTGCTCTACCTTATAGTTTTAAATTGGGATTCTGGTTAGCAGAGGTATGCACCCTGCCCAAGCAGGAACCACAATCCTAGTCAGGATTAGTCAGATACACACCCTAAATTAACCTGTGCCCCCACCCCATCTGGTAGGTTGGCACAGAGCAGTCAGGCTTCACTTAAGAGGCAATGTGTGAAGTATTTGTGCTACACTTCAAACAGAAACATAGTGAAAACACCACAAAAAGACTCCACACCATGTGAGAAAAACAGATTATATTGTTATGAACAAAACAAGACAAAAATGACAAAACTCCAATAAGCATAACCAGAGTTATGAATTTTTAAAGATTAAATTAAATTGTAGTGCTTAAAAGCTTAAAGCGCCAACCGGTGCTATCCGGTCGTGCTAGACCGGGGTAAATCCAAAGGTTCAGGCCGACCACGATGAAGCACAGGTCAGATACTGGGACCAGCCTTGACCCACTGAACAGTACCTTAGATGCATCATTGATGGATCAGAAATGAAGGAAGCAATAGGCGATGCGTTCTTGTCGAAGCACAGGATTAAAGGTGATGCGCCTGGCACTGAACCGTGCAAAGTTGGAGATGCGTTGGAAACTGGAGATGATACGCCATGCAGTCGGTGATGCAGTGTCCGCGGTTCTCACAGCAACGGTGATGCTTCGACATCGAGGGAGATGAGCCGGTCCCATTTGGCGCAATGCATTGGTGCATGGGCTCTAGATGTAGCAGCATGTTATAACCACTTCCAATGGCCCAGGACTGGATTGCCACCACTTGGCAGGGCAAGAATTGCAGCAAGCCAAGTCCAGGTGCTGTTAGGGGATGATTTCAAGCCCTGAGACTTAGAACAGGGGGCAAACCAGCAAGCCATTGGAGTCACTCTGGGTTCAAGCAAGATGGGCCCAGTCCTTCCTCTGTCAGGACAGAGGGTAGCAGGCAGCAGGGCAGCATAGTGGAAAAGCAGTTCTTCCAGAGCAGCAGTCCAGCAGAGTGACAGTCCTTTTAGCAGCACAGCAGTCTTTCCTCCTGGCAGAGTTCTTCATAGGCCCAGTAGTGTACTGAAGGGGTACGGTCAGAATTCCAATTCTTATACCTAGTGGTCCCTTTGAAGTGCAGGAGACTTGAAAGAGGGGTTTAAAGTGCACAGAGAACCTCCATCACTGCCTGGCTCCAGATTCACGCCAGGGGGGCAGGCAGCCCTTTGTGTTGAGCAGGATACAGCCTATTCAGGTGTAAGTGTCGGCTCCTCCCTCCCATCCAGCCCAGGATGACCCATCAGGTTGTGGAAGAACACTCAGTCACACCTAAGCTGTGTGTAGCTGTCTAGAGGGAATGCACAAAGTCCAGTTGTAACCCACCCCAGATGTGTATTGGAGACGGGCTGCAGGCACACATGGCTAAGAGCAGAAAAATGCCATCTTTCTAAAAGTGAATCACTTCAATAGACCCGTGTAAGTCAGTAAGGCTATGCTAAATACAAACACCACACAATTTACCAATACTGACTCTATTGCTATGCACCTTTGTTTTCCCATTCATGCCCACTGTACTCAATAGCAGTGATCACCATGTATTTTTTCAATACATGTCTTAGCAAAATAATTTCAATATTTACCATTGCAGTACACAGAAAACAAAATATGAACATATCACAAATATGCATTACAAAACATGTCTTCCATTCCACAAGAAACAACGCAAATTACAATCACAAACATTTCAAGACATCACATACATTATGACAAAACAAATGAAACAGTTCTGAATTTGACTGCCCAAGAGGAAATGGTTTTTGTCACCATCTATTGTATAACATGTGAGTTCCTCCCTAATGGGCCTTTCCGACACAACAGTGCCAAACTGCCTTAGACCAAAGGAGTGACTATATTTTCATTCAATTCCATCTACCATAAGTCCCAGCACTCAATCGTATTATGCACTCATTGGCTGAAGATTTGTCAATGCGTTTCAAACCCTTATTATTTCAAGGTTCTTATCAGGACTCAGAACTGAAGACCACTACAAAAGAACAGCAAAATATCATATATACATCTCTCTAAAAATTGCTAAATGGGTAGAGAAGTTGTACCTGAATTACAGCCTTCATCTAGTTACCTATTTTCCATTTCTTTGGAGGACATTCAAGACAGCCTTCCAGGTCGATATACCCACTTTCATCTGAAATAACCAAACACGGGGTCATTACCCTGGCTGAGTCAAGCACTAGGACTCTGGCAGACTTCAACGACCGTAAATTAATCCAAAATTGTATTCACTGCCATCCACTTTTTATATCCATAACTGCACTGAATCTCACATCACTGGTGACTTGGCTTACTTGCTCTGTCCAACTGCAGTATTCTGAAAAACAATCCTCTCTGCATCACACTTTCGTCAAGAAGGTAACCTGCTCAGCAACTAGTCTGGTCCAGGAATCACTGGACTCAATTAAGGAGGTTGCTTCTCTTTTTTGATACTGTATCATTTTGAACACACCTATGCATTATTAATAAGCACAACAAGACTGTGGAATGATGTCACTCTACTCCTAAAAACCTCCGTTTCAGAAAATATTTCAAGGTCCAACTTTTCTCCATATACCTTGCAATGGAAATCTGGCAGCATTTACCTCCTTCCTTCTCTCTCAACAACGAAATTCAGCCCCCAAATACTACGCAAGCAACATAGCATGCACTTGCCACTTGGTTATGTATATCGGCTGCTTTGTATGTGTTGCCACCACTCTCTGGTGCCAGGTGTGCATTCGATAAATACCCTCTCAAACTAAACATGGCTACCAATTTTATTGCAGTATTTGCCCATGCTTTTCAAACGTCCTGTAACAACTTGTGTTCTGACTTCCATCATCCTCATGAATATACTTGCTTGCTTCACTGAAGATAAAAACAAGGGGTCTGATTCACCAAAATAGTGTATCAGTATGGGGGGGGGTTGTAAGACTCTGTCTGAGCTTTTCCACTTTTTGCTATTTACAAAGGAGGTGTAAGAGTGCACCCAGTAGCCCACTCCAAGTACAGGTTTCCAGGTGTAATGTTACATGCCATCTGACTTTATTATGGATGCCTATTCCTTCTTTGTGGAATTGTACTTACTATGCACTTCCATGCTGTGGGAAGGGCACTTGAATGTGCAAATGCATTTTTCTTTTCTCTCTGGGGGGTTAAACATTCTTCTTGTGGAGAAAGTCCTTTCACTACACTCACAGTAAATCTAGGGGCGGGGGTGCCCCTTCCCCTGAACAGCTAGTCACCCCAACCCTTGGCTTGGAGTAATTTTCCAACATTTTCCAGGGTGGGCAAGTGTCGGATTTCAGTTTGTGAATGTCCATAAATATACGTTTGTGGGTGCTCACACATTCAAAGCAAACCACCAGTGGTGGCTGCTGCCAATACGACGTGGTGAGGGAGCGCGGTCGGAAAAATAATAAAAAATAAATAAATGTACACTTACCTCTTGCTGCCGGTCGCCGCCTCGGTTATCTTCTGATCCCGTGCCATGCCTTGTTGCTCCCTTGCTCCTGGCACTGCATTCCCCATGGGCACAGGCTCCCAGACTCACTACCTAATCCTGATGCTGCTCTCATGCTATTACCCAGCATGAGAGAAGCACCGGGATTGGTCTGAGCGGGCTGGTGTAGCCCTCAGTTAGGGCCTGCGAGTCTGTGCCTGCCTCCACACGGCTGTGCACCACAGTTCGGGTTGGCAACATGTAAGTGCGTGTGTCAGTTTGGCCATCCTAAGACGGCCGGCCAAACAGACATGCGCACTTACAGTGCCCACCACTCCTCCTCCCTGGCTGCTGCTGACATTGGATGGTCCCACCCCGCCCTAGACTCAGCGGACTCAGCTAACTCGACTGAGTCAGTGAAAAATAAAAATATAATAAAATTGTTTTATTATCATTTTATTTTTCGACTGCTGCCTTTCAGCAGTGGGGCGACGGTCCTCCGCCATAACGGAGGAGCTGCACATGTAAATCACAACTTTTCTGCCCTCTTACAACCTCTTGCATCTGATTTTCTACTGAGGATTTCTCTGCCCTTGTCATGGAGAAATCTTCAGAAGTAAATTCATTTGAACTTGCCAGAAATCATTTTGTGTGTTCCTGAAAGGCTACATGAAGTTATTTTTGGCTGTGAATGTATGAATATACCTTTGTACATTGGGACCAACGTGCTGCATTCGTAAGCTCTGCTTTTTAATAAGGGGTGTGCTCACTTGTGAAGTTTTTCACCCGCAAATTTAAGTTCATTCTGGCATATACGGAAATTGGTTGTTTGTGAAGCTTCCTGCGTGGGAAATTTCATGATAAAATTGCAGTGCTTTTATGTTACAGCACTATAGAAGCGCTCAATTAAAATGATTATTATTCTACACTTTAGTTTTTTTTTATACATGGACGCGTCGCTTGAATTCTTTTTTACACATTCGCATTCAACATTCTAATTTTAGAAATCTTTGTTGCAGCATCTAGAAATATAATTGTTTTATTGTTATTGAATCGAAGGTCCACAGCGAGGGCACAGTCACATTCGAATACAAAGAAGAAAGAGAAAGTACACAAGAAAAATAACTTTACAAGTCCTATTGATTCAAATGATAACTTCCCCAAAAACTTTATTCTTCCTCTGTGATAAAACATCTTCAGTCTGAGCGTGAGATTCTGGAGGGATTAAAAATGTCTTCAAGGAGCTGGCTATCTGTTATGTTTCCTTGTGTGCCCAGCACATACAAAATTGCAGCCTTCGCTGTGTTTGTTTGGGGGTACAGTTCGTCTATCTTAACTAACTGCCTATTACAACCGAATCGATCCGGGCCTGGTCCGGCGCGCAGACATGTCCCAGATTGCTAATGTATTTAACAAGCACTTTAGCAGCACAAGTATTGTGAGCGTCTCAAGCTATCGCGCGGCCCCAGGGAGAATATTCCTATTTTGACTGCTCCCCGGATTTGCACTCGGTTAATGTTATGGGCTCTTCAAAAGCTGACCATTATCAGCTCTCGGCGTTTTCAAAGCTCTGCTCCTGATCGATCTCTACAAAAATGCTGCTGCAGATGGACTTGGCGCGAGCTCCTCGGGCGGGCGGGCGGCTCTCGCTGTCTTTCTGCCAACAAGGCAGTTATTCAAACTGCACGTGCCATCTAGGAGTTTAATGGATGTCTAGCACGTCTACTGCGCATCTGCCTTTGTAATCTATGACGCAACGCTAGACTTAAACACACGCAGACACGTATCACTACAATCTACCTTCCGAACTGCTACAGTGAGTCAGCTGTGAGAAGCAACATTTTATTTTTGGGACAGAAAATGCCCCTGCGTGTGGCGGACATGCGACTCTGCCCTGGATAACCCAGCTGCATGGATATCTGGATCCCTGTTAAATATTTTTGGTCATGGGTGAACACGGATCATGTGTGAGCACCATGACCTAGGCTTGTCTCATTGTAATGTGGTCATGTTAGAGCGGGAAGGACGCACAAAGCAATACCCTCATAGTGATAGAGGGCTACTGCCCTTACCTAGAGTTAAGTGACATGAGCTTGGTGGTGGCAGCATATCCATTTTATGTTTAGTAATGATCAGTAGTGTGAACAAGACTTTTTACCTGTGTCACTGGAGTGGTGCCTACTGGCCACTGCTGTGTATTTAACTCACTCTTGGCCTACATGCAGGAGAGCCCATGATACTTGAGGGTGTGTGCTGGGATGTATGTGTTGCTGTGCATGGTACATAACAGCAAAAGTTGTGGGCTCCCCACTTGTCCTATATGGAGAAAGTGTGTAGCGCAACACAGCAAATGGTACTTGCCAGTACATGCTGGGATGTATGGGCCTAGAAAGGCTAGTAGAGGTGAGAACTGCAATCCCCTAAGAGGAGATGGAAATTGCTGAGATTCCTGAGTGCTGTAGTGGTAAGACACACACTGGAGGTCTGGGTACACAGCATCCTCTGTGCCCATGAAAGGTCTCTTTGATTCCAGGAAGAATTACTGGTCAGTGGAGTCTGGGTCATTGCCATGGAAGTGGTGGGTCTGATATGGTTAGTGCTGCAACACCAGGGAATCATGAAAGAGGGGAAGACTTAGGCTTTTGAACCTTCATGAGGCATAGTTAAGTGGAGGTTGACAGCTTGGTGTGATCTCCAGTTAATCCCTTGGCCTGTAGCCTGTATTGTGGGTCAATCAGAAATAGAGTCACTCCTGTTGTGCAGACTTTCCCTTTGTAAAAGGACAGGGTAGAGAAGAGAGCACTTTTAAAAAAGCTGACACTGATAACCCAAATTTCAAAGGACCAGAAAATAAATTACATTTGTGTCAGGGTTTGGACTATAAAGGGGCGAGCATGAGTCCCACACTTTGTTTACTAGCACTGTTCATCAGAGGAGCAGTTCACCAAGGCTTCTAGCTGCTGGAACCAGGACTAGGGAGCAAGGTCTGATGGTCTCCCTGCTGGGTGAGGGACCATCGCCCAGGACATCAAGACCACTTGCCACAAGCCTGGAGCAACAGCCTTCTGCCTGCCTGTCAAAACCAATGGACTCTGTGAGGCGAATGGAAGAGCCTGGAGGTTTCAGGCTCAGCGGGGATCCTGCTGAATGGATCCAGATGAGCACAATGTGAGATGGCTGATCCAGTTAGGACAGCTGGACTTACCAAGTCAGTGACACCCTGTGTCTGGAGGGGGGCCATGATTTAAGGGCAATCGCCACTGTGTAAAGCCAGAAGCAGCCCCATACGCCAGGTGGGGGCCACCGTTAAGGGCGTTGTCTTTTTTCAGAGCCAGTTCATGAACCTTGTATGCCAGGTGAGGTTCACACAAAGTAAGAGTTGTCACGGTTGTGAGGAGGAAACTGGCAACCCTGTATGCCTGGAGGGGACTACCCTGGAGGGAAGAGGCTGTGAGAAAGACTTACTAAAAGCAAGGAGCCGTGGAGGAGAACATCCAACTCCGAACTGGGCCTTCAGGACACTGAGGAGGCCCATAGCCTCATTGGGAAAGACCACAACAGGTTGCGGTCCATCAATATTGGGAGATCGGAGCACACAAAGATGCACCCCAGTCCTCCTGCATTTCTTTGAAGACTGTTTGAGGTGCGGCTTTCCATAAGAGCGTCATCCTATCAACCTGCATTTCCATTTCTTCTTCCATCTCCTCTTATTTCGCTTAAAAACAGAATAATTATAGAGTTTTCCATGTAGGGTGGAAATAGGGTGGCAAACTCTAATACAGACTTTTTAATAGACTGGCATTATTCTTCTGATACTACTTTTGAACCAAAGGGACTATTATATTAATTTACCGTTGATCAACATTTGATTAATTTGTTGATAAACATAGAAAATACTGTTGTTCTTTGGTGTTTTATCTCATTTACATTAGGGATCCATAAACATGACTATTCTCCCTAAAATAGGCCCAACACATATCCATTCCAAGGACATCAATTGTCATAGGCTGGTGACCTCTACAATTGTGTTCTCTGATGCTAATTTTCGTTATTTGATTCAGCAGCAGCATATTTGTATTCCTTTTTTTAAAATTAGGGCTGCAGGTTTTTCTCTTCTATACTTCTCAATGGTAATGATAATTACAATGCCCTATAGTTTGCACAGCACTTGCTTCCACGTTTTTACTATTTCTTAGTCAAATACATAAAAGGTGTTAATAATACAGAGATTAATTGTTCTTTTGAAACCTTGAACGAGACGATCCAAGTCTGTAAAGTGCAGGACACACGGATATCACTCACCAGTGAGTACTTAACCGAGCTGTCTGACTGATATTAGTCCTGATCCCGTTTGTCCTCTTAGTGTGGGTAACAACCTTAACTTGTTAAAAATAGCCATACGTCTACTGCTTACCTTTCCTTCTCATTTCCATTAATTACAATGTTTAATTTTAAAATGATGCAACAAATCAATAAATACATTAGCCAAGTGGGTTATGTAGTTTAGGTTGTGAGCAGCAACACTGAATTGTTCTGAGCAACAATAAATGAAAATGAGTGTCAGATTAGGTGGGTATCTAAAAAGTAGTCAAAACTGAGTGTTAAGTTTATGTCATCTCTATACTATGATCCATTTTGATCATGTACAGCGCTTTCCTGTTTTTGACTAGGTTCATGCTACTGAAATATCATACACTTACACACAGACAAACATACCAAGTTGAGCACAAACTCTTATTTGTGCTCACGTTTGTATTTCAAGTAGGCTGCAAATGATGCATCTTGTGGATATTTGCCTTGCTGGTTTTTGCCCGGGAAAACCACACCAGCACTGCTTGTGCACCTTGGAATGGAGAATAACATGCATTATAAACTTGATAATCCCTTTCTGAGGTGTGTAAGTGGATTCAGGCACAAGTTCGGCGTCAGTATATATTGAACCCCAGGAACTGGTTTTTACTACGTCTATAATTTGCAACCCTTAAGCTGAGCAAAATTGAGATCCTTAATTGATGAGTTCACAAAGAGGGGACAAGGGGCTTTTGAGAAGGTCCAGCATAAATGCCCCAAGGAAAGTCTAGAAAAAAGAGTTATGCTGTTCCTATGAGGTGAGAGTCAGACAAAGGGGATATAAACCAACCCGACCAGAGTGGTTAAAAGTTGGGAATCCATTTTATTGGATTATAATGCCCTCACACACCCAGTAGGGTGTCATGCTTCATCATCGGGCTGCTCCTCGTAGGGTCGGCGGTGCAATACCCGACGGGCTCCCTATAGTAGGGGCACTTTAGCGGAGAACTTTTTCCAACAGCCGTTTGGTGACGTGGGGGTGAGGGGCCTGGTGTGTGTAGATGAATGTGTATTTCAAGTGAATATAAAATAAGGTTGGGAGTACCAGCGACGACAACTTTAATCAATGGGTCTCCTACCCTAAGTAAAAACAAAAAATATAAGGTGCTAGGTTGAGATTTATGTCTCAGGTTTTGGCGCTTTTATTGGTGATAGGTCAACATGTTTCTCGCCAAATGAATAGTCTGCGGGCGATTCGTCAGGACCAAAAAAGGGGGGGTGTTCTATCTTCAACTTAAAACTCAAATGGTGACGTGGCGGCACACTCACATCAACCATACGACTAACTAGTTAAATACCTGGTAGTACTGGAACTACCCAAAGCTGTGGACTAACCAGGCATCACAGTACCCGGTAGGTCATACACGAGAGGTTCCTCACCCGGACCCGGTAGAAGTGGTTAGGTCTACAGGCTACGTGCTACTGGCACACAACACATGAGGAACCTCTCGTGTATGACCTACCGGGTACTGTGATGCCTGGTTAGTCCACAACTTTGGGTAGTTCCAGTACTACCAGGTATTTGACTAGTTAGTTGTATGGTTGATGTGAGCGTGCCGCCACGTCACCATTTGAGTTTTAAGTTGTAGATAGAACACCCCCTTGGTCCTGACGAATCGCTCGTCAGACTATTCATTTGGCGAGACATGTTGACCTATCACCAATAAGAGCGCCAAAACCTGAGACATAAATCTCAATCTAGCACCTTATATTTTTGTTTTTACTTAGGATAGGAGACCTATTGATTAAAGTTGTCGTCGCTGGTACTCCCAACCTTATTTTATATTCACTTGAAATACACATTCATCTACACACACCAGGCCCTCACCCCCGTCGACCATCGGCTGTTGGAAAGATCTCAGCTAAAGTGCCTCTACTATAGGGAGCCCGTCGAGTATTGCACCGCCGACCCGACGGGAGCAGCCCGATGATGAAGCATGACACCCTACTGGAGTGTGAGGGCATTATAATCCAATAAAATGGATTCCCAACTTTTAACCACTATGGTCGGGTTGATTTATAGCCCCTTTGTCTGACTCTCACCTCATAGGAACAGCATAACTCTTTTTCTATCCTTTATTGATGGGCATTAGGACCTAAGTATTAGACACTAATCGCGCTGATTTCTCTCTCAGATATTGAGAGTACACAGAGCTTAATACAGAAATGTCTATGTAGCATTATTGTTAAGCCTTGTCTAACTGCATTTTCAACATTTGTTCTCTAGATGGCCCCTCTGTCTATGATGGTACGTGCCATCTGGTTAGAAGAGACATTTGTATCACAAATGTGATTCAGCATGGATTACCCAGTCACCTTGTTTGATGAAGCTGCAATATCAGTGATGAGCAATGGTCATAGAAGCGTATCTTGGATCGGGTAGATGCATCATAAATAAATGATTGTTTTTTCAAATGTATTCATTGCTTTAACATTTATCTGTAGTGCTGCAGCACTTAAACCTCATTAGAACACTTCACAGAGCACAAGAAGTTTTATATCCGGGTTGTTTACTGGTCTAAATTGAACCAAAACTAGACAACATGCACACAATCACACTAAAAACTGTGGGTCTGATTCACAAAGGGCTGCCGCACTTGTAGCGGAGGCCGTGCAGTCGTGGGGAGTCTCCGCACTTGGGCCAGAATCTCCACAATAAGAACTCTCATTGAGGATATTCCGCCCGATGCGAAGTTTCCCCGCGACCGCAGGGCCTCCGCCACAAGTGTGGTGGTTCTTTGTGAGCCAGGCACTATGAATATTCTTCTCTGATGATTGCCAATAATCATGAAATGTGTAAAAAAGATTTCCAGTATTTACTGAGCATTTTATGGACTGCACCAAGTAATTAACATTACTTTAGGCTTTGCACAATGATTTGCTAGCACCACGCTAGATCACTAGATCCTCTATACCCAGTTTGATTTAATAGTACTGGACTTGAGGATGTTGTGCACTAAGGGCCTGATTCACAAAGAGACATTTAGACATGAAGATCTACTCATGTGTAGAACTACTGCTATACCTAGAAGTAACTCTCCACTTTTTTTCTAGTCACCCTTTACGAGTGGAGATTTAGACGTAGGTGTGAACCAACATGACTCCACAGCCTTCAATGGGGGCGAGGGGTTGTTGGAGCCTCCCATGGGTGAATTTACAAGTGCAAAGCTGCAACAAGTATCTCTTGGCCTGCTGGTGATGTTCCACCACATGGGGGAAACTAATAAACTTTGTTTATATAAAAATATATTTAGACATATTTTAACATAGAATATAAATGTAAAATAATTTAAAATAATTTATATTAAACTCTCGCTATCAGATAAAAAGTTACAGTAACTACTAAAATAAAATAATTTATATATACTAATATAATTTCCAATTTTTTAAAACAATAATCTTAAAATATAATAGCCATACCTCAGATTTTTTAATTTTTTTTATTTGTAGTAAAACTGGGTAAAAATTATGGCTTTAACTCAGTCAAATAATTTTTTCATAATTTGTAAAATAAGTTAAAGCGTTTAATTAGTGTATATATATGTGTGTGTGTGTGTATATATATATATATATATATATACATATATATATATTTATATATATTACCTACTGGCGGTCACCAGTAGGTAGTTATAGTTAGGACGTAATTTCTAAAGGAAGAGCGTTTATATCATTTGCAATAACTTTGGCATCGATTGATGAATCCTCACGAAATGTTTATATATATATATATATATATATATATATATATATATATATACATATGCAAAAAAAACACCTCCATCGTCGGGAGGCACCAACCCTTCAGGGCGGCCTCAGCTAGTTAACAGGGACGTGGCTTCATGTTACCTGTGCCGCACACACAACAGAAGAAAAGCGCTGAAGCCAGATTCTGAAGACAAACAGGGCGTTTTATTCTTATTCTTAAGAAGGCACACTCTCTTCCTCTTTATGCGTTTCGGCTTCTTCATTAAGCCTTGATCACAGGTGAGCAAATGACGTGTGCAATAATATTCATGAGCTTTTAAGCCCAACCCCACGAGGTGAGGAAGGGAAAAGAGAAAGGAATTGTCCTTGTCTCTGGGATTCTGGACACTCTGCGCTTTAACAGACACTGAATTGATTACGGCAACACTTGAAGAGCAAAGACTTTATTATTATGAAAGCACGCATTGGGTTCAATTTTAAAACACGTGATTTTGTTTGCTTTTATTTTTGAGTATTCTTGCACTGGAACAATATTGAAACTGTGGAACAATCGGCGCTGTTTTAGCATTACCTATACCGTGCTCTACAGTTCAAAAGATACATAACATCTTTCCAGGTGCATTCTGGGCACTGTAGAAGTCAGTGGCATCACGTGGGGTTGGACTTAAAAGCTCATGAATATTATTGCACACGTCATTTGCTCACCTGTGATCAAGGCTTAATGGAGAAGCCGAAACGCGTAAGGAGGAAGAGAGTGTGCCTTGTTAAGAATAAGAATAAAATTCCCCGTTTGTCTTCAGAATATATATATATATATATATATATATATATATATATATATATATATATATATATATATATCTATCTATCACAGAAGAGTATGTAATGGCGCTGAGGAGTATGCACTGCAGTGATTTTTAAAGGGTATGCACTGCAGTGATTTTTTAAACAGGGCTGGAAGAGCTAGCAGTCCCTCTATGTTTAAAAATCACTGCAGATTAAACTTTAATCTGCAGTGGTTTTTAAACATAAAGGGACTGCTCCATCTTCCCACCCTGTTTAAAATCACTGCACAGCACAGGACACCAGTGCATACCCTTCAGTGCCCTTTCACACTGTGATCCATACTCAATGTAAGTAAGGCTGTTTTAGTCAAAAATGACCCCTGTTGTACTCAAGTAAAAAACAGTACATGGTTGAATCAAAGAGCTGGGTTCCATAAGTGCAGGACTTGCAAAGCCTGTCAACACGGAGCAAATACTACATCCTATGAGACTCCGTTTGGCGGCCAAATTAGAAAAATTGAGAAGTCTTTGAACTGCAAAACAGATCATGTGGTATATTTGCTGGAGTGCCCTTGTGGACTAAAATATGTAGGAAGTACTATCCTGCAGGGACACAAAAGGGTACTCCAGCACCTAAGGGCCATCAAAAATAATGATCAGGCTTATCCAGTAGCACGCCATTTTAATGAAGTCCATGGGGGTAACTCTAAAGATCTTAAATATTTCCTTATAGATTCAGTCCCATCAACTAAAAGGAGGTGATCGAGAAAAAGCTCTTCAGTAAACTAGAAATGTTTTACATATTGAATCTCGACACCAAACACCCAAAAGGGCTGAATGCTACAGAGGAATTACATGTCAGTCTGCTTGGATAAAAATTGTAATGATGAAAAGTATAGTCAACAATATCAGGTTTATCACTCAAGGGGTCATCTTATTATCTAATATTAAATAGCAATCTGCTATGTATCAAGGCCAACATCCTCCTCATACTTTTAAATAAATTTTAGCTAGATAGGTTCTTAAGCACTGATAAGTTATAAGCACTAGACACTTTATTTTATTCAATTTTGCACAAGGTA
Source organism: Calotriton arnoldi (assembly GCA_963921515.1). Taxonomy (NCBI): domain Eukaryota; kingdom Metazoa; phylum Chordata; class Amphibia; order Caudata; family Salamandridae; genus Calotriton; species Calotriton arnoldi. Next base: position 2,391,571 of record CAWUFW010000108.1, on the reverse strand, counting down.
ACACTATTGGACAACTAAGGCGATACCGTGAATAAGAAACAGATTCTTTTGATCTGAGGTTTAGTGGTAAAGCAATATGGAATTGTTGATTATATGTGGATTGTGATTTTTTTTTTAGAATTGGTATTGAATGAAATAGGGTATTTATACCGGTATGAGCATACAATTTTTTTTATACAAGCCAATATGTATGTATTTATAACAAACAGGGTTTATCCAGTTATTTATCGCTTATTTGTATACATATTTATTTATATATTTATTTATTTATATATCTATATGTTTTAACAATGTGATTATATGTATCTATACAATAATTATTATTATCTCCACATTACCTTCATGATTAACAGGTAACGGACAAAGTGGTAATAAGATGGAATGATAAAAAAAGGAGAAAAAATAGATTTAGGTCATGTTTAAAAACAAAAATTGCATTTCCACACCCTGCAATTCTTCTATGTCCATGATTTTTTAGTGTTACTAATTTATGTATATCACTTTAGCACTAAGTCACGTGTGCATTGAGAAAAAAAGAAAGAAAAAAATGGCAACTATTTAAACGAACCACTGTGCTATTAGCGCGTCATGTGATCAAGTCCCCTGTGAGGGACGAAACGCGTCATGGCTACCATGGTCTGTTGGGAGGAACAATAATAAAACAGCCAACAGTAAAGATTTACCGGGTCCGTGCTCTTTCTTCAGCCGACAAAGTGAGCGAGAAGGGAAGGAGTTGTTTTGCATATATATATATATATATATATATATATATATATATATATATATATATATATATATATATATATATATATATATATATATATATATATATATATATATATATATATATATATATATATATATATATACATATATCTATACCTATATATATATTCACTGAAAAATCCATAGGTTTCAGACACGTTATACTTAGAAATTAGCATTTAAAAAACCTTTGAAATTCACTGAAAAAACCATAGGTTTTAGGGAAAGTTATAGTTAGTTGGACATTGCACTCGTACAAAACCTGTGAAATTCCCCCGTTATAGTTAGTTCAGCTAACTATAACTCACGCCCCCGCAATGCACTGGTGATGATGTCACATATTACATCACTCATGACATGTTCAGTGACATCACTGATGACATCACTGATGACATCATCCAGTGACTGTGGTTTCTGTAAAGTTTAAATATGTTTAATATATATAGGGAAAGGCGTATTGAAGAATGAGTGGGTGTATAAGTGTCTGAATGGATGTTTTAGTAGGTGCGTGACTAACTCTATAAGTGAGTGATTAAACGTATCTTACTGAATGCATGGGTTAGTGACTAAACTGTGTGAATGTCTGTATCTGTCTGTCTGTTGCTGTGTAAGCGGCTGCATGGGTTTGTGAATAGCTACATGAGTGTCTATATGAGTTATTGATTGGTTGTCTGAGTATCTGTATGGGTGCCTGAGTGTTTGTGTGGGTGGGGTGTGTGTGACTCTGTGCATAGATGTGTGAGTGGGTGATTCACTGGGTGCATGGTTTCAAGAGTGCATCTGTGATGGACTGTATGGGTGGGTGCGTCTGTGTATGGGTGTGTTAGTGAGTGAATGTATATCTCAGTGGTACATGTGTGAGTAACTACATATGTGAAAGGCAGTATATATGTGTGTTGGAGTATATAAATGGTTATCAATCAATCAATCAATCAATCATATCATTTGTAAAGCGCACTACTCACCCGTGAGGGTCTCAAGGCGCTGGGGTGGGGATGCTGCTACTGCTCGAAAAGCCAGGTCTTGAGGAGTTTTCTGAAGGTCAGCAGGTCTTGGGTCTGCCATAGGTGGATGGGGAGGGTGTTCCAGGTCTTGGCGGCGAGGTGGGAGAATGATCTGCCACCGGAGGTCGCTCTTCGGAAGCGGGGGACAGTGGCGAGGGCGAGGTCGGCGGAGCGGAGCTGGCGGGTGGGGGTGTAGAAGCTGAGTCGTCTGTTGAGGTACGTTGGTCCGGTGTTGTGGAGTGCCTTGTGTGCGTGGGTGAGGAGTTTGAAGGTTATCCTCTTGTTGACCGGGAGCCAGTGCAGGTCTCTCAGGTGGGGTGTGATGTGGCTGCGGCGAGGGATGTCGAGGATCAGGCATGCAGAGGCATTCTGGATGCGTTGGAGCCGTCTCAGGAGTTTGGCCGAGGCTCCTGCGTAGAGGGCGTTTCCGTAGTCCAACCTGCTGCTGACGAGGGCCTGGGTGACCGTTCTCGTTTCAGTGGGGATCCAGTTGTAGATCCTGCGGAGCATGCGGAGGGTGTTGAAGCAGGCGGAGGAGACGGCGTTGACCTGTTTTGTCATGGAGAGGGTGGAGTCGAGGATGACCCCTAGGTTGCGTGCGTGGTTGGTGGGTGTTGGGGCGGTTCCCAGTGCGGTCGGCCACCAGGAGTCGTCCCAGGCCGAAGGGGTGGATCCGAGGATGAGGACCTCCGTCTTGTCCGAGTTCAGCTTCAGTCGGCTGTTCCTCATCCATTCAGCGACGGCCTTCATTCCTTCATGAAGGTTGGTTTTGGCGGTGTGGGGTCCTTGGTGAGGGAGAGGATCAGCTGGGTGTCATCGGCGTAGGAGATGATGTTGAGGTCGTGCCGACGGGCGACGTGGGCAAGCGGTGCCATGTAGATGTTAAACAGAGTTGGGCTGAGGGAAGAGCCCTGGGGTACGCCGCAGATGATCTCGGTGGCTTCGGAGCGGAAGGGGGAAGGCGGACGCTCTGTGTTCTGCCGGAGAGGAAGGAGGTGGTCCAGTACAGGGCCTTCTCTTGGATCCCGGCGTTGTGGAGGCGTGTTCGTAGTGTGTGGTGGCAGACCGTGTCGAAGGCGGCTGACAGGTCCAGGAGGATGAGGGCCGCCGTTTCTCCGTTGTCCAGCAGGGACTTGATGTCATCGGTGGCGGCGATGAGGGCAGTCTCGGTGCTGTGGTTGCTGCGGAACCCGGACTGGGAAGGGTCCAGGATGTTGTTCTCCTCGAGGTAGCGGGTCAGTTGTTTGTTGACGGTCTTCTCGATGACCTTTGCCGGGAACGGGAGCAGGGAGAGCAGCTATAAGTGAGAGTGTGTGATTGTGAGAGTGGCTGTATGGATGCCTGTGTGCTTGTATCAGTTATTGTATAAGAGCGTAAGAATGTGCTAGTATTTGTATGAGTAAGTGAGCTGGTGTGTGTATAACTGTATAGGTGAGTAAAGGGTAGTTTGAATAATTATTTGTATGACTGACTAGGTGTGTGAGTACCTCTATGGATGAGTGGCGGTGTGTGAGTGTTTATATAGGTGTATGAGTGCATATGATAGTCCTGTACTGAGTGACTGTAAGTATGAGTGACTGTACGGGTGAGTGAGTAGATGTGTGTGTGTAGACCTAAGAATTAGTGAGTGGGTATGTAGTTATTGGTATTGGAGTGTGTATGGTTTTGAGAATGGCAGTCTGTAATTTAGAGTGGGTGTATCAAAAGTTATATTAGGGTGTGAGAAGATGCATGAAATTATCACATGGATGATGTCATCAGTGATGTCATCAGTGATGTCATCAGTGATGTCATTTGAGATGTCATCAGTGATGTCATCAGTGATGTCACTGACCATGTCATGAGTGATGTAATATGTGACGTCATCAGCAGTGCATTGCATGGGCGCGAGTTATAGTTAGCTGAACTAACTATAACGGGGGAATTTCACGGGTTTTGTACGAGTGCAATGTCCAACTAACTATAACTTTCCCTAAAACCTATGGTTTTTTCAGTGAATTTAAAAGGTTTTTAAATGCTAATTTCTAACTATAACGTGTCTGAAACCTATGGTTTTTTCAGTGAATTTCAAAGGTTTTTAAATGCTAATTTCTAACTATAACGTGCCTGAAACCTATGGTTTTTAAGTGAATTTCAAAGGTTTTTAAATGCTAGTTTCTAACTATGCCTACAGAGGTAGGACATGTGAAGAAAGAAGAAAAACGCACAGATAGAAGCAAAAGAAATGCAGAAAGAAGCAACAGAAGTCCACAAAGACGAAGAAAAGTGCAGGAAGAAGCAAAAGATGTGCAGAAAGAACCAACAGAGGAGCAGAAAGAGGCCTTGTTCCAAAATCATCCTGTGCCCACAACTTTTCCGACGTGTAATGGTGGTAACTGACTCTGACTAACCAGAGCCAGTGCTATGCTAAAACACACTTAGAATACAGTTAAAACACCTACATACACTAGGGAACACTCTGCGTTTGGTACCCCTGTGATTAGCATGACCTCCTCTGTAAGTCCCTAGTACATAATAGGGCAGGGGGATTAAAACTACCTCTTAAAACGCGCTACAGGGCACGTTTGCACAGTGGTGAAGGGAGGGGGGGCCTGAGGTGACATGTGTGCAAACACGCCCCGTGGGACATTTTAAGTTGCGGGATTAAGTCCCCTTGAATCCTGAGTGTCCCTGGGGCCCAACTAGCCCCCCTGGTACCTACAGTTAGGACCACAGAGCTGAGTTGCAGAGAGGCGTTCCGACGCCACGCACCTTTTTTCACTTCTCTGCAACGCAACTCTGTTGTGCTTACTGAAGGTACCTGGTGGGCTAGTTGGACTCCAGGGACCCTCAGAATTCAAGCGGACTTAATCCCCCAGCTTAAAACACGCCACGGGCCTGTTTGCACACATGTCACCTCAGCCCCGCCCCTCCCTTCACCACTGTGCAAACGCACCCCGTGGTGCGTTTTAAGTTGAGGGATTAAGTCCCCTTGAATCATGAGGGTCCCTGGGGTCCAACTAGCCAACCCTGTACCTCCAGTATGAGCCAGGGAGCTGCGTTGCAGAGAGGTGTTCAGAGGCCACGCCCCTTTTTACACCTCTCTGCAACGCAGCTCTGTGGCGCTATATATATAACACAAGTATTTCGGAAGAAAACATTCCACTCACACTCACGGATATCTCGATATTCCAGTTGTTTATTTCTTGGTTACAGTTTTACTAGAGCAAACCAGCAACACCCAACGCGTTTCAGTCTCTCCAAGACCTTGTTCACGGGTACAACAAAGGGCGGCATTTTTTTCTTATTTAAATAAAGCTTGCAACATTTTACATCACTTCCTGTGTTGTGCCGCTTTGCATTGTGGATCGTGTAGTGTAATGATTGTAAACAACACCCGTTTTTTAAAAGAAAACCACCACCAATTTATAGTGATATATTGATAAAGTGATTCAACCAAATCAAACAGATTGACAACAAAATTGTCTCAAATTAAACAATCATATGTTCCAAAATTAAATTTATCACATCCCATGTATGATGTTGATTATTATTTCCCTCACCATCTCTTTTTTGCTATGATTATCTTCCATTACAATTTTTTGAATAATGATAGTTATTCATGTGTTGGACATCGCCTAAATGTGCATACATTTCCAATTACTTTGGTTATGATCGAATCATTCATCATTAGAATCTATTGATCACATACAATAAAGCTACTTCATTGCGTAAATTGTGTAGTTACATTCTTGGGACAGTCCCCTATTTGTATTTTATAATTAATTTCTGGTTATTTTAGACACCGGCCCTCTGGTGGGCAGACGGAATAAAGCATTTGCATAGGCCTATCCTGCTAATACTGTGGACATACAGTTATTAATGTTCAAAAGTGCTTATAATGTGCTTTCGAAGAGCATGAGTGCAGTCACGAACTCTTGATCAAGTTCATAAACATGCGGGGTTGATACTGACAAGTTGGAACACCCAATGATAACAGTGTCATATAATTAAATTAAAAAACAAAGTGAAAATTAAGTGAAAGTTACTATATATACACACAAGGGAGATTGCATTTTTGAGTTTACAAATAGGTAGGGAGTATAGGGTCCATATTTACAGATGTGAGTGCATTTCTTCGTCTTGATTCAACCCATTCGGAGTTAGTGTGCGGAAAGCTAGGATGTGACGTGACTCTTTTTGTCTTAGAATCCGTTCCCTGTCACCACCTCTCGCGTGACGTTCCACTGCTTCTACTGCATAAAATTTGAGTTCTTTCCAGTTTCCTCCGTGTGCTTTTTCCATATGTTTTGCAACGGCATTGCTCCGATCTGTGTTTATAGTCGCCCTAACATGTTCCAAAATGCACTTCTTTAATTCGCATATTGTGCTACCCACATATTTGAGAGAACATGGGCATTCAATTATGTAGATTACAAATTGGCTCTTGCATGTAATGAATTGTTCGATCTTCCCAAAAATTTTGTTGGCCATTTGAATCTCCTTTGGTATTTTTTGCAATTGCACAGATCTTGCAGTTGGTACATTTGTAGAAGCCTCTGGGTTTCAGCCAAGTATCCTGTTTCTTTTTGTTTAAAAAATTACTATGAACCAGTTGGTCTTTTAGGTTCCTTACTCTCCGAAATGTTAAGCTTGGATGATTCCCTACGATCTCAGAAACTGTGGAATCTAGATGTAATATGTTCCAATTTTTGCGTAGAATTCTCATAATTTATTTAGATTCAGTGGAATATGTAGTAATCAGGCGAATTTTGTTTTCAGTTTTTTCTTTATTGGATTTCATGTTTCTTTCCTTAATCAATTCTAATCTGGGTAGGTTGGAGGTTTTTTGTAAACAAGTTGTTACCACTTTTTTGTTGCAATTATGTTTCTTAAATCTTGTCATAGTTAGCTGACTGTTTTTTTGCCATTCCTCTTCCTGGGAGCAGATCCTTATTATCCTCAAAAATTCCCCATACGGAATATTGTTGATCAAGCTAGGCTGATGGAAACTGCCTGCATGAAGGGTGGCGTTTTTTGCTGTGGCTTTGTGATGTAGCATTGTATGTACTTTGTTGTTATGAATGTAGATTTCAGTGTCCAAGAAAATGACTCGATCATCACTAATGGTATAGGTAAATTTTAAATTTGCTTCGGAATTATTGAGAATCTTAAAGTATTCATCAAATTCTTCGTTAGAGCCATCCCAGATGATAACAAGGTCGTCGATATACCTTGTCCACATAATAATTTTGTTCACATATTTGTCATTATTTGGATGCCAGGCCAAATTGCATTCCCACCACCCCATAGTTAGACATTCGTAGCTGGGTCTAAATGAAAAACCCATAGCAGTTCTTTTTACTTGGCGATAGATTTCTTCACCGAACATGAATATATTCTGGGTTAGAAATAACTGGATCATCTCCACCAGCATCTTATTATGGTGGGCATAGTGGATGTTACGCTCTTGTAGAAAAAGTTTACATGCAGTTATTCCGATGTCATTTTTTATATTGGTATACAACGAAATTATGTCCATTGTGACCAATTTGTATGTTGCTAGCCATGGGATTTCTTGTAAGTGTCACAAGAGATCACTTGTATTTTGCAGATAGGATGTCAGGCTCTTTACATACGGTAATAGGTATCCATCCACATAGTTTGCTATGGGTTCCAACAAAGCTCCCTTTGTGGAAATAATTGGTCTCCCCGGTGGTCTTGTGGGATGTTTGTGGATTTTTGGTAGGAAATAAATTGTCGCTGTTTTCGGATGTTCAGTCGTGAGATATTTGATTTCATCCTCATCAAGTAGATTGTTTTTCATCCAGGACAGTCATTTTTTGTCTAGGTCTTGTTTGAATTTTAGTGTAGGATTTTCTTTCAATTTCTCGTAATACTCCTTATTTCTCAGTTGGGAATGGGCTTCTCGCATAAAGGCTTCCTTGTCCATAATGATGATATTTCCACCCTTATCAGCCATTTTTATCTCAATATTGTCATCTTTTTTGAGGTCCATTAGAGCTTTGCGCTCATTGATGGTCAAGTTGTCTGTACTTTATGTCTGTTTCAATTGATATTAAGTCTTTGATTACGGCTTCATGGAAAATGTTGATTTTATTGCCATGTGGTAGCTGGGGGTAAAATTTCGATTTTGCTTTTCTACCACTTGTGCCTGCTCCTAGTTGTGGGCAGTATGTATTCAATTTCATGCTTTGAGAGTTTGGGTCTTTGTTTAATTCCATGAGTGTTACAAAATCCGTGGAATCTTTTGCCGCTAGGTCCAAAGTTGGTTTTGCCACTTGTTTTCTATGATCCGCCATTTTTTGATTTTCCCAAAAGATCTGTGCTAATTTCAATTTGTGGATATATTTGTAAAGGCCAATTCTAATTTGTGCCAAGTCCGTGGTATTAGTGGGACAAAAGTTTAGGCCACGTTTCAAAAGTTTGATTTCCATATCTGTCAGGGGTTTCTGTGATTAATTGATCACCTCAAGTCGTTGTGAAGGAAGTTCTAACTCCTCTTCTGTTTCATGCTCCTCGTGGTTGTACCAACTATTTTGGGTTCTTTTGCTCCGCTTGCCTCTTCTTGTCAGTTTGTTCGGGAGCGAGCGCGTCCCCTGCCTCTTCCTCTGTTTGGTCCTGACAGAGCCCCCATGTTTTTCCCCCAATTTCTTTGTTGGAGGGCCAGTCTCCTCTCCCCTAAAAAAGTGCATTTGGTACATCCTTCTACTTGTTCTATTTCACTTTCACTAGCATCTGTTGATGTTAATGACGATATACTACCAGTTACATTGGTAGCTGAGTCAAGTTTGTCTTGTTGTTTTAACATATCAAATTTTCTTGCATATGTAAATATGCGGCCTTCCATGTAGTCCTCCTTATCCTGTAGGAATTTTGTTTGTTTCCTTGTTTACACTGTTTTCTCATGTCTCTCTATGTGGTTTTCTAATTCCTCCTTGAATTTTGTTAGCTCTGGATTGAGTTCAATTGAAGCTAAATCCCTTTTTACTTCTTTTAGTTGTGCCGTTGTTCTTTCTAGCATTATTTCAATATGTTTGACCAATATTTCAATGAGTCCTAGTGAAGAATTAAGGATATATTCCCCCCATTCGTGTAATAGTTCATTAATTGTTTCTTGATGGTTAGGCATTAGATTTATCCGTAAGCCTTGTGGTACTCGTTTAACTTCCAAGTATTTTTTAAGCGATGTTACCTCCCACCATTTATTTATTTCTTTTTTTTTATAGCTTTTCCCACAGTCTCAGTTTGTTTTTAGTATCAGGGTTTCTTTGATTTGTTGGCGTCTCATTCCCTCTATTTGTGGCTCCTTCTTGCTTGAAGAAAGTGCCCATCATTGCAGTTCTTTTTGCTTCCCTTTTATCCATTTTGCTGGAATTACAACAGTTATGCTTATACTTATTCCTCAAAAGGATTTTGTTCTGGCTAGATATCCGTCTCACCATACATTGCATATGTTGGAATACTTGAATTTTCGAAGTTCCCTGAACCACGGTTATCTCATTTCCTATAGTATTGTCCAAAGCAAAAGTATTTTGTGAGGCCAACCGACATTCAAATCCAATTATTTGCGTTCACTTTTACAAACTTGTGCTCACTCACCTATTAAAAGGTTTCTGTTTCCACCGCAACCCTCCGGTTGCATTTTCCGCGTCTTCCTTTTTTCAGTGTTTCTTGTGAGTTCGCGTTGATCCCAAATTCAGTCGGCGTTCACCCGTGTCAGTCACAATGTTTCCTTCATCTTGGCTCAGCTTTCTGACACAACGGGCGCTCTCGGGTGGTGCGATTGTGGTACGGCAGGGCCACGCCGGTTCAAATAACACAAGTATTTCCGAAGAAAAAATTCCACTCGCACTCATGGATATCTCGATAATCCAGTTGTTTATTTCTTGGTTACAGTTTTACTAGAGCAAACCAGCAACACCCAACGCGTTTCAGTCTCTCCAAGACCTTGTTCATGGGTACAACAACGGGCAGCATTTTATTCTTATTTAAATAAAGCTTGCGACATTTTACATCACTTCCTGTGTTGTGCCGCTTTGCATTGTGGATCGTGTAGTGTAGTGATTGTAAACAACATCTGTTTTTTAAAAGAAAACCACCACCAATTTATAGTGATATATTGATAAAGTGATTCAACCAAATCAAACAGATTGACAACAAAATTGTCTCAAATTAAACAATCATGTGTTCCAAAATTGAATTGTTTACATTCGCGGATAATCTTTATCACATCCCATGTATGATGTTGATTATTATTGCCCTCACCCTCTCTTGTTTTGCTATGATTATCTTCCATTACAATTTTTTGAATGATGATAGTTATTCATGTGTTGGACATCGCCTAAATGTGCATACATTTCCAATTACTTTGGTTAGGATCGAATCGTTCATCATTAGAATCTATTGATCACATACAATAACGCTACTTCATTGCGTAAATTGTGTAGTTACATTCTTGGGACAGTACCCTATTTGTATTTTATAATTCACTTCTGGTTATTTCAGACACCGGCCCTCTGGTGGGCAAACGGAATAAAGCATTTGCATAGGCCTATCCAGCTAATACTGTGGACATACAGTTATTAATGTTCAAAAGTGCTTATAATGTGCTTTCGAAGAGCATGAGTGCAGTCACGAACTCTTGATCAAATTCATATACATACGGGGTTGATACTGACAAGTTGGAACACCCAATGATAACAGTGTCATACAATTAAATTTAAAAAAATGTGAAAATTAAGTGAAAGTTACTATATATACACACAAGGGAGATTGCATTTTTGAGTTTACAGATAGGTAGGGAGTATAGGGTCCATATTTACAGATGTAAGTGCATTTCTTCGTCTTGATTCAACCCATTTGGAGTTAGTGTACGGAAAGCTAGGATGTGTTGTGACTCTTTTTGTCTTAGAATCCGTTCCCTGTCGCCACCTCTCACGTGGCGTTCCACTGCTTCTACTGCATAAAATTTGAATTCTTTACAGTTTCCTCCATGTGCTTTTATTTATATATACATATATTACCTACTGGAGGTCGCCAGTATGTAGCTATGGATAGGACCTAGTTTCCATAGGAAGAGCATTTTTTCATTTGCCAATATCTTTGGCGGCATTTGACGAATCTTTGCATAATCTTAAAAACTAGTATGCCACTCTCTTCAGCTGCTGTGTTGAAAGTTTCGGGGTGATCCGTCTAGCGGGGGCCGAGAAAAAGGGGGGTCCCAAAACGCTTTTTCTCCATGTTAATTTCCATCGGAAACTTTAGACTCGGCTACAGCCGGAACTGCTGAACGGAATTACACTACATTTGGAAGAAAGGTAGCTCTTGGTCCAGAAAGCACTCTTTTTGTTAAATGGTGTAAATCCATTCAGTAGTTCCTGAGAAATTTAAAGATTTCTCAGCTTTACAACTGTGGCGGCGGTGGATCCGCGAACCCTCCCGATCTCGTGCCTGAGATCTGATTGGCTGACAACACTTCAAACCAGGAAGTGATGGCAGCCATCCTGTGTCTCGGTTGAACCGTGTCACAAGAAAAAACTTTTAAAAAAAGAAAAGGGGGCAAGATAGAATACCCTGACCCCTAGGCCTGTTAAGGGGGTCCCATAGGACCCCCAGGGCCAAAAAAAAGCATTTTTAAAAAGATTTTCGGTGGGATTCGCGGTGGATCCTGCGCGTCATTTACTTTAGGCCCCCGGGTGGACCAGGTCCCGGGAATAATAGTTTGAAGTGCGGGGGCCACACAACCCCCGCAGCCCCTGGGACCACCATCTCCCCGGGGCTATATTTTATTATAATTATAATGCATGGATCACCACCTCCTGTGGGCTATAATGAAAAAGGATGCCTGGGGGGCTGGGCCCCACCACGCAGCCCCGGGGATTGCCACCTCCCCGGGGCTAGTATAGTAAAATGAAGTGGGGCCACGCACCCCCCGCTGCCCTGGGGACAACTACCTCCCAGGGCTATTTTAAAAATGGAAGGGGAGCTGAACGGCCCCCCTACTAGAGCCGTAATGGCCCTGGGGACCGCCACCCCAGGCCAGCTCCAGCAATCTCCCAGAGTGCCCACCCCTGGGACATTGCAGTTTGCTATAGGATGGCGGGAGCACTGCTCCCGCCAACCCATAGCAAACAAGTGCTCCAGTTTGAACAAGCGAAAGCATTCTGCATGTCAGCAGCTCCAGGCCGGGACTGCGAGGACTTCAGGCACCTCTCGCAGTCCCCAAGCAGATGGCCATGCCCTGGGGGATGGGGTCCCTGGGGCAGAAAATGGCCCGGGAGGGGGGGCACTCAGCGACCCTTCCTTTTTTTCTTCAAAAAAAGAAATTGCTGGGCCCCAGGGAATGGGATCCCAGGGTCCAAAATTGGCCTGGGAAAATAAAAAAAAATTAGAAATGGCCCGGGAGGGGGTCTTCTTTAAAAAATGTTTTATTAAAAACCCGGGCCCTGAGGGGTGGGGTCCCCGGGGCCGAAAATGGCATGGGGAGGGGGGCCACACAGCCCCCCTCCCCTTTATAAATAAAATACAAACAAAGGCCTAGGCCCAGGGGATGGGGTCCCTGTGGCCGAAACTGGCCTCAGGAGGGGAGCTACGCAGCCCCCTTCCTCAAATTAAAAAAAAATCGTAAGCCGGCAACTCACCGGAGGCCCTGCCCCCTTTCTCCACTACTCTGCAAACGTGCCTACTGGCGTGCTCTTTGTTGGGGGATGAAGTCCCCTTCGTTGCTGAGGATCCTTAGGGGCCAACTAGCCCACCTGTTACCTCCAGTAAGCCCCACGCAGTGGGATTGGTGAGAGGTGGTTGCAGGTCACACCCCTTTCTCTACCACTCTGCAAACGCGCCTCTCAGTGCACTGCTGGTGGGGTGATGAGGTCCCCTTGCCCCATGAGGGCCTCAGGACTAAAGTGGACTTCATCCTCCAAGCAGCAATTCTCCAGGAGGTGCGTTTGCAGGGTGGTGGAGAAAGATGGCGTGACCTATGACCACCTCTCAGCAATCCGGCTGTGTGGGACTTACTAAAGGTAACAGGAGAGCTAGTTGGCTCCCAAGGACCCTCAAGAGCCAAGGGGACTTCATCCCCCAAATAGTAGTGTGCCAGGAGGCGCGTTTGCAGAGTGGAGGAGAAAGAGGTTGTGGCCACCAAAAACCTCTCAGCAAACCCACTGTGTGGGACTTGCTGGAGATAACAGGAGGGGTAGTTGGCCCTCAAGGACCCTCAATAGCCAAGGGGACTTCATCCCCCTACCAGTAGTGTGTTAGGAGGTGCGCTTGCACAGTGGTGGAGAAAAGGGGCATGGCCTCCTTTCAGATCTCAGCAATCCTGCTGTATGGGACTTATTGGAGGTAATAGGAGGGGTAGTTGACCCCCCAAAGATGTCCTTGGGGGCCAACTACCCCTCCTGTTACCTCCAGTAAGTCCCACACAGCAGGATTTCTGAGAAGTCAGAAGCTACGCCCCCTTTCTCCACCACTCTGCAAACGTGCCTCTTGGCACACTACTGGTTGGTGATAAAGTCCTCTTGGCTCCAGAGGGACCTTGGGGGCCAAGAAGCCCTCCTGGTACCTCCTGTAAGTCCTATGCAGCTGAATTCCTGAGAGCTGGTTGAAATTCCAGCCCCCTTTCTACACCACTCTGCAAACGTGACTGCTAGTTAAAAAACCTTAGAAATTCACTAAAAAACCCAACAGTTACAGGGACGTTATAGTTAGCAAATAGAATTTTAAAAACCTTAGAAATTCACAAAAAAAACAAAGGTTACAGAGGCATTATAGTTAGGTTCAGATTTCACTCGTACAAAACCAGAGAAATTCAGCCGTTATAGTTACCTGAGTTAACTATAACTCACGCCCGCAGTGTACTGCTAATGACCTCACATATTACATCACTCATGACATGGTCAGTGACATCACTAATGACATCTCAAATTACATTACTGATGACATCAGTGATGTCATCATCCAGTGACTGTGAGTGCTTCTAAAAAGTTTATGAGTGTTAAATATATATACCTACGTGTATTTGTGAATCAGTCGGTGTGTGAGTGACTGTATGGATGACTGAGTGGATGTGTGACTGACTGTATAAGTGAATGATTAGGTGTCTTAGTGAATGTATGGGTGAGTGGTTGTGTGAATGTGTGTATCTGTCTGTCAGTTGATGTCTAAGTGGGTGTATGAGTGTGTTAGTGGGTATGTGAATGGCTATATGGGTGATTGATTGGTTGTCTGGCTATCTATATAGTGGTCTGGGTGTCTGTGTGTGTGGTTGAGGAGGTGTGTGACTGCCTGTATGGATGAGTGTGTAGGTGAGTCAGTGGCTGTAAGGGGTAGTGAATGCATGTCTGAGAAGCTGTATGGGTGAGTGAGTATCTGTATGGCTGTGTCGGTGATTGAGTGCTTGTATCAGTATGGGTGAGTAACTGGGTATGTGAAAGGCAGTATAGGTTAGTGACTGGGTATATGAGTGACTGTATGCGTGAGTGAGTGAATGTGAGACCGGTTGTATGGATGAGTGCATGCTTCTGTCAGTGACTGTATAGGTGGTTGACTACGTCTTACTATTTGTATGAGTAAGTGGGTGTGTGTGTAACTGTTCCGGTGAGTAAGTGGCTCTGTGATTGACTGTATGGGTGAATGTCTAGGTGTGTGAGTAGTTCTATGGGTGACTCACTCAGAGTGTGACTATTTGTATGGGTGTATGAGTGGATATGTCAATGGCTGTATTAGTCAGTGAGTGGGTATATGAGTGGCTGCATGGGTGAGTGAGTGGATGTGTGTGCAGATCTATGAATCAGAGAATGGGTGTGTATGTACTGGCAAGGCTCTGTGAATGGGTTTGTGAATGGTTGTCTGGGAGTGGCAGTGGGTGCATAAAAGATTCTATAGGGGTGTGAGTGGGTCTGTCAGAGATGCTGTGCATGAAGTCATCACTGATGTATATTACCTACTGGCGGTCGCCAGTAGGTAGTTATAGTTAGGACCTAGTTTCCGTACGAAAAGTATTTTTTGACTGGCCTATATCTTTGGCGCTGGTTGAAGAATCTTCACAAAATTTTCCCCTACAATTTGACGATCACTTCAGCTGCTGTCTGGAAAGGTTTGGGGTGATCTGTGAAGCAGGGGCTGAGAAAAAGGGGGGCCCCAAAACGTGTTTTCCCCTTGTTTATTCCTATAGGGTTTTTGAAGAGGACTACTGCCCGATCCACTGAATGGAATTAAACCAAATTTGCTCCGGAGTAGTGCCTTTGGGTAGTTTGGTGTGAATCTGTTCTGTAATTTTAGCAATATTAACCAAAATCCAAATTTGTATATCTGGGGGCGCAGATCCTCAGCGGATCCAACAGTCCCCATGCTGAAATCTGATTGGCTGCCAAAACTTCAACCAAGAAGTGTTGGCAGCCATCTTGGGACTCAGCTTCAGCCAAGTCCCACAAAAAATCTTAAACATATAGAAAAGGGGGCAGGGTAGGCATTGCCTGAATCCCTAGGTGTGGTGCTGGGGTTTAAAAAAAATTATTTTCAATTTTGCCACTAAATCGCGGGTAGATCCATGAATTCATGGCAAAATTGAAAAAAAAAACAAGCATGGTCTCCTGCACTTGTTTTTAATAAAGCCCCCGGGTGGGCCAGGTCCTGGGCCATGCCTCGTTAATTAAATTAAAGGAGGTGGGTACACATGGTCCCCCTCCATGAGCCACCCCCTCCCCTGCTTACGATAAAACTAAGGTTGGGGGCTGTGTGGACCCCCCCGGGTCCTGGGGACCACCACCTTCTCGGGGCTAAAAATAAAACAAATATGGGACCACATGGACCCCCCAGAAGCCTTAGGGGCCTCCACCTCCCCGGGGTTTATATTAATTTAAAATGCATGGAGGCCTCGTGGGCCCCCCTGGGCCCTGAGGACCACCATCTCCCTGGGGCTACAATTAACATTAAATAGGGGGTCCACGTGGACCCCCGGGGACCACCACCTCCCTGGGGCTACAGTTAACATTAAAGAGGGATGTCACTTGACGCTTTTCATCTCATCTGTGCCTGGGGACCCCATTTCTTACCAGACTATGCACCAGGAGGTGCGACTGAAGAACAGAGCCCAAGGTGTCGTGCCATCACCCCAGCACTAAAAGCGCCTCTGCTATCCCATCATGTGGAAAAGTACACTACCTGGACTTGGGGACAGTAGCCCCTTTTGACCTCATCTGTGCCTGGGGACCCCATTTCCCATCGGGGTGCGTGCCAGGAGGTGCAAATGCAGAATGGAGCACAAGGGAATGGGGTCGTCAGCCCAGCACTAAAGTGCCTCTGCAATCCCGCCATGCAGGACAATACACTACCTGGACTTGGGGTCACTAGCCCCTTTTGACCTCAACTGTGCCTGGGGACCCCATTTCCCACCAGAATACATTCCAGGTGATGCCACTGGAGAACAGAGCCCAAGAAGGCAGGGTCATCACACCAGCACTAAAAAGTGCCTCTGCAATCCCGCAGTACAGGACAAAACACTACCTCGACTTGGGATCACTAGATCCTTTTGATCTCACCTGTGCCTGGGGACCCCATTTCCCACCAGGATAGGCGCCAGCAGGTGCAACTGCAGCACGGAATCCAAGGGGGCGGGGTTATCACCCCAATACTTAAAGCACATTTTCTATCTACTCTCAATCAGAAGAGGAGGCCACACATTTAAGTGCCAATAATGGAAAATGTAAGCTTTAGCAGCAGATATTCCAATTTCTCTGATATTTATTTACACCACAGTTGTTTCTAGGTACCCTTCTGATCTGGGATGCTCAGTGGAGGACAGACAGCAGGTACCCAAGCAAGCTGGACCAGGCATGCCATACAGGGATGCCACATTTGCCAGTTCATCACACGGTCACCTCAATTTATTGACCCCATTCCTTCCCCTGGGAGGCTGTTCCAGGAGAGGCGGGATAAGAAATGGTGCAGACCAAGTGTACCCCATGTCCCATACCCTGTTGAGATTTAGAGACCTTCCTCATGACCCCTCCATAATACCCTCTGTCCTCACAATAGTACAGGTCTGCAAGTGACCTGAGAGAGGCACTCACTCGCAGGCGGCATGGGGGGAGGTTGACGAGAGAGGAGATGGGTGGCCTCACAAGATGGCAAGTGAAAACCAACAGGCTACTGGTGATGTACGTTCTTGGTGCCGTGGTATATGAGGATGTCTTAACCAAACAAAGCAGCACTTGCTTCATATTGTTAAGAGAAAGTATCCTTGTTTGGTGGAGATTTACCTCTTTTCAGTCTTTTTTCCTTCTGTATAGGAGAATTCATTCCTCCACAGATTTATGGATAAGATGCACACTGAACAATTACATTGCCAAAATGCACACAAGGTCACAGGAGACATTTGCTCATGGTCCATTATGCAGATACAATGTAGAATATGCAATGGACAATAGAATATAAAAATCTTAGAAAATCACTAAGTGAACTGAGTGACTGCTTGTATGAGTAGCTGTATGGGTGAGTGAGTGGCTGTGCGAGTGACTTTATGGATGAGTGAGTGGTTGTGTGAGTACTTATATGGGTCTGTGAATGGGTATGCAAGTGGGTATTTGAGAGTTTATAGGGATGTGAGAGGGTGTGTGAGTGGTTCTGTGGATGATGTCTTCAGTGATGTCATTTGACATGCCATTAGTGATGTCATCAGTGATGTCACTGATGCTTGTCATGAGCGATGTTATATGTGGGGTCATAAGCAGTGCATCGCGGGGGCGTAAGTTATAGTTAGCTCAGGTAACTATAACTGCTGAATTTCACTGGTTTTGTACAAGTGAAATCTGAGCCTAACTATAACATTCCTGTAATGGACTGACTTCTGCGGAATATTTCTCTGAACGAGATCCAGTGGCAGGCGAGCTGTATGGCGACATGCAGGGTGAATGGAGGTTGAATGAGTAAAAACATTGCAGAAGTAATTAGTGTTTTGGCAAGCCTTGAATGTGAGGTTTCTCTTTCGGACTTACCTATTGAGGTGAGATAATGTAAGACATTGGAGTCAGCAAGAAAAGTATGAAATATATTATCACTAACACCGACATGGCGGCCAAAATGTGTATGTAATTATTGCAGTCCTCCATCTATGTCAAAATCATTTGAATCCATCTATGGGGACGAGGTTCCGTATATTTAACCTCCAGAACGCTGTCTGTTAATGTGAATTGCAAGCATTGAGGAAGGCGAGTTTTCACAGAAACGCATCTGCATCTAATAAACATATGGCTGAAAACCCAGTGTGTGCTCTGCTGAACTTTGTGAGCTTTGATATAATTTTGTAATTTCTACCATCACGCTTGCAGTAGCACCCACCATGAGTTCGACAGCAGTGGTGGAGTATGACTTGTGTATGTATATATATATATATCTATATATATATATATATATATATAGATATATATATATATATACATATATACATATATAGATATATATATATACATATACATATAGATATATACATATATATACATATATATACATATACATATATATATCCTTGCTCCTTGCTTCTGCCCAGTTTCAATGAATTGTTTTTAACATAAATATGCTTTTGAAAATGGCGCCCGCTAACATTGACGAAGGCTGACGCCGAAACGTGTCTGTTTGCTGTAATCTAAGCGAGCAATAAATCCTGAATGAGAGCTGGTCCCTCCTTTTTGAGTGGAGCGAGATATATATATATATCTATATATCTATATATCTACACTGAGTCACAAGAAAAAGGTAAAAAAAAAGGTTAAAAATGAAGGAAAGGGGCAGGGTAGAAACACCCTGACCCCCTAGACCTGGTCAGGGGGACACCCAAGGCCAAAAAAAGCATTTTTTTTGTTTTTCGGCGGGAGTCGCGCTGGGTGAGCGAATCCCACTGAAACGATGAGCAGTGTCCCACGTTCGTTTTAAAGAGCCCCCAGGTGGGCCAGGTCCTGGGGGCAATTTTGTTAATATATGCAGGGCCACGCAGGCCCCCGCAGCCGCAGGGACCACCAACTCCCCGGGGCTTTTTAAATCATATGCAGGGGCACGCAGCCCCCCCTGCAGCCCCGGGGACAGCCACCTCCCCGGGGCTTCTTCGTAAAATGCATGGGGGGGCTGCTGCCCCCCACACTGCCCCAGGGATCGCCACCTCCCGGGGCATTAATGATTATGGGCGGGGGGGCCTCATGTGCCCCCCCAAGCCCCGGGGATCGCCACTTCCCCGGGGCTTAAATTTAAATAAGAAAGTGTGGGGGAGCTCCTGCCTCTCCCCACACTGCCCCGGGGACCACCACCTCCCTGGGGCATTTTTAAACTAAGGTGGGGGTCCGTTGTGGACCCCAGGCCCCGGGGATTGCCACCTCCCCGGGGCTTCAAATCAGTTGGGAGGGAGGCCGCGCGGCCCTCTCCAGGAGCCCTCCATGGGCCGGTTCCAGCAATGTCCCGGGGTGCCTACCCCCGGGACATTGCAGTTTGCAATGGCAGGGCGGCAGCACTGCTCCCGCCCTGTCACTGCAAACTCTGCTTTGCTTCATGGAAGCGAGAGCAGGAAGCCTGCCCTCGCTTCCACGAAGCAAAGCAGAATTGCTTTTGGACAAGGGGAGCTGCATTGCAGCAGCTCCCCTTGTCCAAAAGCAATGCCGGCTCCCGGCATGGACCACGGGGGCATTTGGGCTCCCCGCAGTCTCCAACATGAGGCCAGGCCCCAGGGGATGGGGTCCCCAGGGCCAAAAGTGGCCAAGGGAAGTGGGGCCATGCAGCCCCCCTCCCGTAATATTAATTTAAAAAAAAATAAAAAAAGAGGTAATGCCCTGGGGGATGGGGTCCCTGGGGCGGATACCGAATAATGGAAGTGGGGCGTTTTTTTTTCCGTTCGATTTTGGAGTCACGACCACAACGTGGCTCTCAGCGTGGCCCCCCTGTGTAACGTCGCGTTGGATTAGCGGATCCACCTCAAATAAATAATTTAGTAGTATATAATTTAGAAGGTAGTGTTGCATTTGTGAAGCTGCTTTATAGAGGTAGTGTGATTGAAGTTAATAA
Source organism: Calotriton arnoldi (assembly GCA_963921515.1). Taxonomy (NCBI): domain Eukaryota; kingdom Metazoa; phylum Chordata; class Amphibia; order Caudata; family Salamandridae; genus Calotriton; species Calotriton arnoldi. The sequence goes on along the minus strand of CAWUFW010000108.1, from coordinate 2,371,754 downwards.
TAATATTAAATTTGATAGATTTAGTAAAAATATATAAAATTAAGAGTTAAACCTGAAAAGTGTATTGTGTTGTAGTACATTGAATTCATGCTTTTGCAGATACGCAACAGGTGCGCAAATCTACAAAAAATTAAAAAAGAGTATGTATGTGTAAAAAAAATTAGATTTACTATTGTGTTATAAGGTGGCTCTAAAAAGAGCCCTTGTTTTCATTATGAGTTTTTTGTAGCTACATGTAAGTGCGGATGCACAGCTTTAGGTTGTTGAGAAAGACTCTGTTCCCTTGATCTGTGAAGTGTACTCCTTCACTTCTGTAGATGTCATCCATATCAAAACGTATATTGTTGTTATAGATGGAGCCCATCCTATGGTCTCTGAGGTAAGCAGAAACAGCTTTATTGACATTCTTTCTAGCTTTCTCAATCTGTGGACCCATCACATGTCACAGCTGTAAGTCTCACCATGTTTCTCAAACCATGCATCCATATGTCTGTACCTTTTGCTAGCAGCATCGTAAATAAAAGAAATATACAAATAGATGTATACCTGTGTTTTATACGTCTAGCATCTTCAGATGCACAACACATATCAGAATACATCTGCAAGTAGAGACATACCTCAATCACAATACCATAAAGGCCTTAAAACTTGACAGACTGCACTTCACATTTCAAACAGACACTGAAAATTATTCGATATATTTAAAGTGTACCTTTCCACAGACTCGTACAAAATAGCCTAATCACTAATCCCTCTCCTAACATGTCCTAAACTTCAATTTTGCACTGCACCTCACCATTCTGCAACTACTTAGAGTGTTGGGCCTAGCCAAATATAAAGCAGCAACCCATTACATGTCTCAGCTGTAAGTCTCACCATATTCCTAAAAGCATGCATGCATATGTCTGTACCGTTTGCTACCAGCGTGATATATAAAAGAAATATACAAATAGATGTATACCTGTCTTTTAAATGACTAGCATCTTCAGATGCATAACGTATCAGAATACATCTGCAAGTAGAGACATACCTCAGTCACAAGACCAGGAAGGCCTTAAAACGTGACAGACTGCACTTCACACTTCAAGCACACACTGAAAATTATGCAGTTTATTTGAAGTGTAGCTTTCCATGGACTCATACAAAGTAGTGTAATAACTAATCCATATCCTAATATGCCTTAAACTTTCACTTTTGTGCTGCAGCTTCACCATTCTATGACTACTTAGGGTGTTGGGACTAGCGAAATATAAAGCATCAATCCTTCACATGTCTCTGCTGTAAGTCTCAGTATTTTTCTGAAAGCATGTATGGATATGTCTGTACCTTTTGCTAGTAGCATCATATATGAAAGAAACATACAAATAAATGTATACCTGTGTTTTATATGTCTAGCATCTTCAGATATCGCAATACATGTGCAAGTAGACACATACTTCAATCACAAGTCCATGAAGACCTTAAAACTTGACAGACTGCACTTCACATTTCAAACAGACACCTAGATTTATGCGGTGTACTTCCTATGAACCTTACCTCAAACTCATACAAAGTAGCCTAATCACTAATTCCTCACCTGACATATCTTAAACATCACTTTTCTGCTGTTGTTGCTTCTCCATCTACTACTACTCAGGTATTGAACATAGCCAAATACAAAGCAGCAACCCTTCACATGTCTCTGTTGTAAGTCTCCCCAGATTTCTAAAAGCATCCATGCATGTGTCTGTACCTTTTGCTAGTGCCACCATATATAAAAGCATACAAATAGATGTATACTTGTGTTTTACACATGTAGCATCTTCGGATGGATAACACATATCAGAATCATTGAGTAAGTAGAGACATATGTACATAGAGACCTACATTTATGCGGTGTAGAAATGTATGCATGCATTCTTTCAGGAAGATGGTGAGACTTACAGCATAGACATGTGATGGGTTGCTGCTTTATATTTGACTAGGCCCATCTCTCTATGTAGTTGCAGAATGATGAAGCTGCAGCACAAAAGTGAGGTTTAAGACATGCTAGGAGATGGATTAGTGATTAGGCTACTTTGTATGAGTTTGTGGAAAGGTACACTTGAAGTTCGCTACATAAATGTAGGTGTCTAAGTAGATATATTTCTACTTACTCATGTATTCTGATATATGTTATCTATTTGAAGATGCTACATTTGTAAAACACAAGTATACATGTATTTGTATGCTTCTTTTATATATGGTGGCACTAGTAATAGGTACAGACACATGAATGCATGGTTTTTAGAATATGGTGAGATTTACAGCAGAGACATGTGATATGTTGCTGCTTTATATTTGACTAGGCCCAACATCCTGAGTAGTCATAGAATGGTGAAGCAGCAGCACAAAAGTGAGGTTTAAGAGATATTGGCAGATGGATTAGTAATTAGGTTCCTTTCTATGAATCTGGGGAAATGTACACTTGAAGTACAGCACATAAATGTAGGTGTCTCTTTCAAATGTAAAGTGCAGTCTGTCAAGTTTTAAGTTTAAGGTCTGCATGGTCTTATGATTGATGTATGTCTCTACTTGCACATAAATTCTCATATGTGCTATGCCTCTGAACATACTAGATGTATAAATCATGGGTATACCTGTATTTGTATGTTTCTTTTATATATGATAGTACTAGTAAAGGGTACAGACATATGCATACATACTTTCAGGAATATTGTGAGATTTACAACAGACTCATGTGAAGGTTTGCTGCTTTATATTTGGGTAGGCCCAACACTTTGAGTAGTTGCAAAATGGTGAAGCTGCAGCACAAAAGTAAGGTTAAAGACATGCTGACAGATGGTTTAGTGATTAGGGTACTTTGTATGAGTCTGTGAAAAATAAAGGTATAGAACTATTTGTATATTTGTTTTATATATGGTGTCACTAGCAATAGGTACAGACACATGTATGGATTCTTTCATGAATATGGTGAGACTTACAATAGAGACATGTGAAAGGTTGCTGCTTTATATTTGGGTATGCTCAACACTTTAGGTGTTATTTTGAATTGTGAACACCAGTCTGTGAAGTTTAAGGGACTTTATGGTGTTGTGAATGACATATGTGTCTATTTATACATCTATTGTCTGATGTATTATACATGTGAACCTGATTGTTCTGGGTAGTAGTAGAGAAATCCTTTAGTTGTGCTCTCTAATTCTGTTGCAGAGGTTGTGATGCCTTCTAAATGAAGGAATTGTGCAGTGTCTAATATAGCTTTGCAATTGAATTGAAAGTATTTCTTTATATATAGATGAGAATATTTGTATATAATTATTTTAATAATATAAAATAATGTTTAGAAACTTTTTTAACTTTTCCTTTTTTTCAGATATTCACCAGTATTAGTAAGAAAGATTGAGTATGACAAGAAAAGTTCAAAAGAAAAGACAAGAAAAAAAACAGTACTATTTAAAGGAGAGAGAAAAGCAGAAATTAGATGAAGTTCAAAATGTGACATTGAAGAAAAAGACTTCTGGTAAGAGAACTAAAGAATTTGTTAAAAGACCTTTAAAGAATGTAATGAATTTTCAAAATGTTGAAAAGAGAAAGAAAAGTTGTCCAACCAATCAGAAGGAAACGAAAAAAGGACATATTAACGGAAAATCAAGTTATGGGAAAACAATCCATGTTGAAAGAAGGATGAAAGAATATAAAGACATTAGGAAGAGACTGTATAAAAGTAGAGTACTACAAAATGTATTGAAAGATTGTAAAAAATATAAAAGAAGATCAGTGGCTTACAAGAAAAAGCAACAGATTGAAAGTGTAGTAGGAAAAGCTTTTGAATTGAAACGAAAATTATTTATATTGGTATTGAAGAGAATGAAAACATTGAATAAAACAATGCACTTTTAAAGGAGAAAAGAAAAAGAAAAAGACTAGTTAATAGAAGTAACTTTTGCAAAGCTTTTTCTGGTGAATGGAAGCACACTTCTAGTACTGAGCCTTTTTTTAATGAAGAAAGCTATTTTCAACAAAATACATTAGTTCATGCAGTTGATACCAGTAGTCGTTGTTATGAGATAAAAGATGGTTGTCCGATTGAAAAAGAAAAGATAGTTCCTAGAAATGTGGAAGAAGTAATAACTGAAGAAGTTCAAGGGAGACGTACACAAGCTCCACTGTATAAGTGGGATTGTAGTAGTATTTGTAGTATTCGACAGGAATCTATCAATATATTACGAATTTTCTTACGAGATTATGCAAACAAAAGTGTTAAACAGAAGATTAAGATGTTGCAAGGTCTAGATCCTTGTAAAGTGAGAAAATATACTAAGTTGCAGGGTCATTCTCTGGCTTGTCTTTCTAGAAAAGTGTGTAGAAGTACTTTTCATCATTTAAGAATATTAGCAGTACATCACTCAGAAATGCGGAAGTTAGAAAGAAGATTGTACTACGTAAACAATCCTGCATTATCTTTAAGTGAAATGAACACAGCTCTTTTGCATGGTTCAGTATTGGATGTAAAAAAAGTTTGTGATGATATACAGTTTCATTTCTTTGGTTCACAAGAGAGTGTAGAGAAAGTGAGAGCTTGATAAGTGTAGGTGTTGAAGAACAGGTGGAAGATATTAGTACTGAGAAGTTTGCAGAAGAAATTACAAAGTTTAAGATACTTTCAAGTGGAAAACCAAACTATGGGGCCGATTACGATGGCAGAAGGATCGTCACCGCCAGCCCGGCGGTGGCGATCCTTCCGTCAATTGACAGCAATTTGGGAATCGCTTTCCGACCGCAGCAGTCGCAAAGACCGTCCGCCACGGAACCGCCACAGGCAATCATTACGATTGCCTGGCGGAGCGGTCAGCATGCTTAAAATGGTGGCGGAGACTAGCAGGCTCCGTCTGCCGAATTACGATGCTGGTGGTAAACCGCCATTGAAAAGCTGGCGGGGATTGGTTTTGGGGGCCCGTTGAGGGCCCCACTTGTGTTGGGGGGAGGTGTATGTGCACTGGGGGTACCCATGGTACCCCCCTGCATTTCAGTGCACTAAGTGGCAGGCACCGTGTGCACGTAATGCAGTGAAATGCACAACACGCATTTTCAACATTGCGGCGGGTGCTGCTGTCAGCAGCAACCACCGCAATGTTAAAATGCAAGATGCGTCTGCCACGGTGGCGGTCGCATCATAATTTGGTGTGCAGAACCACCGCATGTATTGCGGACGATCCCGGTTACCACCACGATGGCGGGTGGACTCCAGTCCGTCCGCCATCGTAATCGGCCCCAATGTTTGTATTTGTTGTTGACGTACTCACTATAGAATTCAAACTAGGAATGTTGATGTGTATTTAAAAAGTGAAAAAGAAAACAATGATAAGTGGGAGCAATTTGGTGCTTATTTGTTGGTGGAAGGTCGTTTTGAGTTGGGTACTGATCAATGTATTTGTAAATATTGTTACAACAAATTAGAAGAGAACGAAATGCCAGCTAGAGCAGTATATAACAACTTAGAGTTGGTAGCTATTCTTCCGGAACTGGCAGATTTAAATACATATGAGTCCATTCTTATTCAATCTGTGCACCCGTTTCAGGCTATAGTTCGTATGGAGGCTAAAACACGTAAGCTGCCTCCAACAGATTTACAAAGAGGTCTGAAAGGAAGAGTTGTGTACTTACCTTTAGATTTTAAGAAAAATATTAAAACTGTTGGTATAGAGAGAGAGAAAAGTGAGCCTGAAGTTATTATGGTTAATGGTGTACCAACAAAGAGTCTGAAAATATGGCAAGAGTTAGTAGATGTCACCAAACTTCAAAAGGCTACATTATATCTTGCAGAGAATAATATTTATTATAAAACTATAAATGTGGAAGAACAGGAAATATGTTTTGTAGATGAAATAGAAATTTCAACAGGCCAAATAGAAAATGCGGACAAGTCCATGAGTGAAGAGATTTACGAACATTACAGTATACATCCTCTACATTCAAAAGAAGTGATTGGAAACACTATTGAATTATTTCAAATGAAGAAAGCAAAGGGAACTCCCATGAGTGTATGGGAAAAAAGTTTAGAAGCTTGTTGTTTTCCACAGCTCTTCCCCACTGGAGAAGGTGGACGATATGATGAACGAGCAGTACAGATTCCAGCTTCAGAATACCGCTCGACAAGATTGTACTCCCAAGATCCAAGATTTCGACAGTGCATTCCATATATATTTCATCTTCTGTTTGAAAGTGACTTGTCTGGACTTTCATATGCAGTGAACCACATATTAAAAACAGCAGTTCATCTACACATGTTTGTGCAAAGGAAATTATGGACAAAGTTCAACAAAGAGACAATCATTTTCGATCTCAGTTAATTAGTTTGATGGTGTGTCAACGTGGTACTAATGAGTATTGGTATCATCATCACGGTGAACTTAAATGTATGTTGAGAAACTTAGGTACCCCTACGTGGTTTCTAACACTTATCTGTGCTGAATATGCGTGGGATGATTTACTTGAATTTCTACAACAAGCAAATTCAAATGCAAAAAGCATTGAATTGAAGACAGCTGGAGAACTGTGTTCCTTGGATCCTGTGAATGTGTGCAGATATTTTAATCATAGGTTTCAAGCTATGATGTCTTTTATCTGCAATAAAAATAATGCACCTCTTGGAGAAGTTACTGATTTCTTTTGGAGAAAGGAGTACCAAGCCAGAGGAACTCCTCATATACACATGCTATTATGGATCAAGAATGCACCAAAATTTGTAACTGATACGTATGAAAGTGTTTTGTCTTTCTTCGAGGAGTATGTTACCTGTGCCATTCCAAAAAAAGGATAAAACAGCTTGAGATAACAAGTTTTACAGTTTCAAATTCATCGATGTGGAAAATATTGTCGACGAAAATACAAGTCAAAGGGAAAATGTTATATAAAATGTCGTTTTGGATTCCCAAGTGCAATAATTTCAAAAGGAAGAGTCAATAGTTTTATGTCAGCAGTAAGGCATACTATAACTCGAAAATCTCTGAAGAATACATACAACATAAAAAGAACTGAAGATTCAAAGTATATTAATGACTACAATCCAGTGATTTTGACAATGTGGAATGCAAACATGGATATCCAGTATGTTGCAGATAATTCAATTGCTGTTGCTCGCTATGTTACGTCATATATAACCAAATCTGAAAAGACAGAGTTGAAAGAAATGTGGGAAGAAATTTCACAAGAGAAGAGTCTTAGTAAGAAATTGTACAGTTTTAGCTTGAAAATGCTTTCCCATCGAGAGATTGGATCCTATGAATGTTCGGATCGGTTGAGCTCTGCCAGTTTATATTTAAAGTCAAGAGGAATCGTTTGCGTAGGTCTAGGTCTTGATGCCACACGAAATAGAGTATTGAAATCGCTACAAGAAATTGAATATTTAGCATTGAATGAACCAGAAAGTACAGATATTGTTAAAACTAATAATGTTGGATACGTACTATCCCAAAGGAGTCCACATCTGGAAAACCTATGTCTCTATGAAGTACTGCAACATTACAGCTTTAAGAGAAATGTTACAGAAAATATAAATGAAGAAACATATGCAGTAATTGGATGTGATGGATGTTTGGTAAAACATGCCAAAGGAAATCTTATTAATCACAGAAAACTCAGTTGCGAAACTCCAGATAAAAGGGAATTTTTCTATTTAGCACTTCTGCAACTCTTCAAGCCTTGGTGTAGTGAAATGGAATTACTTGGAGATTTCGACTGCTATGAAGATTCTTTTAATGCATGTAAAGATAGCATTCAATGCACAATTTTCTCAACTTATCAACAAATGTTAAATGAAGAGATTGAACAAGAAACTACAATTGCAGCGGAAATAGCTAGAGACAGTTCTCAAGATAGTCAAAGTTCTGCTCCACTAAGTCAAGATCCACTAGGACAACCAATTATTGAAAATGAAGCAGCAATAGCCATGAATGAAGTAGAAACGGCAATGCAACAAGCACAACAGGATATTATTCAGTTGGGAAACTTGGAAGAAGAACTAAATATTGAACAAAAAGAAATATATCAGCAAGTGACAGGACAGATACAGCATGGTTTGCTGCATGAAAAAAGAATGCCAATGCCCATTATTTAAACCTATTCTAATGTACATCAGTGGTCAAGCTGGAACAGGAAAACGTTTCTTAATTAAAGTTTTGATGAGTTATTTACACAAAACTACTGAATCACATTTATCTTGTGTTGTAACAGCTCCAACTGGATTAGCAGCACACAACATTAAAGGGATTACTTTACATCGATTACTCATGCTACCAGTTGAACATGAAAATAAATTGGAATATCAGAAGCTATCTGGAGAAGCTTGTTATGAAGTTTCAAGAGTACTGAAGAAAATGAAACTTCTAATCATTGATGAGGTGAGCATGGTCTCAAACTTAATGCTTGCCTTTGTACATTTAAGAATGCAACAGATTTTAAAAACAGATTATGATGTTCTGTTTGGAGGAAAACATGTAATTGTATTCAGCGATCTACTACAACTTACTCCTGTAAAAGGGCAACCAGTTTTTAAAACACTTGTCCATGAAGACATTAGGAAATCTTTGGGAAGTATTGGAAATGTGAATATTTGGTTACATTGTGAATATAAAGAACTTATTAAGAATATGCAACAAGCAAGTGATGAAGATTATGGAAATATTCTTAAAGATATAAGAATTGGTGTTTTGACAAAACATGCTAAACAAGCTTTACAAAGTTGGCTACTAAGGAACTTGTTTACAACCGAAAACACAACACCTGAAATAATGTACAAAAAAATTGGAGAAAAGAAGTCTATAGTTTGCTTAATGCCTACACTGCAAGAGTGTTCTACATTCAATCAAGAACTTTTCAAATTGGAAAAACAACCAATAGTGAAAATGGAAGCTATTGACAAAATGGAACACCAAGGGGTGACAATTCTTCTCTCAGAAAAATTACAGTCAAAATTGGTTTCTTTGGAAAAGTCTGTATCTAAAACTGCAGGTTTAGAAAAGTTTTTACATGTATGTATAAACTGTCGGGTAATTTTACGGTGTAATTTGAATGTAGAAGAAGGTTTAGTAAATGGAGCAATGGGAAAAGTTGTTAATTTTGTAAATTTTCAGAACACAGATGGAATTGAATTTTTGAAGATTAAATTTGATCAGATTGAAGAGGTAAAACAGATTGGATGTTGTGCTGTACGTTTTTGCTTGTAAAAGACTTGTATGTTCGTAGAAAACAGTTTCCTCTGTCTTTTGCATATGCAGTAACCATTCATAAAGCTCAAGGTTTAAGTGTAGACAGTGCTTTGGTAAATATTGGAAGTACAGTGTTTAAAGAGGGAATGGCATATGTTGCATTGTCTCCAGTAAGAACATTATCTGGTTTGTATTTGATTGATTTTGATGAGAATAAGATTAGTGCTGATGCAAATTGTGTAAGAGAGTACAATCGGTTAAGAAGACTTTATGCTCCTAACTTAGGTGACTATCCCATATATGAGAAACGTGTAGTGTGTCCAAAACGGAAATATGACAAACATTCTACTGAGATTCAAAACAAGAAAACAATTGAAGAGAATCATGAAGGTGCAAAGAAAATGAAACTGGACACTGTTGATGATATTGTAGGATACCAGTTAGAAAATAGTTCAGGTATCAACTGCTATGCTAATGTAATTGTGAATGTTGTGTTTTATCTAGAAGATCTTCATCATGAAATTATGGAAATTCGAGAAAAAAGATTCTGTTCTTTACTACATTATGTTTTTCAAAAGTTGGTAACTGACAGAAGTAAAATCCATACTGCTTCTGGCATTCGGCATCTTTTGGATAGATGTACTGGTTCTTTGAAATTTACACTCAATATACAACAAGATGCACAAGAATTTCTAATCCTTATGCTTGGTGTATTGAAAGATGAAGGAATAGAAATTGAAAATGTATTTGGACTAAGTTACAGATGGGATCATAAATGTGAAGAGTGTTAATTTTCTTCTACCACTGAAATAGATACTGAACGATTCATATACTTGACGATACCAGATTGCAAATCAGTATCTTTTAACAAATTAGTAAAAACAGCTAATCAAGATATGAAATGTTCTCATTGTAAATCAGAAATTTTGTCAACATTATATATAGAAAGATTTGGAAAATATGTCATTTTAATGCTACAACGTTGTAGAGCAAATGGAAGAAAATTGGAAACCAAAATTAAAATTTTTGTGGCAAGTCAAGTATCAATTTCAGGAAGAACTTTTAAAGCAGTGGCTATTATTTTCCATGATGGACCTACTACAACATCTGGACACTATACTGTGTATTTAAAGTGCAATAAAGGATGGACACATTGCAATGATGCCCATTTGGAATTCAAATCTAGGTTGCCTTACGAATTACCAAATTCATATCTGATATTTTTGATGCCAAAGTTTTGAATACATCATTCGGCCTATTGGGAAGATGTGAACATGAATTAACGAGTTCATTTTGGATATTTTCAATGCAAAAGTTTCGGAAACATTATTCGGCCTATTGGGAAGATGTGAACAATTAGTGTATGAATTATTGTTTGTGCTAATTCATATTGCATTTGGAAAATTGTGTTTAGAAACAAATAGTTTATATATTTGTTGTCTATATTATATGAGATGTAAATGAGAGTGTACATTTTACAAAATGTACTTGAGAGAAATAAAAGACTTAAGGTAGTTGAAGAATGTAATTAAGAAACTGTAGATAGGTAAAGACATAGCTACACATGTTGTAAATAAAGCTCAACGCTGATTTTTTTTTTTTTACAACCTCGTTGATTGTTTTTCCCCTGCTGTTGTATGATGATACTACATTGAAATCACTGTGCATGGTGAAATTCAGTAGAATCTGAGAACAGCAAAAAGGGAAACTGAAAATGTTATGTAATTCTAAAATTATGTTGTGTTCTTAAAAGTATAATATTATATTCGATAACAGTTTTTCTTCTTTTTACAGAAGGTAATGGTGAAGTTCGAAAAAAAATTAAATTCAGTTTACAACAAAACTACTCTAAAATATTTCCACTGAGTTTCGTATCTACATTAGTAAAAAGGTAAGAACAAATTATGTGATATGCATGATAATGGGAAATAATGTTTAGAGCCACTTTTACGGCACTCATCCATGCACTCATCCATGCACTCAGGCACTACCTGTGCACTTCTCCAATCACTGAGGCACTACCCATGCACTCATGTAATCACTCAGGGACTACCCCTGCACTCTTGTATTCTCTCAGGCAGTACACATGCACTTCTCCAATCACCCACGCAGTACCCATGCACTCATGCAATCACCCAGAAACTATCCTTGCACTCATCCATTCTGTCAAATACTACCCATGCACTCATCCATGCCCTCAGGTACTAACCCTGCACTCATGCAATCACACAGGCACTACCCATGCACTCCTGCAATCACACAGGCACTATGCATGCACTCCTCCAATCACTCAAGCACTACCCATGCATTCATGCAATCACCTAGGCACTACCCATGCACTCATCCATGCACTCACACACTACCTCTGCAGTCATGCAATCACTCAAACAGTACAGATGCACTCCTCCAATCCCCAGGCACCACGCATGCACTTATGCAATCACCCAAGCAGTACCCATGCACTCATCCATGCACTCAGGCAGTACGCATGCACTCATACAATCTCACAGGCACTACCCATGCACTCCTCCAATCACTCAGGCAGTACACATGCACTCCTCCAATCACTCAGGCACTTCCCATACACTCATAAAATCACTCAGGCACTTCTCATGCACTCATCCATGCACTCAGGCACTACCCCTGCACTCTTGCAATCACTCAGGCAGTACACATGCACTCCTCCAAACACCCAGGCAGTAGCCATGCACTCATTCAATCACCCACGCACTACCCTTGCACTCATCTATTCTCTCAAATACTTCCCATGCACTCATCCATGCCCTCAGGCACTACACATGCATTCCTTCAATCGCCCAGACACTACCCATGCATACCTCCAATCACCCAAGCACTACCCATGGATTCATGGAATCAATTAGGCACTATCCATGCACTCATCCATGCACTCGGGCACCATCCCTGCACTCATGCAATCACCCAAGCAGCACATATGCACTCTTCCAATCACCCAGACACTACCCATGCACTCATGCAATCACCCAGGAACTACCCATGTACTCATCGATGTGTTCAAGCACTAGCCCTGCACTCTTGCAATCACTCAGGCACTACCTATGCACTCCTTCAATCACCCAGGCGCTACCCATGCACTTATGCAATTACCCAGGCAATACCCATGCACTCATCCATGCACTCAGGCACTACCCCTGCACTCTTGCATTCACTCAGGCAGTACACATGCACTCCTCCAATCACCCGGGCAGTAGCTATGCACTTATGCAATTACCCAGGCACTACCCATACACTCATCCATTCTCTCAAATAGTACCCATGCACTCATTCATGCCCTCAGGCGCTACCCCTGCACTCATGCAATCACACATGCACTACCACTGCACTCCTTCAATCACCCAGACACTACCCATGCACTCCTCCAATCACCCAAGCACTACCTATACACTCATCCATGCACTCAAGCACAACCCCTGCACCCTTGCAATCACTTAGGAAATACACATGCACTCCTCCAATCACCCAGGCAGTAGCCATGCACTCATCGATGTGTTCAAGCACTAGCCCTGCACTCTTGCAATCACTCAGGCACTACCTATGCACTCCTTCAATCACCCAGGTGCTACCCATGCACTTATGCAATCACCCAGGCAATACCCATGCACTCATCCATGCACTCAGGCACTACCCCTGCACTCTTGCATTCACTCAGGCAGTACACATGCACTCCTCCAATCACCCGGGCAGTAGCTATGCACTTATGCAATCACCCAGGCACTACCCATACACTCATCCATTCTCTCAAATACTACCCATGCACTCTTCCATGCCCTCAGGTGCTACCCCTGCACTCATGCAATCACACAGGCACTACCTATGCACTCCTTCAATCACCCAGGCACTACTCATGCACTCATGCAATCACCCAGACACTACCTATGCACTCATCCATGCACTCAGGCACAACCACTGCACTCTTGCAATCACTCAGGCAGAACACATGCACTCCTCCAATCACCCAGGCAGTAGCCATGCACTCATGCAATAACCCAGGTACTACCCATGGACTCATCCATTCTGTCCAAATACTACCCATGCACTCATCCATGCCCTCAGTCGCATTTCCCTGCACTCATGCAATCACACAGGCACTACCCATGCACTCCTTCATTCACTCAGGCACTACCGATGCACTTATGCAATCACCCAGGCACTCCCCATGCACTCATCCATGAACACAGGCACTACCCCTGCACTCTTGCATTCACTCAGGCAGTACACATGCACTCTTCCAATCACCCAGGCAGTAGCTATGCACTCATGCAATCACCCAAGCACTACACATGCAGTCATCCATTCGCTCAAATACTACCCATGCACTCATCCATGCCCTCAGGTACTACCCCTGCACTCATGCAATCACACAGGCACTACCCATGCACTCCTTCAATCACCCAGGCACAATCCATGCACTCCTCCAATCACTCAAGTACTACCCATGCATTCATGCAATCAATTAGGCACTACCCATGCACTCATCCATGCAGTCACGCACTACCCCTGCAGTCATGCAATCACCCAAGCAGTACAGATGCACTTCTCCAATCACCCAGGCACTATGCATGCACTTATTGAATCACCCAGGCAGTACCCAAGCACTCATCCGTGCACTCAGGCACTACACATGCACTCATGCAATACAGGCACTACCCATGCACTCCTCCAATCACTCAGGCAGTACACATGCACTCCTCCAATCACCAAGGCACTACCCATGCACTCATGCAATCACCCAGGCACTACCCATGCACTCATCCATGTACTCAGGCACTACTCCTGCACTCTTGCATTCACTCAGGCAGTACACATGCACTCCTCCAATTGCCCAGGCAGTAGCCATGCACTTATGCAATCACCCAGGCACTACCCATACACTCATCCATTCTCTCAAATACTACCCATGCACTCATTCATGCCCTCAGGCGCTACCCCTGCACACATGCAATCATACAGGCACTACGGATGCACTCCTTCAATCGTCCAGGCACTACCCATGCACTCATGAAATCACCCAGACACTACCTATACACTCATCTAGGCACTCAGGCACAACCCCTGCACTCTTGCAATCACTCAGGCAATACACATACACTCCTCCAATCACCCAGGCAGTACCCATGCACTCATCCAATCAACCAGGCACTACCCATGCACTCATGCAATCACTCAGGCACTACCCATGCACTCATCCATACACTCAGGGACTACCCCTGCACTCATGCAATCACTCAGGCAGTACACATGCACTCCTCCAATCACCCAGGCACTACCCATGCACTCATGTAATCACTCATGCACTCCTCCATATATTACACTTGCTGCAATTCATACAACACATAGAAGTTTGTCTATTTATCACCAAATAGGCGGTTCTAACAAGAACCATTTTTTTCTTAAATTTTTTTTGTGTTTTTTGAACTCTTTTTTGTATTTTTTTTTTTATGAAAAAATCAACAGAATGAACTGACAAAATGTTCTCAAACATTTTGCAATTAAAAACTCATTGCAAAAACAAAACAAAAAAAATTAACAACTGTGGTTTTTCACAGCAACCACAATAGCACCCACAGATTGCTCTCCATAACAAGGAACTTTTTTGCATTTAATGCACCGCTGCTCAAGTCCAGCAAACTCAGGTATTATTTGGGCTCTTTGGGTTCTTGTTGAAGAACCTGACGAGGTGCTAGGCCCTGTGACTTGATCATCTTGTGAAGTTTGTTTCTGTAGCTCACGATGATGTTGCTCTCGCGCAAGACGACGTGGATGCATTGTCTGCAGGTGTTTTAGCATAGATGAAGTGCCACAGGAGTATTTTTTATCAGATCCATGAGAGAGGACCTTTTCACATTTAGTGCACGTCATCTTGCGTGCATTGACCTTTTTTTCACCTGCTGGAATAAAAAAAAAGCCCACATGACACTTTCATATCGCTGCTTCACAGGTTCTTCCAAATCTTCTTCTTCTCCAGGTATCTCCTGTGGTGGAAATGAAGAAGCCATTTTTCGAGTGGTGTGAAACAAATCACCAAAAAAATGCTAGAAAGAAGAACAGAAAACACAAGAGCTGTGTCTCTGAAGATGTTCTTGGAAGAATGAAAAATTTGGGTGGGGTCCTGCAAGTTCTAGAATAAAAAGCTTATTAAACAATTAAATGCTTTCTTTTGAAGTCACATGTGATTCGCGCACCCGACGCGCAACCAGCGCGCACCACATCCGATTCCCGAAAAATATATTTAACAATGATATATCTTTATTCCAGTTACAAATATACGATATTTACAATTGTGTATATTAATCTCTTGGTATAATATATATAATAAAGTTATATACATACAGGCACATGCATCAATGTTGGATTTTGCGATTTCTTAATTGCGATTTTTAAGGAATCGCAATTAAGGAATCGCAAAAGCTATGCATGTAGAAATCGCTTAAAAATAGCGATTTCTAAACATTCCCTTAATTGCGAGCTGCAAATTGCGAGTCGCAATTGAGGAATACCTCCCCATTCATTCCTATGGGCCTAGAGGCCCATAGGAATGAATGGGAAGACATTCTCAATTTGCGATTCTCAATTAGAGAATCGCAAGTTGAGAATGCAATTCCAAGAGGTGCCAGGGTGTCAAAGGACACCCTGTTGCACCCCTGAAATCTGCATATGAGTACATCTTGCACATACACATGCCCAAGGGCATGTGTGTGTGTAAATTGAACTTTGAAAAATGCACTTTAGTGCATTTTTCAAGACTCTGCAAAGTACCATGAAGTTCAACTTCATGGTAATTTGCGCCCCTATTAGCGAAATCGCAATTTTTTTCCTTTAATGCATTGCATTTAAGGAATCTCAATTTGCGATTCCTTAAATCTGATCGCAATTTGAGAACTACGCAATTAATTGCGAATTCTCAAATTGCGAGGACCTGACCCTTGATGCATCGCAAAAGCTAATTTTGCGATCGCAAGCGGCCGATTTTTGCGAATCGCACCGTTTGCGATCGCAAAAAGCTTTGATGCATGTGCCTGATATACTTTTAAAACTAAACAAGTTGCGCTGGATTCGCGTACCTGACGCGACCCCATAAATACGTATGTGACGTTACGCGGGACCGTTGCGGCTCCCGTAACTTCATTATAAGACGTTTAATATCTATACTATTTATGTAAATATCACTTTTATAAGTCTTTTAATAAAGTATATACGATTGATTTAATAAATTTATAGTATATATCATGTATTTAAATTTAAAAAAAAAGAAAAATGAGAACCACGCACCCTTCGCATACTCTACGCGTATCGTGCACCAATATGGCTGCAGAATTCTTGGATTTGTGCACCCACCAAGACCGGTACACAATCAGTACGAAAATCTCACTTTAAAAAAAAATAAAAATTAAGTGCATATTTTAAAAAGGATCAAACATCACATTACCTTTATAAAAGCTGAAAAATTTAGAAAAAGCGTTTTTAATCCATAATGTAAATTATACACACTGGAATTTTTCAGAAATTGTTGAACATATAGTGCCATTGTTGTTCTCCTCTAAAATTAAAAAAACAAGTTACAAAACCTTAGATTGTCACTAAAACAAGCACAGGTTTTTTGGACATTATGGTTAGGAATTAGCATTTAAAAAACCTTTGAAATTCACTGAAAAAACCATAGGTTTCACGGACATTATAGTTAGGAATTAGCCTTTGAAAAACCTTTGAAATTCACTGAAAAAACCACAGGTTTTAGGGACGTTATAGTTAGGTTGATGCACCTCCTCACACCCTAATATAACCTTTGATACACCCACTCTAAAATACAGACTACCGATATCGAAACCATAGACAGATCAATACCAGTTAGTACATACCCTCTCAGTGATTCATATGACTACACACATATCCACTCACTAAGCCATAGAGTCACTGATACACGCAGTCATTCATCAATACAGCCACTGATATATCCATTCATACACCTATATAGACACTCACACACTGCCACTCACCTAAAGAGTTACTCAAACACCTAGTCAGTCACCCAAAGAATCAATAACACTGCCATTTACTCACCTATACAGTTATACACACACACCACCTCACTTATTCATACAGATAGTACCATATACGTACTCTCTACAACAATTACTGACATAAGCACACACTTATCCATGTAGCTACTGTCACAATCACTCACTGTCACATTTAGTCACTTATATACTCCAACACTCACATATACTGCCTTTCACATATGTAGTTACTTACACATATACCACTGAGACATCGATTCACTTACCAACACAGCTATACGCACGCTCACTCACCCATACAGACCCTAACACATGCACTCATGGACCCATGCACCCAGTAAATCACACACTTACACATCCATGCAGGGAGTCACACACACACCCACACAGACGCTCAGGAACACACAGGTAATCAGACAACCAATTATTAACCCATATAGACACTCATGTAGCTACTCACCAACCCATGCAGCCACTTACACACCAACTGACAGATTGATACAGACATTCACACAGATTAGACATTCACCCATGCATTCACTAAGATACGTTTAATCACTCAATTATACAGTCAGTCACACACCCACTAAATCATCTATTCAGACACTCATACACCCTCTCACTTTCCAAACACCATGGCATATATATATAACATTCGTCAACTTTTAAGAAACACTCATAGTCACTGGATGATGTCATCAGTGATGTCATATGAGATGTCATCAGTAATGTAATCAGTGATGTCACTGACCATGTCATGAGTGATGTAATATGTGACATCATCAGCAGTGCATTGTGGGGGCACGAGTTATAGTTAGCTCAGCTAACTATAACGGCTGAATTTCTCTGGTTTTGTACTGAGTGAAATGTCAACCTAAGTATAACATCCCTGAAACCTGTGGTTTTTTCAGTGAATATATATTAGTATATATTCACTGAAAAGACCAAAGTTTAGAGTTACTGTCACGTTTTACCCACACACAACCATAGAAATTCAGCAGTTATAGTTATACTTTTAGTCATACTTATGTTAAGAAAACTAAAACGTGTGGCCTAAAGTTACTTAACTGCATGAGTTATAGTTTCTTCAGGTTAGTACAACTATAGGTATAACTCCCTTCCCAAGCCACTTTTGGCCCTGAAAGCCCCATCCCGAAGCGTTTCATTTTTAAAAAGGGAAAGGGGTTTATGCAGTCCCCATCCAGAGCCTCTAATATCCCCAGGGACTCCGACCCCCAGGACCTTCTTTTTTAATTAAAGGGAGGGAGGCATGTGGCCGCCTTCCAAAACCACTTTCCCCCATCCCCCGGGTTAAAAAAATATGTTATTATGGGAGGGGGGACATGGCCCCCTTCCTTGAGCCCAGATGTGCCCCAGGGCCATACTTTAATTACAGGGGATGGGGGTGTATGGCTCCCCTCCCCGAATGTTAACATGCCCCAGGGACCCCATCTCCTAGGTCCATATACATTAATATTAGGGGATGGGATGTGTGGTCCCCGTCCCCTGGGGCCATACTTTAATTATAGGATAGGGGTTCCAAGACGGGCATATAAAGGAGGATTTATTTACTTGGCAGAGTGACTTTAATCTCTGATTGTAATAAAATAGCAATACCCTGTTTTGTGGAAACAAAATACTCAGGAATGGTTAGATATGTCACATTTTCAACATGTCCCTTTTAGGGAGGCATTAAACAGGATTATAGATACTAAAAACCTGTCTTTTGCCAAAGAGTATAGACTTACAGAGTCACCTCCTTCCAACATTTAAAGGAAATGGGACCAGCAGTGACATTGACTGTGTGATGTTGTGCTCGGATTTTACTGCTTTGCTGGGGGTTTATGAGGTAGTATCCTCTTGTCTAAGCAACCATAACTCACTTGTTATTACCCCTGACCTATACTTGTATGATGGTGTAGGGTGTGAGGAGAATCTGACTCTAGCACACACATGCAATAAAGGAATTTGGATCAAATGAAATAAGATAGATACGGATACATTTTTACATAGGCAAATTAAGGATAATAGTTGTGAAATAACAACACTGACTACCCCCAATGAAGCACCCAAGAACATATTAGGGGCTTTTTATTCCCTCTGCACCTCCATCTCTGAGGATTTAACTATTGGGGGTGGGCTGAACTGGTGGAGATTTATTCTATTGAATTCTGTAGAATTACATTGAGTATGGATCACTGCAGAGTGTGTAAGGGCACTGAAGGGTATGCACTGGTGTCCTGTGCTGTGCAGTGATTTTAAACAGGGTGGGAAGATGGAGCAGTCCCTTTATGTTTAAAAACCACTGCAGATTAAAGTTTAATCTGCAGTGATTTTTTAAACATAGAGAGACTGCTAGCTCTTCCAGCCCTGTTTAAAAATCACTGCAGTGCATACCCTTTAAAAATCACTGCAGTGCATACTCCTCAGCGCCATTACATACTCTTCTGTGATAGATATATACATATATATACAAATATATATATATATATATTTATATATATATACATACATATATGTATATATATATATAGTCTGTCTGTCAACTAACTAGTAATGAACCACAGCATCACCACAGAGTTCTAATAAAAAGCTAGAGCGCTAACATTTTTTAGTCAAGACAAAATCAAGGCACCCCTGAACACCATTTTGTGGGAATAGGAGCTGTTGAATGTTAAGCCTTTCCTGGAAAGTTAGGCTGTAGTAAATGAACATTGAAATGTCAATGCAGGCAAAAACAAGAGGATTAAAAATGCGAGGTGAGGTGTGGGGTTTTAGTAATTTGTGGCATAATATTTGTTTAAAGGGGCTAAAAATAGTTAAAACAGAGAAATACAATGTATATATGTGAAGTCAAAAGCAGTGCATGATAGTTAGTTCACTAAAGTATAACTAATGTATTTTAGTGTTTTGGGTTTATTAAACATTACCTTGTGTCTCCTTCCATCATCTAACTATAACGTCACTTTAACCGTTGTTTTTTGAGTGAATATATATACATTTCAGTTAAAATGTTACATTTTACAGTGTTGTCATCAATCATGTCATTTCGGATGTTATCAGTGATGTTATCAATGATTTCATAGAGCATGTCATGAGTAATGTAACATGTGAAGTCAATAGCAGTTCATGGCAAGGGCACGAGTTATACGAGTTATAGTTCCTTAAGTTAACCATAACTGCTGAACTGCAGTGGTTTTTAGAGTTTAAATGTAATGTTTTAACTGACATTTTCACCAAACTATGTCACTTTAACCGTTGTTTTTTTCAGTGTATTTCAAGTTTTTTTTAACAGTAAAGTAATCATTACCATAAGTAAGTAGGCCTACCTTGCGCTGTGCATAGTCTTTGATTTACTGGCCAATCCCCCATGCTTGATCAACAACCCATGGACATCCACCAAACTGTTTTTGAGTTTTTTTATCCCACAGTACTCCTGCAGTAATTTTGCAATGCTTCTGCAAATTTCTGAACTGGGTACCACAAGAGTACAGCATGTCTGTGACAAAGCGGAAAAAAACTAACCACTTTGACCCCGATGGGGGTCCCTTAGGGGAAGTTAAATGGCTTGGGCTGTGTTTTGAAGTGGGTGAATTTGGAATGCAAACGAAAATGGTTTCTTGCAGCTTAATATTGAACACGTTCAACAGGATGTCAGAGTTCAGTAGGTTCGGTAAGAAAATAGGCTTTTTTTGAATTAATTGAGGCACTTCCAGATTAGGGTTCAGCTAAATTAGGTATGATGTTAGGGTTCATCAGATTTAATAGGTAGAAATATGGAAAAAAACAGATGATTTTAAGTAATTCACTGAAAGAGAGAGGCAGTTATAGAATCAATTTGGAGAGTAGATTTCTTGAGGCCATAGATATTGATAGAAGCCCAGTAGGTAATGATTGACCTTTTACAGGAGCTGAAAAGGCATATAACGTTCTGCTACCTGCTTACCCTTGATCCCATTGTCAACTAGATGTTTTTAGCACTAGGCATGCATGATGAAACAGCTGTTGGTATACACAGGCTGACGCAGATCCTTATCTAAGTTTTCAGTGGAAAGGAGGAGTAGCCATTTTGTTGCTTATGATGAGTTTTATTTTTCATTCATAACCTTTGAACCCCTTGCTCATCCTCATCTATGTTTATTATATTTTTGTTTAAACTGATTGTGGGACTTCAGCACTTTTATTTCTTTAGCTGTGTTGTTTGCTACAAATCTCATATGCTGCCTCTGGGGATTATCTTGCTACTCAGACCACAACCCCAATAAAAGCAAAAGAACATTAGGGGATTCTGCATATCATGCTAAGGAAGGTCCCTACAATTATACGGCAACATATTTATAACTAGGTAATTTAGTGGATAGTGCTTCTGCTCTTATTGTCTGTGGCCTCAGGATTGCAGGGTTGGATTCTGGCAGGACACAGTCAGCCTTTAAGCTTTTGCAGGCAATATCATGAGTTTGGAACAAGTAACACATTGTTTTCCGCACAATAAATCTCTATGGTCCTGATTACAAGTGCAGGGCTAAATTCCAATTCCTGTGCAAACATGTGTTTGCAGATGGATCAGTAAGCTATGTGATCATTTTCACACCCTCTCAGTTTTCCCCTGAGAGATTCCAGAAGGTCAAACTTGCCGAAATGTGTCGGAGGGGAAAAGGACTGTAAAACAGACAAAACATGTGGAATTTGATGTCTTAAATTCTGATTCCGCATGTTATGCCTCATTTGCAAGTTAAAAAGTTGGAATAAGAGGTATTTACCTGATGTGGTAAGTACCTCACTCTGGTAAAGTGTTATATACCACATATGGTAAATACAGTGGTGGCTGGTGAACTCGGAAAATGGTGAAGCAGTACAGCTTGACTCATGTTGGATCAAGCGAGTGGAGCAAGGACACTCTCTAGCCTGTACACCCTTACAACGACATGGCAGCATAAACTGTAGGATAACCTGTTAGATGTGGGAATATTATAGCGCATGTATTGTGTCTAAAAGCAAGGTTGAGCTGAGAGTGTGAGAGAGTGGCCCCTTGGCAGGACAGTAAATTATTTGGTTAAACGGAGTCTGATCTTTGGACTTGTACAAAGGCTTGTGGGTCTGCATGGGGTGCCAGGACAAAAAGGTCTGTATTTTATGGAAGAGATCTTTGTGTACTTTGTAGGATAGAACATAGAGAATTAACAACAAGATAATGACATTGTCACTAGATGGACACAGTGTATAATAAGAAAACTGGAAAAAAGGCTGACAGCTGAAAAAAGCAAATGCTGTTATGTTTTCTAAGAGTGTGTCAGCCATTTTGCATTACAACTACATAATAGATGATGTGCACAAGTGTACGACTTGTTGTTGACTCAGACTAAAAATTCATCTGTTATTATTTTCTCCCTGAAATGTTCTGTCTCCGATTTGTACAAGTATTGGCTTTATATTATTGGTCGATTTAACACTACACTGGCTCTGGAAGCTGTTTTCTTTTCAGAGCAGAGCATGTGTGCTGGGCCATGGCAAGGAGTTAGTGTCTGTGCCTGCCTGGACATTAACTTATTCTCTGTATCATTTTCTCTAAGTTACCGCAGCCCTTATCATCATACCCAATAATTGCGACAGTTCTTCAAATGCATCCAGCAGCAGTGTCACCACACACTGCAACAAAGGGCGTCTATTTTTTCTGTCTGCCCAACAAGCATGCATTGTTACAGGGGCTGAGAAGGACACACAGTCCTTCGGGCACACAGTTCAGTTATTGGCCTTCAATGTGTTTGTTTTTACCCTTAGCATGGCCCGGTAGTAGCTGCCCTGAGGCCCTGGCTATGGTCACACCCATGCCTTGCCCTATAATGCTCAGATGCTCCTCTGAGGCCACCCCCTCCCGCCAAACTACTTTTTCTCATCGGGGCAGCCTCTATGCATACAAATATATGGTAGACGAGGCTGCAGCACTGTGAGGGTGTGTGTGACACAGCTGTTGTACAGGCACACACTAGCACATGTGCGAATGTGCGAATGTGTAGCTGCTGAGGTACCACATCTCTAATACATCGCCTCCTGTCGTTTGCTGGGCTTAGTCCCCTTACCAGACAGCACTTTCTGAGCCATCACACTCCGAGGTCAGAGAGGCCCAGTGTTCCTGCTTTAAAATCTATTCAACATTTATAAAACAACTAGGCACTGACATAGACTATGATGAAATCTATGCAAACACACACAAAGTGCAAACTCATGCAACCAACCTTACATTCACTGTTTTCCACCGTTTCTAGTACTTTCTAGCACCAGACCGCAATGGTTGCTGAGTCGTGGCCGGCATGACGGGTGGGTGGGGGTGATCGTGTGGGGGGAGTCGCGCGTGGGGGGGAGGCAGGAGGGGTTTAATTAATAAAATAAAACTTACCTTCCCCCGGGTCCCTCTTTTTCCTGCTGCCGCAGCTCTCCTCAGGAAGAAGCCACCCCACAGGCAGCCTCCCTCCCCTCCCCAATCACAATGCTGCAATGGCAGCATTGTTATTGGTGCGGACAGCGCCCAGCCGGGCACCTCATGGGAGGCCATTTTCTCTATGTAGGCTGCATGCAGCCTACATAGAGAAAAGGGAGAGTGTGCATGACTGGTTTGGTTGGCCCCAGAGGGCCGACCAAACAGTCAGGGCCTACAAAAGTGGGCTAACCACGCCCCCCCTGTTTTCCAGCAGACCCGACAACCAGGCACTTCTGCTTTCTCGCAGTGCGAGAAACAGAAACATAAAATGGTAGTTTTACCATTTTATGTTTCTGCTTCATGCACTGCGAGAAAGCAGTGGGGCAACGCCCCTTTGCCCTAACGGAGGAGCAGCCCCTGGGTAAATATCTCACCTATTTTACCTAACTTGTAATGAGGGCTCACGTTTTTTACAGACAATGCTAAGTGATGTAACTACTTGCTTCTCCAAAACTGTATTCATTACTCTATTTGTTTATACAACTGCCTTTGCTTACGAGGGTGCACACTAAGGCCCAGATTTACAAACCTAGCACGGAACGCTGTGCTGTGCTTCGTTGCATGACAGAGAGGGAGCAGGAGAGCGCCATACCTATAGAGATGTGGCTCTGTCCTCCCCTCTCCGTAGCGCCGGTGTTGATTTCAGCTGCTGTGCGCCAGGCACCTACCTTTGCGCCACTGTGCAAGGGTGTGTGCCTGAGTCTACCATAGATTTTGTACTGGAAGGATACACTTCCAGTACAAAATACTATGTTTAGACACACTTTAAAACATTTCCTACTTCGCATGTGTGCTGCGCAGTGAAAAAAAGAAAGGAATAAAAACATTTCTCCTTTTAACGCCTCCTTTGAAATGGAGTTAACTTTTTGCAATAAACCATGTCTACTATTGTTTGTAGATAGGGTTTTGCGACAAAATGCATGGGTATTTGCATGGGAACGCCCATGTATCACAGTGCTTTGTGCTGCTTTGCATTAACTCCAAGGTACTTTACAGCACAAAACAAGTTTTGCACTGGAAAGTTAATTAGCAAAAAAACATTTTGTGCTGGTTAGGATCACTTTTGTGATGCTAACCCAGTGCAAAATATTTGTATATCTACCCCTTAAATGCATTGCTATCCAGTTTCTTGAATGCAGCAGGGCTTTTGGCTTAATCCAAGAAGAGCTGATAGCATCTCTGAGTTGCTTGACAGTGGGAATGTCACACATGAAAATATTCCCTGGACCCAGTTCTGTAGTTCAGTGCAATGCTGCGTACCACAGAGTACAATGTGGGTCACAGAGGAAATGCTACTCTGCTTTATCAAAAGCTACAGTAAAATGCATTTGCTATTTGAATGTACTGTTGCTAGGCTTGAGGATGGTTGATCAGTTTTCAACCGTCTCCATCACTCGACAGGAGGCATGTGGTTGTGCGTGGAAGAAAGCCACTTTTGAAGCTTGTGAATACTGTCTTCTTTATGTTGGCTAAAAAGCAAGCGTCTTCCCTGCCAAGGAAGAGAATTGAAAGCCTTTGGAAAGCAGAGAGGCTCAAAGGAGAAAGCTGAAGAAACAGTTACCTACGATGACCCCGGTAACTAGTGTTCAGCACTCAACAATTCCTCTGATGGCTATTCAAGCAGTCTTTCCTAGTTCTTTTGATGTAGTTTAACAATTAGCAATTGTATGTATGTATTTTATAGTGATTATGCAGTCGGTGATCTTTTTTATTGACTATATGCAGTAAATGCTGCATTCAAATATTGCAATTCTGTGTCTATTTTCCAATCAAATATAGTGAGGCACATTCCGGTGCAACCTTGGATGTTAGTGCTGTCGAATATACATTGGGCAAATTACATTTTGGGGCACATATTCAAGGAAGTGGTGGAGTGAGGCGTTAGCCTTCATGGCTTAATGTCTCTCTCTGCCACTTCAGAAACGTAATGCTGCACCATATGTAAAACGATATGGTGCAGCCTTTGCGTTTCCCCGTGCGCTGGCGCTACACTTAACAGTGTAGTGCCAATGCAGGCACCCTTGCACAATAGTGCAAGGGTGTCAGCGTGCAGGGGAAAGATTGTTTATGTACAGGAAGGTCCCCATTCCTGTACATAAACAACCTTTAAATGCCATTTTGTCACTTCTATGTGTGCTGCTTAATGCAGCACACATGGAAGTCACAAAATGGCATTTTTATTTTAAATGTGACCTTCCTGTACATGAACAATCAAAGGCATTTTGCTTTTTCCATGTGTACTTCACAAGGCAACACACATGGAAAAAGCAAAAACGAGGAGAAATAAAGCATTTCTCCTCGTTTCGCCAACTTAAGACCAGGTTTTCCCTGGTCTTAATCTTAATTTTGGCGCTGCTTCATATTTACGCTGCCCTTGTAAATAGGGGGCAGCGTCAAAATCAAGGGGTGTTGCCCTGAAACGCCCACCGCAACAACCACTGCCCACCCCTTTCACGCTAAGCATAGCGTGAAAGGGGGGCCTTATTAACAAGGCAGCGTTAAGCCACGTTAAGTGGCTTAACGCTGCCTTGTAAATAATAATTGTAAATAAGGCGGGCCCCTATCGCCACCACAACGTCACTAAAATTGACGTTGTGATGGCGATAGGGGGTTGTACATATGCCCCTTTGTTTCCTTTTATCAGGCTACATCCACATAAGGAGGTTTGACGCAATGGCCAATAGAGCACTCATACCCCAACCCTGTTCCCCTTCTCTGAGTGCACACAACTTCAATATACATTGAACTTGAACTGCAACCCATGCATGAGCACAGCAAAGCTGACACCGGTCTGGTAATGCTTGTGTTGCCCTTCATAGAGGATATGATCTGACAGTTCGTGGTGGACTGTTTCTATTGGATGAGGACTGTTGCAGATTTATGTAACATTCCTCTTTGTCTGAAGTGGCAAATTCAGCAAACAAAATGATGGACAGGAATGCTGCAAGAGTAGTTATCAGTGACTGAGATTAGTTCAAACATCCCACCAATCACTGTTTTTGTTTTCCCAATAAAATGTACACTACAGTGTTAGGATAAATGCGCCACTTTGGTAGTTAGTACTGTCGCATGTACACTAAGTGAAACAAAGATTTTTTTCTTGCATCGTGGTGAATCCACAAAAGGAGGCTATATGCAATGACCAATAAAACTGAACCAGTTCTCTCCTTCCATGAGTTTATATCATTTAAATATGTTCAACAGTGTTGTTTATGATTAATCCTTGCCCTCTCTGACTGCTGACCTTGTAAATATGGAGATCCAGAGAGACCTCAAAAAATGCTGCACGTGTTCAAGGTGTCTGGGCAGTCGCGGCCCGTGCAGGTAAGAATGGTGGGGCCGGGTGGGGGGGGATTTCGACTGAGGATGACGAGGGGAAATTAATTATTTATTTAATTTTCCCTCGTCATCGTCCATCAAAATTCACCCCACCCGGCTCCACCACCCCACCGCTCTTACCTGCATGGGCCGCGGCTGTTTCTGGGGTCCCTTGAAGTGCTGGTTTCAGATGGATTTGTTAGCTGCTGAGGTTTTCCATTCTTTCCTTATGGACAGTTAAGCATGTTGAGAGCGAGCCACAGATGACCATAATGCAGTTTTAGGGAAACATTTGGCCCATGGTTTGCCACTATTCGGGAACACACTGAGACAAAGTTCATAACCATAGCACACATGCGTGAATGTTTCGTAAATGATCACCACTACATTTTCAGGGATCTATGCGTGATCACGTAGTCAAAGGTTCGAATCCAGGTAGGTCAACCAAGCTTTCATTATGAATACCACTATATTGATAACAATAAACATCCATTATTTGTTATTAGTGCCAAGAGACCGCCAAGGGGTGAATGTATTCTGAACAAATCCAAATTTTATGTTATGTTATTGCACTCCTTTACAACCTATCATTGAAACCATTTCGACTCCCACCATCCATGCCACATAGGTTCTAACATTCTGAATTATTTCAATCATCTTCTTTCACTGCTACATTTTCAAAACTCGACTAACCACTAATTTTGGGTCCCAGGGTAGCATGCTGCTCACCATAAAGGTGTTCAATGCCTCATCAGGGGTAGTAAGAGCTATAAAGATTCAATGTCAACTCAATTCAAAAGGACTCCCTTATCCCCCCATTGCCTTTTAGCCCTTAGACCATTCTTCCTCTTTGTGGCTGTTGCCATCTTCAAGGACTAAGAAAATTAAGCAAATCATTAAACACAGCGGTTTCATAATTTAGAATGCACACACCCACTGCAAAGGATAAAGCGCTTTCCACTTGAAAACAAAATTGTTCTTTTATGCAGGGGGCACATAAAATATATGCTTAATAATATACACAGATAGAACGTTGGATACTGTTGAATTGAAGAACCTCAGTTTTAGAGTCACAACACATTTAATACTAACGTACACATGCGTGTAGCAACAGAATCAGCAGATTGCTATCAAACTGAAGAAAAGACACTGGAAATCTTCAAAACATTACAGCACAAAAGTGATGGCTGGAAATCTGCAGTCAATTGAAAGCACAGGTAATCTGGCCCAGCCCATTCTTAATGAGTTGCTGTGAATGGCAAGTGTATGACAAAACTTGGATCCTGTGACTGACTAAGTTACAGGGACTTAAAGGAACCTTAGTGATGGGGATTATAAAGTGCAAAACATATCTAGGATTGCTCGTTTTTCTCTTTGGAGGGTGTGTGGTCTACAAGGTCTGTTAGAATGGCATTCCACCTAAATATCGACTCAAAAATATCATAATATCATGGTCAAAATATTGTGACAACACAAATGTCCTCAACAAAAAAAATAATGAAGGTAAGTATTACTTTCCTAATTTTTTTCCAATAGCATTTAAGTTTAACATTTTGTTTGTGATAATATTTCTTGTTGTTACGTTGTTCTATTGAATATTTTCTGCTTTTTATTTCATTATGTTTTGTGAGTTTTATTTGCAATTATTTAAAAAAATATTGTTGTCATATCTAATTTTTGTGGGTTGTTAGCCTTTTTAGGGAATGGGTAGATCGTTTTTTAAAATTATGAATACATTTAGGGTTGTGGGATTTATTTGAAAATTGGATGGGTAATGTTTGAAGTATGTAACATTTAATAATTATTGATATATTATAATAATTTTGCTAAATGTTTTCTGCAGCATACAAAGAAAGAGAAATTTGCAGGAAGGAGCCCCTTCTTCACAAAAACAATCCTGTCTGCAATGCAGGCACCCTTGCACTATGGTACAAGGGTGTCTACGTTGGAGCTAGGCAGACAAAATGGCGCCAGCACAGGGACAAGGACAGGAATGCATCGTATTCTTTTGAATACGGCACATTCCTGCCCTTTCCCTGTCACATAGTGCAGCAAAGTGACTTGCTGCACTGCATTAATTTTTATAAATATGCCCCCAAGAGCATATTTATTTTAAACTAATATATTTTTAATTCATTGCATTTCTTTTGATTACTCCTCTTTATTTCCCTTATGGATGTTTAAATTATTTTCTATTTTTTGTCATGTGTTTTAGTATTTTTTTTTTTAAATTACATTTTGCTAAAAATCATAGAATGGTATGTGATATATAAAATATGGTTATTTTTAATGCATTAATGATTATACATGTGAACATTGTGAATAATTATTCAACCAAAAGTAATCAGGCTATATGATAATTCAAATTAACTGTTTTTATATGTACACTAAATGTATTCTAATCTGCAATTTAATATTATTTTATATAAATTAAATCATTATTCAAAGATACATATTATATTTTTTAAAGTTAATAAAATCATGCGTATATGTTAAGTTGTACATTATGTATGTGTTAAATATTTTTCTTTTAACCTTTAATTTTAATTCATAATCATGTTAATTACAATTACATACATATACTTACCAGTATAATGTCACTATGTCTAAGCATGATATTTTGGCAGTCAACATTCTTGTACTTTACATTATAAGTATGTACAGTCAATATTTTGATTGTCTGTGTTTTGACAACGATAATTTAGAACCACAATATTTTTGTGAACATATAGTCTGTCATACATCTGTCTGAACTGTCCTTGCTGAGGCAGGGAAAAGACATCTTGGCATATAGTTGGACCCTGCCGGTGATGTTTAATTCAAGCATTACATCCATCACTTTTTGTTTTTTATATTAAACACATCATTGCGCAAAAACTCGCACTGTGAAACCATATAATTCTATTTTTAATCAAATATATGTTTGATGGATTAGACTGTGTTTGTTGTTTGGTCATTAGCGTGAAATTCAATTCCATGTATTCTACAACAAAATACCATTAACCGCTATTATGAAAGGATGTGCTTAGTGAGAGAAAAACTAAAAGACTTACCTTGTAGACACTTGAGGTGCGCTGCTTAATTTTCAATGATTTCTGCTACACCTGCTGGTAAAAGAAGAGACATGGTTTTGTGTAGAGTGCTGTACATGTGTTCAGTGCTGCACACAGTATTTGAAAGTGCAGGTAAATGACAAAAGAAGACACAATAAAACACATACTCAATAATGGGAGTGTAGTTTTGAGTATACAGTGCTTTAAGAAAATAAACTGTGTACAATTATGTTTACATAAACTGTATACGTATGTTTATGTCAAAGTGTAATTTATAGGAAATGGCATGGTATTTCAGTGAAACGTCCTAGAACTAATACAATTTCATGAAAGAGTAGTTTTACAGCTGGAAATTTTTAATTATATGCTCAACAGTAAGGTGGATGGCCTATCAGTGACAGTAAGACATCAATGGGTGATTGAATAAGTAGGCAACATTTGGATCCTTTGTTTTCTTCTTAGGGTGAAACGGACCAAAAAACCCACAATATAATAATAAGGTGGAAATAATGCCTAGTGCAAATTGTTTGCCCATGATTTTTGTGGAAGTTCTCAGGCATTCGCGACCAGGTCAGGTAAGAGCGGTGGGGCGGTGGGGGGGATTTAGACAGACGACAACGAGGGAAAATTAATTATTTTTAAAATTTTCCCTCGAGGTCGTCTGTTGAATCCCCCCCATACCCGGCCCCACTGATCTTACCTGCGCGGGCCACGGCTGTTCTCCGGCTACCCTAACCTTGTCGTGGGAACTTGTTGGGCTTGTGCAGCATCAGTATGAAAGTGCTGTGTGTCATGTCTGTCTGTGAGTTTTACTTTATAGATTTGAAGTAACCAGGTAGAATGCAAGGGAAAACGATAGAGAAAGCCAGGAAATGAAGCCTTCTGAGAGAGATAGAATAACAGCAGCAATACACAAACTGACTGTCCCTGGGGAGGTTGAGCTTATAGGGTTTCTCTTGTCGCAACAGGAAGAAGTGATTTATTTTCTCCAGAAAAACATTGTTCCAGGTGCAATATAAAATAACAGAGAGAACGCAAAACCAAGTTTCCAAAACATCTACGGGTTAGCACCACTAAGAAACAAGCATTGCAAAGCTAATCAATCCATCTTTAAAGTGCAATTGCATGTAAACAGAAGCATACACATACTGGCACAGATTATTTGTGCTGTGTTTCTGTACAACCTGTCTCTTTCTATGCCTCCTATTTTCCCCAAACTTGGAGTTCCACATGGCAATACAGTAACCGGGATTAGGTACCTACCTGATGCACTAAATATCACCTAGTTCAAGGTTTGGACCAGGAAATGAGGCATAGCATGTAGCATATTCATTTATCATGTGGTCCCTTTTTTAATACTATTTCATTGTGATGAATTTTGGCAGATTTTACTTGGTGAAACGTATAAGGGAAATACAGTAATGAGTCAATAATAGTTCTTCAACTCAGAATTCTGATCTCTTTGCAAATATGTGCTTGTACAGGGGTCAACATCTTTATTCAACTTATAATCAGGACCTTTGAGTAATGAAAACAGCCCCACTTGTACCATTTCTGTCGACAATATCACCATAAACTCACTGCAGTTAGAAAGTTATCTAAGTTAAGAGCCCATGTGCTCAGCTGCCTAGAATGAGCGAGCATGGAATGGGGAAAAGGTGACATGGAGGAGTAGCAGCTCAGGGATATATTAAGGGAATCTGTCAGGGAAAGAGTGAGCAGTGGAGGAAATTATGGAAAGAGTAGAATCCTGCCAGAGGTCCTGGCTTAGTTTTCAGTTGTGTGCTATATCACATCACGCATCTCTGTCTCACACCTGCATTGACTTCGAAGCTATACTCACTATTTCCCACCTTGCAGATGAAATTATCATAGAAGTTCTTGATCAGGAGAATTATCTGCTGCGGTACACTATAGCCTCTCAGTACACTCGAAAGGGTGTTGCAGTGGATACTGTCAAAGGCTTTTCTCACTGCACTGCAAAATATTGTGTTGGGCACAATTATAGTGCTTCACATGGCTCTTCTAATCCAGTCGTAACAGCCATTTGCAACTTTATTGGTAGCATTAAACACCCTCATGAATTCAAGTACATAATCTCTAATGAAGGATTGTAGGATTCAGACTTTGAATACACCGCGACCAAGATCTTATACGAAGAGGGCACAGAATTTAGCAGCACTTGCCCCAATGGGTAAACTGTGTGCCTGGAACTGGTGGTTAAACTGATGCTGGGAAAACTTTTCTAATATATTTTGCTGATTTTATATTAATAGATGTTGAACACTGGTACTCGATCCATGAATTGGTGATCATTACTGGTACTGAAAATTGCAGTGCCCCATTGAAGTTGTATTTGCTTTGTTACAACCTGAAAGAGATGAATCAGCTCAAAAGTGCAAAATGTTTAGGAGTTTCAGATAACCAAGGGAGACTGAATTGGGAAAACATTGATCAGGATGTACAAAATCAATATACCTTTTTAAAATAATGTATTTATATAAAATAACTAAGCATTAACAAGTAGAAAGCAGGACTTCTTAGCACCTACAATAGAAGTAACAGAAAGAAATGTCAAAATTACCTGTAGGAAATTACAGTAAGCTCTGCAGCCGGAGCCCTGAACTATGACGTTTTTGGAAATTCATGAGGAGATGCTAATACTTGAATTGTACCTTACTACAATTTAAAATACCAATATGAGAGCAAATATTTATACATCAGAAACATGAAGTCCTTTACCATTGCCTTATTTAGCTGTGAAACCCTTGCTGATTGACCAGATACATTGTAATTTACTCATTATCTAAGCCTATAGTAGTATTTCAGTCTAAACACTTTTGTGTTGGCTGTTTGGGTGTGTCTTTCCACCTCCACCTACTTCACGAAGAACTATCTTTTAGTTTCTGAGTGACATGCTAACACTGGGGAGCGAGCGCTGAGATAAGCATCAGGAAAATGGATATTGCTTTGTAGCATCCATTTTTCAGATTCTTTTATCTACACTTGCTTCACAGTACACAAACAACCATTGGCAAAGCCAATTGCAGGCTACACAAAGACCAAACTTATTGGCTTTGCCAATACTTGTTTACCTTAGATGAGGTCCTAATCGTAATTTAAACATAGCAGTTAGTTAATTTACCCGGTCCCAAAAAAAAAAACCCAACTAGTTTTTTTTTTAAACCAACACAGATAGTTTTGTTACCAATTATTTCCAGTCATCATTTTTTTAAAAAAAGGCAGAGTTCTGAAAATCTGGTTGTGCACTGGATGTGTGTATAAATGCGAGACTGACAACTTCCTCTGAAGTACCAGCACATCAGTCACTATCTTGCTGCTATTATTGACAAGGTCTATGACTAAATGATGTTTACTAAAGTAAAGGACAGAGGCGAAAGAAATCATGTGCTGACATACTTGCTGGCATGATTTCCTTAGGGGTCAATACAAAGAGTCAATCCTTTTGATTGTAATTGTCAATTTGAAGTATAAGCATTCTGAGACCACTGTAGGGTGGCACTTTACAAAATCTTCCAAAAACTGAAAACGAAATAAAATAAATTATGCAATACATTGCATAAGTCAGCCTTTAAGGCATAAAAACTGCTTTCAATCATGTTCTCAGACATAACCTATGGAAATTGTTGCACTTTTTTGTCTGAGGGAAACTATCCCACAGTTCAATGGAAGATGATCTTATAGTATGGATACGTGCTTTGTGAATGAAGGAGTTGCCATGGGAGCATGTCGCTCTCACTTAATATAAATGATGTGACAAATGAGTTGGGTCCTGTTGATGCCAATGGTGGAAAATTCAGTTGTTTTTGGATAATAATCTTGTTATTTATGCATGATAAAATGAATTGTTAGGTACATTTTCTCAAGGAAACCCATAGGGATATAGAAGGTTCTTATTCACTTTGATAAGTTTTGTGATGAAATGACCTTTAGTATCAACTATGAGAAAATCCAATGTAAGGCTTTCAAAATACAAAACTGCTTTAACCTTGCACATGAGTCACCAGGATTTTGTTATGACATATCATTGGCCTATTTCTGGCTTACTCGTGGAATTCAGTAGCCAGGTGTATTACAAGACTAAGTCACGCCTGGTAACAGCAAGATCCTTGTAATCCTTGTGTTTTTTTGATGGTAGGATATGTGCAATTACATATGGTGGGCCATTTTAACGACCAGGGCCTTTCTTTTTTATTTCTGGAAACAATGGCCCAACAAGTAGTGATGTGATCCTCTGACTGATGAGTCCACTGACACTTCTTGAAGCAATTTGGTGGGCAGACAACAATGTCAACCCTTGGAGGTTTCAGGGCTTCAGCTAGGACAGCAGCCTAAAATAGTTGGAAAACGTTTTGACCTGAACAATCAACTTAGCTAAAAGTGCTTGAGAAACATTTTATCAAGCAACGATTATAACACTGTGGCAAGTCTTCTTAGTTTGAAGCTGAAGGTACAAGAAGTCAGGTGTGAAATATGACTGAGACAAATTTTCTTTTGGCTTACAATTTTAGGTAAAAAAGAACTTCTTCAGTATAGAAGGCCATTAAAAGATATAATGGTACTCTAGGATTCTCTGTTCTTACATTATTTTAACTTATGCAAATTCTCTAAACTGAGTAGGTCATGAAAGAGTAAATGTAAATACATACATACATATTCATTTGATAGTTCTAATCAATCAATCAATCAATATAACTTTATTCGGTCTGAATGGAAATAGACTATAAAAGTACATGGAAATATATAACATAGCCATATTCACACATAACATTTTAAAAATGATCTTGCATTAAAAACAGGTTAAAAGATATATATACATAAACAGCTTTAAAATTCCTCAAGTACAAGTCGTAATTAAATTTTTAAAACACCATTACACTCATACTGGGTATGGCTGAGACTTAAAAAGAATAATGGGTAAGGCGAGAGAACAAAAAACCTCTTATCGGGTCCACTATGCGCTCCTACTATCCCCCTAAATTAAGCCAAAACATCTCAGCCTAGCTTCATATAGTAAACCATAATTCTAGCGAATTAACATAACATGGTTTTTCTAGCCATAATGGCTGCTTTCAAAAAGGCACAGACACCAAAAACAACTTCAGGTAAACTCAAAGATTGTAAATAAAGGAGAGCTGGTCTGCAGCACCGGAAACCTAGCCTCTGTGACAAAGGTGTTAAAACGTGCTTTTGTGCTAGGCTGTGCAAATTGCAGAAAAACAAAAAGTGCAATAGTGATTGTGCAGAAGGGCAAGGACAAGTGCAAACTATATTTCCCTCTGGGTCCAGAAATTTTTTGAAGAATAAGGACCAATGAATGATAGTTCTACTCGAAGGGGGCTACAGTTACTACATCACTTACTCCCAGTTCCAAAAGATTTGGTAAGGTCCTCTGACACAGTTGTTCATTCATTGAAACGTAAGTTGAGGCAAAATCATTAGTTGAATTAAACTGATTTTTCTATGTAGAAGATTACTTTACCTTGTTGCAAGAAAAATGAAATGGAACAAGATTACATTTATACATTCTATATGTGCATATTGTCATGTACACAAAGAAATTAGGGAGCATTTATTATTGCATTTCTCTTCGTACGTGCATACCGTGAGAAACTCGCTCAAACCAATTTTTGTGACTGGGGCATTCGCAGCAGATAATAAGCTTATAATCTATGCAAATGGCCTGATCAGCTTTGCATGACATTTGTAGTATCTACTTGCCTGACATGCGGTTGGCATTTTCCTAATAACTACTTTCCATTTGCCCGTGGGGTCATTTTATAGTTAGATTTTAATCTAGGTTTTTTCTTATTTTTTAATTACACTCATTATATTATTATTTAATTTGTATTAATTTATGTTTTGTAAATAATTAAACATCCAGCTATTGCTGTGTTGTATTTAATTGTATGATTCTAGCATTGAATTACCCAAATGTTAATGTAAATGTAATGAGGAGGATGCATTAGACACAACAATGTTCAACATATACAATACTGTACAAAAGCAGAAGACAAGACATAACAAGAACATGCAAGAAGGTACAAAAGGTTTAGGTAAGTAGCCTGTAAGAGTGCTGGGCTCCTTTTCCTCTACTTATAATAGAATGAGAAGATAGCGATTTGTTTGAAAAGGCTTTCAATCTCAATTGGCCATTTGCAGCACATATAGCAAGAAAGGGGAGGAGGTATTTAATCTCCCAGTTCATTTCATGCATCTAACACAACAACATACCTAATCCACCAAGAATATCACACAGTGATCCTCTTTCAAAGTTCAAAAGACACACTTGATCCATCTTTGCCATTAGTCCAATAGCAGAAGATCCCTCAATCTTTAAAAACTCACTGTATAGACACGCATGATCCTACAGTCAGGATGTGACAATATGTTTTCGTGCGCACCATCTTTTGTGTGTTAGATACCACAGAGGAGTGTCCATTGGATGAGAAAAGGATTCATGCTGTATTTATGCAGCACACAAACAGTAATAAAGTGAAATCACAACACAACAAAAATCCCAAACCAATTCACAAAATTGAGAAATATTTCATAAATAAAATGTCACCAAAAGGATGAAAATCATCAAAAAGAGATATGCGTTTTTAAAGATTTAGGTGAAAATAGAGCCAAATAGAACAAAGCGACACTCACAGTTATCTGGTTGTGCTAGACTGGGGTAAAGTCAGGATGATCCCGACAGAGTGAAGGTTGGGTCCAGGGACCAGGTTAGTCCAATTGAAGAGTTACCTTCTCAAGTCCAGCGCAAATGGTACAATTTTCGCTGGCGGGGGCCTTGAGGGTGAGGCCGTCAGCGCAAGGAGCAGGTCAAGCATCGCGGATGGTCGTTGCTGTAGCGCAAAGAGCTGTTCGTCGCTGGAGCTTCTTGTTGATTGATCATCACAGGTGGTCACTGTTAGCGTGAAGTGCAGGTCTCGCGTTGCGGGTAATTGCAGATGATTGCTGTCGGTACGAACAGCAGGCCTGCTGAAGCTTCGTGTTGGCAGTCAATTCTCCACTTGAAGAGATTACTTTGCGGTCATGAGGAGCCCAAAAACTTCTGTAACTTCACCTTTCTTCAGGAGGAGTTCTCGCTGATGCCAGCCAAGGGGAACCTCTTGTGGATCAGGAAACACTCAAGCAGAGGTCAGATGCAGAGCTCAGACAGGTTCAGGTAGATCTAGTTGGTACTGGTTAGCTCAGCAGTTGCAGGAGACCTCTAGAAGCTTGTTGTGTCCCTGTAGCCCATGCAGGAAGTCAGCCAACTGACCTTTGGAGTCACTCTGGGTAGCCTGGGAAAAAAGGCAACCAGCACCAAGCCTCTTTTAGTCATCAGGGCAATCCCCCTGCTCCAGACAGCAGGGCAGTCCTCCTTCTGAATTATCCACAGGCCCAGGAACGTTTTGACGAGAGGTTCTGAAGGTCCCACTTTTATATGTGGTGACAGCTTTTGTGTGGGGGAACTCCCTGACCTTCCCCCAAAACTGGTCCTTGACAGTTCTTCCCCTTCCAATGGTCCTCTCTCCAAACTGTATAGGGTGACAAAGGCAAGGGCAGCCCAGGTACCAGGTTCCCTTGTGTGTGCTGCAGGAAGTGCCCTTTGAAGTGTAATCAGGGCAGGGTACAGCTCCTCCCCAGGCATCCTGTCAGGTAGACCATTGTGCTTCTTTGTCTCACTGCCTAGAAGCAATACACAACGCACAACAGCAGAGCCATTCACAGCTGTGTGAACCAGTACGCTGGCAGGAAGGCACAGTTGGTTTTGGCAGAAAAATGTCAACGTTCTAAAAGTGGCACTTTTGAAATTGTAACTTAAAATCTGACTTCAACATTAATGAGGATTTTAAATTGCAATTCATTTGAGTATAAACATCATTTCTCTATCTGCTCTCCAATCTGAAGTTAGCACGTGTTAAAGGTAATAAAGTAACCCTGTGTTAGTCTATGGGAAATATAGGCCATACAACAGTAAAAAATTACTGTAGAGGGGTTTCACTGTGAGTACATGAAAAACTTAAACCCCCATGTCCTACTTTTCAAATACTATGCATCTTGCCCGATGAACTTTTAGGGCATACTTTAGCGGTGACCGATATGTAATAAAAAGGAAGGTTTAGGTGTGGCAAAATGTTTATTTTGCCAGGTTGAAATCACAGTTTAAAACTGTGTTACAGGATGCAGTGGCAAGCTTGAGGCATGTTTTACAGGGCTACTTTAGTGGGTCACAGAATGGATGTCTCTGTCCACTAGTAACATTTGATTTACAAGCCCTGTGTACATGTAGTACCATTTACTAGGGAAGTACAAGTAAATTAAATGTGCCAAATAGGTGTAGGCAAATTTTACCATGTTTTATTGGGAGAGCACAAGCACTTTACCATTAATTAGCATCGAAAGTGCACAGAGTCCTAAAAACCAACAATAGGTAGTTCAGCAAAGGAAGGCAAAATTCTGGGGTGACGAGGCAGAAAGGGCCAGGTCCAACACATGTCATCTGGTATCACAAAGAAAATCTGCACCTTGACAGACATGACTAACACTAACATTAATTTTTTATGTAATTACCAGTTTTGCCCTCAGGAGGATGCACAGTCTGGTCATCGGTGATGTAGATTACAGAGGGAGCAAAGGAGCAGGTTCTAATTAAAGCAGAAGGGTGTGAAAGGTCAGTGGGGTACTGACATAGCGAAACTCTCAAACAGTGAAGGCATTCTACTAGGGATGAAAGAGATGGCATAGATGTAGGGAAGAGCAGAATACAAGAGACAAATGCAATACTATAAAAAGGCGGTAGCCAGCTTTGCTACAAGACAGGATAATCCTAGTCTTCTGCCTCTGGGGAAGACAAGAATTTGGTTTATTAAAGGTAGAGATGTTGCACAAGTGGACACCACACGATTATCAGTACCAGAGGCAAGATGTTCTTTCCATGTTTGCCATTAGCTTCAGCAGCAGATAAATACCACTTGAGCTTTGACCACTCTCTGTGTCTTTTGCATGGAGACAACTGGGGGCAGATTTACAAAGGGCGTGTGTTGCCCTTGCATCATGCAAGGTGACACAAGTCAACACGAGCCCTTTAGTGGGATTTTCTAAGCCAGGCAAAGCCACCTTGCATGGCTGCATGGCATAGGAAATCCAAAGTAATGCAAGTTAGCACAAATCACTGACTTGTGTTACTCTGCATTGGGAAGCTGTTCCATGGGTGTTCCCATGCATCCACCCATGGATTTTGACGTAATCCCAGATTTACTAAGGTTAGTAACCTGAAATTGTGTCAAAATGGAATGCATTTTCAACAAAGGTGTAAAGAGAGAAATATATTAATTTCTCCTCATTATTTCCTCTGTCTACATGTGCTATGTGACATGTACATGTCTATGTGCACACATAGAAAGAGGGTAATGCCTGAAAGGATTGTTTTTGTGTAGGAAGGTGGCCCTTCCTGCACAAAAACAATCCTGCCTGTAACACAGGCACCCTTGCACCATGGTGCAAGGGTGCCTGCGTTGGCGCTTGGCAGCACTCAATGAGCTAGCACAAGGAGAGAGCAGGAATGCGTCAAATCTAAGTAGATAGGGCCCATTTCTACTCTTTCCCTGTCACTCTAAAAACTGCAGGTGAGGAGATGTATGATCTCCCTCTCAGAACTGCAAGTAAGGTGATGTATGATGTCACTCACAGAACTGCAAGTGAGGAGATGTATGGTGTTACTCTCAGAATTGCAGGTGAAGAGGTGTATTATGTCACTCTGCGGAACTGCAGGTAAGGAAATGTATGATGTCTCTCTCAGAACAGCAAGTGAGGTGATGTATGATGTCACTCTCGGAACTGCAGGTGAAGAGATATACGATAGCACTCAGAACTGCAGGTGAAGTGATGTATGATGTCACTCTCAGAACTGCAGGTGAGGAGATGTATGATGTCACTCTTCAGATCTGCAGGTGAAATGATGTATGATGTCGCTCTCAGACCTGCAGGTGAGGAGATGTATGATGTCACTCCGAACTACAGGTGAAGTGATGTATGATGTCACTCTCAGAACTGCAGGATAGGATATGTATGATGTCACTGCAGAACTGCAGTGAGGAGATGTATAGCGTCACTCACAACTTCATGTGACGTGATGAGCATTACCTCGCTTGCATATTTCGTGAAATGCAGTTCTGAATGAAGGAACCGGACGCAAGTTAAGCCCGAATGGTCCTAATAGTCTCTTTATTAACATTTACGTAATCTTTTGCTCTCCTACACGTTAAACCAAGGATAAAGGGTTGATGGAGTTGAGTAAACATCTGACACAAAAGCAAGAACACTTGGATCCAGTGCACCACAGGTGTTAACACACTCAAGAGGAACAATCATTTCTCTGTTGTTGTCATGACCAGCAACCACAGCCACTGCGGCGACCTCCCTGCTAACACTTCTTCCACAACAAGATTGCTACAGTCACTGCAATCACTGCAACATTCAGCTGGGTATTGTTCTACCATCGTGCAATCTAATTGGATTGCGTTTGATTGAAGAAAAACATGTATATTTAGGGTGAATAAACGTACGTTGGATGTTTAGGATGGTACTGGTACCGAACAAACACTCAGACAGCACACTTAGCAGCCGGCGCTGAGACTCTCTATGGAAACGCACACAAGTGCAGGAAAAACATCACATTGAATTTCTCAGCCAAGATGCGAGTCATTAGTATTATCATCACCGCTATTCACACCCTCTGTGTCTGATAAACAGAGCATCACAAAAAATTACGTGGCATAATGTCACATAACATTACCGATACCCAGCCGCGGCCCTTGAAGGTAAGAGCGGTGGGGCAATGGGGCCGGATTTTATTTTTTTTGGGGGGGGGATTTCACCAGACAACGATGAGGAAAAATTAAATAAATAACTAATTTATACTCGTTGTCATCTGTCGAAATCCCCCCCACCCCACCCAACCCCACCGCTCTTATATGCGCAGGCCACGACTGCCGATACCATGCCATATTGTTCCATTCCATACCATACCAAACCGTACCGTACCATACCATACCATACCATACTATATCGCATCGTACCATTTCATACCATACAATACCATACAATACCATACCATACCATTCAGTACCGTACCGTACCATACCTTATCATCCTATACCATACCATACCAGACCAGACGTACCCTACTGTACCGTACCGTACCATACAATACCGTCCCCATAACATACCATACCCTACCTTCCTATACCGTACAGTACCGTACCATGCCATACCATACCATACTGTACCATTACATACCATACCACCATACCATACCATAACATACTGTACCAAAACCATTGTGCAACATACCTTACCGTACCATGTACGGCACCATACCATACTGTACTGCACCATACCATACCATACCATACAATATTCATCATCAATTCAAATAACACCCCACGACATTTGATTTTGTGGCGTGCTCTCACACGTTGTGCAGCGGCTTCTT
This sequence comes from Calotriton arnoldi, assembly GCA_963921515.1. Lineage (NCBI taxonomy): Eukaryota > Metazoa > Chordata > Amphibia > Caudata > Salamandridae > Calotriton > Calotriton arnoldi. Next base: position 2,330,157 of record CAWUFW010000108.1, on the reverse strand, counting down.
GGCGCACATAACATTCTCAATATACTCCATTCCCAAAAGCATATATCAGTGATGTATTAAATAACGGAAATTAATTCCGACGTCCTTAACTTTAGGACATACAAATCAGCTCGTCAGCGCTGGGGCATAATGCGAGTAAGAGACGCCATTAGGAGCAGGGCTGCGCCTCCATGCATAGCACTTACATGCTCTGGCCCAGGCATGTATCACATAATAACCTGCTGAATATGAAGATCTATGCTAGGAAGATCAAAAAGAAATCTAAGTGCTCCCAGTGCAGTTATTTTGCCAGAAGCAACGTGCAAAGCTTTCAACCAGCTATTTCTAATAGCCTTATAGCATGGACAGGAGGAAAGAAAATTACTTAAATCTTCCTAAAAGAGATTATCACACTGACATCTGTCAGAGGGGCTCTCTGCATTTTCCCCACTTACAGCTAAAAGCATTTAACAGCAAACTGTTAATTGTGCTGGAAAAAAGGCTCCCTGTTACTTTTGATGTTCTTGGGGACATGAAGAAAACAGCGGTTGTGGGATGAAATTGGTGTTTGACAGGGTTATTTCTAAAAATGCAGACTGCAACAGATTGACTGGTTTCGTCTTCAAGGCCCTGTGCTCGGTACTCTCCACACTCACCCTTAGCTCTCCTCCTCTTTCCAATCATTACCACTGAGGCATTCTACCTCCCGACAGACATCTTGATTAGACTTCCGGATTTAGGGGCCTATTAGCAATAACCGGCGATAATTATCGCTAAGCGCAGTTAGCGCTAGGATAATTATCGCCCGCTATCGCAGGTTTCTATCGCGGAGATAGCGTGCTATCAGCAACGCTTATCTCCAAAGCGATAGAAACCCTGGAGAACAGTGTGAATATTGCTTGAAAACAAGCGATATTCACACTGTGACCAGTGTTAGCTTGCTAATAGGGCGAGGGGGATTTAGCCATGTAATCCACCTCCCATTGGATTACATGGCTAAGTCAGGTCTGGACCAGGCGTTAACAAACCAGCGCTAAACGTGTTTAGCGCTGGTTCGTTGATCACCTCCCCTGCCTCGCTAATAGGCGATAGCGACCTTAGCAACTGTTTCCAGTCGCTTTTAGGTTGGGAACGCCTACTTTGCATGCCATTAGCGATAAATATCGCTGGCATGCAAAGCGGCACCCAACCCGGTCGCTATCGCCTAGAAGCTGTCGCTCACAGCAGTTAGCGACAGCTTGCTAATAGGGCGATTGAATTATCGCCGCTTTAGCGGGAAAAAGTCCCGCTAAAGCGGCGATAATTACGTTGATAATATGCCCCTTAGTTTTACACAAACTTTTACTGCCTGGATGGCTTTCCTCTCCTAGTCTCCCACCTCCACCTAGGGGGCCAATTACAAGGGACAACCTACCCTAGCCCTTCCTCTTTTTCATGTGTCCAGTGGACAGTGCTGTTTTCTCCTCAGGTACTGTTCAGGTTTGACGTCAACTGACCAGGGCAGAAATAGTCCATGCCTTCTATCAGTTTTGCAGCTCACAGAGATCCTAAAATGTAACGAATGGAAGAGGAAGAGGAAAAGGAATGGTAAAGCCTAGAGTATATTAGGTTATCTCCATTACCAAGCATAGCTAGGCATTACCCTCCCCATTTTAAATGTGCGTGGATTCCCCATGAACCTATTCAGTAGATGCAGAAAATTTAGGTCCAGATCTATCAATCATTTTTCCGCTCGCAAACGGCCAAAATGCATTATGGTATGTATCATTCCCAAATTGCGATTCGGTAACATGTTTCGGAATCGCAGTTTGGAATTGCGAATACATACCAACTCGGTATTAGGAAGGAACGTCTCCCTTCCTAATATTGAATCGCAGTGGTATGTAAGAATGTGTAGCGACCGAAATGTGTTTGCTAAACATTCGCATTTTAACGCCTACTTCAAGTAGGTTGTAACCCATTCACAAGGGGGAAGTGGTCCCTAAAGGAACGTAAAAAGGTTTTTTAAGAGCAGCTTGCTCTTAAAACATGAAAAGAAAACTTTTCATTTTTCTTTTATAAATGCAAACTGTTTTCCTTAAGGAAAATGGGCTGCATAAAAAAAATGATTGCTTTATTTAAAAGCAATCACAGACATTGTGGTCTGCTAACCCCAGCAGGCCATCATCCCTGTGTTTTTAGCGATTCCAAATGGGTGGCAAATTGCATCCTACCGCATTAAAATTCATGAGGTCGGTCGATTTGTGATCCACTTGGAATCACTAAATGAAACTATGAGTTTCATACATTAGGAATAGCGATTTCCTAATTGCAATTTGCAGAGAGTCGCAATTTGCTAATCGCTATTCCTAATATTGATACAAGTGGTCTTTATTGTTTCTACCACTTTATTGTTACTCTATATAGATGTCAATAAATATCAGTGAAGGAGACACATAAACTTGCATTGCCAATTCAATATCCACAGAAACGTAGGGGTTCATTTAGAGTTTGGTTGAGAAGGTACTCTGTTGCAACAGCAACTGAGTTCCCACTCTGCCAAATTCATGGTCTGCCCACCCGATTTAGTGCTGGTCTGACCTTAAATATGCAGAAAACAGAGCATACTCTGACTTTGTTGCTGACATAGTCCTCTGACAGCCCGACAGAGTATGGGCTGTCAGAGGTTGGCCATCTTTCTGTCCGTCCAGTTTGAAATTTGACAGTCTGGTTTGACGGAGCCATATTTCAACATTGACAGCTACCCCTGTGATGGGGGATCCTGCAAATGTTGATAGATGTCCGCAGAGCCAGAGGACAACTCTAGATTTGGGGAATGGGTTGTCTGTCAGGGAAAGGGAGTGATTTACACCTTCTCCCTGATGGACATACAACCATCCTCTAAATCAGGTCCATAAACATTTTGTCATACAATGTTGTGATTATAACATGCTAGTAATATTGTCTAAGTTAGCCTACATTGTAAGAGATAGAACGTATGAATCAATGGAATCCCCATCTACATTTTGCTCAAAAAATGATTTGTCAAAAGAGTGTCATTATTTCATGGAACTTAATTTGATAAATCATAATTTTTATGTTCAAATTGAATTATATCTATCGAAGCATGGGAAAAAGGCATTGGGAGGGAAATAATGGATCCAAAGTGGAAGGCAATGTACACTTCTACCAAAGAAATATGCATGTCTCCAGGATTGGACGTGACCAATTTCAATTTATGAAGTTGGACTACTCTTGAATAGCTACAACTATCATAGATTTCCAAGAGTATTCCTGTCATTTTTTGTGAAGGTTGAGAAATATATTCCAAAGGTCGGAGTAAAGTTATGGGAGCCGACGTGGTGTTCTTTCCTATGCTGTCTGATCCTTGGAACAATTACCCTGTGACATTACACTGGAACTCTCCCACATCTCCTGTGCGATGAGTCCTCTATGCGTCAGTTTATGTCTATACAGTTGGTGGCTGAGTTTTAATAAACCCCACGTACTTACTCACAGTGTGTTTTGTAGTCTTCTTCATTTGCTGGGGCACTGGAATTTCACAGCCGATTTCCAACTTTTGAAGTTTGGATTTGGTGAATCAGACGCTATATGATTGTGTTTATTGTTACAATGGTTAGTACTACAATTAGTATTGGCCCAGTTATTTTACTGAGGTTTGTGACTATCATTTGTTATACATTTGGTGTTGCTTTAGCCAATGGGGTGCCGGATATTGCAACCGCGTAATAACCAGTGTCTTTGTCTCTTATCCTTGATCTGCAGAATGTTATTTGTTGGTTGTATGGTTCCCAATAGCAGGGGCTCTGATGTGGCGCTGGGGTTTGTGGTGTTCAACCAGACTGTGTCTGGGTCCAATATTTTTATTATTCAGATAGTTGTTCTTGGTTGAGGATTATTGCTCTGTCGAGACCTATTAAGAGTGATCAGATTTAACAAAACCGACAAAATATCAGAAGCACTAAAACCTCAAAGCAGGTACATTTTACAACAAGCTTTGGCAAAGACAATTAGTTTCCCTTTTAATATGAGCCACATAACTATTGGTTTTGCCAATATTTGTATTCGGTTTGGCATAGATTGAAGTAAGAATACGTCACTTTATTCTAAGGTGGCCTGTGGTGCGTGGACTTACACCAGAAGCCATCTTTGAATGCGTTGAGGATGAAAAAATGCCATTTAAAGATAGCTGTCTACCTATATTGTATTTACCAAAGCAATTATACAGGCATTTCAAAGCCAATATTGAAGGTGGGGAGAGAGCAAGGGAGGGGTACACAGAGAGCAGGAAAGTGGGGAAAGATCAAAAGGAGAGAGAGAGGGGGAGGGAGCAAACACTGGACAAAAGGGGTATGTGAAGTGCGAAATGAAAACGTGGAAGTGGCAAATAGAGAGATAGGGAGTGAAGCAAGGAAAGGGAGCCTGGGGGCAACAGAGAGAGCAGTGGTGAGTAATGAGAGAGAGAGAGAGAGAAGGCAAAAGAGTCCCTCATGCCCTTGAATGCAAAAAGTGTTTAGGAGGTGAAAGGACAAATAAATAGCTGACACAATGAGATGAGAGCACTCTGCCTGCAGCCTGACCTATGAAGTAATTGTCAATGTCCCAAACTAATGGCTGCAAGAAGAAGAACATATAAAAAGCCAATGGTCCATTGTGGGTTGACTCAAAATTCACTTTAATTATATGTTAAAGTATTGGATACAATAGGTCCATCAATAACAAATAGATAAAGCTTTGGTAGTTGAGACGTAAAAATTACATCATAGCACTATGCGCAAACCTTAACTCAACTTGAATGATTCTGCGACATGTCAGATCTTGTGGAACTGTTTGTGTTCACTAAGGGTGCATTGAGGTGGTTTTTATGAAGCTCTATCTCGTTGACTTGAGAATTGTCTAAAAAGAAAAAAAAACGTATGTGCTGTGTCAGACCATATTTCAGGGCCATGGGGCAAGCAGGGGCTACTGGGTCTCAAACGTGGGGGTTGAGGGAATTTGTCTTGCATATCCTAGTGTCTGTCCTATTATGGCTCTGCAAACTGAGTTAAGTACAACCCCATCCACACATGACTCTCAGTAAGAGCATTGGAAAGTAGTCGTAGGTTTCTTAAGGAAGTAATGTGGGGGTGCTGGAGCTAAGCACTTAACACACACTCATCAGTATAATAAATGTACTTTACTACCTAAATACTTTAATGCACAATGGTACTGAATACTGCACATTGGAAAATGTACATGATGCAATTTAGTGTCCTGGCACTTAAGAAGGCCATAGCTTCGTATAACAATACACGTGTATTTGAAAGCACACGTTCACCCAAGTGCATCTTGGCACTGAATAACAGATGTTTATTGTTACCCATATCAATGGCACTCATTTTATCAACCTCAGAAGAATGAAATGCTGAGTGGACCCACCAGGATTTGAACATGTGACCATGAGGTTGAACACAGGCCCCTACAGTGGACGCATTAGTCCAACAAGCCAGCAGAAACGGCCAGCACTTCTCACTAATTACCACAGTTCCCTTATGGTCCAGGCAATTCACTCCCAAGTCTGGTTCCATAATGATCAGGCTCGGTTGCATATTACTAATGTACTATTATGTTAGCATACATTCTTTTTAACTCAGTTCATTGGTACTCACCCAAAAAAGGTTTTTTCAGCCCTTGAATGAGCTGGCCCTTCGCAAGATGTTGCCAGACTGCTCGAGTGCTCATTAACTCAACCTCTTCTGGATAAAATATGAGCCTGCAGTTCCTCTTGGCCTCTTTAGCCATCATATTCAGGTGATGTGGCTGAGGTCAGGAATGGCTGCTCAGGAGAGCACTGGATCTTCTCATAGCTGGTCCAGCAGGTGCTTGGTGCAGCCCCTCTCACGCTGTTTGGATCTGTGTTGATGTGCCCATGTGGCCATGCTAAGCAAGGCTCAAGCAGATGGTAAGGCCCACACATGCTTTGCTGATTGGATGGTGGACCATGGCTTCAAGCATACTGAACTCTCAGGAGGTCACACAGCTGTTTTGGGTCACGCTGCAAATGGGTGCAGGTGCAGCAGCTTCGAGCCACTCCGCGGTCTCAATTCCGGTGCAGTGGGCTAGGTCGTGGTGCAACTTCACAGACCCAGGTATCTCCACAGCTCCCCGATTCCAGCACAGCTGCTGTGGTCACACTGCAGCTCCACGATTCTCACCAGAATCACATTGGAGAGCCTTGGACACACCAAAACCAGCCTGACTGCACCAGTCACTAACACTGTACTTTGCTTCCCCTACACAGTCACTCCTTCTGCAGGGTTCGTGGGATACTTCTCTCTCTTAGCAGGTAGGCAGGCTTCTAGGTGCTTCAGGACAGGTGATAAGCTTTTGCAGCAAGGGGTGGACTAAGGTGAATCTGGCAGTCAGGCAGACACTAGGGGCCAGATTTATCAAGTTTTTGCATCACCATTGCGCCACTGCAGGGGACCCAAGGGCAACACAAAACCTAAGAGAGATTTATCAAGCCAATCATGGCCACTGTGCATGGCCCTGCATGGCTTGATAAATCCAGAGTAATGCAAGGAAGTGCAAATCGCTGCCTTGCATTATTCTGTGGCAGGGAGGCATTCCATGGGTGGTGCATGGGTGTTCCCACGCATCCACCCATGGATTTTAGCATATTCCCAGATTTACCATTAGTGGTAAACCGGGAATGTGTCAAAATGCTACGCCTCCCCAGGTGAGGTGTAACAAGGAGAAATATCTTTATTTCTCCTAATTTGTTTCATCTTTTTACATTGTGCAGCACACATAGAAAGAGGAAAATGCCTCTCAGGATTGTTTTTGTGCAGGAAGGTGTCCTTGCCTGCACATAAAAAATCCTGCCTACAATGCACGCACCCTCGCAAAATGATGCAAGGGTGCTTGCGTTGATGCTAGGCAGCCAAAAGTGCGACAGCGCTAGGAAAGGACCAGAATGTGCTGTATAATGGTAAATACTGCACATTCCTGCCCTTTCACGCAGTGCAGTAAGTTGTCTTGCTGCATTGCGCTACATAAAAGATTGATACATATTCCCACAGATCTTGTTGCACAGCAGTCCTATGAGAACTCAGTCGAGCACTCCCTTAATTGGTCATTGAGATTTTACAACTAAACCAACAAGTCTGTCAGTGGGTCCCGCTTTTAAACAGTCATAGCAAGCAGACAATGAGGATTCACTGTCTGCACTTTCTGAACTAGTTTGGGATGGTTCTCCTATAACATGGCCTCTCCAGACATATCCCTTATGTAGAGCAATGCTCTTTACAACAAGGTAGTCTCCAGCCTAGACCACCCATAACAAAGGCACAAAAACATTTGAGCTTTCAAATGGCTAACACCAGCCACTCTGATCAATGACCAGAAACTATGCAAAAGGTTTGCATCCACTAATGGCTTATTTGCATTCAGAACAACACTCACCATCTACCATATGAAATGCTTAGGGAATATAATCAGCAGCTCCATACTGCAAAATTACCTAATCAGCTTTCTAAAAGTGTCCCTGTCTCCTCTTCACCTGTGTTCACTGTGCCACTGGAACCAAGCTGCACCCTACTGAATTAGGCCAACTAGGCCAAAACAAGTCCTAGATTGCTTGTGTTTTGGTTCAGAGAGGACATGGCTTGGCAGTTCGGGCTGTACTGTTCCGATTAAAGTAGGGCGTAGGCTGATTTCCATATTGGTGGGTCAAATCTGAGGTGGCATAATGGGCAAAACAGATGGAATGCTTCCCCAGCAGTTAGACTATTTTCAAGCATTCTTCCGCTCACCTTTTGTGTGTTTGATGTATTGCCTTAAGTGCCACGGTATGCCCTGACATGGGCCCTTTGCTCACTGTGACACTGGAAACAAACTGTGCGAGACTGAAGAGGCCAACTAGGTCAAAACCGGTGTAGCATTGCTTGTGTTCCAGTAGAGAGAGGACCTGGTTTAGCAGTTACGGATGGACTGTCTTGATTAGAGCAGGACCAATGCTTATTTGCATATGGCTGGGTCTAATCTTAGGTGACATATTGGGAAAAATGATGGGATTGAATGCTACCCCAAGCAATTGCAAGTGGTTACACTATTTGCAAGCATTCCTCCCATCACCTGTTAGGTGTGTGCTGCTCTTTATACACTTCTCTATCTAAGTCTCCTACCTGCAGCTTCAGAAGTGTCAGCAATTCACTTCCATTGTCTGGGAAAAATACCTCACCTTCATCTTGTGCACAAGGCCACACTTGGTGTATCCAGAATTGATTCCAAAGGCTTCCATTACTCTGGGCCACTCATTCTCATCATGCATGTATCACATGAAACACAAACATGTACAACATATGCTTGGGATGTTCGTGCTAAGATCTCAGTTACAACATAGAAGTGAACATTTACACAAGTTTGCCAGTAGGCCTTCATGTCAATGACACAGATAAAAAAGTCCAGTCACCACTGCTGAGTCACAAAATGTGGTGCGCTGTCACCACCACTCTGCATGCTAAATCCATGATAGAGATGGTTGTCCGCTGTCCAACAAATGATGACACACTTGGTGCAACCCCCCAGGCAGGTCCAATATCTCATTTAAGTCAAGGGACAGACCTAGGCCTAGACACACACTATATTAGTTTGATACAAGGTCCAAAATCAAAAAACAGGATACCAGAAACACAGAGTTGGACACTCAAGGCAGGGGAACATGACTGTACAGCATGCAGGGGACATTCTTGCCCCAATATTACTTTGTTCTATAGTTTTTAGCATGTATCAATTGAGTATTGCAGACTGCACTTTCTAGAGTCTTAACATTTATTGACAACTCTTGTTTAAAGATCTATCTACTTTTTAATTGAATGACAGAGATTTGAGCAGGTACAGTTAACTACTGTACAGTACAGATATGTATGTATTCAGACATTTTATTAGGGGTGTGCATGTCCATATGTAAAGCTACAAATGGCTTAATTTGTAATCTATTTACAACTTCAAGTTCTTGTATATTTGTTGATCTGAATGTAAATTGGATGGCCTGTTAGTGAAAGAAGATTTACCCAAATGAATTGCCTCAATTTACATTTTTTTAAAAGTATTCATTTGTACAAATGAAAGTTTATCATATCAAATGCACATTGTTTGGGAGAGCTTCATTATGCCAGTATAGTTTCTCAACATGCATTTGTGATGGCTTTGTGTCTTTATTTGATCTATGCACATCCACGTTTTTGACAAATTCATATCTCATTTAAATTATTTTTCTTAAAAACAGCTGCACAATGTTTCATTACTTTGCCGCCCAGACCTGGCCATGTGCATCTTGTTGGAAATAGATGTATATATTTTTTTAGACATTGAAGAGCTATTTCACTATTGTGTAGGATGTGATATATATATTCACTGAACAAAAATAAAGGTTAAAGTTATGTTATAGCTAGGGTGGAAAAGTCAGGTAAAACACAACATCATAAACTAAAAAAATACACTGAAATTCACCAGTTAGAGTTTACTGAGCTGGCAAGAACTTGTGCCCCACCATGTCCACTGTTGTCATCAATGAAGTAATTTGAAATGTTAGCAGTGATGTAATCAATAATGTCATTTAACATGTCAGGAGAGATGCATCCAGTGAGGTTACAAGTAGAGTATGATTGCACAGTTTCTAGTTAGCTGGTAAATTGTAGTGTTTTTTCAATTTAAAATGTTGTGTTTAAACTGACATTTTTACCTAACTATAACGTCACTTCAATCTTTTGTTTTTTCAGTGAAATTCTGTGTCACGTTTTTTACAACGTAAGATATTATAACCAAACCCAACTATAACATCACTTTAAACTTTGTTTTTTTTCAATGAATTTCTAGGGTTTCTTTCACCGTAAAGTAAGATCTTATTACCATAACCAACTCCCAGTGGGCAGTCAAAGCATCACAGCACATGGTCTTTGCCGTGCATGGCATGGATTTGGTCGCAGGATCAGGCCGAGGCCAGGCCATGCTTACACCTCGCACCCCTTTGGACAACCACCCCACGTTTATTTTTTTAATAATTCATTTTAAGAGTCCCTCAGGAGTCCCACAGGATCGCCCAACCTCCCAAATATTTTTTTTTTAATTTTAGGCCCGGGGTGGTGTGCCTCTTAAACCTCCCCCACATGGGTTAGGGGTTCTAGGTATCCTTATCCCACCACGTTATGTTCTTTTCAAAAACCTTTTCAGGGCAGGTGACCAAGTCCCCGAGTCCTGTAATAGCCGCCACAGCATTTCTTTTCATGTTGAGGCCAGCCAATAAGTGTGCTTGTTCTGAAAAAGCCCCCTCAGCCAATCTGATGACTTGAATTGCAGCCCAACAGTCCAGATTTCTATAAAATTTGACCCTTAATTTCTCAAAAATAACTGAACAGATTTACACCAATTCAGTCTTTCTCCCAAATTTTGGGTAATTCCGTTAAGCCATTTGGCTGTAGTGCTGTTCAGAAAAACCTAATGGCTATTGCATGGGGAAATTGTGTTTTGGGCCCCCCTTTTCTCGGTCCCAGCTTGATGGCTCACCCCTAAAATTTTCAAGAAGGAGCTGAGGTGGATGAACTTTGTTTTTTTTGTTTTTTTGGAAGGGTTTGTGAGGATTTGTTAAACGGTGCCAAAAATATTAGCAAGCAAAAAATCAATTATCTCTGGTATGGTAACTAGGCCCTAACTAAAACTACACAATGGCGACCTCCACTGTGTAAAATATATATATATATATATATATATATATATCTGCATAAGATTATCGCGCTTGATAACAATCATCCAGCACTCCAAGAGGTATTGGTCACTCGGTAGTTTATTTTGTAACGATTACATCTACGCGTTTCGGCAGTCTCACGCTGCCTTGTTCACAATGCCAGAGCGCTATTTCTTTTTCCTTAAAATACACATTACAATTAAAGACATTCACGAGGGACTACATTTCTATTGACCACCACGCAGTCCTCTTTTGCTTTCAAAGCGGCTGCCATCTTTAAACATGTCAATATGAATAAATAGCGGTTATAAGAACACATTTACCTTACATGTCCTTCATTCCACATTTAACATCGGATATTTCATCAAAGTTATACAACAGGGCACTGCTAATATGTATGATCACCAAGGCTGGATTCATATAGTTCGCAGAAAAATCAATTACTTGCGTTCTCATTCCAGTATTTAGTTGATCATATTATAATTGCGTCATTGCCCTGTTTTTTTACTCCAATGTCCGTTTCTTATATTCATTTTAGACAGTCAAATTTATCAATCAAAGTACATATGCAAAATTCTTTTGACGAAAAGTGCTAGTGCATATTATGTACAGTGCAATTTTATCAAAAAAGTACTAGTGCTTTAGTATATATCAGTCAGTTCTCTCTCACCTGACCTTTGTATACTCTTTTTCAATGCTAGACTTCTAAAGTGCAAGTGCTTATCAGTATATTATTCTCTTAGCATCAAAAAAGCATACTTCATATACTTTGCAATACACATAAAGAAAAGGGAAAGACAATTTCCATTATAATTGATAACTCATATTACATCCTCCTCCAAGTAAAGTGCCAGTGCTTTAGTAGACATGAATCAGTTCCTTTCCTCCTGATTCTTGAATACTATTTTACAGTACTAGACTATTAAAGTGCCAGTGCTTTAGTAGACATGAATCAGTTCCTTTCCTCCTGATTCTTGAATATTATTTTACAGTACTAGACTATTAAAGTGCAAGTGCATTACATTTTATTATTATTTCTTAATAAAAAAAAATTTATTTTCTTTTTTCATTTACTAAAAATATATACCTCATATACCTGATAAAACACTTAAAAAAGATTTTTTTATACCAAATAATTTCCCTTAGTTTAAGAAGTCTCTCCTTTTTTATATTTCTCTCCAATTCGGCTTCTTAAAAATTGCACTGTATCTTATTAAATATACAACTACGTCCCAAAAGAAACAAGTTTACATCAGTTAACGGTGGCAATATCCCTCGTATTCTGCCTTTACAAAATCAAATTTTAAAAAACAAATGGTTCCACAATGTGCAGGCTCAACATCATTCTCATATATCCATCCTACTTTTAATATAAGCAGGTGTATAAGTCCTCATCTACATTCAGTCCATGAGGTTCTATGCTATTGAACTCTAATATAAAATATGTTTCTAATTTTCTGAGTTCTTTCTCCCTATCCCCTCCTCTTCTTTTTTGGGGATTTCCGCTATACAGCTATACTATAAGCTAGAGGGATTACTTTGATGATGGATTTCAAAATGTCTTGCTATCGGATAAGTTCTATCCTGATTAATGATTGCTCTACGGTGCTGCAGAATTCTATTATATACAGGTAAAGTTGTACTTCCTATATAATTTTTTAAACAGGAACATTGCAATAAGTAGACAACAAAACTTGATCTGCAGGTTAAAAAGCTCTTGATAGTAATAGTTTTGTTAAAAAATGTCTTAAAATGCGTGCGATTCATACCATGTTGGCACGCTTTACATTTAAAACACTTTTTAAAACCCGGTTTATGTTGGCTCCCCCCTCCTTTCCTGATATTCACTTTTCACAATCAAATCCTTTAATGATTTAGACCTCCTATAGGTTATATCTGGATGTTTATTCATTTTAGGACCCAATATTGGATCATCCCTTACTAGGTGCCAATGTCTATTTAGAATGGACCTAATTTCTTTATGCTTGATGTTAAACGTTGTTATAAATCTATGATTCTCCAGTCCCTCTTGCTGTTTTTTATTATTTTTCCTCTGTTGGGTTCTAGATGGTTCAAATAACACCTTATGTCTATCCAGATTCCTAGCTTTGGTTGCTGCTCCTTTTATTGCATCTGGTGAGTACCCTCTCTCGATGAACCTGCCTGTCATTTCCTGTTCTATTCTGCAGTATTCCTCCGGGTCACTACACGCTCTCTGTGCCCTGTAAAACTCCCCAAAAGGTATACTTCTAATCAGGGGTTCATGATGGGCACTACCCGCATGGAGAATGGTATTGCCAGCTGTGGCCTTTCTGAAGATAGTGGTCTCTAGTTTGTCTCCAACTGGTCTTATCCTAATATCTAAAAAGTCTATGTTGCTTTTACTATATTGCCCCACAAACTTAAGATTAAGGGTGTTCTGGTTAAGGTCCCTGATGAATAGTTCTATGTCCGTTTCCGTGCCCTGCCACAGCACAAAAACGTCATCTATGAACCTAACCCACAATAATATCTGTTCCGACCACTGTTCCAGGGGCGGTCCGCCGAGCACCTGTTCCTCCCACCTGCCGAGATGTAAATTAGCATAACTGGGGGCTAAGCAGGTGCCCATCGCCATCCCTTTTTCTTGCTGGAATAGTTCTTCACCAAATAAGAATATATTCTTTGTCAAGCACCACTTCATTAACTCTAAAATCATTTGATTGTGTTTTAGGAATCTCATAGGTCTCCTATTCAAAAAATATTCTGTCGCTTTTAAACCATCAGTGTGTTTTATACTGGTATATAAAGTGGCAATATCAAGGGTTACCAGTATCATAGTTGTCTCATTCCAACGTATATCATATATACATTTAAGAAAATCCGTAGAGTTTTTAATAAATGAAGTTAATGTTCTTACGATGGGGTTTAAAAAATAATCGATATATTTCGATGCATTTTCAAACAAGCTACCACACAAAGAAATTATCGGTCTGCCTGGTGGAGTCGTAGTGCTCTTATGCACCTTCGGGAGCATATAGAAGACCGGTATTACTGATTTTTCCTTCTTGATGAACTTATACTCATCCCAGCTCAACAGTTCTTCTTGTCTCTACACATCTAGTCTCATAAAGAATTGTTCCTTTACCCCTTCATATTCATTCATATTAATCCTGCGGTAACAGTCCCGATCATTTAGTTGGCCCAGTGCTTCATAGGTTTCAGGGACGTTATAGTTAGTTGGACAATTCACTCGTACAAAACCAGAGAAATTCGGCTGTTATAGTTAGTCGTGATCAAGGTCTTATGCTAAGACCGAAATGCGTTGGTCAGTTGTCATCTACCCTGACTATGAGCTAAGAAAAATAAAGAAAAATCGCAAAATACCTACGAGAGTGCGACCTGTTTTTCCTCCCCTGGCGGGAAGGAATGGTGATTGATAGAAAGCGGTCTGGCTCGACCGCGGGATACCACACCGTGAGTGAGCGCCATTGAACCCGACAAACTGAGCCCAATTTGTAAAATATATATATATATATATTCACTGAAAAAACCATAGGTTTCAGGGACGTTATAGTTTAAAGTTAGCATTTAAAAAACCATAGAAATTCACTGAAAAACCATAGGTTTCAGAGACGTTATAGTTAGTTGGACATTTCACTCGTACAAAACCAGAGAAATTCGGCCGTTATAGTTAGTTGAGCTAACTATAACTCGCGCCCCCGCAATGCACTGCTGATGACGTCACATATTACATCATTCATGACATGGTCAGTGACATCACTGATGACATCACTGATGACATCTCAAATGACATCACTGATGACATCATTGATGACATCATCCAGTGACTGTGTGTTTCTGTAAAGTTTAAATATGTTTTATATATATATAGGCCAAGGTGTATTGAAGAAAGAGTGGGTGTATGACTGTCTGAATGGATGTTTTAATAGGTGTGTGACAATCTGTATAAGTGAGTGATTAAACATGTCTTACTGAATGCATGGGTTAGTTACTAAACTGTGTGAATGTCTGTATCAGTCTGTTAGTTGGTGTGTAAGCGGCTGCATGGGTTGGTGAGTAGCTACATGAGTGTCTATATGGGTTATTGATTGGTTGTCTGAGTATCTGTATGGGTGCCTGAGTGTCTGTGTGGGTGGGTGGGGGGTGTGTGACTCTGTGCATAGATGTGTGAGTGGGTAATTCACTGGGTGTATGGGTTCAAGAGTGCATCTGTGAAGGGGTGAAGGGGTGGGTGAGTGTGTGTATGGGTGTGTTGGTGAGTGAATGGTTGTCTCAGTGGTACATGTGTGAGTAACTATATATGTGAAAGGCAGTATATGTGAGTGTTGGGGTATATAAATCACTATATGTGAGAGTGAGTGATTGTGAGAGTGGCCGTATGGATGAGTGTGTGCTTGTATCAGTGATTGTATAAGAGAGTAAGTATGTGTTAGTATCTGTATGAATAAGTAAGGTGGTGTGCGTATAACTGTATATGTGAGTAAATGGGAGTGTGAATGATTCTTTGCATAATTGACTAGGTGTGTGAGTAACTCTAAGGATGACTGGCGATGTGTGAGTGTCTGTATAGGTGTATGAGTGCAAATGATAGTGCTGTATTGATAAGTGACTGCATGTATGAGTGACTGTATGGGTGAATGAGTGGATGTGTGTGTAGACCTGGGAATCAGTGAGTGGGTATGTAGTAACTGGTATTGGTGTGTCTATGGTTTCGAAAATGGTAGTCTGTATTTTAGAGTGGGTGTATCAAAGGTTATATTAGGTTGTGAGGAGGTGCATCAGATTGTCACGTGGATGATGTCATCAGTGATGTCATCAGTGATGTCATTTGAGATGTCATCAGTGATGTCATCAGTGATGTCATGGACCATGTCATGAATGATGTAATATGTGACGTCATCCGCAGTGCATTGGGGGGGCGCAAGTTATAGTTAGCTCAACTAACTATAACGGCCGAATTTCTCTGGTTTTGTACGAGTGAAATGTCCAACTAACTATAACGTCCCTGAAACCTATGGTTTTTTCAGTGAATTTCTATGGTTTTTTAAATGCTAATTTCTAACTATAACGTCCCTGAAACCTATGGTTTTTTCAGTGAATTTCAAAGGTTTTTGAAATGCTAATTTCTAACTATTCCTACAGAGGCAGGACATGTGCAGAAAGAGGAAGAAAGGAGCGGAAAGAAGCAAGAGAAATGCAAAAAGACGCAACAGAAGTCCAGAAAGACGAAGAAAGGTGCAGAAAGAAGCAAGAGATATGCACAAAGAACCAACAGAGGTGCAGATAGAGGCCTTGTTACAAAGTCATCCTGTGCCCACAACTTTTTGCTGACTGGTACTGGTGGTAACTGACTCTGACTAACCAGGCCCGGAGCTAGTGCTATCCTGAAAGACACTTAGAATACATGGAAAACACCTACATACACTAGGGTACACTATGGGTTGGGGTACCCCTGTGATTGGCATGACCTCCCCTGTAAGGCCCTAGTACATAATAGGGCAGGGGGATTAAAACTACCTCTAAGTCAGAGGTGCAGAAAGAGGCAAGAGAAGTGCAGAAAGAAGCAACAGAGGTGCCGAAAGAGGCAAGAGAGGTGCAGAAACAGGCAAGAAAGGTGCAGAAAGAGGGAACAGGGGTGCAGAATTTTGCAACAGAGGTACAGAAAAAAGCAAGAGCAGTGCAGAAAGAAGCAAGAGAAGTGCAGAAAGAAGCAAAAGAGGTGGGGAAATAGGGAAGAGGGTGCAGAAAGAGGCAAGAGGGATACAGAAATTTGCAAAAGAGGTGCAGAAACAAGCAAGAGATGTGCAGAAAGAGGCAAGAGAATTGCTGAAAGAAGCAACAGAGGTGTAGAAAGAAGCAAGAGAAGTGCAGAAAGAGGCAAGTGAGGTGCAGAAAGAAGCCAGAGCAGTGCAGAATGAACCAACAGAGGTGTAAAAAGAGGCAAGAGGGGTGCAAAAAGAAGGAAGAGAAGTGCAGAAAGAGGCAAGATAATTGCTGAAAGAAGCAACAGAGGTGTAGAAAGAAGCAAGAGAAGTGCAGAAAAAGACAAGTGAGGTGCAGAAAGAAGCAAGAGCAGTGCAGAAAGAACCAACAGAGGTGCAAAAAGAGGCAAGAGGGGTGCAGAAAAGGGTATGAGTGGTGCAGAAAGAGGCAAGATAGGTACAGAAAGAGGCCGGAGGGGTGCAGAAAGAAGGAAGAGATGTGTAGAAAGAGGCAAGAGAATTGCTGAAAGAAGCAACAGAGGTGTAGAAAGAAGCAAGAGAAGTGCAGAAAGAGGCAAGAGAATTGCTGAAAGAAGCAACAGAGGTGTAGAAAGAAGCAAGAGAAGTGCAGAAAGAGCCAAGTGAGGTGCAGAAAGAAGCAAGAGCAGTGCAGAAAGAACCAACAGAGGTGCAAAAAGAGGCAAAAGGGGTGCAGAAAGACATTAGAGGGGTACAGAAAAAGGCAAGAGAGGTGCAGAAAGAGGTAAGAAGGGTGCAGAAAGAGGCAAGAGGGTACACAAAGAAGCAAATGAGGTGCAGAAAGAGGCAACAGACATGCAGAAAGAGGCAAGAGAGATGCAGAACGTAGAAGAGATTTGCAGAAAGAGGCAAGAGAAGTGCAGAAAAACAAAGAAATGTGCAGAAAGAAGCAACAGAAATGCAGAAAGAGGCAAGAGAGGCGCAGAAGGAAGCAAGAGTGGCATGCACACCATTAGTACCAATTTAACACCCACATTTAGCAATAAGTAACAGGTGACCATTCTAGGTTTGCAAAGGGCCTTCCAACACGCTGTAACACTTGTCACTGCATTTTTGGTAAGGTTTGAGTCGTTTGAGCTAGAAACAAGGCTTTTTTTGTTCAAATCTGCAGG
Source organism: Calotriton arnoldi (assembly GCA_963921515.1). NCBI lineage: Eukaryota > Metazoa > Chordata > Amphibia > Caudata > Salamandridae > Calotriton > Calotriton arnoldi. The sequence goes on along the minus strand of CAWUFW010000108.1, from coordinate 2,312,599 downwards.
ATAGGGAGCAGATGATGAATTATGTGGCTAATGCGGAAAATGTATATTTGTGCGAAAGTCGGTGCAGCCAAACAGTTGCATAATTCCAGTGGCCCTGCTCATACTTCTGACTAGGTCCAGAAGTGCTCCTCAGTGATTCCTTCTTTTTTTTGTCTTATTGAGTTCATAGTTGAGCTTCTATGGAAACGAGGAAGACTAAACCTGACATTACCACTCCACAACACAGACTACCATACCACATAATTACTCTCAATAACACATAATCCCACTCTACATAATTCCTATAAAATAAATACCACATACTTTCTATCCACATAATTTCACTGCACAACTTACCACATAATTCCACTACACACAACGTACATCCACTCCACTCCGAAAAACATAAAGAAAACTTTTACATTTACATTGCCAATAGCTTTAACTCTCGCAAATGCGAAACCAATAACATTGCAAACACTTCTTTAACTAGTAGTCGCGTTTGCAGAGTGGTGGAGAAAGGGTGCTGGGCCTCCGACCAGCGCTCAGGAATTCGCTGCATAGGACTTACAGGAGGTACCAGGACAGCTTCTTGGCCCCAAAGTCCCTCAGGAGTAAATTGGACTTCTTCCCCATCCCGTACTCTGCCATGAGGCGCGTTTGCAGAGTGGTGGAGAAAGGGGGGCATGGCCTCTGAAGACGTCTTAGCAATCCCACTGTGTGGGACTTACTGGAGGTAACAAGAGGGGTAGTTGGCCCCCAAGGACATCCTTGGGGGCCAACTACTCCTCCTATTACCTCCAGTAAGTCCCACACAGCAGGATTGCTAAGTTGTCATAGCAGGCCATGCCCCCTTTCCCCACCACTCTGCAAACGCACTTCCTGGCGCGCACTTGGATGGGGATTGAAGTCCCCTTCACTGCTGGGGGTTTTGAGGGGCCAACTAGCCTACCTGATACCTCCAGTATGTCCCAGATGGTGGGATTCCTGAAAGCTGGACATAGGCCACGCCCCCTTTCTCCACCACTCTGCAAACGCCCCTCCTGGCGCGTTCTAAGTTGGGGGATTAAGTCCCATTGAATACTGAGGGTCCCTGGGGGCCAACTAGCCCACCTGTTACCTCCAGTAAGCCCCATACAGCTAGATTGCTGAGTGTGCTCAACGGCTATGCCCCCTTTTTACACGACTCTGCAAACGCGGCTCGTGGCGCACTGCTGCTCAGGGGATGAAGTCTACTTGTGTCCTGAGGTCCTCAGACCACAAGAGGACCTCATCGCCCCTCCAGCAGTGCGCCAAGAGGCGCGTTTGCAGAGTGTTGTAAAAAGGGGTGTGGCCTCGGACCACCTTTCAGCAATCCAGCTCTGTGGCGCTTACTGAAGGTACCTGGTGGGCTAGTTGGCCCCCAGGGACCCTCAGTATTCAAGGGGAATTAATTTCCCAACTTACAACGCGCTAGGGGGCGCACTAGCACAGTGGTGCAGGGAGGGGGCGGGGCCTCCGGCGAGATGCCGGCATTTTTTCCCCAATTTTTTTTAGATGGGGGCTGTGTGGCCCCCCTTCTTTTAGCATTTTTGTGGCCCTGGGGACCCCATCCCCCAGGACCTGACCCCTTTTTTATTTAAAAAAAAAAAAACAGGAAGGGGGCCGTGCAGCCCCCCTCCCAAGGCCAATTTCGGCCCTGGGGACCCCATCCCCCAGGGCATGGCATCCTTTTTTTAAATTTATTTATAGGGAAGGGGGCCACGTGGCCCCCTTTATCTGGGCCAATTCAGCCCCGGGGACCCCATACCCCGGGGCATGGCCTCCTTTTTTAAATTTTATTTCTAGGGAAGGGGGTTGCGTGGCCCCCCTTCCCTGGGCCACTTTTGGCCCCGGGAACCCCATCCCCCGGGGCATGGCCATTTAAAAAAATATTTAATGGGAAGGGGGGCCGCATGGCCCCCCTTCCCTAGGCCACTATTGGCCCCGGGGACCCCATCCCCCAGGGCCGGCCTGCCATTTTTTTTTTTTTTATTTAAATAGGAGGGGGCCGAGTGGCCCCCCTCCCGGGCCACTTCTGGCCCCAAGGACACCATCCCCCAGGGCTGTCCCTTTGCATTGGGGACCGTGGGGGGAGCCCCAATGCCCCCAGGGTCCCGCCGGCTCCCCGCCTCCTGCGGGAGCCGGCATTGCTTTTGCACAAAGGGAGCTGCTGACATGCAGCTCCCCTTGTGCAAAAGAAATTCTGCTTTGGTTTTTGGAAGGGAGAGCAGGTTTCCTGCTCTCGCTTCCAAAAACCAAAGCAGGGTTTGCTATGACAAAGCCTTAGCAAACAGCAATGTCCCAGGGGTGGGCACCCCGGGACATTGCAGGAGCCGGCCCTGGGGGGTGGCGGTCCCCAGGGCCATCAAGGGCTCCAGGAGGGGGGCCACGCGGCCCCCCTCCCATCATTTTCAAAGCCCCGAGGAGGTGGTGGTCCCCGGGGCCTGGGGGTCCATAACAGACCCCCGCATTTGAATAAACAGTGCCCCAGGGAGGTGGTGGTCCCCGGGGCAGTGTGGGGGGGGGCCAGAGCCCCCCCACACTTTCATTTTTTTAATTAAGCCCCAGGGAGGATAGGGTCCCTGGGGTTTGGGGGGCCCGTGAGGCCCCCTGCATATAATTAAACAGTGCCCTGGGGAGGTGGTGGTCCCCGGGGCAGTGTGGGGGGGGCAGGAGCCCCCCACAGATTTATAAAGCAAAGCCCTGGAGAGGTGGCGTCCCCCGGGGCTGTGGGGGGCCGCATGTCCCCCGCATATAATTAAAGAACGCCCCGGGGAGGTGGCGGTCCCCGGGGCTGCAAATTAATTTGCCATTGCCCCCGGGACCTGGCCCACCCGGGGGCTTTAAGGAACAAAGTGCGGTAGCCCGTGCTTCATTTTTGTAAAAAAATTTCGGCTGCATTCGCGCACCCAGCGCGAATTCAGCCGTTTTTAAAAAAAATTAATGCTTTTTTGGGCCCTTGGGGTCCTTGTGGGACCCCCTAAGCAGGCCTAGGGGGTCAGGGTGTTTCTACCCTGCCCCTTTTTCTTGTTTTTCACCTTTGTTTCTTCTGTTTTCTTGTGACTCGGTTACCGATCACATAGCTAGTGCCACTTTGGGAGTACTATTTATATGATCTCATGAATCTTCTACTCCACAATGAAGAATTACTACAAATCATCAAACATTCTTTTTATGAATAAAGTCCACATGAAAAAAATCACAACTAAGAATAGTATGTGACAATACAACAAAATTCAATTAATTAATCATTTTAAACATCCTGCAATACTACAGTATAGTTTCAAGATCGGTCAGTCATGTTAGACATAAACAAAATGCTTGCTTCATACTGAGTTGCAACTATTAAAAATCATTGCTAAGTTTATTCATGTCATAATTACGTTCAATCGTATTTCAATGTTATGATCAGCACAACCCCCATTTGATTCAGAAAATGATTGTATACATGTGTTGAACATTTACTTTTCAGGCTAAATTTTCACACTAAATTTACAATATCTGAGCTGCTGGAATTGTGTCCAAGTTGGCAAATTATGATTATAGCATATGTACATATCCAGATGTCCAATGTATCCCAAGCATTCAGTCACATCTTTTTAGTGATGTTTCTTATTCACTCAATTCTGAGTACCTATGTGCTAAACAAAACAAGACAGCTGCTCAGAATTCAAATTAAACCTAATGGTAAACTAGGGCACCTTTTAAATTAAACATACATGATTTTAAATAGCATACCACTAATTCCAACAAAACAAGACTAAACAAAATTGTTTTACATCTCATTGTGTGGATATGTAAGCTACAATCCTCATATCTTATCAACTCTGATGACTGTTGGGAGGGGAAAGAGACTATATATATATATATATGTTTAGACCAACCGGTGTCTTAGTATTCAAATCCAGAATGTAGCTGGATTCTAATCATCTTAATTTCTTTTCCCTATTGTCACTTCTAATGCTCAACAATATTGAATCAATCACAAAATATCTCAACGTTGATCATTACTGTTGTAAAGTTTTTAGAAATGCCTGGCAACAGGGTAACTCTGATCTTTGTTCTTGATAGCCCTTTTATGCTGTAAAATCCTCTTGTGCATCTGTAAAATGGTACTGCCCATATACATTTAGGGCATGGACACTCTGAGGCGTATACCATATAATCACTTTTGCAGTGGAATGTTCCACGGATCTTGAATGGGGTGTTTGTGAGAGATGATTTCACCTCAGACCTATTGTCACCATACTTACAAGCCTTATATTTGTGAAATGTGTGGACCCTCTATTACTGACTAATCAGTTTTTTGACATTTTCATTTCTGGACTGCTACTTACAAGTTCCTTCCTCATGGCCTTAGCTCTTCTAAAGGTAAATTGTGGCTTATTGAGCATAGTATGATCAATATATGGGTCACTTTTAATCAAATGCCACTGTCTGGTGAAATTTTTCTAATTGCACAATGTTGTGTACAATAAACATGATCGTTCTGGTTTCATGGCCTGATCCCTTGTGTTGGGCTTTCATGGAAAATAACAGGCCCTCACGTGGATTAGCATTAGCCGTAACCCTAACAACTTGGATAATCGCTTGCTTATAGCCCCTTGAGATGAATCTGTTGGTCAGTTCATTCTATGCATGGTGCTTTTCTTCTTTATCACTACAAAACCACAGAAATGCACCAGTCATAGTTAGAAACACACCCTTTTCCTCACTGTAAGAAGCTAGCTGTGTAATTACCCAGCTCTCCGAAAAGATAGAAATAGGCCACTAATTAGAGGAAAAGCTAGGGTCTAGAGTCTCCCTTTTTTAGGAGCAGAGTAACTAATTATGATTTACAAAAAGCAGGTACCATACCCCATTCTAAAGAGTTATTACACATAATCGTTAACAAATGAGAGAAAAAGGAGGCTAGCTCTTTAAAAATCCTAACAGGACAATGGTCGAGAGGAGACCCTGACTTGATTATAGAAATTTTAGATATCACTTCCTCCTCTGTAATAAGTTTAAAATCTGACCAGCAATTAAAATGATGAGCACCTTGATCCAGTCTATCTTTAGATTCCAATGTCAGGTTTGAATGATGATAAAATATTAGAAATTGTATTCTGAAAGAAATCTGCCAGGTCTGAGCAAAGCATTTGTGCTGGAGGAGCCTTGGGTAAATGCTACATACTTTTTACCAGAGAGTTGTATACCGCAAAACGTTCTCTAGTAAGGTTGTTTGCAGAATTGCATTTTTTATATGAAAGAATACACCTTGACCCTTTCCAAGCCCATTATATATTGTAAGTTCTATTTTCTGAGCGTTTTGCCATGCCTCACAATGATCTTGTCTCCAAATACTCTCTAGCCTTTTACATTTCCTTTTTGCTTGAGTCAATTCTTGAGAATACTAGGGAGCTGATGGCATTTTCACTGTGCGATTCCGGTTTTAAGAGGCAGCGCCTCATTTAGTACCCTAACAATTCAGGTATTAAACTGATTATCTTTGTCAACAATAGTAAGGTATAGCCAAAAATGGTATTTGACTGAATATCCAGTTTGAAACTCTCTAAGCAATCCCTCAATCTTGCATTGTCCAATTTTGCCCAGGCATGCTAGAGAGTTTTCGTGAGTGCTTTCTAGGGAGGTGTGCCTCCTGCCATATGCAGGCGGAAAGAGATCACCTTATGGTCAGACCATAAAACCTCCTCAACATCATTCACAGTGGTCGATCCTGCTCTGGCATAGATGTAGTCCAATATATGCCCTATCTGGTAAGCTTGCTGTTGGACAAGCTGTTGCATCTCCAAAACCAAGCAGAAGTTGTCTATCTGAGAGGTGTTAGTGTCCTGAATATTCCTAAAAACTCAGTCTCCAAACATGTGGTAGATACTACCTCTTGAGAAGAGCTAACAAAGTTCTTTAGAGAACCTGGTCTGGTACAAGCAAACTGGGGCATGCAAATTTATCTTTGCAGACCAAGGCTACCCCTACCCCTACCATATCTGGCTGGTTCATATTGTGCATATTATATCCTGCCAGTCCAGAAAAAGCTACATCAGAGCCAGAATCCTCCCTGATCCAGGTTACTGTTTTGAACACAAAATCTAACTTGTCATCTTTTAGCAGCATGTGAACATCAACTGGATGCATTACCATTGACCTTGCAATAATTAAAGCGCATTTAATGTTGTAGCAAGACTTGGACTCTGTATGTTCCAAACTTTCACAAGAGGACACCATCCTGCACTTCGCAGGTTGTTCCTTGTCTTGGTGACTGACCCAATTTTAGGTTTACTCACAACTTCACCTACCACGAAGGGCTGGAAGCATTGTAAGTTGGGGTCAGGTTTCGAAGGACCGCAGGACAAACAGTACTTGGTGGAGAGAACCTTATAGATAGGAGGAACTCATGTGTGAAATGTTGTCGATTGCCCTCTGAGGGAAATTTGGCAGCCTGCTGGGTCCTGGAGGGGGTGCGGACAGGCGCTGACGGACTTGCCTTTGGCGTGCAAGCGGCGCACCCACGGGACTGCATCCGCTGTGTGGAAGCAAATGAGCCATCCTAATGGAGAAAAGCGAAACACTAGAGTGTGAAGAACAAAATGACTGCTCTAAAGTGGGACGCGGTGGCAGCTGCTATGCACTGAGGGTGGTGAGGGACACTAAAAAACCCTGAAAATAATAAAACCCATTTACCTTGAGACACGATGTGTCTCTTCCACGGGACCTAGCCATCTCCCCTAACCATACCTGGTGCTGCTCTCACCAGCAGGAGAGCAGTCCAGAATTGGTTGGAATGGCCTCAGTCAGCTCTCTCAAGAGCACTTAAGGCCTGCGCTTTCTCTAACCCAGCTGTCTAAGATAGCTGGGTTAGAAAAGTTTAAAATGTGCATGTCTGGCTAGCTGTCGCAAGACAGCCGACCAAAGAGACATGCAAATTTTAAAGCGCACAGCTCCCTGCTGCCACTCGGCAGTACTGGCCCCTGCCCATCCTGTCACTCAGTTCGGGAAGGGTCAGTTGCCGAAAAATAAAATGGTAATAAATAAACTTTATTACCATTTTATTTTTCAGCTCTGGCCTGGGGCTTTTCCATGTAGGGTGATGCTCCTCCACTCTAACGGAGGAGCTGCCCTTGTGGGATGCCAACAGGGGAGCAGAACTAACCAAAAAACAATACTACCACACAGAGTTACAATTAAACACTTACCCCTACCTTCAAGAGGCTAATATAAAAGGCCCCGTAAAACCGATAGGCGAGCTACAAGCCCAGAATGTGCAAAGACGCTAAAATGCAAAAATGCTACTGAAACCAGAATAGATACAAATTCATACACTTAAAACAATATAGACCCAAAATCTAAAGGGTTTAAAATCTGTTTAAAATATATAGCATTTAATTCATATGAGTGACTGAGAAAGCAGAGAGTGTTTAGCTGCGCAAATGCGAATCAGACGTCCAAAATTAGCCTGGCCTGCACATGGTGTCAGGAGAAAAGAGAAACACTGGAGTTAGCAGAACTAAAATGACCGATCTAGTGTGTGACGCCAACAAGGGGAAAAACTGCTGGTCTTGTGATAACTGAGCACCAGCCACAAAAACGATATATTAGTATGGTAACATACATAATAAACCTTTTATTTACAAATAAGTGGAACTTTATTTTTTTTAAAAATTAATCTATTTTAAATTAATTCTACACATAACTTTTGTAATATTAATGCATAATAAATACATATACATATTTTAATTTAGGTCGAAATTTTATATTTAAATCTTTAACAAATAGGGCCTGATTCAAAAGTTAAACTTACACATAGTGTAAGTTTACACTTGTTGTAATAACTTTACTTCTTTTTGTTTTTCACAAAGTACAAGTGTAATTTTACACTTATAAAATTACTAGTAGTAAAATTGCTCTCGTAATTTGTGAATACCAAGCTAGTAGTAAAGTTAATACAGCAAGTGTAAACTTACTCAAAAGTGTAATTTTACCTTTGTGAATTAGGGCCCATATTTTAATTTAATTTGATATATTTAAATTAGTTAAATATTTTTTTTAAAATATTAAGTTCTATCATTAATCTAGATATATAACACTAATTTTACAATAATATTTAAAATACAAATATTTTACTACATATTTACTTTTCCCTATTCTTTACCATAGGGAGATCAGACAGAGTGAAAAAATCATGCCTCACTTTGTACAAGCCAAATAGAGAAGTACTTCTTTCTATGAATATATCAAAAATGAGCTGAAAAATCAATGGCAAATCAGTTAACTACAACTAAGAATAATTACATTTGGATGTAAAAATGAACTAGATAATTCAAGGAAGTTGAGAGAAAAAACATTCCCCTGTAATGGTAATGCTGAGTAATTCTACAATAAGACAAGAAAGGCCTCAATGGTCTTTTCAACAATATTGTTTGGTCTTTGAACATTGCTAGAAAGAACCAAAATCTGGTCATTTGTCAGGTAGATCAACAAATGCAAGACACAAGTTAAACCCAAGTCCACATATGATCAAAATCCTCGAAAACATCTTGCATTCGCCCTTAGAAAATGTGCACTCTTAAATTATCGTGGTGCCCATCACAAGATCATCGCATTACTGATACTTAATTTGATGTTTTTTACTATTTTTCCTAAATTATATTGTAGAATAGTCCAATATTGTGACCAAAACACGTACTAGATTGCTAATGAAAACTGTGTTATCATATTTATATATACAGCACATTGATTTAATTCTAATCATTCATGTGTTGTTTCACCTTATATGTGTATGTGCACTGCTTCATATTCCTCTTCCTCGCAGCATGCTAATTTATTGTGGCCTTCATAATGTTTCTTAGCTGAATTAGCAGTACCATCTGAAATCACCTTATATGAAGTTATGTCATGCAGGATTTATTAACTACTCACTGTCTCTAGACCAGTTTTAAGCACACTTCTGAATCAATATTTATTCAGTTTCATGGAGCCCTTTGGGGTGATCATCTAGAGGGTTTCATCTTGCTAGGTCATCATCCTGCCAACTTTTCTCATGCCAGTCTGCCTCAATTGTTCTTTTTGTATTTCTGAAAGTGGCTGATTCCTCATTTCATAGATCACAACCTCTCCTGCTATAAAACCCTAACCCTGTAACCTAGCATTAATTAATCTCAGTTAGCCTATCTATCCCACCAACCATTCACCTGAAACCACATAGCCCCCACTAATGACTGTGTTATACTAACTCGTATTAATATATCACAAAGTAACTGGAGTAAATGGATGCAAGTATTCTTGAGAGCACATAACTAATCACAGTAACCATCAATAACCACTGGACTAACCACTAACCTTTGGTTCCAGAGTAGCATGAGTAAAGTGCATCGACGCCTCTTCAAGGGTAGTTGACGCTACATAAATCCAATCACAATTACTTTGGGATGATTAATCTGGTGCTAGACATCAATGACTTTATGAGTTGATATTTTCGAAAGGCTGAACATTGCAACACTGGACTAACTTTGGGCTAGGCTTTCTCATCTAGAGATTGTGGTCAAAATGCACCACCATGGGTGCAAAGACGGGACCACATGGGGCACTGGCACAGCACTTCTGCCAAAACAAAGGGGCAGGATAAAGCCAAACCCCTCCAACCTATAGGAAGCCAGTGTTTGATCCGTTGCATGGCAACATATCTGACTCAGCATATTAGAGTATGGCAAATCCTAATCGATAGGCTTTTTTGGAGTACGGATATGTAGGTTGCAATACATTTTATAGAACTGGTTAAATAACTACTGAGACCCACATGCATCCGAAGTAAGCACTTGGGTCATCGCGGAATCTAATTCATAATAATCTCTGCATATTTCTTTCGCTGCGGCAGGGAAATGCACCATGAGCAGCAGTGCACAGCGGCACCTCTCGCACTAACAATAAAACCTACACTTTAGGCAGTAGTTCGAAATGTTTTAACGCCTAATGGATTATAATGCATCTATTTGTTTCTTCGGAGGGAGGTGTTTGTCTCCAACCTTCTTCAATGCTTTTCTCGACATTTAAAAGCCAGCCTCCTGCGAGGCAGCGCCCCCTTCACAGGATCCCTGTGATCTGTCACATAGTTTTAAAATAATTGGTAATGCAGGAAGGAGACACTTTTAAGAACAATGGCTCGTGATATAATGCACGAGCACATGTTCAAAGCGCTAGACGATAACAAAGGCCGCTCAGCAACGTTTTACCCACACAAGCAAAGTTTGAAAGGGAAAAACAAAAGAAAAAATCAAAAAACAAAGCAGCAGGAAGCAGTAGCGGGTCCTATAGTTAACAAAATTGAAAGTCATCTTTGAATAGTTTCGGCTCTTCCACAGCGCAGCCAATATTTTTGCATGCAAGGATATGACACACGGATGTCAGTGATGTTGAAGAGGAAATTCAGTACAATTCCGTTAACAAGGGATTAGCAAACAAGGTGGCAGTGAAGGCCAAATATGTCAAATGACCGTGTGGTCTTTAGAGAGATGTGGCACACGCACCTGGCAGCAGTGCCTACTTTGAAAAATAATAAGTGCCAGGACCAGGAGATTTCTCAGGAGGCCACTGTAGCTTGGACCACCTACGGTCCCTGCCAGAGCTGGCAAACCCCAATTCCAAGACCCCTACTTACCATTCAGTGCTTTATGTATAAAAGAATGAGTGCCGTGCCCAAAGCTGTGCTCAGAAGCCCGCGACCAGCACTATCAAATGTCAGCGTGCTAAATACCAAGGCTGCAACGACTTCCATCCACCTCAGGCTTTTTTAATCCACTACACTCCCTTCCTCTTTATTTCACTCTTGGCTTTTCCTTCATTCTCCCTTTGTAAAGGTTCTTCCATCTCTCTCTACTCCTCTCTCTTTCCCCTTTGCCTGGTTTTCCTTTTCTTGCTCTCGAGAAATGTCTGATGAGTTAAAATAAGTGCTGGTCCCCAGAATTAAGTGCCAGGAACCACCGGCTCGGGTTAAGCACTGTTACCATTAGAGTCCAACAAATGTGACAATTTGGATTATAGAAAGTGACCCAAAGCTGTAAGAATGGCATGAGTACACTGGTATTTTTTTTTATCGTATATTGAATTTTGAAACACTTTTGCTCATGTGCTTTTTTAAAAAATAGACTGAGAGTTCCACCTTGAGGTGGACTGTCAAAAATATGTGCTCGTGTTACGAATAAGTGCTGATGCCGAGCACCAGCAAACACAGCCACAAATCAAGCACTGCCCATGAATGGGAAACGTAATTTCTAGGTTTTTTGGGTTCTCCCTAGAAAATATTTGCAAATAGTTGACTTTAACCACATTTTTAACCACATTAGTTGAGTAACAATAGTCAATCTCAAAAGAACATAAAAATGACTTTACTGGATGCCTATTACAATAGCCTACACTTAGCTGAAGCAGTTTTAAAATGTGAATGCCAGTGGTCCAAAGAGACGAGGTCAATGGTCCCTATGGCTATCCTATGCAAGATACCTGTAGTAACATTTTGCTAATTACATCAGGAGCAAGCTGTGTTCTCTTATTGGCACTCATTATGAGTGGCCTTTTAATTGTGATGATGCCAGTCATAGGGGTTAGTGTCCCCATGCGAATTACAGATTCAGCAGAAACAGAACTCTTTTGTTTCACTCAGGGGATTCTGGTCTGCAGCTACTCGATTTCCTGGTAATTCCTAAATAATAATAAGGGGACCCTCAGGACCCGACATGTAATACCGAATAACTCTAGCTTCCCTCCCCCAATGCTTCAAGTTACCAATGCCCATGTTATCGGCTTCACCGGGAAAGGGGTTTGAGGCGAAATTACCTTGTACTTCTCCAGCCAAACCACAGTGATGCCTTAAGTGTCGCGTGCACAGCTGTAATATTCAGAAATATGCATACATTTTGTGAAGGCCATGTTAATTTGTAGGGGTTTGCAAAATATGAGTAATTTGCTTTAGTATAATTACATGAAATTGTGGGTAAATTAAGTGAAATTATATATTATTAAGATAAATGCAAATCTGTCATTTAGCATAATATTGTAACACACAGGGGTGCATTTTGTGCTAAAAAAAAGTGTGAAAACCAGAAGTGCCATGTCCAACATACTCTTTATAATGTTTGCATTGTTCCTGTGCTCCCGTACTAAAATTTTACCATGAAGGGTGGCGTAATTACGCAAAGTAGCATAATGAAGTCATTTTGGGAATTTCATGTAATACGCTTAAACAAAATTGCAGAAATTATGCTAATTACGCCTGTGTAATTTAAATTTTACCTAGGCCTACTAAATTGTCTTAGGGCTTGCTGTATCAAGCCTTTTTGTAGCCTCAAAGCCCCTGTAAGTTGACGGATCCCAGGCTTTGTGACTGCAAAAAGACAAGATACAATATACCAGAGGTGCACTGCAAGTCGCACTTACCAAATGCAATTTGTAACCTGCAACGCACTGCAATGTGAAGGGACATGACAGCCCCCCCTTGCGAATACGGCCCCCCAGTTTGTGATTTGCTATGTAATGTGTCAACTACAATTGGGGTACAAACAATTGATCAGAAACAGAGTCCTTGAATGGGATCTTATCATTTGCAAAGTGGAAGCTGTCTCGATGACAGCCCCACCTTGCGAATATGGTCTTTTGCAATGAGAAGCAGACAGCTGCCCACGGACCCACACAATGCTACCTCAGCAGCATTCACAGACTGCCAACATTTTTTTGTGAAGGCAAAAATTGTCCTTCAAAGAGGTCATTATTCACCACAGTCTACATAAAACAGACTCAGTTATCTCTATATCTTTACCAATTGATGGGCCCTTGCACATTACATCTATTCTGCGTTGCCAGTCACTTGCAGTGTCAGGTGGTCCCTCCCTGTGAACACAAGTGTTACTAAATGGGTAGTTGTGTAACTGATATTGCTGGTCTATGTACTGATTTGAAAGTGGACATTGGGAAAGCTTGAAATCAGTTCTCGCTCTTTTCCACCTCTTTGCTGTGACACCCAGTACAAGGAACACAATTACCCACAAGCCATTTACGTTTATACCCTGCTAAGGAAATCAAACTAATCTTTCATAACTTCGAGTTCACAACTTGGTTTTAAAAAATGGTGCAACATATCTAAACCGCTATAAGAAACTGACATAATTTAAAGAGGGTTTTGATAAAGAGTTTTTTGATTACCGCACACTTTCCATCAGATGACTATGGAAGAGATACAATTAATGATTACCCTTCCACTATGTTTCCACACCTCTGTAAATTATTTTTTTGCAACTCATTCTAATAGGCTTTTCAAACATTGTACCTCATTTGACTTTTTGTGAATCTGTGAAAAATGATGGTTCTTTATATGCTATTTACTGGTGCCACCCTGCCACCTACATATGTTTGCTCAGTGAACACATAATGCAGCATTTTTTTAGATTGCTTCCAAAATGTATCAGTCTTCTCATGTTTTTCTTCAACAGATTAACATACATTACAAAAAAATAATCAAAGCAATGTTGTCTACGTCATCTTGTGTCTTGCAGTATAAAATAAGTGCAGCGTTTGATCGAGTTGCGGTCATCTCGGGCAATTAGCAAAGAAAATTGAGAATTAGTTAATTTTGGTAGAATCACTGGTTATGGGCCGTTGTCAACTGGTGGCAGAACCTTAGGGGCGCTCAATGAACTAGACAATATAATTAAGTGAAATGTCTGAAATCTCGTTGTTAGAAAGCACCTTTCTGTCATACTCACCAGATAGCCTCGATAGTTCCTGGAATATGGATATTATTCAAGAACTTGAAAGTAGGTGACACGTTTCCTATGTGTCACTCACAGAGAAACTTACCAGTGGGGAAGGTGGTCTCACGCCTTGAATTCCTTGGATCACCCTTGTGTGGTCATACCAGGCAGGTATAGACTTTGAACTGATGTGGGATGGCGACAGGTGCTGCTTGGATGAGGGCATGTGTCCAGCTTCAGGAAGAATTCATACCAAAATGCTGGTTTAGGACTGTTGTCTTATGGCCATAGGTATGAGCTTCAAAAATTAAAGTGGTTTGTTTTGACTATCTTCCAAATGTAGGTCATGCATTGGTTGGTGGTAGGCGTACCCTGTCCTGACTTGCTGGTTGCATCCTGCATAAATGTAAGATTGCCAGAGCTTCTGTGTATTTTGCCAACAGATGACATTGGCATTCAGACCATTCCACAGAGCAGCATGTCACAGGCAATGCTCCCTGGAATCTGTTCTTGTCCTTTACCTGGCTGGGGGGTACCTGTCACATGGCTTTAGAAGGCCATCGACATCAACCTGGATGAAAATATTGACTGACAATTGTCCTGCAGCCCCTGAGTGTGGGCATAACAAGCATATGCATGTTTTCCTTTGCTTTGTGATATCCTTAGGTTTGAGAACAGACCTCAAGGTAGCAGCAGTTCTAAAATGAACACCGGCCTCACGGTAGAGGCAGAGGTCTAGTGCTCATTCAACTTGAAACACTATCGTGTTTACAATTCAGATTAAAATTCTTTTCAGCACTTGAATGTTCAGCAGTTGAATGTGCAACTTTCCCATTTCCCAACTCTTCTTACATTAGTACCCGAATCTACACATAACTTGCATCTCTTGAAGGACCTCGCGGGCCTGATGCTGCCAACTCAAGCCCTCTTGCAGAACATTCTGTTTAAGGGTGAGTCAATCTCCTTGTGCAGATCCCGAATAATAAATAACTTTCAGGAGTCACTGACTATCTGGAATCCTTATGCTTTTACCAATAGATGCCTTACCTACCTGCTTGGAGGCACATATATTAAACCTAGGTTCATTTGTGTTATCTTCACATCAAACACAAAGACCACACCTTATTATTGGCAGATCACCTCCCTATCACATCAAACACAAAAGCTCAAAGAGTTCACACAAGAGTGAACGCCACAAGTCATACCTTCTCCTCCCTTCACAAATAAAGAAGAAATGTTTCCATAATACTATTTAGCAAAATATTTTGCTTCCATTGATATGCCTCCCTCACTAATGGACCATAATCCAGGGCCTCGCCTCAAAACGGGTGGGCAAATTCCTTCTTTAAAAAAAAATCTGCGGTAAGAAAGTGCAAACATACTCATGGTAACACATCCGCCGGTCCAAGATTTAAAAAGAAGGTGGAACGCAGGCCGGAATGCCCTGCAGAGAATTCCGCTTTCCGTACAGTGGAAAATGCACGGAACGAGGAATTCTTGCGCCATGCTTAACAGTATTTACGTTAATTAATTTCACTGGCAAGCCCCTTATAATGCTCTTCATAGCAATTATCCCAGCAGGGCAACTTGTTTATGGTGCTTTCCTGCTAGAACGCCTGGAGAGCCTTGCAGACAGCTACTGCACTCAGACATCCCTACAGTTAGTATAATGGTCAGTACATTTCCAGCCACTCACAGACCTTCTAAATGCAAGGGGAACGTTTAGTTGTTGGCTTTTTTTTTCATGCACATTTCAGCAAATCAGTCCTAATACCACTCTATAGGCGGCGGAAAAGGGGCAAATTTTGAGTACTTCAAATTTGCCAAGATATATTACACTCCCCTACTGCTCAAGACCTTTCGAGAACCCTTAATTTAGGGGCTGCTCTTCAACTTCAAAAATCTAAATCAATTGAGAAGGCAACTGACAAATGGTTCACTTTAGAATTGGCAGAATGAAAAGTTTCAGCAAAAAAGTGGAAAACCCAAGAAGAGCCTGGCAGAGAGCTTTGCAAAATCTCGTATTAGGTAATAGCATAGACTAATCCAGAAACCAAAATAGACAATTTTGACTGGCAAACTCAACCAAGCACTTTAACATACAACCAGTAGGACGTCACAAAACCAGTCTCAGAGAAAAAACGACTTCGTTTTTCTAATATGCATTGCGAAAATGTGATGTCCTTGTTTAAACATAAAATAATCAAGATTGGGCAAAGAAAACAAAACATCTGTGTGATTACCTGGTAAAAAATCTGTTCACCTAAAAGAAAACCTGCTTTCTCCTCTTTTGTAGCCTTAAGCCTAGATCAAGTGTGGAAAGCGACAGGCTAGCTGACAGTCTTGAAAAGATCTGGCCGTGCTAGGTACAGCTAACCCAACAAAAGCCATGTTATACATGGCTCCTATAGGAATAGTTTACACCAGCTTCTAAATCTGGTAACTCGCTGCTACGACGTAGCAATAGTTGATAACATTTATCACCCGCTGTTGCTAGTCTTAGAGGCCTCGCAATTTAGGCTGACCTTGCTATCTGTCAGCCCATCAGCGCAGCGCTGCTTATCTGCTTTGACTGAAAGCAGAAAACAAAGCTGCAGGAGGGGAAAGAAAGGCAGAAAAGGAGGTGGTGGTTGGTTAGGGTTGGCAGGTATGCTATTTTTGTCAGATTTGGGTCAAGGAGGAGAGGCAATGTCAAGTATGGCTTCCCCCATTACTCCTCTGCCACTGCTTAGCAGCTAAAAACGAGGAAAGATGATTTTGGGGGCCATAAATAACATAAAACCATAGATGGGAAAAAAGTGAATTGCAAGGATTTGTTCTGGGTGACATCACAGACAACGGAGCTTCACTCTCATTCATGATTTGATGTTACTCAGATTCTCTCAGTTAAAAACATCCCCATAATTCACTGTTACCCATGTATAATTGTGTATGTCCTTTACACTTGATCCAGAGATCACAAGTATCATAAATGCTACTCAAGGAATGGTCACAAGTGTAGGCAGCACTCATCCCACTACTGATTAAAATGTTGACTAACCCATTAGAACCAGTGAATTATAGACCTATCTCATTACAGTTTATTAGCAAAATCATGTAAGGGGAAGGCCACAAAACAACAGCAAATATTTTTAGAATTTAGTTAAATTCTGAATAAGATAATGCATGTTTAATAGACCATGGTGAGGCATTGAAAACACCATTGCTGACATCAAGAATTACCTCCTAGTAACCTTGGATAATGGTCACCCAGAAATCTTAATCCTTCTTGAACTGTCTGCATCTATTGACACCGGTTATCAAAATAGATTACTGGAACATTTGAATACATGGACAGGAGTCCCTGGAAAAGCTCTCTCCTGTTTTTGTTCCTTTTTAGCTGACTGTGGTCACGAAATTAGAGTTAGTTTTTCACAAAAGATTGAAAAAGCCTTCTCATACTGGGGTGGATAAGGATCTCCTGGCCTCCTTTTTTTCATTCAATATGAGATGGTTAGCACAGCCAATCTCACAATACTATAGATAGTTCCAAATAAACTCTAACAACATCCATTTGCAAACTTGTAAGTAGTCTCGTTAAAATGTTCGATAAGATTGTGATAATCTTACAATACTATCAATAGTTCCAAATACATGCTAGCAACATCCATTTACAAACTTGTAAGTAGTCTCATCAAACTGTTCGATACAATTGTGATCTACCTGAAATACTTTTTTTGTTGGAAGAAAGAGTGCTACCTCTTCTTGAACAGACTAAAAAAACCAAATTCCTTAGCACCTCTTGTGTCAGCCTTTTCTTCACTTGTCCAGATTAACCAGGTCTCTCACCAACCCTGAGAAAAGAAGTTAGAAACCTTTGGGTGTGATTCAAGTCAGACCTTTCTTTGATCAACATAGCAAAGCAGAATCTAAAAGCATCAATTGCAATCTAGTAGTGATGAGAAAAATCCTCCCGCTGCTTAAGTTGCCTCATTGCACTGTCCTTACTAGAGCCATAATATTATTAAGTCTAGGCGACCATAATATTGCTCATGCTGATGCCCTGAAGAAAGAGAAACTCCAGAGACTGCAAAATCATAAAACCAAACTCTGTTTCAATCTACGCTGGCCCTCATAGAACTGCACTAGTTGCTGGTAACACAGAGGATATAGTTAATAATTCTCTATAGCATCTTCAAAGCATTAA
This sequence comes from Calotriton arnoldi, assembly GCA_963921515.1. NCBI lineage: Eukaryota > Metazoa > Chordata > Amphibia > Caudata > Salamandridae > Calotriton > Calotriton arnoldi. Next base: position 2,294,674 of record CAWUFW010000108.1, on the reverse strand, counting down.
GGTGAGTTGGACCAAATAGTTTTCATTCGCTGTTCCCGTGCTACACTCCCAATTGAATAGTGAGATACAGTAGTCCAAATCTACTTGTCCAGGCCAAATATAGTTGAATATCCGATGGTGGGAAGTCAATCATACTGGAGGAGCCCAGCTCTGGAAAACAATGGGCCTAGTTATGATGTCGGTCAGATCACAACTGAGAGGCCGTCAGTTGCGGTCCGACCGACATCTGTTGCCGCGGTCCAACTGCTGCATTATGATACGGGCATCAGAGGCAGCGGGCGGAGGCACTCACCAATGCTTCCGATGGGCTCAAGGAGCCCGTCGAACCGTTGGTTGGAGCGTAATACCCTACAATATGTGCGGTGCCTGCTCTGGCACCACCGTAGGGTTTACAATATCCCTTTCAGACAGCCTTTCAATGGTGGTTCAACCGCCTTAGAAAGGCAGTCGGAAACGGACTTTGGGGACCTCTAGCAGGGCCCGCGTCCCCCACGGCCTTCACTAAGAGGCCAGGGGGCACCTGTAGTGCCCCCCAAACATCCATACCCCGAGTGCCAGGCACCACATGGTACCTGGCATACGGTCCATGGATGTTTGAAAACATCCATTTTTCCAATGCAGCTTGTGCTGCGGCCCTTTTCCGGCTGCAACACAAGCCACAATGGAAAAATTGATGTTTCTGACCACTTCATGGGCGGTCGCATCCTAATTTGTCGGTTGGACCCGCCGACTACTAGTCGGGCGGTTTCAATTCCAAAACCATGTTGGTTGGACGTGCATCCAACCGGCATCGTAATAAGGCCCAATGTGTACAAACCTGAGGAATCAACTTAGCCTGGCAACATTAAAAAAACATCTGAAAACAAGCCTTTCAAGGATGTCTTCCCACCCATCAGGCATACCCTTACCCCCTTCACTGGAGGGATAGGACCCGTCTTTTTGAAGTTTGTTTTGCCTTCTCAAGCATCAAACATGGTATCTGGCAGCACAGCTCCTCAACAATTTGATTGCTCTTGCAGATAAAATGACATATGGAATCTACATAAACTGTTGTTTTTATTGTTATTCATTAGTACACAGTAGCAATTTCTCACAAGCCAGAACTTTACAAAACAAATACTATAAATACAAAAAGTGTCAGTTTGGTGCTTGTGTTGTTAGGCCACTAGTTCAACATCTGACAGAGGAAGACAAATCCACCGATCTACCTGGGTACCTAGTCTATCCACATCTGGGCCATAGTTCAGTCCGATTACATGTTCCCTATCCTAGTGAAGGAAAATGCCAAGATACTTGACCGGGCCAGCACACCAGGACATGGGAAATTCCCAGTGACAGGGTTTAGTAACATCTGTAAGGGGGAATAGTTCTGATTTAGACCAGTTGATCTGGAGTCCTGAGAGGCCTCCATAACGAACCACCTCACAAAGAATTGGGGTCAGATTATCCCCCAGGTCACGTACAAACATCAAAATATAATTGGCATATAATGAAAGTAATAAGGGACCTGTAGGAAATTGAAGGCCCCGATGTTTATGATTGTCCTGAAGGTGGCGGCTCAAAGGGTCCTTACACTTATAGGAGTAGCATGGAAAGAGGGCAGTCCTGCCACTTTGCTCTCGTGATATAAAAGGGGAGGTGAGTGATCCTTGGCTCAGATATGCGCAGTGAGGTCAGTGTACAATAGTATAATCAGAGAGTTGAAGCCATGTGGGAAACCCATTTTGCAGAGATTCACGTGAAGAAATGGCCACTTCAGAGAGTCAAATGCCTTTTTAGCATCCAGGAGTGCCACCACGGGAGGGACATCAGGGGATATTCTGTTTAATACCAAGAACACAGTGCATAGATTCAGAGATGTGGATCAAGGGGGCACAAACCCGGATTGCGCTGGTGATATGATTTGTCCATCAAAAGAACAAGATGATTGAATAATACCTCTGCAAGGATCTTGTTGTAAAAGTTCAAGAGGGAGTAGGGCCTATATGAGCCAAATTGGAGTGGGTCCTTAATGGGTTTGAGAAGCATTGTTATTACCACTTAGGGCAGGCTTGGGGAGAGAATGCCTCTCTCGAGTGATTCTGCATCCAGGTCTGCCCGATGTGGTGCGAGTAAGTGCTTAAAGCACTTATAAAACTCTTCGGTGACTCCATCAAGATCCAGGCCTTGGAACCATCCATTGAATCTATGGCTAGTAAAATCTGATAGCTAGTAAAAAGATTTGCTGAGGAACTGCTGTTGAGCGGTGGTGAGCCATACCATGGCTATCTCCTCTAAGCATTTCGTCTGTGCGGCTTTGTCTCTGGAGAGTCGGAGAGTGTAAAGAGTTTTGTAATATTGAAATAAGTACTTTAGGACCCTTTCATTGGTGTTCTCCTTCGCATCATCAAGTAGCTGCAGCTCAGAAATGTTGGAGGAATATCTAGGGGGGTAATAATGAGTGTGGCCAGAGTTTGCATGCCCTGGCATATTTTCCGGGAAACAGTGTTTTGTGTTCAGCTAGATCTCAGTATTCTGCTAATAACAAGGCTCATTTAAGCAATTGTGGGGTTCTCTGATGGAGAATATCTGCGGTATCCAGATCAGCTAAATTCTGTTCTAATCTGGTCAGGTCAAGGCGCAGTACGTGCAACACGCCAGACTGTTTGGAAATACATAGCCCTCTTATATATGAATTAAAGGCTTCCCACAAGGTAGCCTGTGCAGTTACTGATCCGGCATTGAGATGGAAGTACTTCACCACTGCCAAGTGTAGTTCTGAGCGGAGAAGTGAATTCTGGAGTGCCATGTTGGGGAAGCTCCATTGCCTCTCCAGGTCAGAGCCGGATGGAATGTGCAATCTGGTGAGTACCAGGGAATGGTCTGAGAGAGTGCAGGCCCAGTTTTGAACAGCATTCAACCATGGGGTGTCTGGGATAAGAACCAATTATCGCTGTGAGTCCAGGTGTAATGGGCAGCTGAATAGTGTCTGTAAGCCATGGGGGGGGGTGCCTTGTAAATGCCAAGCATCTTGAAGCGCATATGTATTGTAGAGATCGTGCAAGATGTGGAGTGATTGCTGTTTACAAGTCGGAGATTCCGATGTTGAGTCCGGAGTGGGATCTAACAGGAGGTTGAAATCAACTTCCATGATGATGTGATTGAAGGTCATGCTCCCGATATGAACATGTAATGTGTGAAAGAATTCAGGGAGTCCACATTGGGGGCATACAAATTGGCAAGCAGCAACCTATGTCCAGCCAATGTTCCAGGGACGTATCTGCCCCTCTCATCCAAGATAGACGCTGTTGGGTGGAACGGGAGTGATTTATGAACAAGAATGCAAACACCTTGTGGGCATGTGCCATAGCAGGAATTATAGTGATGAGGGCCCCATGTGGATGCAAATATATGGGAATTTCCAGGCCTAAGATACGTCTTCTGTAAGAAGGTGATCAGCGCTTCATGACAGGATAGATATTGCAACACCTGATAGCCCTTCTGTGTTATTCTGTCCCCTAATATTCCAGGACATGAGTGTGACATCTACCAATTGTGACCTAGGGTTGTTTGGTGGCACTATAAGGTTGTTGGTGGGTAGCTATGTAGCTGGATGTATATGTAATAGGATTAACATGTGCGGTCCATAGAGAAAGAGCAAATATCAATACAAGAAATGTTGTGATTCGAGCCCCCTCAACCCCCTTCTATCCCCCAAACACACCAGGCCAACCGTAGCCCAGCGAATCCCAAAAAACACTTTCCAAACAACTCAAAAAGACACAGGAAAAAAGATACAATCAATGTGGTGTGTATACCACTGAGGTTGGGCAACACTTTGGCGGATTCCCCGATTGATGGACGAATTCAGCGAATGGATGGTAGGGATGGGCCACTGTTCATAACTATTAGAGACATCGGAAGATGTTGCCATATGGTGCAGCAGGGAGAGGCAAGTTAATGTACAGAGCTCAGGGCAGGAACTCCCAGGAGACCGGCATTAGATCCTGAGGGGAACAAATTTGCACTGGTGTTGGAGTGCAAGTCCGGGGGAGAATGCTGTGATGGTGTGCGGCTCCATGTGTGTTGTTTGCAGAACTCGTGAGCTTCCACGGGTTATCAAAAAAGTGTGTTTTATCATTAGCATTCACCCAGAGACAGGCAGGATACAGCATGCCGTAATGAAACTCAAATTTGCAGAGACTGGATTTGAAGTCTGTGAATTTGTGGCAGGCCTCCTGGACCGCCATGGTGAAGTTGGGGAACAAAGACATGGGTGAGCTTGCCATTGTAGGGGGCCCCGTTCCAACGGAGAGCAGTGTCACGATCTCTAAAATTGAGTAGTCTATCAATAATGGGTCACGGTGGTCTGCCAGGCATGGGTCGTGGCCCAAGGAGTGGTGGGTGCGTACCACAAAGGTATCGGTGAAGCTTGACCTGCCCAGCAACTCTGTCAGTACACGTTTGACTAAGAGGTCTAGATTCGGCAATCCCCAAAATGCGTAGGTTATTGCGACATCCTCTGGCCTCAAGATCTTCATTTTTAATTGCCACTCTCCTCAAAATGGATTTAAGTAGCTCCAGACGCTTTGCAGTTTGTTTGTCGCCATCTTCGAAGGTCAAAATTCCTTCCATTGCAGTACTCAACCAGATGTCATGTTTGTCTAGCCTAACGCCCATAGCATCAAGGCGTCCAGACAGGGTGTTAAATCTGTTGTCCATAGCATGGAACCCCGCCCTAAGTTCTGCCATAATGGCATCAGTGCTTGTCAGTCGTTTAGGCTCAGCACCCCAACGGCTCCAGGTTCTTACATGGGTGCTGTCTCCTCAGCTTGAGTATGTTTAGTTTTATCAAATGTGAGCTCCCGCTGCTTAGGGTCACCTCAAACCATGGCCAGCAGTGGGGCGTCAGGCAGGTGTGGTCACCAGCGCCCTCCCGCAGGAAGGGCAGAGTATGATAGACATATGTGTGCCAGGTGAAGCCCTCACAGGGAATATTGCTGGTGGCCAATCAGTTCTGCGGGGATGTGCATGAATGGGTAGGGAGCTCCAAGCTCATTATCATACCAGGTGAGGCAAGTGTCAGAGTGGGGGCACTGCAGTCAGCCAAGAAAGTGCAAAAGCACCTGTCCCCCACAGCAATAGCAGGAGGCACATAGACAGGCCAGTGGCAGTGCAGGTAGAGGCCAGGGGGGTCGTACTGAGGAGTTCAAGGCCAGAGGGGCCATCCAGGACAGCACGCTGGGGAATCCAGTAGTAATCTATCCCAACTGCACCACAGCGTGGGCTCACCAGAGCTATGGACCTCATTGGAGCAAGGAACGGTGGAGGGAGGAGGCCAGTCATGTCCAATTTAGGACACAGGCCCATTCGCGGGAATGAAGGAGCGTCAGCCCGGGCAGAACCAACGTGGGATGTACGGCTCAGTAGCCCACATTAGTAGAGCCCCGGGGGCACTTCAGCAGGCACAATGATGTTGGCGGTCCCTCCAGGGCTCCATGGGCAAGCAAGGGTGAGGTCCAAATACGGGCAACACAGTCAGACCAGTACTCTTCTCTTGCAGCCACAGCAGGGACGGGGAGTGTCAGCCGGAGATCAGGCCCGGGGGCAGTCGCCAGTTCAAGTCCACACTTACCGTGATGTGCCCAGGGCAGGAGGCACACCCGGACCAAACGCCGCCCACAGCAGGCCAGAGGATTTCAGGTGGTCACAGATGGTCTCAGGACAGCAGGGGATTGGCCCAGCACACCGGTGTAGCCCTAGTACACCTCACATATCGGGACAGAGCAGATGGTCCAGCAAGACTGGATGGTCTCAGTACTTCGGGCGTGCCTGTGGGCCTTTTGCCTTGGGGCCTCTGAGGTGTTCTCCGGATCCGTCTCTCACCCAGCACCGCAACTAAGGTTAAGTTGCCCGTATTCATCAACAGGTATGCCCAGCAATAAGGCGGATTGTAGGTCTGTGCTCAGGAGGGGGGCAGAAAGGCATTAGGGGCCCATCCCAGTTAGCTAATGGGCAGCGTGCGCCGGAGCTTCAATGCTGTGTGGCCATCTTGGCTGCCAGCTTGGCCATGTCCCCGCAACAATCATATCTACAACTATTTTTGACCTCATAACAACTTATTAGCAGAAAGAACTAGGCATTTGAATGACAATTCACCACTCCATTACACTGTGTGTCCCTCTAAGAGAACAATTGCATGCTTCATTCAGTTTTGTAATAGGAGAGTTGTATATGGGTCATCAGCCATGGTCCTACTGCATACCTTTGGTAATCTATGTCATGGAGGAAAAATATATTGCAAGTGCATGTCATCTGACATCTACATTCAATGAGTTTATGTGCATATGTATGCTTTTGTAAGGAACTAGTGCACGATGTCTGTCCTCGTTTTGACCACTTAAGAAAAGTATAAGCATACAATGAATGTAAGAATGGGTCTTTGTGCTCTTTAGTCATGGCCATGGTGTACAATGAATCTGGTCATCTAGTGTGGAGCAGCAGAGTGCTTCAAGGGTATTGGCTGCACATTCAGTACAGACCTTATTTGTCTATTCATTTTCTTTAGCTGCCGTGCTGTTGTCATTCTAGGATGGGGTATTCATTGGACTGTGATGCAGGACTTTGCAGGTCTTGGTCCACTTCATACACTGTTACTCTCAAGCATCATTTTTGGTGTTGGATGTTGGATGGATGCGCTTTTGTGGAGGTCTCTTGCCCCATTCCTGATTGCTGGTTCTCTGGCTTCATGATATAGATCTGCTTTGATTTACCTCATCTTAAATTACTGTTACAAAAAAGAGGGATGTAGCAGTAATGGGCGGACTTTTTATTGGCAACAATGATTATTCTTAGCCCTACTCTTTCTCATCACAGTCATAATAAATCATCAGTGGAGGTCTTAATAAGTTCAGGAGAATGCTGGGAATATCTGCCCCACTTTTCCTTTCACACGTTTATACTGAAGCCCCTGTCTGGCAGGGGGGACCCACCTCATTAGTAATTACCATGACAAAGAAAATTGACACTAACAATAATGGAGAACTCAGGAATTATTTTAGTAGAGAAGCTGCAGCAAAAATGGCTCTCCACAAGTTCAAAAATGTAAAAGTGGAGAGGCTCAATTTTTAAATATAAATACTCAATTTGTATTTGCTCTCACATGTATCTTAATTTGTTAATTTGCATAGAGTGTGGTTCTCATTTTGTTATGCTGCATTCAGAAATTCACATTGAAGCAAGCCCTAGCCAGAATTTAAATAACAGGTAAATAACTTTATGTTATTTAACACGTTTCACTCTGTTCCAACCATGATGACACGTGTTATTTATCTGTATTTATTTGGAAGGAGAGCAACACGGCTTTTGCATGAACTGGATTGATAAAGAGCTTCACTGAGATGCTTTATTGCTACCAACTGCCTATTAATGCTGAACAAGCACGTTTTTTGCAGTTCTGAGAAAACCAGAGGCTCCAGAACACCAGATGCCATTTGGTATGCTGATAGCTGAATTGCAATTGTCTGCGAACTCAGCTTATTCATGTTAGATCCATGCTCCTTGATATTGTGGGTCAAATAGTCAAACTTACACAATGTGTTTAATACCAGCCATAAAGGGGAATTCTCTCTGCAACGCTGTGCAGGAATACATTTATTCCTTCCTCCTTTTGTCCTAGTAGTAAAAGTTGTCGCTTTACATATTTAACATTACATTGTAAGCCTGAAGTAATACTGTAAAGCACATGACATTAATCGAACCAAGGGGAACCTATATTAATGAAAAATGTAACAATCTCCTAAAAGGTTCACTCGCACCCGCATGGAACAAAAAAGTGACTGTGAAAACTGTCTTCGCTGCATTAATCGTGCAATATTTCCCTATTTTAAAACTATGTGAGATGACAATGCTCCCACCCACTGGATCCATTCATCCTCACTTTCGCACAATCATTGCAGAGGCTAACTACATCTGTACAGTAGATAAAAAGTGGCACTTGCCTGCTGAGCGACTTACTTTTTGTATGATTTCCACAGGCTTCTTTGAGCAAAAATTGATATGTGGGGCGTCCTGTTATTACATACAATGTTCACAATTGTATGTTACAGAAAAAATCGTACATTTTCATACCAACCATGATGTTCGTTTTATTTTTTTTAAATGGAGATGCAGTTCTGAACATTTTGGGGGATATTCACAAGAGCGTGCGCTAAATATCTCCAAAAAATGTTAACGCAACATTACACATCACAGTCTATCGCGGGAAAATGACCTGTGTTAACGTGGAATTCACAACACGGCGGTACCATGCAATAGTCTCCCGAAAACGCGGACAATGTCCGTGATACAACAAACGCGACGGTGATAAAAACACAAACCCCAACGCAAAAAAACATGCGATGGGCCAAACCGCGATGAGGAAATCAGCGATAAGCAGCGCCAGGCCTGCAATACACACACGGCAGGCGGGAAAATCACTACAAAAGTAGAAAAAACACACAAACACAAAATGACCAACACCGAAGCACCATGGAGGCAGCCGGAGCAGGCGCAGAGGACGAGCGGAACCCCACAAGCACCCCGGACGACCAGCTTGGGACCTTGGGGACAGGGAAGGGCAAGGACAAGAAGAAGAGGAAGACAAAGTTCAGTCCGCAGGAGAATAGGATCCTGGTCACGGAGGTGATGGAACACCATCAAGAACTGTTCGTCACCTCCAATGTGTCATTGGGCACCAAAAATGGAATATGGCGGTCCATCGTGGACAAGGTGAATGCCGTCGGAGAGCACAAGAGATCAATGGACGAGGTCAAGAGGCGATGGATTGACATCAAGCGCAAAACCAAGGAGAAACTCGCAGGCAACCAGAAGGCAGCAATGCAGACTGGAGGTGGGAGCCCAGCGCCACAGCTGGAGCTGGATGACATGGAGGAGCTGGTGTCGACAGTCATCAGTGTGAAGACTGTGGCAGAAGTCGGGGGACCGGACACTGCTCGACACGACACGACACGACACAACAGCAACAGGGTGAGTAACCACCAGGTACTGGGGGGATGGGGGGAGATGGCCACAATGGCACACATGCACAATCAAGCAGAGCACAGTGCACACCCACAATGACCCTGGATCATGGCCCTGATCCACAGACTGACACAATGTACATTGCCCTGCTGTCTGAATGTGAACATGTACCATGCGGCTACATACATGTGGACCCATTGTAATACAGCATCTCCCCTTCACATTGCAGGGGCACCGTCAACACCTCCTGCAGAGCAGTCCCAGCCACTCTTCACTGATGACGAGGAGGACACCACCAGCATCGACACCCAAGCCCTCCAAGACATCATTGAACTCATCCGCCAATCACCTCCAGGACCAGGGCAGCCCAGCTGCATCGAGGAGACCCCACCCACTCCACAAACCACCCAGCAGGAGGCACCCACAACCCTGGCTGTCTCCCAAGACCCCCCCGAACAACACATGGCCTTCCAACGCCGTGTGTTGGAGGGCCAGAGGGAGATGGCTGAGCAGGTGCGGGTGGGGTTCGACCTTATGGCTACCAAACTTGACGCCATCCATGGGTGTCTAAGTCCCATCAGGGACCACCTCCAGTCCCTAACGGACACCCACAGGCCGCTCCATGGTCTCCAACTAGCCCTGGCTGACATCGCTGGAGTCATGACTCGGAGACAAGAACACCTGTCCGCTCAGAGTGGCTCCAGCGATCTCAGCCGTGAGCTGGCACAAATGCGGAGGCTCATGGAGGACATGGTGCGGATGGAGGCGGAAAGGATGGCAGCCACCGCTGCACATCAGCAAAATGTAGCTGGGATCTACCATGCCCTGCATATCCTCATCATGTCATTGCTGCCACAAGGCGTGGCGCAGATGAATGCTGCTGCTCCTACACCATCCACATCTCCGCCCCCTGGTGTGTCAGTGCCTCACAGTGCGGCAGGCATTTCCACTCCGGCACCTGATGTGTCACTGCCACACAGTGCGGCCGACAATCCACCTCCGGCCCCTGATGTGTCAGTGGCACACAGTGCCGCAGCCAGAACTGCACCACCCACAGGTGGGGCAGAGCACACATCCGAGGATGAGGATGTGGATGGGATTGAGATCAGAAGGAGGCACTAGCATTCATGTCCGCCACTTGGCCTGTTGCTGCTTGGTGTCGCACATGGCCCCATGACCTTCCACTGACCCCCGATACACTCTGCTGCACTCACCTTGGACCACAACATGGACTGCCATATCCTGTTTGGTGACCAATGACATGGTGACCAGACTGCGGACTGTACCCTTCCTCTTCCGCTGTACTTGTCATTCCCCGATGGACTCTGGCTGGCCCTCCACGGGCCCATATTGTGAAGTGGGGTTGGCATGGCCCTGTACTGTTCCAGCTGCAAAACTCCACTGGATGTGCATTAAACTTTCAGAAACGCACTGCTGTGTCATGTCTTTCATCATTCATGTATGAATGTGTGGATGAATGTAGGGTCAGTGATTCCCCCTAACGTCAATGATGCTCATCTAGTGGGATTCCAGTCACAGTGTGCTACGCTGCCGATTGCGTTCCGGGTGCCGTAGACACTACAACAGGGACACACACATTAGTCACTTCCTTGTCCGGACATGGACTGAACCACGCCCAGAGCCCCATAGTCATTGTTGCAAGCCCTGCGCTGGTCCGGCGTACGCCAGGCCAGACCACTCTGCTTACGTTCCGAGGGGGGGCCACATAGCTACATGTCGCAGGTTTACAAGCTTGTGGTCTGCAGGTCACTGGTCTAGTTGTCAGCATGTCACGGCCACTCCCTGAGGGCAGGTTTGCACACACACCATACCCATCCGGCACAGGCGTCACAGGCCATGTGACCCCGCCAATATAAGGGGCCGACAACGTCACATTCCCCACTGCCGTTGGTGACTGGATGACAGACGTTCCACGATTCCCAATCATAAAGGGCCCATGAGTTGTTGCGCACAGGGTTAGTGGCACCCGAAGCCTTGCAGCCGTCACAGGCCTACCACCACGTGGCGCTGACTGGGGTTGCACAGGGTTAGTGGCACCGAAATTGCTGAGCGGGTGTGCAGCCTGCGATGATGACGTGTGCACTGATGTGGTCTCTGCCAATGATGCCTCAGGACTCAGCGTCATGTGTGGGACCTGCTGGTCCGCGGTGCGGGTCCGCATGATTTGGAGCATGCCATGGTGGCGGGACCGGGGCCTGTAGCTTGCACGGGCACATGGTGTGCCCACTGGTGGACACACTGTTGGTGGCAGGTGAGCAGTGGGGCCTGGGTGCGCAAGTGCGGACAGCCAGCGCTGGCCGGCGGGAGGGGGTAGGGTGCGGCTGCATGTGTGCGCAGGACGGACAGGCGTTGTTGCCGTGTGCAGTGAGATGGACTCTGCCATGATTGACTCTGGCCTCGATTACAGATTGCAGACCTGGTGGCTTGCAGTGTATCCCGGCACGTGGTCGGAGACACACCGGTGGCAGCAGGTGAGCAGTGGTGCCTGGGTGCGCGGGGGCGGCAGTGTCCCTCCCTCTCTCTCTCTTCCTTTCCTTCTCTCTCTCTCTCTCTCTCTCTGCCTTCCTTTCCTTCTCTCTCTCTCTCTCTCCCTTCCTTTACGTCTCTCTCTCTCACTCTCCCTTCCTTATCTTCTCTCTCTCTCCCTTCCTTTCCTTCTCTCTCTCTCTCTCTCTCTCTCTCTCCCTTCCTTTCCTTCTCTCTCTCTCTCTCTCCCTTCCTTTCCTTCTCTCTCTCTCTCTCCCTTCCTTTCCTTCTCTCTCTCTCTCTCTCCCTTCCTTTCCTTCTCTCTCTCTCTCTCTCTCTATCTCTCCCTTCCTTTCCTTCTCTCTCTCTCTCTCTCTCTCTCTCTCTCTCCCTTCCTTTCCTTCTCTCTCTTTCTCTCTCTGCCTTTCTTTCCTTCTCTGTTTCTCTGTGTCTCGCTCCTTTGATGTGCGCATGACACACATTCTGATTTGGTGCTTTTTTTTCCAGGCTGTGACATCAAGGTTGTCCCGGACGGACCCGACAGGAGTCTTCTGCCTTGGTGTTTTGTGTTGTATTTCAATAAAGTTTTTGGTTGTTACTTCAATGATGAGTGACTGTTTCTCGTTCTTCTGACCACACATGTGTGTTTCTTTTTGTCATTGTGAGACATCATGTGCTTTTTGTGGCTCTTGTGTCGTGCACAGTATGTGTTTGTCCGAAGGGGATCTGGGGGGGGGGGCTGGGAGTGGTGGCGGTGGGTGTTGTGGCCCTCATGGGTCTCCGAGCTGCATGATGATTGTCTCCATGGCATCTGTGGGTCTTCAGATGTGGCTCTTGGCTGGGCTCCCTTTCATGCTGCAGGTAGTCGTCCTGCTTAACACCAGCAAAAGGCAGGTGTTAATTCCCTGCTGCTACCGCGGCTTATCGCCTGTTTTTGGTTCGCATCGCAGATCTGGCAGTTCGTTGGGAAAGTGGTGTAGTGGTGTTATCGTGTGTTTTTGCACGGGAACGCCTACTCTGCATCTCATTAGGGTTAGTTGGTGGTGTCGCCCGTGGGGATAAAATTTGCTGCAGTTATCGCGGGAATACTGGTGATGTCTGCAGTTTGCACCCGCTTGTGAATGGGGCGTTAAATCTATCTCCACTTTTGATGCGTTAAGGTGGCGATAACTCGGCGATAAGTCCTTGTGAATATGCCCCCTTGTCTTTTGCTTGTGAGGACCCATTGTGAAACTATGATTTTTTTCCACTCTGTTGGTGAGTCCAAGAACATGTGCAGTAGACCAAAGAAGGCACAGCCTCTCAGCATATTTGCTTCCACCTATACAGCCGCGGTCCATGCAGGTAACAGCGGTGGGGCCGGGTTAGGGGGGGAATTCGAGGGACAATGCAGAGGGAAAATTAATTATTTATTTAATTTTCCCTCTGCATCGTCCTTCGAATCCCCCCTTACCCGGTCCCACCGTCCCACCGCTGTTACCTGCACGGACCGCGACTGCACCTATATTTGGATAAGATAAGATGATTAACTGTTCAGCTGCAAACATGTACTATCACCATTCTGCTGTTCGTGTATCAGCAAAACCTGTGTACAAATTGACTGTCAAAGAGTACAAGGAGGGACAGGGAGCCCGTTATAAGGTCCAGTACACATGCTCCCTCAGTGCATCAGACTCCACAAAGGTACGCTGTTCCTAGACAGTGAAGTGAGGAGAGGGAAGAAGAAGCTGTCAGTTGGTAAAGGCCTATCAACTAGATTGGGGGATCTGACTGATCAGAAGTAAGAGCCCTCACACACCCAGATAGGTGTCATGCTTCATCATCGTAGGTTCTCGTTGGGCCGGCGCTGCAATGCCCAACGGGCTCTTCGAGGGGGCTCTTTGTCAGAGATGTTTAAAATAAGATGCCGAGATGAAGTATGTGAGTGAAGGTGCTGTGTGTGTAGATTGGTGAATGTCTGACTAAAAATAGCTAAGAGGTACCTTTTGCAATTTAATATATCAGTCCTCTTGACATGAATAAAAACAAGCATTTGCAATGCAATAGGTCTCGCGTTTACGAGAGTTTGAGCTATTGGCATTGTAAATGACAATGCCTTTTATTTATGTGTTGATTTTTAAAATATAAATAAAAGGCATTGCCATTTACAAAGCCAATAGTTTACTTAAACCCTCGCAAATACGAGACCTATTGCATTGCAAATGCTTGTTTTTAAAGGCAAGCACAATGCAAGTGTTTCCAGAAAGGATAAGTGGTGTCTGTTGCGTGACACTGTTGCTCAGTTTAATATTCAACACACTGCATGCGACATGTACCAGCGCTGGGGCTGCATGGCTTCCTAAAGCTCTAGCGGCTCAAAGCGCTATGTAGCACGTTTCTTGCGTTACTCTTCAAACTACCTGTCACGACACATAGGTACTGCATTCAATATCCTTTGCCATATAAATTGAACTTGTAAACGTGCTCCTCTTGGTTTCAAGATCTCTTTCTTTCGAGGAAGCGCAGTAGTTAGCTTAGAGAGGTTTAATTTCTCCATAGAGTTCCAATTACTTCTTTAGAATCGATAATCAAAGAATGTTTTGTTTCCCTTGGTGTTCGTGGTTAAATGATCTTTACTTATGCATACACACTCTGTCATTCGGAAATACCCCACAATATGAAGCTGTAATAGGGAAGATTATAAAAAAATAGGATTTATAAAAATTAAAATAACAATAAAAATAATAATAGACCATAATTATGAAATAATGCTGCCCAGCCATTAGCAGCCGTCATAGCTGATCCTAAAACGGGCGTTAATCCTTTATTAATGCTCAATCCCTGGGTAGGTCCGTGTTCTGCTCACACCCTGCCGCCTTGAGTCCCCTCCACCGAGCCGAGTCCATGACAATGCCCCCACCATCAAGTCTGCCAGTTTAGGAGGTAGGGGGCAGCAACTGAAGCAGTCTACCTCTTGAAATATCACTCTTGTTGCTTTTTTTTTTAATATGAATCCAAACGGTTCTAGACAGGTGCATTTGACACAAATGTAACTTTTCCTGCAGCTTCTGTCTGGAAGTCCCCCATCCCTACACACGCACCGCCGGCCAGTAGTAGCGCTAAGGGCTGCACCGCTGTCGGGACTCGGCCCACCCAGGCCTGCTGAGGGAAGCATCGAGGGCTGTTGTAGGGAGACCGGACGGGTCCGGTTGGACTGAGAGGAAGGGAGAGACCCGAGAAGGGAGGAAAGGAACGGAAAATAAGGGAACGGGGATGAACGCGAGGAGGTAAAGAGAGGTGAAAAGAAGAATAAAGGAGGGTAGGGGGGCAGGACGAACAGAGGGCGAAGCGCAGTGCACGAGGGTCACTCGATGATGTACGCACTTCCACCTACACGTAACCGTTAGAAAGCATTGGAAACAGGAGGGGGAGGGTACAGCTACCCAACGGAAGGACACGCTGTATCAACACCGGAAGAATGAGGGGCTGAGCCTACCCTGCTGGGATTCAAAGTTATCGGCTTCAGAACGACCCAGAAACGAGAAGTAGTCAACAGTGGCTGAAGGGAGAAGATTGAGACTGAGGGGTGGGGGTGATGAGAGATGGGGGAGTGGGGGGTTGTGGGAGTGTGTAAGTGAAGGGCTGAAAGGGAGGACCCAGAAGGGAAAGAAATAAGCGCTGAAGCGAGGAGAGTGAAGAAAGGGGAGGGGGAGGGAGGCGACAGAGAGCCAAGGGTTGAAAGAACAAGAAAAACATGCATTGGCAATGCACAGACGAGAGCTATTGATTTTGAAGTGCTTGTTGTTTTAGCAAAATATGGAGGCTTCTGATTATTGTCGAATACTTGTCAAATTTGTCAAATACACGGCCTTCGGAACGGAGTCTGTCCCTTTCTACTGCCCCAGTGTTTTATTCTGTGCTTTGGTGTGCCTCTAGTCAAACTTTATTGACTTTCCATTAGGCAAGAATATATCCCATCCAAGTCTTTCAACGACCCAAAGCTCTCCCAACTATCACCCTGTCCCAATTGATGTATCCCCAAATTCAAGCATTGCTCCCGCTGTTTAGGTGTTTCAAGACAAAGCTTAGGACAGTGTTGTAACCGAAAGGCAGAGTCCTTCCTGACTTTGTTATGCAGACATCCCTCACAAACGTATAACGATCATAGACACGTTTGGCCCTTTGGGGACATTTCGGGGTGATATTACTCTCATTTTAAAAGTAAATGTAATTCTAGAGACGCCCTGTGTCAAATATTTAGTGCTTTAAGAAAAATGTCAAAAATATTGGCTGGCCGATAACGTTCTTGAGGTAAATGAAGCATTCCCATGATTGTTCACGTGCTTGAAATGAAGATGACCTCCGCTGACCTGGTCCACCCCCTCCCCTTTGTACTGCGATCCTTACCCCTCCCGCTCTTTACAGCGTTTCCCTCGGGGGGCCCCCAGTCTGTATCACAGGGGCTTTACTGTCCTGTAGAAAGGGGGCGGGTCGCAGCAGTAACATCGAGTCTTTGTTCACAACCTTGAGGCGTTATCTCAGGCTCCCTGTGTCCCCGGGGAGGGGGTAGTGGGAAGCCAGGGGCAAATGCTGCCTGGTGCATGTTTCTTTTCAGCCCTCAGAAGCAGAACATTTTCTCAGCAAAACACAGCAGCGCCAGGCGAGATATGGGGCCATTAATCGTGCAAAAATGTCCTGCACCTTCAAAAACACATTATACACGTTTTCTTTCAAAGTGCTCCATGCACAGCTTGTTTACTTTTTAAACGCACCATTATCACACGCGTCTTGGTTCTGTGCTATGAATGTTTCACACGCGAGCCATCGCGATAATATATGATGGAAATCCCCTCCGCCGTATGCGTGGCAGTTCACCACCGGCGCGTTCCTTGACAGAGGATGGAGGGGCAGGGTGGGCTGTGGCTTTTCGCCTCGTTGACTCCACCTGTGCTTTCACCGGCAGTGGGTTGTCAGAACTGCACTGTTTCTAGGTCTGGCTTGACAGCTTTGCTGCACACCTTTGTTATGTTATGTTATGTTAAAAGTGCTTATAAAGCGCACGTACACCAAGCGGTTTCATGGCGCTGAGAGCAAAAGAGAAAGCGGCATTTACAACACAGTTAGCTTACTAATATGACTGAGAAAATAAAAAAGTCTTTAGCAATTTCCTGAACTGAACATAGGTGGTTGCTAACCTCACTTCTACAGGGAGCGAGTTCCAAAATTGCGGAGCCAAGACCGCAAATCTGAGCCCCCCATGTTTTTTGCATTTAAGTGACATAGACTCTGTCCCCTCTGCTTGCAGGTACCTCTCAACTAGAATCCACCTTCAGATTCCACCGTACACTTTCTTCTTCTTCAGCAGCGGCACTTTCCTGAAGTCTTCCATTGGGTTCGACGGCGCTTTCCGTCACTACTTCACACCCATGCACCCGGCTTCCCTGGTGTAGGTAACATGGGTACTAGGGTATCCACGGGTGGGGTGACTCTCCAACCTTCTGTCTTCCACTGGGTTTCTTCAGGGTCAACTGGGAAGGGTCCTTAATCTTTAAAAATTCCACAGCGTCTTACACGTAGACATGTATGGAGCACGCAGTCGTGTTTCCACACTGAGCACACTCTCTGTGGGGTTCCTTGTCTCTAACCTTCGGTGGTTCCTTGGGTCCCCAGCACTTCTACATCCTCTCGACATTGTCTTGACCTGAGTCGTGGTTCTTATACCACTTTCTTAGTATATGGTTTGGTCCCCCCTGGGGTCCACTGTGTATTCTGTGCTATTTACTGTGTTTCTCTGCTAAGTATTGTGTGCATTGTGCATATTTATATGTGTTAGAGAGTATTATATAATAAATACTTATTTTTATAAATACCTTGTGTGGTTCTTTTTCACTTAATCTGTACTATAAGATTGCATTCTGGTGAAACAAGCTGCTTTACACTCCTTCTGGACTAAGTCTGAAGGCTGCTCTCCACAGCTACCACTTAGAGAGTTTTCTAAGGTTGTCTAAGACCTCTTAAATCACCATAAGGGTTGTCTGGACTGGTGTAGGGTGCCCACTTACATAAGTGGACATCATATACCAGGCCAGCTTCTCACAACGCCTATCAGTGAAAAGTACATACATAAAAATGACAAACACACAGGCAGGTGAAAAACATGTGACAATACACAACACAAACTCAAAAAACACACATGTAACACAGTAAATATATAGATTCTCAAACAAGGGCACCCTATTAGAGTGCAACTTTTGCCACTTAGGTGTAGGCAGAGGACCGCACTTAGCTGCGGAAAAAAAAACTAATGGAAAACACGTATGCATTAGCAAGTAGTCAAGGAGGTAGTCAAAGATATACATAGGATGAGAATAGGATTCCTTCTGTATACTCATGGAATCCAGCGCGGTAATGTGCCGGCGACCTATCCTTCTCTGTCACCCTAGAGATAAAGAGACTTTTGGTGTGGGAGTTTAAATACCTTGTAGTGACACAATTGATTGTAAGCTAGTGTGGGGGAGCATGCAATCAGAGTGGGGGTGGAGCTGACTCACATAGACTAGACTTGTACACAAAGGCGTCCTACATATTCACCATATTGGGTTGGATATGGATGCACGGGTGTCAGACGAGGCAAGGCGGGCGGGCAGGGTGTCCATCGGAGACATGGAGAGATGTATTTGGTCTCCGCATTGTGCAGAGTGCATGCGCGTATGCTGGGAGATGTGAAGAGAGTCGGGAGACATGTACATGTTTTGCTCAATCTCGAAAGTATGTCCGATCGTGAGAACACAAAAAGAGAAAGAGCCGTCATCTTGGAATGTAGGTACATAAAGAAATGTTAATGGCCCGACTGAGGCCTGGACTGTTGAACACTCAATATTGTACATATAAGGGAATCCATATAGGGGATATTATAGTGTCCTATTTTAATTAAAGTGAAGGACCAGTCCTGCCCATAAAATATTGGTTCCCATTCCCAGGATGGTGAAATGACAGCACAGATGGACAAACCAGTGTGACTGGCTACAGGGTCAGATGTCAGTCATACTTCATAATGGGGGCATAGTTGCAGAGTGTAAGCTATTAGGATCAATTGTCTAGTTCGC
The DNA here is from genome assembly GCA_963921515.1 of Calotriton arnoldi. Classification (NCBI taxonomy): domain Eukaryota; kingdom Metazoa; phylum Chordata; class Amphibia; order Caudata; family Salamandridae; genus Calotriton; species Calotriton arnoldi. The sequence goes on along the minus strand of CAWUFW010000108.1, from coordinate 2,276,102 downwards.
TCCATGTAATGTTGCCATTGCGGCCAGTTATATGTGTGGCTAGATGGAAAACCCATATTGTTTCCACCGGAAATGGGCTTGTTTGTTGCAGTCGCTGCGTGTGTCTAGGATAGTCCACATACCATCATCTAGAGTATGGCTTTTCATCAAAAAATGAGTGCTTATCTTAGTGGTAGTCTTTTTACAATTAATACTACTTTGGTGTTCTGTGATCCTCACTTTCACTGATCTGGTCGTCATACCAATGTATCACAAGGCACACAGGCATGATCATATATACTAAAGTTTTGGTATTGCAGTTGGTGTGGCTATTAGCGTACATGTGTGAGTGGAATATGACTCAATTTCTTTCATAACCTCTGTCAGTTGACACACCCCAGAAGAGCCACAAGGGTAGTGCCCAGTGACCGAGGGCAGGTTCCAGAGGGGGCGTTGTTCAATCCTTGGTGCCCTCCTGGGTCTGGTGTGTACCAGCATGTCCCTAAGGTTCTGAGTCCGCTTGAATGCAAACCGGGGAGTTGGAATATCCAATGAGCCTGTCTGTAGGATAGGCCAGTGTTTGAGTATAATCTTTTGTATTTGGTTAGAGCTGGGTGTGAAGGTAGTAACACAGGTGATGGTGTCATCCTGTATCCTCGCTCTGGCTTCTAGGAGTGCTGCCCTATGGTTATTCCTAGCTCTCTTTCATGGCAGGTTAATTATGTGTGATGGATAGTTACGGACTCTTAGATTGGTAGACAGTTCAGCGAATTGACTTTGCTGCAATTGCGACAAAGTCGCAAAAACTGGCCGTATGGAAGGCTATCCCGCAGGGATTTTGGGTGGTGAATTTTATATAATAGTAGACTATGAAATCAGTAGTCTTTTTGCAGGTTGTGGTGGAGAGTTTGCTACTGTTAATTGAAATACAAAGATCTAAAAAGGGAAGTTTCTTGTTCGAGATGGTTTGGGTAAACCGTAGGTATGGATTGATAGAATTGATCCATGTGTCGAACTTAAGGCATGTCTCAGTATCTCTCTGCCACAGGATAATAATGTTGATGTAACAAAAAAAAACTATCGTCCCCCTTGTGCTGATTCAATCAATCTTGTGGAACACCCCTATTGTTCTTCTATTATCTTTTAATTTTTTAATAAAGGAGGAGACATATTTTGCAAAAAACAGGTTTTATGTATTTTGAGTATGTATGTATGAACGTAATAATAGAAGAAAAATAGGGGTGTTCCACAAGATTGATTGAATCAGCGCAAGGGGGACAATAGTTTTGTTTCGGGTATTTGAACCCAGTTCCCTTTGTTCGTTTGAAGGGTTACTCTCTATTAGTTTTGAAGTTGATGTAACAAAGCCACAGCAATATGTAGTTTGTGTAGAGGTTACCATTGCCGAAGATATGTTCTTTCTCATGATTGGCCATATACAGACACGCCAAGCTTGGCGCGAAGGTACTTCCCATGGAAGTACCTTGTGTCTGGTGGTAAAGCAAATTGAAAAACGTTTTCCTTGAGTGCAATGGTAGCACACTGAGTAATGAAGCTAACCAGTGTGGGAGAGGGTCAAGTTCCAGAAAGGAAAGTATTTTCCACAACCTCAAGGGTTGCATCCTGAGGGATGTTCGTATATAGTGCTTCCACATCGAGTGTTAACAAGAGATCTATGTTGTTAATATGATTAGCCTCATCGATGAGGTTTAAGACATCCCTAGTGTCTCTGACAAAATATGGTGTTTTGGTCACCGTCGGATGGAGGAAATGGTTACAGAACTTGGAATGCGGTTCTAGGAGGTAACCAATGCCCGATATTATCAGTCTTCCAGCGGGGTGGGTTCACTCCCTTGTGTATATTGGGAAGGATGTAGAAATATGGTGTTTTGAGGAGTGTATTGATGAGGAATTCTGCCTCATTCCTTGTAATCCACCCTTGAGTATCAGCTGACATCACCAAGGAACAAATGCTGGTAGTTAATCTCTCAGTAGGGTCTTTACTGACTGGGCGGTAGTATCTATTGTCCTCCAACTGGCGGAGACAGTCTTTGTTATAGTCTATAGTCTAGGGTAGACATGATCACAATGGCCCCACCTTTATCCGCTGGCTTTATTTTAATCAAGGAGTCATTGATCAAAGATTTGATTGCCGCCAATTCCGGATTGGACATGTTATAGAAAGGGGATCTTGGGTTACATTATTCTACCTCCTTGAGGGCTGTCTGCTTAGATGTGAGTATATCTTGGGGTTCATCCCTGCAGAGAGGGTGAACCTGGAGGAATTTATTAACCCTGTGTCACAAGGATCAGAAGTGGTTTTGTCCTAGAAAAAGGCCCAAAGTCCAATTTCACTAAAGAAATTGTTAAGTTCACAAACAAGGTGGAACTTATCCTCTCTGAGTGTGTTGCCAAAACCAAGGCCCTTTTTGAGAACTGGTGAATCTAGCCCTTTCTGCGGGGTTATCCCCAAACGTTTTGCCTTCCTCTGCCTACTTTTCTGCTCTTCTTTTTTTGGCTTTCGGACTCTGGGCACTTTACCACTGCTAATCAGTGCTAAAGTGCATGTGCTCTCTCCTCTAAACATGGTATGATTGTTTTACACCTGTTTGGCATATTTGATTTATGTGTAAGTCTCTTACAAGGTGGTATATCATATACCCAGGGACTGTAAATTAAATGCTACTAGTGGGCATGCAGTACTGATTGAGCCACCACCAGAAGTAGGCTTTCAAACCTGTCTAAGGCCTGCCACCGCAGGGCCTCTGTGTGCAGTGTTTTGCCACCTCATCTTGGCCTTTTAACCTACTTGCCAAGCCTTAACCACTTAACCGCGGCGGCAATTCCGCCGCGGTGCGGCGGTTTAGCGGAGTGGGCGGGGCCGCGTCGGCCAACGGACGTGCACAGCACTACGGAGGTAGTGCTTGCAACGGCCGTTGGCCGACAGAAGCAGCGAAGGGGTTTTATTATACATAGGTCACTCCTAAGGCAGCCGTATGGACAGGGTGCTGTGTAAGTAAAAGTAAAGACATGTACCTTTATTTTTCGCATGTCCTAGTAGTGACAAACAGCCTATTTAATATTGCACTTCTCTGAAGCCTACTCCTCTCATAGGCTAGCATTGGAATTCCCTTATGTACTTTTAAGTGGCAATTCCTGATCAGAAAGGAGTGGTGTTGCCATGTTTGGTATGCTTACAATGGTGGTGATAAATCCTACTTACTGGAGAAGCTGAATTTTACATTAATATTTTAGAAATGCTACTTTTGTAAATTGGAAAAAAGGGGGTTTTACCTGGACCTTGTATCATTAAATACACTTATGCTTTACCGTGAAGGTCAAAGATAATTATTTTAGTTGACCAAGTTTTTTATTTTCTTTTTTACTTATCAAAATTCATTTTGTTTTTTCATATTTATTCAGTTGCAAACAAAGAAGACACACAAAAAAATATTAACAACTTTCTATACAAAAAAGTCACAAAGACTCAATCATCAAATTAATAATACATGAAATACTGTCATTAATGGCAACCAACAATACAACATCACCACATAATGAACAACAAATGCACAAAAAGCAAAAGATTATGTGCAATCAAAATAATAAATCAAATGATTAGCATGTGTAATCAAATAATGAATCAAATGATTATCATAACTTATAATCACAAAGGGAACGAAACATAGTGTCCATAACAGGGGAAAACAATGTTAAAACCCTCCGTATGGCGTGATAATTGAATCTCAGTTCCTCAATGTCAGAAAAATGCCAACGCGTTTCAAGTCCTAGGCTACAAATACAAGGACTCTCATCAGGGCTTCTTAATTCAATGCACCTTGTTTCTGCGTGCGATGGTATTATCTGTAATAATTTTAAATAAACAAAATAATAATATTATTCATTGTACTTTCCTGCTCGTTCACTGAAAAAGTTTAAAATTCACTAAAAGCTGAGCATAGGTACCTGGCGAGAATATATTAGTTTTTTCTTCAGGCAATTTGGAATCTCTTTATGGAGAAACCTATCAAAGTAAGGGGAAACTATCACTATTTTTGCCACAACCGACACCGATTCGTGTAAAAATTATCCAGGCATTGACGTCCTACCTGCAGAGATAAAATATGTTCCCTGCTTGAAAAGAATACTTCCGGTAGCGTCAGTATGCAGCGGAGTATCTGTAGATTAAAACGAAAACCCATTTCATTTTTTTATTTATAAAACAACCAGCACAAGGCATGTAATCAATTTAAGCTGTTGGAAGCACACATAAAGGGTCAATGGCCCGCTCCAGTTCATACCTGGCAAAGAGGAAAATTGCTCACAGCTTTTTCTGCCTTAATTTTGTGCCTTTGGTTTCCTCAAACGTTCTAAAAAAATGAGTTGGTAAAATAATCAAGTTAAATCAGTTGTCTAGCATCTTTGTGCAATGCAATATTTATTTTGTAATTACCCCTGAAACAAGGAAGCTTACCTCCATTCGGAAGCAGCTCCTACTCCGTGATTTATTCAAAATACCGCATGTCTGAAAGGAAATATTTACAAGGTCAAAACGGTGTCTAGCACCATAACATGACCTGTTTCAAGTCTGAAAGCTCAATCTTAGTATCGATGCTTACCTCAATTAGGCATAGCCTCTCAGTGATTTTCTCCCTCCAAAAGTTCACTGACAGAAATTCACCAGCAACCAAACACTCCCTAAGACGCCATTACATATTGCTGGGCACTACTCTGCATGGGAAATGTAGTTCCTTTCGATTAAACCAATCAAAATGCAGAGGGTTCCAGTGGTTCACACATTTTTTTCAAAGGTGCATTCTGGGACATGTATTTCACAAAGACTTTGGATATATTTAAAGAGAGAAAAAAATACTCAAAGTTTTACATTCTGGAAAGCTCAGTCATCATATTCAAGCCAGTTGAAACGCTGTCATATTTCAAAATCAAGTATGCTTCCTTTTGAAGCAACAAACTGTCGATGTCACCCATCTGCTTAGATTTATTATATGCAAAAAGCACAGTCCATTTAAAATCATTCTCGCTATGGGCTCTAGCGATAAAGTGTTCAACCATGGACGCTGTTACCACCTTTTTCTTGATACGTGAACGATGTTGCGTGATTCTCTGGTTAATTTGTTGGTTTGTCTTGCCTATATAAATTTTTGGGCAAGGACAAACTATTGCATAGACAACATTCTTTGTCTTGCAATTCGTAAAGACTGTATGTTTCCATTTTATTGAATTATGTTCAAATTCGATTCCTTCAAGAGTTGTACTGCAAGCCACACAATTGCCACACTTCCTATGACCTTCAATGGGCTTCAATTGCCATTGCGCGCGCAAGTCACTTTTGGCCTTAGTCTGGAAAATATCCGCCCTCACAATTTGTTGCCCAATGCTGCGATTCTTTTTCATTGCAAACAGTGGTTTTTGATAATCACAATCCAAATTTTGCAACAGGTGCCAGTTTCTTAAAATGATCTGCTTGAACTTATTTGTCTCTGGGCCATATGTGGAGACACAGACTAGCCTATCCAATGTCACTTTCTGCTTAGTCTGTAACAGGGCCTCCCTAGGTGTATACCACGCCCTTTTTGTAGAATGTTTTAGAAGCTTCTTCGGATAGCCCCTTTCCAACATCTCTTTACAGAAAATTGCTGCATGTCTTTCAAAATCATCCCTACAGGAACAGTTCCGCCTTATTCGCAACAGCTGTCCATAAGGGAGATTTTCTTTGAGGCTCTTCGGATGGGCACTCTTATGGTGTAAAATGGTGTTTTTATCTGTACTTTTTCGATGAAGGGATGTAATCAATTTGTTCGCATCTGGGCGTACTTCCACATCCAAGAAAGTCAAGGCTGTTCTACTATAGGATACAGAGAATTTAATGTCCCTATGTCTCTCATAGGCTAGCTTTGGAATTCCCTTATGTACTTTTAAGTGGCAATTCCTGATCAGAAAGGAGTGGTGTTGCCATGTTTGATATGCTTACAATGGTGGTGATAAATCCTACTGGAGAAGCTGAATTTTACATTAATATTTTAGAAATGCTACTTTTGTAAATTGGGCATTTCTCTGTGCTTATAACTCGTTGTGCTTTGCAGCCTGTCTCCAATACACAACTGGGTGACAGGTACACTTTGTGCATTCACTCTAGCCAGCCACAACTCAGAAAAGGCTGGTTGTGACAGGGGATACATCTGCGTTCATCTGCATACTGATAGTCTTCCTGGCAGGGAGAGGTGGTTGCAGTTACATTTGAATGTAACAAAGGGCACAAAGGGCTGATTTACCCCTTGATCGTCTGAGCCAGGGCAGGGCTGAAAGGGATTGTTGTGCACTTCTGAGGGTTCTTTTGAAGTCACCCCCTACATCAAAGGCATTTTTTAATATAAGTACTAGGGCTCAGACCCCATATCTTTAGACACTGCGTGGGACTTGTAACTAGATGCTGCTGGCACTACATCTGCACATTGCCAGGAGGACTGCTGTGCTGCCAGGAGAAACCGTCATTCCAGTTTACTGCTTTGCTGTGTTGGCCTGCTGCCTGCTGATTGCTGGGCCGAAGGAGGGACTGCCACTTTGTGACTATCTGATTAAGCTGGCCTGCTATCTGCCTGTGCCCAAAGTGTTCTCCAAGGGCTTGTTAAAGTGTTCTTCAAGGGTTTGTTGGCTTGCCCCCGGTTTTGCACCTGAGTACCTCTGCCGTGGGTCTCTGTTCCCTGTGAGTTCGACAGTAGTTTGTTCTAACCAGGAGCCAAGATTGATTGCTCCATCCTTTACAAACCAGTGCATGTTGAGTGCTTCATTCTGCTGAACCTGAAATGCAGGCACTTTTGCCAAGTTCTCCAAACTAGGGCGTGGAGAGAGCTTCATCCCTAAGGCAGCGCATGTCGAGAGATTCTTATTTTATAGAGAGCGGAGTGTTTTTCCGTGCCCGTGCTGGCTGCAGCGCTGAGGGAAGCCCTGAGATCATGGCCCCACCTAATCCCCATGATGACAGGAGCCGCATCCCAGCCAAGCCAAGGGAAACCCTCCAGAGGGGCCCCTCCAGCAAGGGAACTGTGACGTGCAACATTTTGGAGTTAGGTGCCATTCTGAGGCATCCTCTTCTTGCATGCAACATCACCGCTGCCCCAAGCGAAACCTCCGAGCAAGGCCCCTCCAGCTCGAGAGCGGTAGTGCCAAGGAGAGGAGGACACTGCTCTTGAAGACAGTGTCAGAAGCTCTCCCCAGCGACTGTGGGGTCCTCTCGCCCAGAGGAAGGCCCTGTTGTATGAGAGGCACGCCCATGACAGATAAGCCGTCTCGCACTCTTTCGCAGGCTGCCCCTTGTTGCTAAAAGTACCAAGTCTGAGCGGCTCCCAAGTACCCCAGACTCACCAGATTGGGGGGCATTTACTGTCCAGAGATTTAGATCTATTGACCCGTGTGGCCCAATCAGCCAACTTGTGCACTCATGGGCGGCTGACAAGCCCTCTTTTTGCAGGTCCCCGAAGTCCCGTAGGACCTGTTGATCAAATGTTGTGTTAGGCCCCAGGATCAGACAGATGGCTGTGGTAACACGGGATCCTATTGGGAGTGATGCATTGACGCTCCCCCATGGGGACATTATATCTGTCTGCTTCTAAACCTACAGCAATGAAACTGAAAGCAGCTACTATGTTTTTGAGCACTTTGCTTACCTTTTTGCATTCACTGTGATACTTCACAATGACAACATTGGAAAAGTATACATATATTTGCTGTCGTTTTGGTCTAGTACATTTGAAAAGTATATATATATTTGATGTCATTTTGATCTTGCTTTCTTCAGAAGATGGAGCACTGTCAGCAAATGTACATAACTTGACCAGCGTACCTTGTATATTTATCGTTTTGGTCCTAATGTGTTTATAAAATCCAAGCCTATTTTTATTCACCCTGTGTGGAGTCTATTTTTGTGGTGTTTTCATTGTGTTGCTGCGTGAGCGTGTTGCACAAATGCTTTACACATTGCCTCTGTAGATAAGCCTGCCTGCTCTGTGACAAGCTACCAGAGGGTGAGCACAGTATATCTTGTGTATTGGACTTACCCTGACTAGAGTGGTGGGTTCTGCCTGGCTGGGGTGCATACCTTAGGCAACCAGAAACCCCATTTCTAACATTGGTGATCAGCGATGAGGATAGGACTTGCGCTTGTGCAATACCATTGTAATTCATTGTTTCACACAGTTCTGTAATAAGACCATTATGTGGTTTTTTTCTCCTGTTCTCTCACATTTGTCATTCTTTTAATTTACTCCTGCTTTATATTCTGACGCCTGGAACTTTTGTTGTTTGCACCAGTAGTTTGGTACCTTGCCAAAATGAAGTCAACCTTTGATCTCAATGAATTGCTGTTTTACAGTGCGGAGGAGTTGAAGGGGTTCTGCAGGGAGAGGGGACTACCTATGGATAGGGAATCCAGAAAGCTGGACCTTCAGAAAATCCTGTATGCTTATGAGTATGGGAAACAACCTTAAGAGAGGACCAGGAGAGTAGTGGTTCTGGTGAGGACCCGGGGATCAATGAGGACTCTGAATGAGAGGATCTCTTTGGAAGCAACCTCCGGGAGGGTTCCAAATCAGCACCCCAAGAGAGCAGTGGCCCTGAGAAGTTTGAGGTAGAGGAAGAAAATGACTGGGCAGAGACACCAGTGGAGAGAGGGGGGCCATAGATGGGGAGTCCTGTGCTGGGTCTATTGCAGGGAGCAGTGTCACCTCCCACACCCTGTCCCCTGAGGAGCACAAGGATAGACAGTCTGAGAGGGACCTGAGGCTGCAGCTGTCTGTAGAAGAGAGAAGGGCTGAGGCTGACAGAGCCTGGCTGAGGAGAGGTTGATGGAGGCGGAAAGGGCCTTCACTAGGGAAAACTTGCTCCTGAGGAGAGGAAATTGGCTCATGAGCATAGTTTGAGGATTCTGGACTTATAAGCACAGCAAGTAGAGTCCAGTTGTGGCAGCAAAGTTAGTGAGTTCAGTGTTAAAGATACCATTAACATGCACAGAGACTTGGTGCTTAATTCAAGGAGGGGGATGGCATACATCAGTGGTTTCAGGAGTATGAGTCAGCTCTTGAGGTGAACAGGATCCCTGAGAAGGATTGGGGAACTGTCATATGGAGTTATATTCCTGGTAATGGGAGGGATGCTCTACTGGCCCTAGAACGGAGTAACAGGCAAAGGTTTATCCCATGAAGGAAGCCCTGGTAGAGAAGTATGAATTCACCCCTAAAGAGTATAGTTTGAGGTTCAGGGGCAGCCGGATACTGTCTAACCAGCCTTGGGAGGGTTTTGTGGAGGATTTTTGCAGAGCCCTGGATGGTTGGGTGAAGTGTAGCATGGTAAGCAATTTTGAAGGGCTGTACATTCTGATTACCAGAGAGCACATCTTCTGTTCTTATTTTCCAGGGCTACGCCAACACCTGTTGGAGTGTAAGTTCTCTGGCCCCAGGGAACTTGCAAAGGAGGCAGACCGCTGGGTGAGTACCAGAGGGTCATGAAAGACATTTGGGAGTGATCCTAAAGGGAGTGGCTCAGGTTCCTCCCAACTGAGGGTGGGGGAGGTTCTTAGTAGCCACGCAGGTCCCAGTGTGGTGGGGTGAGTAAAGAGCCCCATGTCCCTTCAAAGAGTAGGAAGAAGGTGGGGTGGGCAAAGTCCCAGGGTACCCTATGCCCAGTACCAGAGCCTGGATAGTACCCTGAGGGGGCACCAGGAAGGGAATCTAATCTGTACTGAGAGACCATCCACTGAGGGGGACCCCATAGTGTCAGGAGAAGTTGGGGGAGCTACTGATACCAGCGTCCAACCAGTTCTCATGTCTGGCAATACCACTCCACAGAGGAGGGTGTAGAAGCCCTAAAGGAGGGTTTGATGGAGGAAGGACTAGCCCCTAACCCCTGTTCAGACTAAGGGTACAGACCTGGGTTGGACGACCAGTGGCAGAATAGCCCCCCTGAACTGGTGGGAGAACTGAGTAGGACGGCTGCTACAAATACCCTGACAGCTCTGGATTCTGGGTGTACCACACCCAAAAGGAGAGTAAGGAACCCCAGAAGGAGGGGCAGGGAGAGAAAGGACTCACCCCTGACTCCAGTCCAGCCCACGGGCACAGACCCTGGGCTGGAGGACCAGTTTCAGGATACCACCCTTGAACTGGTAGGAGGCAGAGTGGAGAAAGGATGCAAAGCACCTGAGGCTATATCCTCCCAGTCTGACAAATCAAAGAGGACAGAAATACCTGGCTGGCCTGGGGCCTGACTCTGGACATTGACAGCTGTCATTGGCCTCTGTTGGTTGCTGTATTTGTAGACAGAGTTTTCCTTGGGTTGGGGACAGCTGTCAGACCCAAGGGATGGAATGGGCCACATCTCTTTGTTGGCCATGGAGGTACTGTTTGTCTACTGGGATGCCTCTGTGAACAACTTAAAGTTATGCACTTCACAGATGGGGTCCACAAATGAGAAGGATTACCAGTGGGTCAGCTTAGTGGGCCCTGAGAGTATAGACAGAGGGAAGCAAATGGGTTCAGAGAGGCGTAGAACTCACATGTGCCACTGCAGTAGTGGGCCAAGGTCCATGTTCTATAACCCTGACAAGGAATGCCCATCAAGGTATTGATTAGTCTACCCTGGCTTTAGGCTTGTGTTGGGCCTGGCCCTTTCTGCAGGGCTACCCCCAAACATTTTGCGTTCCTCCGCCTACTTCTCTGACATTCTTTTTGTTGGCTTTTGGACTCTGGGCACTTAACCACTGCTAATCAGTGCTAAAGTGCATGTGCTCTCTGCCTGCTCTGTGCCAAGCTACCAGAAGCACAGGTTATCTTGGTGTGTATCTGACTTACCCTGACTAGAGTGGTGGGTTCTGCTTGGCTAGGGTGCCTACCTTAGCTAACCAGAAACCCCATTTCTAACAAGAACGTTACTCTCTTCTGTGGTGAGTTCCCTAGAGGACAGGTTGACAACTAATTTCTTTTGGTCCGGCTCCTTATTTGCATCTGCAGTTCTGGCTGTTGCCACTGAACTTGTTTTTGACCCCCTCTTCTTCTTCCTCTGCCCCAACCTCTGTCTAAAAAAAGGGGGGGTTAAAGGGTTGTGGGAAGTGTGTATGGTTCCTGGAAGAACATGTGGAAGTTAGGAGGCCACATTGGCTGGGGTCTTTGGTATGGGGCCATAGGGTACCCATATATGGGTGGAGGGGGGTGCTTCTGCCCTCGTTACTTCCCCAGCTATCTGTGCTTGATGAGCTACTGAAAGTGAAGTGTTTCTTTCTCTGTGTGCTGCTACCTTCGTCAGAGGATGTGTCGCCACCCCCCACTGGGCAGTCCTCTTTTGTGTAGGGGTAGATCTTTTCCCTATCGAACTTTTTAATGTCTTTTTGGCGTTTGGTTGCTTTCTGTTGCATAAGGAAATCCCTGTGTTTATTAATCCCAGTATTGATCTCTGCTAGCCTGGATTTATATGCTGAGATCTGTATTCCTGTTTTTAGGGCATTTTCAGCAATGGTTATTTGATTATCAGGGTCTTAGAGAGGCGTTTGGTGGTATTGATTATCAAAATCAACCAATCACATGTAAACTTCTAGGCAACATGCGACCAATTCGCTTCTGAAGATGACATCTTCCAAAAAGATGCAGGGTGAATTAGTCACTAGTAAGCTGTTTGGTGAAATGTTGGCTCTAAGGTACATGATTGTTTCCTGAAGAGCAATCTTAACATGTTGTATTTTAAGTGCTGCAATGGAATTCCAGTCATAATGGGGTGCTCCCATCTGCTCTCATTAGGGAGGGGGTTCTGAGAATCTCAGCTACAACATCATCACCGTAGCCATATCTAAGACCCTGGATGTTGTCCATGGTAAAATGGTTGTGTGTTGAGGGCACCGGTAAAACCCACCTGGAAAAGTCCCAAGGCAAGCAAATGAGTGTCCCGAAGTGAGTAATTATTCAGACACAGGATAGAGTGCTAATTTGCAAACTCTTAAGGCAAATTAGAAATGTCCCATGGCTGAGCCGCCGTACATAAGCCAAACAGAACAAGGAGGGACAGGACATATTGCTGTGGTGTTGTTACATTGACAACATTATTATCCTGTGGGAAGAGATACTGAAACATGCCTTAAATTCTACATATGGATCAATTCTATCAATCTGTACCTACGGATTACCAAAACCATCTCGGACAAGGAACTTCCCTTTCTAGATCTGTGTATTTCCATTAACAGTGGAAAACTCTCCACCACAACCTGCAACATAACTACTGATTGTAATAGTCTACTATCATATAACAGTCACCACCAAAAAGCCCTACAGGTAACCTCCCATACGGACAGTTTTTGCAACTTCGTCGCAATTGCAGCAATGTCAATGACTTTGATTTACAAGCCACAGAACTCTCTACCAAACTAAGAATATGTAACTATGTATCACACACTGCTAATCTGGCACAAAAGAGGGCTTGGAATAACGATAGAGCAGTGCTCCTAGAACCCAGAGTGAGGACACAGGATGACACCATCACCTGTATTACTACCTTCACTCCCAGCTCTAACCAAATACAAAAGATTATACACAAACACTGGTCTATACTAAAGACAGGCTCATTGGATATTCCAACTGCCCGGTTTGCATTCAAGCGGACTTAGAATCTTAGGAACATGCAGATACACACCAGACTCCAAAGGGCACAAAGGATTGAACAACGCCCCTTCTGGATTCTGCCTCCGGTCACTGGGCACTTCTCTTGTGGCTCATGTGGGGTGTACCATGTGACGGAGGTTATGAACAAAATTAAGCTAGATTCCACTCACACATGGATGCTGAGTAGCCACACCAACTGCAATACAAAAAATAGTGAATATATGATCACATGCCCGTGTGCCTTACAATACATTGGTATGACGACCAGACCAGTGAAAGTGAGGATCTCCCTCCCCGGCAGCCTCATTACCTCTAGGCTGGCAGAGTACGGTAGGTCGCCGGTACATCACTACGCTGGACTCTGTGAGTATACTGAAGGAATCCCTATTTTCATCCTAAATATACCTTTGACCACCTCCTTGACTACTTGCTAATGCATACGTGTTTTCCATTAGTTTTTTCCCACAGCTAAGTGCGGTCCTCTGCCTACAACTAAGAGGCAAAAGTTGCACTCTAATAATACCACCCTTATTTGAGAATCTATATATTCACCACGTTACATGCATGGGTTTTGGGTTTGTGTTGTGTAGTGTCATGTGTGTTCACTTGCCTGTTTGTTTGCCTTATTTATATATGCACTGTTCACTGATAGGCATGATGTCGCCTGTGGCATGATTTTATCGGTAAATGCCTAATGCATATACTTGCCAATGAGGGGAAGTATCACCTTGCTACCCATCACTGTGATACCTCTTACCTGCTGTCTTCTCTTTTTTTGTTACAGGTCGGATTATGTGTTTTTTACCATATGAGGTTTATCTTACACTATACGGGTGATTTTGTGATTGGGTACTTATAGTAACATTACATCTACATTTCCAATCAGCTTTAGATTAGATTTAATATTTGGTACTGATGAATTGCCAGGGATTCTTTTGGACCACTTAAAGAAAGAAACATGTTGACCCCTGTTTACATCACTGTTTGAGCTGTCAAGGATCATTGTTTCCAGTATAGCCACCCCTTGTTTTTATTTATGTCAAGAGTACTGATATATTACATTTCAAATGGTACCGCTTAGCTATTTGTAGTCACACATTCACCAATCCACACCCACAGCACCTTCACTCTCATACTTCATCACGGCATCTTATTTTAAAGATCTCCAGTAAAGAGCCCCCTCGAAGGGCCCATTGGGCATTGCAGCACCGGCCCACGGAGCTGCCCGATGATAAAGAATGTCACCCATCTGGGTGTGTGAGGGCTCTTGTTTCTGATCAATCAGACCCCCCCCCAATCCAGTTGATCAGCCTTAGCGACTGACGGCTTCTTCTTCCCTCCCCTCACTTCACTGTCTAGGAACAGCATACCTTTATGGATTCTACAGATTGACTGTACCTTCATACAGAAGAAAGCAATCTGCAAAGCATCACATTGGTTCAAGTGTGGCACGTGCAAATCAACTATTCTGTTTAGCAAGAGATTGCAAAGTTTAACTGAAATGGGAATCCTAGTTTTTGGCCAAAGACGAGTGTCACTTCCCAAACTTCAGAGTGTCTATTGGAAATAGATCCTTACTGCACAGAATGGAGATGCCGAAGGACACAGTGAGCTTTGTTGCGTGAAACAAGAGAAATTATGGGGACTGACTTTCCAGATGAAGCAGGCTGTTTGAAAATGGAACAGTTTCCATGGGAACCCAATGGATTATAATTGAGATTATGGTCATGCAGCTTTTTTTGATCAACTAACTATGAATAGGCAGGGGGCAGAATGCTTTACAGTACTAGAAAGGCAATGATATGTCATGGACGCACCAACAGCCTGTAGCTTTTATTATTCCAATTCTGTGGACTGATATTCTGTGGCGTTCGGGTGTAGTATCCGGTCTATGCCTGGGTTTTTGAAGCTTTGTAACATTGTTATTGCTCAGACCAGTGCTATGTTTGTATATGCAGGCCTTTCAGGCCAAGTTGTAATACCAATAAAATCTGAATAAAATTAGTTATAAAACAAAAAGGCAATGATATCAAATATCCCCAAACTTCATACTACATTTCATTGTTATAAAGACTTGAATTTCCTAATGTGCATTATTAACTGAGGCTGATGAAGACACAACTTCACATTAATAAAATCATGAAACACCATAGCAATGGAGGCAGTGAAATGAAGCCCTGTAATGATTAACAACTTTTTATTTGGTGGAATTGTCATAAGGTTTCTGCACATACACAGAGCTATGCACAGGAAAATGGGACCCCGGAATACAGTGGTTTGCCACCATATACCGTAGCACCCAAAAACCCCAACCCAACTAGCTTAGCATCCCATTAGCACCCAAGTACCAATGATTAGACAACCCAGAACACGGTATCTTTATCTCAGGACTCGCAGAAGCAAGAACACTCTTTCGTCACTCACTCGTACTTGTCCACAAGGTGCGTAGGAAGAGACACTGGATAGGTTAAAATGTTTATTCCAACTTACGTGCTCTAATGTACAGTACACGTGTCAGTACTAATAGCATAATGCATATGAATAATATAAGCAGCATGGTTACAATTCCATAGAATACAAACGGGGAAAGCATCTCAGAGCTCAGTGGATAAACGTATAAATAACATTACCACCCTCCCCTTGCAGTAAGATAGTTTATTATAAAAATAGAAGACCTCTGGGCTTTGACTAGCGAACCCCCATACCTCAGTCTCTAGATGCAGAATTACATCAGCAGGACATCATAGCTCTTCTCACTGAAAGGGATTTCTCCAAGTGTGTTAAGCGCTAGGAAACCGCAGTATTAAAAGCACACAAAATTCTTCATGGCAATTGCACCTAATGTTATGTCTGGGTGCGCGAGACTGGCCATATCAGGAAGAACCAAAATACATTGTTATGTGACCTTGTACATGTTTGTGCAGACCGAGCCCAAAAAGGTGAACAACAGAAAATGCAGACAGTGCAAAAGAACTTGGCACAAGCAAAGGGCGAGGAGTCCCGGCTCAGTGTAACGTGCGCAAAGAAAAGCAGCATGGCAGCCAGGCCTAGGCCAACATAACAAGGCAGGCAACAATCCACAAGACACCCTCCCCTGGACAGTCCGGCGTCCAAGACAGAGGCAAAAAAGAAAAATCCAGTGTTGCAGAGGGAGCGCCCAAACGGCGAGGAACAAGTCAATCCATGATAGTGTAGGTGCAGAAAAAAGCCATACCCTCCAAAAGGACATCATTGGAATCGTCAAAAAACATAGATGCCATCCAATCCAAGAGATCAAAGAGCAGGGATGCTCCTCAGCAAAGGGAGCATCCAGAAGCAATGCGGGACAGCTTGCGTGATAATTGAAACAGCTTCTTTGTAGGAGATCCTGGGCAGCCGCCCAGATATCCCATTGCGCCAAAATCCCCAGTGCAGCCGCACGCGCCATACAGCCAGCAACGGAACAGTCCTGTTCATGGGCCTCTAAGGGACCCATCAACTGAACAAAATCCGGAACAGACAATGACGAATTGGAGAGGCAATAATCCAGAGTCCAGGTGAAAGGACAGCGGATACAAGTCATCACAGGTTGCACGCAAGTGAAATACGCAAAGCGGAATGAAAGAGTATATGACACACTCAGTGTCGCCAATGGCAGTACACCAAAACCAGCCAAGAGGCGCTCACGGAGCAGCCGTAGGCGTTCTGGATCGAGCAGGTCCCATCGGGGAGCAGCCATTGCGCAGAAAGCAAATTAAGAGCAAGACACCAGCCGCCAAAGCGAGGATCAACGGGAAACCGCCAAAGACACTGGAAAAAATAGAATGTATGAAAGCTGGGATGACACCAAAAATAGTTTGGAAGGAGGACACCAAGCCCGACCCCACGACCTTAAAAAAGTGTACTAGGCCTTCAGTGTTAGATGCGTTAAAAATACGATGTATTAACTCCCCAAAATGATGGGGGAGATTAGTGTTTAAAAGGGCCTGTATTTCACTGTGGGTACTCGCCACCTGGAGAATGAATGTCTCCCGGGCGGACGTGAGCATAACTTCCTCGTTCAATAATAGTGCCTTTATTCTGCTCAGTCTATTGAAATCTGCCTCCATGGTAGGGATGGAAGGCCAAATAGAGATATCAACCTTGCCATGAGGGGGAGGAAAAAGCACATTTTTGCAGCAGACAACCCTGTGCGAAACCGTTACAATGTAAGGAATGCCAGCCTGCAGGCCACAACAGTTTTCGTTATTTAAAAGTAAATAACTACCATTGGAAAGGAGAGTGAAAGTAGGAGAAATAACAGGAGCAGGAATACCTTTCAGCACACAAGCAAGATTAGGAGCGGAAACGCTACATGAGCCATGCAATTTAATGTGTTTACAAATAAGCGAATGACCCATAGTCGAGTCGCAGGACTCCCCGTGAGAAAAACTTCCGTGCCGTCCCGAAGGCATTTATACATGAAAGGCAAGGACCAGAGTTCATGCAGGAAAGCACTGCCCAAGGGCTGGTAACGGCCCACAGGGTAATGTTTCATGCACGAGTCAAATTCAAATAAGGAAAAAGGTAAAGCGATAACCCCATGAACTAGCCACACAGCAGAATCGAGTTCTGCAACAGAGAACGGCAAAGGATCCATCTTTTCGATATGTAATAAAGTGTAAGTTGCATCTTTCATGGACATGAATTGCTGTTTGTCAGTTAAGTTAAAAGGTAGAAACAAGGCAGAGGTGTTCAAAAAATGCCAAGGCACTTTACCTAACTTAAGCGTTTGTAAAGTCCATGCAAACTGCATAACTGAGCGCAATTGATTCTGACCATGATATAACACAGAAACATCATCTTGTACAATATCGACAACAGAGGACACAATATTCTCTAAAGTGTAAATGCGAGAAGACAGGGTATTAATACTATTGTCAACAACAGCAAGCACCTTTTCCAAATTTGCTTGATCTATTTCCCGAAGACGGGAAGCAGCTTCAATTTGTGATAGCTTCCAGAGTTCATTATACGTTTCATAAATGAATCTCTTAGGTCGGGGACCACGAGGTCCCAAAACAAAGTCGGACAGATCAATATTGCCTGAAAGGAGGGACAAATGTTGTTTAACAGAATCAAGGGACGAATGTTGCAGCCATTGTTTGCATAATTTACCAACAGAGTATGTAGTGACAGTACGGGCATCAGTAAACCTCGGATCAGGCCTATTCTGTGTGTAGCTAGCACCAGAATCGTGAAAACGCATTTGACATGCATTAGATGATATAGGCCATACTAACCAGGGTGACTGAACCAGCTCAGAAACATTAACCGAATTATTTTGTAACATTGCCTGCAGGGACACGAGGGACAGATTGAATCGTGAGCTTTCATTAGGAAAACTCGACAGGGATGGTATTGATGGCGTATTCAATTGTTTAGTGGTTGCTAAGCCCCAACATGTAGTCTGATAGATGGAGACATTGAGGAACATAATTTGGGCAGGGATGAGGCAAGCACGATGTAATGCCTCGGTTCCCTGTACCTGCCATGGCTTGGAGCCCCAAATAGATTTTAAATCCACTGTATTATCCCAATACTCATAACCACCCACAGCGAGGGCACTTAGAAAAGAACCTGAATAAAGCAATTTGGTGTGTGTTAACATAATTTTCTGAGTTGATGTGTTATTAAGTCTAAAATAATAGGATGCAGGGTTCGACCGATTAAAATCAGTAAAATAATTAAACTTATTTCGAAGAGTTTGAGAGCTACCTGGCAAGGGGTTTGGACAATGTTCCCATTGGGTATAGTTAACAGAACTACGCAGGGCACTGGGCTTATGGAGAAAATGATTACCCCAATGTTGGTAACAATACAAATCGGCAAAATTAGCAGAATTCATATATAAATCTTCAGCATTAAAAGATGCATAATATTTTAAATCGGCAAACAATGCTTCAACGGCATGCACATCCCAATCATCAGAATGAATATTATTTTGTACTACATCACCCATTGAAACACGAAGGACATTAGGTACATTAATAATTTCCGTCGGACCATGGATTTGATAGTTCACTGCATCCCATACGATGCCATCAGCAACTGGGAAAGCTGAAATGTTCACAAATGTGTGGTCACGCTTCATGATGTGAGACGAGGAATGAGGAGCCAAAGTTCCAGAAACATAGTCTACAGCAGAGCGTTCAGGTAAATAGTGACCATTAATTAGTAGAAAAAACACTGTGACAAAGCCAATGGACATGAACAAAAAAATCAAGACAAGTACCAACCAGATGTATGTCCAGGGTGGAATCAAAAAATTGTCTCTAAACCAGGATACAAAAATACTGAACTTGGATGGGACTTTTGAAGAGGTGGAATCCGAATCAAAGGAATAACGAGTCGGGCCAAGTGGCGTTATTGGTTGATGTGCCACCGATTCAGATGTAGGATATGTATACTCGTCCTCGTCGATGTTGGTGGAGAGTTGGGGATCAATTATAGTTTCAGGCAAAGTAGAGGATTCAGGCAAATCAACCATCTCAATTACAGCATCAGCGATCGTTCGTGCAGATGGACTATGAACATATGTCCGATAAATGGCAGGACAAGAGACCGCTGGTGTGACACTATTCAGGATCGGCCAGGCGCTGTAGCTTGACATTTTCAACTGAGATGTATCTGTTCTCTTTGCGACCAGGAAGCGGTGGTAAAATGACTGTACGTGTTCCCTTCAGGCCAAGAACTGGAACCGGTGCACGAAAAGAGGGGCCAAATTCTTTTTTGTTTTCAACCTTCTCTCGAACCAGTTCTCCAACTTTCGGAAGCCAGCCGGCTACCGGAATCTGCAACGCAGGATCTGTGGCTGAAGGCAAATGTGTAGTTGCAAGTTTGTCTCGGGCTTCTTGTAAGTCCTGTAACATAGCAGAATGGTTATCTACATCAAACTTGGCGGATTGCGCCGCGATGTCTGGACCCTCAAGGTCAGGCACAAACATTCTTATGCCAAAGAGCATTTCGTATGGGGTCCGCCCACCCAGAGGCCTTCTAAGGAGATTATTAAGTGCACGCTGAACGGTATACAAATGGGCCAGCCAGTTCCTGCCAGTACCTATAACCCTAGCTGTTAAGGATTGCTTTAAGTCACGGTTCATTCGTTCAACGATAGAGTTGCCCTCAGGCCTATACGGAGACGAAAATTTCACCCGCACCCCAAGCGAAGCCATTGCATCCTTGTAAGCCCTAGAGGCAAACGCTGGACCTTGGTCCGAATGGAAGGTGCCGCATGCGAAAATTCCCACAAAGACACGCAAATCCCTGATTACATTTCGGGCGTCAGCACTCCGTTGTGGCCAGACCCAGAGAAACCGTGTGCACGAGTCCACTGCCACTAAGATGTATTTATAGGCAGTGTCTGATGAAAATGGACCGCAGTGATCCAAGTAAACACACCCAAAGGGTCTGTTAGCAATGCAGAGCGGTGTTTGTGGTGGACGTGTTACCGTGGAAGGCTTAATCTGTTGACAAACGTCGCAAGAAAGCACAAAAGCACGGGTGTCTTTATATAACCCACGCCACCAATAACGCTGCTGCAAGATGGAAACCGTAGCTGACACACCTGCATGAGCAGAAGCCATGCCTTCGTGTGCAGCTGATATCAAGGCACTCCTGCGGTCCGCGTTGGGGATCAGCCGATCTCCAACGTCAGGTATAGTTACATAAGGAACCTGATCGGGACTTAATGTGTAAGAATACTTGGAAGGGAAATCTGTAGGGTAATTATTACCTTCCTTGGTTGCAGCAATAGCTGCTAATATAACAGGGTCTATTTTAGACATGGACCTGGTAACCGCTGCTACTGAACACGTGACTACTGCTGAACGGGCAGCCTCATCTGCCAGATCGTTACCAATAGCGTGTGCGCCCACCCGCTGATGGCCTAAGGTGTGAACCACCTGTGTGAGGGGCAGACGTTGTTGCAATTCTGCCACTCGAACCCAAAGCATTTTATGCTTAATTGTGCTCCCTTTTGCGTCCTTGTAGTCGTTTTTCGACCAGAAAAACAGATTGTCATTGTAAGACTGTACACAGTAGAAGGAATCACATACAATAAGAGTTGTCTCATCCTGAGAAGCGAACTCAAGTGCAAGTAGCAATGCATGCAGCTCGGCCAATTGTGCGGTACTATCTCCAAGTGTGCGAGTGTGCACTACAGAGGATTTGAACGTTCCATTTACAAAGGAACCCGCAACAATAGCACATGCAGCTGAATAAGCGTGCTTGGACCCAGTGGCCGGTTGCGCCGAACCATCGGTGTAGATCACACATTTGTAATCCTCAAGCGGTAGTAAAAACAAAGGAGGAGGATGAACGAATTCATACTGCAAAAACTCCTGAGTCTGCAGAGAAGAATCAAAAACAAAAGTGACGTCCGAAGACGTCAAGGATGTAGCCCATTGTATCCAACGGGGATGCATTGCTTTTGAGTTCGGTACACTTGCCTTTGTTACTGCCTCTAGGGCAGGACAGGGTGTTACCACCAGAATCCGCTTTCCCTGTGCCAGTGCGCGCTCTTTTAGAATCGCCATTTGCACTGCAGTTAGAACTTTTTCGACAGATGTAAAGCGCAATTCAGCGGAAGTGTACAGATGTGACTTGTATGCGATGGGTACTGTATCACCTTCATTAAAGGTTAAGTATGTGAATCCCACCGCCCCCGGAATTATTCTAATCACCAGGTTTGTGTGGTTATCACGAGTCAAAAGATATTTAGACTCCAATAGGTCTGTCTGCAAAGACTGCAGAATTGAGGTATGCTCAGGCAGCCAGCAAGACCTTGAATAAGTAGGTTGTATCAAAGCATACAAAGGCTTGATACGCTGGGCATATTCGGGAATGTAAGTACGCCCGAAATTCAAGAACCCCAGCAAAGACTGAAGTTTCTTCAGAGTATTTGGGGGCACAAATGTGCACATTTTTCCAAGAAATGGGGGGCTAAGCCCTTACCTTCGTTATTGAGCTCATAGCCCAAGAACAGAACGGTAAATTCAGCAATGTGTGACTTAGCAAAGTTAAATTTGTAACCCTGCTCCGCGAATTCAAGAATAATGCGGTCCACACGGGACAAATGCTGAAATAATTCGTCGTCCGTCAGATAGATGTCATCTACGTACGAACATGCGTCTTGATCAATGTCATTTAACAAAGAAACAACACGGGCGGCGAATATACCCGGACTATTTTTGTAGCCCATGGGTAAACGCCGGAACTGGAATAATTTACCACCGGAAGTGAATGCGGTCCATTGACCACTCTCCGGGGCTAGGTTGTGCGTGTAGAAACCGTTTGAAAGGTCAAGTGTCGTTTTGTATTTTTTACGAACAAGACTGTCTACAAGCGCAGAACTGTGTGTATTTTGCACCGCAAAGTTCCGACAATGAGTATTTAAATGCCGGTAATCCAAAACTAAGCGGTACGATCCATCGGGTTTAGAAACCACGAAAAGGGGATTGTTCATAGGTGATACGCATGGTTCAATTACTCCCTGATATTCCAACTGTGTCAGAATTTCGGAGACGGGGCCTTTTGCCTGCCGTTTGATGGGATATTGGGGTTGTGGCTGCGGTAGTGACCGCAAAGGTATTGCATGAGGAGGTGATTCTTCATCCCATCCCACATGGTTGCGGTATAACGCTGGTGCCAGGTACACAGCCCACTCAGCTGCAAGTGCTTCAGCTTTGTCTTTTGGGACATGCCGTGAAAAGCTTGGAAGGATTACCTCCTCTCCTTTATGTGCAGCTAAAACGAATGGGGGTGGCCAATCCACCTCTGCTAACAAAATGTCATATGAAGAGGTTAGATTTTCCCAAAAAATCCCTTTTATTTCACGCGGTATATCACCTTCAATTTGGATGACTATGTTGTAAAGTCTGTCAGGGGGTGCCACTCTCGTGTCAGCTGTCTCTACTGTAACGAATGTTTCAGTTGCTGTCGCCTCCATATGAGGACGTAGCACCTCCCGCACTATGGTAACTTCCGCGGCGCTGTCTAGGAGGGTCACTGCCCACGTCCAATTCTGGAGTCTCGTTCTCACGGTCTGAGGCATATTTCGCTGTGACAGCGGCAACCTTTTTCTTCTGAAATTGCGGTCGAGGAAGATGAAAGTCTTCTGCTTTCCCTCTGACTTGTTGTCGAGGTTGGTCTCGCTCCTGGGGAGCCTCTCGGCCCCTTCCTCTATCTTGCCGTCCTCCTCCACCAGCCTGTGACGACGTCTGGGCCTGTGAAGAACGAGGAGAACGCGTATCAGAGCTCTGAAACCTTTCTGGTGATTTAATCCTTGACCTATCACGTAAATCATAAGTACGTTCAGAAGAAACCGAAACTGGGGAAGCGCCTCTCGACCCCGGCATCTTTTGTTGCTTACCCTGTTTTTTCTGTCTCCAACTCTTTTTAGTGAAGACTGGTTTATCATCTTTCTCAGATGCACTTTTTGTTTGTGTAACTTGTGTTTGCGATTTAGTTTGCATTTTTACAAAAGGCTTGTTGCCAAGGCTATTTCTTCCAATTGTTTTATAAGCCCGGGCAATAATTTTCGGTAATTCGCGGGGCCTGTCCAACTCTGGGACCAAAGCCAAAGCATTCGCTACTTGAAAGTTCATAGCATCGCCCTTGACATTTCCAAGGATCAGCTCAGCTACTACATCAAACACTCCCAATAGTCTCATCCCTAATTCCACAGCCGCTTCAGGGCCATGTTCGTCCTGTACTTTTTTAATTACAGAGGGTAGAACCGTCATGGAAGGAGTTCCAAAACATTTTGAATAAACTGCTGCGAATACCTTACCCCAGTTTTCACATGATGTCAAATCGGGGATTATGTCTTTTGGCAAACTTATCGTGAGGATGCGGTGTTTATCTACTGGGGATGTATGGGGAAACACTGCTTCTATCTGATCGAACTTTTCTGCAAGCCAGTAAGGATAGTCGTCCTTATTTTGTGGACGTTTGCCCATCACAGAATTTACCATGACAGGACTTATGGTCACTCCAGCTGCAATAGCTGGTTGGCCAGCGACTACAGGAGCAGCTCCATGGAGACTACCTGTAACGTATGTCACTAAGGCTCGATGCACTCGCACCAGTTCTGTATGCATAGTGCGCAGATCCGCAATCGGTAATGCCAGATAATTCGGATACGGGGTATACCCGGCCAATACAGGCCAAGTGGCCCCCTCAATGGATAAGGGGCCTAAACGAACTGCGGTATTTGGTTGTGGTAGGGCGCCATTAAACCAAACACGGTGCTGCCAAGCCGTGAGAGGCACTTCAAGTTTAGTATAGGGTCGATAGGCAGCAGGAATAGCGGTGGGTTTATATTCATGAAACAGTTTATCACCTGCATCCACCGCCTCAAAAGTGATCCAAGTGTAAAACACTTCAAAGTGATAAGCCGCATCGGCTTGAACCACAAAGACCAACTCGACCCCAGTATCGGGCACTCCATACACAGCTAAGTGGTCTCGGAGTGCTCCTCGACTATGTGCAGCTATCGCCACACCAGCCATGACCAAACAAATATATTCGACAACCTAACAGGGAGCACAAAATGGGTTATTTATGTAACCTTTTTAATAACTTCAAGCTTGAAAGAACCTATAAAGCGTTCAATATAGGAGGTATCACCGTCACTTACGCCTCCGGAAGCGTACGTGAGGGTTTTGTGGACAAGCACAAGTACTACTCAAGCGTCTCGCAGTTAAGCAGCCCCACGGTGGTCGCGCCATGTCATAAGGTTTCTGCACATACACAGAGCTATGCACAGGAAAATGGGACCCCGGAATACAGTGGTTTGCCACCATATACCGTAGCACCCAAAAACCCCAACCCAACTAGCTTAGCATCCCATTAGCACCCAAGTACCAATGATTAGACAACCCAGAACACGGTATCTTTATCTCAGGACTCGCAGAAGCAAGAACACTCTTTCGTCACTCACTCGTACTTGTCCACAAGGTGCGTAGGAAGAGACACTGGATAGGTTAAAATGTTTATTCCAACTTACGTGCTCTAATGTACAGTACACGTGTCAGTACTAATAGCATAATGCATATGAATAATATAAGCAGCATGGTTACAATTCCATAGAATACAAACGGGGAAAGCATCTCAGAGCTCAGTGGATAAACGTATAAATAACATTACCACCCTCCCCTTGCAGTAAGATAGTTTATTATAAAAATAGAAGACCTCTGGGCTTTGACTAGCGAACCCCATACCTCAGTCTCTAGATGCAGAATTACATCAGCAGGACATCATAGCTCTTCTCACTGAAAGGGATTTCTCCAAGTGTGTTAAGCGCTAGGAAACCGCAGTATTAAAAGCACACACAATTCTTCATGGCAATTGCACCTAATGTTATGTCTGGGTGCGCGAGACTGGCCATATCAGGAAGAACCAAAATACATTGTTATGTGACCTTGTACATGTTTGTGCAGACCGAGCCCAAAAAGGTGAACAACAGAAAATGCAGACAGTGCAAAAGAACTTGGCACAAGCAAAGGGCGAGGGAGTCCCGGCTCAGTGTAACGTGCGCAAAGAAAAGCAGCATGGCAGCCAGGCCTAGGCCAACATAACAAGGCAGGCAACAATCCACAAGACAGAATGATCTACAGCAAGAACCATACTCTTGTTGGCCCTTCTGCTCAGTGATTAGCTGAACCAAGCACTTGAACATGAAGAAAACATTATTGAGTCTGCCAATTAGAAAGATCCGAAAGTTTGCCAAATTACCCCCAGGCTGACAATTAATTCCATTCAAAGTTTCTTCAAGTCAGCAAGTCTCTCACACAGCAAAACACCTATTGTGTACCTGTGTCTACGAACAATTTTCCATTTTGAAAAATGATCTACATTTGGCTATCTTCCCTCTGGTCTTTTGTTTCTGGAATTCTTGGAATTAATGAGTGAGGCTGATCTTTATTAGCTAAGGATGATCCTCTGGGCATTCACTCAGAGTGCCTTCAGTCAAATGCCAAACAAAGCAATCAGCAACAACCCAAAGGTACAATGCTAATGCCCCTATTCTTCACCTCCTATGTAGCCCACGACTTTACTCACAAGTCCCTCCCTTTCCCATACTTTTTCACATACACATACACAAACAGAAGCTCCTCCGCAACACACAACTTTCCATCACACAAAGCCTTATTCACATGACCACAGAATACACCATTATTACCACACCGCAACTTGTCACTCCAACCCCTTCTGTACTACTCAGGCACATCGATGACAACACCACTTGCTGATAATAAACCGCAGACCTCATACTCTCAAACACAAAAGGTGCACTATTCAGAGAATTCTGACTCAGACTCATCTCGTCTCTGATTTTCCATAATTCCATACCAGATGGCTATACAATCCTTCACCAAACAGTTGCTACTAAAATGGTATTCTACTCCACAAGATTTATTAAATGAAATGGACTCAAATCATTTATCTCAGGACCCAGTGCTTCATTAAATATCTCCTCTGACCACATCACTCAAGAACAATATGGTTTATTTACATATTATTTGTGACTTTTGTCAAACGTCAACCAAGCCTACTCTACAGACCATACCGCTGTGTCATAATATTCCACTGCACAATCAAATATTCTGACCCTTTTACTGCCACCCTAACACTCTCAGCACCTATAATGGTGTTTTCAAACTTCAATGTGTGTCATCCAGTAAAGCCATGAAGGAAGCATTTACAGAAGTCCTCATCTATACAAAACACCAGCCCTGCATCCTTACACTCCCAAAAACAACACAATAGTTCTTAGTATTTCCAGCACACTCTCTCTCAATTATCTAGGGATCTCCTCTTACTAGAGAGTGGATTAAACAACATGCAATCATATTTAAAAAAAATGCTGCACCATCTGCACAAGTAAAAGGTTCAAACTATTCCACCACAAACAACCACCAGAGAATTCATGTACTTGCCGATTGATACTAGACATTAGGCACTCATTACACACCCAGACATTCACACAGTTGACAATGATAGCCTTCTAGATCCACTGAGCATAACACTTCACATTATTGTTGATTTTCGTTTGTCCTCTCAAAAATCCCAAATCAAAAACATCCCCACCTTGTTACACACAAGAGCACATTTCCACAAGAGCATACAACACTGGGAAGAGCCCCACATGATGAAAACACAAAATCTACAAAACCAAACCTCAATACTACCTTAAAGCCCAGGCCAACTATGATAACTCCTCAAGTTAGTAAATCACTGCTTCAGCCCAGTCTCCCATCACACACTGCATACACAATTCAAATGAACTCAATAACTGTTTTGAAAGCAAAATCAACCGCTTCCCATTTTTAGCACAATCCCAGATAGAACTGTGCCCATCCAACTGTTACTCCATATTGATTTTCACCAAGTACTCCATATATACCAGTCTTGATTCTACTCCTGTTGTAGTAATCAGAATCAATCCAGGTGAGTAATTATGCATTAGAAATCCAGAAGAGTGAGACCACTCTCTTCTGTCATCTAGATTTGAGTCCAGTGTTTGAAACTGTTGTTGTTCTCCACACCATTCTCCTGCTTAGTACTCCTATCTGACTAACAAAAGTGCATCTATAATCCCCTCTCCGTCCCAGTAATTTGGTGCAACCTATAATGTTCAATAGAATCCCCAATGTTCTTTAAATTCTATATGTAGCCTGTGGGTTCCTGAACACTAATCAAAAATGTTCATGTACAAATGCGCAAATTTGACAACATAATGACAATCAACGTATGACAGGGCACCTCAAATTCACTGAGACACAGCTATCTAATGTTTATCTGAGTCTCAACCTCACTAAAATAGAGCATGTCCACATCATTGGCGACTCACTTCACTTTTAGACCCAAAGCAGACTCTATAAAGTGCCATGATATACTTTCTACCGCTTGTTTATCCTCTGTGCTCAGTATCATCCGCTCAAAACTGTCATTTTGGAATTTTGGCTTCACATTCTGCATTCACACATTGTCAATGCCATGTTATGGCCATCGTCATAAAAAAGGCTCCACCTTGGCCTGACTCTCAAACATATGGAGAATCATTAGGCCAGACATGATAGCCAGAAAACACAAAAAGAAAGAGCAAGAAGGCCCAAACCAGACTCTGGAACAATCTCACTTTCAGTTTGAGACTATGTCCCTCCTTCCAGGATTACAGGAATTGCTAAATACTCTCTTTTATGATCAGTCTGTTCAACTTCCAGCTATCTTCCAACTCCTCCCTTGCAATCTAAGATTTCCTCCCAACCATACATTCAACAGCACATCAGGGCCTCTTCCTCACTTCTTGAGTTTCGCAAGAGGCTGAAGACCTGGCTCTTAGAATGACTGTGCAGGGACCACACAGCCACTCACCTGCTCAAGCGCCTGGATACCCTCATGGGTGATTAGAACGCTCTACAAATATACATAACATAACATAGCAAAACATCTATTTCTGTGAAGGGATATTGTATATTTAGTCCTGATTGGGCCTGAATGTGTATATTTCTCCTCTAATACCTCTTAAATAACCTTTGACGTTTAGTAATGGCTATTTGTTCACATATCTCGGACCGGGGTCCCTTCATCAATGTGAAGTGAAGCGGTGCTCTTACCTTTTAAGGGGGGTGTGTGATAGACTTCCAATAGGTGTGAGAGGCAATGCTTGCCAGTATGCACTTAAGCTTGGTGGCTAATATCAGATATTCTGGCCCAGATTTAAATACAATTCATGTAGCGCAGCAAGTAGCGTTGCCACACTGCATTGTGTAAACAGAGGAGAGCTGAACAGGGCAATAGCTGTCAAGATATAGCACTGTTCTGCCCTCTCCCTGTGCTGGCACATTTTTGTCTGCAATGCGCCAATGCAGGCATCCTTGTGTCATACTGCAAAGGTGTCTGTGTTCTGTGATTCATAATTTGTGCACTGTCAGGAGTCTCTTCCAGTATGAAAACTATGCTTCAAGGCGTTTTGCTGTTTGTGTGTGTGCTGGTGAATGCAGCACACAAGCAAAGGAGACACGAGGAGAAATTAAAATGTTTCCTTGATGAGGTGCAGGATTTTGGCGTAAATCCCTGTCTACAATTCTCTGTAGATAGGGATTTGTCTCAAAACATAGGCGGCTCATGGTGAAGCCCATGCACTACTTGTGGAATGCCCCCTTGAAGCAAAGTAATGTTAGGCAGAACATTGCGCAGTTTTGCATTACTTTGGGTTACAATCCGATTGGAAATCCCACCATAACGCTTTGCATGGGGTTTGCGTTAAAAAACAGGTATGCAAACTTGATGCCAAGTGTTTGTAAATCTGGGCCTCTGTCTCCATTTTATGATAAATAAACCTGACGTAGCAAGCATGCTCACATACCACCTTTAAACAGTTTCTCTTTCACTAATTACTTTTAAGTTTTTCATATATTATAAATAGCATGATTTGACTTAATTACATTTGGGGAACACAGAAAATAACAGAAATAATTTTAATAATACAAAAAAGATGTTTAGCAGCAAAAAGCTGGGATTGTATGAAGAGGTTTTTTGGACCTTTTCGCAAAAATATTTTCTTTCATTTAACCTTCTTTCTGAACCGAAATAATACATTTTACGGAACTTCTTCTGCATAGTGCAATCGGCATCAAATACACAGTTAACATCTATTATTATGTTATAGCATTTATGTTTGTAAATTTAAAAGAATATTCAGAAGATGATTCTTAATGCAATAACCATGTTGATTAAAACAATTATTGTTGAAATGTAATTTATGATGGATCCACACTTTTATCTCTTCAAAAACTGTTTCTAGATAATATTTTTTTCGTTGTTTCTGGGATTCTGTATTGACAGACTTTTGCGATGAATTTCTGACAACACTCTGTACTGCGTGTGTGGGAGGAGTCCTGCACAGACTAGCCGAAGAAGCCTAATTTATGTAGTGAGGAGACACCACGGCATCCATCATGCCCACGCAAGGTGTGGCTTGCTGCGCAAGCTGCCTGTGTCTGAACATTGCTTGTTTTCTGAGGACACCCTCAGTCCCCGGCATCAAGTGCTGACCGGCGTAAAGGCAATGCGCTAGCTGGTCGGGGCAAGGGGGGTATTCGGGTTTGCGTGTCCTGGACCCTGTACCCCTGCATAATGCCTGTAAGAAGAGATCCAGAGGTTTACATAAGAGTACTGAAAACCTGCCCATATATGTTAGCATGCATCAGTGTTGTGTTTATATTAATGCCCCGTGGTTCCCACTTCTCTCCATATGCATTTTCCCTGACATATTGAATGCGCTTTCAAAACGTAATATTGCTTTACTGATTCATGATTGACACACCTCATTTCCTTTGTAGAATAACAGAATACATTATTCTAATCAAAGATTATTTGCAAAGAAACCAACCTGGCCTGAATGCACCAAGAGTACAATAGGGAAGACGTATCTGGAGTAAAGATCCTTACATCATCACTGTGGCTCCTGATCTCAAAGCTACAATCTGAACTTCTAATAACAGCTTTCCCAATGCGCTTAGTTTACGGATGACACCCTCACACTTTGAGAATATGAGTGTTTTCCGTAAGTAGAATCTCGCCACAAGACTTGCTCGTAGGTTCGTCCCCTTAGTGCTCACCGCCTCGCTGAGCTGCTGGCTGCAGCTCATGGCCAAGCTGTGGTGGTGACTTATGAAGGCACAGGAGCTAAGGAGCTTCAACCCAGGTTGCAACCCAAACGTGGTGTCCTGCAGGCCAGCCAACACTACACCTGCCTCTCTCAGAACAGCGCCCAGGACATAGCAGACAGAGAACAGAACACGCAGGGTTCTGACGTTCCAGAAAGGTAAAACATCAACAAACAACTACATGCGTATTTTAACGCTCCCTTATCATTGCAGTCACTTTGCATAGTGACAGGGTTTGACCAGGCTACGCTGTGTTTGGACACATAAGTGAGCTAACCGATCAAGTTAACCCGAGTGTGATTTCTATGGAGGACGACCCTTGCTTGGTGTGGCATGCCAAATAATGAATACACATTTGAAAACCGGAAAGCAACCAAAACTAACATCTGTTGTCTTCCTTAACACTGTTTCCTTGACAGCCGAGAGCTAATGGTGGTGCTGTGGAAGGAATGCGGAAGGGGATTGAAGAACCTGGTATTGCACAACTTGCCAGCAGTGCATTTACAAAAAATATAATATTGAGGTTTGTAGCCTTAACTTTTTACATCCTTTGCAGAGGACATATGGAGGAGTCCCACACAAGCAGAGTGTTGATTCACCACAATTTCAGTGGCAACGGAAGTGACATCACTGAAATTGCTACCCCCGTCCCCCCCCCAAAAAAACATCACAGGGCTGATACTTTATCTAACCCCTTGCCTCTTAATAGACTCCTATTTATTACTGAGAAGCTATGATGAGGGTAAGGAGTAGAGCTCTGCTTCTTTTTTGTTTCCGCAGTTTCCTTCATGACGCCAGGCACCAATGGAGTGAAGGGAGAATAAAAAGCAAGCCCTTGATAGCAGCTGCTACCCCTGGCTACACCTGACAGATGTACCTGTACCTTGGAAGCCTATGGCAAGGCGAGAAGAAGTGTACCTAACAGGCACTGCGTCTTCTGTAAGGGCTGAACACAACAGTAGGACATTTGACACCAACAACAACAAACAAAACACATTTAGTGAACAACTACTGCTGCATTTTGTCTTAGGAGACTTACATCTGTACATATTCAGTACTTTAAAATGCTTTTTTACTGAATGCAGTCACCAGTCTATCGGGTGGGCTGAGTTTGGTTTAACAGTAATGATAAATTAGGGAGGATTTCTCTATGCATTAATTCCACCTTTAGGATCAAAATAGATAACTACGTGATCAATGCAATTTGAGGAGGAATACAAACGGAGCAAATACCACATTTATTGTATGCAAATTGTTAGAACTGGGGGTCTCTAGTTGGCAATGGTATGCACCTTTGTCCAAATAGGGACCCTTGCTTCTAAGTCAGGGAAAGGGGATTACACACCTGGATAACCCCTGCTCACCCCCTTGGTAGCTTAGCACGAGCAGGCATCTAAGGCAGTGTGTTAAGCATTTGTGAACACATACAGTAATACAGTGAAAACACTACAGATGGACACCACACAGGTTTTATAAAAATAAGTATTCTTTATATAGATTTATCACAAGACCACAAACGACAAAAATCCACAATACTGTAATCAATAATACTTCAAGATGGTAGAAATGGTTTAAAAATAGGTTCTTCACTTAAAAGCAGTCTTTAGCAACAAATAACCCCAACTGGAGTTATCACGACGTCGAGATCAAAGAAATCCCAAAGTACGGCGCCGACCGCGAGGTGCGCGGCGTCGGGCCCGGAGTCAAAACAGACCCACAAAGAACAGTACCTTGGAAAAGCGAAAACAAAGACAGCTCACGGCGTCGTTGGCGCGTTGCGGCGTCGGTTCCTTGCTTCGGAGGAGATGATGCGTCGGGACCTGGATGCTTGCGCAGGCAGGGGAGGCGTCGGTTCCAGACCAGAGAGGAGGTGACGTCACGATGGCGCCGAGGCCACGGTTCCGTACGATGTCACGATGTCGATAGATTCTTGACCACCCACGTCGACGATCGGCTCCGTGATGATGTCAGCTTTGGAGTCGATGCGGCACAGCAGCAGGCATCGGGCCGGCGTCGTAAGTCGGAGCAGCGCTCACGGCTATAGCAGGCTTACGATGTCGCTCGCTGGCGTCGAGGTGGCACGTCCGTTGGCGTCGAGTCTTCGTTGCAAGTCGGAGCAGCGCTCACGGCTTCGATGCAGGAGACGGTGTCGCTCGCCGGCGTCGGTGTTGCAAATTCCTTCTGTAGCACCAGAACAGCAAGTTCCAGATGCAGGGAAACAGAAGGGGGTGAAGTCTGGTATCCCTGAGACTTCGGTCAGGAGGCAAGCTCAAATCAAGCCCTTGGAGTAATATTCTGCAAGATGATGAAAGTTCTTTAAAAGTTTCTTCTCCTTTCCTTGGCAATGAAGAAACCACTGCAGGCCAACCCAGCAAACAGCACACTTGGCAGAGGGGCAGTCCAACTCCTGCAGCTTCCTTGGTTCTTCTCCTTGGCAAAAGGGTTGTCTTGTTGTTCCAAAAGTGATCTAATTTCCTAGGGGTCTGGGTCCCCTTTTTATACACCTTTTCTCTTTGTTCTCTGAAGGCAGAGAGGCCTTTGCCTAGTCCAAAACCAGTTCTGGTCAGTCCTGGAGCACTTTGTTTACAGGACTCCTTCTTTCCTTTCAGAATGTGGGGCAGGGTGCTCAGTCGCCAAGAAGGAGGCGGAGCCAGCATTGTGGAAGGCAGGCACAGCCCTATTCAGACCCAGGTGCTTACTCCTCCCACCACTTGGATGCAGATCTCTCTATTCAGTCCTGTGCTGACTCACCCTGTCTCCTGGAGCCACCCCCAGCTCCTGTCACTCACAAAGCCAGACACACAATACACAACCTAGCAGAGGCAGGTTTGGAAGGTTAGGCAAGAAAATACACACTTTCTAAAAGTAGTATTTTCAAACACAGAATGTTAAAATCAACTTCACTAAAAGATGTATTTTATCATTCTGAGTTCAGGCATACTAAATTCGTTTTTCTACCATGTTCCCTGGGTCAGTTAGGATTATAAGATGTAATAATCAAACTGCCCATTCTGGCCTATGGGGAACAGGTAGCCTTGCAATAGTGAAAAACGAAAATGGCTGTAATTCACTATTAGGACATGCCACACACACCAGGGCATGTCCTACCTTATACTTACAATGCACCCTGCCCTTGGGCCTACCTTAGGGGTGTCTGATATGAAGATAAGGGAAGGTTTAGGGACTGGCAAGTGGGTGCACTTGCCAAGTCGACATGGCAGTCACAGACTGCACACAGGCTCTGCAATGGCAGGCCTGAGACGCACTTTACAAGCTGCTTCTGTGGGTGGCACAACCAGTGCTGCAAGCCCACCAGCAGTATTTGATTTACAGGCCCTGGGCACACATGGTGCACTATACTAGGGTCTGACAAGTAAATCAAATGACCCAATCATGGAGTCACTAATCAATACATCAATTTAACATAGGGAGCACTTGCACTGTGGCACTGAATAGCAGTGGCACAGTGCCCAAAGCATAAAACCAGCAAAAACATATCAAAACAGAGGAGGCAATCAGTAAAAAATGGGAGGAAGACTCACGCCAATGATACCAGGTCTAACACGAATGAATCAATTATAATAGGTGATAAGAGAAAACGCAGTAAAACTGTTGTTTAAAACAAGGCTGCTAAGACTCATTATGTACCATATAATATCAGCATTATAATCCTGTACTCCAATAAAGTATATTTCTATATAATCATGCAAGCATCAGTTCATATTAGTGGACTTCTACAACAACTTGCAGGCAAATTCAAAGAATTTCATAAGCTTGCTAATAAAAGTACCAGGTTGCAGTGTAAAACAGCACCTGGTCGCCTCCTTAATTGTTCTTATATTTGCTTTTATAAATGCGGTTCACGGATACTTTTTCTGTTGGTCCAGCAGTTTTGGGCAGAGACAAATAATATGTTCAGAAGATTATACCAAAGTAGACATTATGTAGCTGGTGGTTCTTTATGGGAGTGCTTTCTAAGCATTTAGGAAATAGTGCAAGGTTTTTGAATATGCCTACATACCTGAGTGAAGACACACAGTTGCACACAAACAACCGGCAGCAGGTAGGATAGATGGGTGCCTGGTGAATGTTTGCTCCTTGAAGAGTGGCGGAGGCTTCTAAATGATATAGGAGACCCATTTGAAGACACCGAAGGACTGATATTGAATTATCATAAGGACTACGATTTCCAAAAATAGTAAGTAACTTGTGCTCTTCTGCACTGTTAAGAATTTGCTATTGTCCATGAGAGAACTGAAAATATTATTGATGACCCAAAAACTGCACACTTAATATAGAAATATAAAATTTGATAGCATATAATGCCCCACCCATTTAGCCAATTACCTACCCACACTAATCATAAACTTAACCAATGATTACCTGCTGTAAGCACTCCACTGTACATGTCCCTTACATCTGCATATGTTGTCCCTTCCACTTGTCCGTGATGGAATGCTCCTTGCATTTACTAATGTTTCTGACAAATATGTTTTCAATTATAATACTGATACTTTTGAGTTCTGATTCTTCCACCCCTCAGTTTCCAATAAGGAACTTCTGCATTCAAATTCTATCAGAATTTAAATAGAACAGTTTCGGCCTCCCCTCTCTGTTCTTAGGCTTCATCCCGTCTTAAGGGGGAATTGAAATGACATTTCATGCTCATGGCACTTCATATGTTACACCAGCAGAGCTATGGGCTCACTTAGAGAAGGAAACTGGACAATGAGGACACTGGACATGAAGATCTTGAAACCACTGGAGAATTACAAGGGATAGGCAAAAAGCAAAAAAGTGGTCTGAAGGCCCAACTGTCGGCACGGTGCTAGGATTTTCAATCCTACATTTACACAAGCAGAGTTAAAAGAATCCATCGATATTCTTCAATTCTGGCGCCACAACTATCGACATGTATAGCTTGATCTGGCATTAGTGAAGTGTGGTGGCAACATCTGGGCTCATGCATACAGAAGCTGGCTTAAAACCACTCCTCAGATTCACACTGTAAGTCAAAGCACTTCAATCTGTGGGACATGCCTGACTGGGGGTCCATGGCTTTATTCCCAGGGGAAGCAAATGCCTCTGCAAGTACTTGTAAAGAAAGATGGCCTGGAAGCGAGACCTTGTTTATTTGTCGTGTTTCCAGGCTG
This sequence comes from Calotriton arnoldi, assembly GCA_963921515.1. Lineage (NCBI taxonomy): Eukaryota > Metazoa > Chordata > Amphibia > Caudata > Salamandridae > Calotriton > Calotriton arnoldi. Next base: position 2,240,618 of record CAWUFW010000108.1, on the reverse strand, counting down.
TTTACATTTACAGGAGGCAAGGTGCATAAAAAGCATAGGGACTGTCCTCCTGCATCCTGTGGGCGCAGAGATCAGTGAGTGTGGTGGCAGGTAAAGACATGCTTAAAAAGAACAAAATATTTTTTAACTATTTTGTTCTTTCAATTTCAGTTTACGCATACATAATAACACACTCATCTTGAATGAAAATGCAAGTTAAAGTAATGGGTGGGAAATCCATTTTCTTACGTTATGAAACCTAAATTGGTTAATGCAATCACAGCAGATATGTGTGTGTGTGGCTAGACAGTCCCAGCATTGACTCCTGGATGTTGCAGTGAGGAACAGCGACTTGTTTATTTATAGTGTTACAAGGTCCCAGCTTATGACAGAAAGCCCTGTGAATATGTGAATATAAGTTAATATTTTAAAATTCCATTACACACACTATGTGATAGGATGCCACAAATTGATTTAGTGTCTAAGGCAAAACAATTTCTTTCAAAGTATATGTTTTAGTTATACGTAATCAGGCTGTACCTGGTGCAAACGTTTTTATAACTGTTCATTAAAACGATGCATTGCAGAACTCACTCTCTTATATTATCTCTCAAAAATAATAAATCTTTGTCAGCATGAAGCGTAAACCCCATAAATTAAAGTCTATAAGACTCCCAAGCTGCCTGTGAATTTGGTGATTAACCAATCACATACATTTACATTCCTTTCAGGTATCAGACATTCTGGTGAGAAGGCCTGTTTCTTTAGCTCTTTGTACCTCTGACAGCTTCACAGCCAGGTGACATGACACCACCTTCTTTTTCAGCCAGAGGCACCTCAAGGTCTGCATTACCCATCCAGATATGGGTTTTTTTTAAACAAAAAGTATAAGAACTGTTTTTGTAAAATAAAAAAAGCATAAGCACATGGGTCCCCATAGATCCCACCCACTTTGACTTATGTTTACATGCAGATATCCGTTCAGGTGAGTTGAGGAAGTGGCCAGGAAAAGGCCCATATTCAGATGCAGAGCCCTGAAGGTCTGGACCACTGTATCGTCAAAGTAATGGCCCTAGAGAAAGAGGAAAGGAACAAGATACGTGAATGCCATCAAAGAAATGGCCCAGATGAAGGGGCACTATATGTGAGCTAATATATTTAATTTACAAATGGACAGAGACAGCTTCTTCAGAGAGATGCCTTGTGGAAAGGAGTGAGATTCAGGGGCCTATTTTTTTTCTTATTTAAATGGCCATTATGACCATTGGTGCAGCAGGGGCACTGGCTCCATGAGGTACCACTGCACCATATTTATGGCTATTTTACCATGAAAAATGGGAAACGTGGGCCTATAATTCATGCTAGCATTAAAGCCCACATCACCCTTGTTGTTCAGGGAGCTGGGTCCAAGCAACAGGGGCGAGATGTGGGACTTTTATCCCTTTTTTTTTAGCACCAAGGGATAGACAGCCTGCTTTGGTTCTCTGGCCTAGGACTGATAGCCCAGTGGAGTGGGCAGAGGATGCAGGGCCTTAGGTATTATTGGTGCTGAAGGTACAGTGACAGTGAGGCCCAGTGGTGTGAGTGGCGAACTAAACTCCAATGATGGCTCTGTTACTATCCTTTCTTGCACTCATTAAGGCTCAGTGTTTCCTGGTTGTGGCAGTGTTGATTTGGGCCTAAGAGCAGTGACCCAAGGGAAGAGAGGAGACACCATAGCCTGGACACAGAGAGATCATGGAGAGCAGGTGGGGCAATATGAGGGATAATGTTTTCAATGAAGGAAGGGCAAAGACAGCCCACTTTGCATGGTAGTAGATATTATTAGAGAAGCTGGTGCAGTGGCAATGGGCTTCAATGGTGTGAGCCGCCCACTCCACTGCATCAGTTATGACTGACTTACTTTACAAAAGGTGCATGGGAGCTCATTTTCTTTGCCAGCGTTAGAGTTGAAGGCAATCTTTCAACACATCAGAGCAAGCGGCAAAATGTGGGAGTTCATTTTTAAGTCGAAGCCTACCAGACAGTGGAGCTGTCTGGTTTGCTGACGACATCTTGGGGAAATTCGGAAAGCTTCCCTTGGAATGCATTCTATCCATTGCTTACCATTAGCTTTGTGTTTTTTTACTCACATAAGCTTGCTTTTTTTTTGGCTGGTTTTATGTGTTTTAGGCTGTCCAGCTTGAGTTCGTCTCTTTGTAGCCCATATCCTGTTTACGGCATCCTTCCACCAGTGCTCAATTTCTGTAAACAGGCATTTAAATCTTGTTCTTATCTTGTCACATTTGCTGTGCATTCAAGGACAGAGGTCAAATGTTAGACTCTGTCTTCCAGGGAACTTGGTGTTTATTATAGCCTTAGAGCCCGATTTAGCGGGCTCTACTGGCCATTAAAGGCAGGAGCAGCTCGTATCGGGGAAAAGAGGCGGGGCAGGGGAGGGGGTGGAGGGGACAGGGTGTGACGGAGACAAACAGAATTTTTCTTTTAAATTTACCTGCTGCCCTCCAGCATCGAGCTCTTCTGCTCCTCTTCACTGCAGGCAGGCACAGGCTCCTAGCCTGTCCTGCGGCCAATCCTGAAGCTGCTCTCATGTGAAAGCAGCTTCAGGATTGGCCTGAGCACCAATGATTTGGGCTCCAGGACAGACTGGGAGTCTGTGCCTGCTCTCTCTCCAACCCAGCAATGCAGTTGGGTTGGAGAGAGCTTCACTGTTCATGTGGGTTTGGCCGGCCTGAGACGGCCAGCCAAACCTACATGTGCAGTGAAGGCAGTGAAAAAAACTCCCCCTACAGCCTGTCACCACCCTGGCCCCGCCCCCAAGCCACGGCACAAGCTAAATAAAACAATAATGAAATGGGTTTTAAACCCGTTCTATTATCGTTTTATTTTTCACATTTTTTTAAGTGCTGGCGGGGGTTGGGGGGTGACACTCCTCCACCATTGCGGAGGGGCCGCCGCTGATTAAAGGCCTGCTCCAGTGTTAAAGGCCCGAGCTGAAGGCCTTTAACAAGGGAGCGAGCCTTTAATGGCAGGTAGAGCCCGCTACAGAGGGCTCTAAGGCTGTTAGAACATTCCGTCCCTAGAGGGCAGAATGTTCTAATTAGTAAAAACAAAGGCCTCTCAGAGCCCGAGGAGATTTAAACCCCTTAGGGCTTTAAGAGGCCATTGTTCACAGCAACAGCTGTGAAATGAAAAAAAACATTGGAATGTTGCTCTCCGGGCTTCTACCGGCCATTAGAGGCCTGGAGCACTCCATTGTCTTCAATAGAGCACTCAACAGTCCAATGTTCTAATTTTCTTTCTCTGACCTTAAAGTGAAAGGATTTATGTGACTATCATGCTGGCTTCTGTGGGTTGCTGGATGGACGGCTGTACAATGTTATTTTTTTGTAGCACACAACAAAATGTAAATGTCTGTAAATGAACTGTGCAGGTATTTCAGAATATATCAGGAATATATTAGGAAGCACACATGAAGCACATTATTTGGTAATTCTGAAGTGTGGTGGAAACACATAATTTAATACGGTAAAAAAAATCAATACAATAGGTAGTGACATTTCCACACATTATTGTTTGGGCGCTGTATACTATTAGCAGTAAAACTGTATGTCTGTGCAAATGTAATGGTCATTTCAACTGAAGATGTGCTGTCTGTATTGGCAGTTCACTACAACACCATGCATACTCCACTTTAGCCCACTCCACTCTACTCTGCACTTCTCCATGCCACTGCACTCTACTCTGCACCACTCCACACTATGCTACTCCACTCTATGCCACTTCACACTGCATCACTGCACTCTACTCTGCACCACTTCATGCTACGCACTTCACTATACGCTCTCTACTCTACTCTGCACCACTCTATTCTATGCCAATGCACTCTACCCTACTCTGCTCTACCATGCACCACTGCACTCTACACCACTCCAGTCTAGGCCACTCCACTCTACTCTGCACCACCTTATGTTTTTCAACTCTATGCCACAATACTCTGCAACACTGCACTCTATGCCACTGCACTCTATGCTAATGCACTCTTCTCTGTACCACTCCACTCTATGCCAGTGCACTCTATGCCAATCCACTGTACGCCACTCTAATCTACTCTTAACCAGTGCACTTAATGAAACTGCACTCTACGCCACTCTATGCTACTGCCCTTTACCCTGCACCACTCCACTCTACTGCGCACTTCACTCTAATTTGAAACAATCTACTCTGCGCCACTCCACTCTGTGCCACTGCAATCTATGCTGCACCACTCAACTCTGTGCCACGCTACTCTACGATACTCTACTTTACTTTGTACCACTCTACTCTATGCCAATGCACTCTAGCGCCCACTCTAATCTACTTTTCACCATTGCAATCTTTACCAGTGCACTCTACATCACTCCAGTCTAGGCTACTCTACTCTACTTCACACCACTCCAATCCACAACACTCTACTCGGCCACTCTATCCTGCAACACTGCACTCTATGCCACTGCCCTCTATGCCAATGCACTCCACACCACTTTACTCAAAACCAATGCACTCTACACCAATCTACTCTGCACCTCTGCACTCTACGCCACTATATTCTGCAACACTCTATTCTATGCCATTGCACTCTCCGCCACTGAACTCTATGCTACTCTACACCATTGTACTCTATGTCACTGCACTCTACGTTACTCTATTTTACAATGCACTTCTGCTATCTATGTGCTACTCTACTCTGTACCATTCTACACCACTGCACTCCACGACACTCTGCTCTGCAACAGTACACTCTCTGCCACTGAACTCTCCGCCACTCTACTTTGCGCCACTGAACTCCATGCCACTGCACTCTACTCTGCAGCACTCTACTGCACTCCATGCCAATGCACTGTATGCTACTACACTCTTTGCCACTACACTGTATGCCTCTCGAATCTGCCCCACTCCACACTACACCAATGCACTCTGCTATACTATGCACCACTGCAATCTTCACCATTGTACTCTAAAACACTCTAGTCGGGGCCACTCCAATCTCTAGACACCACCACATTCCATGTCACTCCACTGTGTGACACTCTACTCTATGCCACTGCACTCTATGCCAATGCATTCTACCCTGCACTTCTCCACTCTATCCTGCAGCACTCCATGCGATGGCACTTCACTCAACTCTGAAACAGTCCACTCTATATCACTGCACTCTATGCCAAGGCACTCTATGCCACTCTATCCACTCTGTGCAACTCCACTCTACACCACTGCACTCTACATCACTGCAGTCTACGCTGCTCCATTCTACTCTACACAAGTGTGCTCCACGCCACTCTAACCCACCGCACTCTTCTCATTCGTTTCCACTGAGAAAGACTTCAGTTTCTACAGTCTGACACCTATAATTAAAAGGCAAAACCCAGGTTTCGTGAACAAATCTCTGTCCTAATGCCTCATATTTGCCTACTTGAAAATGTTTCAAACAAGATGTAAAATGAAACATTGAAATTGGTAGTGAGATAAATCCCTGAATCAGCCATACGGCTGATGGTGTCTCAGCTACTGTGAAGGGCAATTTTTCTAAATGCTCTCTAGTTAACATTGTGAAAGTCACGAATTTTTTGCCATTATTTTTTGTGTGTGTGTTAAATTATAAGGGCAAAGATAAATCAGTCATATTCAGGTATTTCCATGGCAGATGAATTAATTTTAAAACCTGCAATGTCCAACTCAATCGAATAATCGATCTCAGCTGACTTTTTCCATGTTGGAGGAGAGACATATCATTCTGTATTTTGTTGAATGCAGATGATATAATATTATTTAGAGAATAAATACAAGTTGAAAATGTGGGCATGCCGTTATCCAGGACAGCTAAAGCTTTTTCCAAATTAGCCCTGTCAATTTCTCTCAAAATTTCAGCAGCTTCCTGCTGGGAAACTTCACAAATTTCATTGTATATGGCGTATAAAAATAGTATAGGACGTGGTGATCTAGGACCCAACAAGAAACCGTGTAAATCCATGTCATCAGAATGGAGAGATAAGAGTTCCTTAACTGCAGGTAAAGTCGAATGCTGTAACCATTGCTGGCATAACTTCCCTACACTGTAGGTAGTAACCACTCCTGAATGTTGTGTCTCCAAATGTAAGGGGTCTGGTTTGCTTGCTTTAAAACTCTTTGTGGTGTTTAAAAAACATGCATGACAACTATCAGTGTCTATTGGCCACACAAACCACTCGCCTTACCCCAAAAGTGAAGAACTGTATGCACCATTCTGTATCATATTATGGAGATGCTCTTCTGTGGAATTTGGAATGTGTTGTCAATTGTCAAAATATGCAAAAGAGGGAATGTTAGGTGTGTTCATGTCTTTCATTTTAGCCAAACCCAGGCAGGTGGTTTGCTGTACTGTCTTGTTCAGAAAAATCATTTGTCTAGGTGTTAGACAAGCTCTAGATAAAGCCTCATTGTCCTAGAGTTTTCAAATTTGAGTCCCTAAAACAGATTTTTAACTCAATGTTGTCTTTCCAAAATGTATAACCTTGTATGGACAGCTGGGAAATGAATGAATCTGAATACATTAATTTTGCTGGTGTCCATATATTTTTCATCACTGGGAAAGGGTTACATTTAAAATATTAAGAAACTGGGTCTAAAGGTTTGATACTAGAAAAATGCTCAAACTTTTGCAGGTATGTGTTTGAACTACCCAAAGGTGGTGTCACAAAATTTTCTCATTTTGTGTAATTGAAACTGCATATGAAGTACAAGCTCTATGTAAATAATGGTGTGAATAATGATAACACAACATTTTAATATAATTAGAAGAATTAAGATATAAACCCTCAGTTTCAAATACTGTATAATATTCTAGTTCAGAAATCATGCTTTTCACAGTGGTACCATCCCAGTCATAAGAAATACTACCAGAAGTGATAACATCATCCATGGAAATTTTAAATACATAAGGAATTTGCAATGTTTTTGTAGGCTCAAGGATGTCAAATGGGACCTTATCCCAAACAATTCCATCCAGGTCAGGAAATGCAGAAATTTTCTCAAGGTGAAAGTCTTTTTGGACTTTATGTGAAGAAGAATGAGGTTTCAGTACCTGAGCTACCAGTTCAACAGCAGAGCATTTTGGAAGATAATGTCCATTTTGGAGCAAAACGAATACTGGGACAAAGCCAATCCAAATTAATAGGAAAAAGCGGTGAAATGTCAATCCATACGTAGGACTACGGTGGAATCAAATGTCTGTTTCAGCCAGAAAAGGAATGCCAGTATCCCATGCAATGAAGTGTGTGACAAATCTGAAGAAAAGTCATCAATGTCGGCAAAATAGCCAGAGAAAGTCTGCAAAAACAGGGACCTCACGGGGTAAAGTGGAACTGGTTGGTACCTCCAAAAGTGGTTGATAATAAACAACTTCTTTGTTTGGAATGGCAGTCGAAGTCTGAGAAATCACTTATGGTGTGTTTATGATGTTAGCAGTAGTAACAGGAAGTAGTAGAACTTCAGTATCTGACATCACCTGCAGGGGAGTAGCAATTTCTGTATTATTTAATGCTTGTAGAGGTATTTGCTGTATGGTAGTGAGAGGAGACAGGTAACTACTCAGGAGCCCTCATGGTCTACTATTTAGGACTAGCCACATGGTGTGGTTTAAAATGGTAGATAGACACAAATCGTTTCTGTCTACAACCAGCAAGCGATTGCAAAATCACAGCTTTGTTAACTGCATTGTCAAGGACTGGCTCCATCGGTCTGTATGTGTCTGGCTGGCAGAGGACAGAGAATACATCAGAGGATATTACCAATGAACTCCCATGGCACATTACGGGTGACGCCTCCTCAAGCGTTTATTCACCTGGTCTTTTTTTGCAGGAACTGACGCACGGTCAGGCAGCAGAGAGTGGGACATTCGGAAGGGTAAACAACGTTTACCACGCAACAGACACAACATGGTACTTTACAACGTGGTCATTACAACGATCGCGTTGTTACCACGCGTGTCATTACATTGCAAGTTGTTTCAGCGACTTGCTCTAGGGGGCGTGCGACACCAGGGAATGTGTTGGATTTTAAATCCAACACCTTCCCTGCTGTTGCGCCAACTGGAGTAGGAATAGTAATTAATACTATTCCTAAGTCCAGCGCGCCCCCTAGAGCAAGTCTTGAAACGACTTGCGATGTAATGACACGCGTGGTAACAACGCGGTCGTTGTAACGACCACGTTGTTAACTACCGCGTTGTAAAAGCACGCGTTGTAACGTGCTATATTCTTCGGAAGTACCTTCTTTACTCATGTGACCGGAATTGGAAGCAGAGTAGCCTTGAGCATACGGGACACAGTCCCTTTAAATTTGACAGTGAAGAAAGTCACAGGGCCGACGCTGATGAGGACACAGGGATTCCCGCAGGGCTGGAGACCGGAGTAATGGAGAAAGGGAGACCGCAGTGTGAGGCTGTCAGGATTGAGAAGCGCCGGACAACTCCGGAGAAGCCGATGCCCAGAGAGTACTGCTTGGGAGAGAGACAACTGGATGAGGTGAAGGAGTCACAGAGAATCCAGGAAGCCACTGACAACACGCAGCACCCAGCCACACTCCTGGAGGAGCTTGGCTTTCCCAGGTACGGGCTCAACTCCTGGGGAGACACGGGAGATGGGATGGGGCTATCACAGCTTGGGAGGGGACAGAGAGTCAGGCACCTTCCACTATCCAGCAGTATAGTGGAATATATGCACTAAAACATTTCTTGCATCTAAGTAAAACTAACAGGGGCACAAGTCGAAATTGGTTCATTGTGTCACCATGACTGACACAAATCCACGGCATGAGGCTGGGAACTGTGTCATTTGGTGGTGGGTTTCTTTTTTCTTCTTATTTAATTGCTTTCATTATGGATAGAGAGAACTATCTCTTATGTTTGCCTAGTGAGGTGAACTGGGCTGTCTTGTGGTTATATTCCCCAACCACAAGAACAGACTAGCAGGTCGAGAAAACCTGTGTATGCTTATGTTTTATGTTCACTTGGTGATGTAGACGTGGCATGAGGGCACAAACTGGTGTTAATCCCTCACATGTCTAAATTATACAGTCTGTCGGGAGAGGTAACCTTCTGATCTGGTGTTTCAACATGAATAAAATTATTAGTTGCTCTCACAACCAGAAACTCTTAAAGGTTCCGGTGAACTATTGTGACCTCTGTCTCCCTGTCTAGCAGTGTCAATCCCCATTCCTTGTTCTGAAGTAGTGTCCTCAATATATGTGACATATTTAACTAAAATACCTGCCACTTTCTTCTTTTTGAAATGGGATTTTTGTTGTGGTAGTTTGTCTTCCTTTTTTATGATGATGTCAGATGAGCATTGTGATTCCTTTCTTGGTTTCACATACTCTTCTTGTTTGCGCTTTGTACATCATCCTCTCTCCAAGTATTTGTCGGGCGAGACCTGAAAGGAACGAGAAGGATGTGTATCAGTATACTGATGCCTATCAGGCTGTTTAATTGATTCACAGTTATGCAAGTTATAACACTTTTCAGTGGACTCCGGTTGCAGAGATCCATCCTGTATTTTTGATTATTCTTTACTTTTTTATTTATCCCAGCGTTTTTTAGAAGACACGTGCCTATTTAGTATTATCTTTTTCAGAATTGTGCTTAAGCTGTGCCTTATGTGTTCTGGTTCCAAATTATGTTACTTAAAAGTATTGAGGTGACTGTAGCATAATTGTCAATTATTTTCATTCCCAAATCCAGGGCAGGGGCAGCTTCGTATTCATTTTGAATCTTTTTTAGCATGTCAGATAAAACAGCGATGGTTGGTGTACCATGTGTAATGGTATATATTGCAGCAAAGACTGTGCCCCAGGTGGCACATTCATCCACTGGGGGAACTATACCTAGCGGTAGGCACAGTGTGAGAATTCTGTGTTTGTCTCAGGGTCCTGTGTAGGGAAACACTGCTTCAAGCTGGTTTGTTTTTTGTGCAGTCCAGAACAGAATTTCCTCCTGTCTAGTGGGAACTTTGATGGTTACTAGGCTAATTGCAGACATGGCTAAATGTGGCTGCACAGCTTGAACAGCCCTTACTGGGGTTGCTGTTAATGTTTGCATAACGAACTGTGTCAAACATCTGTACAGTCTGAGCTTGGAACATGGAGGTCTACAACAATTAGTGGTGCTAATGTAGGATATGGTGAATAGCCAGCTAGGACTGGCCAGGGTGCTCCCTGATTGCAGAGGGGAGCCAGTCTTACATTGTTTAGTGCATGTGGCAAGGTGCCTTAGAACCAATTCATATGTTCCTGATATGTGAATTCTATTTCCAAATCTTCATAGGCTCTGTATTGGTCTGGTATCACAGCTGCTGTATATGTGTCAAATGTTTGTGTATTGGCATCTACTGCAGAAAAAGTGACCCATGAATAGAATACCTCTGTTTTTTATGGTTCAAGGGCTTCTACCACGAAGGTAACATCTCTGTAGGAAAGTAGGATCTGCTTTCATGGTTACCCAAGGGTGCTTGGTTATAAGCATGAGGGTGCCCCTGCATGTGCAGGACACAACTACAAACCCCGAAGTTGATTCTCTTCACTTGGTAAGTGCGGTCAGCCACTTTAATGCATATAGTGGACATCAGTCATTAGGAGATGTCTAACCATGTAATGGCTGCACCGAATCCAGTCATGTTTCGTATCAAACATTTTGGAATCATACCCCAACATTGATTCCAGTGTTGGAAGTATGATACTATGTACTTGGGGGAATCCCTTGGGGTACTCCAGGTAACAGTCTGTCAGGGTGTGACAGCAAGATAGTGCTGTTGCTGACCAAAGACACGATTTTGCCCTCCTGCTGCAGAGCCAAGCTCGAGCAGGGGAAGGTAGAACAATAGGTTACCTATCACAGGGAAGTGTGACCACCTCCCAGACAGGACTTAGTGTAATGGGCTGGGGTGGTGGCGCTTGCAGCGCCACCCGACAGCTTTGAAGGACACATTTGGAGCACTCCTTGCATACTCCAGTTTGAGCCAGTTCAGGGACCCCTTGGCTCCCATTCTGGAGTGAAACTGGACAAAGGACATGGGCGTATTCTCCCCTCTGTCCGGCCCGTCCTCTGGGAGGGATCCCTGAGTCGTTCCAACCCTTTCCCTAGGGTACTTAAGAGCTTACCTGTGGGCGGTTCCTTAGATTCATCGTGGGACAAGCCTCAAGACTGAAACCACGTCACTCTTCGACTGTCTATACACTTGGACTTTGCTGGACATTGCCTGGAACCGAGACTGCACCAAGGAAGACTCCTGCTGCTCCTGATCTTGCTGTTTTGTAAGTCTTCTTTGTTGTCTGTGGTTGTGCATCTTCCAGGATCTTCACCAGACCTGTGGGCATCAAGGACACCTAACGTAATCTCACTTGGAGTGAAGGAGTCACTCCCCTGCATCTGCAGGCTCCGCAATGAAGCTGACCAGTCTGCTGCTCTTGTCATCCTATGGACTTCCTGAGGCTCAGCAACACAGGTGGTGGTTCTGCAACTCCCACTACATCTGACCTGTCCTCGCTGTAATTTTGAGGCCAGTATCCCTCGTCGGAACTGAGGTGACCGAACCTCTGTGCATTTCATCGACTTGCCATTGCCAAGGCTTGTTGGCTCTGCACTCCAGAGATTTTTGGGCTACAAAAAGCTCCAGCCTCCAGCATCTCTTCCTGCCAAGTATAGCATCCTCACTGCATCCTCTGCACCCTGGGCCTTCCTTCTCGGTGAGCTGCTCGAGGTCCTCTTGTGACTCCTGTGCCTTTGGCCTGTGGGTCATCCTGAGGGTCTTTTCCTGCTTCAGTGGGCACCCCTGCTTGCTCAGGCCTGCTCTGACTCTCCTGCTGTTGATGAGTCCCTTGCTGGTCCCAACAATGCTCCTTCTTTGTCTCCATGCTATTTGTGGCTACCAAGGCTTGTTGGTGTTACCCAGTCACTGACATCTGATGTGGGACATCTTGTGCATGGCTCCTGGTCTTTCTCAGCATCACCTGGTCCTCACAGCTGCAGTGACAAGGTCACCATCGACTCGCCTGAACCGTTTGACGTTGGTGGGCATTGCTCTTCCGTGCGTCCTGGTCACTACTGAGTGGCATAGACTCTATCTGCTTGAGGTTCTTCACTTCCAGAATCCCTCCTTGAATTCCATTGGATTACTTCACCTTCTTCTCCAGAGGCATTTTCTTCCAAGTCTTCCATTGTCATCTATAGAGGTTTCCGATGTCTCTTCACCCCTATGCACCTGGCTTTCCTGGTGCAGGTAACCTGGGTCCCGGGCATCCACGGGTGGGGTGGCTCTCCAACCTTCCGCCCTCCAACGGAATTGTTCGGGGTCCTCTCGGAAGGGTTCTTCTTCTGCAAAAATGCAACTGCGACTTCTGCATTGACTTCAATTGGGCACGCGGCTGTGTTCCCACTCTGCATACAGCCTCCGTGGCGTTCCTGGGTGCTTACCTTGGATGCTCCCAGCTCCTCTGGGTCTTCTGGTCCAAGTCCCATCCTCTTCTGGAGTTCACATTCCACTTTCTTAGTATATGGTTTGGTCTCTCCCTGGAGACCACTGTATTTTGTGCTACTTACCTTATTGCATTTGAAATATTTTTGTGTTGATAACTCTGGGTAGGAGATATACCAGTGTGTTAGTGAGTGTTGTGTAATAAATAGAAGTATTTTATATAAACACTGTGTGGTTTTTTCTCATTTAACCTACACTATATGATTAAACTGGTAAAACAATCTGCTTAACACTCCTTCAAGATAAGCCTGAAGGCTGCTCTCCACAGCTACCACTTTGAGAGCTTTCTATGGTTATCAAAGACCACTAAAATCACCATAAGGGTTGCCTGGATTAGTGCAAGGTGCATCACTTATATAAGTGTGCACCATATACTAAGCCAGCCTCCTACAATCTCAGACTGTAAGAGGGAGCCCTTGCTGTTGTAACATTATTGTTACAGCTTGTCTGCATTTAATAGGAATAATATTTGCACCATATTTAATGAATGGAATTCAAAGAAGGGAAAAACTATAGTGGGGTGATCCTTTTGAAAGGTTCAAGCTTGAACAATCTCCAATCAAAAATAGGGGTTTCCTATTTAGTTGAGGAGGATTAATCCTTAACACCACAGACATCTCCATATGAGGTGAATATGGGCCTTGAACACACTTAAGAACTACTCAGGAGAGCCATTAAATAAGTACATGACCAAGAATGTTGGTGGCTACATGTCATATGGTTCCTCCGAATCAAATAGGACTGTGTATCCGGACAACATAACCGTCTGAAAATGGGGACTGAGTCCACACATACCATCAAAGTATGTTATTAGTATTAACATTTGTAATGTGCACAGCTACTCCTTGGGGTTTCCCAGCTCAGGGCAGATAGGAGTGGGTGCAAAGGAGAAACAGATTTTAAAAGCCAGGTCTTCAGGCCCTTGCGACAAGCAAGAAGTGACGCACAGTTCCTCAGAGAAACAGAAAGGGAGTTCCATAGTTTCGGGCCAAGATAAGCATATGAGTGCCCTTTCATGCGGGAGAAGCAGAACCTAGGCACAATTGAAAATGGCACGGTGCATGGATTTCAAGAAACGAGAGGGATGACCTAATTCCTAGCTACATCACAGTGCTCCATCTGAACCCCTAACCTTTCAAGGTACCAGATGATATCTGAAACCTCAGAACATAACAACTCTAATTCCCCAAGGAAATTGGGGAAACAGATTGACCCTTTAGCTGTTACTAAGGCATGCCCAAAGGGAGACACAAGAAAGATACAAATTGGCTTTTCAAACGTTTATTGAAGGTATAGTATTCTTCTGTAAAAATGTGAGTTTCAATTATTAGGATGAAAGAAAGCATTGTAGCCAGCATTACAAGAATGGTGAAAATGATAAACAGTTCAACCATTATAACTTTGCAGTGTGATTATGATTGTATTCATATTTATAATCCTATAATCCTATAATCCTACCTAATACTACCTACACTACTGAGAGCGTAGCAGGAGTACCCTTTGCCAGATCTCTTTGGACTACCCAATCCTCATAGCTGTGTATGATGTATTAGGAAGCTGATCTGATGTAGAGCATGCTACCATCCTTTGCAGGATGGAGATAAGCGTCTGCAGGGCTGCATCTCAGTCACAGGCACAACTTTCAAGGATAATCCGCAGAAGTGCTCCTCTTCCGAATTTGGCTCAGAGGTGGTTTATTTAATAAAAGCACTGTTCCTATTGTACTAAGTGTTACAGCAAACAAATGATGGACGGATGGCTGACAATGCAAACATTCTCCCCCAGTCAAAAGATCTGGGTTAAATCCATCGTTCTTTTGCCCACTATGCCACCCCAGTTTGGACCCAGCCATATGCAAATCAGTCTTGACCCTGTGCCCCATGGGAACAGTCCAGACCGAACTGCCCGGCCAGGTCCTCCCTGGACCGGAAACAAGCATCCTGGGACCGGTTTCAGGGTATGTCACCCTTCTTCAGCCAGGCTAGCTTGAATCCAGTGGCACAGTGAGCAAGGGACCCACGTCTGGGCATACCCATCCCACTTAGGGCGAAAAGTTTAACAGCAAACAAATGATGGACGGAATGCTTGTTGTATTCCTCTTAGGGTGTCCATAAACGGGCTTTCCAGTATCATGTCCTTATATAGGCACAATTCGCCCTGCCCTTATATAGGCATAAAATCCCAGCCCTTATTTAGGCATTAAACCGTGCACTCCAAATACAGGCATGGTCTCTGACATCCGTCCACCCTAACGTCACAACGAGTTCTTGAAGAACAGACCCTTAGGCTGCGGGAGTTTCCTAGTCCAGGACTATTGATTTCTTCAAGGACTCATATATTATGCATGAACCATTATTCCTTAGGGGTTCATTCATGACGTCTTCCGCTGTCCGACTCACGTCAATGCTAACATTCTGAGGTAATTCTCAGGTATAAATATACCTTCCCTAGCCCCTGTAAATCAGAGGAGACCTCGACTTCAGAGAAGCCCGTTTCCCGGCCTGACGCACTGAGAAGACGCTGTCATCCCTGCACGCAGTGAGTCCAGCTTCCAGTGATCTGACTTCCCTTGCGGGGTGTTGGAGTTCGAGTCTGGCAAAGAGATTCCTACCTCTCTCATTCTTCAGGTATGGAGCAGACTAGAACCGAGAGGGACTCTTGGCATACTAGGCATACTGGGGTTAACATACTCTTAGTATACCATAGTAAGGAATACTTCACCTACTTCATACCTCTTCCTACACCTAGGTTGGGTTAGGCACATTGGGGTAGAACTAGATTAGAAACGCATCGTATGAGTATTCGCATTTTTAGTCTGTGTTATTTATATGCATATATACTAAAAGATAATGCTCTCGCAGTATTATTTATTTCTACTGCTCACACTGTACATTATTTATCTCGCATACTGTCTTGTGATCGTAACAGCACATTTTACTTACACCAGAAACAAGACTGTTCAATAAATCTTTTATTGAAACGCCCGTCTATTTCTTTCTGTGTAACTTGGAGAAAACTAAGCATGCACGACTGAGCTGAGTGAAATAGTTATCTATTGTTTCCACGACTCTGGGACACGTTCTGATTCTAAAGGGAAACACAGTGGTCATGTTTTGCGGCTGCCAGAAACTACTCCCTTCTTGTTGTCAAGAAGTTTCTAGTGGCCTCTGAGCTAGCTGGCACAAGTAATTAAGTTTAATATACTCGATAGGGACATACTGACCTTAGTCCTATGTCAAACCTATAGGATATATTATTCCAATGCGCAGAGCCTATTAGGGAAATAGGAGCTACACTACATGCTGACAATGCAAACATTCTCCCCCAGTCAAAAGATCTGGGTTAAATCCATCGTTCTTTTGCCCACTACGCCACCCCAGTTTGGACCCAGCCATATGCAAATCAGTCTTGACCCTGTGCCCCATGGGAACATACCCTGAAACCGGTCCCAGGATGCTTGTTTCCGTCCATCATTTGTTTGCTGTAACACCTATTGTACTAAGGGCATCGCTTTCAGTGTTCCTTAGCCTTGGACTGAGTGTATGAATGCCATGATAAAATGCTTTACTAAGAAATGTGCTGCAAACTGAATAATTTCTGAGTATGTTATCATGTAAGTGCAAGGCATGCAAAAAGGCACAGTTTAGAAAAAGATCCAAGTTTAAAAATGTAACTAAAATGGAGACTTGTGCAGGGCCCCTATTGTACCTTAAAACAGAAAGAATTAAATCAAGTAATTTCTCAATACAATATTACACTACAAACAAATCTGAGGCAAAAAAACAAGTTAACATCAGTTATAAAGTACTTCCTTTATTTGTATCTATAAAAAAGTGTTCTGATGCACATATATATTTCTTTCTGAATCAACCCCAATAAGAATCTTTGTTTATAAATCAGGGTGGTTTGATGTTTAGTTTTTGTTTTTAATATTGATTAAATAGCTTCAGCAGTCTCTCTTCTGGACCTGATAGAATAAAAAAAGTAAAATCAAACAGGTAAGAACTAAAATAAAGAGCAAAATGCAGCATACTTGGTGATGTGTTGTCAACATTAATACTTCTACACAGCGAGGCAATACATATCTTGTCCATTGCTATGAAAACTCTCAGATGTGAAGCGGACCAACGGATTCGTGCATCAGGTATAATTGCATTAATTGTTTGGTGTGCTCTGTTGTAGTTTCCAATCTTAGCATGTCATGCTGATTAACATGAAACGACATTTTGGTATTCACAGAAAACATATTTTCATATTGAGTCAGAACTGTTCACTTAGGGAAATTACAGCTTCCCTGCTGCAGCCCTGCACAGAAGTGTTCTGAATGAATCACGCGGTAGATTTGCAGTCTGAGGACAAGATGCTGTCCCCGCGCCGCCTGTCGGTGTGCATTGCATGTGGCTAGGGACACAGCGGGATGGCTCTATCGAAGGAATATTGCAAATATTTTTTAATTAAGCGGGGCATCTGTTGCCCTTAAAAAATGAAGTGCCTCACCAGAGGCTCAGCTGCCAAGTGCTTCTGATACTGTGTAGCGTTTTTCCGACTCATTTTCTTTGCTCTGAAAAAAAATAGTCCTTTTGAGAAAGGTTTAAGAAACAGTCAAGCTGAAAAACCCGGCACTAAGCCTTAAAAGGTTTGATGGTTTGGTCTTTAATATCCATGACTGGATTAACGGAATGAAACCAAAAGAGATGCCTAAAAAAGCCTGTCGTGCTCTACAAACACATGCCTAGGGCTATCTTTTGGAAACCCGCAGCTAATGCTCAGAGACGGGGGTGGGATGTAAATTTCTCCGCGGCTTGTTGCGCCTGAGAGCGGAGCGTGGCGGAGAATGGGCGCCTTGCCTCCCTTTGAATGCAGAACGTGTTCAGCTGAAAAACCGGACCTGCAGACAGGAATGGTGACTGATAAATGTTGGGGTATATAATTGCCCTTATCAACCTTGAGCGCACAGGGACTAAATACCAGGAAAATGAAATCAATACCACGTCAACTGCGCACATAGCTACAATGTGTCCGTGTTCGCGCTCGGAAAACAAAAAATCAATTTATTGTGTGAAGACCTGCAATCCTTTCAGAATTTGATCTGTCTACCGATGTATTAATGCTATCGATTTTGTTGAGCTAAAGTTACACAATATTGAGGATTTGGTAGTTTCAAATTGCCGACCTCTAGCCTCTTAATCATGTTCAAAGTTTGGTAGAAAATTCATCCTGGACAATGTATACATTATGAATTATTATCTTTTTTAATTTCATTCCGATAGGTTCATGAAAATACAGTATCACATTCATTACATGCAACTAGTGATACACTGAAATATCTCACTGTGCAAAAGAATGAAGATAATTTGGACAAAGATTGGAATTGTGATTATAGGTTTGCAGAGTGACATGAATGCAAATGTGGCGAGCTGGACATGACACATAGTTTGTGGTTCCCAGGTGAGCTTGCTGCATTCTGTGTACTGAATTGCTGCTTGCTTTACAAAAGAGATATCCATTATGCGGATCGATAGAATGCGTCTCCCTTCACACCTCCCATCTGCAAAACAGAAGCGTGCTCACTGTGATGTGTATATTTTATGAATCCTCTAGCTGACAATATAAATCTTTCGCATACCTAGAGCTAATGGAGAATTAAAAAAAATCAAAAAGAATAGATGCTCAAATTTTTAGGTCTGACATTTTTATGTTGTTTATATTTAGTTTTGTAAACCGCACTATCGCACTGGCACTGGTGTGTGTGCCTAGGCCTGTCTATGGTAGGTTGGTTAATTTAAAATCCAGGTCTTCAATTTCTTGCTGAATTCAAGAAGAGAGGAGGCTCTAATGTGGAGTGGGAGGCCGTTCCATACCTTAGGAGCGATGTAAGAGGACACCCGTCATCCTGATCTGGTTCCGTGTATGCGTGGGATGTGTACGAGTAGGAGTCCTACAGAGGTGTCTTGGTGGTTGGTGTACGGAGATGTGACTTTTCAGGTAGGTGGGGCCTAAGTTGAGTAGTGCCTTGACTTTGTATGTGATGAGTTTGAAATGAGTGCATTTGTGTATAGGGAGCCAGTAGATCTACCTGAGGTATGGAGTGATGTAAGTTCTGTGTGGGAGGTTGAGGATGAGTCTGGCTGGCAAGTTGTGGATGGTTTGTAGACTTTTAGGGGGTGGTTTGGTGATACCAGTCTAGAGGGTGTTCCTGTAGTCCAAATTGCTGGTGGCTAGGGCATGAGTGACAGTTTTTCTAGTGTTGCTTGGGAGGCACTGGAAGATCTTTCTCTTCAGGGTGTGTAAGCAGGATGCAGTGACAGAGTTGGTTTGTGCAGTCATTTCTAGTTTGCTGTTGATGATTATTCTGAGGTTCCTGGTGTGGGTATAAATTTGGCTTAACACCCGTTGGAATCCCATGGTGAGTTTTTCTTGCCAAAGATCACTACTTCTGTCTTGTTGGTGTTGAGCTTGAGACATCTGGCTTTCATTTAGTTAGCGACTTCAGTCATGCAGGCGGCAAACCTGTTTATTGTGTTGAGGGTCTTATCCAAGTCAGAGAGAATGAGTTGCATGTTGTCGGAATAGGAGAGGATGTTGATGTTGTGTGCATGACTGACATTGGCCAGAGGGATCTTACATGCATTGAAAAGGGTGGGGCCGAGCGATGAACCTTGATGGACCCCACAGATAAATTTGCAGGCTTCTGAGGAGTAAAGTGTCCGGATGACAGCTTGTGTTCTATCCATTAAGAAGGAGCAGATACAGTGGAGATTGGGTCCTTGGATGCCAATCATGTGTAGGCGCCTGATGAGAATGGGGTGTGAGACCATGTTAAATGCTGCAGAGAGGTTCAGGAGAATGAAGGCTGCCATGTCTCCTCTGTCCAGGTTCATGCGGATGTTATCTGTGATGGCGATTGTTGGACTTGGCCCTTTTTGCAGGGTCATCCCAGAACTTTTTGCCTTCCTCCTGTATTTTTTATGACCTGTTTTTGATGGTTTTATGACTCTGGGCACTTTATCACTGCTGATCAGTGCTAAAGTGCTAAAGTGCTCTCTATTGTAAACTTAGTAATATTGGTCTACACCTGTTTGGCATATTTAATTTACATATCAGTCCCTTGTACAATGGTATTCCATACACCCAGGGCCGGTAATTTAAATGCCACTGGTGGGCCTGCAGCTCTGCTTGTGCCACCCACCTAAGTTGCCTTTCAAACCTATCTCAGGCCTCTGCCACTGCAGGGCCTGCATGCGCAGTTTACTGCCGCTGTGATGTGGCACATAAAGTGGTTGCCACGTCTGCGACTCTCCTTTCACTACTTGTCAGTAACCCCTAAGGTAGGCCCTAGCTAGCCCTATGGGCTTGATGCGGTGTAGGTAAAAGGTAGGACATGCGCCTTAACTGTGTGGCATGTCCCGGTAGTGACAAACAGCCTATTTGGTTTCTTACTGCTGTGAGGCTGCCCTCTCATAAGGATGCATTGGGGATTCCCTGATATGTGCTTCAGTGGTAATTCCTGACATGAGAGAGGTAGCGTGATCAAGTTTGGTATGTTTGGAATAGTAGTGATAAATCCTGCTTATTGGTGAAAGCGGATTTACTATTACTATTTTTGAAATGCCACTTTTAGAAGTGGGCATTTCTGTGTGCTATGTGTCTTTGTGCCTGCCTGATGTGTATTGACCGTCTGGTTCTGACTGACAGGAGAGAGGGGATGTGCATTCACTCCAGGCAGTCCCTGGGGGGGATGAAGTGTGTCCTGCCCTGCCTGGGTGACTCAGCGCTAGGCTGAATATGCCTGGTCTGCAATTGGAGTGGTGGGAGGAGTAGCACCTGCACCTGAATAGGGCTGTGCCTGCCTTCCACAATGATGGCTCCGCCCCCCTGTGTTGTATCTGGGGCCAAGACTTACACTAACAATGGAGATTGTTGTGCACTTGCGAATGTAATTGTAAAGTGCCACCAGAACTGGTTTGGACTGGGCTCAGAGCCCTGTGCCAGGGGAGAACAAAGACATTGTCACTATAAGTACTGGGGCTGTGACTCCATGTTTGTTGGAACAGAAGACGCTGCATGGGACTGGTGACCGGCAGGCTGCTGTGAGCCTGGAGGAACCGCCTAGGGACTTTGCTCCTCTGGGCTGCAGACCAGCTGCCTATTGGGCTCGAAGGAGGACTGCAGCCCTGCACTGAGGAACCCTTGTGCTGGCCTACTAGCCGGCACCTTGCTGGTGTGTCCCTTGCCTTGAGGAGGCATAGTGCAGGTGAAGCGCTTTCTGTGGGGTAGCTGGGAGCACTTGTGAGCACAGTCCCTCTCTCTTGTGGCGGGGAGAAAGCGTGGTAAGCGCTTCATTCTTTGCTTTCCTGTGCCCCTGAAGTGCGGTGCCCGGACACCAGAAGCGCGTTGTCTTCTGAGCCCAAGAAGTGGGCTCAAACCTTGAGTGCGGTGGGTGCAGTCCCGCCATGGCAGAGATGCCGCAGCAAACGTAAGCCAGGCAGAGTCAGAGCCTGGTTGTAGGCGGGGCTCCCACGAGGAAGAGGAGAGCCCCATGGGTGTCCTGAGCAAGAGAGAGAAAGTGGTGAGGAAATCCCAGTTTGGGAAGTACTCAATCGTAAATCGTTATGCCCACGTCATAGATGTGCAGGGGCGATGACTATGGAGCCAACGGAGACTTCGCTCCGTGCCCTGCTGTCAGTTTTCCGCATCTCCGGTATGGAGCGGCTGCACCGCGTGGTTGTGGGCAGCCACGGTTCAAGAAGTCAGGACAGGAGGCCCCAGCCAGTGGTCGCCAGGTCAGTGGGTCCGGGGAGGATCTCCTGCGAGGGGGGGTTTCCCAGACATTGGGCCTGACTTCCCTAAGCCGACTTGGTTTGCTCCGTACTTGGAGCGTGAGATCGGTGTCCGCAGCTGCACCGTCAGATCACGGGCAGCTGCCTGAGGGACACACGCATTTGGGAAGTCCTTACTCTCAGAAGGGGCATTGCTGGGCGAGCCAAGGACAATGTTAACTGCCTGATGTTCGCCTATATGTTGGGCTAATTGCCAAAGTTGGCACCCTATGCCTTCTACAGGTGATCTGCATATGCCTAAGGTGGGCATGATGTAATTAGGTAATGTGCGCACTCTATAAGTGTTCATGATAGGGCACTGTTGATGTGTGTTATACCTAATGCTTTTCCAATATGTGCACGCTACAGGTGGTTACTATGGTGCACCGTGGATGATGTGTTTGCATAATGTTTCATGTTCAGTATAATCCTGCCAGTAGTTACTGGTCGCCCTAAATGTAATGATTATGACAATCACCCGATTGTCAAAGTGGTTTATGTAATACCTGTGAAGTCATGACAAGTACCTAGTGTCACAGTGATATATATGTGATTGTGTTCTAATGTGTTTTTATGGATGATACAAAGGCTATTTTTATATAACCTTGTGTGGAGTTTCTTTTGTGGTGTGCCTAGTGTGTCGCTGCTGTGTGAGTGTGTTGCGCAAACGCTTTACACATTGCCTCTGGGATAAGCCTGATTGCTCTGCCAAGCTACCAAGGTGGTGAGCAGGGGTTATCTTCAGCGTGTAACTCTCTTGCCCTGACTAGAGTGGTGGGTTCTGCCTGGCTTAGGTGCATACCCTAGCTAACCAGAAACCCCATTTCTAACAGCTATGAGTGTTGTATCTGTACCGAGAATGGGCCTGAATCCAGACTGCATGGTGTCAAGGAGCTGGCAGTTGCCGAGGTGGTCGGTGAGGCATCAGTTGTTTAGTTTCACTAAGACCTAGGTGGGTATGGTTGGAGATGGATCTGCAGTTGGGAGCATGACTGGGTCAGCCGAGACCATGTAATTGTACAAAAATGATATGTATAAAACAGTTACTTATAGGGGCTTTCAGTCAGCACTCTTTATCTATTGGTCTGTTAATGTGCCATTCGCATTCTTGTTCTGCCCACAACAGCATGAGGCAAGGCAATAGGTCAGCCCACTTCAGCCATTGTCTAACTTTACTGTGGGTGACTGCATTCTACCCTTTTACAAGGAGCACATTTGTTAGAAATGGGGGTCTCTAGTTGGCAGTGGTATGCACCTTGTCCAAATAGGGACCCATCCTTCCAGTCAGGATAATTGGATTGCACATCTAAGATAACCTGTGCTCACCACCTTGGTAGCTTGGCACGAGCAGTCAGACCTATCTTGGAGACAATGTGTAAAGCATTTGTACAGAACACACACAGTAACACAGTGAAAACACTACAAATTGACAGCACACCAATTTAGAAAAATAAAGTATCTTTATCTAAATCAAACAAAATGAAAACGACAAATATCCAACATATAGAACTCAAAATATGACTTGTTAAAGTTTTCAAGCAATTCTGTCTATAGAACTCTATTGGTGCTGTGATTTTACACAAAGTACCTTGAGATGCATCAAAATTCACAATAAAAGCAGCTGCAGAGGATAGAAGTATCGGAAAACACAGCAATGCATCAGTTCCTGAGTCCTTGGCGAGGCAATGCGTCAGTGCTGCTGCACGCTGTTGCATCCAATCCAGACTGTAAGGGGAAGCGATGAGTTGAAATCCAAGATGGTTCCGGTCTGCGGCTGATGCGACAGAAAACTGGGTGCACAGGAGTGATGCATGGAAATCCAAACACACTGTAGGATGATGTGATGGCGGCAAACAGAGCTGCATCAACTTCTTCTGCTGCGGTCCCATGATGTGTCAATATTTTCAGCCATACAGCAGGGCCTCCATTGGAGGCAGTGTGGTGGTCTCAGACTATGGAGACATGGTGCACTGAACTCGGGCTGCGGTGGTTTTTTCACCCGCACAGCGGCAGCGCGTGGAAATTTCTCCTGCATGGTGGTGCTGCATCAGAAAAACAGGCTCTGAAAGGGCAATGCGTCGATTTTCATGGTTTCAAGCAGCAAAACAACCTCCATGGCCCCATAACTGGAATTAGCACCACAAGGCAGGTCAGAACTCCAAGCAGTGGTGTTCAGGGATGCTGCAGATGAAGATAACAGGAGGCAAGCACACAGAAGCCCTTGGAGAAATGTCACAAGCAAGACACACATCAAAGTACAGTCCTTTTTCTCTCCAAAGCAGAAGCAGCAACTGCAGGCCACCCAGCAAAGCAAAACACAGCAAAGGGGCAGTTGTCCTCACAGCTCTTCAGCTCTTCTCCTTGGCAGAGGTTCCTCTTGATCCGGAAGTGTTCTAAAAGTCTGGGGTTTTAGGTCCAATACTTATACCCCTTTTGGCCTTTGATGTAGGCATTCTTCAAAGGATTGTCTTTGTAGTGCACAAGTTCTTGTCCTGCCTGGTCTTGGCTCCAGACACACTCCAGGTGGGGTGGAGACAGCATTGTGAGAGACGAGGCACAGCCCTACTCAGGAGCAGGTGACAGCTCCTTCCATCACTGTAGCTCAGGAAAGCCCATTTACCTGGTGATCGGCCATCAGGATATGAAGGGCACACCTCAACTCCCTTTGTGTGACTGTCTAGAGTGAATGCACAAACAGGCCTCTGTCAGTCTAAACCAGACGTTGATTGCACAGGCTGGCAGAGGCACAGGATGGTTAACCAAGAAAATGCTCACTCTTGAAAAGTGGCATTCTTAAACACACAATTTAAAAACCACCTTTACTAAAAGATGTGTTTTTAAATTCTGAGCTCGAAGAGCCCAAACTCCAAATCTCTAGTTCTTCCCAATTGAAAGTTACACTTGTAAAATGTTACAAGGCAGCTCCAATGTTAGCCTATGGGAGAGCTAGTCCTGGCAATAGTGAAAAACTAAATTGCAGTATTGGCATACACTGCACCCTGCCCATGGGGGGTACCTTCGGCCTACCTTAGGGGTGCCTTTCATGTAGCAAGAGGAAAGGTTAGGGCCTGGCAAGTGGGTGCACTTGCCAGGTTGACATGGCAGTTAAAAACCGCACTCACAGATACTGCCATGGCAGGTCTGAGACAAGTTTACAAGGTTACTCATGTGGGTGGCACAACCAGTGCTGTATGCTCACTAGTGGCTTTGGAGTTACAGATCCTGGGCACACACAGTTCACTTTACTAGGGACTTAGAAGTGAATAATATATGGCAATCATGGAGGACTGTTAGACCTGGCATCATTGGCGTGGGTTCCCCCTTTGTTTTTGCCTCTGCCTCCTGTTATTTTGCTGTGTGTTGGACTTCGTTTTTGCTGGTCTAGATGCTATGGACACTTTGCCACTGCTGTTCAGTGCCAAAGTGCAAGTGCTCCCTTTGTCAATTATTGTTATGGATTGGTGATTCCATGATTGGCATATTTGATTTACTAGTCAGTCCCTAGTACAGTGCACTGTGTGTGCCCAGGGCCTGTAAATCAAATTCTGCTAGTGGGCCTGCAGCACTGATGGTGCCAACTACATAAACAGCCTGTAAATGTAACTCAGGCCTGCCATTGCAGAGTCTGTGTGCAGTCTAGTACTGCCATGTCGACCTGGCAAGTGCACCCACTTGCCAGGCCCTAACCTTCCCTTTTCTTACATGGTAGTCATCCCTAAGGTAGGCCCAAGGTACCCCTGTGGGTAGGGGGCAGTGTATGTGAAAGGTAGGACATGCCCTGATGTATGTGGCATGCCCAGATAGTGAAATACTGCCAATTTAGTTTTTCAGTATTGTAAGGCTATCTGTCCCCATAGGATAGAATGGGGAGTTTGCTCATAACATCTTATGAGCATTACTGCCCATGGGAACAAGATAGGAAAATAAAGTTTGATATGCCTGAACTCAGAATGTTTAGATGCTTCTTTTAGTGAGGGTAATATTTACATTCTGGGTTTGAAAATACCACTTTTAGAAAGTAGTAATTTTCTTGCCTAACCATCCAGTGTGCCTCTGCTAGGTTGTGTATTGACTGTCTGGCTTTGGAGTGCCAGGGGCTGGGGATGTGCATTCTCTTCAGACAGCCACTTGGGGGTTGAGATGTGTCCTGCCTTTCCAGAGTGAGTCAGGACTGGGATGAATAGACCTGGGCTGCATTCAGAGTAGGGGGAGGAGATTCCTTTCACACCTGAATGTGCCTGGTCTGCCTTAGACAATGCTGTCTCCACCTCCTGCCAGGAAGCTGCACCAGAGAGGACAGAACTGGTTTTGGCTGGGCAAAGAGCTTCTCTGCCACAGAGAACAAAGGATTTTACTGTATAAAAAGAGGGGCCCAGACCCCAGACCTTTAGATCACTTCTGGGAATCAAGAGGAACCTTTGCCAAGGAGAAGAGCTGGAGAAACTGAGGAGGAATACTGCCCCTGTGCTGTTTGCTGTCTGGGGTTGGCCTGCAGTGGCTACTTTCTGCCAAGGAAAGGGAAAAGACTTTGCTGTTTGCTGTGTCCCCTGCTAGAGGAAGATATCCAAGGGCTTGAAGAGGAGCTTGCCTCCTGTTCTGAAGTCTCAGAGACACAAAACCTTCAGCCCCAGCTGCCCTGAACTCCCTTGCTGGGAGTTCTGACCTTCCAAGAGGTGCCTGTAACTGTTCTGGGCCTCTGGAGGTTTTTCTGGCTGTGGGAGCTGGAAAAGCAATGCAACGACGAGAAGCGCAACGCATCCGTACCTGTTTCCAACGCATCGCCAAAGAAACCGACGCAGTGCCTGCCTGCGGCTCGAGAAATCGCTGCATGCCACATCAAGTGCACCGTTCTCCAAAGTCCGAGATCACCGCACCGATTCCGGCGCAAGCCCTGCTGTGCGGCTGCAAGAACCCACGCATTGTTCTGGATCACCGCATCGCATCGAGGCACCAGGTCTGTCGCATCGTTGGGGGACGCAGTAAGAAACCGACGCATCACCTCCTCTCCGGTAAGGAACCAACGCATCACCTCCCCTGCGCAGCAGTTAGGAACCGATGAATCACCTCCCCCGGAGCAAGGAACCGAAGCATCACCTTCCCTGAGTGTAAGGAACCGACGCATCACCTTCCCTGCGACCCTTTTTGTTTGTGTGCATGACGTATCCAAGGTACTTTGTGTGAAAAGAGTCGCATCTGCAATTTGCTTTGAACTGAACTATTTCTACCATTTGAAAGTCATATTTTTATTACTGTATTGTCGATTATTGTCGTTTTGGTCTTGTTTGGTTTAGATAAAGATTACCTATTTTTCTAAACTGATGTGGTGTCAATTTGTAGTGTTTTCACTGTATTACTGTGTGTTCACAAATGCTTTACACACTGCCTCTGAGATAAGCCTGTCTGCTCATGCCAAGCTACCAAAGGAGTGAGCAGGGGTTATTTTAGAAGTGTATCCCACTTACTCTGACTAGGAAGAAGGGTCCCTACTTGGACAAAGGTGCAAACCTCTGCCAACTAGAGACCCCCATTTCTAACAAGGACCAATCAGAATTACAATTTACAGAGGGAGCACTTGCACCTTAGCACTGATCAGTAGTGGAAAAGTGCCCAGAGTACATAAACCAGTAAAACCGAAGTCCAGCATAACATAAAAAATACAGGAGGTAGAGGCAAAATGATGGGGGAAACCACGCTAAGGATGTCAGGTCTAACAAATGTCAGAAAGAAAATAGTTCCCTCAGTACCAGGGACTACTATGACAATGTGTGCTTTTTGAGACTAAAAAAATATTTTTTGCACTTACACAATGTTTATTTTTTTTTAGATTAACATGGGCCCATTATCTTCCTGAACAATAAGGTTTTGCAAAAACCATGACAAAACAAAACAGGCATTGACAAAGCCAAAAGGCTGGCATTCAAAACTTGATTTACTGGCTTTGCCAATGCTTCTTCATTCTTGGGGGTTTAGGCCCGATCGTGAAATTCCACTCCGCTCGCGGAGGTTTTCCCACTCCGAGCAGAGCACAGCGTTCCAAAATCTCTACGTATTAGGGTCGAGTTTTTCATCTCCAGCGGCTCACCAATGTCAAGTGAGCGGAGGAAGAAAATCTTACTCTAGACCACCTCTCAGCGAGATTTCTCAACGTGGGCAGTAGCGGCTGGTCGCTACCGTTCGAGTTGAGAAACCATCCGCTCGTGTTGAGGAAGCTGCCTCTCGCATAGAACATCTACTTGAGTGGTAGAAAGAAGTAGTGCCCTATTGTGCTGCACGTGGTGCAGTTCGTGCTGATTTTACATCACAGGACAAACACCCAGCACTAAAAATCAGCACTAGCACAATGACGTATCACACTCCGCAGCTTGCGGAACTCCGCATAGTACAGCAGAGTTTTTTTACTCACTTCGCGGAGTTCTGTGTGGCGGAACTCCACGAACCCTACCCAGGCCTAATATCATCCTAAATATGTGAAATAATCAGCTACAAAGGCATGTGACACAATGCACTGAGATAAATCATAATAAACAACAAGGCCCTGACAAGGAAGATCAAGTGGCCTTAGCCTCTCTGTATGGAAGGCTATTTAGAAAGTTGGGATTCCCACCCATCTATGTTCCACCTAACCTAGTCCCAACAATAGATGTGCAAATTGGTACCTATTCTGAAGTATACTTTCATGTTTTCAACTCTTTTTAGACAAGGCAATTGCAAATACTTCAAGTGAAGTCAGCATATTTGGTGGCTTGGTTTAGAGTTTGGTGATAAGGAAATGCTTAACCTGTAGTAGAATTCACTAGTGGAAATACTTGACAGACACAACTAAAGCCAGGAAGTGAGGAGCAGATAAAGGAGAGAGAAAGACAGAAGGAGATCAATAGAGAGAGAGAAAGATGTAGAAAGGGGGAGGTTTGGGAGGAAAAAAGAGTGAGGCAAAAAGCAATAAACCGGTAGCGAGAATGACAGACCTATTGACAGATAGACTCACAGGTAAATAGATAGGCAAGCAGGCAGGCTGATAGGCAGGCAGACAGACAGACAGATGGGCGGACAGGCAGACAGATGGACGGACGGATAGACAGATAGACAGATAGATATATAGATAGACAGATAGATAGATAGATAGATAGATAGATAGAGCACAGCCTTAATCAACTTCAACTGTCACTCCTCAAAATCCACTTCTTCCTATATTCTAGAAATAACTCCAGCACTGGAACGCCTGCTAATGTTCCGCTACAGTAGCCAGGCTCATGTTTTTCTGATAGAATATCAAAGCTAAAAATATAGTGTGGACAGAATATTATGTAAAAAATATCGAGGACCAAAATATGGAGAATGTAAGTGCAAATAGATAAGTATAGATTTACTATTCTTAACTCCACATCTACGTACCTTGAAGATATATGTGTAGGAGCTGGCTCGTTATATACTATACAAAAGTAAGGTATAGTGTGCACAGAGTCCAGTGGATCAGCAGAGGCTTTACAGAGGCTAAAGTAGATAATACTAATGCTCTCTTTTGTGGTAGTGTGGGCGAGAAGTTAGGCTTATCAGAGGGCAGTGATAAGCATTTATCGTACACACTCAGGCAAAAAAATGATTACACACACTCAATAACTAAATCCAAGACCAATTGTTTGTAAAAATATACTTTGTTACTTTATTACTAGAACCACAAAAACAAGGGCATATGTACAAGGAAGTGACGGAGCACAGTTTTAACCTTCTTTGCTTAATGCCGCACCCAGCAACTTCTGAAATGTCTGGCTGCACCGTATTTACAAGAATTTCATTTACAACATTTTCACCCTGTGCTGGCGCTAAATCTAGCTGCCTAGTGCCAACGCTGGCACACTTGCACCATTGTGCAAGGGTGCCTGCGTTGCAGGGTAAGATTGTTTATGTGCAGGATGGTGTCCTTTCCTGCACATAAACAATGAGTAATGGCTATTTTCTGTTTCTAACTGTGCTGCACAACGCAGCAGACATAGAAACAGCAAAAATGAGGAGAAGCAAAGCATTTCTCCTCATTTCGCCAGGGTAAGACAGGTTTTCCCTAGTCTTAATTTTGGCGATGCCCTATATTTACTCCACCCTTGTAAATACAGGGCAGCGTCAAAATCAATGGATGTTGAGGAACACCCACCGCAACACCCATTTCCCACCCCTTTCACGCTAAGTATTGCGTGAAAGGGGGTCTTATTTACAAGGCAGTGTTAAGCCACGTTAAGTGGCTTAATGCTGCCTTGTAAATAAGGCAAAGCCTGTATCGCCACCACAACTTCAAAAAAAGTGACGTTATGGTGACGATAGGTGCTTGTAAAAATGCCCCTTAATTGCAGGTAAGTAAAGGTTTTAAATTGGCAATACTTTTCATTGCAGAAAATGAATACTTAATGCAAGACTTCAGTTTAGCAAGGTAGATACAGTTTTAGAAATAGCAATACTTTGCAATGCAGAAAATGTACACTCAGTGCAATATTTCAAATGAGCAATGGTGTCCTAATGGAGGAAAACAAGAATGCAATTTCACAGGTAAGTACTTTACTTACAAACCCAGTCTTCGGGGTTTTAGGTCCGCACAGGGCAAGGTTCAAGTGAGCACCAAGAAAGCACCACCAGTGGCCAGAGTTGGGTGACCAATGTTAATAAATGGAGACTGGGGGCACTTCAAGTTGTGCAGCTTCCAAGTAAGTAAAGTGGAGTCGGAAGTCATCCACCGGGAGTTGAGACAAGCACTGCAGGGGCCTTCAGGCAGCACCAAAACTACACCCTCAATGGCACAGGGGCAGCTGGGTGCAGAGTGCCAACACAGTGTTGGGCTCCCAATACAAAACAATGGGGTACGAATGTTTCAAACAAAGGTTGCAGGCTCGGGTGAGGAAGCTGGATGAAGGAAACCAGTGTCTGGGTGGGTAAGTTCGGATGTTGAGTGACACCGGGCCACCATCAGTTGGGCTCCCCCAGGCCTGGGGGTGGCGTGTGCAGGAGTGTCCTTTGACGTTGGAAAAGCTTTATGAAAGCTGGTCGCGGTTAGGGGGAACTTCGTGTTGAGGCTGCACGCGTTGACATGGAGTCCAGGAGGGGTCAGCCAATGGTGGATTGTTGGGGAACATTGCTGGGACTGCTGGGCCACTTGGACTCAGGCCAGAGGCATTGGGTGCAGTGGTGGATCCGGAAGTGGGTTTTTGCAGTTCTGCAGGTCACAGAGGACTTTCTTGGAGTTTCTTGTTGAACAGGGCTGCTGTTCTTGGCAGATTTGGACTTTGTTGAAGGCAGCAGTCCTTCTGGATGCTTTTGGAGCTTACTGGGTGGCAGGATGAGTCATCGTTTTTCGCAGGATCTTCGAGGACTGCAGACAGGCCAATAGGACTCGTACCAAGTCAGTGGGTGTCTTCAGTCTTATTCTGCTGAACAGCTCTGGGATGTTCTCTTCCTTCATAGGTCATCAGGAATTAAGGATTAAGGTTCAGGGGTGCCCTTAAATACTAGTTTTAGGGGCATTACTGTGTTCAGAATGGGCTACTCACCTTTATGGTAACAACACCCTTTGTATATCCGCTCCCTCTGGGGAGGGTGATACCCCTAACCTTATTGGCTAAAATACTCCAAAACAATATGGTGGATTTTCAAAATAGGGGATCACTTCAGCTCAGTACACCTTAGGGGAGGTTTTGGCTGAGAGGGGACACACCTTTCCTACTTGCTAATTTTCCCGCCAACCTTGCCGCCAATTATGGGGATTGGTCAGGGGGGCAGGCATCTCCATTTGCTGGAGAGGCCCTGGCTAGCTTAACAATGGAAGGGAAGCCTTTGAGGCTCACCACCCTTCAATGCTGGTCCTGCTTTGGGGTAGGCATGAAGCACCTCCACCCAGAGAAGGCTTTGTTTCTGACACACAAGAGCAAAAGGCTCCCACCTCAGGGGGTCGGAAACATGCCTAGAAGTGGCAGGCTGGTGCAGGCCAGTCACACACACACTAGTAGGTTGGTAGTTTTTCAGGGGCACCACTGAGGTGCCCTCTGGGTGCATTTATTAAATAATCCAGCACTGGCATCAGTGTGGGCTCATTAATCTGAGATGTTTGGTACCAAACATCAGGGAATTTGGTGAAGCTATCATTGAGCTGTAGCACTCGTAGTGAGACACTCTCAGGCCATGTACTCAGTATGACTTCACTTTGCACGTATAGGGGCAGATTTACAATTAACTAACGCAGCACGGCGCAGCAAGTCATTTTGCTGCGCCATGCTGCGTTAGTTTGGAAAGCACAGGGATGCGACATATTTACAAGAATATGTCGCATCCTTGTGCTTCCCCTGCGCTGGCGCACAAACTGCAACCATGCGCCGGCGCAGGCACCCTTGCACCATGGTGCAAGGATGCCTGCGTCGTGGGAGATTGTTTTTGTGCAGGAAGGGGAACCTTCCTGCACAAAAACAATCACTACAACCATTTTCCTCTTTCAATGCGTGCTGCAGAATGCAGCACGCATTGAAAGAGAAAAACGAGGAGAAATTAAAACATTTCTCCTCGGTGCGCCTCCTACGCCACCTCTAGGGTGGCGTAGCTTTCAAACGCATCTCCAGAGTTACGATTTCTCGTAATTCTGGAGATGTGTCTTATTCCATGGGTGTTGCGTGGGAACACCCACAGCAACACCCATGGAACGCCCCTTCACCGCAAAGTGCTGCGTGTGAAGGGGCCGTATTTACAAGGAGAGGAAAAGTCACGCAGGGTGGCTTTTCCTCTCCTTGTAAATATGGAGCAGCCCCCTGCGCCACCAGTACGTCACAAAAAGTGACATACTGGTGGCGCAGGGGGCTTGTAAATCTGCCCCATAATGTCTAAGAATGGACTTAGACACTATAGGGGCATATCTGCCCATGCAGTTATGCCCTCACAATAGGTATAGTGCACCCTGCCTTAGGGCTGTAAGGCCTGCTGTAGGGGTGACTTACCTATGGCTCTTGCAGTGCTAGTAGGCCTAGCACACAAGGATGTGTGCCAGGTCGACTCTTCACTTTTATATGCACCAAAACACGCAGGCTGCAGTGGCAGTGTGTATGTGTTTGGTGAGGGGTCTCCTAGAGTGGCATAATACATGCTGTAGCCCTCAGAGACCCTCTCTGGTCACAATGCCCTTGGTACCCCTGGTACCTTTTACAAGGGACTTATACGTAGGCCAGAGGAGTGCCAATTGGGGAAACAAAGGTACAGTTTTGGGAAAGAACACAGACACTGGGAACCTGGTTAGCAGGAACCTGGTGCACATTCAGTCAAAGATGCATCAAAGGCAAAAAGTAGGGGGTACTGCAACAGAAGCCCACTTTCCTAATATATATATATATATATATATATATATATATATATATATATATATATATATACGGCCAATTGACGAAGACCTGCTTAGGTTGGAACGAGTTGCCATAATAAAACATCTTGACAGTGAAGCGCTGTTCTCTGTGCCCCTCTGATCTGTGAGGCAGTTCTCTTGGCAAATTTAATACGGGACCCGTACACGTTTGGACTGCACAAGCCCCGATTGGTGGACGTGGCCGGTGTTTCTTTACGGCAATAATATACTTATATATATCTCCAGTTGGCTCGATCTTGCTGGGGGTGCAGCGCTCTCCAGGCGGTCCGTAATCCAAAATACGGCAGAGCCTCACGTCAAAATATCCAACCAGTTTACCACTGTAAACAACGGGTCGCACTCACGGGTACTGAAATAGTTCCTTTATTTAATTTCAAGTGAAAATTGAATCACGATGGCCCTACGCGTTTCGGTCTTACATAGACCTTGATCACGGGTATGCCATTGCCGAGTCAGGCACATTTAAATAACATCATGTGCTACACTTAATTAGTTAGTCCTACTAATGCATTATGGGAAACATAGTGTTTGCTGGTAGGAACTTAAAATTAAGTGCATTAAACAAACAGTTCTTGAAAATTTCACAAGTCACTCATATAATAAAGGTGGGGAATTGACAAAATTTAATAATGGTGTGTTACCAAGATGTGAAGTTTAAATATTAAATATTAGATATGAAGTTCTCACATTTAGACATTATGTCCTGTTAATGACTCTTTATTTCATTTCAAACATGTCACAGTTAGAATCAAACCCTCCAGTGGGTATCAATTCACATCTGGCTTGTTAACTCTTTCACCATAGTTGATCATCACACCCATCTTGCTACTAAAGCTGAAGTAGCTGTTCAAGCCCTCTAGTGGGCAATTAGTGAACCTGTGCAAAATTTAAATTGGTGATATATAAAGAAGAATTTTTCATGTCAGAACAGTCAAAATGAGCGCCCTCAAGTTATGATTTACAGATGTATGTATAATTCGTCGTCCTGGTTTAAGCCATGTGGGGTTCAAGTACATAAATTCAATATGTGTTGTGATTCACTTTGTCTTAGTTTGCGTGCATCCATCGTGATATTTTGTTTTTTCAACACAATTGATAAATGGAGTTGTTTTTCCTTCACTCCGTATTGTCAATTCATAAATTACACATCCGTACACATCTAAAACTTCCTCTGCATAATATAAACTTCAAAGTGTTCACGTTGTCTGAAATGCGACTGCTAAACACATCGAATCACACCATGAGAGCAATTGGAAACTCTTGAAATTCTATACAATCGAAATTATTGAACAAGGAGATAGAGGCGGGGATAGAACACGCAAACTAAGACAAAGTGAATCACGAAACATATTGAATTTACGTACTTTAACCCCACATGGCTTAAACCAGGAAGAAGAATTATACATACATCTGTAAATCATAACTTGAGGGCGTGCAGTTTGACTGTTCTGACATGAAAAATTATTTTTTATATATCACCAATTTAAATTTTGCACAGGTTCATTAATTGCCCACTAGAGGGCTTTAACAGCTATTTCAGCTTTAGTAGCCAGATGGGTGTGATGATCAACTGTGGTGAAAGAGTTGATTGTAACTGTGACTAGTTTGAAATGAAATCAAGAGTCATTAACAGGACATAATATCAAAATGTGAGAACTTCATATCTAATATTTAATATTTAAACTTCACATCTTGGTGACACACCATTATTAAATTTTGTCAATTACCCACCCTTATTATATGAGTGACTTGTGACATTTTCAAGAATTGTTTGTTTAATGCAGGGACGTTATAGTTAGTTGGACATTTCACTCGTATAAAGCCAGAGAAATTTGGCCGTTATAGTTAGTTGAGCTAACTATAACTCGCGCCCCCGCAATGCACTGCTGATGACGTCACATATTACATCATTCATGACATGGTCAGTGACATCACTGATGACATCACTGATGACATCTCAAATGACATCACTGATGACATCACTGATGACATTATCCAGTGACTGTGTGTTTCTGTAAAGTTTAAATATGTTTTATATATATATATATACGCCAAGGTGTATTGAAGAATGAGTGGGTGTATAAGTGTATGAATGGATGATTTAGTAGGTGCGTGACTGACTGTATAAGTGAGTTATTAAATGTGTCTTACTGAATGCATGGGTTAGTGACTAAACTGTGTGAATGTCTCTATCAGTCTGTGAGATGGTGTGTAAGCGGCTGCATGGGTTAGTGAGTAGCTACATGAGTGTCTATATGGATTATTGATTGGTTGTCTGAGTATCTGTATGGGTGCCTGAGTGTCTCTGTGGGTGCGTGGTGGGTGTGTGACTCTGTGCATAGATGTGTGAGTGGGTGATTTACTGGGTGTATGGGTTCAAGAGTGCATCTGTGAAGGGCTGTATGGGTGGGTGAGTGTGTGTATGGGTATGTTGATGAGTGAATGGATGTCTCAGTGGTACATGTGTGAGTAACTACATATGTAAAAGGCAGTATATGTGAGTGTTGGAGTATATAAATGACTATGTGTGAGAGTGAGTGATTGTGAGAGTGGCTGCATGGATGAGTGTGTGCTTGTATCAGTGATTGTATAAGAGAGTAAGTATGTGTTAGTATCAGTATGAATAAGTGAGGTGGTATGTGTATAACTGTATAGGTGGGTAAATGGGAGTGTGATTGATTCTTTGCATGACTGACTAGGTGTGTGAGAAACTCTATGGATGAGTGGCGGTGTGTGAGTGTCTGTATAGGTGTATGAGTGCATATGATAGTGCTGCATTGATGAGTGACTGCATGTATGAGAGACTGTATGGGTGAATGAGTGGATGTGTGTGTAGACCTAGGAATCAGTGAGTGGGTATGTAATAACTGGTGTTGGTGTGTCTATGGTTTCGAAAATGGTAGTCTGTATTTTAGATTGGGTGTATCAAAGGTTATATTAGGGTATGAGGAGGTGCATCAGATTATCACGTGGATGATGTCATCAGTGATGTCATCAGTGATGTCACTAAACATGTCATGAATGATGTAATATGTGACGTCATCAGCAGTGCATTGCGGGGGCGCAAGTTATAGTTAGCTCAACTAAGTATAACGGCCGAATTTCTCTGGTTTTGTATGAGTGAAATGTCCAACTAACTATAAAGTCCCTGAAACCTATGGTTTTTTCAGTGAATTTCAAAGGTTTTTTAAATGCTAATTTCTAACTATAACGTCCCTGAAACCTATGGTTTTTTAAGTGAATTTCTAAGGTTTTTTAAATGCTAATTTCTAACTATGCCTAAAGAGGTAGGACATGTGCAGAAAGAGGAAGAAAGGCGCAGAAAGAAGCAAGAGAAATGCAGAAAGAGGCAACAGAAGTCCAGAAAGACGAAGAAAGGTGCAGAAAGAAGCAAGAGATATGCAGAAAGAACCAACAGAGGTGCAGAAAGAGGCCTTGTTGCAAAGTCATCCTGTGCCCCCAACTTTTTCCTGACTGGTACTTGTGGTAACTGACTCTGACTAACCAGGCCCGGAGCCAGTGCTATGCTGGAAGACACTTAGAATACAGTGAAAACACCTACATAAACTAGGGTACACTATGGGTTGGGGTACCCCTGTGATTGACATGACCTCCCCTGTAAGGCCCTAGTACATAATAGGGCAGGGGGATTAAAACTACCTTTAAGTCAGAGGTGCAGAAGGAGGCAAGAGAAGTGCAGAAAGAAGCAACAGAGGTGCCGAAAGAGGCAAGAGAGGTGCAGAAAGACGCAAGAGAGGTGCAGAAACAAGCAAGAGAAGTGCAGAAAGAGGCAAGAGAATTGCTGAAAGAAGCAACAGTGGTGTAGAAAGAAGCAAGAGAAGTGCAGAAAGAGGCAAGTGAAGTGCAGAAAGAAGCAAGAGCAGTGCAGAAAGAACCAACAGAGGTGCAAAAAGAGGCAGGGGGTGTAGAAAGAGATAGGAGAGGTGCACAAAGAGGCAAGAGGGGTACAGAAAGAGGCAGGACGGGTACAGAAAGAAGGAAGAGAAGTGCAGAAAGAGGCAAGAGAATTGCTGAAAGAAGCAACAGAGGTGTAGAAAGAAGCAAGAGAAGTGCAAAAAGAGGCAGGTGAGGTGCAGAAAGAAGCAAGAGCAGTGCAGAAAGAACCAACAGAGGTGCAAAAAGAGGCAAGAGGGGTGCAGAAAAAGGTGCACAGAGGCAAGAGAGGTACAGAAAGAAGCAGGAGGGGGCAGAAATAAGGAAGAGAAGTGCAGAAAGAAGCAACAGAGGTACAGAAAGAGGTAAGAGAGGTGCTGAAACAGGAATTAAAGGTGCAGAAAGAGGTAACAAGGGTGCAGAAAGAGGCAAGAGAGGTGCAGAAACAAGCAAGAGAAGTGCAGAAAGAGGCAAGAGAATTGCTGAAAGAAGCAACAGAGGTATAGAAAGAAGCAGGAGAAGTGCATAAAGAGGCAAGCGAGGTGCAGAAAGAGGCAAGAGAGGTGCAGAAAATGGCAGAACTGTAGAAAGAGGCAAGAGGGATGCAGAAAGAGAAAAGAGGGGTGCAGAAAGATGCAAGAGAGGTACAGAAACAAGCAAGAGAAGTGCAGAAAGAGGCAAGAGAATTGCTGAAAGAAGCAACAGAGGTATAGAAAGAAGCAGGAGAAGTGCATAAAGAGGCAAGCCAGGTGCAGAAAGAGGCAAGAGAGGTGCAGAAAATGGCAGGAGAACTGTAGAAAGAGGCAAGAGGGATGCAGAAAGAGAAAAGAGGGGTGCAGAAAGATGCAAGAGAGGTACAGAAACAAGCAAGAGAAGTGCAGAAAGAGGCAAGAGAATTGCTGAAAGAAGCAACAGAGGTGTAGAAAGAAGCAAGAGAGGTACAGAAAGAAGCAAGAGAAGTGCAGAAAGAAGCAAGAGAGGTGCAGAAAGAGGGAAGACGACTGCAGAAAGAGACAACAGGGGTGCAGAAAGAAGCAAGAGAGGTGCAGAAAGAGGCAAAAGAAGTGCAGAAAGAAGCAACAGAAGTGCAGAAAGAAGCAACAGTGGTGTAGAAAGAAGCAAGAGAAGTGCAGAAAGAGGCAAGTGAAGTGCAGAAAGAAGCAAGAGCAGTGCAGAAAGAACCAACAGAGGTGCAAATAGAGGCAGGGGGTGTAGAAAGAGATAGGAGAGGTGCACAAAGAGGCAAGAGGGGTATAGAAAGAGGCAGGACGGGTGCAGAAAGAAGGAAGAGAAGTGCAGAAAGAGGCAAGAGAATTGCTGAAAGAAGCAACAGAGGTGTAGAAAGAAGCAAGAGAAGTGCAAAAAGAGGCAGGTGAGGTGCAGAAAGAAGCAAGAGCAGTGCAGAAAGAACCAACAGAGGTGCAAAAAGAGGCAAGAGGGGTGCAGAAAAAGGTGCACAGAGGCAAGAGAGGTACAGAAAGAGGCAGGAGGGGCAGAAATAAGGAAGAGAAGTGCAGAAAGAAGCAACAGAGGTACAGAAAGAGGTAAGAGAGGTGCTGAAACAGGAATTAAAGGTGCAGAAAGAGGTAACAAGGGTGCACAAAGAGGCAAAGAGAGTTTCAGAAAGAGAAAAGAGGGGTGCAGAAAAAGGCAAGAGGGGTGCAGAAAGAGGCAAGAGAGGTGCAGAAACAAGCAAGAGAAGTGCAGAAAGAGGCAAGAGAATTGCTGAAAGAAGCAACAGAGGTATAGAAAGAAGCAAGAGAAGTGCATAAAGAGGCAAGCGAGGTGCAGAAAGAGGCAAGAGAGGTGCAGAAAATGGCAGGAGAACTGTAGAAAGAGGCAAGAGCGGTGCAGAAAGATGCAAGAGAGGTACAGAAACAAGCAAGAGAAGTGCAGAAAGAGGCAAGAGAATTGCTGAAAGAAGCAACAGAGTTGTAGAAAGAAGCAAGAGAGGTGCAGAAAGAGACAACAGGGGTGCAGAAAGAAGTAAGAGAGGTGCAGAAAGAGGCAAAAGAAGTGCTGAAAGAAGCAACAGAAGTGCAGAAGGAAGCAACAGAGGTACAGAACGAGGCAAGAGAGGTGCAGAAAGAGGGAAGAGGGATGCAAAAATAGGCAAGATGGGTACAGAAAGAGACAACAGGGGTGCAGAAAGAAGCAAGAGAGGTGCAGAAAGAGGCAAAAGAAGTGCAGAAAGAAGCAACAGAAGTGCAGAAAGAAGCAACAGAGGTACAGAAAGAGGCAAGAGAGGTGCAGAAAGAGGGAGGAAGGATGCAAAAATAGGCAAGATGGGTACAGAAAGAAGCAAGAGAGGTACAGAAAGAAGCAAGAGAAGTGCAGAAATAAGCAACAGGGGTGCAGAAAGAGGCTAGAGGGGTGCAGAAAGTGGAAAGTGAAGTGCAGAAAGAGGCAACAGAGGTGCAGAAAAACTCAAGAGAGGTGCAGAAACAAGGAAGAGAAGTGCAGAAAGAGGCAACAGAATTGCAGAAAGAAGCAACACAGGTTTCGAAAGAAGCAAGAGAAGTGCAGAGAGGCAAGTGAGGTGCAGAAAGAAGCAAGAGCAGTGCAGAAAGAACCAACAGAGGTGCAAAAAGAGGCAAGGGGTGTAGAAAGAGGTAGGAGAGGTGCACAAAGAGGCAAGAGAGGTACAGAAAGAGACAGGAGGGGTGCAGAAACAAGCAAGAGAAGTGCAGAAAGAGGCAAGAGAATTGCTGAAAGAAACAACAGAGGTATAGAAAGAAGCAAGAAAAGTGCATAAAGAGGCAAGCGAGGTGCAGAAAGAGGCAAGAGAGGTGCAGAAAATGGCAGGAGAACTGTAGAAAGAGGCAAGAGGGATGCAGAAAGAGAAAAGAGGGGTGCAGAAAGAGGCAAGAGCGGTGCAGAAAGATGCAAGAGAGGTACAGAAACAAGCAAGAGAAGTGCAGAAAGAGGCAAGAGAATTGCTGAAAGAAGCAACAGAGGTGTAGAAAGAAGCAAGAGAGGTGCAGAAAGAAGCAAGAGAAGTGCAGAAAGAAGCAAGAGAGGTGCAGAAAGAGGGAAGACAAGTGCAGAAAGAGACAACAGGGGTGCAGAAAGAAGCAAGAGAGGTGCAGAAAGAGGCAAAAGAAGTGCTGAAAGAAGCAACAGAAGTGCAGAAGGAAGCAACAGAGCTACAGAACGAGGCAAGAAAGGTGCAGAAAGAGGGAGGAGGGGGCAAAAAGAGGGAAGACGAGTGCAGAAAGAGACAACAGGGGTGCAGAAAGAAGCAAGAGAGGTGCAGAAAGAGGCAAGAGAGGTGCAGAAAGAGGGAGGAGGGATGCAAAAATAGGCAAGATGGGTACAGAAAGAAGCAAGAGAGGTACAGAAAGAAGCAAGAGAAGTGCAGAAATAAGCAACAGGGGTGCAGAAAGAGGCTAGAGGGGTGCAGAAAGTGGCAAGTGAAGTGCAGAAAGAGGCAACAGAGGTGCAGAAAAACTCAAGAGAGGTGCAGAAACAAGGAAGAGAAGTGCAGAAAGAGGCAACAGAATTGCAGAAAGAAGCAACACAGGTGTAGAAAGAAGCAAGAGAAGTGCAGAGAGGCAAGTGAGGTGCAGAAAGAAGCAAGAGCAGTGCAGAAAGAACCAACAGAGGTGCAAAAATAGGCAAGGGGTGTAGAAAGAGGTAGGAGAGGTGCACAAAGAGGCAAGAGAGGTACAGAAAGAGACAGGAGGGGTGCAGAAACAAGCAAGAGAAGTGCAGAAAGAGGCAAGAGAATTGCTGAAAGAAACAACAGAGGTATAGAAAGAAGCAAGAAAAGTGCATAAAGAGGCAAGCGAGGTGCAGAAAGAGGCAAGAGAGGTGCAGAAAATGGCAGGAGAACTGTAGAAAGAGGCAAGAGGGATGCAGAAAGAGAAAAGAGGGGTGCAGAAAGAGGCAAGAGCGGTGCAGAAAGATGCAAGAGAGGTACAGAAACAAGCAAGAGAAGTGCAGAAAGAGGCAAGAGAATTGCTGAAAGAAGCAACAGAGGTGTAGAAAGAAGCAAGAGAGGTGCAGAAAGAAGCAAGAGAAGTGCAGAAAGAAGCAAGAGAGGTGCAGAAAGAGGGAAGACAAGTGCAGAAAGAGACAACAGGGGTGCAGAAAGAAGCAAGAGAGGTGCAGAAAGAGGCAAAAGAAGTGCTGAAAGAAGCAACAGAAGTGCAGAAGGAAGCAACAGAGGTACAGAACAAGGCAAGAAAGGTGCAGAAAGAGGGAGGAGGGGTGCAAAAAGAGGGAAGACGAGTGCAGAAAGAGACAACAGGGGTGCAGAAAGAAGCAAGAGAGGTGCAGAAAGAGGCAAAAGAAGTGCAGAAAGAAGCAACAGAAGTGCAGAAAGAAGTAACAGAGGTACAGAAAGAGGCAAGAGAGGTGCAGAAAGAGGGAGGAGGGATGCAAAAATAGGCAAGATGGGTACAGAAAGAAGCCAGAGAGGTACAGAAAGAAGCAATAGAAGTGCAGAAATAAGCAACAGGAGTGCAGAAATAGGCTAGAGGGGTGCAGAAAGTGGCAAGTGAAGTGCAGAAAGAAGCAACAGAGTTGCAGAAAAACTCAAGAGAGGTGCAGAAACAAGCAAGAGAAGTGCAGAAAGAGGCAGCAGGATTGCAGAAAGAAGCAACACAGGTGTAGAAAGAAGCAAGAGAAGTGCAGAGAGGCAAGTGAGGTGCAGAAAGAAGCAAGAGCAGTGCAGAAAGAACCAACAGAGGTGCATAAAGAGGCAAGAGAGGTACAGAAAGAGACAGGAGGGGTGCAGAAAGAAGGAAGAGAAGTGCAGAAAGAGGCAAGAGAATTGCTGAAAGAAGCAACAGAGGTGTAGAAAGTAGCAAGAGAAGTGCAAAAAGAGGCAGGTGAGGTGCAGAAAGAAGCAAGAGCAGTGCAGAAAGAACCAACAGAGGTGCAAAAAGAGGCAAGAGGGGTGCAGAAAAAGGTGCACAAAGAGGCAAGAGAGGTACAGAAAGAGGCAGGAGGGGTGCAGAAATAAGGAAGAGAAGTGCAGAAAGAAGCAACAGAGGTGCTGAAAGAGGCGCAAAAGGGTACAGAAAGAGCAAGAGAAGTGCAGAAAGAAGCAACTGAGGTACAGAAAGAGGCAAGAGAGGTGCTGAAACAGGAATTAAAGGTTCAGAAAGAGGGAACAGGGGTGCAGAAAGAGGCAAGAGAGGTTCAGAAAGAGAAAAGAGGGGTGCAGAAAGAGGCAAGAGAGGTGCAGAAAGAGGCAAGAGAGGTGCAGAAACAAGCAAGAGAAGTGCAGAAAGAGGCAAGAGAATTGCTGAAAGAAGCAACAGAGGTGTAGAAAGAAGCAATAGAAGTGCATACAGAGGCAAGTGAGGTGCAGAAAGAGGCAAGAGAGGTGCAAAAAATGGCAAAAGAACTGCAGAAAGAGGCAAGAGGGATGCAGAAAGAGAAAAGAGGGATGCAGAAAGAGGCAAGAGGGGTGCAGAAAGACGCAAAAGAGCTACAGAAACAAGCAAGAGAAGTGCAGGAAGAGGCAAGAGAATTGCTGAGAGAAGCAACAGAAGTGCAGAACTAGCAACAGAGGTACAGAAAGAGGCAAGAGAGGTGCAGAAAGATGGAGGAGGGGTGCAAAAAGAGGGAAGAGGGGTGCAGAAAGATGCAAGAGAGGTGCAGAACCAAGCAAGAGAAGTGCAGAAAGAGGCAAGAGAATTGCTGAAAGAAGCAACAGAGGTGTAGAAAGAAGCAAGAGAGGTGCAGAAATAAGCAAGAGAAGTGCAGAAAGAAGCAAGAGAGGTGCATAAAGAGGGAAGACAAGTGCAGAAAGAGACTCTAGGGGTGCAGAAAAATGCAAGAGGTGCCGAAAGAGGCAAAAGAAGCAACAGAAGTGCAGAAAGAAGCAACAGAGGTACAGAAAGAGGCAAGAGAGGTGCAGAAAGAGGGAGGAGGGGTGCATAAAGAGGCAAGAAAGGTGCAGAAAGAAGCAAGAGAGGTACAGAAAGAAGCAAGAGAAGTCCAGAAAGAGGCTAGAGGGGTGCAGAAAGAGGCAAGACAAGTGCAGAAAGAAGCAACAGAGGTGCAGAAAGAAGCCACAAGGTGCAGAAAGAGGCAAGAGGGGTGCAGAAAGAGGCAAGACAAGTGCAGAAAGGAGCAACAGAGGTACAGAAGGAGGCAAGAGTGGTGCTGAAACAGGAATTAAAGGTGCAGAAAGAGGGAACAGCCGTGCAGAAAGAGGCAAGAGAGGTTCAGAAAGAGAAAAGAGGGTGCAGAAAGAGGCAAGAGAGGTGCAGAAAGAGGCAAAAGAGGTGCAGAAACAAGCAAGAGAAGTGCAGAAAGAGGCAAGAGAATTGCTGAAAGAAGCAACAGAGGTGTAGAAAGAAGCAATTAGAAGTGCATACAGAGGCAAGTGAGGTGCAGAAAGAGGCAAGAGAGGTGCAAAAAATGGCAAAAGAACTGCAGAAAGAGGCAAGAGGGATGCAGAAAGAGAAAAGAGGGGTGCAGAAAGAGGCAAGAGGGTGCAGAAAGACGCAAGAGAGGTACAGAAACAAGCAAGAGAAGTGCAGGAAGAGGCAAGAGAATTGCTGAGAGAAGCAACAGAGGTGTAGAAAGAAGCAAGAGAGGTGCAGAAAGAAGCAAGAGAGGTGCAGAATGAGGGAAGAAGAGTGCAGAAAGAGACAACAGGAGTGCAGAAAGAAGCAAGAGAGGTGTAGAAAGAGGCAAAAGAAGTGCAGAAAGAAGCAACAGAAGTGCAGAAGGAAGCAACAGAGGTACAGAAAGAGGCAAGAGAGGTGCAGAAAGATGGAGGAGGGGTGCAAAAAGAGGGATGAGGGGTGCAGAAAGATGCAAGAGAGGTGCAGAAACAAGCAAGAGAAGTGCAGAAAGAGGCAAGAGAATTGCTGAAAGAAGCAACAGAGGTGTAGAAAGAAGCAAGAGAGGTGCAGAAAGAAGCAAGAGAAGTGCAGAAAGAAGCAAGAGAGGTGCATAAAGAGGGAAGACAAGTGCAGAAAGAGACTCTAGGGGTGCAGAAAAATGCAAGAGAGGTGCAGAAAGAGGCAAAAGAAGTGCAGAGAGAAGCAACAGAAGTGCAGAAAGAAGCAACAGAGGTACAGAAAGAGGCAAGAGAGGTGCAGAAAGAGGGAGGAGGGGTGCATAAAGAGGCAAGAAAGGTGCAGAAAGAAGCAATAGAGGTACAGAAAGAAGCAAGAGAAGTGCAGAAAGAGGCTAGAGGGGTGCAGAAAGAGTCAAGACAAGTGCAGAAAGAAGCAAAAGAGGTACAGAAGGAGGCAAAAGAACTGCAG
Organism: Calotriton arnoldi; assembly: GCA_963921515.1. Taxonomy (NCBI): domain Eukaryota; kingdom Metazoa; phylum Chordata; class Amphibia; order Caudata; family Salamandridae; genus Calotriton; species Calotriton arnoldi. The sequence goes on along the minus strand of CAWUFW010000108.1, from coordinate 2,196,769 downwards.
AAAGAGGCAAGAGAGTTGCAGAAACAGGCAAAAGGGGTGCAGAAAGAGGGAACAGGTGTGCAGACAGAGGCAAGAGAGGTGCAGAAAGACAGAAGAGGGGTGCTGAAAGAGGCAAGACGGATGCATACATTTGCAACAGAGGTACAGAAAGAAGCAAGAGCAGTGCAGAATGAACCAACAGAGGTGCAGAAAGAGGCAAGAGTGGTACTGAAAGAGGCAAAAGAAGTGCAGAAAGAAGCCAAAGAGGTACAGAAAGAGGCAAGAGGGGTGCAGAAAGAAGCAACAGAGGTGCTGAAAGAGGCAAGAGGGGTGTAGAACGAGGCAAGAGAATTGCAGAAAGAAGCAACAGAGGTGCAGAAAGAAGCAACAGGGGTGCAGAAAGAAGCAACAGGGTGCAGAAAGAGGCTAGAGGGGTGCAGAAAGAGGCAAGACAAGTGCAGAAAGAAGCAACAGAGGTGCAGAAGGAGGCAAAAGAACTGCAGAAAGAGGCAAGAGAGTTGCATAAACAGGCAAAAGGGGTGCAGAAAGAGGGAACAGGTGTGCAGACAGAGGCAAGAGAGGTGCAGAAAGACAGAAGAGGGGTGCTGAAAGAGGCAAGAGAGATGCGTAAATTTGCATCAGAGGTGTAGAAAGAAGCAAGAGCAGTGCAGAATGAACCAACAGAGGTGCAGAAAGAGGCAAGAGTGGTACTGAAAGAGGCAAAAGAAGTGCAGAAAGAAGCCAAAGAGGTGCAGAAAGAGGCAAGAGAGATACAGAAAGAGGTTCGAGAAGTGCAGATAGAGGCAAGAGAAGTGCAGAAAGAGGCAAGAGAGGTGCAGTACGAAGAGAGTGGGGTGCAGAAAGAGGCAAGTGAGGTGCAGAAAGAGGCAAAAGAGGTACAGAAAGAGGCAAGGGAAGTGCAGAAACAGGCAAGAGAAATGCACAATTAGGCAAGAGAGGAGCAGAAAGAGGCAAGAGAGGTGTAGAAAGAAGCAAAAGAAGTGCAGAAAGAGGCAAGTGAGGTGCAGAAAGAGGCAAGAGAGGTGCAGAAAGAGGCAAAAGAGGTGCAGAAAGAGGCAAGAGATCTGTAGAAAAAAGCAAGAGAGGTGCAGAAAGAGGCAAGATAGGTGCAGAAAGAGGCAAGAGATCTGCAGAAAAAAGCAACAGAGATGCAGAAAGAGGCAAGTAAAGTGCAGAAAGAAGACAGTGAGGTGCAGAAAGAGGAAGAAAGGTGCAGAAAAAAGCAAGAGAAATGCAGAAAGAGGCAAGAGAGGCACAGAAAGAAGAGAGGTTTGTGCACCATTAGTACCAGTTTAACACCCACATTTTGCTATAAGTAACACGTGACCCTTCCAGCTTTGCAAAGGGCCTTCCACCAAGCTGTAACACGTGACGCTGCATTTTTGGGAACATTTGAGCCATTTGAGCTAGAAACAAGGCTTTCTTTGTTCAAATCTGCAGATTAGGCAGCAGATGATGGAATATTTGTCAAATGCGGAAAATGTTTAATTATGTGAAAATTGGTGCAGCCGAACAGTCACATAATTCCAGTGGCCCTGCTCATACCTCCGACTAGGTCCAGAAGTGCTCCTCAGTGGTTCCTTCTGTTTTTTGTGCCTCATTGAGTTTATAGTTTAACTTCTATGGAAACGAGGAAGACTAAACCTGAGGTTACCACACCACAACACAGACTACAATACCACATAATTACTCTCCAAAACACATAATCCCACTCCACATAATTCCTAGACACTAAATACCACATACTTTCTATTCACAAAATTTCACTGCACAACATACCACATAATTCCACTACACACAACGTACATCCACTCTACACCCAAAAACATTAGTAAAAATATTTTACATTTACAACACCAATAGCTCTAACTCTCACAAATGCGAGACCTATTACATTACAAATGCTTCTTTAACTGGTAGTCGCGTTTGCAGAGTGGTGCAGAAAGGGGGCTGGGCCTCTGACCAGCGCTCAGGAATTCCGCTGTGTAGGACTTACAAGAGGTGCCAGGAGGGCTTCTTGGCTCCCAAAGTCCCTCAGGAGTAAAGTGGACTTCATCCCGCAACCAGTACTTTGCCAGGAGGCACGTTTGCAGAGTGGTGGAGAAAGGGGGGGCGTGGCCTCCGAAGACCTTTTAGCAATCCCACTGTGTGGGACTTAGTGGAGGTAATAGGAGAGGTAGTTGGCCCCCAAGGACAACCTTGGGGGCAAACTACCCCTCCTTTAACCTCCAGTAAGTCCCACACAGCGGGATTGCTAAATTGTTATAGCAGGCCATGCCCCCTTTCCCCACCACTCGGCAAACGCACTCCCTGGTGCGCCCTTGGATGGGGATTAAAGTCCCCTTCGCTGCTGGGGGTCCTTAGGGGCCAACTAGCCTACCTGATACCTCCAGTATGCCCCAGATAGTGGGATTGCTGATAGGTGGGCACAGGCCACACCCCCTTTGTCCACCACTCTGCAAACGTGCCTCCTGGCGCACTCTTGGTTGGGGGATGAAGTCCCCTTGCCTCCTGAGGGTCCCTGGGGGCAAACTAGCCCATCAGGTACCTCCAGTAAGCCCCACACAGCTGGAGTGCTGAGAGTGGTCCGAGGCCACGCCCCTTTTTTACACCACTTTGTAAACGCGCCTCCTGGCGCACTGCTGCTCGGGGGATGAAGTCCACTTCAGTCCTGAGGTCCGCAGGACAGAAGAGGACCCCATCGCCCCACTAGCAGTGCGCCAAGAGGCACGATTGGAGAGTGGTGTAAAAAGGGGCGTGGCCTCGGACCACCTCTCAGCAATCCCATTCTGTGGGGCTTACTGTTGTGTGTTTGCACTTCAAGTTAAGAAAATACGCACTACAGCCTAACTTGTTTCTCAAAAAAATATATATAATCGCATTTAGACCCACTACTGGATTTAAATCTATCTGTGCGGACCCTTTTTAGAACTATTAAAACTAGTTAACTTATTATTTAAGATTTCTTTAAAAGGAAAAGAAATTACTTTTGAGTATATTAATGTGCATCCATGCCGAGTGTGGGACTTGAACTACAGGTCTTCCTATTCTTAGCACTCCTGCTCAGTATCTAGTGCTGGCACGTCTGTTACCATGCAACTGTGGTCCATAGGTATATATCACTATCTACGTTTGTTTATAGGGAAATCACTAGTATTCGATGTTATCAGCACTTTGTTTCTTAATTTTTAATCTCGCTATTGTGTTTGTTTAGGAAATATCATAACATAAAATGTACAATTCACTAATATTTTAAATCGCAATGAGCGCAAAACTGCATGTTCCCTACTATTAAGTTCAAATTTATTTTTGCGTAACTCTTTAAAACTAGTGCACCGGCTAACTCTTTAATAAAAGTGTAGAAAGTAAATAAGTAAATTTATGTGCATCTATGCCAGGTAGGGAACAAGAACTCTCAGTTTTCCTAACCTTAAAACTTATGACCAATATCTTGTGCTATCACGTCGGTTGTCTAGTGACAATAGTCATTCAATATTTATCTCTCTCTAAATACATACTTATAGGCTGCTGTATATATTTAACGTTAACAGCACTTCCTTCCTTTGTTCTATATCTCATGATTATGATATTTAGGAATTAACCAGTTTCTTAACATAACAATTAATAAATTTTAAGGCATATTGCGTTCTTTATTTTTAGCCCCTGATTATTCTACTCTGTTCTCCCTAACAGGTGAGTATTCTCCTCTTACACTGCGACTAGTATTTTCACATTACATATTACATTTCAATACCATTTTCAATTAATTCAGAGAGACTTTGCACTACGTCCAGTCAGATTCTTACAGTGTATTATATCTTAGGGGCCTATTAGCATGGCGGGCGGATCGGCACCGCCCGACCGGTGGTGGCGATCCGCCCGCCAAAACACCCCGCCGGACGGCCTTTTACCCCCGCCACATTAGCATGGCGGGGGGTACCGCGGCGGACGGAAAGACCGTCCACCGCTTTTCCACCGGTAGGCAATCGTCACGATTGCCTACTAGGCGGAAAAGGCCTATAATATGGTGGCGGTGCCTTGCAGGCACCGCCATCCATATTATGATGTGGGCGGTGGTATGCCTTTCCATGGCGGAGACTCCGCCATTGAAAGGCGTGCGGTTTTCGCATCGGGGGCCCGTTGCAGGCCCACAGGGGGGTGGGGGAGGTGGCTGCACTTGGGGGGTACCTATGGTACCCCCCAACATTGGCATGGACAAGGTGGCAGGCACCGCACGGTGCCTGTCACGTTGTGCATGCCAATGCACAACATGCATATATTGCATTGTGGCGGGTGCTGCTTACAGCACCGCCCGCCGCAGTTCAATATATGCGGGATGCCACCGCCACCGTGGCATCCTAATTGCCAGTGCGGGACCGCTCACCTCTTGTGGGCGGTCCCGTTTGCCATTGCGGTGGCGGGCGGACACAGTCCGCCCACCATCGTAATAGACCCCTTAGTTTGGTGCTTACAACCCAATATGTCACCTCAGATATTTCATAGTTCAATATATGCCACCGTGGCATCCTAATTGCCAGTGCGGGACCGCTCACCTCTTGTGGGCGGTCCCGTTTGCCATTGCGGTGGCGGGCGGACACAGTCCGCCCACCATCGTAATAGACCCCTTAGTTTGGTGCTTACAACCCAATATGTCACCTCAGATATTTCATAGTGTAAAACTCTTGCAATTGTTGTTGTGGGAATAGTAATTTTATCCCCTCCGCTTTCCAACACTTTCCCTACTGTTGCACTCGTTGGAGTGGGAATAGTAATTTTATCCCCTACGCTATCCAACACTTTCCCTACTGTTGCACTTCGTGGAGTGGAAATAGTAAATTATTACCCTCCGCTATTCAACAATTTCCCTACTGTTGCACTTGCTGGAGTGGGAATAGTAAACTATTCCCCTCCACTATCCAACACTTTCCCTACTGTTGCACTCCCTGGAATGGGAATAGCAATTTTATCCCCTCCGCTATCCAACACTTTCCCTACTGTTGCACTCCCTGGAGTGGGAATAGTAAATTATTCCCCTCCGCTATCCAACACTTTTGTACTGTTGCACTTGCTGGAGTGGGAATAGTAATTTTATCCCCTCTTCCATCCAACACTTTCTCTACTGTTGCACTTGTTGGAGTTGGAATAGTAATTTTATCCCCTCCGCTATCCAACACTTTCCCTACTTTTGCATTCCCTGGAGTGAGAATAGTAATTTTATCCCCTCCGTTATCCAACACTTTCCCTACTTTTGCATTACCTGGAGCGGGAATAGTAATTTTATCCTCTACGCTATCCAATATTTTCCCTACTGTTTTAGTTAATGTAGTGTAAAATTTTGTTTTAAAAATAAATAATTATTTTAATATTTTAATTTATTATATATATATTTTATTTTTATATTTATGTTACAGGTGTATGTATATATATATATGTATTTATAATTTTTATTATGTTTCTAACATTTTATAATTTAATAAAATAATTATTTATCAATATTATTAAGTAAATATATATATAATAATTTTTATATATGTATGTTTAATTGTTTTTTATATTACATTTATTATTTATAATTTGTAAATTTTTTAATAATTCTAACTATGTTTTTATTAATTATATTTATTATTTAATTTATTTTATATTATTTTTAAGACATTTAAAAAAACGATATTTTGGACAACGATATTTTAAACAACGATATTTTGGTTTCGATATTATTGTACTTACCTTTGTAGAGATAGGATGTCGATATTCTTGACATCGATATTCTGTACACAATATTTGTGTACCTCGATATTCCTGTCGTCGATATTCTGTCAGTGATACCCACCCAACGTGCCCTAGCCTCCGTCCCAAGTATCCACAAGACCACAACTGGTGGAAGCTCTTTCTCCTACCTCGCCACCAAGACCTGGAACACCCTGCCTCTTCATCTCAGAAAATCAGAGTCACTGACCCAATTCAAGAAGGATCTCAAGACCTGGCTCTTCGAATGATCCCCTACTAACAGGGACCAGCAGCTCCTGCACCCTGAGACCCTCACAGGTGAGTAGCCATGCTTTGCAAGCCCCTGATTGATTGATTGCACATTTAATAATGGCATTTAGACACAGTAATCATCTTCCACACATTCCCATTTCTGTTTTGATAGCATTCTTGAGTAATTTGATCACCTGCAAAGGTGATGAAAATTTTGAATTATTTCTTGCAGCCGGAAATGTTACCACAGATGCTTGAGGTGCAGCTACCACTTTGGGGCCGATTCCGATTCGGGCCGGAAATCTCTCCAACCGAGCCGGATCCGGAGAGATTTCCGACCGAGCCGGACTCCCGCAGTCCGACCGAGCGAGTACGATGCAGCCGTATGCTGCCCGACTCGATTCGGTCGGACTCCCATTGAAGTCAATGGGAGCCGTTCGTACAACGCATACATGGGCTCCCATTGACTGAATGGGTACGTCGCGAACAGGGGGGCCCCCTACAGTGGGTGCGCGTCGGTGCGACTCGCACCGTACATGCATGTTTAGGGGGGACCCTTGGGTCCCCCGTGTGTGCGACTCGTGCGGCTACGCGTGCAGGGGGGTCCGACACGGACCCCCGAAGTCCGGCTCCGACAGCTCTTTGGAGCCGGACGCTACGAGGTCGGTCGGGCTGTTCGAAGCGTGCATCGTACTTGCTCGGTCGAGTAACATCTCCATTGCGTGGTGCGAGTCGTGTCCGTACGAGTCGGTCAGAGCGGTTCGGACCCGGGAACGAGTCTGTCGGCGATTTCGCGTACGCTCGCATCGTACTTCCTCGCGCGGACGACCATACGAATCGGTCGGAAACTAGGCCTCCGAATCGGATCCGGTTAAGCCGAATCGGATTCGGTGCCCTACCGGCCGAGATCGGAATCGGCCCCTTTGTGTACATGATACAATAATTTTATTTGCATACTTTTTTAATTCCCTCATTCACTCCATTTTCCAGGGTTCCAAACCACACATTTCTCTTTTTTAAGTCATTCTGGCGAACATTTTAATTAAGATTTTTTTCCCCTTAAAATTTTAAATGGAATTTTACCATTCATGGAATAGAGCTTGATTCTGTATGCCACTAACCAAACCATAAAACTCTGCAATCCCCTGACAATGTTTCACCAAGACCTTCCTCTTGCCCTCTCTCCGATCCCTTCCTCGTTCCCCCTCCCCGAATGAGGTTCAGCCCAAGACATCGTGCACTCATCTAGGTTATCTTGGGACTTCCTTACCTCAATGTTGATCAGCACGCCGGGCTTTATGAACCAATATGCATACCTATGCCTTTTTCTGTGATTCCTGCTTGAATCTGATGTAAAGCACTCCGATACCCTCGGGTCTGGCCAGTGCTATATAAACCTCCTAATAAATAAATAAATAAATAAATAATTCTTGTCAATGTTTCACAGCACTCTTGACTAATTGAATCATTTCTTTTATATACATTGTCAGAACCCCATTCAGAGGGACACAGGGCATGCAGGGGCCACTGGGGCCAACCGTGGGGGACCCAGGGCCAAGTACTCCTTCTGCACTTGACTCTCAGTGGTAAGCGTGGTTGCCCAGTCCAAGGCTTCCTTCGGGGGGAGGGGAGGTATGGACTGATACAAATTATTGAACATGGGCTCACATCTCAAAATGCATGTAGCAGCAGTAATAGATCATTGTCAAGCCAAATGCTCACTTTTATGAGAAGTATTTTATTTCTACAACTACCCACACTAAGGAAGAATACGACATTCACAAATAATTACACTCTCCTCTCAGTTCTGGGCTCTAATGTCTCTTTGTCGGTTCCATGTCCCACTCAATCCTTGCTTTAGCGAACATGGTTATTCCCCATTCATTATTGGTAACATCTAGGGTGTGCCCCACTAGTAGTCCGATTCTGAAGAGTCCACTACGACTCTAACTTAAAATCAATAGAGTTCCAGCTCTATCGCGCTTCAACTAGGAGCAAGTTCTCACATAGGCCTGAAACAAGTCTTACTCTTACCTTCAGGAGGTAGGTGTTTGGAGTTTTGGAGTGCACCCTGTCCATGGCCACCCACAGCGGCTGCAGCCCAGTACAGATAAGTTGGCAGCATGTGGACTAAATGGCTGCACTCAGCTGGTGCAATATCTCTCCCTCAGGGTCACACTCCTGCAGTGACTGGCAGTTTCCTATGGTTCACTCCCGATGGGGGGTGGCTACAACAACCCTGTCCTGTAACCCACACTTGGGTGACGGTGTTCCCCCGGCATCCTCCCTTCTTCCAATGGGTAGAAATCGCAGTCCTTGGTGCTACTAGAGTCCTCCTCTGACACACGTGGACATCACAACTCGAAGTCCACAGACTTCAGCTTGGTCAGCATAGTGAAGTTCTCCATGGCTGCCCCTCCTGGCCACCTCACAAGGCGTCAGCCCTTACCGCATAGCAGTCTTTTGCACAGTGCCCCCTCCTGGCATAAGGGATCTGCACTGCACGGCAGTCTTTCACATTGCTATCTTCATGCCCACCCTCTCCTGGCATTTGGGGGATGCCAACTCAGTCCTGTACAAGGCTAATGTCCTCATTGGTGTGGCAGCTGTTTACTCACACCTCGCACACAGAGTCTACTCAACAGTGCTACGCACTGGAGCTCACCCCTCCAACACCCTCCTCTTCTTCACCGAGCACAATGATCTTGGCAAGCAGGCAGGCACTGGTGCTCCAGGATCCATGGGAGATGGTCTGGAATTTCTTGGTGTATGTCCCCTCATCCAGCAGGGAGACTAGCAGGCCTTGGCCCCCTTGTCCTGCTCACAGGCAAAAGTCTTGCAAAGCTTCCCCTCATCACACAACCCAACTGGCTGCTTGGCAGATGACAATTTTTGTAGTCCCCAACTCATCTTCTTATAGTCCATTTCCAGACACCAAATGTGATTTCGAGTCTATGAAGTTATTTTTGGCGTAAGGCTTCTTTTGGATTGCCTACTCCTCGACTCCCTCTTCCTCTTCAAATGCAGTCTGTCACAGCACGTATGTCTCCGTGCTGATAGTCCCACAGCACAGGTCGTAGGAGTGACTAGAGTTCCAACCTGGATGTCAACCACAGTAGTTTCTGTCTCTGAACATTAGCTCAAGTCTCCCAGCCCTAAGCTTTGTGATTCTCTTATCCCCATCTTCTTTCTGAAATGTGCCAATTCCCGTTCCTTGTACTCTCACTAAATCAAAGAGCACCCTTTGAAGTGTGCAGGGAATGCTGGGTCCTCCCTCTCCAGTGTGTGTCCCTCCCAGCTTACAGGAATGCAGCAGTACACAAATCTATCTTGAGGGATCTCTCTACCTCCTCTCCATGTTTCACCATGCAGGGCTGGGTCTCTCAAAATGGAACCCAGGGCCTTACATGCATTGTACCATCCATAGGCACACATACACCTAGTGCATACATATAGCCTACAAGCTCTGCACAGTACTGTATCCTCCATATAATGTACCACTCACAGGCACACATGCATCCAGCACTTTCATTTAACACACACACACACACTGCTCAGCACTGTATCCTTCTTGTACTGTACCACTCATAGACACACATACACAGCACATGCACTTATCATGTACACACTGCATTCTTCATGTATTTTACCACTCACAGGTGCACATACACCCAACGCATGCACTTATCCTGCACGCAATGCACAGCACTACATCCTTCAGGTACTGTACCACCCACTCATAGGCACATGCAACTTCAGCACATGTATACACCTCACACACACTACTCAGTAATTTATTATCCTTGCATTTCACCCTTACCAGTCACACATACACCCAACAAAGATACACCAATTCTGCACTAGGCAGCACGTCACACCCTTCATATATAACCAGAGGTGAGTTAAGCACACAGTAGCAGAACTTTTAAGCGTGATTTGGCATGTAGGCCTCACTACAGTGACACAGGTTAAAAAGGACCTGTTCACTCCCAATGATCACTATACTGTATTCTGCCACCACAGCGCACGTGCTGCTTAATTTCTGGCAAAGGCAGTAGCCTTCCACCACTGTGAGGGCAGCTCTTTGGGTACCCCTTCTGGTCCAACAAGACCACAATCCATGAGGAAGGTCAAAGCTATAGCACACATGCTTGATCCATGTTTACCTATGACCACAAAAATCAGCATTAGGGATCCAGACATCAGTACAGTTGGGCCCCAGTGCAGGAGTGTATCTCAGTTACCATTCAGAGGACTTTTCCGTACTATGTATTCAATGTTTATACAGCATTATTGGTCTCTGAGTAATAAAGAGCATATTTCTTGTGAAAGATTACCTTCAACAATAGAAACTACTCCATGGCTTGTGATACTAGTTGCGGGCCATTGTCCATGAGAAGGGTGGATGGCAAGATGGTTAGATTCAATATTAATGACTTATTTAAGTCTGGCCATTTTGAGAAAAAAATCCATTGATACAAAAATATCCACTTGTGATCCTTGTCTATAAATGGATCCAACTATATCCAAAGCTAAATCTTACCATGGTGAACTAGGAAATTTAGCATATGTCATCGGAGGAGACCATTCTTTCCTAATCTTATCACTTATTGAGAATTCAGCACATTCACAAATGACTCTTTCAAAATGTCTATCCATATTGGGACACCAGTTGTCACTTATTAGACAGGCTTTAGTTGTCCAAGTCACTTGATTCACATCATGGCTTAAATTCAACAAATTCTCACACTGGGCCTCTTTTTTAACAATATCTATACCTCTGAAAAGTAACGCTGACTCTGCATTCATTTAATCTTTAATCAACCACAACCCCTTGAATTTAGAATTGCTTTTTTTCTCAGTCCATCCATTTATGTCCTTATCCATACCAGAAATTAAGATAGTGTCACTGGTTAATGCACTCATCCATTCATCCTTTTTAATTAAATCTAATTCTATGGCATATACCTTAATCTCATAATTTTTATTACCAGTCTAATCTACCACAACCTCATCATTTTTTGTTATAGAAGTCAAACAATCTGCTGCTTTGCTAACAAACCCAGGAATATACTTACCTACATATGTCTCCTCCTGCAGAGCTACTACCCACCTACTGATGCAAGTTCATATGGCATTCAAACCCTTTTTTATTAAAAACTTCAACTAGCAAGTTGTGGTCTGTCCAGATTTCCAAATGAGTGCCCCATAAAAAAATCTTTTTTTTGACACTTCATTGAACAGCCAAGATACTTGGACTAAAACATATCCAAGACCTTTACTGTTTGCATCATTCATGATTTAAAACTTTAATTTAGGGTCAAAGCAATGCAGGGTAGAAATGTTGACAAGATCAGTTACTACTAATTAAAAAAAAATCACACTCTTCTAAGCAGTGAATATCAACACTTTTCCTTAATAATATTTGCATTTCTATAATGTTGCTTGCAAATCATCAATAAAAATAGGATACAATTTCACTATTGCTTAAAAAGAAGCAACTTCCTCTTTCCATTTAGAGGATTGCATTTCATTAATAGTTTTAACTAAATCTGGTTCACGTTTTTACCTTCAGCTGTTATGTGATTGCCTAAATATCCAAATTCACTTTTTTAAGTGTACATATTTTCTGTTCTAATGTTTGTCCATTCAATTCTAAAATCTTCAACACTTCTTTGAGTCTGTCATCGCATTCTTCTTACAGTCTTCCACATACTAATATGTCATACTGATAACATGCACACCACATACTTTATTTAGTGAATTACACATTGCTAGTTGAGAGACTGATGAAGCCAAGACTAAGCCAAAAGGCATTCTTGAAAATTGATAAGTGCCAAATGGTGTGATAAAATATGTTCAACTTTTGGATACATCATGAAGTCTCACATTATGGTATGCTGATGCAGAATCTAATGTTGTCAGCAAGAGTAGATATCATTTCAGCAATATTAGGCAATGGGAAATGATTAATAACCACACATTTATTCAAAGCTCCTAAATCTACACATAATCTCAGGTCACCAGAGAGTTTGTGAACCATAAGTAATGGTGCTAACCATTTTGTCCACTATATTGGATCCATTCTACCTTCTTTACACAATTTATTCAATTCATCCTTCGCACACTCCTACGCATTGACTACTTACTACAGGTACAGCATCTGCCTTAAGCTGAATCTTATCGGTATAATTGTTTGACCAACTAAAATCATGTGTAAAAACCTTTGAAAATAGATTAATACTTTTTATTCTGTGTTAATTTCCCTTATTTTCAGAAAGAAAGTTCATTTCACAAACATTATCACTTCTTTTCATCAGATTAGGCAATCTTGGATCAAGTAAAATGCCAAAATCACCCTGATGTGGTCAAATAAGCACACATTCTCCAATTTTTTTAACATTAACTATCCCATTACATGTGGGTCCATGGGATCCTACTTCTGTGTTAAAATATTCCATTAATTGAATTGGCGTTCCACCATATCCCCATGGTGATATATCTGAGGCTAGCAATTTCTCTGAATATTTAAATTTAGTACAATAAACTTCAAGAAATATTAATGTTACCCAGGCCGTAGAATCCATAAGTACTGACATAGATATGCCATTTATTTTAGTAATGTCTTTAGGGTGTTTTCTTGTGGCTTGCTCTTCAACATTGAGTACTTGAACTTCTTCACCACTACTTATTTCTGTAACTTTGAGATCCTTAGTGATGGATCTGCAGTATTGGTTTCTTTTTCTTTCTTTTTTACACAATTTACATGCAATTTTAAGTACTGGATAATCTTCAAAATTAGCATAGTGTCACTGAGTTCAACATCTAAAGCATGCCCGTTTAGATTTTGGTAATGTATTTCCTATCTTCTTCTTTTTTCTTTACTATTAATTGTAGAATTTCTGCTGAAGCCAGGGAATTTTTGAGTTGTCCTACACAGTTTAACCGCTTCGCTGCCGATTCCGCCCAGGTGCTGGGCGTTCTAAAGACTGGGCATGTCTCGGACGGCCCCCGCGCGTCCCGAGCACACGCCCACCATGACTCATGACGGCCGGGGGCCGTCATGAGCACGGAAGAGGTTAACATATGTACATCTTTTAGGTATCTCAATGACTTCTGTGAGTGACGGATCATGCTTTAGCCAAATTTCTGGAGCATAAATTGATCTCCACTCTTTTCTTCTATGGAGGATCTAAAGTTGCATGAAAAATCCAATTTTCTTAGAGATTTAATATACTGCTCTCCTTATTCCCGATCTTGTTGAGTATGTTTAACAAAGTAATAATGTTCAAGTATTATATTAATTTTAGGTAAATAGTGTGAATCTAATTTTTTTATACATATGTCAAATTCATTTAGATTAGTGGCTTGATCTGCTGTTAAATCTAGTAAATGTTCACGTTTCTTGCCCTTCAGGACCTAAACAGTTCATTAAGAGAGTTTTCTTTACAATCAATAAATTGTTTCCACATACTTTTGGATAATGACCAAACATTTTTTTGCATTAGTTCCATTTTATAGGCAGTTCACTAGGTGAGCACAAAAAGGAGAGGCAGAAGTGTGTATTCTGTTTTACTCCAGTCTGATATACCATGGCAATAGTATTATAAAAGTATCAGTTGTAGTAAGGAGTTTCCAAAAAACTTCATATTTAATACATTTTCCCACATTTAAGGTATATGTATCACTGTTATGTAACATGCTTGAATAAATAAATATTTTACTATTGGTGCCACATGAGACAGTAAAACAAATTGGTGTAGCAGTAGAGAGATGGACCAAAATGTTCAAAATGCAAGTGCTGCATGGTTATTTCAATTTCTATTTAATTGGTCTGTGTGCCACTGAGAAAATCTGTTAGTGTGCATATTCTTAGCATGCACGGTGCAGTATGGTTACCATCTGAGATGTTCAAGCTTTCTTTTTTCAACAAACCATGGGATAGATCTAACTGTGTGTGCATCACCACACTGTAGAGTGCACTTCAATTATCGTGTCTGGCTAAATGCCGATAATTTGTGTTAGCAACATAAAATGCAATTATCCCAAACTAAAACTATGACTTTATGTAAAATGGCACTCTTACATTGTTGCACTTGTTTCAAATAAAATGGTGCATGAAGCGCTGGAGAACATAGTGCAATTGATAAGGTGACGCCACTCCAAAAGGAGAAAGGATCAGTCACAATGTCTTAAACAAAGGACAAGTAAATGTCATGTAAGTGGCGACTGGAGCGTAGGACAATGTAGGGAAATTGACGTGGTGACACTGCACAAAGTGGCAGAAAAATCAGACATGCTGTCTTATACGAAGGTCAGGCAAATGTTGCATGAATTATTTTTATGAAGGTATGCTGGCATTTACTTTTCAATGTTGATATAACAAATAGCAGCTTGTTCCCTTGCCTGTCTATCAAAAGTAACCTCGATCTTTTAACAGATAATTTTGTCTGGATCTGCCTTCCATACGAGAACATGGCATTTCCGAATACTTAGTTTAGATCTGCCTCGTTATGAGTATACAGCAAGTTGAGGTGCCAACTGTTTGTGGTAAGTGAGTTTCGTTTTGCTCTAAGTTTACCCCTGTCACCAGTATGGCATTTCATTAAAAGTAGACACATCACTTTCAAACTTCTCAGAAATGTATTCATTTGTACCTCAGCCACAGCCCTCATCAACTCCAATAGGCGCTATTCAAAAACCACTCCCTCCACATTCTCAAATATCTTCTAGCATAGTTCCAGCACTGGAATTACTGCTTACGTTCCACTAGAGTAGGAACTCTCTCAGATACCGCAATGGTTAGGAACTGGGTCAATTTAACATCATTTTGACGAGGAGATTCTTGCCAAGTGATTGAACGCTTACTTCGCATAACAAAATAAAAACGTAAACAGAAAGGTCTGGGACAATAAACCCTGAAAAAACAAATAAACCAGTGGGCTTTGATACTTTTTACTGCAGGCACTACCATGCCTTACAGTGGGGCACTCAACTGCTTCTCTAGCCAGAGGCACATGGCCCCTCAAGTCTCATTTCTGTAAAACAGTTAAAATAGTCATGTTGCAAATAAAAAGGAAAGATTTTTTTATTTTTTTCAAAATGTTATAAGATGCAAGTAGCATAGCAAAAAAACGCTGTGTAAGATGACAATAAATTGCCTTAAAAGGAAATGGAAAGAACGACTGGTAGATTGAAAAACAACATATTATGAATTATTTAACAGTAAAATATTCTTCTGAATTGAGCCATTTTAAGCATTGTCTTCTATGTGTAGTATTCAGCTCTGACTCAACTGCGGATTGGCGCATACTGCTAAATGGAATATAGGTGGCTAGAGGTTTTTCTTTCTCAGGCACTTTTTCCTGATGCAAGACAATTTTTAAAGCCTCTAAAGTACACTAGGGAACAAATGAATTGCTTGCTGAGCTCAGAGTGCCTCTTGTGCTTCTGGGTTGGAAAATGGCATTTCAAGCTTTGGGTCTTTGCCTCACATGCAGCACTCAGAACATGGTAGCAGCTGCATGATTGGCACTTTGGGAGCCATTTTGATTTCCATGGATTTGGGACATAAAAACTTGAAATTCTCCAGCCCCTTTTAGAGCTAGGGAATCCCTGGTCTCCCTAGCTGAAGCCTCAACTGTTGTGCCATTGGAAACCTTTGACCTGATGTCCCGTCCCATGACTTAGCCTCCAGATACTTCCGAATGCAACATTCCATATTTAGGGTAGGGCAACTGTCACAGGATTTCTCTGCCCGTGCCAGCTTGTGAGGTAGGGAGATCAATTAATGACCACAATGCACAGGCACAGAATTGCCTTTGGAAATGTGTTTAATAAAAATAAAATAAAGTTTACAGAATTGTGCCAGAAGAAACATAGCACTTACTTGGAAATCTGGTTACCCTATAGGGCTTCTACCATACTGAAATTATGAGCCCTGACAGGCAGAAAGACATCTCAAAATATTGGGGAGGGGAGTCCTCTGCCATTGGAGCCCTGGTTGGCTGTCTACTGAGGTCTACATAGCCTCCTAAGTGTGACTGTTCCTAGGTAAGTAATGTACTGTCTTAGTCACTTTGATGTACAGACCCCAGAATGAAAATCAGAAAATTTGTTAAAGAACCCTTTTGGTACAAACCACTGAAACTCCCTCCACAAAGACTCTTCACTACAGGCTCCTGAAAATCTGTAAAAAATCTGTATGCTTCCACAATGACCATCTCCTGTCAGACAATCCAGTCGCACTCTCCTCCGCCACTCCAAAAAATGCCTCTGCACAAATTCCAGGTGCTAATAAATATTTCTTTTTGATGCTCTAATATATATATATATATATATATATATATATATATATATATCATCGCTCCATTGCACCTTGCCAGCGCACTCCCGGACGGGTGCTTTAATCGCGGAGGTGTGTCCGCGAAAATATATGACCGCTCAATTTTCTAGTAAATCGTATCCAAGAAAGAAGCACTCACGGGGGTTTCTTCTCAATATCCGTCAATGTTTTATTAAGGAGCAAACATGACACGTTTCGGCATCCGCCTTACTCTAATGTTTGGATAGCGCGCCAAAAAACAGTGCAGTCTTAAAAACAATTAATCACATGATGTGTTGCGACATAAACAATGAAAACGGACCACCCACAAAGTTGATTTGTTTTGCCAAAGCCAGCGCCATATTGGTATATATACCTTCACCTTATAGCTAACAGGCATATTTTATAACATTGTGTGCCCTGATCTTTCTTTTCGTTTGTCACCACATACATTTATTGATTTTATCAACAGTTTGCTTATTGCACCGCAAAAGAGTTCTCATATACCAAAGTGACAGCATTAGTCATAATCCCACTCCGCAATCGCAAAAACTTATCACACCATATATTGGCTTTAAGGTACGATCAGCGGATGTAATAATACGTGAATTATAAAGCCGTGTATCGGCAAATAATCATCATTGGGAATAACAATCGACACTAATGATTATAAAAGCTCATGTGACCCAGGAACATGATTAAAAAGAAGGGAGAAAACCCATACAGTGTGTAATTCTTCAATGATTCATATCCATGTAGAGTCTCCCTTCTTTTTAATCATGTTCCTGGGTCACATGAGCTTTTATAATCATTAGTGTCGATTGTTATTCCCAATGATGATTATTTGCTGATACATATATATATACATATATATATATATATATATATATATATATATATATATATATATATATAGTTATGTACATATTCACTAAAAAAACAAAGGTTACAAGGACATTGTCAGCATGGGTGAGTAACCGGTTATGTGAAAGGCAGTATAGGTGAGTGACGGAGTATATGAGTGACTGTATGCGTGAATGAGTGAATATGAGATTGGCTATATGGATGAGTGCGTGCTTCTGTCACTAACTGTATAGGTGAGTGAGTATGTGCTACTATTTGTATGAGTAAGTATGTGGGTGTGTGTGTAACTGGGTGAGTAAGTGGCTGTATTGTTGACTGTATGGGTGAGTGACTAGGTGTGTGAGTAGTTCTATGGCTGACTCACTCAGTGTGTGAGTGCCTGTATGGGTGATATGTCAATGGCTGTATGGGAGAGTGAGTGGGTGTATGAGTGGCAGTATGGGTGAGCGAGTGAATGTGTGTAGATCTATGAATCAGTGAGTGGGTGTGTAAGTACTGGTATGGCTCTGTGAATGGGTTTGTGAATGGTTGTGTGGGAGTAGCAGTGGGTGTAGAAAAGATTCTATGAGAGTGTGAGTGGATGCGTCAGAGATGCTGTGGTTGATGTCATCACTGATATCATCACTGATGCCATCAGTGATGTCATTTGACATGTCATCAGTGATGTCATGAGAGATGTCACTGACCATGTCATGAGTGATGTAATATGTGAGGTCATAAGAAGTGCATTGCTGGGACGCGAATTATAGTTAACTCAGGTAACTATAATGGCTGAATTTCTCTGGTTTTGTATCAGTAAAATTTGGCCCTAACTATAATGTCCCTGTAACCTTTGTTTTTTTAGTGAATTCCTAAGATTTTTTAAATTCTATTTGCTAACTATAACATCCTTGTAACTTTTGTTTTTTTCAGTGATTTTCTAAGGTTTTTTAAATGCTAATTCCTAACTATAACGTCCCTGTAACCTTTGTTTTTTTTAGTAAATTTCCAAGGTTTTTTAACTAGCAGTCATGTTTGCAGAGTGGTGGAGAAAGGGGGCTGGGCCTCCGACCAGCTCTCAGGAATTCCACTGCGTAGGTCTTACAGGAGGTACCAGGAGGGCTTCTTGGCCTCCAAGGTCCCTCTGGATTCAAGGGGACTTTATCCCCCAAATAGTAGTGCGCCGGGAGGCATGTTTGCAGAGTGGTGGAGAAGGGCATGGCCTCTGACAACTTCTCAGAAATCCTGCTGTGTGGGACTTACTGGAGGTAACAGGAGGGGTAGTTTGCCCCCAAGGACATCCTTGGGGGCCAACTACCCCTCCTATTACCTCCAGTAAATCCCATACAGCAGGATTGCTGAGATCTGCAGGCAGGCCACGCCCTCTTTCTCCACCACTCTGCAAACACATCTCCTGACGCACTACTAGTAGGGGGAGGAAGTCCCCTTGGCTATTGAAGCTCCATGAGGGCCAACTACCCCTTCTGTTACCTCCAGCAAGTCCCACACAGTTTTCAGTGACCATGTCCTCTTTCTCCTCCACTCTGCAAACGTGCCTCCTGGTGTACTACTGTTTGGGGGATGAAGTCCCCTTGGCTCTTGAGGGTCCTTGGGGCTAACTAGCCCTCCTGTTACCGCCAGTAAGTCCCACACAGCTGGATTGCTGAGAGGTGGCCAGAGGCCACGACCCCTTTCTCCACCACTCTGCAAGCGCACCTCCTGGCTCAATGCAGCTTGAGGGATGAAGTCCACTTTAGTCCTGAGCCCCTCAAGAGGCAAGGGGAGCTCATCACCCCACCAGAGGTGCGCCGAGAGGTGCGTTTGCAGAGTGGTGGAGAAAGGGGCGTGACCTGCGACCACCTCTCAGCAATCCCATGGTGTGGGGCTTACTGGAGGTAACAGGTAGGCTAGTTGGCCCTTAAGGACCCTCAGCAGCAAAAGGGACTTCATTCCCAAACAAGAGAGTACCAGGAGATGCGTTTGCAGATTAGCAGAGAAAGGGGGCAGGGCCTCTGGTGAGTTGCAGGCTTTTGATTTTTTTTCTTTTAAGGAAGGGGGGCTGGGTGGCCCCCCTTCCCTTGACCCTTTTGGGCCCTGGAGACCCCATCACTGGGGCCTGACCATTTTTTTACATTTTAATAAAATAAAACGGGAGGGGAGCTGCACTGCCCTCCTCCCGAGGCCAATTTCTGCCCCTGGGACCCCATACCCAGGGGCTAGGCCTTTATTTATTTATAATACAAAAAGGGAAGGGAGGCTGCGCGGCCCCCCTTGCCAGGCCGATTTTAGCCCAGGGACCCCATCCCCCAGGGCTCGGCCATTTCTTCTTTTTTTTAAAAAGGGAGGAGGGCTGTGCGGCCACCCTCCCCAGGCCGATTTTGGCCCCGTGGGCCTCATCCCCTGGAGCCTGGCCATTTTCTTTTTTTTTCTTTCAACGGAGGGGGGCTGAGCGGCCCCCTTCTCGTGCCATTTTTGGCCCCAGGGACCTCATTCCCTGGGGCATGGCCAGCTGGTTGGGGACCGTGGGGGGAGCCTGAAGCCCCCACAGTCCCGGTTGGCTTCCGCCTCCTGCGGGAGCCGGCATTGGTTTTTACACCCAGGGAGCTGCTGACATGCAGTTCCCTGGGTATAAAAAGCAAAGTGTGCTCCGATTTGAACAAGCGAGAGCATAATGCACACTTGTTTGCTATGGGATGGTGGGAGCAGTGCTCCCACTATCCCATAGCAAACTGCAATGTCCATGGGTGGGCACCCTGGAACATTGCTGGAGCCGGCCCTGGGTGGTGGAGGTCCCCAGGGCCATGAAGGGCTCCGGGAGGGGGGCTGTGCAGCCCCCTCCCATCTTCTGAACAGCCCTGGGGAGGTGGCAGTCCCCGGGGCTGTGTGGTGGGCTGGAGCCCCCACACACATTATATTTTGATATAGCCTTGGGGAGGTGGCGATCCCTGGGGCAGCGGGGGGGGTGCATGGCCCCCACATTTAATATATTAGCCTTGGGGAGGTGGTGGTCCCCAGGGCTGCATGTGGGGGCAGCTGGGGGCATGCCCCATATTTTAATATATCAGCCCCAGGAAAGTGGCGGTCCCCCTGTACTATATTTTAATATAACCCCGGGCTAGGTGGCAGTCCCTGGGGCTGAGGGGGGCCCTTGCAGGGCACCCATCATTATTATTTATTGCCACCGGGACTTGGCTCACCCTGGGGGCTAAATTAAACGAAGAGCAGCAAGCCGCGCTTCGTTTTGCGGATCCAATGTTACTTCCGCTGATTTTTTTTTTAAATTATTTTTTTTGCCCCTCCCCCAAGAGGCCCAGTGAGTCAAGGAGTTTCTACCCTGCCCACTTATCATTTTTTTAATGTTTTTTCTTCTGACTCAGTTCAACCGAGTCACAAGATGGCTCCCAACACTTCCTGGTTTGAAGTGTTGGCAGCCAATCAAATCTCAGGTACGAGATCAGGAGGGTTTGTGGATCCACCACGGCAACAGTTGTATATCTGAGAAATCTTTACATTTCTCAGGAACTACTGAACAGATTTACACTATTTAATAAAAAGAGTGCTTTCTGTACCAAGAGCTACCTTTTTGCCAAATTTGGTTTAATTCCATTCAGCAGTTCGGGCTGTAGCCGCGTCTAAAGTTTCCTACGGAATTTAACATAGAGAAAAAGTGTTTTGGGACCCCCTCTTTTTCTCAGCCCTCCCTTGACGGATCTACCTAAAATTTTCAAGACAGGAGCTGAAGTGAGCGTCAAATTAGTTTTGAAAATTTAGTGAAGATTCATAAAACAACACCAAAGTTATTGGCAAATTAAAAACAGCTTTTTAATAGAAATCAGGTCCTAACTATAACTACCTACTGGTGACCACAGTAGGTAACATATATGTGTATATATGTATATATGGCTCAGGCTTTGTGGCCAACCACTCACTGCATACGGCCATGGGGGTTGGCTGACTTTAGGGGGTTGGCCACAGGGCCTAGCCACAGGCTAAGCTCTCTGGCCAAACCTCAACTGCGCAAGGCCAAAGGCCGTGTGCAGCGTGCAGCAAGGGGTTGGCTGCATGGGGGAGATTGGCTGCAGGGCCTGTGGCCAACCCCCCACTGTGCACATCCGAAAGCCCTGCAGAGCGTGTGGTTGGCTACAGGGCCTGGCCACAGGATAGGCTCTCTGGCCAACACCCCACTGTGCACGGCCAAAGGCTGTGTGCAGCGTGGGGTTGGCTGCATGCGGGAGATTGGCTGCAGGGCCTGTGTCCAACCCCCCACTGTGCACAACCGAAAGCCCTGCAGAGCGTGTGGTTGGCTGTAGGAACTAGCCACAGGTTAGGCTCTCTGGCCAACACCCCACTGTGCACGACCAAAGGCTGTGTTCAGCGTGGGGTTGGCTGCATGTGGGAGATTGGCAGCAGGGCCTGGGGCCAATCCCCGCCATACATAACCAAACTTCCTGCAGACCGTGTTGTTGGCTGCAGGGCCTGTAAGCTGGCGGTCGTGCATGGTGGGGGGTTGTATTAACATATTGCAATTAAATTTTACTTTATGTTAAAAAAAAACTAGAAATTCACTGAAAAAAACAAACGTTAAAGTAACATTATAGTTAGGTGAAATGTTCAGTTTTAAACTTTAAAAACCACTGAAATTCTCAAGTTATAGTTATCTCAAGTAACTATAACTCGTGCCCTAAAGTAACTGTAACTCACGCCCTCGCCATGCACTGCTAATTACCCTACATATTACATCACTCATGACATTTTCTTTGACATCATTGATAATATCACTGTGCATGGTGAGTGCATAAGTTATAGTTACCTTACGGCATGACTTATAGTTACTTGAAATAACTCTAACTATAACTGGCGAATTTCAGTGGATTTTCAGAGTTTAAAACTGAGCATTTCACCTAACTATAATGTTACTTTAACCTTTGTTTTTTTTATTGAATTTATAAATATTTATATGTGTGTGTATGTATATGTAGATAGATAGATAGATAGATAGATATCGGTAGAGCCAACCAAAGAAAACATATCATATGTAGTGAGTGGCAGCATGTTCTGCATGAGCCTCAATTTGGCTGATATGCTGCACTTGCCAACTTACAGTCTGGCCTGCCCATTCATCACAGACCTACTAAAACCAACGCAGAAACAGATTTTCGAAATGGTTTGAACCTTCCTACAAACTCCCAGAGTCCTCTGCTAACTTCCATTTTATTATTATTATTATTATTATTATTATTATTATTATTATTATTATTATTATTATTAATAATAATAATAATACTAGTAATAGTAGTACTAGAAGTAGTTGCAGTAGTAGTATTAGTAGTAGTGGGAGGAGGATGAGTAGGAGTAATAGTAGTAATAGTATTATTAGTATTATTATTGCACTCTACCTTAAGGACGTCCTGGCACTACAACATGGATAAGTACGCCACTTGTGAGAGAGTTATCATAGCTGGAAGGGGCAAGTTTTGAGCTTCTTTCTGAACAGAGTCCAGGAGGAGATCCTTCTGATAGTGGTGGTGCAGAGTTTCATGATTTAGATGATAACTGATCGGCCTCCTACTCGAGTCTGCCTCAAAGAGAGGAGTCAAAGAAGGTTGGGTTTGGTGGAAGGAGGAGCTCGAGGAGGATGCAAAGGCACTAAAGGAAGACTCAGTGCAACATGCACAGTGCCTTAAAAATGTCTCTTTCAAATTGGTAACCAACGCTATTCTTTTGGGTGAGAGGAGATCGATTGCTGTGTAGCCAGTTTTAAAATTACCTGAGTTGTGGCATTCTGAACCATATGAAGATGATTGTTTTGACAGCCATATGAAGATGATTGTTTTGACAGCTGGGATCACCCAAGTAGAGTAAGTTCTGATAGTCTAGCCATGGCTAAATGAAGGCTCTATGTCTGATTCAGGTAACAGAGAAACAATTTTTCTTAGCATTTGAGGAGTATAAAACATTGTCGTGCAGCATGAATGATGTAGGTATTATTGATGTGTGGCAATCAAAATTGACTATGAGATTCTTAGCCTGAGATGCTGGGGTTGATGTCATACCTTTCTTGGATGGAAACCACGATGAGAATTATACCGACGGCTGATCAACAAATAGTTTGAAAAGTCTCACTGGGATGCTTTATAAAATGATTAAGTATATTTTTATGCTTCCTTCTCTGTGTTTAAGTGGGTTGTAATTAATATCTTTTATCTGTTTGAAACTCACTTGCTTTAGACCCTAGTTTGTTTATTTTTTAATTGTGTTTGTTTATTGCTTGTTCCTGAATCCCAAACACAACAGTTAGAGTTAAGCCTTTATTTTTGCCAATCTACCTGAAGGTGATCATAGTTTACTTAAATTACATGTCTTCATTGGCAGAGAAAGAATAAAACATTATGAAAGCTCAGCCAAAGCGTGTTAAATCACTAGTCTCTCTCCCAGTTCTAGTTTGCCAGAGGAAGTAGTGCAGATTTTATGGTCCGATTAATTAAAAATGTTTTCGGCTTTAAATAATGAACTTCATAATAAAAAGGATGTCCTCTCTCAGAATCTGGTCCAAGTGGCAGACTGGGTTCAAAATGCAGATATCATGGATGTCACTAAGTCAGAGGAATGTAGTATTTGAACATTTTGAGCCAGGTTTAATGATTGATCACATCACCGCGAAGATTGCATCAGCTCCTACCTCCCGTGCACCTGGGATAAACTGGGTACCAATGAACAGCATAACAAAGACCTGACTTTTTCTACAGAATATTTAGTAGTGAAATTTTCAGCCTGTTTAAAAAGTAGAGTAATTCCTGAATCCAGCAACAGGTAAATTATTCCCGCCTTTTTAAAAAGAGGAACCTGGCTGATCCAAGAGACTTTAGATTTATTGTGTTTTGGAGTCTGAATCAAAGGTGTATGCAAAAGTGCTCTTAGAAGAATTTGAAACATGGATTTTTGCTGATTATTTGCTCCATTTTTATCAAACAGTATTGCATCATTGACGTATAACCTTAGATGATACCAGAAAAAAAGGTTAGTAAATGCAAATACACTTTAGCATGTCATTTCTACATGAAGAAATGCACACATTCACCTTATGTAGGTGTAAATAACTATGCATGTGAGCACTCCTGTAATACCCTACAGTTGAAGCTTTCAAGGAGTACTCCTAAAATTGCTGAGAAAGACAAGAATGTATTAAAATGACTCAAAATATAGATGTACCTTTCCAAATTTCAGTCCAGGAGTTTTGTACTAGCCTCATTATAGTCAGGATTCTGCATTACAAGCAATTAACTCAGAACAAGTGTCTTTTTATCTTATCGGGCACTCAAGCAACATTCTTAACTAACTGTATTTTTCACACTATTAAGAGTAATTAATGGGGGGGGGTTTGATGACCCGGCACTTTGGGAAATTAGCTGAAGTTCTATAGTTGGGTGTGAGCGAAGATATAGTCTAGTGGCTAAACTGTCAACTTCGAAACCTGGAAACATAAGTTTGAATCCCAAGGTAGGCAGTTGACTACGAATCTAGGGATATCAATAAATCTCTCAGTGCATAAAATATGTATATATGTAAAATCCCATTGTAAATAAGTGTAGTTTAATTCTATAATTCAAAGATGCACAGATACTTGTATCATGTCTAATTCCCCACCCCCATAATGTACAGTGCTCTCTTGCTCTCCAGTTAGGTTTGTGGTATCTACACACATCCATTTGCGAATATATTTAGGCCATGGCAATGAAAAGAAATCTGGCCCAATAATTCATTTTATTTTGAGGAACTATACAAATAAATTCAAATTCAAGCATTAATAACTACAATGCAGAGGTCATTCACACAAGAAAATCATTGTTCACTGTCTCATAGATTGGGAGCTCAATTACTTTACACACAAAAATCTCCTTATAATCACGAGGCTGCTACAATGTGATTTTACCTTACTGCACAAAGATAACCCCTTGAAACACAGTTTTAGTTAAATACATTTTGTCAAAACAAATGCACATGAAAAAATGACATAACATAAATCATATATGCAGGTGTGCAGAGTATATTAAGCTAACCTCTGCCTCTTGTGAATCAAGGCCCCACCCACCCAAAACTCAACAAGTGCACCAAAAAACGTATTCTAAATGCTTCATGTGTGTGTGTGCATGTGTGCATGTGTGTGTGCGTGTGTGCGTGTCTGCGTGCGTGTGTCTGTGTGTGTGTGTGTGGCGTTTTTAAAGTTAAGTGCTATATGGGAATTGAAATAATAAACCTTTTTAAGCTAAACCCTATTGGACATTTTGGTTGTTGTGATGAGAATGAGAGCCTTTTATCATCCTCTACTCATCCATCACCAAGGCCACCTTCCCCGATACCTGGAAACATGCACAGGTAAAACCCCTTCTGAAGAAACCCTACGCCAACCCCAGCGAGCTCAAGAACTACCACCTCATCTTGCTGCTCCCCTTCCCAGGCAAGGTCCTGAAGTAGGCTCACTGATTTCTTGGAAGCAAACAACCTACTAGATGACACCCAATCCGGCTTCTGCTCCAACCACAGCACTGAGACCACCCTGATAGCCGCAACTGATGACATTAGATCCATCCTCGACCATGGCGAGACAGCAGCCCTGATCCACCTCGACTTCTCAGCAGCCTTTGACACCCTATCCCACCACACCCTCATCACCAGACTCCATGCACTCAAGTGGATCACCGCCTTCCTCATAGGATGCACACAGAAATTCTGCCTACTGCCTTCCACCTCCGAACCCAAGAACATAATCTGAGGAGTCCCCCAAGATTGGTCCCTCAGCCTCACCCTCTTCAACGCCTACATCGCCAGCACCCATGGACTCAACATCATCTTATACACTGATGGCACTCAACTCATCCTCTCTCTCACAGAAGACACTGCCACCACCAGACTAGACTTCCAGAATGCCATAACCAATGCCGCTGGCTTGATGAGATCTAACTGCCTGAAGTTGAACACAGACAAGATGGAAGAGCTCATCTTCAGAAAGAACACTTCCCCATGGGACATCACATGGTGGCCCACTACACTCGAACCCTCACCTACCCCCACTAACCACGCCCGCAACCTCGGCATCATCCTGGGCAGTGATCTCTCCTGAAGCGCCAAGTCAATGCAGTGGCCTCCTCCTTCTTCCACATCCTCCGCATGCTTCACAAGATCTTCCAGTTGATCCCCACCAACACCAGGAAAACAGTGACTCAAGCCCTTGTCACCAGCCGACTGGACCACGGGAATGCCCTCTATGCTGGAACCACCACCTACCTCCTCAAATGACTACAGAGCACACAGAACACCTCAGCCATACTCATTCTTGACCTCCACAAATGGACCAACATCACCTCAGAAGCCTCCACTGGCTCCCTGTCTGGAAGAGATGCTAGTTCAAGCTGCTGACGCACACCTACAAGGCCCTCAACAATGCCGGACCCTCCTACATCAATCACCACCTTACCTTCCACCTGCCGACCAGACTACTCTGATCTGTATCCCTCACCCTCGCACACATCCCTGGCATCTGGCAGAGCTGGAGTGGTGGTCATCCTTTCTCCTACCTCGCCGCCAAGTCCTGGAACGACCTTCCACTCCACCACTGAACCTCTCTGACACTCACCGACTTCAGAAGGGGCTCAAGACCTGGCTCTTCAACTAAGGCTCACCATTCCTCAGTGCCTGGATCCCCCCAGGTTGATAAGCTGTGCTTAAAAAATACTGATTAATTGATATTGTCTATTAAAATGACATGCAAAGCTTCTTCCTGAAGAAAATAGACCTGATGCATTAATTTGAAGTTTAGAGAGTACAACGAAGCAATCACTTGACTTTTATTTTTATCATAATATGCTCCTGTTACATTCATTACATTCATATTCTTTATGTTGGTTTTATTTCCTTGTTCCCCTTCCCCTTTAATCTATCTGCATCTTTGCAACTTACATTCTGATTCCGTCTGGAATCTTGGTTGTGCTGCTTAGCACCCAGGGCAGTTGCACTGTTCCTGGCTACTGAGCAGTTGTATCCTGTTGCTGTGCTGCTCTTATAAATAAACCTACTTAAATCCACTGGATTATATTATTGACTTCAACAATTTGGCGACGAGCGGAGAAGAGGAGCACCCCTACCAACATTTTGGAAGCAGCACAGGAGTGGAGTATTCCTGAACCTGGGTGTGCCGTGTTTAAACTTTGGACAACATCGTTTCAACGTGAGGAAGGTCTGCTGAAAACGACTAATTTATGCCACTGAAAACCTGCTTCAAAAAGGATAAATCCGTCTCAATTTTAACATTTTTTATCCTTTTCTGGTTTTCGTGCTTCGGAGCGAGGAACGCTCGAGCACCAACGTAATACTTCAAAAATCAACTCACCAGTCCTGGAGCAAGGCAGGTGAGCGTAACAAACATCACGGGAGAAGTCTGACGCAGGATTCCAGACTACTCGCTTCCCGCATTCTTCTCACTGTGAGGAAGAGGCACGTCACCACGTCTGCGCGCTGACGCAACGTGTTCAGTTACGCATTACGTGACGGCCATTTTTTTTTTATGTGTGTCTTGAGAAGTCGGGTTGGCATGGTAACCACATCACGGAGAATCTGTGTTTTATCGCGCAAACAGTAACACCGTTTATTTCTTCACAAGTAAGTGCAACTTTGAAAACACTTTCCCTGCAGCGCCACTAATCACTGACAGTATAAAGACCAGCAGTATTTTCAAAGGAATTTGCGTATGATGTCACAATAACCCTCCTGCCACAGTTTAAATTTGCTGCAAGCACATTTACGAAACGCTGTGTTTTCCTTACGCTTGGTTTTCTTTATTGCCTCATCCACTGCAGATTTTTGTAAGGTTTATGTGCAGAATTTTGGAATGTGTATGCGCACAACTTTTGACTCCAACTCAATTCATAGTGCGAGTTCTTTTCTTTCATGACTCATAATATTTAGCGTCAGAACACAGGTGTTTTCAGTCATATAATTCATCCTGTGTACGTTTCTCCATCATACAAGAATCATGCAGTTTGATCCCCTGATAAATTTCTTCAAAACAAAGGGGATCCCCCATTCCCTGGACACGATGGAAAGAAGAGTTTCTCAACTACATGAGGGCTATTGATGGGGAGCGCATGGGAGCCGAAAGAAAAAAAAGTATTTTATTGCATTGCTTGGGTTCCGAAGGTCAGGTTGTGTTTAGAGCCTTACCCCAGGTTCCGCCCACTGAAGGAGAAGGTGAGGGTACCAACGTATATAAAGA
The DNA here is from genome assembly GCA_963921515.1 of Calotriton arnoldi. NCBI lineage: Eukaryota > Metazoa > Chordata > Amphibia > Caudata > Salamandridae > Calotriton > Calotriton arnoldi. Next base: position 2,168,357 of record CAWUFW010000108.1, on the reverse strand, counting down.
GGCCTTAATGAGAATTGAACAAAGGTTTAAACCTGTTACCAACATAGCCTTAAATAGGTATAAATTCTATACAAGAGTGCAAAATGAATCTGAATCTTTTGATGAGTTCTTAACTTCCTTGAGATCCCTGAGTTTACATTGTAACTTTGGAGTTATGTGCGATGAGATGATCCGAGATCAAATAATAGTGCATGTCAGAAACAAAAAGACTCAAGAACGTTTATGGGAATTAGGTGATCTCAAATTATCAGAAGCAATTTCTATAGCCAAGGCCCTTGAGCAATCGGGAAAATGGATGCTTACTGTCAAGAACACTAGCAACAATAAAGCTGAACCCAGCAAGGATGTTTGTGTTGTCAAACGACAAGAAACACAGAGAAGTGACAACAATCCCACGGAATCAAATTTCCCTCGCGTCAACTACTATGGAGGCTTCAAAAAAGTTGACAGATATGAAAGAACTGGTTTTTGTTACAGATGTGGTAGCAGGATGCACATGGCTTCTTATGGAGGGTGTCCTGCCATAAATAAGGAATGTAAGAAGTGTGGTAGAATGGGACATTTCGCTTTTGCATGTAGAGATTTAAGGAGAAACAGCGCTAATAGCCGTGGTAAAGTATCTTGCATTTCCGAAAGTAATACCACGGTACAAAAATGTGAATGTACTGGATGCTCTGAAGGCAACAAGGGTTTTATAGTTGTTCTTTCAGAAGTAATTTCTAGTGTCAATGATCCTGATTCCATGCATGTTAAAGGTCCACCCATGTGTGTAGTAGAAATAGAAAATGCTAGTCTTGATCTCATGGCAGATTCAGGTTCTCCATGGACCATTATTTCAAAAGAATATTTTGATAACAAGCTTAGCACAAGGTTAGATTTTTCCAATATATTACCATGCGACATCATTGCTGAGAGCTACGATGGGTCTAGAATAGACGTAAGTGGTTATTTTGAAGTGAGTATTGGTTTCAAGACTAGAAGTGCTTCTATCAAGCTGTATATTGCTGTCAAAGGAGTAAATGTATTAGGATGGAAAGACCAATGGAAATTGGGAATCATTCTCAATCCCCGTTCAAGAGAACCTGTGTTGTTAGATGAAAGTTTATTCCAGGGAAACCTTGCTGTCATTTCTTCTGAGGAGAAAGAAACTTTGATAAAAGATGAATTTAATGATGTATTTTCAGATGTTTTAGGTAAGTTGGTACACTTTTCACATGAGATCAAACTTAAAAAAGGAGTCATTCCTGTAAAACAAAGATTGAGAGGTGTGCCCATAAATGTCAGGGAGGAACTTAAGAGCATGTTGGATGATTTAGTATCTGAAGGCATCATTGAACCTATTGATTCTGCTGAGTGGGTTTCTCCCATAGTTTTAGTGAGGAAACCGGATAAAAAATTGAGAGTCTGTGTTGATCTCAGGGCACTCAATGCTGGTATTATCGTAGACTGTCATCCCCTCCCCAACATCAATGAGGTTGTCTCAATGTTAGAGGGTGCCAATGTTTTTTCCACATTAGATCTCAGGTCAGCATACCACCAAATTCCCCTTACCAATGAATCTAAAAAGCTTACAGCTTTTATCACACCGCAGGGACTTTATCAATATACCAGGATGCGTTCGGTTTAGCTTCGGCAGCCTCGGTATTTCAAAGAGTGATGTACAACATTTTCAGAGACGCAGAAAAGTTTGTCAAGTACTTTCAGGATGACATCCTAATTTTCTCAAGTAATGAGGAGGAACATGTCAAACACTTAAGGGAAGTGTGTGAGAGGTTGAGGAAGAGCGGTTTAACTCTTAAAGCTAGCAAATGCAAAATGTTTAAAAGTACTGTGGAATATCTAGGCCACACTTTATCTGGGGATGGTGTTGTGCCCAAAAAATCTAATGTTGATGGCATCACAAACGCACCCTCTCCAATTAACAGGGAACAATTACTTTCGTTTGCAGGCATGTGTGAGTACTACAGCAAGTTCGTGGAAAATTTTGCTTCAAAAATGGAGCCTCTTAGGAGGTTACTGAGACACAATGTTGCTTTTGAATGGAAGCAAGAACAACAGCAAGCTTTTGAATCTATAAAAACTGAGATTCTTAAAGCCCCACGCTCAAACCTTTTTGCATGAACAAGGAGTGCGTCATCACCGTAGATGCAAGCCTATACGGTATTGGAGGTGTCTTATCCCAGAGGTGTGGAAAAGATGAATGGAATGTGTGTTTTGCTTCCCGCACTCTCAATGAGACTGAACGCAGGTATGCTGTGATCGAGAAGGAACTGCTGGCATGTGTATGGTCGATTGAACACTACCGAAATTACATTTGGGGTAGTAAATTCATTTTAAGGACAGACCACAAACCATTAGTCAACATTCTCTCCCCGGGAGGTGGGTGGAATTCCACTGCTCGCATTGCCAGGCTCACCTCCAGGTTGCAGGAGTACTCGTTTAAACCAGAGTTTGTTCCAGGAAAAATAAATGTTATGGCCGATTTTATGTCTCGCCTTCCTTGTCAGCCCTCCGGTGGTGACGGTTTAGATGACTCTGATGTAGTTACCACTATCCAAGATGTGGTGTCAGAGTCATTTGAAGGCATTACTGAAGAGTCCTGAAAACTTGCTGAAAAACATGATCTCACTTGGCAATCCATAAAAAAATACATCCTGGAGGGTTGGCCAGATAGGAAGAATGTTTCTGAAGAATTTATGCCCATGTTCAAAGTATCTGATGAATTAGAGATAGAAGGGGAATTAATATACAAAGGTGGAAAATATGTACCACCTTTCGGTATTCAAGAGCTCATATTGAAACTAGCACACAAATCACACCCCGGCATGTTAGCAATGAAGCGCTTAGTCAGGAACTATTTCTGGTGGCCAGGTTTGGATCGCATGGTTGATCGGACAGTTAGAGAATGTAAGGTTTGCATGAGTAGTGAGAAAATGTTGAAACTCAATGTACCACCGTTAAAAAATTCTGACTGGCCCGTTGAACCATGGAAGAAAGTGGCTTTTGATATTTCAGGTCCCTTCATGTGTCTTCCTCATGATTCACGCTACGCTTTTGTACTTGTAGACTATCACTCCAAGTGGCCAGAGGTGAAATTTGTTTCCAGCTCCTCTACCAACATGGTCATTGAGTTTTTCAAAGAGATTTTTTCCAGAGAGGGTTGCCCCTCAGTCCTTGTCACTGATAATGGGGTATCACTCACTTCAACAGAAATGGAGGAATTCTTAAAATGTCAAAATATCAAACATCACACTGAATCGCTATATGAACCACATGAGAATGGTCTTGTTGAGCATTTTAATAGAGTTTTGAAAGGTTTTGTGTCTGATGTGGTCAAAATGGGAGGGAGTTGGAGGAATCTCTTAAAGGAAAAACTATGGTTATATCGCATCACACCTCACTCCACAACCGAAGTTAGTCCCTTTCGCCTACTAAAGGGGCGAGACCCTGCATCAAATATTTGCCCTTGGTGGTTCAAAGAGAGGTGCAAGTACAAGTCTTTCTCCAATGAGATGGTAAGTGATATTGCACAAAGAGTACAATCTAAACAGGTCAATACAAAAAATGGTATGATTGCAAATGGCATACCAAAAGTCATGATTTCAAGATTGGTGATTTTGTCAGAGTAAAGAAACCTGGTTTCACCACTAAGGGGTCGATTCCGATTCGGGCCGGAAAAAGCACCGACCGACTCGGAGCCGGAATTAATTCCGACCGACACGTACCTGTGGCGCCCGACACGCCAAGTACGATGCAAGGCGTGCAAAATCCGACCGACACGTACGGAACCCAAGCCGAACGACCGAGCCGCACGAAAAACAGCAATCCAGCCGGAAAAACACGCGAATCCAACCGACCGACACGCACCCGGAACAAATCCAACCGAAACGTACACGCGAACTCCAAACCGCAAAGTACGATGCAAGGCGCGAAAACCACGACCGAGTCGTACGGAGGACAAGCCGTACGACCGACACGCATACAAAACCGAGCCGAAGTAACACAAAACACCGCGACCGACGCGTACGCAGCATAGAAAACTGCACAAACACAGCGGAGAAGCCGGTACGAGACAACTGCAGGGTCCGACTCGGTCACAAGAACGTTTCCAACATGCACAGAAAGTACTAAGGAAAAATACACAAAAAAAGGCCAAACAAGCAATTACAAAGCCAATAAATACTGGGGGGGGGTGGTGACAGAGAACAAAGACACACCCACAACTCCACCCATATAAAGGACACAAATCCCAACCATGATCCTTTGCAAATGCTATTCTACTGCCAGCACTCAACAGACAGCAACCACACACCCACAGCTCATCCCTCACACAAGCCACACACCATCAGCACACCAACAAATAGCTACCTCACATACACCCAGCAAAACACACACTCACACACCCTCACCTGCACACCAACACACACATCACTCACCATCACCACCCATCACCATGCCCCCAAGAAGAATCACAAGTTACTAGATTGTGAATTGGAAGTCATGGTAGACGAGATCCTCAGGGTAGAGCCACAGCTGTTTGGCACACTGGTCCAACAGACACCCATCTCCCAGAAAACCAAGATGTGGGAGAGGATCATCAACAGGGTGAACGCACAATCACCATGTCTGCGCACAAAGACTGACATCCAGAACAGGTGGTATGACGTGCGCAGGAGGGTACGGGAGCTGCTCAAGAAGGACTACCTCCTGAGCCAATACACCAGCAGTGGCCCTCCTGCCAAGCCAGTATACCTCAGGCCCTGGGAGGAGAAGGTGCGGGCCATCCTTCCGCCAGTGAGCGTCTATGGACTAGAGAACATCCCAGAGCCTGGTGAGTACACAACAAATGTACACAATATTCTGCCACAATACACACACACATCACTGTCAAGGGGAGAGTCAAACCATGCACTCATAGCAATTACACAGCAACCAGAACAGAATCATCCCAAAATGTGTATGTCAGTCAGATAAACACAACACATGCCATCTCAAAGTTACATTTAACCATGTCATCACATGTACAAACACAACTACAACTACAGCTAGGCAGTGGCACAAATATAACTAACAAACACATCCAGACATGTAGCCACCACTACAACACCAACACACAGTGAAGACCACTGAAAGAAAGGAATTCTGTGTATGCTGGGCAAGTCAGTGTAGCCAATAGCATCATGGGAGTCGTAGTCACAGATATTGCTCACCCCCACAACTGTCCCATCAACACCACCATGAACCATGCGCACATCACAGGGAGTGGAAAAGGACTCACAAGATGGCTGACACTGGCTACTGCTGTGGGGAGCACAAGGCCCTGCTGGCAACTGTGCAACAACCAACAGCAGGACACCACTGACTGACATCCTGAGAGACAACTTCCACTCCCTGCAATGCAAGCACGTTCCATGGTGGGATATCTGGCTGGGTGGGAAGGAGGACTTGCAGCACTGACCATAGTCACAAGCACCTCCCCTCACACACCCCCTCAACACATACTCCACATAACCCACCTGGGAGAATGCAATGCCTCACATCCTAACTCAAGATCCCACAAAGAACCTCCACCCTGGGTTATGTTGTGTGAAGCACAGGGACACTCTTGGGACTTTTAGCCAAACAACTGCCAGGACAACACTCCCAGCCATCCTGTCAGCACAGGCAGCCCACCCCACAGGGAAGCAGAGTCAAAAGGAAGGAAGCATGGGCATGCTGGGAAGGGGGTGGAGGCAATAGCATGATGGGAGTAGTAGGCACAGATATTGCTCAGCCTCACAACTGGCCCATCAACACCACCCTGAACCATGCTCACATCACAGGGAGTGGATAAGGACTGACAAGATGGCTGACACTGGCTACTGCTGTGGGGAGCACAAGGCCCTGCTGGCAACTGTGCACCAACAAACAGCAGGACACCACTGACTGACATCCTGAAAGACAACTTCCACTCCCTGCAATGCAAGCACGTTCCATGGTGGGATATCTGGCTGGGTGGGAAGGAGGACTTGCAGCACTGACCATAGTCACAAGCACCTCCCCTCACACACCCCCTCAACACATACTCCACATAACCCACCTGGGAGAATGCAATGCCACACATCCTAACTCAAGATCCCACAAAGAACCTCCACCCTGGGTTATGTTGTGTGAAGCACAGGGACACTCTTGGGACTTTTAGCCAAACAACTGCCAGGACAACACTCCCAGCCATCCTGTCAGCACAGGCAGCCCACCCCACAGGGAAGCAGAGTCAAAAGGAAGGAAGGATGGGCATGCTGGGAAGGGGGTGGAGGCAATAGCATGATGGGAGTCGTAGTCACAGCTCTACATCCCCCACCACATGGCCCAGCAAGCTCACACTCACGCATGCACATCCCACAGAGAGTGGAAAGGCCCATCAAAGATGTCTGACACTGTTGCTGTGTCGTGGGGAGCACAAGGGCATGCTGGGAACTGCACACCAACCAACAGCAGGACACCACTGTCAGCCATCTTGCCATTGCTCTCACACCCACACAAACTGAACTCCCCACAAAAGCAAGTAAGTATGGGAATGCTGGGAAGTGGGGTGGAGGCAATAGCATGATGGGAGTCATAGTCACAGACATAGCTCACCCCCACAACTGTCCCATCAACACCACCCTGAACCATGCTCACATCACAGGGAGTGGAAAACAACTGACAAGATGGCTGACACTGGCTACTGCTGTGGGGAGCACAAGGCCCTGCTGGCAACTGTGCACCAACAAACAGCAGGACACCACTGACTGACATCCTGAAAGACAACTTCCACTCCCTGCAATGCAAGCACGTTCCATGGTGGGATATCTGGCTGGGTGGGAAGGAGGACTTGCAGCACTGACCATAGTCACAAGCACCTCCCCTCACACACCCCCTCAACACATACTCCACATAACCCACCTGGGAGAATGCAATGCCTCACATCCTAACTCAAGATCCCACAAAGAACCACCACCCTGGGTTATGTTGTGTGAAGCACAGGGACACTCTTGGGACTTTTAGCCAAACAACTGCCAGGACAACACTCCCAGCCATCCTGTCAGCACAGGCAGCCCACCCCACAGGGAAGCAGAGTCAAAAGGAAGGAAGCATGGGCATGCTGGGAAGGGGGTGGAGGCAATAGCATGATGGGAGTCGTAGTCACAGCTCTACATCCCCCACCACATGGCCCAGCAAGCTCACACTCACGCATGCACATCCCACAGAGAGTGGAAAGGCCCATCAAAGATGTCTGACACTGTTGCTGTGTCGTGGGGAGCACAAGGGCATGCTGGGAACTGCACACCATGCAACAGCAGGACACCACTGTCAGCCATATTGCCATTGCTCTCACACCCACACACACTGAACTCCCCACAAAAGCTAGTAAGTATGGGAATGCTGGGAAGTGGGGTGGAGGCAATAGCATGATGGGAGTCATAGTCACAGACATAGCTCACCCCCACAACTGTCCCATCAACACCACCCTGAACCATGCTCACATCACAGGGAGTGGAAAACAACTGACAAGATGGCTGACACTGGCTACTGCTGTGGGGAGCACAAGGCCCTGCTGGCAACTGTGCAACAACCAACAGCAGGACACCACTGACTGACATCCTGAAAGACAACTTTCACTCCCTGCAATGCAAGCACAGTCCATGGTGGGATAACTGACTGGCTGGGTGGGAAGGAGGGCCGGCTGTCAACAAAATACAACCAATGCAGACCATGTTCACACCCCAACAAATACATAGAAATGCCCAAATAATGCAGGACAATGTGCTACACCAATATCAACCCCTGACTGTGACAACTTAGGACAATGCAATGTACAGGCCCGCACCCAGAGGCACAGTCACAACTGTCAGGTGTGTCAACCATTGATGCCTGCAGAAACATAACATACATTGTGTGTGTCTCCCAAAAACAGGTGATGATGGGGACACAGCAGCAGACGCTGAGGAGTCCCAGTCCCAGGCTCAAGAGGATACAGAGCTCACTGGTGTCGTACAGCCTCTGCCCTCCTCGGACGAAGAAGACCAACCTGGCACCTCCGGTGCAAGTCAACATGCAGCACCAGCAGGACCACCAGCTGCAGCACCAGCAGGACCACCAGCTGCACCCCCTGCACCCACCCCTCCAACAACTGTCACCACAAATACCATCCCTGCCGACATGGACAGAACAAGGAGCACCACCAGGACAGGGACCCTGGACCAACGTGGGGCCATGGACACCACCACCACCACCAACCCCCAAGGGGGACCAGGGTCATCTGTGCGTGCCACTGCACGCACTGCACATGTCGGCAGGGGTGGTGGGAGGGGTGGGAGACAGAGGTCGCTGCTTGCAGAGGTGTCTGGTGTGCATGACGACCCACAACTGGTACGCGTAGCCGATGCGTACCAGTCCAGCACCGGAGATCTCAGCCAGGTAGTGGGGCTCCTCAGAGACATGAAACAGCAGCAGGCTGCCCATCATGCCCGCTTGGACTCTCACATGTCCCGCGTGGAGTCCAAGTGGGACGCACTGTAAGAGATGACGGCGGTGCACAGGGACATATTACAATGCCTCCGCCAGATGAACAGTAACCAGTCTACACCTCCCTGTGTGCCAACAACATCTGGTGCTGAACAAACTGCAACTGCCACAGGGAGGGAGGATGACTCTGGCGGAGAGTCCCCTGCACTGCAGCAGCCTGTACTTGAGGGGCCCCCCCAAAGAAGAGGGGTCGTCCGAGGAGGGGCAAGTGAGAGGCCGATGGCCAAGTGCAACCCCCAGGAAGCCTGAACCTGTTCTGGATGTTCACCTTTGTGCACAAACTGTTCACCCTGTTGACGGCAACACAACTCCCACACATGACATGGGGAGTACAAGTTGGACCAATGTCTCAGACAACTGTGGCCCCGATACTGGGGATTTTGTCTACCAGGACTTTCAATTCACCTAGGAACTTCTGATTGCAATATAAATGTACAGCACTAACCATCCTATGCACTATTCACACAAATGTATCACAATAAACACACTAATACACCATACTTGCCTCTGTTGTGATTCCAACGTGGGTGCTGTCATGGGGATGATGAACTGCAAAATTACACTGTGTATGCGGACTGCAACAGCAAGTACAACACAGGCATGTGAGTAAAGGCAACGTGACACATATGAGGGAGACACACCACCAGGGCTACACAACACATACACACCTAGGCCATCTGACTCATTGCCTACACTGATATTGCCAGGAAAGACGGTGCAATGCACAGACACCACACCTATTCCCAGTTGTAGTCAAGTAGCCCATAGGTGCAGTAAGCAAATGGCAGTCAAATGTGTGACCACAGACAACGCACATCACAAAGTGAAGCACAGGTTTATTACACAGTTGCAACATGTCGTAACCACTACAGATGCAAGGTAATCCCACCTGGCAGCGGCCACACAGTCAACAACTGTAGAAGGAAGGAAGTCCATGGGTGTGGCGCACATCACCTGTACGGACACAACAGCTACCACCCTGGAAGTACAATCACGTCGTCGGTGGACACAGTTGACCAAACGAATCTGAAAGTACCCTGTGAAGGACAGAAATGACACACAGTCAAAAGCAATGGAGAACAGGACAGAACAGCAAAACCCATGCACAATACATGTTACAAGATACCCACCCAGAACCAAGTTAGCATGTCAACACTGTTGGGGAGTACAGACCACCTGTAAGCACACATCGCTACACACATCCAGTCAAGTAGCCCATGGACACACTCCAACAGCACCAGAGCACCACCTACACATATCATGCCAACTCACATCATTGACATGACACCTCAGGATACTCACATTCAGCTAAAGAAGTTGGTGATGAGCTGTGTGCGGACATCACCCTCATCATCATCATCATCACTGGCATCGTGGTCCAGGCCAGGATCCTCCACAGGTGGCGGATGTTGGTCATTGTCATCCTGGATGAGAGGCAACTCCTTCCGCACTGCCAGGTTGTGGAGCATGCAGCAGACGATGATAATCTTGCACACCTTCGCTGGGGCATATGGGAGGGACCCTCCTGTCTTGTCGAGGCAGCGGAAGCGGCTCTTCAGGAGACCAAATGTCCGCTCAATCACTCTCCTGGTCCGACCATGTGCCTCATTGTAGCGCATCTGGGCTGGTGTCACAGGGTTCCTGAGGGGTGTCAGCAACCACGGCATGTTGGGGTATCCCGAGTCACCTACGGACAGACAAGTGCACATTAGCTGACTTGGAAAAGTGGGCGGAATACTACAGATCAGATCACACACAATGGCTCAAAGTCAGTACACACCGACAAGCCAGGCACGCTGGTTCTGCATCTGTGCCATCATCCTGGGGATGCGACTACTCCTCATCACAAAGGCATCGTGTGCTGAACCAGGGAAACGGGCACACACGTGTGAGATGGTCATATCTGCAAGACACACCACCAGTGCATTGACCGAGTGGTAGTGCTTGCGGTTACGGTAGGCCTGCTCCTGGGCCTGTGGTGGTACCAAAGCCACATGTGTCCCATCAATGGAGCCAATGACATGCAGCATACTCCCCAGGGCATAGAAGTCACTCTTCACGTCAGTGAGTCGTTGCAGTCTAGGGAAATAGATGTACTGGTTCAGGTATAGCAACATTGCCTCCAAAACATCGCGGAGCACACGGCTCAACATGGTCTGTGACATCCCACCAGCAGTCGCCACAGTATGTTGGAAGGTACCGGTGGCAAAGAAGTGTAGGGCTGCCATCACCTTCACCTTGGGGGTCAGCGCTGTAGGATACGGCCGGCCAGGCTGCAAATGTGGGGCCAACTGCACTGCCAAATCCTCAATCAGCTGCCTGGTGAAGCGGTACCGTCGGATGCTGTCCCGTTCCACCATCGTTGCCAGGTCTGGGAATGGTCTATGGACAGCAGGAGCCCTGCAGTGCAGAGGAGAAGAAAGCAAGATTGTAGGTCACCCCACATATGCGGCATTGAACACACTCAATATCACATCATACATCATTATGAGGCACAACTACATGAAGTGTGCAGTTCCGTAAGGACATGTATGGTACATACATGGCCAACATCTGTCATCACGGTTCAACAAGTGGCATCAATAAGTCCCAGGTTGGCCCATTGGATATCATGAGGCCGTGTCACAGTTCCCATCTCCTGCTGCCATGTCACAATCACCCCCCACAGTGACATGTGAGGACAGATGTGCCCCAGGCATCACAGCTCAACGACAGGTACATTCCCAGGGACCCTGTATTGCCACATGGACACTGGCATTACATGGAGTATCATGTATACACCACAGCAAAACAACCATGACCCCCACAGGTAGTGGTTCCACTTGCCACTGCAGGACAGACATGGACGTCTGTGACACACACACGCACAACATCAAAGTCCATGCACACACAACGTGGATGTGGAGACTGTCTCCCATTGTGCACATGAAATCAGAGACATTGTAAACACTACATGCACACAGACTGTGGAGGACCATCACTATTGTGCCACTGGGACACCCTGGCTCAAACATAACGTCCCACATGGGACTCACGGGGTATGTGACATGACATACACATACACCACCGTGAAATGTGACCATGGCACATGCACAGATATGAACAGTTGCACATCACAGTGGTCATGTACACGTAACACCCAGGATCCTGTCCCCATGAACACGTGCACAGCCTGGGTGTGGCTGCCCCCAGGTGACACCCACAGGACAACATGTACACCAACATACACACAATAGGAAATGCAGCCTTACATGCCTTATGATACAGTTTGGACAGGCTGTGGTGTTGTAGGTATGCCCCTCACTCCCTGGGAGCTATCTGTGGCTGGCATATGTTCATCTGAGACAGGCATGGTGACATATGCCAGTCACTTGTACAGGGATGCGTTGAACAGCAATGGACCGATCGGTGCACCCAGCCGGCCCATTGCATTCAATGTGTGCGGGTACGCGTTGTACCCCTGTACGCGTTGTACCGCAATGGACCGATCGGTGCACCCGGCCGGCCCATTGCATTCAATGTGTGCGGGTACGCGTTGTACCCCTGTACGCGTTGAACAGCAATGGACCGATCGGTGCGCCCGGCCGGCCCATTGCATTCAATGTGTGCGGGTACGCGTTGTACCCCTGTACGCGTTGAACAGCAATGGACCGATCGGTGCGCCCGGCCGGCCCATTGCATTCAATGTGTGCGGGTACGCGTTGTACCCCTGTACGCGTTGAACAGCAATGGACCGATCGGTGCGCCCGGCCGGCCCAGTGCATTCAATGTGTGCGGGTACGCGTTGTACCCCTGTACGCGTTGAACAGCAATGGACCGATCGGTGCGCCCGGCCGGCCCATTGCATTCAATGTGTGCGGGTACGCGTTGTACCCCTGTACGCGTTGAACAGCAATGGACCGATCGGTGCGCCCGGCCGGCCCATTGCATTCAATGTGTGCGGGTACGCGTTGTACCCCTGTACGCGTTGAACAGCAATGGACCGATCGGTGCGCACCCATTGTCAATGGCCTAGCCTGGCAACGGATGTGTTTTCGAAATTCGAACGAGTCGGTTGCTGGAAATTCAGTTGGTCACCCACAACAATGTTGCAAAATCATGTATGTCATGAAGTTGAAGATTTGAAGGATGCTGTGGGCGTGTATTGGTGCTGCTATTCCATGGTTTGGCCAGATTCAGAAGATGCAAACGACTTGGACCTATCACTTTGGACACATGGGACAGTATCTGCCTCTGCAGCACATATATATTGCTGGCTGTTCCCCTGAGAGCTCCCTTGCCTGCACTACATGCTCCAGGACGACATCTGCCACTGCACTGCTGCTGTCTCTGCCCCCTCTGGACCCTGCAATGGCACTTACTGTGGAGAGAGCCCCAGCCTTCAGCCTTGAGGAGAACCAGGCCCTGCTGGACAGCCTACTTCCACAGTACAGCAAGCTGTATGGGACACCAGGGGAGCAGGTGATTGTTCTGTGCACTGCCTTTCTGAATGTGCATTTTGTCTGACTAGCAAGGCTGAAAGTCTGCACGCCACTGGCTAGCAGGCTCACTGAGTAGTTGTCACCCCCCATAGTGTGTAGTGACATTCACTGGACAGGTATGGTGCAGTGACAGTGCATTTGAACAAGGTTTTACTTCCCATGCAATGATACCATGTAGTGACTTCTGGCAAACTGTCCATGGGCAGCGTTGCACTGCCTGTGTACATCATGTGCCCCTGTGATTGAGACATGTATATACAACTGTGTCATGCACGGATATGTTGCATGTGTAGTAATGGCCTTTTCACTTTGTCATCCTCACAGGTTAATGCCCATCGGAAGCAGGAGATCTGGAAGGACATCGTCCGGGCTGTCCGGTCCGTGGGGGTCGACAAGCGCCGGATCCGCAACTGCCAGAAGAGGTGGCAGGACCTTCGGGGCTGGACCCGGAGGATTGCACGGGTCCAGCTGAAGCTGTCGCCTCCTCGCAGGAGGGGCGAACACGGACCCTGACCCCCCACATGCTCCAGATCCTGGCGGTGGTGTTTCCAGACCTGGATGGGCAGCTGAAGGCCAGACAGCAGCAAGGAGGGGGTGAGTCAAAGACTGCACTGTGAACTCTGTATTACATGCTATGTGCCCTCCTCTGGCCTGGTTAAACTGCCACAGTACAGCAGTCATGTTGTCCAGGAGCCATGTCCCTCTATTGTGCACTGCCCACTCCTCATCTGATACCCAGGTGTGGCCCTTACATTCAGGGAATTGTGTCACTTGGGACTGTGTCTTGCAGTTTGCTTCACTCAAGGTGGGGGACAGCATCTGTTTCCCTAACTCTGTTGTGGGCATCATGGGTGGGTCCATTGTTCACACAATGCCTGTGTTTGGACATGTAATCTGCGTGTTGCTTTGATATGCGGTCCACTTGCTGAGCTGAGCCACCACATGTGCCTGGGGTATCTGGCACACACCCATGCAGCGGGTGGGAACAATGTTTGGGCCCCAGGAGTGTGCAGATTATGTGTGTCACACATACATAGCCAGCTATCCACTGTCCAGGGCTCATCCCTCATTCATGTGGGGCAGGACAGTCATGCCTACTCCAGCCCATCCAATACACCTGTACTCCCACTCCCGGGTATCAGCTGACACGTTGTGCGCAGTGATTTGACCCCTCAGGTGTCTGCCTCTGTGTCAGTGTGCTGTGGATTTGTTGCCAGGACTGCTGGGGTGTTTCTCGGTAGGGGCTCAGCATGCCACTGGAGATGTGACCATAGGAGACGATACTTGTGTGTCACATAGGTGTTTGATCAGCTGCCCGTGCAGACTGGGGTATGCGAATGTGAAGTTCAGGCAGCTGTTTCCCATTCACAGCAGATTGTGAGGGGCTCAGGTTCAGAGGGTAGTGTCACAGGTCTCCCATATGTCCAATCGGTATGACCTGGACAGATGAGGGTTAAGATGATGTGTTGTGTGGGGGATGTACATGTGCACTTGTGCAGCTCCAGGACTTGCATTCCCCATGACCTACTATTGTGACACAGTGCAGAGTGTTGTTGTCTGGCTGCCAAGTCATACATCACTGAGACAGTGATGTATGACTTAGCAGTCATGCCTCCGCCATGGCATGTGTCTACTTATTGGTGATCCTGCAGGGGAGTGACATGTGCTACATGCACACCATTGTGGCGATGGCTATCAGGACATGGGTGCATCATGGTGTCTGTCGCTGGTATGCATCACATGCATTTCCTATTTTACTCTGGGCATCCCTTTCATCCGGAAACCTGTACTGACTCAGTGGCAAGAGTTGTGATGTGTGCATGTCCACATGCTACACTGTGTCCTCTGCACTGTCCAACTACTGTGTAGTTGGTGCATGTGTCCACACTGGGGTGTTGCTATCCAACAGACACCAGACAGATGGGTGCAAGGCCATGTGGGATGTGAGTGCCATGGTTGGCATCAGACTGACAATTGGCTTCTCCTGTTCAGTTAGGGCACTTTTAGCAATGTTCAACTAATGATGCCAGGGCTTGCTCTGTAATGTGCTGTGCTCACAGTGGTGTGTGCGTTTGGTGCAGGTGACTGATGTCTGTCTGTTTCCCCATTGTTTGCAGATACATCCACGGCCACGGAAGGGGACAGCTCCACGGACCAGGAGGAGCCGGAGAGCCAGACTGGGTCAACAGCCGAGGAGTGGTCGGAGGGACCCAGTGGCACAGAGGGCGAGGGGAGCCACACCGAGGAGTCCTCAGCAGCATCCACCTCAGCTGAGGACCACAGCGGCTCGGAGGATGACTCCCTTATGGAGGCGGTGTCAGCAGCCACCACACCCCAGCTAGTGTTGCTGTCCCCGCCACCACCAGCACCACCACCGCCCTCCCATCGGCTCCCATTCCCCAGGTCCGTGGAGGCTCCCATGTTCGGGAGCGTGTCTCCTTTGGGCCAGGCATCGCACCCCCTGCCCCTGTATCCCCTGCTGCCCTGAGTGAGGAGTCTGTGTACCTCCTTCGCCAGCTCCATGTAGGGCAGACAGCCATGCTGAGTGTCCTCCATGCGCACACCGCTCTGTTGACTCAGCTGGTGTCGTTCATGGAGGGCATCTCATCGGGCATGTCTGACCTACAGAGGGGCAATAGGTCCATGGACTCCTCCCTGACGGCAGCAGTGTCCCTCCTCAGACAGTCCCTCACCCCTCCTGCCTCTGCTCCATCCACACTCCCCAGCACCTTACCCGTCCCAAGCACACACACACCGGCACAGGCACACACCAGCACACACACGTCCAGCACACAGACACACACGCCACAAACAAAACGCACGCACAGTCAGGGGACTGAAACCAGACTCACAGGGAATGGGGCCCTGGAACACACACACGCATCCACGAGCACTGCGCAGTCCTCAGTTGCCTCTCCCTCCAAAGCACCCTCCCTTGCCTCACCTGCAACCCCAAAGACCCAGCGGCTCTTCCTCAGTGACCTCGGCCTCTTCCCCTCCGATCCAGCTTATACAGCATTCAGGGGGAAGAGGAAGCCCACCCACACGGAGCAGAGTGCCCCTCGTCCCCGGACACCCTCCCCCAGGCGCAGACAGACTGAAGCCCCCACCCGCAAGTCCCCCCGGAGTCGTAAGAGCAAGACCCCACCGCCGCCCTGCAGCTCAGGCACCAGGTCTCCTTCCTCCATCCCTCAGGCCCCCACTCCACAGGTGCCCCCACCACACCCTGCCCCAGGTTCCCCACCCACAGATATACCATCCCCAAGAGGATCCGTCCTTCTCCCCCTGCCACTTGCTCTCCCGGCACCACACCCCCGCTGCGCTTGTCTGTGCCACTGATGTGGTGAGGGTGTCCTCCCCCTCTGTCCAGCCCACCTTGCCTGTTCCCCATTCTCCTCCCCTGGTGGTAGGCACTGCAGTGGAGTCCACTACCACCCTGTCTGACTTGGGCACTGCAGTGGCGGACCTGCCCACTCCATCTGCAGGGTCCACTGCAGTCGTGCCGGCACCCACAACATCTGAGTCATGCCCCCAGTTGTGCCGGCACACACCATGTCAGACACCTCCACTGCAGTTGTCAGTGGCTCTCCAGCACCCACCACCCCTTCCCTGCTTCCTCCTGGTGAGCCCTGATCCTGTCCGTGCGGTGCCTGGCCTGCCCCCCCGTAGGCCCCTCCTAGTGGATTGTCCCTGGTTTTGTGGAGTGCAGGCATGCGTAGGGTGACATCTGCCACTGTCACCCTGTTTGGACTTTGACAATGGACTGGCCATTGGCCTTTGTGTTTTTTCTGGACTTTCACTTTTAAACACACATATGCTGAATAAAGCAACTTTCTGTTCTCTAGTGCTTATGCTTCTGATGTACATGTTGTTGATGATGCTAACCATGCCCTTGCTGCAGTGATGGTGATATTTGGTCTCATGATAATGAAGTGTTACTGTGCAGGAACACATGTGGTCCAGGGGGAATGTGTCCTATCCTGTGGTGTATCCATGTCATCCATAGCAGCATCTGAGGGTGTCATGTGTTCAGTATTTGGCAATGGGATTTCCTACTTACATTAGCAATTTCACATCTGTGGCTTCCACCCCTGCACATCTGTTGTGCCTGCCATTGTTCAATTCGTCTACTTCCCTGACCGTGTGGCCATCTCCACTGGACATGCAGGTTTGGGCATCAATGGGGAAGGACTCATCTGTGTTGTCAGTGCAACATTGCTATACGAGTGTGTTGGATCTGTGCTGATGATTTCGTTGGCACTTCCATGACCAGGCTGATGTGACAGGAGCCTTCATTTGGTGCTAATTGTTGATTGTGTGACCAAGTGCTCAGCAGACATGATGGGGCCCTACTGAGGCAACATATGGCACAGCTTTCCTCACACAGGAGTGGAGTCCCCTCATGGCAGTGTGTACTCCTGTGACATTGCCTGCGCCCAAGGTGTGTGTTGTATGAGCATGTCTGTGTGTTCACTTCCGTTTTGCTGTGCATGCTGTGATCCCTAGTGTTGTACCTGTTTGTGATGCTTGCTGAGTTGACCTATGTTCCCCCAAAGTCTTCTCCCTGGGTTCTCTGTGATGTGGGTGCATGGCACATTACTGGTCATCAGGGTGTCACCCATAGGTGTGTTTGCTATCAGGGCTGAGTTTGTGTGCAGACGCAGATGGGTCACAGTCAGGTTTCCCCTTGGCACTTGTTGTTTGCACCTGTCATGTGATTTCCAGTTTGTGTTATCTTTCAGTGATTGTGACACGTTGTGTGTGTGACTGCTGGCACTCCTCAGGGTCCGGGCTGCAATGTTGGTTGTTGTCTATGTGTGTTCTTTGTGGGTGACCTTGGCTTCTTCATTGGTGTGTGACTGTGGCTGGGATCCCATTGGTTGGTGTGGTATTGCCGTCATGTCCATGTACAGCGTAGTGTGCAGTGTGTCAGACATTCAGGAGTCTTGTTGAGTGGCCATGTGTGATGTGTTTCTGCACCTTGGTTCCCACCCACCACCCTGGAATTGTCATGGGTGCATGTGCAATGTCACCAGTGCATGTGTGCTTCACTGCTGCACATTGTTGGAGGTCGAGGTGTGTGGTGTTGAGTGTGTGCAGATGAGAGTTGTTGCCCGGCTAGACCCCTGCCTCCATGTTGGCCTTGGCTTACTGGCCGTGCTGATTGATTTGTGCTTGTGTAGGTGTGATGGTAGTTTGTTGCTCAGGACACATGACTGTGGTTCACAGTGTGAACGACATTTAGCTTTGTCATCACAGTGGGATTGTAATGCAGCCCAGGGTCACCACATTGTGGGGGCCCTGGGGGTAGTGCTGTGGTGTGTCTGTGTCTTGCTGTGTCAGTTGCTGTTCCTACGTGCCTGTGTGACATGTATGATTTGTGCTCCCTCTCATCTGACAATGCCTGATTGCCCACATAGGGGATTTGGATCCATGAGTTACCTTTGTGTGGCACTGTATGCACATCTGTATGATTGGTATTCAGGCCTCCTCATGTGTTGTGTGGTTTCCTGGGGACACTGGCACCCCCCTCACCTGTTGTGTTTGATGTGCAGTGTGGGTCTGCCTGTTTGTGTTTGTGCATCTGCACCACTGCATTGGCATATCTTAGGTGTGCCATTGGCTGTATGTAGTTTGGTGGGTTTCCCCTGCTGTCCCTGGGACTCCTAGGTCATCAGTCAGCACAATGATCATGGTTTGTGTGTCCCATTGCTGCCATGGAATGGTATCTGTTCACCTCACATCTACAGTCTCCACAGGGTATCTGCATTTGTGTGCCCATTGGTGCAAATATGTGGGTCTGCATTCTGATGGTCACTTCTGTCATTGTGTCATTGATGAATGTTGACTGTGTCAGCCCCCATGGGTGTTGTTTGTCTGCACATGGCCAAAGGTATGTCTTATTTGCACTGCAGTATTTGCCTCCCCCAATCTATGTTGCAATGGGACACATGCACTACTTTGCCACTGATGTGTTTGTTGTTCTGTGACCAGGAATAATCCATGCAGTTTGGCAGTTGCAGCTTTTTCTTTGTCAACACTTACATTTTCGTCACTGTGATGATGGGGGTTTGGACCCCATTGCCACAATGTTCGAAATGTGATTCAGCTATGGACCCCACACTTACATTTTGGTCACTGTGATGATGGGGGTTTGGACCCCATTGCCACAATGTTCAAAATGTGCTTCAGCTATGGACCCCACACTTACATTTTGGTCACTGTGATGATGGGGGTTTGGACCCCATTGCCACAATGTTCAAAATGTGCTTCAGCTATGGACCCCACACTTACCTTTTGGTCACTGTGATGATGGGGGTTTGGACCCCATTGCCACATTGGTCATGGCCTGCTTGCATTGTGGGGGCCACACACATATATGTGTGGCACATGTGATAGGGGGTCACATTGTATGTTCAAAGTCATGTTCAGTGTTGTAGGCATTTGACACAGTCTACACACGCTTGTCATGGTGTTGGGGGGATGTCTTTTTCTTGCATTCCCTAGGTTGTGGTGTGCTGGTTGTGTCATGCATTGTCCATCCTATGAGTGGGGGTGGTGTTGGTGGTAGGCATCCAGCCCCCCATGGGTAGAGGTGATAGTAGTGGTAGGCATCCAGCCCCCCCTGGGTAAGGGTGGTAGTGGTGGTGGGCATCTGGCACCCCCATGGCTAAGGGTGGTAGTAGTGGTAGGCATCCAGCCCCCTGGGTAAGGGTGGTAGTAGTGGTGGGCATCTGGCACCCCCTGGCTAAGGGTGGTAGTAGTGGTAGGCATCCAGCCCCCGTGGCTTAGGGTGATAGTAGTGGTAGGCATCCAGCCCCCTGGGTAAGGGTGGTAGTAGTGGTAGTTATCCAGCCCCCTGGGTAAGGGTGGTAGTAGTGGTGGGCATCTGGCACCCCCTGGCTTAGGGTGATAGTAGTGGTAGGCATCTGGCACCCCCTGGCTTAGGGTGATAGTAGTGGTAGGCATCCAGCCCCCCCTGGGTAAGGGTGGTAGTAGTGGTGGGCATCTGGCACCCCCCTGGCTAAGGGTGGTAGTAGTGGTAGGCATCCAGCCCCCCTGGCTTAGGGTGATAGTAGTGGTAGGCATCCAGCCCCCCCTGGGTAAGGGTGGTAGTAGTGGTAGTTATCCAGCCCCCCCTGGGTAAGGGTGGTAGTAGTGGTGGGCATCTGGCACCCCCCTGGCTAAGGGTGGTAGTAGTGGTAGGCATCCAGCCCCCCTGGCTTAGGGTGATAGTAGTGGTAGGCATCTGGCACCCCCCTGGCTTAGGGTGATAGTAGTGGTAGGCATCCAGCCCCCCCTGGGTAAGGGTGGTAGTAGTGGTGGGCATCCAGCCCCCCTGGCTAAGGGTGGTAGTAGTGGTAGGCATCCAGCCCCCCTGGCTTAGGGTGATAGTAGTGGTAGGCATCCAGCCCCCCCTGGGTAAGGGTGGTAGTAGTGGTAGGCATCCAGCCCCCCCTGGGTAAGGGTGGTAGTAGTGGTGGGCATCTGGCACCCCCCTGGCTAAGGGTGGTAGTACTGGTCGTTATCAAGCCCCCCCTGGGTAAGGGTGGTAGTAGTGGTGGGCACCTGGCACCCCCCTGGCTAAGGGTGGTAGTAGTGGTAGGCATCTGGCACCCCCCTGGCTTAGGGTGATAGTAGTGGTAGGCATCCAGCCCCCCTGGGTAAGGGTGGTAGTAGTGGTGGGCATCCAGCCCCCTGGCTAAGGGTGGTAGTAGTGGTAGGCATCCAGCCCCCCTGGCTTAGGGTGATAGTAGTGGTAGGCATCCAGCCCCCCCTGGGTAAGGGTGGTAGTAGTGGTAGGCATCCAGCCCCCCCTGGGTAAGGGTGGTATTAGTGGTGGGCATCTGGCACCCCCCTGGCTTAGGGTGATAGTAGTGGTAGGCATCTGGCACCCCCCTGGCTTAGGGTGATGGTAGTGGTAGGCATCCAGCCCCCCCTGGGTAAGGGTGGTAGTAGTGGTGGGCATCCAGCCCCCCTGGCTAAGGGTGGTAGTAGTGGTAGGCATCCAGCCCCCCTGGCTTAGGGTGATAGAAGTGGTAGGCATCCAGCCCCCCCTGGGTAAGGGTGGTATTAGTGGTGGGCATCTGGCACCCCCCTGGCTAAGGGTGGTAGTAGTGGTAGGCATCTGGCACCCCCCTGGCTTAGGGTGATAGTAGTGGTAGGCATCTGGCACCCCCTGGCTTAGGGTGATAGTAGTGGTAGGCATCCAGCCCCCTGGGTAAGGGTGGTAGTAGTGGTGGGCATCTGGCACCCCCTTGCTAAGGGTGGTAGTAGTGGTAGGCATCTGGCACCCCCCTGGCTTAGGGTGATAGTAGTGGTAGGCATCTGGCACCCCCCTGGCTTAGGGTGATAGTAGTGGTAGGCATCCAGCCCCCCCTGGGTAAGGGTGGTAGTAGTGGTGGGCATCCAGCCCCCTGGCTAAGGGTGGTAGTAGTGGTGGGCATCTGGCACCCCCTGGCTAAGGGTGGTAGTAGTGGTAGGCATCTGGCACCCCCTGGCTTAGGGTGATAGTAGTGGTAGGCATCCAGCCCCCTGGTTAAGGGTGATAGTAGTGGTAGGCATCCAGCCCCCCCTGGGTAAGGGTGGTAGTAGTGGTGGGCATCTGGCACCCCCCTGGCTAAGGGTGGTAGTAGTGGTAGGCATCCAGCCCCCCCTGAGTAGGGGTGGTAGTGGTGGTGCGCATCCCGGCCCCTGTGTGCATATGTGGCATTGGTGATGGGCATCCCGCCCCTATGGTGCTGCTGTTGCTGGTGTAAGTAAATTCTGCATCCCTCTGTGTGTGTGTGATGTGTCGTGTACGTGTTGTATGTTTTTGTGGTTGGTGTCTGACTTACCTTCTGCGCCGTACGCGTCTGTGCCTGTTCCGGTGGTAAATGTAGAATATTGGTAGGATCGGGACGAAGGGATTCATGGTTGGTTCGTGTCGTTCGTCTTTCTCGTTGCTTCGCGTCGTCCTCGTCGCTGGCGTGTTCGCCTCATAGCCGTGGATCGTGTTGTGGCGCGAATCGGAGCTTATGTGCGCCTCTCCCGGAAGCTTTGACCTGCCGGACGTAGCGACGGGTTCGGCGCGTACGGAAAGCGCATCGTACTTGTTCGGCCGGACGGGGCTGCATTTTCCCTTCCGTGCGACTCGATTCTGCGTTTCCGGATTCGCCTCGGTCGGAGAACAGGACCTGGATTGGGTGAGTACGACTCGGCCGGATTCTGTGCTGTTGTGCGCATCGTACTTACTCGTTCGGTATGATGTACGGATCGGTCGGGAATCAGGCATTCGCATGGCTTTTTTCCCGACCGAATGGTATTGGGTGCGCCTCCGACCGAGATCGGAATCGGCCCCTAAGTGTTCTAACAAATTTGGAAAACCCATGAAAATTGTAAAAGTTTTTGACAACAGTGTCATCACACAAGATGGCAGGCTATGGAATGTCAAACGTGTTGCCAAATGTCCTTTTGTCTCTTCTAAGGTTGGAGGTTGTTCCTCTAATTTGGTTGGGCTGCCTGAGGACACTGTGGCTTCTAGAGTTAAGATTTCGTTCCGTCCAAGATGCCCTCCTTTGAAATTGTCTGATTATAATGTTTAAACCCCCTCTGTTTATTCTCATTTGATTTATGAAAAAAAGGAGGTATGTTACATTCATTACATTCATATTCTTTATGTTGGTTTTATTTCCTTGTTCCCCTTCCCCTTTAATCTATCTGCATCTTTGCAACTTACATTCTGATTCCGTCTGGAATCTTGGTTGTGCTGCTTAGCACCCAGGGCAGTTGCACTGTTCCTGGCTACTGAGCAGTTGTATCCTGTTGCTGTGCTGCTCTTATAAATAAACCTACTTAAATCCACTGGATTATATTATTGACTTCAACAGCTCCTCCCTATATTTACAGTGAAAGTGTCACTGGGTTAGTTGAAAGCTCTTGGTGCGTGCGTTAAATCAGTGCACAAGAAGCGCTGATGGTGTTCTGTTTTTTCTGTGTGTACAGCCTCACTTTTCATGCGCCAATCTTCGCCTCGTTTCACCTCCATACCCCCTCAGCTCATCCATTTTCATCTCCCTTCAGCTCCCTTCATTTATCCAATTGAGCATATTACCTATTAGGGCACCAGATCCGATGAAGACGCACAATCCTTTCTTTTCCTACTCAAGAGAATGTGTACCTTCGTGAGGAAAACAATTATAGAAAAACAAGAAATCATACGAAAACCTCTGCCTCGGTGGAAAACCCACCCTCTCAGCATTTCAAAAAACTTTCCTTACAGGCTAGATCTAATTTTACGGTTTGTTATTGGTGCCGGAGTTGTCACTAAGTCAATTACTATGCTCCAGTAAAATAGAAGAAAATCTGATTAACTTTTTTCAATATAGACGAAACTAAAGCAGGCAAGTCTCAAGTAGTTCAATTGGAGTTTAGGACACATTAATGACGTTCCAGGGGATTTTCGGATATGGCCTTTTTATTGTTATGTGCACATGGTGGTATTGTAAACTTGATATAGGCGTCTGAGCAAGGGGATGGTAGGCCCACAACAAAAGGATTTAAGTCAAGAAGGCAATCTACTACTTGGTGAAACTATATTTTTCTTTCTGTTTATGTTTGTTCAGCCCAATGCAATACTATGTTAAAGTGAAAAACACACATCAAGGCAGGCTCCCATTTTCTTCCAAGAATAGAACTGAGAAGACTCATCAGTGTTCTCTAAAGTTTGGATTAAGGACAGGAATTCGAAAATTACCAGATTGGGAATGTTCAACCAGATTTCCTTAACAATTATAGGCAGAAGCAATCGGTCTTGCTTTACCAATGCTTGTTCACTGCCACTACTGTCTTTGTTAACACTTATATAATTGTGACATGAGCATTTGCTAAAGCGGTTTATGGCTGTCTTGGAATGTTATTTTATATACTTCGAAGATGGCTGTCAAGTCATGCCTAGCAGAAACTCGATGGCCATCAAGTAAACATTTTCACACAGTTCCAACCATTCCAAGAAGGGTACCTACCACTATTAGCATTGCCAGTGCTTGCATTGCAATTCTGCAAGCGTTGGCAAAGACAAAAGCAGCAGTGGGTGGGAAGCAGCAGAAGACAGGCGGTGGGTAAAGTGTTGGCATGGAGGGATTATATGGAGAGAGAGGCATGGGGGTGGGGGAGAGATACACTGAGCACCAGCAGTGCTTAGTGTTGAAAGACTAGGAGGGCTGTTGGAGCAAAGTGTAATGGAATACTGAAAATGACTGGAGAAGTGGGTGTGGGGAGAGAGAGAAGAGAGAAAGCGCATGAGAGAGAGAGTAAGAAGCAGGACATGAACTCCCATTGAGAGCGAAAGTTCAGATACTACAGAGACCTGCAAAAAGAAAAGTAGTTATGTGGTGTCAGCAATGAAAGGATACAGTCAACTGATCAAAACGCAGAGTGAAATTTAAACGCTCCAGAGGTGGACAAAACATAAACATTAAGGGGAAAGTCATTGAATTATCAGCAGGCAATAGAATTAGACAAAATACATCAAATCATGAGCAAGGACTTGCATCCCAAGTATGGATTACAATGCTGTGTGCAACAGACAGCTAGAGCTCAGTGTAGCAAGATGAAACACGGGCCGGGGGAGGCAAAGTCGGACCCGATAGGGACCCATGTTGAATGCCTTCTGGTGGGTGGGAAACCCCCTGCAAGCCTACAAAAAGGAGGGCGCACCGGATTGGTCGCCACCAAGCTAGCCGCTAGCTGCCCAATCGGAACGGAGGAGGGAAAGCAGCTGGGAGGTTCAACTGGGGTGTAGGCAAGGCTTTGAGTGGGCCGGGTCTGTCCAGGTCTGAGCACCGGCAGTTATTTTCAGGGGGCCTCGAAACGGGTCTCTATCGGGCTCTATTTTGGGGCCTTGCAGAGGTAGTCCGTTTTCTTTTTTTTTTCTTGGACTATTGTTACACACATACTTAAGCAAATCAAGCTACTGCGCTCCCAGTACCCCTGGCATCCCCACACCAGCTCGATCAGAGGCGCAACTAGAGCCAAATTTCAGTAGGGGCTAAGGAAAAATTTCGGGGGGGGGGGCTCATTATTCCAGTAGTAGGAAGTGTGGAGATGCAGGGGCTCTAAGAAGGGGTGAAAAAACGACAAAGAATCATTAACATGCAAATGGTCTTTTAAAGACCTGTGAAGTACTCGGGTGCGGCTGTGTGTGTGCCCGGGAAGCTGTCTCAGCCCGGGCTGCCACACATGACGGGGGGGGAGGGGGGCTGAAGCCCTTTGAACCCAATGTGCGTGCGCGCCTGAGCTCGATTATAAGGTCTTCCTTTAAAGTCCACTTCGGTCCTCCGATTCTGAGGTACCTCTTCGATTGCCAGTTTCTGAGTTGAGTATAGCGAATATGCCCGAGGCCGGCAGAGCTCTCGATATTGGCATTTGGGTTCACCCCGTCCAGATTTTCCAGTTTATGTAAGTACCGAACGGACGCCATGTTTTTCAAAAACACCTCATTCCAATGATAAGATACCTTTTTAGAAACGTTATGTGAACTGGACCTATCTGATAGACTAGACGTAACCAGATAGGACGGTGCGGAGCACTGCAGAACTAGTCTGGTCTGAGCACCAAACCACAAAATCAGTTGAGATTTTAAAAAAATAGGATAGTGTCACGCAAGAAAATTTAGGGTTTATTTTGAGCAAATGACAACTTCTAAAGTACTATATACGATGAAAGAGGATGTGTTACCCTTGAGCTTTTTCTTTCAGGTAAAGTGACTGCTTCCTAAAAACGGTTTTGAAAATAGACCTTTCCACCACGCAGTTTACTGCAGGTCAGCAGGGTTGGATTGGGATAAGAAAATCGTCCCGGGGAACGCTTAAAAAAAGTGGCCTACATTTGCAGATTGCCTTTCCGCAAAGCACTGCTTCGGCGAAGTTTTTTTAAAAAGAAGGGGGTGGATGGGTCTCTGACAGAGGCATGTTTTCTTAGGAGGGGAGAGAGCAAGCCTGAGCGGGGAATTCCAAATCTAATGACACTCTGAGGAGTCCTAGAGCTGACGGCTTGTCAGAGCAGGGGGTACTGCTACACTAGTTATCTTTATTTAGACCACACCCCTACTTAGATAGGCCACACCCCTTTGAGGTTTGCCCCGCCCCTTTTAGAGCACCCTCAGTTTTTTTTCTCCCACTTAAAGCCCTGGGTGTAGGTCCCCGTTTGAGCACAGGAACCCCCGTCTAATCAGAATCCCACCCACCCACGCCAAAAAGGAAGCAGGTGTCGCAGCCCTGAGTCATTGGGAGAGGGAGGGACGGAAGAAACCCAGAAAATAAACTGCTGCCTTTTCTACGCACCATATCATGTCGTCACTGGAATGATTTATGGGGAAAGGGACGCAGGTGGGCATGGCGCTAAGAGGAGGGGGGTGAACTCACCCCCTGGGAGGGGTTATCAAAGAGGGTTCTTCTCATTTCCTCTAAAAAGAATATAGATGTGAAGTGTTTTATGAGTTCTCTAGGACTGGGAGTAAGGGAAGAAAATAGGTAGCTACCCAAGGTCTGAAGGGGCACAATTATTGTTTCTTCCTATAAGTCGAACCTGGGAATGAATGAGACATAAATCCTACCTTACAAAAGAAAAGAAAACATCAAGTGAGTTGTGATTTGCTTGGTATAAGAGATTTGAGAAGAAGCCTTATTAAGATTTCGCTACAGCCCGGGTAAGGACCGGAAATAGGTAAGTTTCCAAGGTCTTTAAGCACACAACTACGCTTTCTTTTTACAAGTGGCACGTGGCCCGCGCAAGCAGCAAAGCAGTGCGCGGCATACATTATGCAATACGTGTTCAATGAATGCTCAAAGGCACGCAGTGTTTCTTTTTACAAATTGGTGATGTCCTTACGAGGGGAGCAGAGTTTTCAGCAGAATAACTGTGCTGCCCTGGGACGTCCCCGAAGTATAATTTCAGCTCAAGCAGAATATTCTGTTGCTTATTTTCAGCCATTGCTGCTTTTTCATCATTTGCAGAGATAGCTCCCTCGGCACTGACAGATGGGTTTATCAGACACAGGGGAAGCAGAGCTGGCAAACATTGCACTGCTCTATGGGGAAGTCTGCGGAGGACTGGTGTGCACACTGTAGCATGCTTGGAAGGGGATTGGAATAAAAGGATTGTTAACCCAGGACAGTGTCTTTTTCTTTACGTTGTGCAAAGGAAAATGCTTTGTGAATAAACTGTCACACTACAGTATTGATAGTAGCAGAATTCACTGGATATTTCTGGTGCTTAAGCGGCAAAGTTCTCACTTTCTGAATTTTAATTTCACTAAATCCCGAACATCTAAAACAGATATTCTATGTGTCAATAGTTAGTCAACACTTTATGCTTTAATGAGCAACTCTCATAGTTTTTTTAAAAACCTGCAACTAGAGCAATTCATTTAAATGGAGAAATTTCACCAAACCACGCCATCTCTTTCAATTCAGCATCTAACACGTAAAAATCAACATGGCAGTTCCAAATGTGGCATGTTGTGAATGTGCGTGCGTCATTATAGCACAGAGATGACGCCAGCAGTTTGCATTCACAATGGTATATGGCATGCAGTTGTTCTGAATACTAAATAAGTTCAGCATCATTAGAGCGCCTCAGCATAGGCACAGACCAACACTACCCTCCAGTAATGTATCTTTAAAGGGTTTTTCTTCTGCAAACGGAGTTTACACAGGAGCAGTGCAATTTAGGCTCCACCCTTATTTGTCATAAATATGCAATTCTGTAAACATTTAAATGTATTAATGGACTGAAACTATTGTAGGGATTAGAGGGATTAAAGATTTAATCATGTATACATTACAATTCAGTTGAAACACATAAACATGTACTCTTAAATACACGGTTTTACACTTATTCTTCAAGTTACATATATGTATGTAGACTCGTAATTAATTTTATATTAATTGCTAACTCAATTTAGGGCCTTCTTATGAGTCTGGTGGTGGACCGCCAGATTCACTGTGGGGGTTTCCTGACTGTCCTATTACAACTTAGCCATTCTCTGACGGTTGCGCGGCAGTCCTGAGGCTGCAATATGCTTGGCGGGACCGCCACGGTCCCACCAAGCATTTTACGGGTTTCCTCTCCACCATGGTTATCATGGCGGTGAGCCTGCCATAATACCCATGGTGGAGAGGAAACAAAGGGGGCCCTACAGGGCCCTCTGGTGCCTCACGCCATATCGATGCACACAGGGTGGCACAACATGTGCCCCCTTGTGTGCATACACCCCAGTACCTGCACGGCATGGAATACCAAGTCCCCAGTGTTAAGCAAAGTGGTTTGATCCATTTGGCTTCACAAGTTATAATTGTATTGTTGATGTCTTCTCCTTTACAGTGCTTAATATCAACCAACAAAGGACAATACGACCAATGCAAAACAATCTTTGACAACTTTACTAAGAGATCGCGTTGTAAGTACCAGTGCACTGTCAACACTTTGTCATTGAAGCACACTGCCATAACAAACAACACTGATTAAAAAAAAAAATATATATATATGATTTATTGTCTCGCTTTGTTGGTTGATTTCCATGACCACACTTGGCAGAGTGACAGATAAACTAGAATGAATCCATTGTTGGCACTGTGTGCAATGCAAGCCTTATTAGTTAGTGGTAAAACAACACCTGTTCTGTGGGTTTTAAGGAGGAGTTTTGCATTGCGGTTGGGATCAGCACATAAAGGGTGGACCTGGGCAGCCACCTTCCTTTGGTGGCATTTCCTTTGTTGCTCTGCTTGTCAATGTCATTGATGACAGCTTGACCCCTCTGTAACATGAACACCCTCTTTCTAATCTGTATTTAACGAACAGTCAGAAAAAAGGAGGGTGGGTATGCTGACCAATAGCGAACAGTGAAGTGTTGTAGTTCTGTCACCTGGCTTGTTAAAGGGTTGGGAATGTAGCACATCAGCCAAGAGCCACCAAACAGTCTACAGCAAAGGCCGCGATAGTCACCTTTCCAAGACATTTCTGTGAGGTGGCATGTTTTATAGCTGCAGGCACAGACAATCGGACAACTAATCAAGGTACTTATATTGTGAATTTGATTTAAATTGGTATAATTATGTCATGCACCCCTTCTTTTATAGAGACACATCAAAACATCTTTCTAATAAGGGTTGTGTAAATGAATTGGTTATGTCTTAATAAATGGTTGGCCACTTCAAGTAGATTCTTTCTAGAGAAACTATTATGTATATTGAATTAGAGATGTATTGACCTTTTATTGAACATTTATAAAGCATAGTTGACCCTACTGAGAAGGGCTGCATATAAAAATTAAATTCAAGTATGAATATAAAAAGAATAAATGAACATGGTAATGAAGGGATAGGACTGTGATTAACTGAACACGTGGTATCACCTAAGATGTCTGAAGATGTGGATATTAAATGTGAAAATGATATGATTATACATTTGAATTATGGACCCCCCACGAAATTTGAATTAGGAATGTTGGATTTATGATTTGCTCTGAATTACTGGCCTTGGTTTATGAGTAAACGCTGCTTTCTGAGAAATGCAGGACTTGGAAAATGGGTTGCACATGGAGAAATGTAGTACTTGGAAAATGGGTTGCACATAGCTGTTCAAATCATGTGGTGAACAAGTTTCATTCTAAGTTATGTGAGGACTGCCAAGATGTAATTGGGCAGTTAGTGTTATGTAAATAGTTTTCAATTTGTTTAAATCCTTTTTTCTGTTATGGTTT
This sequence comes from Calotriton arnoldi, assembly GCA_963921515.1. Classification (NCBI taxonomy): domain Eukaryota; kingdom Metazoa; phylum Chordata; class Amphibia; order Caudata; family Salamandridae; genus Calotriton; species Calotriton arnoldi. The sequence goes on along the minus strand of CAWUFW010000108.1, from coordinate 2,138,588 downwards.
TAATTTTGTGCACACTGTCTGTCTTTTGTAGCCCTGAAGAAGTCTCTCGTGAAGAGACGAAATGCGTTGGCTACTGAAAATAATTTTACTTCTATGAAGATTTGAATAAAGAAGTTTTCTAACGAAACAAGGTGTTTGAGGATGAATTTTGTGCAACCCACGTTGTAATAAGTTTTATACTATATGGACATGGAATGAAAAATTGTGTGTACAGGTCATTCTTGTTTAATTCTATTAAGGGGAATACCCATGTAAGGAAGATTAGGAGACTGTTCTTCCTGATCAGAGCACCACATCAGTGTAACTAAATTCACTATATGTGATAGAATGAGCTTTCCCGCCCCAGTCTCTCTATTTGTAAATCACTCATAGTGGTAAACATTAGTTACTTTATGCAGGTCCTTGCACGTGTGCATAAGCCACAATTCAATAACTTGATTTTATGAGTTATTTCTCCCCGCAAACATCAAGGGGCCTATTAGGATGGCGGGAGGACTTTCGTCCGCCCGCCACCCTAGCGGTGCTGGGACCGGCCGCCAGTGGTGCGGCGGTCCCGCACCGGCGATTAGGATGCCACCGCCACCATGGCGGTGGCATCCTCCATTCTCAGCATTGTGGCGGGCGGTGCTCACAGCACCACCCGCCACAATGCTGGGAATGCACTATGTGCATTGTCATGCACAAGGTGGCAGGCACCGCGCGGTGCCTGCCAGCTTGTCCATGACAATTTAGGGGGGTACCATAGGTACCCCCCATGTGCACCCCCCACGCCCCCAATACCCTGGGGGCCCGCAACGGGCCCCCAACAGCAAACTCTGCATGCCTTTCCGTGGCGGCATCGCCGCCACGGAAAGGCTGCTTCCCGCACCCATGCTAATATGGATGGCGGTGTCTAGCAGACACCGCCACCATATATAGCCCCTTTTCTGCCCGGTCGACTGGTCGACCGGCGGAAAACCGGCCGACGGTCTTTCCGTCCGCCGGGGTCCCCCCCGCCATACTAATATGGCGGGGGGAAATGGGTGGCGGGCGGAGGGAAATGTAGGGCGGATCGCCATGCGGGCGGTGGCGATCCGCCCTACATCGTAATGACCCCCCAAGTGTTTATATTTGGTAAATAAAATGAGTTCTCTCATTTCATTAACAACGCTATGCGATGGTGCTGTTTGCATGTAGTTTAAAATATATTTTAATTGAAACAGCCACTCAAGTTTTCTATCCTGCAACGCATGAAATTCACGGTTGCTTTGTTTTTATTCTTCAACCCTTCGGAATGTATTTAATATATATATATATTTTTTTAATATTGAAATTCTTAGGCACTTTCGACAGCAAGTCATCGCTAGGTGCCACATAGAGGACCCGCTTTAAGTAATCCTTTTCCATTTCTGGTATGTCAGCCGGCATGTTAGCGGACCTCGTCAATACTGATATGTGCTCCTGGCCAGACAAGGCGAGCTGGCCTAATAAAGTGCAAACTGGGCTAATGAAGCAGAAAAGGCGCGCGGAAGTCTGCAGGGCTTTGCCGGATGAATGCGGGCCTGGGAAGCCCGCTGATCATCATTTCCTTTCCCAGCAGCAGGTAAGCGCCGGCTGCAAGGTGCAGAATGGACTCTAGAGGGGTTTCACGGATTAGGAATTATTCCTCAAAACAAAATTAAAAAGATGAAAAGATTTCAAATCAAAAGAAAGAAATGATTGCCGCGTGAGTTAATCCTCACATTAAAATGTGTGTGAACTGCATGCAGACGCTTTTTTCTTCCCCTTAACAGAGTCGTGGGCTGTATTTTTATCTGCGTTTCTGAAAGTATCCCTTTTTTTTTGTCTCCAGGAATCGAATTCTGCAGGTGTTCACCTCTGTGTTGAGCCAATGAACCGCGAGACGATGGAATTCAGAAGGAACGGGTGTTGTTGTGAGGACACATCTGAGGCTGTTCGCTCGACTATGCAGCACATTCACCTGCCACAACTGTTCGTTTATTTATCATACGCTTTCCTGCCAATCATTCATGTAAGGTCAAAGTGCGCAGGCAAGAGCAAATTCTAGTGAATAGGCCATTGCTGGAAAAGAGTGCTACTGGACATTTGCAGAGATTCACTGCAGGAGCCCCCAGGGGTCCGTCAACTACAATTATGTAAAGGCAAGTTTACACTGCACAGTCCAACTCAATAAATATACCATCTTTGAACATTATTATTATTATTTGTAGAACTTATATAGTGTGCAGCTACCCAAAAAGGGTCTACCGGCGCTGGACATAGACAGCAGATGGAAGCCACGATGGACAGCTAAAAACTCCAAGTGACAGAAACCAGATATGGCAGCTAAGAAAGCTATGTCTTCATATTCTTAGGAAAGGTAGGCAGGGAGTGGCATTGGGGAGAGAATGTGGCCTAACGGATAGGGCAGTCGACCTCTGAGCTACGGAACTGGGTTGGAATCTCGGCAGTGACGCACAACATTCTGTGATTCTGGGCAAATAACTTAAATCTCCCCGTGCCTAACAAATATAAATGTATCCATCTGTAACTTAACTGGTGCTCATGTAAAGCGCTCTGATACCTTCAGGTCTAGTTTGCACTATACAAAATACATTTTTTAATAATTTACTAAAAATTCCTAAGAAAAACCAGGAGAGAATTCCAGAGTTTCGGGCCCAGGTTAGAAAACGAGCAACCCTGCATGCGAACAAGACAAAACCTGGGCGTTGTGAACAGTGAGAGGTTGGATGATCTTAACTGTCGAGTGGGCACATAGGGTTTCCTTAGACCTTGAATGTATAAGGGGGCAAACCATGCGTGGCCTGGAACATATAGCACAAAGCCTTGAATTCGATATGCATACCAACCCTAAGCCAGTGCAGTTTGTGAAGCAGTGGAGAAGGTGAAGCATGTCTAGGCAGCCAGAAAAGAAGGCAGGCAGCCACGTTCTGAATGATCTGCAGACGACGGATTGAGGATTTGTCTGCACCCAAGTACAGTACATTGATGTAGTCCAATCTGGATGTCAGCAGAGCTTGCATCACTGTTCTCTGGGCAGCCAGAGGAATTATAGAGAAGGAACTTCTTGAGCCACTTGAGAACAGAGAAATAGAGGGCGTGACCTTGGACACCTGAGGCTTCAGGGAGAGGTGGTTGTCAATAATAAAGCAAAGATTCATGACTTTAGTTGCCAGAGTTAGCAGCCGCCCCAGAGAATCCGGCCAATGATTGACTCCCCAAAGTTCTGGGTTGTTTCCCAGAACCAGGACCTCAGTTTTATCACCATTAAGCTTCCGTGCATTTTTGTTCATCCAGATGGAGACATTCCTCAGACCGAGATGGAGTAAGGAGGGATCTTGATGGACCGCCAGATCAACTCTGTCTCGTCTTCCTGCTTCCACACCCTCCGCCTCCTTCGTAAGACCTTCAAATGGATCCCCCTCGAACACCGAAAGACCGTCACTCACGCCCTGGTCACCAGCAGACTCGACTACGGCAACGCACTCTACGGCGGAATAAACAAAAACCTCACCCGCAAGCTACAGAACATCCAGAACGCCTCCGCAAGACTGGTCCTCAACCTGCCAAAACACTGCTACATCTCCCAGCACCTGTGCACACTCCACTGGCTCCCCGTCGAGGCGAGAATCACCTTCAAGATGATCACCCACGCACACAAGGCCCTCCACGGCACCGGACCAGCATACCTGAACAGCCGACTCAAATTCCACGCACCCCAAAGGACCCTACGATCAGCCCAGCTCTCCTACGCCGTGGTCCCCCGCACCAGAAAGACCAGATCGGGAGGCCCCACCTTCTCCTTCCTCGCGGCCAAAGCATGGAACGCCCTTCCGCTCCACCTCAGACAGACAACATCGCTCCCCATCTTCGCAAGAAACCTCAAAACCTGGCTCTTTGACAGACCCCCTCCTTGATGGAATGGAACCTGCACCTTCCCCCACCCCTAGCGCCTTGAGACCCTTACGGGTGAGTAGTCGCGCTTTAACAAACCCCTGCTTGATTGATTGATTGATGCTGATCAGTTGATAATGAGAAGATGATCTGAGTATCATCATTGTATGAGAAGAGGGTGAGCCGAAACGTCTCAATAACATCTGCCAAGGGGCGAACATAAATGTTGAAGAGCAATGGGCTTAGAATGGATCCCTGAGGAATACCAGAGGTCAGAGCTAAAGTCTTAGATCTTATGTGGGCTGAGGAGACCTGGAAGGTGCGATCTTTTAAAAGGGAGGTCACTCACCTCATTGCCAAACCTTCAATGCCCAAAGCTTCAAGTCTATCTGTCAGAATGGGATGCAACATATGTTGAGTTCACAAAAAACAATGCATTCAGTAAAAGTCGGTGCGCAAATTGGAAGCACTTTTACCGAATTTATTGTACGAACATAAGGCGCGCCAAATACACTGACATATGTTCAAACATGTTTTTTTAAAGCCATGACAAAGTGAAAGGTGTCCCTAAAGGGTCCCCTTCCACTTTGTGTGTGGGATAGCACCTCTTTTGAGGTGTCTTTTAACCTATCAATGATTTGCAACCACAGTTGCGGTTGCAAAGCATTGATACATACTATAGAAAATCATAAATTGAATGGGAAGCCCTAAACATGCCCCTTTCAATTCGCAATTAGGTGTGTAATGAAAATCTATTTTGCGATTCGATAGTGAGCTACTGAATTATTTTGTTTTGAGCATAACCAAAGACTATTTTGCGGTTCCAAATGCTCCAGGTTAGAGAATCAGAGCCATTGCAGCTGCAAAATAGCTTTCAACATAAGGCCCCAAGTTCCTCAAACCTCTGTAGCATCACTACCTTCTACACCAGCTTGAATTGCCACAGACTCAGCCTGACCCACTCCTTCTGACTTGACATCCTGCCACCCCCTCTTCAGGTTCTTCCTGGCTCCTTTTCTGATTGATAAGATTGATCCCTCACATGGTACAATTTATTTCTACAACCCAAACACTTATGAAGTTCATTTCTCTCACCAAACACTCCTCTGCAGCTCCCTTATGGTCTGATTATTATGAGTGAACGTTCCCTTTTGCAATTCAGAAATTATTTGTGCTTGTAATGATTTATTGTGATATAAACATAAACAAGAAACGTGTAATGGTTTGTTAGAGGAAACCTGCTCTGATGGGAGGACAGTATGAATTCTGTGTATGCCATGAGACCTGTTGAACACCAATAATTGTATGAGTTTCTGGGTCTGTACAACTGTTTCTACACATAACAGAGGCTGGGATTTACTTGTGTCAGGGACAGAACAAATATTTATACAGGGTGAGAATGGGGAGAGAGCACCCACAACATTGTTAGGGATAGGGTAAAAAGAATTTTTGCATTGGTGTAATTAATTGGGTTAATGGATGTGAGGGATGAAACGCTTCTCAAGAAGCAACCACAATTCGTCTCAGGTTGAAGACACAAACAAACCCTAAATTAACCTGTGCTCAACCTTTGGGTTGCTTGGCACAGAGCAGTTAGGATTCACTCAGAGTCAATGTGTAAAGTATTTGTGCAACACTTCAAACAGTAACACTAAAACACGCCACAATTCAATAAAAAAAATGTAAGAAAAAATAGAGCCAAAAGGTGTAAAGAGCCAACTATGGATATCTGGTTGCGCTGGACCGGGGACAAAGTCACAAGTTCAGGATGACCATGAAAGAGTGCAGGCCAGCTACAGGGACTCAGTTAGGCCCGCTGAACAGAGTGCCTTAAATCTTGGTTTGCAGAGCGTTTCGAGAATCGGCGTCAAAGATACATTGCGCTGCCGAAGCGATGAGTTGGTTCCAAGATGTGGTGAGGCTGCAGTGCAAGGCCTTGATACATTGACATTGAAGATCCTGTCGATGAGGGCCTGTGAGGCAAAGTCCAAAGTCGAGGATGCATCGTGCTGATAGAGCAATGCGTCCTTTCCGAGGAGCTGCGAGGCTGCGATGCAGAGTCTGTCGTCACTGTCAAGGCTGTCATCTACTAGAGATGCAAAGGCCTGGGCTGAGGATGCATGGCACAGCAGCAGTTCTGAAGGTGATGCAGACTGCGTCAGTGATGCGGGTCTTTGCTATGGGTCCAATCCATGCAGGAGCGCAAATGCATTGTTTCTGCTTTGGGTTGTGCTGCGCAGCAGAGGGGATGCATCAGTTCCCCTGGATCCACAGTGGCTGGCAAAGCACCTTAAGCCCACTTCCAAAGGTCCAGGACTGGAGTGGCACCACTTGGCAGGGTAGACTCACAGACGGCAGAGTCTAGATGCAGATGCAAGTTTGTTGGGAGCTTGTCATGTCCCCGAGGCTTCAGATCAGGAGGCCAGCCAACTAGCCCTTGGAGTCACTCTGGGTTCTGGGATCAAAAGATGCAGGTCCAGTCCTTCTTACACAGGCAAGAGGGCAGCAGGCAGTAGGTCAGCACAGCAGGTCAGCAGTTCCTTCTGAACAGCAGTCCAGCAGAGTGGCAGTCCTTGTAGCAGCACAGCAGTCCTTCTTCCAGGCAGAGTATCAAACACATCCAGAAGTATACTGAAGTGGTGGTATCTGAAGTCCATTATTTATTTCCAGTTGTGCTTTTGAAGAGGGGAGAAGCTTCTAGAGGCTTTCCTTTTGAAATCCCCAGGCATCCAGCCTTTCCTTTTCTGGCTCCAGACTAACTACAGGGAGTATGCAGCACTTTGTGTGGAGGCAGGACACAGCCTATTCAAGTGTAAGTGGGGTTGTGCCCAACTACTCCCTCCCATCCTGCCAGTGATGGCCCAGTCACGGACACCTAAGTTCCTTATTGTGTGTGGCTTTCTAGGAGGAATACACAAAGCTCAACTGTCAGCTACACCTAGTCATGTGTCCCAGGTACATGCTGAAGGCACTAAGGTGCACATGCATCAAACTTCGAAAAAGCGATTCCTTATTTGCGAAAAATAAGGATTCGCAAATAATAAATCGCTAAGCGGAATGCATCATGAGAATCGCTAATAATTAGCGATTCGCAATAAATCGCTAATTCGGGACCGGGTACACATTAGCGACTCGCTAACACATGAAATCGGAAAAAAAGCGATTTCGGTATTAGCGATTTCGGTATTAGCGATTTCGGTATTAGCGAAATCGCTAATACCGAAATCGCTAAAAACGGGTTGCACTGGAAGCAGGCTGATGACATCACAACCAGGAAGTCATCCAGTCCATGCTTCATTCAGTGCCCTGAGGAGCTCAGAGGAAGAGGCAGAGACCTGAATCTGAGTGGAGAAACCTCACACTCTGTATCCAGCCACTGTACCCAGGCCCAGGATGGACAAAAACGATGCAGGGAAGAGTGCCACGCCTAGGAAGAGGAAGCTGAAGTTCTCTGAGAGGGAACTTGAACACCTGATTGAAGGTGTCAGCAGTAGCCACGACAAACTGTTTGGTAAATTGTCCCTGAAGGTGCCAGAGGCTGTGAAGCACAAAATATGGCTGCGCATAAAGGAAAAAGTCAATGCTGTGGGAGTCACACACCGCAGCATTGATGATTTAAAGAAAAGGTGGTATGACCTGAGGAAACGCGCAAAGGAGTGCATAGCAGAAAGGGTGAAGGAAGCAGCTGGTACAGGAGGGGGTCTATCGAATGCACCCGCAAACACAGCCCTGGAGGACCTTGTTGAGGGGACAATCGAGCCTGAGGCAGTCGTTGGAGTGACACAAATGGACACATCCGGCACAGCAGGAACATCACAAGGTAAGATGCATGCAAGCGCTACTCCTCTGCGTACTGTATAACTGTGCACAATCCCCCAGGCAAATCACAGTGTACAGGTAAAACCCCATGCCACGTTTCACCTCATACACAAAATGCATCATGGGAGTTGTAGTCATGTCAGACAAGTGGTCATTCAAAAGCCAACATGGTAAATTAAACATACCAATACCGCATGCCAGCCAGTGTGTTTAAGTCAGTGATTTATTCAGAAATAAGTTTGCCAAATGATAAACAGAATTAGGATAATACAAGACTAACACTGCACTGTTTCACATCACAGATGCAGCGGAGGCAGACTCCGAGGATAGTGACCAGCTCGTCATCTCAGAAACACCTGCAGAGACGGATGCAGAGACTCCTGTGGTCCCAGAAAAACACCACCCCCACCACCAAAACGCAGGGTACATGTATCCTCACTGGCAGAAATGGAATCCGATCAGACTCCAGCACCCACTACATCCTCCAGCCAGCCACGCGTCCCTTCACCAACTCCAACACCGGCACAGCTCCAAACAGGACGACGGCGCAGGTCCAGGGCCCGTATTGCGGCACATGATGAGCAGGTCCCAAATGTATATGGCGGCGTGGAGTCTCAGATGCTACGTGTGCAGCGCCTGCAGGGGAGACACATGGGCACAATCAACATGCAGGTCACAAAGCTGGCCAAAAACATAAGCACAATGGCAGACAATGTGCGCGAACTAACATCAGTGGTTGCCGAGGGGAATCGGCAGACAAACTTGAGCTTACAGGAGCTCACCCATGCAGTCCTCGCAGGACAACGCATGAAGCGGAGAAGGCATCACCAGAGCCTGATCCGCATGTCAGCGAATACCAGGGCCATCAACAAGCTCTGTAATACCACTGCGCTATTGGCACGGCGCTCCGTGTCAATGCAGATTGATCTAGGCCAATTCTGTGGGGATGTTGCCAGGTCCTTAGGACAAGTCACCACTGCCGTGGAACACATCCAGTCCGGTACTGGGAGTGCCATCCACCTGGAAGGGGAGGAGGGGAGTGAGGAGGCCTCTAGCCTGAGTAGCCTATCGGTGCCAGTGACCACTAACAGGAGGCACAGTTCGCGCAGCTCAACCTCCATGGGATCACGTCAGGGTGATGGTGCAGAGGCAGGCGACAGGAGGCTGGGGGTACGTGGCAAGAGGCGCTAGCCATGCATATACTTCTTTTTGGCCATGGTGGGGTAACCATGGGCAATTTATACTTGGTGATTGCCCTCCAGTGCTGAGTACAGTTTTATTTTGTCTTTATAGACCAATGCAATCACTTCCAATATTTCTAAACGCACGTCTCAAGTTTGACATGTGCTCATGTTAATAAATATTTACGTACAGCATTTGTTTGTCATGGCTCATTCTTACCTACCTCAAAAATGATGTTGTGTGATGTGTGCACGTCTCCTCTGACCCTCTGCAGTGTTTGCCACATGCGCCTGTCGGTGTTGTGCGGGTGGTTGCTCGTCGCCATCCGAGTCACTGTTGTCCATCTCAATGGTAATGCCCCTTCTGGTGGCAATGTTGTGCAGCATGGCACATACAGCCACAATCCTGCAGCATGTCTCTGGGCTATATTGCAATGCACCACCAGTTTTATGAAGGATGCGGAAACGACTTTTCAGTATGCCGAATGTCCGTTCTACCACATTCCTTGTGCTTATGTGTGCCGCGTTGTACCTCTGTTCCTGTGGTGTGGCTGGGTTGAGGTATGGTGTCAGGATATATTCGCGCAGGGCATATGCGCTGTCACCTACAGGGTGGAAAGCAAAGGGTTAGACACAGTAATGCTATTACATTTTGCTTCATGATGTAGCAACTAGGTATATGTATGTACCAAGTAGGTGTCCTTCGCCAAATTCACCCCTGAGCAGACGCCTGTGGATACCACTGTGGCGGAATATATACGAGTCATGTGTGCTCCCTGGATATTGTGCCACGATGTCCGTTATTATATGCTTAGCATTGCACACGACCTGCACATTGATGGAGTGGTACGACTTCCTGTTCCGGAAGATGTACTCGTTGGCTGCTGGTGGACAGATGGGGACATGCGTGCAGTCAATGCATCCGATGACATGTGGGAAATGTGCCACCTGGTAGAACTCCAGTTTTGTCTGGTTCAACTCCTGTGGGGTTGTGGGGAAGGTGATGTGGGTGTGTATCATTGTCAACATGGCGTCAAGGAAATTTCGGAAGAAGCGTGAGAGTGCGCTTTGGGATATACCTCCGGCTACGGCTACTACCCCCTGGAAACTGCCTGACGCTAGTAGGTGCAGGCTGCATAGGACCTGTACGTGTGCAGGGATGGCATTGGTCCTACGGGTCTGGTGCTGCAGCAGGGGTTCCAAATCTGCAATGAGGCTCATAATCATTGCACGGTTCAACCGGTACTTATCATATATTTCGTCTTCATTTTGGCCCAGCAATGTTATGCGTACTCGGAATACCCTCTCCTGTATCCTCCTCCTGCGCTGGGCTGCTGCATTGATCCTCATCCTCCTTGCCAGCACGTAGAGGGCTGCCATTGTGAAAGGCTTACGGGGTCTCCTGAGGCATTTTTCAAGGGTTTCTGATTGTTTGCACCTGTTTTTTTTTTTTTTTTTGTATCTTTACCTCCTGGTTGAGATTCCCCTTATTCTGCTCTTGCAAATTAGCGATTTTCATTGTATTTGCTAATTGCGAATTTTGATGCATTGCTTTGCGATTCTTTATTTGCTAATAGCTATTTGCGGGAGCAACTGTATGTTACGCTATTATGGTTTCACTATTTTGCGACTCGCTAAATTTGCGAGGGCTTTTTTTGCGAATCTCTAGTTTTTTCGGTATTTCGGTTGATGCATTGGAAATTTTCGTTTTGCGGTCGCTAACGGCCTATTTTGCATTTTCGCAATTTTTGCCAGTGCAATTATGCTTGATGCATGTGCCAGTAAATGGCTAAGGCAGGAAAATGCCAACTTTCAAAAAATGGCATTTTCAAAATTGTAATTTAAAATCTGACTTCACCATAAGTTAGGATTTTAAATTCCAGAGACACCAAACATGAACTGGGCACCTGTTCCCATTTGGAAATTACACTTATAAAATGTAATAAGGTAACCCCAATGTTATCTTATGGAAGAGGTAGACCTTACAGTATTGAATACAAATGTAAGAGTTTTTCACTGCCAGGACATGTTATGTTATGTTATGTTAAAAGGTCTTGTAGAGCGCACGTACACCAAGCGGTTTCATGGCGCTGGAGTCCAGGGGGAGCTGCCGCATGGGAGATTTAGTCATATGCTTGTCGGAACAGCCAGGTCTTTAGCTGTTTCCTAAACTGTGCGTAGGAGGTCAGTGATCTAAGCTCCAGGGGGAGAGAATTCCAGAATTGAGAACTTAAAAGTACATGTCCTGCTTTCTGTATACATGGCGACCCACCGTCTGGGCTGTCCAGGGCCTCCCCTAGGAGTGACATATTTATTAAAAAGGAAGGCGCAGGCCTGGCAAAAGTTTATTTTGCCAGGTCAAAATGGCAGTTTAAAACTTCACACAGTGCCTGCAATGGCAGGCCTGAGACATGTTCAAAGGGCTACTTGAGTGTGTGGCACAATCAGTGCTGCAGGCCCACTAGTAGAATTTAATTTACAAGCCCTGGGCCCATATAGTACCATTTTACTAGGGACTTACAAGTAAATTAAATATGCTAATTGGAAATGAGACAAAGTTACCATGTTTTAAGTAGTGAGCACATGCATTTTAGCACTGGTTAGCAGTAGTAAAATGCCCAGTCATAAGGCCAGCAAAAACAAGATCAGCAAAAATAGAGGAGGAAGGCAAAAATTTTGGGGGAAGACCACCCTTAGGCTGACAAGTCTAATGGCGGGGAAAAAAAATCCCAGGGGAGAAAAAAGCTGAGAATGTGCAAATGCACTTTTGATAGGCATGTACTCAATTATAATTGTGCAACTTGTACAATTAAACTGCCTCCAAATATAAGCACTCCAATACAATTGCTTCTATCACAGATTCTTACGAGTGTTCCAGGTTTTCTTTGGAAATTACAAAAATGTGTAAATCTACACCTATATGTAGGTGTAACCCTAAATGTACAAGATTACAAATTGTTTGTAAGCAGGTCTGCCAGTCTCCTCCTGTATATACCCTGCCTGCCACAGACACCTGTGGCGTTTCTCATTCAATTTACTGTAGTGCAAGGATGCTCACAGCTCTAACTCCTGATTCACACTTAAGCATCTGATTTTGATTTTCAATAAATTCCTCAACTAAGAGTTTGATAAACCTACCTCAGCATCAATGTTATCACCTCCATATTTCACTAACTATCTTGTGTTATAGCCGAACACTGTGCTTGAAGATAACTTGAGGACATTCACTTTTTAACAATCACCACTTTCTAAAGGCCCATGAGTAATCATATCTGTATTTTGCCCATTTTGCCACATCATACCTATCAATACGTCTGGAAATCTGACTGGAAGAAAAATTCAGCTGACAGCATAGCGCAACAGCATTACTGTTGTGCGGCTTGTTTTACATTGGATACTTGAGTGTCACCTGCAACTTTACAGCCAGTGGCATTGGGAACCCCACACTTAAGCAGCTTAAGTAGGGACTGCCACTAGGCTCCATGACCTGGTGAACTGGGTCCCACTAAAACTTTAATTTGTTCTTTATGAGTCTCTTCTGTCTGCAGATCTGCAGACAAAATGCTCATAAACAACACTGTTAGGAATGCAAGATTAGAGTGGTGTGGGAGGGGACTGAACCGCAAAACAAAACAGAGAAATCGAAATTTTGACAATTGAGGAAAGCACAGAGAGGGGGACAAATAAAAAAGTGAGCATGAGAAAGATAAGAAAGAAAAATTAATGATGTATGACAAATGAAGGATAGAAAAAAGAGGAAAGAAAGAACAGGAGAAAAGAAGCGTGATAGGAAGGAAAATTGAATGGAAATAAGGAAACAAAGGTGAAAAGCGGGTTGGAAGGGTGAAAAGATGGATGGATACATGGATATACTAATGGGTGGAGGAGTTAAAAGATGGAAATGGACAGATGAATGGATGAATATATAGAAGGGTGAAAGGATGGATGGAACGTTGTTGAAAGAGTGAAGGGAACTCTCCGAACGATGGTTGGATTTGCTCACTTTGAATGCTCAGTGTGATTAGAGGTATGGTTCAAGCAGGGGTATTTTAATGTTATTGCTACTCTCTTGCTCACAGCAGTGGAATTAGCACAAGGAGTTAAGAAAAATTATCAGTTTCAAAAACAGATTATAGTTTGCAAGAAGAGAACCAACCCCCTCAATTTTTCAGGAACCGCGGTCCAAAAACAAACTTAATCGGTGGAGAAACTATAACCACATGCACTGGGCTCTCATGGGCAAGGGAAATATGATAGTACAGTAAAACAAAACCCATAAAAACATGAAATTATAATGGCTTTCTAATACTTTGCCTATCTGTCAGATTAGCTGAGTTTCGATCCTACATTTGTGGACTAGATTTTAACACCTGAATTCTGAAGGAGAGGTTTGTAATGGGGAGAGACACAGGATGATGAGTTGTATGAAGATTTGGTGTCAATACTTGGAGAATATGACATGGTGAGTACTGTGACATATATTTAATGTTGGTGTTTGCTATTAAGAATTTCTAATCATATACGGTCTTCCAGTGTAATATTTAAAAGAATCATTTTTTGAATTTTAAATATTTATTTGTTTCACTTTTGTTAGTCTTTTTATTGATTTGAATTTAATGTTTCATCATTACTGAGTGAAAACGAAAATGTTTGGCATTCCTTCTTTGACGTTATGAAGGAGATACGTGCTTTGGTGGGAGTTGACAGAAACGATCCCATGTGAACTACGTTCTCGTGCTTATATAGGAAGGGTTTCAACTAATTACAATTGGCCCTGCTTGATGACTGAAACAGTACCATAAATATATATATAATATATATGTATATATGTGTGTGTGTGTGTGTATATATATATATATATATTCCAAACGATTCCTGACGGTGAGGAGCGCCTCAGCCTCTCGGGTTGGGGCCATCACTGATGCGTATAATTACTAAAGGTGTTGGTGAAGGAAAAACAATGGGAATACTTTATTTCCAAATACTTTATTTCCAAAGGATTTACCCTTTTTGAAAGTGAACATTTCACCAGCAATGAAAAACAAACTTTTTTAGAACTCCAAAAGAATTTAATCTACTGCCTCCTTAAATCAACGTGGACAATTGGTCCTTTTTCAGTGTTTGTGCCATGTTTATTTAAATAAGCCAATGAATCCGCTTTAGCAATATTTGCATTTGACAAAGACTCGTCAAGAGTTGAAACGCGTTATGCATGCTCTCCTGCCTACAATAAAAGGATTTATTGAGCAACGTTGGTGTGGCTTATTGTATGCGTGCATTCATATGGAATATATATATATATATATATTATCTACTGGCGGTCGCCAGTAGATAGTTATAGTTAGGACCTATTTTCCATAGGAAATCCGCAACATTCTATTCCCAATAACTTTGGCGCCGGTTGACGAATCTTCACGAAATTTTCAAAACTCGTGGGGCGCTCCGGTCCGCTCCTATCCTGAAAGTCTCGGGGTGATTCGTCAAGTGGGGGCCGAGAAAAAAGGGGGGTCCCAAAACATGTTTTCCCCATGCAATTTTCTATAGGAACCTTTAGTCGCAGCTACAGCCCGAACTGCTGAACGGAATTACACCAAATTTGGCAAAAAGGTAGCCCTTGGTTCAGAGTCGTGCCTTTTGGTTAAATGGTGTAAATCCGTTCAGTAGTTCCTGAGAAAATCAAAAGTAAAATCACATATATATCTATGGCCGCGGAGGGTCCGCGCACCCTCCCGATCACGAGCTGTATGCTAATTGGCTGTCAACACTCCAAACCAGGAAGTGTTGGCAGCCATCTTGTTCCTCGGTAGAACCGAGGCACAGAAACAAGTGTGCAAAACGCAAAAAGGGGGCAGGGTAGAAACACCCTGACCCCCTAGGCCTGCTTAGGGGGTCCCACAAGGACCCCCAGGGCCAAAAAAAGCATTTTTAAAAAACAATAAATCGGCGAGATTCGCGCACCCAGCGCGTATTTCGGCCGAAAATAAAAAAAAACAAAGCGCGGGCTCCCGCGCTTCGTATTCAAAAAGCCCCCGGGTGGGCCAAGTCCCGGGGGCAGTAAAACAATGTGTGGGGGGGCCCCAATCCTGCCCCACAGTGCCCTGGGGACGGCCACCCCCGGGGCTTTGCATTAATATTTGTGGGGGCACATGGCCCCCCGCAGCCCCGGGGACCACCACCCCCGGGGCTTGTTTTTATAAAGTTGGGGGGCCTCTGAGGCCCCACCAAGCCCCGGGGACCACCACCCCCGGGGCTCACTTTAATTATATTTGCGGGGGGGCACACTGCCCCCCCTAGCCCCAGGGACCGCCACCCCCGGGCTTCTTCTTTTTAAAATAAATGTACCTGTGTGAGGGGGCTCGAGCCCCCCCACACGCCCCGGGGACCGCCACCTCCCCGGGGCACTAACATGTAAATTAGGGAGTCCGTAACGGACTCCCGAGCCCCGGGGACCACCACCTCCCCGGGGCTATGTACATATTGGGAGGGGGGCCGCGCGGGCCCCCTCCTGGAGCCTGTGATGGCCCTGGGGACCACCACCCCCCAGGGCCGGCTCCTGCAGTGTCCTGGGGTGCCCACCCCTGGGACACTGCTGTTTGCAATGACAGGGCGGGAGCCTCGCGGCTCCCGCCCTGTCATTGCAAACTGCTTTGCTTCATTGAAGCGAGAGCAGGGAAACCTGCTCTCGCTTCAATGAAGCAGCAGATTGCTTTTCCACATGGGGAGCTGCATGTCAGCAGCTCCCCATGTGGAAAAGCAATGCCGGCTCCCGCAGGACACGGATAGCCGGCGGGACCGTGGGGGCATTGGGGACCTCCCCACGGTCCCCAATGGAGAGGGACAGCCCCGGGGGATGGGGTCCTTGGGGCTAGTAGTGGCCCGGGAGGGGGGCCACGCGGCCACCCTGCCCAAAATTAAAAAAATAATTAAAAAAAATAAAAAATAAATAAAGGCCGGCCCCGGGGGATGGGGTCCCCGGGGCCAGTAGAGGCCTCAGGAGGGGGGCCACGCAGCCCGCTCCATAAAAAAAAAGAAAATCTGGCCATGCCCCGGGGGATGGGGTCCCCGGGGCCGGAATTGGCCACGGGAGGGGGGCCCACACGGCCCGCTTCCCGTTCATTTTTTTTTTTTTAATTAAAAAAGGGGTCAGGCCCTGGGGGATGGGGTCCCCAGGGCCCAAAAAAAGTAAAAAGACGGGGGGCCACACAACCCCACTTCCAAAAAAAAACAAAAAAAAAAACACGCGATCCTTCCGAGGCCCCGCCCCCTCCCAGCAACACTCTGCAAACGCGCCCTGTGGCGCGTTTTAAGTTGGGAAATGAATTCCCCTTCAATACTGCGGGTCCCTGGCGGCCAACTAGCCCACCAGGTACCTCCAGTAAGCGCCACAGGCCTGCGTTGCAGAGAGGTGGTCCAGGCCACGCCCCTTTTTACACCTCTCTGCAACACAGCTCTGTGGCGCTTACTGGAGGTACCTGGTGGGCTAGCTGGACCCCAGGGACCCTCAGGATTCAAGGGGACTTTATCCCCCAACTTAAAACGCGCCACGGGGCGCCTTTGCACAGTGGTGAAGGGAGGGGGCGGGGCCTGAGGTGACATGTGTGCAAACATGCCCTGTGGCGCGTTTTAAGTTGGGGAATTAATTCCCCTTCAATCCTGAGGGCCCCTGGGGGCCAACTAGCCCACCAGGTACCTCCAGTAAGCACCACAGGCCTGCGCTGCAGAGAGGTGGTCCAGGCCACGCCCCTTTTTACACCTCTCTGCAACGCAGCTCTGTGGCGCTTACTGGAGGTACCTGGTGGGCTAGTTGGACCCCAGGGACCCTCAAGATTCAAGGGGACTTAATTCCCCAACTTAAAACGTGCCACGGGGCACGTTTGCACAGTGGTGAAGGGAGGGGCGGGGCCTGAGGTGACATGTGTGCAAACACGCCCTGTGGCGTGTTTTAAGTTGGGGGATTAAGTCCCTTGAATCCTGAGGGTCCCTGGGGTCCAACTAGCCCACCAGGTACCTCCAGTAAGCGCCACAGAGCTGCGTTGCAGAGTGGTGTAAAAGGGGCATGGCCTCGGACCACCTCTCTGCAATGCAGGCCTGTGGCGCTTACTGGAAGTACCTGGTGGGCTAGTTGGGCCCCAGGGACCCTCAGGATTCAAGGTGACCTAATCCCCCAACTTAAAATGCGCCACGGGGCGCGTTTGCACAGTGGTGAAGGGAGGGGGCGGGGCCGCAGGTGACATGTGTGCAAACACGCCCTGTGGCGCATTTTAAGTTGGGGAATTAATTCCCCTTGAATCCTGAGGGACCTTGGGGGCCAACTAGCCCACCAGGTAGCTCCAGTAAGCGCCATAGCCCTGCCTTGCAGAGAGGGGGTCCGAGGCCATGCCCCTTTTTACACCTCTCTGCAACGCAGCTCTGTGGCTCTTACTGGAGGTACCTGGTGGGCTAGTTGGACTCCAGGGACCCTCAGGATTCAAAGGGACTTAATACCCGAACTTAAAACGTGCCACGGGGCGTGTTTGCACAGTGGTGAAGGGAGGGGGCGGGGCCTGATGTGACAAGTGTGCAAACTCGCTCCGTGGTGCGTTTTAAGTTGGGGGATTAAGTCCCCTTGTATCCTGAGGGTCCCTGGGGGCCAACTAGCCCACCAGGTACCTTCAGTAAGTGCAACAGAGTTGCGTTGCAGAGAGGTGTAAAAAGGGGCGTGGTCTCGGACCACCTCTCTGCAACGCAGCTCTGTGGTGCTTACTGGAGGTACCTGGTGGGCTAGTTGGGCCTTAGGGACCCTCAGGATTCAAGGGGAGTAAATCTCCCAACTTAAAACGCGCCACGGGGCGCGTTTGCACACTTGTCACATCAGGCCCCACCCGCTCTCTTCACCACTGTGCAAACAGGCCCTCTGGTTTAAGTTGGGGGATTAAGTCCCTTTGAATACTGAGGGTCCATTGCGTCCAACTAGCCCACTAGGTACCTCCAGTAAACGCCACAGAGCTGCGTTGCAGAGAGGTGTTAAAAGGGGAGTGGCCTTGGACCCCCTCTCTGCAACGCAGCTTTGTGGCGCTTACTGGAGGTACCTGGTGGGCTAGTTGGCCCCAGGGACCCTCAGGATTCAAGGGGAATTAATCCCCCAACTTAAAACCCGCCAGGAGGCGCGTTTGCACAGTGGTGGAGGGAGGGGGTGGGCCTGATGTGACATGTGTGTACTTATCCAATCACTCCGCCAAAACCCAAGCACTTATAAATTCACCATGCACTCTCCTTGCAGTATTCTAATCATCCAGTCAGTACCCATGCACTCATGCAATAACCCATGCACTAACTCATGCACTGCTACAATACTCTGAGCACTACTGATGCAGTCCAGCAATCGCCCTGTCACTACCCATGCACTCCTCCTATCACCCAGCGAGCACCATGTACTTATCCAATCACTCCGCCAAAACCCAAGCACTTATAAATTCACCATGCATTCTCCTTACATTACTCTAATCATCCAGTCAGTACCCATGCACTCATGCAATGACCCATGCACTAACTCATGCACTGCTACAATACCCTGAGCACTACTGATGCAGCCCAGCCATCTCTTTGTCACTACCCATGCACTCCTCTAATCACCCAACCAGTAACATGTCCTTATCCAATCACTCCGCCAAAACACAAGCACTTATAAATTCACCATGCACTCTCCTTGCAGTACTCTAATCATCCAGTCACTACCCATGTACTCATGCAATGACCCAGGCACTAACACATGCACTGCTACAATCCCCTGAGCACTACTGATGCAGCCCAGCCATCTCTTTGTCACTACCCATGCACTCCTCCAATCACCCAGCCAGCACCATGTACTTATCCAATCACTCCGCCAAAACCGAAGCACTTATAGATTCACCATGCACTCTCCTTGCAGTACTCTAAACATCCAGTCAGTACACATGCACTCATGCAATGACCCAGCAACTAACTCATGCACTGCTACAATACTCTGAGCACTACTGATGCAGTGCAGCCATCGCCCTGTCACTACCCATGCACTCCTCCGATCACCCAGCGAGCACCATGTACTTATGCAATCACTCCGCCAAAACCAAAGCACTTATAAATTTACCGTGCACTCTCCTTGCATTACTCTAATCATCCAGTCAGTACCCATGCACTCATGCAATGACCCATGCACTAACTCATGCACTGCTACAATACCCTGAGCACTACTGATGCAGTCCCGCCATCGCCCTGTCACTACCCATGCATTCCTCCAATCACCCAGCGAGCACCATGTACTTATCCAATCACTCCGCCAAAACCCAAGCACTTATAGATTCACCATGCACTCTCCTTGCAGTACTCTAATAATTCAGTCAGTACCCATGCACTCATGCAATGACCCAGGCACTAACACATGCACTGCTACAATCCCCTGAGCACTACTGATGCAGCCCAGCCATCTCTTTGTCACTACCCATGCACTCCTCCAATCACCCAGCCAGCACTATGTACTTATCCAATCACTCCGCCAAAACCCAAGCACTTATAGATTCACCATGCACTCTCCTTGCAGTACTCTAATAATCCAGTCAGTATCCATGCACTCATGCAATGACCCATGCACTAACTCATGCACTGCTACAATCCCCTGAGCACTACTGATGCAGCCCAGCCATCTCTTTGTCACTACCCATGCACTCCTCCAATCACCCAGCCAGCACTATGTACTTATCCAATCACTCCGCCAAAACCCAAGCACTTATAGATTCACCATGCACTCTCCTTGCAGTACTCTAATAATCCAGTCAGTATCCATGCACTCATGCAATGACCCATGCACTAACTCATGCACTGCTACAATACTCTGAGCACTACTGATGCAGTCCAGCCATCGCCCTGTCACTACCCGTGCACCCCTCCGATCACCCAGCGAGCACCATGTACTTATCCAATCACTCCGCCAAAACCGAAGCACTTATAAATTCACCGTGCACTCTCCTTGCATTACTCTAATCATCCAGTCAGTACCCATGCACTCATGCAATGACCCATGCACTAACTCATGCACTGCTACAATACCCTGAGCACTACTGATGCAGTCCAGTCATCGCCCTGTCACTACCCATGCACTCCTCCTATCACCCAGCGAGCACCATGTACTTATCCAATCACTCCGCCAAAACCGAAGCACTTATAAATTCACCATGCACTCTCCTTGCTTTACTCTAATCATCCAGTCAGTACCCATGCACTCATGCAATGACCCCTGCACTAACTCATGCACTGCTACAATACCCTGAGCACTACTGATGCAGTCCAGCCATCGCCCTGTCACTACCCATGCACTCCTCCAATCACCCAGCGAGCACCATGTACTTATCCAATCACTCCGCCAAAACACAGGCACTTATAAATTCACCCTGCACTCTCCTTGCAGTGCTCTAATCATCCAGTCACTACCCACGTACGCATGCAATGACGCAGGCACTAACACATGCACTGCTACAATCCCCTGAGGACTACTGATGCAGTCCAGCCATCTCCTTGTCACTACCCAAGCACTCCTCCAATCACCCAACCAGTTCCATGTCCTTATCCAATCACTCCGCCAAAACACAAGCGATTATAAATTCACCATCCACTCTCCTTGCAGTTCTCTAATCATCCAGTCAGTACCCATGTACTCATCCAATTACCCAGGCACTAACTCATGCACTGCTACAATACTCTGAGCACTACTGATGCAGTCCAGCCATCGCCCTGTCACTACCCATGCACTCCTCCTATCACCCAGCGAGCACCATGTACTTATCCAATCACTCCGCCAAAACCCAAGCACTTATAAATTCACTGTGCACTCTCCTTGCATTACTCTAATCATCCAGTCAGTACCCATGCACTCATGCAATGACCCATGCACTAACTCATGCACTGCTACAATACCCTGAGCACTACTGATGCAGTCCAGCCATCGCCCTGTCACTACCCATGCACTCCTCCTATCACCCAGCGAGCACCATGTACTTATCCAATCACTCCGCCAAAACCCAAGCACTTATAAATTCACCGTCCACTCTCCTTGCTTTACTCTAATCATCCAGTCAGTACCCATGCACTCATGCAATGACCCATGCACTAACTCATGCACAGCTACAATACCCTGAGCACTACTGATGCAGTCCAGCCATCGCCCTGTCACTACCCATGCACTCCTCCAATCACCCAGCGAGCACCATGTACTTATCCAATCACTCCGCCAAAACACAAGCACTTATAAATTCACCCTGCACTCTCCTTGCAGTGCTCTAATCATTCAGTCACTACCCACGTACTCATGCAATGCCGCAGGCACTAACACATGTACTGCTACAATCCCCTGAGGACTACTGATGCAGTCCAGCCATCTCCTTGTCACTACCCATGCACTCCTCCAATCACCCAACCAGTTCCATGTCCTTATCCAATCACTCCGCCAAAACACAAGCGATTATAAATTCACCATCCACTCTCCTTGCAGTACTCTAATCATCGAGTCAGTACCCATGTACTCATCCAATGACCCAGGCACTAACTCATGCACTGCTACAATACTCTGAGCACTACTAATGCAGTCCAGCCATCGCCCTGTCACTACCCATGCACTCCTCCTATCACCCAGCGAGCACCATGTACTTATCCAATCACTCCGCCAAAACCCAAGCACTTATAAATTCACCATGCACTCTCCTTGCATTACTCTAATCATCCAGTCAGTACCCATGCACTCATTCAATGACCCATGCACTAACTCATGCATTGCTACAATACCCTGAGCACTACTGATGCAGTCCAGCCATCGCCCTGTCACTACCCATGCACTCCTCCTATCACCCAGCGAGCACCATGTACTTATCCAATCACTCCGCCAAAACCCAAGCACTTATAAATTCACCATGCACTCTCCTTGCATTACTCTAATCATCCAGGCAGTACCCATGCACTCATGCAATGACCCATGCACTAACTCATGCATTGCTACAATACCCTGAGCACTACTGATGCAGTCCAGCCATCGCCCTGTCACTACCCATGCACTCCTCCTATCACCCAGCGAGCACCATGTACTTATCCAATCACTCCGCCATAACACAAGCACTTATAAATTCACCATGCACTCTCCTTGCAGTACTCTAATCATCCAGTCACTACCCACGTACTCATGCAATGACCCAGGCACTAACACATGCACTGCTACAATCCCCTGAGCACTACTGATGCAGCCCAGCCATCTCTTTGTCACTACCTATGCACTCCTCTAATCACCCAACCAGTAACATGTCCTTATCCAATCACTCCGCCAAAACACAAGCGTTTATAAATTCACCATCCACTCTCCTTGCAGTGTCTAATCATCCAGTCAGTACCCATGTACTCATCGAATGACACAGGCACTAACTCATGCACTGCTACAATACTCTGAGCACTACTGATGCAGTCCAGCCATCGCCCTGTCACTACCCATGCACTCCTCCTATCACCCAGCGAGCACCATGTACTTATCCAATCACTCCGCCAAAACCCAAGCACTTATAAATTCACCATGCACTCTCCTTGCATTACTCTAATCATCCAGTCAGTACCCATGCACTCATGCAGTGACCCAGGCACTAACTCATGGCAAATACAGAGGAGGTCATGCTATTCACAGGGGTACCCCAACGCATAGTGTTCCCTAGTGTATGTAGGTGTTTTCACTGTATTCTAAGTGTCTTTTAGCATAGCACTGGCTCTAGGGCCGGTTAGTCAGAGTCAGTTACCACCAGTACCCGTCAGCAAAATGTTGGGGGCACAGGAGGACTTTCTTCTCCTCTGTTGGTTCTTTCTGCACATCTCTTGCTTCTTCTTGCACTTTTCTTCGTCTTTCTGGACTTCTGTTGCCTCTTTCTGCATGTCTTGCTTCTTTGTGCGCTTTTCTTCCTCTTTCTTCACATGTCCTAACTTTGTAGGCATAGTTAGAAATTAGCATTTAAAAAACCTTTGAAATTCACTGAAAAAACCATAGGTTTCAGGGACGTTATAGTTAGAAATTAGCATTTAAAAAACCTTTGAAATTCACTGAAAAAACCATAGGTTTCAGGGACGTTATAGTTAGAAATTAGCATTTAAACATTTAAAAAACCTTAGAAATTCACTGAACAAACCATAGGTTTCAGGGAGGTTATAGTTAGTTGGACATTTCACTCGTACAAAACCAGAGAAATTCCCCCGTTATAGTTAGTTCAGCTAACTATAACTCGCGCCCCCGCAATGCACCGCTGATGACGTCACATATTACATCATTCATGACATGGTCAGTGACATCACTGATGACATCACTGATGACATCTCAAATGACATCACTGATGACATCACTGATGACATCATCCGTGTGAAAATCTGATGCACCTCCTCACACTCTAATATAACCTTTGATACACCCACTGTAAAATACAGACTACCATTTTCGAAACCATCGACACACCAATACCAGTTACTACATGCACACTCACTGATTCCTAGGTCTACACACACATCCACTCATTCACCCATACAATCACTCATACATGCAGTCACTCATCAATACAACACTATCATATGCACTCATACACCTATACAGACACTCACACACCGCCACTCATCCATGGAGTTACTCACACACCTAGTCAGTCATGCAAATAATCAATCACACTCCCATTTACTCACCTATACAGATACTAACGCATACTTACTCTCTTATATAATCACTGATACAAGTACACACTCATCCATACAGCCACTCTCACAATCACTGACTCTCACGTATAGTCATTTATACTCCAACTCTCACATACAGCCTTTTCCCTATGTAGTTACTTGGACATGTACCACTGAGACATCCATTCACTCACCAACACACCCATACACACACTCACCCGCCCATACAGCTGTTTTCACATGCACTCTTGAACCCATACACCCAGTGAATCAACCACTCACACATCTATGCACAGAGTCACACACCTCACACCCACCCACACACACACTCAGTCTCCCATACAAATACTCAAGCAACAAATCAATAACCGATATACACACTCATGTAGCTACTCACCAACCCATGCATTCAGTAAGACACATTTAATCACTCACTTATACAGTCAGTCACGCACCTACTAAATCATCCATCCAGACACTTATACACCCACTCATTCTTCAATACACCTTGGCATATATATAAAACATATTTAAACTTTACAGAAACACACAGTGACTGGATGATGTCATCAGCGATGTCATCAGTGATGTCATTTGAGATGTCATCAGTGATGTCATCAGTGATGTCACTGACCATGTCATGAATGATGTAATACGTGACGTCATCAGCAGTGCATTGCGGGCACGAGTTATAGTTAGCTGAACTAACTATAACGGGGGAATTTCTCTGGTTTTGTATGAGTGAAATGTCCAACTAACTATAACCTCCCTGAAACCTATGGTTTTTTCAGTGAATTTCTAAGGTTTTTTAAATGCTAATTTCTAACTATAACGTCCCTGAAACCTATGGTTTTTTCAGTGAATATATATATATATATACATATATATATATATGTATATATTACCTACTGGCGATCGCCAGTAGATGGTTATAGTTCGGACCATGCTTCCATGTGAAAAGCATTTTTTGACTTGATCCGTGCAGTGGGGACTGAGAATTTGGGGCACAAAATAAGGGAGTGTTTTTAATGTTAATTCCCATAGGAACCTTTAGCCACACCTACAGCCGTTACATCGATGATGTATTTATGTATGGAAAGGTACTGAAGTTAGCGCAATTAATTTTGTGTCTGAACTGAACAAAAATTATATGAATTTAGAATTTACTGCAAACATCAGTACTACTGCCATAGATTTTCTTGATCTATCAGTGTATGTTAACAACAATTCACTCCATTCCAAATTACATCACAAATCCACAGCAGGAAACTCAAAATTACATGCGTCAAGTTTCCATCTGTGGCACCTAATAGAAAGTATCCCCTATGGTGAGATGCTACGGTTGCGTAGGATTTGTAGTCTAGAAAGCGACCTGAAAAATTTCAAACCGAAGCCCATAATAGATTTAGGGCACGTGTTTACACAGAACACACCATCAAAAAAGCAATCAATAAAGCCAACGCTATACCAAGAGAACAGGTTTTGACAGGTCTATGTGACCCGGCGCAGCGCGATGGGGGTGTAACATTGGACAATAGTGAGACCAATCCAGTTGATGCACGCCTCATTATCACATACAGTAAAGAAGAGAGAGCCATCAGATCCATTTTCAACAGGCAATGGCGAATCATTTTGACTGATCCAGTAATAGGGTCTATAGTCCCTAAACGACCTACCATCACATACCGCCGAGCATACTCTATGAGGGATGCTCTGGTAAAAAGTTTCCTGAGGTGATTCCCAAAACCAATTGGCTGTCTGACAAGAAGTTTTTTTTTTTTAAATGTAGTACTTGTAGAGTGTGTCGCTTTGGCATTAACACTACACATGTGACTGCAGTATTTCGTTCAAAACCAATAGAAATCAACTTGACATACACATGTAGAACGGAATTTGCAGTCTATGTGTTGCAATGCACCGGTGGCCTTAAATATGTGGGTAGCACCAAGCTAAAGGTGCATATGCGCATTTTGCAACACCTCAGGGCGATTGTCAATTCTGACTACACTTATCTGGTGGCACGCCATTTCAAAGAGGTCCATAACAACAACCTCAGCCATCTGCAGTATTATGTTATCGATGACATCCCCACTTTAAGAAGAGGTGCTAACCATGAAAAGCTTTCAAGACAGCTGGAAACGCGGTACATACTAGAACTTAATACTAAAACACCTAATGGGCTCAACATGATTGAAGATTTGTACAATTATTTATAAATGTGTATAAACATGCCTGTACCTGTTCTACAACTGCTGATGGGAGTGGCACTCAGATCTCTCTCTATTGCCATGCTCATGCACTCTTGATTTGAGTGCTCTCTTTATTGCTATTGTTTGCAATTCACATTATTTAGTCCCTCTTTTCAAGGAGGTTTTGTCGGTTAAGATATCATGCTAATGTAGTGACATGGCCCCACTTATGATCAATTGAAACTGAAGATCTCTCCCACATTTGATGGGGAATTAGCTTTTAGTTAGGACATCTGCTTTCAGTAAGAATCTGCACATCGGTTACTGCACTCCGCACTTTAACAAATATAAAAGTTTTTGTATACATTTTTTACACAGTAATAAGGTTTTAGGTGACTTTCTAGCGGTATAAGAATATATATTTTTTACACAGCACTAGCACTTTAGATGTAAGCACTGATTATATTTTGCACTTTTGACCTTGAGGCGTGGCTTGCAATGACTCTATTTGTCCTGACACACAATTTATCTGACCATCAGTTGAGCCTGCTTAGCATAAAATATAATTTAGAGATTGACTCTACTTGATGCACATAATGCGGGTCTCTAATATCTGTTGCTTTTATTTCCAGTACAGTATGAATCATATTTTTAACAGTGTTTATTTATATATCAAATAGAAACGATCTGTGTCACAGTAGGGGTTTTCCTAGCGCACTATGCAACAAGAATGTTTGGAAAATGATGATACTATGATACAATGATAGTGTTTTATACTATGTTTAATATTCAGCAACCGGTAATAATATTGAATAGCATTTCTATTTCTGTGACAACCTCGTAGTCTTTTTTCAATGTTCATAGCCAATGTGTCACAAGGTCATTACCACGTGATCTAATTGTAAAAAAATGCACTTTATGTTTTAAAAAAATGTCTGTAAAAAATGCAGTTAAATAGATGTAAGAGCGGCGTAGCGCGCATGTGATCAAGGCCGCAGGATGGCGGCCGAAACGCGTCATATGGACTGTTAAATCTTACAATAAAGCAGCACGTTATTATGGAGTCTGTGCCCGACCTGTTTTGTTTATGGCAAAATCGGGAGTTTCGTATATATATATGACACGATGGAGAAGTGATTATTTCATTATCTGCAGGTACCGGCACAATGGATTGTTTAAGAGTATGAGGACAAACATTTTTCACAAAAATATGCATTTAAAAAGGTTACTAAGTCCGACATGGAATTATTCCTATCAAAGACTGCAACAGTATTGTTTTGCAATGTATTTTTGTGATAAAGACAGTGTTAATTGTGACTCTAAAACGGAAAGACATGGCAATGCTTCAAAAATCTGAAACAATGCATTATGGACTGGGTAGTTCCAGGAATTGGTTAATACGTGATCAGTGACCCACTCGAACATTCTATCATCATGATATTCTGAACATATTGTGAAGAGTAGGGAAATGTTAAAATATGAAACTGATCTTCCATGTTTAAAACCTATTCGCAAACATCACTATGATGAAGACATTGATTAAATACGAGCATGTTAGTCCTTCCTAACTGTCATGTTATCCAACAGCATTTAAACTCCCGAGCACCTGATCCTCACTTTGCATATGATTAAGACCGTTATTCGGTCGAAACGCGTAATGCTGTGTTGCTGGTACCTGCTGGAATAAACAAAATTTGTTTCACTTCACTCCCGACTGGAGGGCTTGTTTGCTCACACAATGAAGGCTGTGTGGGATTGCTTGTGGAATATATATATATATATATATATATATTTATATATATATATATATATATATATATATATATATATATATATATATATATATATATATATATATATATATATATATATATATTCACTGAAAAAACCATAGGTTTCAGACACGTTATAGTTACAAATTAGCATTTAAAAAACCTTTGAAATTCACTGAAAAAACCATAGGTTTCAGACACGTTATAGTTACAAATTAGCATTTAAAAAACCTTTGAAATTCACTGAAAAAACCATAGGTTTTAGGGACAGTTATAGTTACTTGGACATTGCACTCGTACAAAACCCGTGAAATTCCCCCGTTATAGTTAGTTCAGCTAACTATAACTCGCGCCCCGCAATGCACTGCTGATGATGTCACATATTACATCACTCATGACATGGTCAGTGACATCACTGATGACATCACTGATGACATCTCAAATGACATCACTGATGACATCACTGATGACATCACTGATGACATCATCCAGTGACTGTGTGTTTCTGTAAAGTTTAAATATTTTTAATATATATAGGAAAAGACGTATTGAAGAATGAGTGGGTGTGTAAGTGTCTGTATGGATGATTTAGTAGGTGCGTGACTGACTCTATAAGTGAGTGATTTAACGTATCTTACTGAATGCATGGGTTAGTGACTAAACTGGATGAATGTCTGTATCCGTCTGTCTGTTGCTGTGTAAGTGGCTGCATGTGTTTGTGAATAGCTACATGAGTGTCTATATGAGTTATTGAATGCTTGTCTGAGTATCTGTATGGGTGCCTTAGTGTTTGTGTGGGAGGGGTGTGTGCAACTCTGTGCATAGATGTGTGAGTGGGTGATTCACTGGGTGGATGGTTTCAAGAGTGCATCTGTGATAGACTGTATGGGTGGGTAAGTGTGTGTAAGAGTGTGTTAGTGAGTGAATGTATGTCCCAGTGGTACATGTGTGAGTAACTACATATGTGAAAGGCAGTATATATGTGTGTTGGAGTATATAAATAGCTATAAGCAAGAGTGAGTGATTGTGATAGTGGCTGTATGGATGAGTGTGTGCTTGTATCAGTGATTGTATAAGAGCGTAACAATGTGCTACTATTTGTATGAGTAAGTGAGCTGGTGTGTGTATAACTGTATAGGTGAGTAAATGGCAGTGTGTTTAATTATTTGCATGACTGACTAGGTGTGTGAGTATCTCTATGGATGAGTGGCGTTGTTTGAGTGTCTATATAGGAGTAAGAGTGCATATGATAGTCCTGTACTGAGTGACCGTAAGTATGAGTGACTGTACGGGTGAGTGAGTGGATGTGTGTGTGTAGACCTAAGAATCAGTGAGTGGGTATGTAGTTATTGGTGTTGGAGTGTCTATGGTTTTGCGAATGGCAGTCTGTAATTTAGAGTGGGTGTATCAAAGGTTATATTAGGGTGTGAGGAGGTGCATCAGATTATCACGTGGATGATGTCATCAGTGATGTCATTTGAGATGTCATCAGTGATGTCATCAGTGATGTCACTGACCATGTCATGAGTGATGTAATATGTGACGTCATCAGCAGTGCATTGCGAGGCGCGAGTTATAGTTAGCTGAACTAACTATAACGGGGGAATTTCACGGGTTTTGTACGAGTGCAATGTCCAAGTAACTATAACTGTCCCTAAAACCTATGGTTTTTTCAGTGAATTTCAAAGGTTTTTTAAATGCTAATTTGTAACTATAACGTGTCTGAAACCTATGGTTTTTTCAGTGAATTTCAAAGGTTTTTAAATGCTAATTTGTAACTATAACGTGTCTGAAACCTATGGTTTTTTCAGTGAATTTCAAAGGTTTTTTAAATGCTAATTTCTAACTATAACGTGCCTGAAACCTACGGTTTTTTCAGTGAATTTCAAAGGTTTTGTAAATGACAATTTTTAAATGTATTAATTGTTATATTAATTTTTTTCATACTGATTTACTACATTTTTACAAACAATTTTTTTTTACATATTTAATTTTTTAAATTACATTGTAATTACATTATACATTACATTACAAAAATACTTTCTCAGAATGAATTACTTTAGTTTAAATACTTTGCAGATAGGCAATAGACTTTTAAGTACAGTAGTTACAGTTGTTGCAATGGGCAACACATTTTCAAACACAATGCAACATTCAGCTCAATGTGAATTTCTAGTTAAATGCAATTAGTTACTTTATGGATTACTTTTGTAACCACAGGACTGGATCCTAGATTCAGTCCTGGTACATCTCCTGTAAACAGTTGAGTAAAAGCATTTTGGTTACAGTCGTGATTTTTAAGGAATATTATTGTATTTTAAAAGTTGACACTTAGAAACTTTTTCTCATAGAATCACCAATGTTATCCTATGGAAGGAAATTCACTTAGCAGGTAAAAACTGTTATCGTTACTTTTTCTTACTCAGTGTTGGATCCTGGATCCAGCACTGGTGCATCTCCTGTAAACAGTTGAAAGAATGCGTTTAAGTCATACAGGCGATTTTTAAGGAATATTTGTAGTTTGTGAAAATCAACACTTTGAAACTTTTTGCTGAAAACCAGTCAATCTTAGCCTATGAAGGAAATTCAAGTTACCGGTAAGGACGGTTAAAATTACTTTTCAGGACCAGTACTGGGCTGAAAGATGCAGCACTGAGGTCTCTCCTGATAACAGGTGAGTAAATCGGAATTCGTATTTCGGCTGATTTTAGAGGAATATTTTAAAGTTCCAAAACTCCACACTTAGAAGAATTTCCAAGTGAAACCAGTCAATGTTAGCCTATGGAAGGAAATTCAAGTTACTGGTAAGTATGGTTAGAATTACTTTTCAGGACAAGTACTGGGCTGAAAGATACAGCACTGAGGTCTCTCCTTATAACAGGTGAGTAAATCGGAATTCGTATTTCGGCTGATTTTACAGGAATATTTGTATGTTTCAAAAATCAACACTTAGAAACTTTTTCAGCAAAAAGCAGGCAATGATATCCTATGGAAGGAAATTCAAGTTACTGGTAAGTACGGTTAAAATTACTTTTGAGGATCAGTACTGGGCTGAAAGATGCAGCACTGAGGTCTCTCCTGATAACAGGTGAGTAAATCGGAATTCGTATTTCGGCTGATTTTAGAGGAATATTTTAAAGTTCCAAAACTCCACACTTAGAAGAATTTCCAAGTGAAACCAGTCAATGTTAGCCTATGAAGGAAATTCAAGTTACCGGTAAGTACGGTTAAAATTACTTTTCAGGACCAGTACTGGGCTGAAAGATGCAGCACTGAGGTCTCTCCTGATAACAGGTGAGTAAATCGGAATTCGTATTTCGGCTGATTTTAGAGGAATATTTTAAAGTTCCAAAACTCCACACTTAGAAGAATTTCCAAGTGAAACCAGTCAATGTTAGCCTATGGAAGGAAATTCAAGTTACTGGTAAGTATGGTTAGAATTACTTTTCAGGACCAGTACTGGGCTGAAAGATACAGCACTGAGGTCTCTCCTGATAACAGGTGAGTAAATCGGAATTCGTATTTCGGCTGATTTTAGAGGAATATTTGCACAATGGTGAAGGGAGGGGCGGGGCCTGAGGTGACATCTGTGCAAACGCGCCCGTGGCGCGTTTTAGGTTGGGGGATTAAGTCCCCTTGAATCCTGAGGGTCCCTAGGGGCCAACTAGCCCACCAGGAACCTCCAATATGCGCCAGGGGCTGCGTTGCAGAGACGTGTAGAGAGGCCACACCCTTTTACACCTCTCTGCAACGCAGCTCTGTGGCGCTTTCTGGATGTACCTGTTGGGCTAGTTGGCCCCAGGGACCCTCAGGATTGAAAGGGATCTAATTCCCCATCTTAAAACGCGCCACGGGGCCTGTTTGCATACATGTCACCTGAAGCCCCGCCCCTCCCTTCACCACTGTGCAAACGCGCCCCGTGGCGCGTTTTAAGTTGGGGGATTAAGTCCCCTTGAATCCTGAGGGTCCCCGGAGTCCAACTAGCCCACCATATACCTCCAAAAAGCGCCACAGAGCTGCGTTGCAGAGAGGTGTAAAAAGGGGTGTCGCCTCTCTACACGTCTCTGCAACGCAGCCCCTGGCGCATATTGGAGGTTCCTGGTGGGCTAGTTGGCCCCAGGGACCCCCAGTATTCAAGGGGAATTCGTTCCCCCTCTGCAAATGCGCCAGGGGGTGCGTTTGCAGAGTGGTGAAGGAAGGGGCGGGGCCTGCGGGCCCGATCGTTTTAAAAAAAAAAAAATTTTTTTGTCCCCTGAAGGGGGCTGTGTGGCCCCCTTCCTTTTTCCTGTTTTTATGCCCTGGGGACCACATCCCCCAGGGCCTTACCCCTTTTTTAAATTTTTAATAAAAAAAAACGGGAAGGGGGCCGCGTGGCCCCCTTCCTTGGGCCTGTATTGGCCCCGGGGACCCCATCCCCGGGGCATGGCCTTTTTATTTTTATTCTTTGGAGGGGGCTGCGTGGCCCCCTCCTCTGGCCATTTAAGGCCCCGGGGACCCCATCCCCGGGGCCGGCCTTTCCATTTTTTTAAAAAAATTATTTTTATTTTTTGGGGAGGGGGCCGCGTGGCCCCCTCCTGGGCCACTACTTGCCCCGGGATCCCATCCCCCGGGGCTGGCCCTCTCCGTTGGGGACTGTGGGGGTCCCCAATCCCCCACAGTCCCGCCGGCTCCCCACGTCCATTGGGAGCCGGCATTGCTTTCCACATGGGGAGCAGCTGACATGCTGCTCCCCATGTGGAAAGCAATGTGCTTTGGATATTGGAAGAGAGACAGGTTTCCCTGCTCTCTCTTCCAATATCCAAAGCAGTTTGCTATGGCAGGACGGGAGCCGCGAGGCTCCCGTCCTGCCATAGCAACTACAGTGTCCCGGGGGTAGGCACCCCGGGACACTGCAGGAGCCGGCCCTGGGGGTGGCGGTCCCCAGGGCCATCAAGGGCTTCCAGGAGGGGGCC
This sequence comes from Calotriton arnoldi, assembly GCA_963921515.1. Taxonomy (NCBI): domain Eukaryota; kingdom Metazoa; phylum Chordata; class Amphibia; order Caudata; family Salamandridae; genus Calotriton; species Calotriton arnoldi. Next base: position 2,106,087 of record CAWUFW010000108.1, on the reverse strand, counting down.
GCGCGGCCCCCTCCCTACATCAGCACAGACCCGGGGAGGTGGTGGTCCCGGGGCTTCGGGGTCCAAAACGGACCCCCATTTTAATTTGTTAGTGCCCCAGGGAGGTGGCGGTCCCCGGGCATGTGGGGGGCTGGAGCCCCCACACAGGTTGTTAAATTAATTTTAAAAAAGCCCCGGGGAGGTGGTGGTGCCCGGGGCTGCGGGAGGGCTCAGAGCCCTCCCGCACCATTTTTAAAAAGCCCCGGGGGTGGCGGTCCTCGGGGCTTGGGGGCCCTTTGAGGCCCCCACACATTAAATTATCTCCCCCCACCATGCCCCCGGGACTTGGGCCACCCGGGGCCAATTAACATCGAAGTGCGGAGAGCGCGCTTCGATTTTTTTTTCGGCAGGATTCGCGCACCCTGAGCGCATCCTGCCGATTTAAAAAAAAAATGCTTTTTGCCCAGGGGTCCTTGTGGGACCCCTGAGCAGGCCTAGGGGGTTAGGGTGTTTCTACCCTGCCCCCTTTGTGCGTTTGCGCACTTGTTTCTTTTTTTTCTCGGCGGGATCCGCGCACCCTAAGCGCATCCCGCCGATTTAAAAAAAAAAATCTTTTTCTGCCCAGGGGGTCCTTGTGGGACCCCTGAGCAGACCTAGGGGTCAGGGTGTTTCTACCCTGCCCCCTTTTGCGCTTTGCGCACTTGTTTCTGTCCCTCGGTTCTACCGAGGGACAAAATGGCTGCCAACACTTCTTGATTTGGAGTGTTGACAGCCAATTAGCATGCAGCTCGTGATCGGGAGGGTACGCGGATCCGACGCGCCCATAGATATATATGTGATTTTAATTGTGAATTTCTCAGGAACTACTGAACGGATTTACACCATTTTAGCAAAAGGCACCAGTCTGAACCAAGGGCTACCTCTTTGCCAAATTTGGGGTAATTCCGTTCAGCAGTTCGGGCTGTAGCTGCGACTAAAGGTTCCTATGGAAAAATGAATGGGGAAAATGCGTTTTGGGACCCCCCTTTTTTCTCGGCCCCCGCTTGACGTATCACCCCGAGACTTTCAGGGTAGGAGCGGACCGGAGCGCCTCAACAAGTTGGAAGCTTTCGCGAAGATTCGTCAACCGGCGCCAACGTTATTGCAAATAGAATGTCGCGGATTTCCTATGGATAATAGGTCCTAACTATAACTATCTACTGGCGACCGCCAGTAGATAATATATATATATATATATATATATTTATATATATATATATATCCAGTCAAATGCTCGCGAGTAGCTCTGCCTCTTGATGGCGGCGGGCTTCGGTGAGGACGCGACACCCTCTTACAAATTCCAACAATCCTTCGTGGGTTGACACAAAAGAAACCAAGCCCAGATCCATACAGCATGGTGAACAAAGTTTTATTTCATGGCAAAACACGCCTGACGCGTTTCGGAGCAGCCGCTCCATTCTCACGGGTCAGATAACGTTTTTAATCTCACAGTAAATATAGTGCTCAGATCAAAACAAAAATAAAAGTAGGACTACTACATCACATCTGGGGCTATGCAAAAACGGCATCCATTTTGAAGTGGTGACATTCTTATATATTATTGCCCATAGTGAAATTGCTGACACCAACAGTTTACAATACATAATGCTCATGTTATAATCATGTCACTTAGCAATGTGTAAATATATAACCATGTAACCAATGAGTTATCAGCAAACTGCTAATTCGCTATACTGTTGAACCATTGATTTTATCAGAAGACAGCTATTTCGCTCTACTGATTTTCCAATAACGCCCCAGTGGGCTTAAATATATACCTTGTCAAGTAACAATCAAATCAATAAGCATAATTTCATAACCTTGTTATCACATTTCACAGCAATATGGCATTTGTTCCGATGTCCAGTACTTTATAAAAAATGTGATGTTTGCTCGACTATCCTGCCCCAGTGGACCTATTACAAGAACATCACAGATCAGTTGAGCTCTTTTGCATTTCTCCACATCATACGATGATGATGTCTCCGTCTCCGTCGCCAGTAGGTAGTTATAGTTCGGACCATGTTTATATGTGAAAACCATTTTTTGACTTGATTCGTGCAGTGGGGACTGAGAATTTTGGGCGCAAAATAAGGGTGTGTTTTTAATGTTAATTCCCATAGGAACCTTTAGCCACACCTACAGCCTGAACTGCTGAACGGACTTACAGCAAATTCGGAAGGGCAGTAGATGTTGGTTCAAGGAAGTGCCTTTTGCCTATTTGGTGTAAATCTGTTCAGAAGTTTTTGAGAAATTTAAGCCAAAAATTATAGTGATATCTCTGGCCTCAGATATTTGGCGACGGTTTTGCACACACCAACGGAAATGCTCTGATTGGCTAGACACAACCTGAACATAAATTTGCCACTATTTTATCTATCGGGAATGGTTCCTGGGGCTGAAAATCTGTGTGAAAGCCCACATAAGGGGACAGGCTGGAGATACTCTGACCCCATGGTTGAGAAATGGGGGTGTTAGTGACACAAGTTATGTGTTCAAAATAGATTTTTTTAATCACTTGTGAGATTTGCGACGACACCATGACTGCCAGCGTGGCCCCCGTGTACCATTGCGGGGACGTCGCGACTATCAACATTACCGCGAATATTGGTGGAAATATAAAAAAATATCAATGAATCATTAATATGCATTGTTATAGAGATATTGAGATTCTGATAAATGTTTTTATAGAGTTATTTATATAGTGAGTTATCTACTCTGATGGTTAGAATTAATTACATAGTTATACTTTTTGAATGTGGTGGTGGCTATTGAACTCCTGCTTTTGTTTTCTGTTTTTGCGATGTGTCCGGGGGGGATCACAATGTCATGAAGATTGTCAAAAGCTAAAGAAAAAAAAACTTCTAGGAAAAAACTTCACAATATTTCAGGTACTAGGGTGGCTCTGACAAGAGCCGTTGCATTGGTTGTGTGTATATTGTTGCTATACATAAGACCGAATGCAGAGTTTCTGGTTACTTAGAAACACTCTGTTGCTTTCATCTGTGAAGTGCACTCCATCATTTCTATAAATTCCATGCATGTCAAAACGCAGATTGTTTTTATAAATACAGCCCATGCGATGGTCTCTGAGGAATGCAGAAACAGTTTTATTAACACTCCTGGCTTTGTCAATCTGTGGACAGAATTGCTTTGACCACTTCCATTTCTGTCTCTTGCATATATTAGAGTACACCAAGACAGTGTGAGGGAAAAGCAACATCAGTCTGCAAAGGTTTCTTTCATTAGGATTTCCAGTCCTACCCCAGTCAATGTGCCTAGGTCATTGCCACCACAGTGCACAATCATGAGGTGAGGAGCTTGGGAATCCACAATGGATTTAACCAAAGCCATTAACTGCTGAAAATGTAACCCTCTCTGGCCAAACCAAGTAATCTGCACATTTGGCAAAACCCAAGTCCCTGTCAATACTCTCTTTTTTGCAGTCTCTTTAGCCCAATAGATATAGCTGCGGCCCACAATCCATATTCTAAGCATTTTGAAGTGAAGGAGCAATAGTAGTCAGGAGAAGGCTGGAACTGAATGAGGTAGTTTTCCAAAGGAAAATCAGTTAAAATGGAGGTGTTTAAAAAAAGAAAAAAAGGTATATTTCATTGGAAGCTGTCAGCATGAAAGTGAAAAAAATTAGTGTGTTGGATACTTTAGAAAGAAGTCTTATTATTGGCTGTTGTTTAAAAAAAAGAAAGTAATACATACATGGATATGTTTTTGAATCTGTGAAGTAAAGCACACCTGTTGTATCTTATTTGGAAGCAGCATGTTCCTTCTAGAATGTGCTGTGAACTTGTGGCCTCATGGTTCCACTGGGTTGCTAGGTACACTGAGATAACAGTGTATTGGGGGGGAAGGTTGTTAAAGAGACAGTAAAAAGTTGAGGAGTATTGACACAATTTAAGTAATGGCAAGCTTTAATTTCCAACTCGGGACTATGTAATAAACTGTTGTGTAGTATTTAATTGTAAAAGAAATGAAGCTAGATATAGGTTTGAACTCCTGTTTCTTTTTTTCGCAATAGAGAGGAAAGTTGAAGAGGTTGCCATTTTAGAGTTGCTTTGTGTGAGAGTAGTGTACCATTCTTGTGCTTAGTTTTTACAAATCATAACAGTGTCAAAAGTATCCACAGAGAGCTAAACCAATAATATAATCTATGAACTCAATTTACTGGTATGTACATAACGTTTTAATCCTTTAAAAAAACGACATTAGAAATGAATATGTATATGGGAGTTTAATAAAAAAGAGTATCATAGTGATGTGAAAAAGATATGAGATGAACTGTATCTATTAGAGCATGGAAACTCCCAAACTCTTTCTCAGGGGCCACAAGTACAGTCTGGTTTGTGGCTGAGGGCCACACCGAGGGGCGGGTGGGGGCGGGGTCAGAGGGGACGGGGCTACTAGAGGAGAAACCCCCCCACCTTTTCAAAACATTACTAGACAAAAATAGTATTCACCTGCAAACACATATGCAGAAACAAGAGGAATGCTGGTCACCTATGAACAGAGACAGGGAGGCCTATAAAAAGACCTATAAAACTATAAAAAAGAGACATGCAGTGAAATGGGGGTGTGTGGGACAGAGTCAAACTCAGTGGCGGCTTCCTGCTATTGGGACTGGGGGGGCGGGAGTGATGGAAATAGAGGGCAGGAGGAAAAGAAAAAAAGATCACTTGCCTGGCGGCACTCTTTGCTCTGGTCCCGATCTTCTCCTTTACTGCAGCATGGGCCCAGCCATCTCCCATACCCAATCCTGGTGCCGCTCTCATGGTGTGAGAGCAGTGCCAGGATTGAATGGAGCAGGTTGGCTGGACGCTTTTTCAGGCCCTGTAGGCCCGTGGTTGGTCTCCACCCAACAGTCTAAGACAGCTAGGTGGAGCTCTTCGAAGTGCGCATGTCACTTTGGCCGGCTCAAGACAGCAGGCCAAATTGACATGCACACTGTGGAGTATCCAGCCAGCCACTGCTCCTGTCATCTCCTGCTGACATGCCCCGCATGTGTCTGGGCTCAGTAAAGGCTGGATGCTGCAGTGCAGTGAGTGCGGACGTTGGAAAAACAAAATGGCATTGAAATCTTTTCACTGTCATTTTATTTTTCCTGCGAGGCTCGCAGGGGGGCAACGTTCCCCATCCCAAGTGAAGAAACTGCCGCCGGTCAAACTGGGACACAAAATAGGCCCCAGTACCCAAATAAGAGTGGTCGCTTTTAGTAAATTAGAAAACTAAAAAAGTGACCTATGTCAGGAAATTGGGACATTTTTTATCTTACAAAGACATGCTATGTACGTTTTTTTTCATGTTATGGAAGACTGCATGGATTTGAGTTTGATGAAAACAATGCCAGTTTTAATATCAGGAAAATCAACAGTAAAATCTGGCCCAGCAGACCTTAAAACAGGCCCACAAACAGCCAAAAACACAGTCCATCACTGTCCTGAAGGAGGACCTGCGAGGAAGGCAGGCTGGCGGCGAGCCGGCTGGCATAGGAGCTGGTCTGCCTGCGGCTAGAAAGGAAACATGATGGCCCGATCCAGAATAGGCCCTCTGCTGCAGTCCTCAGTGGGGTGAGAGTTCGGACGAGATCTGGCTCCAGGTGACAACATCGTCGGCAAAGGGAGCAAGAAGCTCTTGGAATGGCCCAGTAAAAGTCAGCTGTGAATGCTTAACAGCTGACTTTTAAAGGACCGTTGCTTCCCACCAGTGCCGGTTACCTGGTGCATGACATCACTACTGCTATGAGTAAACACAAAATAGAGTCGCTGGAGCATGCACAGTGAAGCTGCTATTGCGCTTGCGCCAGTGGCCCTCTTTTGTGTTTACTGAGAGCCCAGGGAGTCTGCTACAAATGGAACAGCTGTGTTGTGGTTTCCTGCAAAAGGGCAGAGGTCCGCGGGCTGCCATGGAAGGTCTGCCGGGCCACTGGCGGCTCGCGGACCGTACTTTGAGCACCACGGTATTAGAGGGTATGTGTTTAAGAGGTCAGTGGTGAATGTTTTGGGGAGTAAGAGAAAAATGATTTAGTGTCTCTTTATTACATTGTGTATTTTATTGAAAATTAACAGTATAGTCTTGTGGAAAGTTGCAATGAGGAACTAAGAATGTTTTAAATGTCTAAATATCATGTGCAGATTAGCTACACCTGTTATTTGCATTCTGGGAGTTGTATTACTTTTAGTAACATTATTAAACAGGAATAGTGTAGTGAGAAAATAAAAGATGTTGTCCGCCTGTATATGAATTAGAAAGAAATAATACTTGTTAGGTATGTATTGGGAAGTGTTTGTCAATGTGGTTTTAACTTAAATGACCACTCTGCATATGCTTAGATAGTGGGATATGGTTTTAATGCTTGCACATACCCATATATACGGTGGGACTTTTGAGTTTACTTAAAGATGCAGAGAGAGGTATATATTTTTAGAAAGATGGCTTGAAGGTATACATCTATTAAGAATTTGCATATATGTTTACATGGTGATCTATGTTCAGTATGGCTGATGAAAATTTCATGTCTATGTTGAGGGTAGTATTTTTTCTTTAAACATGGTTTGTTTTAAATTGAGGAGGATTGATAGTGCAGAATGCCTCAAGAGTTCTTGTGCTAGCTTCATTTCAAGTGTAACTTTTGTTTGAGATATGCTGAATATATGTTTTAGAAGCAGAAGAAGTATTTGAGAAATGATGTAGGTATGCCATTCACAAAAGGTTTTGTGCTTTGAAAAATTTCAAAATGTTGTTTTCCATTTTAGAAACTTACTGATGCATGTGCACGCTCAGTAAGAAAGCAATGTATGTTTCTAGAGAGCCATGTATGCAAATATATCTCAAGTGTGATACCTAGACTTCCCTAATACATAGCTCAGAAGAAAAGCATATATACAGTAAAACTGGTAGTTTAATACTGACAGAAGGAGATAACCAATGAGTCAGAGATAATCGCGACAATTGTTATGTTTCTAACAGCAATGAAGGTACTTTCACAGTCAGTCTGGCAGTATTCAGGCACTCATGCAATCACTCAGCCACTAGTCAGGGAGTCATCAAATCAGTGATTCACTATCCATGGAGTTATTTAATTATCCAGACACTACACATGTACTCTTGCAATCAGGCAGGTAGAAATGATGTAGTCTTTGAACTATGCAGGCACTACTCATACATTCATCTAATCACCTAGGTACTAACTATTTACTTGTGCAATTAACAGGGCTGTAACTATGCAATCATTATAACATTTGCGCAGAACCTATGCAGCCATCTAACACCCACTTATAACCCATGCAGTCATTGAAATACTGAGGCACACGTGTGCACTGATGAAACACTCAGGTACTACTCATACACTCATCTAATTACATAGAGAGTACCATTGTTGTAAGCCTATCACCCATCCAGTACCTATGCAGTCATTTAATTACTGAGGCAATAGTCTTGCACTAATACAACAACCCCCAGCAGTACACTTACTTTCATCCAATCTCTCAAGCTTTAACAATGGACTCATGCAGTCATTCAGACACTAGTCATGCGCTCATCTAATTATCCAGGCACTACTGATGCACTTATTCAATTGTCCAGGCACTACCCATGTAGTTATCTAAACATCCAGGCACTACCTGTTCACTCAACCAAAAACAAATTGGCAGCATCCAATTGCTGGAACAGTAACCATGCACTCATCCAATAGGCTAGGTGCTATGCATGGACTTAATCATGTATGCACTATACATGCACTCTATAAATCACCGATTTACTATGGGGCTCATTAGGATGTTGGTGAGACCGACACCCACGGCATGTCGGTGTCGGTCCCACCAACATCCGAAGCATCGATCAGACCGCAGCATTATAATGCGGTCGGTCCGACCGTATTTTTGAGAGAAAGACCGTTGCGGTTCCGACAGGCTCCAGGAGCCCTTCGGCCCTGCGGTCAGATTGGAATCACTACAATGAGGACGCTGCCTGCTCAGGCAACGCCGTAGGGATTACAATGGCCCTTTCCAAAGGCCTTTCAATGGCATCCGACCGCCATTCAAAGGCTGTTGGAAACTGACTTTTGGGGCCCCTAGCAGGTCCTCCATCCCTCCACGGCCTCCGCTATGAGGCCAGGGGGGCACCACAGGTGTCTCCACAAACATCCATGCCCCATGTGACAGGCACTATGAGGTGCCTGCCACAGGGTGCAGGGATGTTTAAAAGCATGCCTTTTGGCATTGGGACTTGTGCTGCAGCCCTTTTCTGAGCCGCAGCACATGCCTCAATACAAAGAGGTATGCTTCTGACTGCCCCCAAGGTGGTTGGATCCTAATTAGGCAGTCAGGACTGCCGACTACCTGATGGCCAAAGCGATACCAAAGGGGATGATGGACGGAGCGTTTGAGCTAATCAAACACTCACCCCCAGTCAACTGATCTGGGTTTAATCCATCATCATTCTTTAGCCCACTCCACCACCCCAGTTCAGACATGGCCATATGCAAATCAGTCTGACCCTGTGCCTCATGGGAACAGACTACCTGACGGCCAGTCCCTTTACCGCAACAATACCGGTCGGACGCTTGTCTGACCGGCATTGTAATTAGGGCCTATGTATGCACTCTTGCAATCATCCAGACACTAGAGCTGCACTCATTTAATCGTCCCACCAATATCTATGCTTGTATTGAATTATTGAAGCATTCGTCATGCACTTGTCTAATCATTCAGGCTGTACTCATGCACTCATCCAAACACCCAGATACTAGTGGTATACTCATGCAAACATGCAGGCACTAAGTATGCAGTTTTGGAATGATCCATGAAGTTATGACATAGTCAGGGAATCATCTAGGCACTACCTGTATCCTCAGGGAATCACCTTGTCACTACCAATGCACTCATTCAATCATACAGGGAGTATTGATGTATTCAACCACAAACCCATGAATTTACAAGTTTTACTGAGGAATATATGGTCTTTTAGAACGATGTGGGGAATTATATATGCAGCCCCCGGCCTGTCCCCCCAGCGTGTTCCCGCCTCCCAGCTGCTCACATTCCCCTGACCCCTACTTAATGGTGGCTGCGCGTGACAAGGTGAGCAAGACCTCTGACCTCCTGGTCAGGGTAACTGCTCCCCCCTCATGCAGCTCTACTGGTAAGGCACTGCCCCAGCGCCTTCTGGTGATCCAGGTAAAGTGTTCGAGGCCCTCCTCTACCCACAGGCTTCTGCCTGCACCTCATCCCTGGTGGTCCAGTGGAAGAGCCTGCTCTTTTACTAGTCCTCTCTGTGTGTGGCTTCCTCTTTCTGTTTTTCCTCTCTCTTGTTATCTGCCTGTTTTGCCTGTTGCCTCTTTTTTCCTTTCTTTGCCTTTATTTCTTTTTCCTTTTGTTGTCCTTGTTTTTGCATTGCCTTTTTTCCTTGCTGCTGCTGCCGCCGCGGCCCCGCCCCCCTTGCGTGCTCCCGCTCCCACCTCCCAGCTGCTCCCCCTTCCCCGACCCCTACTTAATGGCGGTAGCTGCGCGACAAGGTTATCAAGACCTCTGACCTCCTGGTCAGGGTAACTGCTCCCCCCTCGCGCAGCTCCACCATTAAGGCACTGCCCCTAGCACCTTTTGGTGATCCAAGTAAGGTGTCCAAGGCCCTCCTTCACCTGAAGGCTCCTGCCTGCACCTCATCCCTGATTGTCCAGTGGAAGAGCCTGTTCTTCTGCTGGTCCGCTCTGTGTGTGGCTTCCTCTTTCTGTTTTTCCTTTCTCTTGTTATCTGCCTGTTTTGCCTGTTGCCTCTTTTTCCTTTCTTTTCCTTTATTTCTTTTTTCTTTCGGTTTCCCTGTTTTTGAGTTGCCTTTTTTGTCCGCCACTACTGCCCCTGCGGTCCTGCCCCCTCCTGCATGTTCTTGTTCCCGCCTCCCAGCTGCTCCCCCTCCCCCTAACCCCTACTTAATGGCGGCCTCTGCGCAACAAGGTGAGCAAGACCTCTGACCTCCTGGTCAGGGTAACTGCTCCCCCCTCGTGCAGCTCCACTGTTAAGTCACTGCCCCCAGTGCCTTCTGGTGATACAGGTAAGGTGTTCAAGGCCCTCCTCCACCCGCAGGCTCCTGCCTGTGTCTCATCCCTGGTGGTCTAGTGGAAGAGCCTGCTCTTCTGCTAGTCCACTCTGTGTGTGGCTTCCTCTTTCTGTTTTTCCTCTTTCTTGTTATCTGCCTGTTTTGCCTGTTGCCTCTTTTTTCCTTTAATTGCCTGTATTTCTCTGCCTTTATTCCTTTTTTCTTTTGTTTTCCCTCTTTTTGTGTTGCCTTTATTCCCTGCCACTGCTGCCCCCGCGGCCACGCCCCCCATGTGTTCCCGCTCCCACCTCCCAGCTGCTCCCCCTCCCCCCGACCCCTACATAATGGCGGCCGCTGTGTGGCCATGCCGCTGGCGCGCCGCTGGCACGCCGAAGGCAAGCCTGTCTGCGCCCGCCCGAGACCCGTCTGCGACCCAACTGTGACCAGTGCCAGGGAACGACCGGTACGACCCCAGCACTCGCCTCACACTCAACCCTGGTTGCAACAACAACTGCCAGCTCTCAACACCGAGCAACACCCAAGGCCCGATCCCCTGCCGACACTGCAGCCACACCTTCACCCACCTCTGGACCCAGACAGCCACCCTCAACCCTCCGGATGCCAATGTGCACAAGCCCCTAAGCTGCATCCTCCTCAACATGCGCTCCCTGCACAGACACACAGTTGAAGTTTAGGACCTCCTCCACACCCACTCGCCCGACATCGCCTTCCTCACAGAGACCTGGACCAACGCCAGCTCCGCACCCGACATCGCAACCCTGAGGGATACAAGATCCTGAGGAAAGAGCACCCAAACCGCCCCGGAGGAGGCCTCGCCATCATCCACATAAGCTCCCTCCAACTAATGATCACCAAATCAGACGAGGCCTCGCCCCCCCATGGAACACATCCACTTCCAGATCCAGCCCAACCCCAGAACGACGCTCCGCAGAACACTCGCCTACAGACCGCCCGGACCCCCCTCTCTGTTCACCAACTCCCATTGCAAACTACATCGCTCCCCACGCCCTCGCCTTCACAGACTACATACTGCTCAGGGACCTGAACTTCCACCTAGACAACCTCAGCGACCCCAACACCACTGCCCTCCTAGAGAACCTCGCCAACATCGCACAGAAGCAACTTGTCTCCACCCCCACTCACACCGCAGAACACACTCTTGACCCCATCTTCGCCAGAGAAAACAACATTTGCTTCAGTCACACCACAGAACCGCTCTGGACGGACCACCACTGCATCTGTTTCTCCTTCTCGTAATCCAACGCACACAAGCTCACGCCATGCCTCCCACAAAGAAACTGGAACAAAATCACAGAAGAACACCTCACCTCCGCCCTCAGCTGCACTCGTCCCCCTACCATGACAGACACCAACACAGCAGCAAACAACCTTCACCAATGGATCACCAAGCCAACACTCTCGCCCCCCTCCAGAACTCCGCCAGACAACACAACACAAAAGCCACCTGGTTCACCACGGCTGCAACCAAAGCACACCACCAACTCATCAAATCAACCAAGGGAAATTTCATCCAAGACAGAATACTCTCCAATGCCCACATCTCCAAAGAACTCTTCGCCATCATACAAGAGTTCACCAGACTGAACAGCGAAACTACTGATGTCCCTCCCTCCCAAGACCTCTGCAACAAACTCAGCTCATTCTTCCACCACAAGATCAAGACACTCTACGACAACTTCGACGACCAAGGTCACGGCACCGACCCAACAACCCCCACCAGCTACGCCATCCAACCAACCCTCCTCACCTGGACTCCTCTCACCACAGAAGACATCGCACAGACTATGAAAAGCATCCATTCCGGAGCACCCACTGACCCCTGCCCACCGCAACTCTTCCACAGTGCAGTCACCGCCATTGCACCCGAACTACGACGAACGATAACTGTTTCCTGGAGACAGCCACATTCCCTGACAACTGGAAATGTGCCGAAGTCAACCCATCCTCAAGAAGCCCTCCGCAGACCCGACAGACCTCAAGAACTTCAGGCCCATCTCTCTTCTCCACTTTGCCGCCAAGGTCATCGAGAAAGTAGTCAACACCCACCTTGTGCACTTCATAGAAACCAACAACATCCTTGACTCCTCTCAGTCCAGATTCCGCATCATCCACAGCACCGAGACTGCCCTCATAGCTGCCACTGATGACATCCGCACCCTCCTCAACCAAGGCCACACTGCAGCCCTCATTCTCCTAGACCTCTCAGCAGCCTTTGACACCATCTCCCACCGCACACTAGCCACCAGATTCCATGATGCCGGCATCCAGGGAACTGCCTTAGACTGGATTTGATCTTTGCTCCCAGGCAGAACACAAAGAATAAGACTCCCGCCCTTCCTCTCTGAACCTATAGAAATCAGATGCGGAGTACCCCAAGGATCCTCCCTCAGCCCCACGCTTTTCAGCATCTACATGGCCCCCTCGCAACCATCATCAGAAAACACGGGCTCAACATAGTCTCATACACCGACGACACCCAACTCATCCTCTCCCTCACCAAGGAACCCGACATCACCAGGCACAGCTTCCAAGAAGGGATAAAGGACATCACATCCTGGATGAGCGGCAGCTGCCTGAAGCTCAACTCGGAGAAAACAGAAGTCCTCATCCTCCGATCCACCCACTCCACATGGGACAACACCTGGGGGGCCCCACGCCCTCGGAAGCCAACCCACCCCTACGGACCACGCCCGAAACCTCAGCATCATACTTGACTGTTCACTCACCATGAACCGCCAGATAAACATTGTGTCCTCCACATGCTTCAACACCCTCCTCATACTCTGCAAGACCTTCAGATGGATCCCCCGACTCCAGGAAGACCGTCACCCACACATTCATCAACAGCAGACTGGACTACGGAAATGCGCTCTACGCTGGATTCAACAAAACACTGCTCCGCAAACTCCAGACCGTCCAGAACACCGCAGCCAGACTCGTCCTTGACATCCTACGACATGACCACATCACCCAACACCTCCGCAACTTCCACTGGCTCCCCGTCAAAAAAAGAATAACCTTCAAACTGCTCACCCATGCCTACAAAGCCCTCCATAACACCGGACCCCAATATCTCATCAAAAGAATCTCCTTCCATGCCCCCAAAAGAAACCTCTGCTCTGCTGACCTAGCCCTAGCCACAGTCCCCCACATCTACAGGACCAGAGCCAGTGGCAGATCCTTCTCCTACATCGCAGCCATGATCTGGAACGAACACCCCCTCCGCATCAGACACTGCACCTATTCAGAAAAGATCTCAAGACCAGGCTCTTCGGATGACCACAGAGCTACTCGAGCCCCCCCCCCAGGTGCCTTGAGACCCTCACGGGTGATTAGCATGCTCTAAAATTCCCAGATGGATTGATTGAACCTGTCACACACTCTATGCAACTACTTGAAGAATTAGTAAGCTATATGGTTGGATATAGATTAATGTGCAGTTTTTTTAATGCAGCGTTTATCAAAAATTAAATCTTATACATTTAAGTAAAAAAGTACTGATACACTAAATACACCAGTGACACAGTGGTAGAGAGGCATGCAAATAACCTTTATGGTGTGTTTTTGGATTTACAGTGTTATGACACCGTATGTACTTCTACACTTGGGTAATGCGGTGCAGAGCCGAAAGCCATTTGGCTGTGCCGTGGTGCATTACTTTCAAAGCACAAGGATGCATCATATTTACAACAATATGATGGTTCCCTGTCCTCTCCCCTGCACTGGTGCACAACTGGCTGTCATGCTCCAATGGAGGCACCCTTGCACCATGGTGCAAGGGTGCCTGTGTTGCTGGGATGACTGTTTTTGTGCAGGAAGGTGTGCCTTCCTGCACAAAAACAATCACGAGGGGTGTTTTCCTCTTTCATGTGTGCTGTAGAATGAAGCACGCATAGAAAGAGGAAAAAACTAGGAGAAATAAAAGTATTTCTCCTTGTTGTGCCTCCTTACACCTCCCCTGGAGAGGCATAGAATTCTGACGCATTCCTAGGTGTACGAATTGTTGTAAATCTGGGAAAATGCATGGGTGTTGCATGGGAACAACCACAGCAACACACATGGCACGCTCCTTTCACGCAAAGTGCTGCGTGAAAAAGGCCCGTATTTACAAGGCTATGAAAAGCCATGCAGAGTGGCTTTACGCGACCTTGTAAATATGGAGCATCACACTATGCCAATGGTGTGTCAAAAATAGTGACACTTTGGCTCATGGAGCATATAAATATGCTCCCTTGGCTTGATATTCATTTTAAAATTTACTATCGAAGGGATAAATTGGTCTTTCACCATGTATAAGTTAGAAGTTATTGTGCAGCTCTGTTGTAGGACAGAGTGCAAAAATGTTAAAAGGTGACTAATAAATAAAGTTTGTGTTTTGCTTTGGGTTTGCTATATTGAAGTAAGTACATGTAGAAATATAGCTAGGTTCATCTGTAGATTTAAAACTGCAACATACCATTAAAACTGTTTTTGTATTATGTGTAAGTCAGTAGTAAAGTAGTTTGTACGTTGGCTAGGGTAAAAATTTAAATATATTTTTTTACAGAACAAGACATACATAACTTCACAGAGTTAGAATGCCTACAAAAGCAGAAAAAGTGCAAAAAGAAAAAAGAGCTACTGGTAAGAGGACAAAGTCATTTCTTAATAATATATGTGGACATTTGCAAATATTACAAAATAAAGAAAATACAATTATGACTATGAGAAACAACAAGAGTGGACAAAGTGTACATTGGAAGAAGAGAAAAGATTGTAACAAAGATGGATACAACATAACCAGGAGACAGAAGCAGTTTAAGGAAATCAGAGCCAGGATGTTTCTTAGTAGAGTGGTTGTAAATTTAATGAGAACTTTAAAAAAGTGTAGAAGAAGGAGAGATGCAGTGAAACAGAAGGATTAAGTTGAGAGAGTATTTGATAAGGCCTTTGCTTTGTAGCGGAAGCTCTTCATTTTGATTCTAAATAGAATGAAGACTCTAGAGAAAATCATGTTGTGCATGAGGAGACAAAACCAGAACAAGAGATTAGTGAATAGAAGTAACTTTTTACAGTTTGTAGTGGAAAATAGATATATACTTATAGTACAGAGCCTTTCTTTAATGAAGAAAGCTATCTCAAGGATAACAGATTTGTTCATGCAATTGATGAAAGAGGCTGATGTTATGAAATAAAGAATGGTAGTCCTATAACAAAAGAGGTGATGGTACCTAGAAATGTAGAAGAATTTATTGCAGAAGAGGTACAAGGAAGGCATAGTCAGGGTCCTGTATGCAAATGGAATTGTAATAGTGTTTATAGTATTAGACAGCAATCCATTGATACATTACGAAAATTCCTACGAATCTTTCCAAGGCGAGGTTTAAAACACCAAATAAGTTACACCATTCAACAAGGCAAACTTTAGTTAGGAGGCTCTACTATGTGAAAACTCCTGCTTTATGTTTAGGTGAAATGAATAGAGTACTTTTGCACGGTAGTGTAGCAGACGTAGAAAAGGTTTGTGGTGATGTGCAATTTCGTTTCTTTCGTCCTGAGCAGGATTCTAGGGAAAATGAAGAGTTGTTAAGAGGAGTAGTTGCAGACAGGACACATATATTATAGTTGATTGTTTTAAAGAAGAGATTACAAAATTTAACACAGTGTTGTCTAAAAAGCCAGAGTATGTTTGTATATGTTGTTGATGCACTTACTAGAAGATTTAAACATAGACTGTTGACTTATATTTAGAAAAGTGAAAAAATAAATAATGATAACTGGCAAAAGTTAGCTGTGTATTTATTTGTATAGCGACGGTTTGACTTATCTATACGGCAAGTTATATTTAAGTAGTGTTACAATAAATTAGAAGATAATAAAATGAACAACACATAGATATTAGATACCCATTTTGAAAGACAATAAAATGCCTGCTAATGTAGAAAAACTATGAAGGGCCAAAAATAAAAAAGCATTAACATTTATTATTCTTTGCAGCATTGCGAAGGGCCGTTATGGACTGCTCTTCAGCACTCACTACAACTTCACAATCCATGCAGTATGATGCCATTGGGGAAAACTGTGGAGCCAAATCTTGAACTTGAGATTGGACTTTTGAATGGACTCTCTGCTTCGGTGTTGTTGTGGCTGCTATTGAAGTCGAGGGGCCTTGCAATGCCTTCTTCCTGCTCGCTATGAACTTCTCTTAAAGAATGCCCTAGATAGATAAATGGGCATGTTCTTCTTATTCTTTTAGTTGAAATGTGTATTTCCCAATGACATTCCTTTATTTCCCGGTTACCTGATTTTCTGTTTTGTTTTAGAATTTTTTTTGGGGGGGGGTGTTAAGTAATGTTAAAAAATATTTTTTTCTTTTTTATGGTAACAAAAATGGCAACTGGAACAGGAGGAATTCGATAAATGTGCACTGAGAAATGTGCAAAAAATATAAAAGGGGAATTCTTTTTAGTATGTATGATTTTTTGCAGCATTGCGAATAGCTGTAATACACTGCTCATCAGCTGTTATAACAACACTACAGTCCATGCAATACGTTTCCATTTTTGAAAACTCTGAAGCCATATCTGTTGCAGTAGTCTGTACATGTGAAGGGACTTTCGGGCCAGGAATTGATGTAGATGGTCCTCCAGCTTCCCTCTGCTTGATCGGCAGTTGGAGACATTTTCTATGATAGGTTTTAAGATGATATAACATAAACGTCATCCCACATGAGAATTTTTTGTTCGTCCCCGTAGAGAGGGTCTTGTCACAGAATGTGCATTATACTAGTTTTGCAGCAGTTTTTGATACCCCAGATGGGATTTTAAAAAAAAATCCCAAGCCACACTTGCCCTCTTCTGGGGAGGCCCATCATCTTCAATATCTTCTATGTCAACCTCCTCCACATCCTGCTCCTGCTGTTTTTGTAGCTGATCCCCATCTGCTGTGTTTCCATTTTTGGTTAAAAAAGTCTCAAAAAGTCTCCGGCCAAAATCTAACACCTGTTCACAATAGAGTTCTCGAAAAGAAGATTCAAGAAGGAGAAGTGGGTGTATACTTCCTATTCATTTTACTGAAAAGTATATGATCCAATGATGTTCCTTACTTTCCTGGTCATGTGATGTTCGCAGATTGTGCATTGCACTAGTTTTGCAGCAGTTTTTAATTCACCATGAGTTTGGGTAACAATGAGTAGTTTGATGGGTGTTTGGTAGTTATGTTCTATTCGTGAGGTCAGATGTGTGTTATTTTTTGAAACTGTTGTTTTTTTATAAATGTGTTGTTAAAATAAAGTTAAACCAATATGTTACTAAACATTATGTAAAATATGTCTATATATCTGTTTTAAACTTTGTCATTTATATTCCTGACTACTGATGTCATTGTGACCTCCGGTGTTGCTGTGAAGAAGGAAATTGCATTTTTAATTTAGTTATTTCGACAAATGAATACAAAGGGGAAAGTTAAATTAGTATCTTACTATATAGCTACTCTGAAACCTTATGTAAAATATGTCTATATATGTGTTTTACACTTTGTCAAAAACACCCTGTATTCACGGTGTGTTCTTGGCAATTGCACTCATAGAATTATACAGGCACTACCTATGCAATCATACAATCACCAAGGCACTACCATGCACTTATGTAATTACCAAGACAGAACACACTCGATCGATCGATATTAACTTTATTTCAGTTCGATGAACCATAAAAGTGCACAGGTCCAAGACATTTTTTGAATACATAAAAACGTAATCAATCCATCACATTTCATGCAAGTGTACATATATTAATCGATTTCCAACATAGTACATCAATTTATAAAATGCAGCTCTATAACTACAATCAGACCCAGGGAGACAAAAACCCTAGAGTGAGAACCATTGCGGGTGGGCTCCCAAGGGTCCATTATGTGATCCGGGCTATCTGTATTATTTTCAAATGTGGGCGGCTCAGGTACACACTCACTCACAGACCCAAACAGCCACTCACACACCCAGTCACCAACCTATACAGCCACTCACACACCGACTGTTAAAGTTTACAGGTTACAGTTAGGAAGTAAAATTTAAAATGCCTTCAAAATTCACTGACAAAAACAAAGGTTACAGGGATGTTTTAGTTAGGAATTATCATTTAAAAATAAGGCTAATCAACAATATTCTAGAATTTCAGAGGGCAATAAAAGCTGGCTTGCTCTCCAAAACATGATGCCTCAGGTGCAGAGTACAAGCTGTGACATATATATATATATATCTAAGTCAGCTGTTTTTTTCTGTCTCCCTAGTAAGACTTACCTTCAGTTCCGCCCTGTGGCGGTGCCGGGAGTCTTCGTGATGGTTCTCTGCGACGGCGGTGCCCTCAGCAGCATTCTCCCGGCTGTGCCTCCTCTCCTGGTCTCCCTCGTGGTATGGGGCGGAGCGGTGGCTCAGGAATCTGCGGCGGTGTTGTGCAGTCCTCCTGTGGCTGGGGCTGTGTTTCCAGCTCGGGCTGACTGGGTGTTGTTCCCACGGTTGCTGGCCTCTTTTTGGTGTGGCGATTCCTTCCAGTTGGGGCTCTTCTGGGGTTGTCGGTGGCTCCTCTGAGGGTGCAGTGGGTGGCTTTCCGGCTTCTTGGTGCTCCTGGCGTACTTGTGGGATGACGGGGTCTGTTGCCTGGTTTTTTTCCAGGTCTGGTGCATTTGTTTCCCCGCCCTTTTGGGTCCTTCCCTTCGGGGTCTTTGCTGCTGGTGTTGGCTGTCCTGTCCAATCCTCCCTTTGGGCCCCTTGGGGGTCTCGGGTTGTGACTCTTATCTTTTGAGACTTGTTTTCTGGTTGCCATCACCTCTGCGCGGCGCTTGGGGGTGTTGGGGGCTTTGTCTTGTCAGTCCCTTCTGCCGGGTCTATTCGGTTCTGTTGGTTTTGGGGCCGGTTCCGTCCTTTGTCCCTGGTGTCGCTTCGGCATTTTGTCTCAGTCGGGGGGTGTTTTGCCTGTGTTTTGTCCTGCTCCTTCCTAGGCTGTGGGTTCTCGTTTGCCCTGTTTGGATGTCTGGCGTGCTTTACTGTGGTGCCTGCCAGTTGTGGCGTCCTTCCGGGTGTGGGTCTCTTTGTTTGTTCGATTTGGTCCAGCTACGAAGGTTCTTTAGCCTTCCTCTGCTCTGTTGTGTCGTTGGATTCAGTCCACGGTCTTGCTGACTGTCCGCCTTTTGGGGGTGGATCCTCCTGTGGGGGTTCGGGGGTGTTCCTCTCGCTGTTTGGCGGCTTCGGTGGCTGCGTTACTGGGTTCCTCTGTGGGATCTGTTGGGCTGCGACCTGGTCTTCTCCCTCTACGTTTGTCTGTCGCTGTCAGATTGCGAGTCTGGAGCGTTTGGATACTGTTCTGGGCCACTGGGTCTTGTCCTCTGTGCGGGTCCTGGGATGTTGATCTGCTGTGTTTGGGGCACTTTTTATGATTTGGTGTTCTTTCTCACTCAGCTGTCCGTCTCTGTTTTCTTCTGCTTGCTATGTCCTCAATTGTACTGAAGGAAGGCGAGGGAGGGACGGGAGGTAATGCGTCCATTTCTATCGATAATGGCTTTACTCCTAGTCCTACTCCCTCGCCTTCCTTCGAGGACCCTCCCTCCCTCCCGGTGCGGTACATCTGAGTGCTAGATCGGCTTGTTTACGTCACAGGTAGAGGTGGGGGCGGGCAGAATTTTTATGCTGGGGGTGGGTCTGGGTGGGAGGCGGGGCCACCTCGAGATTCAAGGGGGCCACGTGGTATGGTATTTACCGAGCCATAAGAGTGGGACACCTGCTTAGGATTTAGCGTGCACTAGCATACCGAGGCCCATTGAGGGCTTGCTATTTTGCCAGCAGTGATTAACAGCACTTACCATCTGTGGAATTGTTATGAACACTGCAGATCCCAGACTGCTCCGTTTGAGACGTGGCGGAGCGGCCCATCCAGGGCGTACTATTTAGTATTTAAATACGGGGTGGTGTCCCGCGTTTTTTCGAACTGCCGAAGCCTCTGAGGAGGAGTTGAGATGCTCCAGAGACGGGTCAGGCATTGACGGCGGTCGAGCTGCTCATGGAGTCGGTGTGCTGGATGTGCGCATACCTTCTAAACTTGTGGCTGCTGTCCGAGTGCTCCTTGTACGTTGGGTACACTTGGAGCTTTGAGATATATATATATATATATATATATATATATATATATATATCTATATATATATATCCTCTAAACTTGCTCGCTCCTTCCGAACCACAGTAGACCCACAGAGAGTGGCGCGCACGTCGGCGGAGCACACCGGCATACAGAATCCTTAGGAAAATTTCACTCGTAGCGCGCTCTCAGTCAAGAAGACGCTGTGCAAATCAAAGTTACCGCTGTTTATTCACAACGCGTTTCGCCTACCGAAAGGCTTGATCACGTGAAAAGTGCAACCAATGTCGGCAAACTAAGTAAGAGGGATGGTAAACATAATCAAGGGGACTTACACACAATAAAGTAGCAGACATCTTGGAGTGGTAAGTAAGTAAGTCCGTTTTTTTATATAGCGCAGCTACTCACCCATACGGGTCTCAAGGCGCTGGGGGCCGTAGTGGAAATTAAGTGAGCTATTGCCCAGAGTCACATGGTGCTGAGCTGAGCTGCCGCCGGAGCCGGGGATCGAACCGTGAACCCTGTGCTCCAAAGTCAGCTGCCCTGGCCGCTGCACCACACCTCGTACCTCGTACATGTTATATGTAAATTACATTTCATGTGAATACATTCAAACAAGGGACAAGGCAAACCAGTTATAAATTATACCAAAATAAATGATATAAAACATACTAAATATATTACTCACAGTAAAAGTACGTAAATGCGCACTGAAAGAGACTAGCATGTTTGAAAACAGCGGACATCTTATCAGGGTAAAATACCTTCCAATGCAGCAAGACCGATAAAGGGCCAATCAGCAACATGTGTAATTGCACGATGATGCAGGTGAAACATACTGAACATGTAGTACTAATAGAAAATTCTCGTTCTAATAGAAAAAAAATTCTCGTTCTAATAGAAAAAACATGTCAGTGCCACTGAAGGGTATACTTACAAGTATTATGAACCCGATGACCCCTTACAAAACGTCCAGGAAGTATCTGGATCGCGGAGAGGCAGACGGTGTCAGAGATAGTGACACTCACTGTGAGGTAAGGCCAAAGGCCTGTGTCGGCAAGTGCCCAATCTCATGAAAGTAGCGAAGTGTCCCTCTGGGTCAGCACCCACCCCATTCAATGCCCCAAAATATGTCAGTGGGTGAAAAAGATAGTCAGTACGCTAGAATCTCAAAGGAATGTCCATAAACGGTGTCCCCCATCCTCCTCTCACCAATCGATGCTGTAGTGAATCAAAGTGCTCCAGTGCTCATAAGGAGGGAGAAAGGGTAGGCAGCCCGTGCTGGTGAATGCTGGTGGTTGGGCCCCTTCCTTTCCTCCTGGGAGTGAAAAGAAAAGAAGAAAACAGTGATTAAAACCAAGGTCACTAAGACCTTTCAACAAAGTATATTTTGACATAAAAACCTAACAAGGTCTCACAATAGGTAACAAATTGGGTGAGGAGTCAGTAAAGAAAGGGAGGGGAATGGGTAAATAATATCTGCATCAAGGCAGAGAGAACCTACCATTCAGTAGGGGGACAGATTGACTCTGTGCTACAGACAGTCGTTTACCGCTGGGGTGCAACATGGACGAGGATGAGGAAAGGAAATCTGCGGCACGGGTCTTGTTCACGAGGAGGGCAGGCCCTATCACCAACTCAAGAGCAATGACTAACCTGGTACAACCCAATGAGGACAAACTGCGAAAATATGAAAAACTCAAAAAAACTGAAACTACCAAGTGGTGGGAGGCAACATCTCTACAGAACTATGTGGATCAAGACATGGTACCCAGGGGTTTGAGAATTTTTACAACACCCACATACGAGAAACCCAATCTGCAGATGTTAGAAGAGTGGTCAACTAACTCTGCTCAGAGCTCAAGAAGAATGCTTGAAATTCTTATAAAATATGCTTGGTTGGACCGTGAGGTGATTCTAGAGGAAATTAAAGAACTGATGGAGGAACTTAAGAAAAGCATGGAAACAGAAGCACTCAACAAATCCCTCTCCGAAATCAAAGAGAGACTTACCAAACATGAGGAAGACATTAAGGCACGCAAACAGAGGAAGCTGAACCGTGACTAAATGGATTATGACAGTGGGAGGATCTTGACATTTAGTCACAAGTACGACCATCTTTACAAACAAGGATCCCCCGAATGTGAAGAACTTAATACCACCAAGGAAACACTAAGAACAGAAGTCTCTACCACAAGTGGAAGCGAATCTGATGTGTCTGTACAGAGTCCGACACCGGTGGGACAAGTCAAAAAACAAGTGACTTTTTTAGACGAATATCGGACACTCAGGAGAGGGTGACAGACTACGAGGGAAACACCGATACCAAAAACAAGAGGACAAAGGGGACGTGGACGGGGCAGAGGAAGAGGACACGTAGAAACCGGCGAGCAAGAATCAGACAACAATGGCAAAAGAGGCAGGGGACGTGGCGCAATGGGAAACAAGACACGCGCCAGAAAAGTCTACTGATGGATGACACAACGGTGAACAAAACCATCATTAACTTATCAAGTAGACCGATTAGTAATGTAGAGAAAAGAACTTTATGCCTCGGACTCTCATTCTGTCCTTCTTACCCCTCGAACTATACCAATGTAAGGATTGATTTGTTTAAATACGTGCGAAAACTCAAACTTAAAAAGTAGCACAAATTGAAAGGCACTGTCCATAGCAACATCACAGGGGGGGCCAGTGGGACCAGCGATTCCGATCTCAATATTGGGGATATCGAGATACTCAATACCATGTTTGAATTGGCCCAGATAGATGGCAAAATGGATCAGGGTATCACACCAACACAAACACTGGCGGAGCTTGGAATAGTTACCAATGCATCAGCCAACACCAGTTTTAAACCCAAGTCCAATTTTATGCCCATGTTACCACATGATAGTATTGACACGTTCCATGAGTGTGTTAGCAAAGCACTCAATGAATCTAGACACAGGAACAATAGACAACGTATTTACAGGGACTTGAATCTTACATATAAACAGAGACAAGCCCTCAATTCCCTTATGGACAATGACAACATTGTCATTCGTCCAGCAGATAAAGGGGGGAACATTGTCATTCTAGATCATGAGCAATACATCAGTGAAGCAGGCAGACAACTGGCAGACAGGAGTTTTTACGAACCCGTTAACATCGACAGATACAACACCAGCATTACCACAGTCTGGGAATTGCTCACCAATTGGAAAGACAAAGGCATACTCACCTTGGAAGAATTTGGTTATCTCAAAAGAGATTACCCGATCCTCCCGGTTCTCTATCTTCTCCCGAAGTTACACAAAGACCCAATCAGGCCTCCTGGCAGGCCCATTGTCTCATCCAGAGGGAGTGTGGCAGAGCATATCTCCAAATATATAGATCATTTTCTGAGGGAGTATGTGACTAATCTTGTCAGTTACATTAGAGACACCAAGGACTTTCTCATGAGGATAGAGGACCTTGAATGGGAGGCTGACTCCCTTTTCATTACTTTGGATGTGCATAGCCTCTACACCATTATCGATCATCAACAGGGTTTGGAGGCATGCAAACATTATTTGGAAACTAGACCGATGAGGCTGCGTGAACATACCCAAATGTTGTTGGACATGATAGAGTATTGTCTGACAAACAATATTTTTCTGTTCAATGGCACTCTGTTTAGACAGGTGACCGGTACAGCCATGGGCTCATGTTTTGCTCCCAGTTTTGCCAACCTGTTTTTGGGAAACTGGGAGGAAAGCATCTGGTCCAATCCGGTTTTCCAACAAGATTTAAAACATGTGTCGATGTGGCTTTGCTACATCGACGATTTGTTTATTGTATGGAAAGGATCAGAGGAAGGGGCACAAGAATTCATTAAAAAACTGAATGTTAATGATCGTAACATCATATTGAGTGGTAACGTGAGTAGGACTGAAGCAGAGTACCTAGATGTGAAACTTGTGGTCAAACACAACAGGGTACATACCACTCTGCATAGAAAAATGACTGCAGGTAATAGTGTCCTACATGCCCTTAGCAGTCACCCCGAAACCTTGAAATGGAGTATTCCATATGGGGAATTGCTGAGGGCAAAAAGGAACTGCAACACAGAGGAAGGATACCTGACGGAAAGTGCCAACATCCCAGAGCGTTTCAAAGAGAGAGGCTATCCCAATTGGGTGCTTAAGAAAGCACTCAACAGAGCGAGGGTGGTAGAGAGAACGTCCACCATCACTGACAAACCCAAGACTGAAACAACGGATGACAGTACATCTAGAATGATTTTGACCTTCAGTTCCGATGCTAGGGACATCAAACGTATTGTCACCAAGAACTGGGACATCTTGAAGACTGACAGTGTCATTGCAGGGTGTATCCCAGATAGACCAAGCATAACGTACCGTAGGGGTAGAAACATCAGAGATATGCTCATACACAGTGATATTACCACCTATCCTGAGAACAACTTACAAGGCCTCAAAGATTTTTACCCGTGCGGCCATTGCAAAGCATGCAACAATAGTAGATTTCACAGACAGGTGAGCTACAACGGGGTGAGTAAGGAGCTTACTCAATTTCTCACATGCAGTTCTACTTGTGTGATCTATGCCATAGAATGCACCTGCAAACTCTGGTATATAGGTAGTAGTACTTGCATGGCAAAGAAACGCATTCTCGAACACAGCAGAGCGATTACCAATTTTGACCCCAAGTACCCTGTGGCACGCCACTTTAGAGAGAAACACTTTTCCAACACTAAAGAGATGAGTTACATTATCCTGGAACAAATAGACAAGAATCCCAGGGGTGGAAACAGAGTTCTACATCTTAGGCAGAGGGAATCAAGGTACATCATCGATTTCCAGACCAAAACCCCCGGGGGTCTGAATCAGGAGGAAGAACTGTTTATACACCTGAAAGAATGACATATCGCATTCTCCATTCTTAGTGAAGTGTGGCCGATATCTCCCACACTCGTGAGTTACTTGGGTAGTGTTGCCAAGGCACTTGATGCAGATATTATTTACCCATTCCCCCCCTTTCTTTACTGACTCCTCTCCTCACCCAATTTGTTACCTATTGTGAGACCTTGTTAGGTTTTTATGTCAAAATATACTTTGTTGAAAGGTCTTAGTGACCTTGGTTTTAATCACTGTTTTTTTCTTTTCTTTTCACTCCCAGGAGGAAAGGAAGGGGCCCAACCACCAGCATTCACCAGCACGGGCTGCCTACCCTTTCTCCCTCCTTATGAGCACTGGAGCACTTTGATTCACTACGGCATCGATTGGTGAGAGGAGGATGGGGACACCGTTTATGGACATTCCTTTGAGATTCTAGCGTACTGACTATCTTTTTCACCCACAGACATATTTTGGGGCATTAAATGGGGTGGGTGCTGACCCAGAGGGACACTTCGCTACTTTCATGAGATTGGGCACTTGCCGACACAGGCCTTTGGCCTTACCTCACAGTGAGTGTCACTATCTCTGACACCGTCTGCCTCTCCGCGATCCAGATACTTCCTGGACGTTTTGTAAGGGGTCATCGGGTTCATAATACTTGTAAGTATACCCATCAGTGGCACTGACATGTTTTTTCTATTAGAACGAGAATTTTTTTTCTATTAGAACGAGAATTTTCTATTAGAACTACATGTTCAGTATGTTTCACCTGCATCATCGTGCAATTACACATGTTGCTGATTGGCCCTTTATCGGTCTTGCTGCATTGGAAGGTATTTTACCCTGATAAGATGTCCACTGTTTTCAAACATGCTAGTCTCTTTCAGTGCGCATTTACGTACTTTTACTGTGAGTAATATATTTAGTATGTTTTATATAATTTATTTTGGTATAATTTATAACTGGTTTGCCTTGTCCCTTGTTTGAATGTATTCAAATGAAATGTAATTTACATATAACATGTACGAGGTCTACTTACCACTCCAAGATGTCTGCTACTTTATTGTGTGTAAGTCCCCTTGATTAAGTTTACCATCCCTCTTACTTAGTTTGCCGACATTGGTTGCACTTTTCACGTGATCAAGCCTTTCGGTAGGCGAAACGCTTTGTGAATAAACAGCGGTAACTTTGATTTGCACAGCGTCTTCTTGACTGAGAGCGCGCTACGAGTGAAATTTTCCTAAGGATATATATATATATGTATATATATATATATATTACCTACTGGTGGTAGCCAGTAGGTAGTTATAGTTGGAACCTTGTATCCATAGGAAAAACATTTTTTCATTTACCAATAACTTTGGCGCCGTTTGACGAATCTTCATGAAATTTTCAAAACCAATTGTTCAGTCAGGTCAGCTCCTGTCTTGAAAGTTTTGGGGTGATTTGTCAAGCGGGGGCCGAGAAAAAAGGGGGGTCCCAAAACGTGTTTTCTCCATGTTAATTTCCATAGAAAACTTTAGACACGGCTACAGCCTGAACTGCTGAACGGAATTACACCAAATTTGGTAGAGAGATAGCTCTTGGTCCAGAAAGCACACTTTTTTATAAATGGTGTAAATCCGTTCAGTAGTTTTTGAGATATTTAAAGATTTACAGATATCGATATTTGAGAATTGTGAGATCTGATTGGCTGAGCCCTCCCGAGCACAAGCTTGCCTCTGATTGGCTGCCAATACTTCAAACCAGGAAGTGTTGACAGCCATCTTGTGCCTCGGTACCGAGGGAGAAGGAAAAAGGTGAGAGGAACATTAAAAAAGAAGAAAAGGGGGCAGGGTAAAAACACCCTGACCCCCTAGGCCTGGTCAGGGGGTCCCACAGAGAACCCCAGGGTCAAAAAAAGCATTTTTTAAAACGTTTTGGCTGTATTTGCGCATCCGGCGCGACACCGGCCGAAAAGTAAAAAAAAACGAAGCGCAGCCTCCCGCGCTTCATTTTTTAAAGCCCCTGGGTGGGCCAGGTCCCGGGGGCATTGCTGATTCATGCAGCGGGGGCCCGCGGGAGCCCGTAGCCCTGGGGACCGCCACCTCCCCGGGGCTTTATGATTTATGTGCACGCGGCCCCCACGCAGCCCCAGGGACCACCACCTCCCCGGGGCTTATTAATTAATGGGGGGCCTCGTGGGCCCCCGAGCCCCAGGGACCACCACCTCCCCATTGATAATTAAACACGGGGGCTTGCGGCCCACCCGCAGCCCCGGGGACCGCCACCTCCCCATGGCATACATAATGAAGTGCAGGTGTCCGTTGCGGACCACCAAGGACCACCACCTCCCCGGGGCTTTAAAGAGATGGGGGAGCCCTTGATGGCCCAGGGGACTGCCACCCCCCAGGGCTGGCTCCTGCAATGTCCCAGGGTGACCACCCCCAGGACATTGCCATTTGCTATGATAGGGTGGGAATACGGCGCCCGCCCACCCGTTCATAGCAAACTCTGCTTTGCTTCATTGAAGCGAGAGCAGGAAACCTGCTCTTGCTTCAACGAAGCAAAGCAGAATTGCTTTTGGGCAAGGGGAGCTGCATGTTTGCAGCTCCCCTTGCCCAAAAGCAATGCCGGCTCCCGCAGGAGGTGGGGAGCCGGCTGGGACTGTTGGGGCATTGGGGCTCCCCCCACGGTCCCCAATACTGAGGGCCAGCCCCGGGGATTGGGTCCCCGGGGCCAGAAGTGGTCCGGGAGGGGGGCCACTCGGCCCCCCTCAGTTTATTTAAAAAAGAATGGCCAAGCCCCGGGGGATGGGGTCCCTGGGGCCAAAAATGGCCCAGGAGGGGGGCCGCACAGCCCCGCTCTATTTAAAAAAAAAAAGGAATGGCCAAGCCCGGGGCATGGGTTCCCCGGGGCCAAAAATGTCCCGGGAGGGGGGCCCCGCTGCCCCCCTCTCTTTTTTAATCTAATTAAAAAAAATATATAAAAAAAGAAGGCTGGCCCCAGGGGATGGGGTCCCCGGGGCCCAAATTGTCCTGAGGAGGGGGGGCCACGCAGGCCCCCTCCAAAATAAAAAAAAGGCTGGGTATGCCCCGTGGGATGGGGTCCCCGGGGCCAAAAGTAGCCCGGGATGGGGGCCACGTTGCCCCCCTCTCTTTTTTAATCTGACTAAAGAAAAAATGTAAATAAAGAAGGCCAGCCCCCTGGGGATGGGGTCTTCGGGGCCCAAATTAGCCTGAGGAGGGGAGCCACGCAGGCCCCCTCCAAAATAAAAAAAAGGCAGGGTATGCCCTGGGGAATGGGGTCTCCAGGGCCAAAAGTGGCCCAGGGAAGGGGGGCCACGTGGCCCCCCTCCCATAAAATAAAAAATATAAAAAGAAACCGGCAACTCTCCGGAGTCTCCACGCCCTCCCTGCACGACTCTGCAAGCGCACCTCCTGGCACACTCTGCGTTGGGGGATTAAGTCCCCGTTGCTAGTGAGGGTCCCTAGGGGCCAACTAGACCATCAGGAACCTCCAGTAAGCCCCACACAGTGGGATTGCTGAGAGGTGGTACGAGGCCATGCCCCTTTTTACACCACTCTGCAAATACGTCTCTTGGCGTGCTGCTGGTGGGGTGATGAGGTCCCCTTGTGTTCTGAGAAACTCAGGACTGAAGTGGACTTCATCCCTAGGGCAGCAGAGTGCCAGGCGGCGCATTTGCAGAGTGGTGTAAAAAGGGTGTGTGGCCTCGGACCACTCTCAGCAATACAGCTGTGTGGGGCTTACTGGAGGTACCTGGTGGGCTAGTTGGCCCACAGGGATCCTCAGTATTCAAGGGGACTTAATCCCCCTACTTAGAACGTGCCAAGAGGCGCGTTTGCATACTGGTGGAGAAAGGGGGCGTGGCAGGTAAAAAACCTTAGAAATTCACACAAAAAAAGATTGGTTTCAGGGACGTTATAGTTAGAAATTAGCATTTAAAAAACCTTAGAAATTCACAGAAAAAACCATAGGTTTCAGGGACGTTATAGTTAGAAATTAGCATTTAAAAAACCTCAGAAATTCACTGAAAAAACCATAGGTTTCAGGGACGCTATAATTAGAAATTAGTATTTACCATCACGTGGATGATGTCGTCAGTGATGTCATTTGAGCTATCATCAGTGATGTCATCAGCGATATCACTGACCATGTCATGAATGATGTAATATGTGACGTCATCAGCAGTGCATTGTGGGGGCGCGAGTTATAGTTAGCTCAAATAACTATAACAGCTGAATTTCTCTGGTTTTGTACGAGTGAAATGTGCAACTAACTATAACGTCCCTGAAACCTGTGGTTTTTTCAGTGAATATATATATATATTCACTGAAAAAAACCAAAGGTTACAGGGATGTTAAAGTTAGGAATTAGCATTTAAAAAACTTAGAATTCACTGAAAAAACAGAGGTTACAGAGATGTTATAGTTAGGCTGACATTTCTCTCATACAAAACCAGAGAAATTCTAACTCATGCCCCAGCAATGCACTGCTTATGGCCTCACATCTTTCATCATTCATGACATGGTCAGTGACATCACTGATGACATCACTGATGACATCTCAAAGGACATCACTGATGACATCACTGATGGCATCATGCACAGAATCTCTGACCCACTCACTCACACCCAAATATAAACTTTCATACACCCACTCCAACTTCCTCACTACCATTCTCAAAACCACTGACACACTCATACCAGTACTTAGACACCCACTCTCTGATTCATACATCTACACACACATCAACTCAGTCACCCATAGAGCCACTCATACACCAACTCGCTCACTAACACAGCCACTGATATATCCACTCATATACCCATACAGCCACTCACACACTGTCAGTCACTCATAGAGGTACTCACACACCTATTCACTCACCTAGAGAGTCACTTACACAGCCATGCATTCATCTTTACAGTTATACACACTCACTCACTTATTCATGCAGATTTTAACACATACTCACTCACCTATTCAGTCACTGACACAAGCACCCACCCACCCATACAGCCACTATCACAATCCCTCACTCACACATACAGTCACTAATATACTCCAACACTCACCTATACTGACTTTCACATATCCAGTTACTCACCCATATACCACTGACACATTCATTCATTTAACAACACACCCATACACACACTCGGTCACCTATACAGCCACTCACTAGGTCATACAGCCACTGACTCACCCACTCACTCATCCATGCAAGCAGTCACACACCCTCTCACCCAGCCACACAGACACTCATACACCCATACAGGTACTCAGATACCCAATCAATCACCCATACAGCCACTCACGTACCCACTCACCAATCCATACAGCCACTTAGACACCATCTGACAGACTGATACAGACATTCTCAAAACCTAGTCACTCAACCATACATTCACGGAGATATGTATAATCACTTATACAGTCAGTCACGCACCCACTAAATCATCCCTACAGGCACTCATACACCCACTGATTCATCAATACACCTTGGTGTATATACATTTAAAACTCGTAAACTTTTAAGAAACACTCACAGTCACCAGATGATGTAATCAGTGATGTAATTTGAGATGTCATCAGTGATGTCAATGACCATGTCATGAGTGATGTAATATGTGAGGTCATAAGCAGTGCATTGTGGGAGTGCGAGTTATAGTTAGCTCAGCTAACTATAACTACTGAGATTCTCTGGTTTTGTACAAGTGAAATGTCAGGCCAACTATAACGTCTCTGTAACCTCTGGTTTTTTCAGTAAATTTCTAAGTTTTTTAAAATGCTAATTCCTAACTATAACGTTCCTGTAACCTTTGTTATATATATATATATATATATATATATATATATATATATATATATATATATATGTCACAGCTTGTACGCTGCACCTGAGGCATCCTGTTTTAGAGAGCAAGCCAGCCTTTATTGCTTTCCGGAATTCTAGAATATTGTTGATTATCCTTAGGCTTTCCTGTTTTCAGTTTCTATTTTTGGTCAATTCTGGTGGGGTTTTTTCAGTGTTTTCAATACCTTAAAAAAACAGTGGTTATCAGTGGTTACACATTTTCGAGCCATTAAAAACAACAGAAACAGTGTTTTTCCGGTGTTTATGGAATGTTTGGCTTTTAATTATTGCTTGCTTTCTGCACTGATAGTGCATTTGTATAGACAGCGTGTGTACAGGGTATATGAGGTCCAAAAACATTTTTACAAATCAAACTTATTGTAGTACACTATACAATACTTCTTTAGTGAGTCCTTGGTCATGCACGCTTGCTCTGTCCTTCCGATGTGAACGTTTATCTGTGAAAAGGCCCTCTCAACATTGGCACTTGAAACGGGCAATGCCAAAACAGCCAGTACACAATGACATAGCTTTCCATGCCAATACTGGTGCACCTGAAGATTGTGATTCTCTAGGACATGTTCTGCAACATATGCGTTGAATTGGGCGCATATGACCTCAGTTATTGAAGCAGTCAAAAATGAAGCAGTACTTTTCAAAGCCTGTGGAAAATTCAGAAGGGATCTAGAACTTGTGCAGAGTAGCTCAGTGGGCTTCATTAACT
Organism: Calotriton arnoldi; assembly: GCA_963921515.1. Classification (NCBI taxonomy): domain Eukaryota; kingdom Metazoa; phylum Chordata; class Amphibia; order Caudata; family Salamandridae; genus Calotriton; species Calotriton arnoldi. Next base: position 2,074,410 of record CAWUFW010000108.1, on the reverse strand, counting down.
TCAAATGCCATGGTTGGTGAAGGGACATTTCTATACATCATTGCAAACCATTTCCTATAGCCTGTAAAATCAAATTTCCTGAATTGCTCCTCAACAGTTCTTTGCTTACCAATTGGCAAGAATTCTAGCATGTTGCAGTGCCAAAGTCACTAAAAGTGTCGCCTAGCCTACTTTCAAGGAGATGTTTCACATCTACACCAATTACGCTGAACACTTGGTAGAATAGGATGTTTTCAGACTGTAGTACTTTGATTATGTCCACTACAGCAGTCATGTTTTCTTGTAAAAACCTAAGCATGCAGTAGACTGTACTTTTTCACATCACTATCAATATGTGACCAAAGATCATCACATTTATTACCTTTGGCATCATCACTAAGCAAATATTCTGTAAACGGTCGCCACATGGATAATATAGCGTTCACAGCCTCTAGGACTGAGAACCACTGGCTAAATGACACAGTTAGGATGACACTCTCTTTGATGCCACACAAAGTACAAAATGAGAAATATTTGCATTTTAGTTCCTGGGCATTACGAAACAGTGCACCAGAATGGACTACAAAGTCAATAGCATTCTTCATTAACTCTGAAGATTGTAAAGACGCTTTCAGCATACCATCTAGCAAGTGACAAGGATCTTTTACAGGGAAGCACTTCAGCTCAGGTATTGATTTTGACAGGTCATCATACAACTTTTTCATATAAGTAGCTGAATTACTGCAAATACAAACAATATCACTTCAATCTTTATTGAACTTGGTAGGAACTTTTTGCAGCAGCATTCCAAGTGACACTGCGTTCCATGTTTACCAAACATCTGGTGTCATGTTTTCACCACTATCTCAGATGCTTGGTGACAACACTCTTTTCACATATACCTGTCACTACACCTTGCATTGAATGTTTAAAGCCTGGGATGTTTGGCAATTCACCTACAATCAATACTAACTCGCTAGAAAAGGGGGCGGATGTATCAAAGGATTACACCCATTGTCCGTGGCTAAATGTGAAGGTACATATTGGGAAAGATTCTTATGAAACCAGCCATTTTACTGATCTGTGAAATCAAATGTAGCCAAAATATCAAATATGATTTTGATATTTCCTGATTCTCTACAGTTTATAAAATAACTAAATAAGACCTAAAACATGCTTCTTAACACTGCATCTTTAGACCAAACACCACAAAACTGAAAAAAGCAGAAGGAAGAAGAAACAATAATTTAGTGACATCCCTAAACAACAAAACTCAAGCAGAATGTTAGCCCAGTCTTTCTTGCTGCTGCCTTGTATAACAAAATTACATTGTATTGGCCCCTTCAGGAAGAAATAAAAATGACTTTCACTCAGCTTTTTCTTTGTTTGAATGGAACTTAGTTTGTGGTTGTGAGGTGTTTTTACAGTCCAAAATTACAAACAAAAACGCACACAGCAGCTGACCCAGGTCGAGCACTTAAATTCCATTAGTTCCACATTATTCATAAGAGTGCAACTGCTCCCGACATCCGCTACTGAAGGATGTCAAATAATCCGGAAAGTCTATACACAAGGAAGGTGCACTCTAAATAAAGTCGTTCATGAGGCATGTATAATTCAAAATTCTTCTTTTTATTAGAGTTGTTTGCTTTAAAATTCTTCTTTTTATTAAAGTTGTTTGCTTTAAAACCGGCACACAGCCAACGCTTTGTTCCTAGTGCCACGGGAACTCGTCAGGGCTGTAATAATTATAACATAAATATACAGTTAAAACTTACATTTACACACTATACAAGAGACAATAGACTATATTTAGAGAGACAGTAATAACACACAATACATATAAGATAACCCATGGGTTATCTTATATGTATTGTGTGTTATTACTGTCTCTCTAAATATAGTCTATTGTCTCTTGTATAGTGTGTAAATGTAAGTTTTAACTGTATATTTATGTTATAATTATTACAGCCCTGACGAAGTTCCCGTGACACTAGGAACGAAACGCGTTGGCTGTGTGCCGGTTTTAAAGCAAACAACTTTAATAAAAAGAAGAATTTTAAAGCAAACAACTCTAATAAAAAGAAGAATTTTGAATTATACATGCCTCATGAACGACTTTATTTAGAGTGCACCTTCCAGGTGTTTTTACAGTGTTTATATGTTTATACTGGTGATGGCTATTTTCCCTTTGGTGGGGTTTTATCAGTTATTATAGGTTTAAACCTAAAACCAGATAGCCTAATTATCCTTAATCAGGTCAGGTGGGTGTTCTAGAGCTTTGACACCTGTACAGCAAAAGAATAATATTTTTGAATAAGGATAATCTAGAGTGAGGCAATATTAAATCTAAGATTCCTCCTTTCTCAGTAGACTTTAAAGGTGCACTGAATAAATGTTAGACATATATTAGAAATCACAGGGTGAGCATAGTAGAGAGCTTTAAGGGAGAAACGAATTGCAATTGATGGCCAGTGAAGGTGGGGGGATGCTGTTGAGTTGGTGCAAGTTTAAAACCTGCCTGGATGATGCATTCTTGATTTTGTGTAGAACACTGAGTTGGCATAGAAGGGTTCTAATGAAGAGGTCTATAACATAGTTGGGATGAGCCGATACTAAGGCTATTGTAGTGTGCACCATGTGGGGAAATCACAGACAAAGAATCATACAGCTTCGTGTTCTCATGGTATAAAGGCATCATTGTTCATTTTTAACTTGTTTTGGGAGGATAAACTTGAAATCCTAAATCACTCTCAAATTCTTCATTTCAGATGACAAGGTCGGAGCAAATCCAATGTCGTGGTGCCATGCAGTGGTGGGAGTCATAGCTATTCCATTACCTATGGTTAAACTTCTCCATTTTACAGATGGGAAGCTTCAAATGGTCTTTAGAACTCAGTGGTTGACTGCTAAAAGGTACTTTATGAATACTGAGGTTTGAGGCCTTTCAAACTTTGGAATGTGTTGGATATTATTGGCACAACTGTAGGAGTTTAAATTGAAATATTTAATGTGGTCAGGAAGTGGTAACAAGTAAACATTGAAGATGTTGATGTGGGAGCCTTATGGGATACCTCTACTAGAATGGAAAGCTGTACAGAGGAATAGAGGAAGTGTGGTATTTTGCATTCTGTCGGCTCTGTCCTTGCAGAAGCATCCTCTGGCCCCTTGGAAAGAGACCACTAAGATTAAAATATTTTAAAAAGCACATTTTGCCATCGGGTTCCTGGATCTTTGATGTCCACAGACCCTGCCTTGGGGTTCGCAAATCTATAGCAAGGGCACCTGTAATCTTATTTTGCCCCCTCTCAGGAGACTTGGAATTGGGTGCCCAATAAATGTTCAAGAGACTCTAAGGTTCTGAGTACCTCTTAAAATTAAAGAAAAATAAAAAATAAAACAAATTTAAAAATGTAAAAAAAGTAAAATAAAAGGGGTAGCTCCATCTTGGTGATTCTGTGCAGAGGTGGTGAGCTATCGATGGCATGTGGCCAACTCCTGTAGAGAACAGACATCCACAGTGGTGGTAGGACACTTGCAGCAGTTGAGTCACAGGATCTGGTGGCTGGAATGGCCCTCTAGCTAAATCCACTGTACACTGCCATTGTGTATTTTGGGGGCTGACCATCCATGATGGATGGGGCAGCGGCCATTTCACACTGCACAGGGCATATAACATTACACAGTGGAAGCTGTCCACCTGCAGTGAGATGGGTGCACGCAGTGGGAGTTGGCCACATGTGGCGGGATGGGCATTCCCAAATTTTATGCTTACCACCGCACAATATTTATAACAATACAACACTTGAGGGTACAGCATATTAATTGACAATACATACTTAAACCAATTACTAATAATCCTATTCCTCACATTAATAGTTTTAATAGTAAAGTGATATGTAACATGACCTGTAGGATCAGTTATGACATTTGTTATTGCGTTTGTAACATCAAAGGTGAGGTTTGGAGCGTTGCATTTGGTGTGTGAGCTGTGGTTTGCACAACTGCTGTGTGGGTTATGGATTGTGGAGCTAACCATAACTAGCCAATTTCAGTGTTTTTGGGGTTTGGGTTGTAACCATAACTTTCATAACCAATCCTAACTATAACTTCACTTTAACTATGTTTTTTTATTGATTTATATATATATATTTGTGCAAGTGAGTGTTTTGCCCTGTATCCCTGTACTTTTTAAAATGATTTCCTTATTTTCTAAATATATTTTAAGTCAATTTTTACTTTATTAAATGGATATGTGTTGTGGACGCAAAAGACCACCAAGTAAAGTTTCCAATTGGTGTGAATATATCCTCAAAACCTATGAGCTGTGGATAAAAAGAGCAGACCATGGCTTTTTACGTTACTAACCCGCCACAGTGTAGCACTTGCCTTCTACAGTGAAGCCCTCACCACAGACAAGGCTGTAAAAAGAGAGTAAAAGCCCCATTTTGGTTGCAATACATTACAAGACTTCAAAACAAAAGAAGACATTATTCAAAAATGAAACACAAAGAAATAAGCAAGCGTAAACTTGTGAAGAGAATCGGACTCAAAAACGTGTAAAGGAAAATGTGAGATAACTGTAAAACGAAATAAAGAAGATGTGAGAAAAACAGATATAATGATATATGTATGAATATGGAATATATAATGTCAGAAAATTAATAAAATCCATTAATAAATATTAAGAGGAAGAAAAATTCTGCAATTTACTTTTGCTCAGGGCTTAACTGTGACCAGCAAGACACTAGGGCTATACACATCTAGTAAATGAGACCTAAAGAAACAGACCAGCTAGCAAAATGGGAGGGTAGATCAGTGGGAGACAAGAACATTGGGGTCAGGAAGCTTCCTTACTGATCATGGTAATTAATTATGTGGTATTACTAAAGCCGACCAGCAAGAACTGGTGAAGGGAAAATGTGGTTGTCTAGAGTGACAAAAGATCAAACAGATGAGAAATTAAACTATGTTGAATTAATTTCAGCCTCATTATTAGTCAATTAAAATATTAGAGCATGTGAAGAAAGATGGCAACTTTGTAAACTGCAGCTACATGGAGAGGAGAAAAAATAAATTCCGACAAAATCACAAAATACAACAGCAAGACTTGATCTGGTTCTTGATCTGGCAACTGAATTCATTTTAAACTTCAGTCATCTTATTTTCTTTCACATGAAACATTGTCCTTTTTCAGAGCAACAAATTGATAAGTCTTGACTTGTTTGTGTTACAAATCCGACTGGGACAGAATCCACTGTCAAGCCAAGTTCTCCACTGTAATCTGCTACTAATCCTGGAGACACACAATTCCAGGCAGCGCTTAACGTGAGCAGGTGATTGTGGTGGGCAAGGGGACTTGGGAACTTGGGGTAATGTTTCATCATCAGACTTTGACCCTCAGCAAGATACAGAAGGGCAGGAAATGAAGAAAGAAGGAGGAAAAGAAATAATGGAAAACAGTGGCAAAGGGTGAAATCAGGTCAATAGTGAAAGAAAGAGACAGAAATGGTAGAGTGATGGAAAAGATGCATGAGGTCGAATCAAGAGTAGGTAGTTTTGGAATTCATCGAAACTCAAATTCTGCCCTGCCGGTGGTGGGCTGCCAGGAGGAACTGTACCTGTGCACTTCTTTCTTTTTCTTTTCTTTTCCTTTCTTTTCTTTTCTTTGCTCTTCTCTTATTTATGGTGTACGTCCCATGTGAAAAAACAGGTGTGTTAAGCTCAAATGAGCTAGAACTCAGGACGAGTGTGAGGGAGCCTTATCAACTCAAATGTTGACTGGTGCTGATGGTTTGAATTCCCCTCTCCTGTCATAAAAGCATATTCATCTGTTAGGTATCAGCCTCATAAGTATTCTTGCAGTTTACTTTTGGTGTTGTTTCAGCCCTGCCCTTCTAGCGCATCCCATTCATCACTGCCACGCTGGACACGATTTCCAGTGCCACAGACCAGATCAACCTGGGCCTCAAAGTGAGTCCTTTGTAAATAAGTGCCAAGTTGAAATTCAGTGGTTTCTATGTCTACAGCTTTAAAAAGTGCGAAATTCGACAGTCATAGGAATCTTATAAGACCAGTAGTAACTTGTTCGGAGGGATTAGCATGGTCTGAGGTTCTCTTGATCTGCTATATCTTTTTTTTATAGGACAAGAAATGGCTGTCTTTAATATACTGTGATAAATAACCAGGGCCAGCCCTAGGCACAGACAATATGGACAGCTGCCCAGGGCCCCGTGCCTGCTCACATCCACAGGGCCTCGCACCAGTGTACAATCTTTTGAAATTCTTTCACAAGGTCCAGGCAGAAGCATGGTTCAGGGCTGTGAGGGACAAGGGAGGAGGTCCTCTCCCCTGGGCCTCGCAGCCATGGGCTGAAAGCGCTTGAGAAACTTGAACTGCCCTTAGGTGTGAAGAGAGCCCTCCCTCTGCCTGAATGAAAATCAGGGTATCCTGCAGGGATCATAATAAAAAAAAGAACCAGTTGCATCACAATAAGTATGCTCATCTAGGATTAAGGAAAAAGGAGAAGAACAGGGAATGAAGTAGAAGTGAATATAAAGGGGGTAAGAGTCTGGGGTTATATTTTCTACCATTTTGTGCTGAGTTAATGGCACAAACATTGGCGCTAAATGTTTATTTGGTATTTACTTTCCTCTGTAAAACTTTCCTCCGTTTTGTGCTAGAAAGTTGCCTGAAAGTAACACAAAGCAGCACCTAATGCTTCTCTAAATTACTGTGCATCAAAGGGGCACTCCATGGGTGCTACATGGGCATTCTCATGCAACCTCTCATTGTTTATGATGCAAAACCCTATCTACTAAAGATAAAAAGTAGACAGGGTTCTCTATAAAAATAATGCCCTTTGGCAATATCAAGGAGAAATGCTTTTATTTCGCCAATCATTTTCGACTTTGCATGTGCTCTGCACTGTACAGCATACATACAAATTAGGAAACGTTTATAAGTTACTCTAAGCATAGTAAGACACATTTGCACTAAGGTGCAAAGGTGTGTATGTGATGCTGGCAGTCTAATTGTGCACCAGCACTGATGAGAGAGCAAGACAGCACAATATCTCTGTAGATATAGTGCTGCCTGTTCACTCCCTCTTACACAACCCACCACAGCATTTTTGGTTGCTACTCTCTGTTGCTTGATATTTTGGTAAATATTCCCCCTGGAGAGAGATGAGGTGAAAGGATAGGAAAATTAGGTGGACAACCCAACAAATTTACAGGGAGGGCCAAGCCAGCGCCTACCCAAGGGGTGTTTCTGGCTCTAAGAGCCCGTGCACAAGCCAGCCCATGAAAACATTTGGGATGGAAATCAAACAACAAACATAATTTTAGAATATGATAAGGTGTCATCACAACTCCCCAAAAATATTTCTTTAACACGCAGAAGCGTCAGGTTATTTCACTGTATTGTGAAATATTTATTAAAAGTAATAGATTTTAAACATTATTTGAGAAACATTTCTGCCTCTGACCTGATGATAATGGTATTAGTGAATTAAGAGGCACATCAGGGCTCATGTGTACCCTGTATGTGGGCTAGATTCTTGTTATGGAGCAAAATTATAGTGCATTACATTAAACACATGAGTTGTCTGTACAGCACTCATACTGAATGCATATTTGAAAGTTCTCCGGGGGTAAAAATGAACAAAATGAAGGCTCTGTGACATAAATCATTTGCTTAGGATCACACAATGTGGTCAAGCAGGAAAGCCACATTTGACCCTTAATCTTCCAGCTTCTCTTTATGACATTAAAATGTAATGCTTCATCTTTAATTCTTGGAGGATGACATGAGAGAGTAGGTGACAGACAGGGTCCACATTACCTTTTTGACAGTTTTACATAGCCCGAACATTTTCCATGGACATAAGAGAAATTCACAATAGCGACAGACTACATTCGATGTTTGTTTTTTCCAGCCCAGGGAGATTTGCCTGGATTCACAGGATGCTGAGCAGAGACCAGGATTTGAGCCTGGCTCCCTATAGTGAGTGGTGTGACGCTGTAGCCTATAGACCACATCACCCTGTGTCAAAGGTTGGCTCGTTTTGGACTCGAGGTTCCAAGAGGACCTTGAGCTGAGCCAGCACCAGAGGAATATTAAGAGGGGCAGAATCAAAGTTTATCAGATGCTTTCGGAGAAAGGCAATGGGGAGGAGGATAGGTGGATATATTGGAAAAGAACAGCTGAAACACAGTATCAGGCTGCGAGGAGAAGAGTGGTGAAGAGAAGGGCATGGAGTAGAGAGGTGGGTGTTAGAGGAGCAGAACTAGCAAAAGGAGGGTAAAGGTGGGAGAAAGATGAAACATGGACAGTAGATCATGGAGTGGTGGATCAAAGAGGTACAGAACCAGCAAGAAGAAGTTGGGGAAAAGGGAGTGGTTGATGTAAAGGGGGCAGAACCAGCAACAAAAGTTGAGGCTGGAGAGAAAGAAGAAAGATAAGAGGTAGTGCATGGTTATAAGAGGTAGAAATAAGAGTGCTAGAACCATCTGGAGAACTTAAGTAGTGGGAGAGGGAATGTTGAGAGGTAGATATAAGAGGGCAGGACCACAAAGAGCAGGTAAGAGGCTGAGGAAGAGCGGCAGTGGAAAAATAAATGTTAGAGGGGTAGAACGAGTGAGAGACAGTTAGAGGCTGGAGAGAGAGGAGTGATGACATGTATAGGTGGCAGGTGAGAGGCTGTTGTAATAGAGGCAGAATCAGTGCAAAGGCAAAAGACCTGGTAGAGATGAGGTGTGGTGTAGAGCATGGAAGGAAGAGGAGGGCATAAGAGAAGCAGAAACATTGAAACAAGATAAGAGACTATGTAAAATGGAAAGGTGGATATAAAAAAGACAGACCAGCAAACAAAAGCTAGGAGACTGGAGGGAGATATGAGAAGTGAAGGGCAGTACATGGATAGGAGAAGTAAATTTAAGAGAGGCAGAACCAGCAGGAGAACTTAAGAGGAGGGAAGAGAGAGAATGGTGAGAAGTGGAGATGTGGAGATGTGGGTGTAGAGGGACAGAGTCTGTGAGAAAGGTAAGATGCAGAGGGAGAGATGAGGTAAAGCATACGGTATTTAGACAAAATATCAAAATTAAAATATCGTCATACCAAAATATAATCTCCAAAATATTGTGAAATGGAAATATCGTCTGCAAGAATATCGTTGTCAAGAATATTGATTTGAAGGTAAGTAAGTTTTTAAAATATTGGTCATTAATATCGTTTTCAAAAATATAGTTGTTTATAATATCGTTTTTTAAAATTATTATTATGTATTTTAGTATATATTTTAAATGTAAATGTTTATGTTTATGTTTTTTGATATAGGTGTTACATTTTTAGCAGTTATGATTTTTTCTGTCCAGATTTTTAGCACCGTAGCGGGTTGTGGGTTTATAGGGGTACAGGGTGGGAAGTAATTTAATAATTATAAACTAAAAATTCGTTTTTAATTACTATTATTTATTTAATTGTTAATTAATTATGTTAATTGTGCAATTATTTTTTTAATTTAAATTACAGATGTGGGGTGTAGGGTTTATAGGGGTAAAGGGTGGAAATAAATACATTTTAATTAATTAATAACTAGCTGTTAATTAATGTTATTAATTTAATTGATGATTAATCATGTTAATTGTGTAATGTTTTATTTTTTTATTTTAGTTGCGGGTTATGGGGTTTATGGGGTACAGGGTGGGAAGTAAATTAATTCTAATCAATTAATATTAATACTTGTTAATTAATATTAATTATTTAATTGATAATAAATTATGTGAATTGTGTAATTGATTTTTTTAATTTTTAGGTGCAGTTTGTGGGGTTTATAAGGGTACACAGTGGGAAGTAAATTAATTATAAATAATTAATATTTAGTTTTGAATTAATAAAACATTATTACATTGATAACTAATTATGTTAATTGTGCAATAAAAATGTTTAACTTAAATTTTAGGTGTGGGTTGTGGGTTTTGTAGTGGTACAGGTTGGGGAGTAAATACATTTTTAATTAAGTTATAATACATTTTTTAATTGATATTAATTATTAAATTAATAATTAATTATGTTAAGTGTGTAATTAATTTTGTGTTTAGTTCGATTTTAGAAGTGTGTTGTGTGTTTTGTGTGGGCATATTAGGGAAGTAAATTAATTATAATTAAGTAATAATTAATTTTTAAATAATGATAATTAGTATTATTGATAATACTTATGTTAATAATGTAAACAATTTGTATTTTAAAGTAAAGTTTTAGGTGTGGATTTGTGAGTTTTGTAGGGGTGGAGGGTGGGAAGTAACTAAAATAAAACTATTTAATATATTTATTTTAATTAAATGATAAGGATTGAGTCTTTTTAATTATAATAATATTTTTAGTTATTTAGGATATGTATTTAACATTGTAATATGTATTTATTTAATTTAATATTTTAATATAAATTATATTTGTTTTTGTACATATTTATTTTTTATTTGTTTGCTATGTTTTTGCTATTATTTTATTATGTTGAAGAGAATTTGTTTGTTTCTAATGTTGCACAGACTGGAATGAGAATAGTAAACTTTACCCTTCTGCATTACAACACTTTCCCTACTGTTGCACTTATTGGAGTGAGTATAGTAAATTGTACCCCTTCGCAATCCAACACTTTCCGTACTGTTGCACTTATTGGAGTAATACATTTTACCCCTCCATAATCTGACACTTTCCCTACTGTTGCATAGCGTTGAGTGGAAATAGTAAATTTTACCCCTCTGTAGTCCCACATTTTCCTTAGTGTTGCACTGACTGGATTGGGAATAGTGAATTTAAGCACTACGCAATTCAACATTTTCTCTACTGCTATATTGACTGGAGTGGGAATAGTAAATTTTACCCCTGTGTGATGTAACAGTTTTCCTACTGTTGCATTGCTTGAAGTGGGAGTAGTACATTTTATACATAGGAATAGTATACGTATTAAATGTAAAATTATATAATGCATTTTATATTGATATAATTTTTATTATGTTTTTTCTTGTATAAAATTATATTTATAATTATTAATGTTTATAATGTGTAAAATATTTTTATAAAATTGTAAGAATTTGATGTGTATATTTTTTTATTAAATTGGTTTGTTTTTTTAAATATTTTATGTTATTGGTATATTTATATACATATATACTTTTTTGTTATAGTATTAGATCATCCCAAAAATTGAAATTATATTATAAATGTAAATTATTAGTTTAATAATAGTTTTTAATTAAATATATGTAAATATATATATATATATATATATATGTATATATGCTTCTTTAACTTTAAATGAAAAGTTTATTTGTTATATTTGTTGAAATATATATTACATCTATTTTATTTTTATTACATTTATGTTACTATTTGATATATTTAATATTTAAATTTATATTTATATTTGAAAAACAATATTTAATACAACAATGTTAATTACAATAATTTGTTCCCGAAATTTTTGTACTTACCATTATATAAATAGGATGACGATATTTCTGTCACAATATTTTGGTACGGGGATATTTTCATGGGCGATATTTTGTCCGTGAACAAAAGCATACACCGTGGAGGAGAGGTGGATATAAGAGAGAAAGAATTAGAAAGGGAAGGAACAAAGCTAGGAAAGAGAGAGAGATGGATGTAAGAGGTGCATTATCTGCAAGATAAGATTGCAGGTCAGGGAGAGATGAAAAGAAGAGTAGAGTATAGAGAGGAGAGATGCGTGTAAGAGGGGCAGAATCAGTGAGAAATGATCAGAGGCTTTGGGAGGATGAAAATGGAGGAATTGATTTAAATGTGACAAAACCAATGAAAAGCTAAGAGGCTTGGGAAACGATGAAAGGTAAAGGTAGTGCATGGAAAAGAGGCATGGGTATAAGAGACAGAACCAGCATGGAAACACAAGCAGAATATAGAGAGAGAGAGACAGTGGTGAGATGTGGATGGAAGAGGGCAGAACAATCAAGCAATGGTAAGAAGTTGGTGAGGAGAGGGAGAAAGGAGGAGCGAGGTCGATCCTAGATGGGCAGAAACAGCAAGAGAAAGTTAATGGCTAGGTGAAGGATGAAGAGTAGATTAAGGAGGTAGAGGTTGAAGTAAGAGGAGCGAATCAGCAAGAGAAGGTAAGAGGAGAGAGGGAAGGAGTAAGGGGAGAGCTCTATGTAACAAGAGCAGAACCAGCGAAAGAAGATAGAAGGAAAGGGACAAAGGAAAAGGAATAGCTGGATTTAGGATAGCAAAACCAGCAGAGAAGGTAAAAGGCTTGTCGAGATTTGAGAGGTGAAGAGTAGGACAGGGAAGGGAGACATGGATGCATTTGGGACAGGGAAGGATGAGAGTTAAAGACACAGAGGCCAACTACGATGCGGCCCGGTAAGGCTCCAACCAATGGTCGGAGCCTTCTGGGCGGCATCGTAATCGGCCGCTCGGTTTACTTTCCGACCGCCGCATTATAATGCCGGCCGTCGGAAACTAATCTGGCTGGTTATTCTGGCTGGCTTCTGTCGGGCTCAAGGAGCCCATCAGCCAGTCTAAGCCGGCATGTAATCCCAAAGGGTGTGCCTTTCCGCCCTTGGAATTACGATGCACGGTTTCCGACATGGTTTCTATGCCGGCCTGTCCGACATGGAAACCATGTCAGAAAGTGTAATTGGGGGTCCAAAGCAGGGACCCCTTGTGCTGCGGCCTCAAGTTGGGGACCTGGGGGGCACCTATGGTGCCCCCTCTGTTGATCCCTGCACCTTGTGGTAGGCACCTTGAGGTGCCTGCCACAGGGTGCAGGAATAAACAACACCTCCTAGTTCTCAATGGGAGCTTGTGTTACGGTCGGTTTACGGCCGTAACACGAGCTCCCATTGAGAAATGGGAGTATGTGACCAAACAGTATTCGCTCGCATTGTAATTAGATGGTTGGAACCACCGACCGGAGGTCGGTCGGTCCCAGGACCAAGACAGTCCGCCCGACATCGTAATCAGGCCCTAGATAGGAAAGATGAATGCAAGAGTGGTAGAATCATTGAGACAAGGTAAGATGCTTGGAGAGAAATTACAGGTAAAGAGGAGATAATGCAGGGGTGAAGTGGATATAGAAGGAGCTGAACCAGCAAGAGTAGGTAATAGGCTGGGTGAGAGATGAAGTGAAAAGTAGAGCATGGAGGGGAGAGGTGGATGTAAGTGGGCAGAGTCAGCAAACAAAGCAAGAGACTGAAGAAGAAGTATAAATGTAATTGAACTAGTGGGTGCTGCTAAGTCTGTTGAGCTTACTGTTTGCAATTCTCTATCTCTTTATTTTCCATGTACAAAATGGTCTTAGTTTTGAGATACGTGTGTCATTCTTCTCAAAAGGTTAAGATCTTGAACCATCCTATATGTGCCTGTGGAGTTTCAACCTGCTCTCTGTGTACTCTTTTACTCCTTTCCATAACTTTTGCTCCCAGTAGGACCCTTTTTGTCTATGGCCTGACCAGAGATCATAGCTCCTGCCCTGACCTCACTTTGCAATATCTCGCTTGCCTCATCACTAGTTCCTACCAATGCAAAAAACTAAAGAAACTGTGGTCATTCCTCTGCTAAAAAAACATATAGTAGGCTCAAAACCTCTTAGCATCTTGCATTGGAGTTTGGAAGACCAGAGGTGTTTGGTTAGGTAGCCCGGGGCATGACTGGAGTGACTTGGGGTTGATGGAAATGGTCTTGCAAAGGTCTTGCATTCAATTGTCTCTTAACCAAGATCCAATTAATTTTCCCTAAAGGTAGATGCAATCTGGCTATTATCTCTTAGGCTAAATATGAGTCATGGGGCATAGTTCTGGTCCCTGTGGACTTTGACAATATCTTAACAGATTATAGGCACATGGGACTTCAAATTGTTTAAACTGTAAATCTTTAGGTTTACTTTAGCTTTATTTTGCAAGTCAAGCACCACCTCCCACAACCTACCTATTTCACATTGCTATATTTCCTTTCCTTATAGGTGTAAGCTGCACACAGCATAGCTCTTTTTTGCTGCTTTAAAATACTACTAGTAGTGCATTGTGGGGGCATACTCTTTAGTGGCTGACTCCCAGTGTAGCTTTTGGCAGAGTAATCGTTTTTCCTGCCTACACATTGATGCCTCTTTTTAGCCATTTCTTCTTTACATATTTAAGTTAGCTCTTTGCATTTGTTTACAAAGTTTGATTAATGTATTTCCTCTGAATAAGGCTTTAAATATGTGAATTAATTTTATTAGAGAGACTATTGATATTGCAGACATTTCAGTGATATCCACACTAGGTAAGAATTTTTGTGCAAACAATACCAGAAAATGCCTAAAAGAAGATCAGATTTCACAATGGTAATTTTCATGTGTGAACCCAGAGGCCGAATTAGCAAATAGTCAGCCTCATATATTTATTTAAATTGTAATGAAAGGTATATATATATCATCCAAAGTTCGCTACCAAATTGAGGACGCACACAATAAAAGGCAAATCCAGCTTCACTGCCGAATCTTTTATTTTCGCAGAACTTGCAACATTACGGAAGATTTCTGTGGCCTTGCCCTACGCGTTTTGGAGCTCCTGCTCCTTGTTCATGGGCCAGCGAGTTGGTGGGTAGATGCAAACAGACTCAATCCCACAATTTGCTGTTGTATTGCCCTCTGGTGGGCTGTGTAAATTAATAAATGCGGCAAGTGCAAGGCTTGCGCGCATAGTACCAATATGAAGTCTGTCACTTTGTCCAATGGCAAAGAACACAAGATTAAGCCTTTCATTAATTGTAACAGTGGCTATGTTGTTTATGTGCTTGTGTGTGTGTGCGGCATGAGGTACGTGGGGAGCACCATTTTTCCCATTAAGAAATGCATCCTAGAACACCTTAGGGCAATTCGAAACAATGATAGAACATACCCCATGGCCAGACACTGTAACATCTCACATAGCTCCACTGAAGCTGAGAATCTAAAAATCTCATTTTTTGGAATTGACAGGGTTCCTACCAACATCAGAGGTGGAGACAGGGAACGGGCCCTGAGAAGGATGGAATCCCGATGCATAATCTACCTATGCAGCAAAACCCTGCGTGGCCTCAACCAGGATGAGGAGCTTCATGTACATTTGAGATAGCTTACTCTGAAGGTGAAAACTATGGACTTTTACAACCCTATGCCATCCCACTGCCCCTCTCTCCCCCACCCTCTCTCTCCCCCACCCTTCTCCCCACCCTCTCTGGGCCTCCCTCCTCTCATATGGCCCTCTATCAAATACTTCCTCACACTTTCTGTGGATGCCCCTCAATGTTCCCTAGGTCACTGGACCGGTACTC
The DNA here is from genome assembly GCA_963921515.1 of Calotriton arnoldi. Taxonomy (NCBI): domain Eukaryota; kingdom Metazoa; phylum Chordata; class Amphibia; order Caudata; family Salamandridae; genus Calotriton; species Calotriton arnoldi. Next base: position 2,059,098 of record CAWUFW010000108.1, on the reverse strand, counting down.
CGCTATGGCATACTCCAATTGGGGCACATTATGGATTTACTGTTGCATCAAGGTATACATGCACTTGCATGATTGAGGTTTCACTTGATAAACTAATTCATTTTGATGTTTTGTTCTTTTTGGCTCAATTTGGTCGTTATTATTTGTTTTAAGCATTTACATTTTTATGTCACATGAAATACAATGTTTTCTTTTAATTTTAGAGAAGAAACATTTCTTTATTATTTTTTATTTTTTGTTATGTTTGTTTGACATATGGAGTCTTTCTTCTTAAACTGAGTGGCACTGGTTATGTAACAGCGTCTTAAGTCTTTTACCTATGTTTATCAATTATGCAACAGTGTCTCTCTGACTATATAGAGAACACTGCTACAATGTTTCCCCAGCTTTGATAAAGACCGCAAGGTTGAAACGCGTCAGCGATAAATAAACTACTTTTGGACTATACCTGGTGTGCGGGCTTCCTTGCTGCAGCGGCGGCGCCAACAAGGGAATGTGAGAATATATATATATATATATATATATATATATATATATATATATATATATATATATATATATATATATATATATATACAGACACGCAGTGATGGGCTTTCAGTAAGCCATATTCATCCATTCAGTTTTTTAAGTGTCATTCACATTTTACTGCCGCCCACCCCAGCATATAGCTAGAGGCAATAGTTCAGTGCACTTCAGTCATTGTCTCTCTCCACTGTGAGTGACAGAGTGATGGACATCTGCCTAAAATGTAATGTGCTTCTGTGCTAGACAAAATAAGCCAATCTCTCCATTTATTTTTGCTTTCAGTACATGTTTTTATATATTTTTGGGATGGGTCATTTTTTATTTATCTTTATTCCAAATAGAGTTGAACCACCTTTATACCACAGCATTTTTTTTTTACTTTTTGTCACTTTTACTATTGCAATGCCTATTGCATATGTTTGCAAAAAAAAAATGCAGGCTTGTCAAGGCCAGACATATTGACCTGTCCAATGCTTGCTATTTATTATATTTTATTCTGATTCTTGTTCTTCAGTCAATCATTTTATTTTTTTAATAACAAAACTATATAGCCTAATGCCTAGGAGAAAATGCTCAACTGCTATGGACCAAATCCCTGGAAAATATTACTGTCAAAAATGAATTAAACACTTTCTGAAAAATAAATCATATCACAATGCAAGCAAAAGCTTGTGCAAATGTATTTTTCTTTTGTTAAGGATTCGCTTGCAGTCCATTTTTTTAGCTCTGAAATTGCTCCAATTGCATGGTCTGTTGATTAGCTGACAAGTATCATTTACCGTTTGAGTGTGTCTGTATGAGTGTGCGCTCCTCCCTGCAGCCTGTTTGAAAAGTGAAGAAGTTCTATCTCAGTGGACTATATTAAATACGCACATGGATGGATAAATGAATAAACTCAGACTTGCACTGGAATTGGGGGCAAAGTCTGTGCCACACATGTTTACAAATTCCTTTCAGCAGCTTTTGCTATCTCTAAACTGCATAAACAATTACAGATGCGTAAGTGATGCTATCACATTGGACATCATCATGGCTGTTCTCCAGGTCATGTCATAGGAAAGTAATGTGCCTTTACTCATATCAATTGCAGGAGTGGCACAGTCACAATCAGAGATTGAATAATCTCTGGAATAAAACACCTGACTTGTCCACTAACAAGCATTGGCAAAGCCATTAAGTCTCGCCTTTGAAAGGCGTTAGCCGAAAATTTCACTTTGCCAATACTTATTACCAGGCTGTTCAGCATCGCCAAAAAGGGGGGAAAAAATGCTGATGCACAACAAAAAAACCTCCCACAATAAAAACCGACCAGTGTTAATGTGACTTGTCAACTCATGTGAATGTATGAATCATCATGCTGCAGCAGCATATTTTTTTACAGTATGGCTAGTCTCACCATGATGCCATATAAATGTGCAACAATCACCACTTGTGTGCAAGTGTGCATCATGACAGAGCTGTGGTCATCTTTTTTTATTTTTTCAATTACTGTTGAAAGATGGCTGATGCCCATCTTTGAGTGTTAACTTGAAAAATAAAAAGTTGAGTGTGAGAAAGCTCATTATCAAGAATGGAAACACATGGCATCAAATTGCAGGTGTATGACCCTCTGAAAAATAGAAATAGAAAATGGAATGTGACATTGAGGGATGGCAGCCCAGCAAAGGAGGAGCAGATGGGAGGAGGGAAGCAACTTAACTTCTCTAAGTAGCTTGGAGTAGCAATGAGAAGAGAGGGGGGAATTCAAAGAAATGAGAAAAGCCAGGTGATATGGGAAGGGACAGGGAAGCAGTTGATGAGCTGAAGGGGGCAGGAGCAAAGCTACACGGAGAGCCTCAAGAGGTAGGATTGGGATTTAAAGGGTCAAGCAAAAAAAAAGTGAGCAAGAAAATACATTCACTCCCATGGAGCGCTGAAAGCAAAAGTAAAAAGTAGTTCTCTGAATGCAAGCAATGGGAGGATACAAATCATACAATCAAAAAGATTGTAAAAACGTTGTACTCCAGGGGAAGGGACAAACACAAAAAGAGGAAGGCAAGCTATCAAATAAGAAGCAAGAAAATGAGACTGGAAATAAAGCCAACCAATGATGAGCAATGTTATGATCTAAACTCCACTGTAAGTATTGGTCTTGTACACTACATCTTTCGACCACAGACAGCTAAAATCTGTCTACAGGCGGGACTTAAAAATAGTGGTAAATGGATTTTGTTTGAAAGGTCTGACATAGGTACATATCCAGCTCAGCTTTTGTTTGAAAGAGCGTATCGGTCCTCCTTCATGCTCAGACAATAATCTCTTACAACAGCCGAATCAGCAGTGTTTTGCTTCACCGTTCAGCTGCTAATTAATTTGCTGAAGTAAAAAGGTTGTCCAATAAGTGCACTATAATTGCATAGTTATTGCTGTTCAATGGGCCTTATAGTCAGTGCTTGAAAGGAGAGTACATTGTAGCTTGCTACATCCACCTACCACGGCTACAGAAATCTATACAGACATTTTAAATGGAATTTAATAATCAAAAGTTTAGCATACGTCCCTCTGAATAAAAACTTAACATCAATATGCCGATTAACAAAATGAGAAAAACCCAATTAAAGCAAATTACTCTAATGTGCATACGTTGGAGAAGACAGACGACTTTGAAAAACATAGAAGATAATGATACCCATATGGGATATGTTTTTCACATTTTTCATATAAATTGGACAGTTTTAGAGGCTAAATATGGTGCAAAAGTCCTTACAGGCCATTATGTCTTTACAATGTTGGTGGCTGACATCATAAAAGTATAATTTTAATTGCTATTAATTGCATTAAGTCTGCTCTTATTGAATACTTAATGCCATCTCTGACAGTGGCCCTGATTTATTCGCTTTAATGAAGCTTCTTGGTAGAAGCCTGAAATTATCGGGCTACTTATGCCAGGCCTGAAAGGGTACCATACATCATTTACAAAGCATAGCTTATAAAGGCATTACATTATTGTTTTCAAAGCAGGCTCTGTGCCTGACTGTGTCCCGGGGATAAACCAACATGGTAAAATTCGTTTCCATCCGGGTTTCACAAGGACATGTTTTTGAAATCTTCTGGACACAAGAGACATGAAAACACACAACCAGTCATGTTGCTTTAAAACAGACTTCCCGAAACAAATGGGCATCTGCAAATGCTGCTGTGCCCACCTTCCCTCCTTATGAGAGAAATGCTTTGTTACCACAATGACCCTGTCTTCTTTAGGAAGCTCTTGTTTTCCTATTAAAGGCAGCAAGATATAGCAGATCAAACAATTGGACTGATATACATTAAAAAGCATCAAACTGAGTAAGGGAGTACAATTTAGATATTTTTATATATATATGAGATTTTATGTTTATATATGTGTGTGTGTGAGTATATATATATATATATTTATATATGTTTATATGCATATATATTTACTGGAATCGTTATAGTTAGGAAATAGAATTAAAAAACCACAGAAATTCACTGAGAAAAACAAAGGTTATAGGGACGTTATAGTTAGGCTCAGATTTTACTTTTGCAAAACCATAGAAATTCAGCAGTTATAGTTAACTGATCTAACTATAACTTACGCCCCCGCTATACACTGCTTATGACCTCACATATTACATCACTGATGACATGGTCAGTGACATCACTGATAACATCACCGATGAGATCTCAAATTACATCATTGATGACATCACTGATTACATCATCCATTGATTGTGAGTGTTTTCTAAAGGTTTCTCAGTGTTAAAGATATATAGTAACATACTTCAAATGTTAAATTAGTAAACTTTGTGTACTACTAATGAGTGATACTAATTGTAACACATATTAATGGGTGACTTTGTGACTGTGTATATCTATTGTGTAAGCTGGTGTCTAAGTGGCTCTATTGGTGTTGAATGGTGTTATGGGTTAGTGAGTGGCTGTATTGGTATGTGAGTGGGTGTGTGAGTAGCTGCATGCATGAGTGAGTGACTGTGTGTGTGGCTGTTTTGTTGGGTGAGTGGTTGTGTCAGTGGTGTATGGGTGAGTGAGTGGGTGTGTGAAAGGCTGTATAGGTGAGTGATGGGTGTATGAGTGGCTGTATGAGTGTGTGAGTGGATGCATAGGTGTTGTATGTGTGATTGAGTGACTGTGTGTGTGTGACTGTTTAGGTGAATGAGTAAATGTGATCGTGGCTGTATGGGTGAGTGTGTGCTTGTGTTAGTGACTATATAGGTGAGTGAGTATGTAAAAATGAGTGGGTGCATGTGTACTGTATGGGTGAGTGAGTGACTGTGTGAGTGACTCACTCAGTGTGTGAGTGGCTCTATGGGTGAGTGAATTGATGCATAAGTGGCTGAATGGGTGAGTTAGTGCTGTATGAGTGAGTGGGTGTGTGAGTGGCTCTATGGATAAGTGAGTGGGTATGTGGGTGCTTGTGTGGGTGTGTGTATGGGTATGTGAGTGATTATGTGGGACTGGGAGTGGGTGTATGAGGTGTTCTAAGGGGGTGTGAGTGGGTGTGTGAGTGGTTCTATGGATGACGTCATCAGTGATATCATTTGAAATGTCATCAGTAATGTCACTGACCATGTCATGAGTTATGTAATATGTGAGGGCAGAAACAGTGCATTGTGGGGGCGTAAGTTATAGTTAGCTCAGGTAACTATAAATGCTGAATTTCAATGGTTTTGTACGAGTGAATTGTGAGCCTAACTATAACATCCCTGTAACCTTTGTTTTTTTATTGAATGTCTATGATTTATTTACTGCTATTTCCTATCTTTAATGTCCCTATAAGCTTTGTTTTTTTTAGGAATGTCTAAGGTTTTTTTAATTCTATTTCCTAACTATAACATCCCTGTAACCTTTGGTTTTTTTCAGTGAATTTGTAAGGTATTTTCAATTCTATTTCCTAATTATAACGTCCCTGTAACCTTTGGTTTTTTTCAGTGAATCTCTACATTTAAAAAAATTTAATTTCCTAACTGTAACCTGTAAACATTGAGAATAGGTGTGTGAGTGGCTGTAATGGTCAGTGAGTGGGTGTATGAGTGGCTGTATGGGTCAGTGAGTGGGTGTGTGAGTGGTTGCATGGGTCTATGAGCAGATGTGCGAGTAGCTGTATGGGTCTCTGAGTGGGTGTACGAGTGCCTGTGTGGGTCTGTGAGTGGGTGTGTGAGTGCCTGTGTGAGTCTGTGACTGGGTTTGTGAGTGGTTCTATGGGTCAGTGAGTAGGTATGTGAGTGGCTTTGTGGGTCTGTGAAAGGGTGTGTGAGTGCCTGTTTGTGTGTGTGAGTGGGTGTGTAGTTGGCAGTATGGATTTTGGGCATTTACATACTTAGGGCATTTAAAAGGGAGAACCATGGATTCTGCTCTCACCAGGAGATGACAAGAAAGAAATCACTCATCACAGTCATTACAGATCAGATTGCGCTCCATTAAATCAATAATGCATTCACCTCCATTAAGGATTTCAGATTGTTTTTCAACATGCAATAAAAGAGAAAACACATTTGGCTTGCCTTCGCCAAGCCCAAGAAGTTATGAATGTTTGTGCTTTACTGAAGTGGAAATTCAACTGAGGCACCTACTATGTTTTTATTTGTAAGTGCTTCCCGTTGAGGTTTCATTTTTGTGAAATATGCACCAGGGCCAGACTGGAACCTAATTTTTTCCCTGAAGAGTCCCCAGTTTCGCCGAAAATGTCTATCCAAATGGAGTACTTTCATCTGGTTAATAAGTAAGTGCTACCTCATTGGGTAAATGTCTCATGTATATTCTGGACTACAGCTTCATAAAGGACCACGGGGTAATGTCTCCAGTGACCCTGTGTGCATATACTTTTGATAATGTGATTGTTCCTCAAGTGTCATCATCCATAAATCTGTGATAATGGGAATCCTTTCAAGAGAAGACGACGAGACTAATAAGAGGTGAATATCCACCAAACAGTGGTACTTCCTCTTGACTAAATGAAGTAAGTGCCTCTTTGTTTGGGGGAAATGTCCTCGTATGCATCAATAACGTGTCACCAAAATTGGCTTGGGGGCTTTTGTTAAGCTGTCTACCAATGTGGGAAAAGGTGGGAAGACCTTTAAATACTACTTAGTAAAACAGGGATGGGGGCCATGCGGCCCTCCTCCCAGGCCGATTTCAGCTCCTTTGACTCCGTCTCCCTGGGAACATCTTGGGGACCGCGGAGTGAGCCTCAAGGTCCCTCCCGGCTCTGCGCCTCCTGTGGGAGCCTGCATTGCTCTGACAAACAGGGAGCTTTTGGAAATGCAGCTCCCTGCATGCGAGAGCAATACTTTCATCTCTTTCCCTGCCCGCATGACAGCGGGCAGGGAAACAGATGAAAACTCCGCTTCCAGCAAGCGGGAGCGGTTTAACACCTCCCGCTTGCAGGAAGCAGAGTGTTTGGTCTTGCTTGGCGGGAGCTGTCAGCAAAAGCAAACAGCTATCTCCTAAATGTGGGCACCTCAGGAGATAGCAGGAGTCGCCTTGGGGGGTGGCGAGCCCCAGGGCCATATATGGCTCAAGGAGAGAGGCCATGTAGTCCCATCCATGTTTACATTTTGGATTTGGCCCCAGGGAGATGGTGTGCCCGGGGCCAAGACCCTGCGCGGACCCCATCCATATTGTTTATTTTATCTCCAGGGAGGTGGCGGTTCCCAGGACTTATCAAAGCCCTAGAAGGGGCTCCATGTGGCCCCCTCCTTTTTGAAAAAGTGCTGGGGAGGTGGTGGTCCCCGGTGCCTGGGGTGTCTGCACGGCCCTCCATATGTATATGTAGTCCCGGGGTGGTGGTGGTCCTCTGGGCATAAAATGCTCTTGGAAGGGGACAATGTGCACCCTCCTCCAATATTTTTATAACGTTTGCATGCCCCTGGGACATGGCCCACCCAGGGGCTTCATTGAAAACAAGTACAGGCTACTGCGCTTTTTTTTTTGCTGCGGATGTCACAATTCTGTGGCAATTTTTTTTAAAAAAAAGCGCTTTTTTGCCCTGGCGGAGTCCCAGGGGGTAAGGTTATTCCTACCCTGACCCCTTTTCTTATTTTTTGGTTTTTTTTTGGACTTGGCTAAAGCTGAGTCTCAAGATGGCTGCTAACATTTCCTGGTTGAAGTGTTGGCAGCCAATCAGATATCACCACATGGACTGTCGGATCCTTGGAGGATCTGCGCCTCTAGATATACAAATTTGTTTTTCTTCTAATATTTGAAAAACTACAGAATGGATTTACACCAGAAAACAAAAAGCACTATTTCTGGAACAAGAGCTAGCTTTCCACCAAATTTGGTGTAATTCCGTCCAGCAGTTTGGGCTTTGTAGTCGTGTCTAAAATTCTATGGAAATTAACATGGGAAATGCACTTTTTTTGACCCCCCCCTTCATTTTTCTCGGCCCCCACTCGACGGCTCACCGCAAAACTTTCCATGCACAACTAAAATTGCTGGCGCACTTTTTTGGGAACATTTTGTGAAGATTCGTCAAACAGCACCAAAGATATAGGCAAGTCAAAAGATGCTTTTCCTATGGAAACATGGTCCTAACTATAACGAACTACTGGTGACCGCCAGTAGGCAATAAATATATACATATAACAATTATTATAAATGACTTCATCAATGTCATTATATTACTACACTGTTCATATCATGGATACCATCACTGAAGGTGGTCAATGACTCTGTGTCCTCGAGTTCTGTATCTCTCAGAGCAGAGATTGGCCTCATACAAGCTTTGATTGGATTGTGAAAGGTTCCTGAGAACACAACTCATTTTGGCACTGACTGAGGGGTACCATATAATGTGTTGCTCTTTTTTTAATTTTGCTCTTTCATGTAACTTCTGTTCCCCTAATTTATTTTACAATTGTAGCCAGCTAAACTAAAACTAAAGGATCACTGTACCAAAGCGGACTAAATGATATAGGTAACAACACCTCAGACATGCCATTTCCTCCAGATATTTCCAAAAATATCCTCAAATATTGCAAGCACTGAGTACTAACTACAGACTCTGTAAATCAAATCAATGATAAGCATCACAGTCTCAAATTGGACACTACTAAAAACATATCGACTCTTTTACACTAGTGACAAATCCTAGTGACATGCATTCTTTGCTTCTGCTTCTTTGTCTTGTGAAATATTAAAATTCCCAACAGATAAAACTAACCATCACTAGTTGCATACAGTAATGGAAATATTATGATCCAGTCTTCTGACATCCATCTTCATGAAAACACCACTTTGTTTCGGATCCATATGCTTTAAGTTCCTTTGGCATAGAGACAGCACCAAAAATACTATAAGCATGTTCAGTGATGATAATCAAATTCCCATCTCACTTCCTCCAATAGTCTGTGAAGATTGGTTATGAACTTCTCACCCTCAGTGTCTGAAACAATACACTTCAACAACAGCCTGAACCCCAGTAGTCAGGGACAACACCCAAAAACATTAACAATTCAAAGGTAAATGCCACAATCTCCCAGAACTGTTATTACCAGAGTGAAATGACACTATATAACTTTAAGAGAGAGTTATTCATGGGGGGAAAGACCTATGGGGAAGAGAAAGTATAGGACCATAGTTTTCCGTCACAGGAGGAACTTCCCCACAGAAGTACACATAATGGTCATGTGAGGTTAACTTCTAGGACTGGGTGGCTCCTTTAACGATAAGCATAGCAACATTAATATTATGATTTAGCCCAAAACAGTATAGTCAAAGACTAGTCAATGTTGGGCTTCTGCAGGTACCAGGAAATGCCCCAGGAGCCTGAAAGAATCAGCACTGTCAGAGCACTGCCTCGTGGTGCACGAATTAAGTATCTTTTTAGATAAGGTAACAAGTAAGAAAGTTCTTTGATTCTCTGGAAAGAGGAAAGACAGGGACATTGCACACTAAGGGGTCGATTCTGATTCGGGTCGGACAGCTCAAAAAGAGCCGTCCGGACGCTTACCTCCCGACCGACCCGTCCCGGGAGCCGGTCAGTCCTGCCGATCAAGTACGATGCGTGCATGTGCTGAAAACTCGACCGACACGAACTCGCCAAATAAATACTCAATTCACCCTACGACCCGGTCCCGTAAACGCAGAATCGACTCGCACGGGGCTAGGTCAGAGCTGTTTCCGGCCGGACAAGTACGATGCGCACTTCCTATGCGCCGAGCGAGTCGACACGTACGGCACGTCACAGCATCCGGAAAAGCTGCATGAAAGGAACGATTCCCGCCACAACACGATCCCCGGACACGAGACGTACAAGCCTGCAACTGGGACGAAACGAACCAACGACCAGTGCAGACGAGACGGTGTCGACATGAATCCCATCGCACAGGCCATACCGATCCTCTACATCCATGGACTGATCCGGAACAGACGCCAACGACGGAGACGGTAAGAGACACCCCCAAACAAACAGCCGACACGTACCAGTAAACCTGTGACAAACACCCAGGCCCCCCTTGCCCATCACCCCCACCCATAGGGGGCCTCTTGCCTGTCACCACTACCACCCCCACCCATAGGGGGCCCCTTGGCTGGGACTACTCTCACCCCCACCCATAGGGGGCCTCTTGCCTGTCACCACTCACACCCCCACCCATAGGGGGCCTCTTGGCTGGGACTACTCACACCCCCACCCATAGGGGGCCTCTTGCTGTCACCACTCACACCCCCACCCATAGGGGGCCTCTTGGCTGGGACTACTCACACCCCCACCCATAGGGGGCCTCTTGCCTGTCACCACTCACACCCCCACCCATATGGGGCCTCTTGGCTGGGACTACTCACACCCCCACCCATAGGGGGCCTCTTGCCTGTCACCACTCACACCCGCACCCATAGGGGGCCTCTTGGCTGGGACTACTCACACCCCCACCCATAGGGGGCCTCTTGCCTGTCACCACTTCCACCCCCACCCATAGGGGCCTCTTGGCTGGAACTACTCACACCCCCACCCATAGGGGGCCTCTTGCCTGTCACCACTCACACCCCCACCCATAGGGGGCCTCTTGGCTGGGACTACTCACACCCCCACCTATAGGGGGCCTCTTGCCTGTCACCACTTCCACCCCCACCCATAGGGGGCCTCTTGCCTGGGACTACTCACACCCCCACCCATAGGGGGCCTCTTGCCTGTCACCACTTCCACCCCCACCCATAGGGGCCTCTTGCCTGGGACTACTCACACCCCCACCCATAGGGGGCCTCTTGCCTGTCACCACTTCCACCCCCACCCATAGGGGCCTCTTGGCTGGGACTACTCACACCCCCACCCATAGGGGGCCTCTTGCCTGTCACCACCACCAATAGTGAACTGTGTGAGTACCACTACCAATGCCCACACACATAGGATGGGTGATGTGTAACACATACCCCATACCCCAACATAAGGACTACAAACCAAAGGATATCCACAACAACCTCATGACCACAACATGTAGTCTGTGTACAATACCCACCACAGTGAACATGACCATGTACACACAATGTAATTCACAACACGTGTCTGCAATACCATAGTGTGGCTAACACAAGCCAAGCCTCACATGAGCACTGCAGTAATGTCCTCAACACCCATCACTTGAGTGTACAAAAGGTAACTGTGTGGTACTAAACAGCAGCATATGTAGAGCACTGTGCTAATGGGGTCTCAACCCCCATCAGCACAGTGACATGAAGGTAAGTGTGGGGATCACACATGCAGCATATGTAGAGCACTGTGCCAATGGGGTCTCAACCCCCATCAGCACAGTGACATGAAGGTAAGTGTGGGGATCACACATGCAGCATATGTAGAGCACTGTGCCAATGGGGTCTCAACCCCCATCAGCACAGTGACATGAAGGTAAGTGTGGGGATCACACATGCAGCATATGTAGAGCACTGTGCCAATGGGGTCTCAACCCCCATCAGCACAGTGACATGAAGGTAAGTGTGGGGATCACACATGCAGCATATGTAGAGCACTGTGCCAATTGGTGTCTCAACCCCCATCAGCACAGTGACATGAAGGTAAGTGTGGGGATCACACATGCAGCATATATAGAGCACTGTGCCAATGGGGTCTCAACCCCCATCAGCACAGTGACATGAAGGTGAGTGTGGGGATCACACATGCAGCATATGTAGAGCACTGTGCCAATGGGGTCTCAACCCCCATCAGCACAGTGACATGAAGGTGAGTGTGGGGATCACACATGCAGCATATGTAGAGCACTGTGCCAATGGGGTCTCAACCCGCATCAGCACAGTGACATGAGGGGACTCCACTCCTGTGGAAGGAAAGCTGTGCCATATGTTGTCCATGCAGGCCACCAGCATGTCAGCAGTATACTTTGTCACACAGCTAACATATATCACACATTGGTGGCCCTGGTAACAGCAGCCTGGGCACGGGAGGGTCCCCTGAGTCAACTGCACAGAGTCAACACACATGTAGATGAAGTAGCACTGAGGACACAGATGAGTCCATCCACATAGATGCATACACTTGCATGTCCATTGGAGATGGCCACACAGTCAGTGAAATGGGCCAATTGAACCATGCTAAGGCCAACAGGTGTGCATGTGTGTAAGACACTGATGAGACATTGCTAACAAAAGATAGATAACACATTTCCAAAGACCAAAATCATGACCCCGTCGGATTGCTGCAAAGGATGACATGGATACACACCCCAACAGGACATACCCCCCATGGGCCACATGGTCTCCAGCACAGTGACACTACATTTCCCAGCCATGGAATACACCATCACTGGAGCAAGGGCATGTCAAGTATCAACAACATCATGTACATCTGAAGCAAAACCACTAGTGAACAAAAAGGAGCTTTTATTCAGCCGAGTTATTTGTGAAATGGAAAATCAAGAAGAAAAACATGAAGGCCTATGGCCAGTCCATAAACAGACCCAACAGGGTCAAGTGTCCAAATGCCACATTTGGCATGCCTGCACTGCCAACGGAAGGGGACATACCCCTGGGAGGGGCATACATAGAGGCCAGCCAGGCACCGCAGGTACAGGATCATGGGTCTACAGAAACAGGCAGGGAAGGGCTGGTGGGTGCAGGAGCGGCAGCTGCAGCGGAGGAGTCTGACAGGGTGGGTGCCGGCACGACTTGGGGGCACAAGTCAGGATCAGTGGGTGCCGGCACAACTGGGGGCACAAGTCAGGAGCAGTGGGTGCCGGCACAACTGGGGGCACAAGTCAGGATCAGTGGGTGCCGGCACAACTGGGGGCACAAGTCAGGATCAGTGGGTGCCGGCACAACTGGGGGCACAAGTCAGGAGCAGTGGGTGCCGGCACAACTGCAGTGGGCAGGTCAGAGGGAGTGGACACGGAACCCACTGCAGTGCCCAAGTCAGACCGGGAGGGCAGAGACTCCACTGCAGTGCCCATCCCCAGGGGAGCAGGAAGTGGATCCGGTGATGTGGGCAGGACGGAGGGGGAGGGCACGCCCTCCACAGCAGTGCCACACACAGGCTGAGTGGGGTGTGGGGTGCTGGAAGAGCAAGAGGCAGGTGGGGAAGGCCTGAGCATCTTGGGGATGCGGTAGCGGTGGGTGGGTGAACCTGGGGCAGGGTGTGGTGGTGGGACCTGTGGAGTGGGAGCCTGGGGGATGGCGGGTGGAGACTGTCTGGTGGAGTGTTGGGCCGGTGGTGGGGTCTTGCTCTTCCGTGTGCGGGGGGACCTGCAGCGTGGTGTCTCAGCCTGCCTGCACCTGGGGGAGGGTGTCTGGGGGCGAGGGACACCCCCTCTGTGTGGCCGGACCCCCTCTTCCCCTTGTGTGCTGGTGTGGATGGATCAGTGGGGAAGAGTCCGAGGTCGACCAGGAAGAGCCTCTTTGCAGCTGGGGATGCAGTTGAGGCAGTGGAAGGGGCCGTGGAAGGGGCTGTGGAGGGTGAGGCATCGGAGGACTGCGGAGTGCCTGTGGATGCATGTGTGTGTGTGTCTGACCCATCCACGGTGAGTGTATTTTCAGTCCCCTGAGTATGCGTGCGTGCATGTTTAGACTTTGGCTTGGGGGTGTGTGTAGTGCCTGGGTCTGTTGTGTGCAATGATGGTGCAGGTGTGTGTGTGAGTTGGACAGGTAGGGTGCTGGGAGTAGGGGATGGGGCAGGGGCAGGAGGGGGAGGGACTGCTGGAGGAGGGACACTGCTGCCGTCAGTGAGGAGGCCATGCCCTGACTGGTCCTCTGTAGGGCAGACATGGATGATGACATGCCCTCCATGTACGACACCAGCTGGTTCAACAGACCCGTGTGCACATGGAAGACACGCAGCATGGATGACTGCCCCACATGGATCTGCCGCAGCAGGTCGACAGACTCCTCACTCAGGGCTGCAGGGGACACAGGGGTAGGGGGTGCGGTGACTGACTGGAAGGAGACATGCCCATGAACACGGGCGCCTCCATGGACCTTAGATGTGGGAGCCATGGGGAGGGCAGTGATGGTGGGGGCGGGGACAACCTCAACAGGTGTTGGATGGTGGCTGCTGCCACCCGCCTCCACAAGGAAGTCCCCGTCACTGCTGCTGTGGTCCTCAGCTGCGGTGGTGTTTGCCGAGGAGCCCACAGACTCACTCCCTCGCCCTCCGTGCCACTGGGTCCCTCCGACTCCTCAAATTCCGACCCAGTCTGGCTCTCTGGCTCCCCTGGTCCGTGGAGCGGTCTCCCTCTGTGTCCGTGTCTGTATCTGCACAGGGAAATTAGAATGAAAACACATTAGTCATCTGCACTGACCACACACACCACAGAAAGTACAGCACATCAGTGGCCAAGTGCGGGCATCAATCAGTTGAACTTTGCTAGGAGTGCTCACACAGATTTGCATAGGCCAATGGTTAGTCTGAGAGTCGAGCATGGCATTCACATCCCTCCTGCCCTTGCACCCATCTGTCTTGCGCATGTAGGATCCCTACACCCCACTGCAGACACATGCACCACCTACCCATCACTTGACAAGACCTGAAAATACGTAGTGGTCTGTCAACATGCACACATCACATCTGCTGACAATGGACCTGTACATTTGCCTGGACGTAGGGATGGCCAGTGTTGCATCTGAGAGGCTGGGGCTGAGTACATGCACCAGACCTCCTGATCCCCGCAAGTCCTGCATACCTTGGCACAATGGAGTGCATGTTGCACATGACACACTCCTGCTGGATCACCCCTAGGTAGTGTAGTCCCATGGCTCAGCCATGCCTGTGAGATCATACATCACAGTCTCCAGTCACAGGGGGCAGGGCAGCCCCACAACAACTGTCACCACTGTGTCACATTCCCAGGACATGGGGCCTGCAAACTCTGTAGCTGACAACTACACATGACCATCCACAGTAACAACAGCGTCTGGATTCTGATGTGCCCACCCCAGATCCATTGGACGCATGAGAGACATGGGACAGGGCACTCTGAAGCTGAGCAACTCGCACTCTGCTGTGAATGACACCCAGCTGCTGGAACTACCCGGTTGCAGGCACCATTGTGCACGGTCAAGTCATCACATCCATACATGTCACAGAGGTATTGTCTCACATGGGCACATCTCAGATTGCATGCTGACCCCAAACCCATGTACTCACCAGTGGGCCTGACAACGGTGCCACAGCACAATGACACAGGGGCAGACACCTGAGGGAACTGTTCACCTGGCACAAAGTGCCAACCGAGACACGGGAGTGGGAGTACAGACTGTAGCATGCCCTGGACTAGCCATGACTGTCCTGCTCCACGTGGAACAGGTGATAGCCATGGACAGTAGGCAGGTGGCTGTGCATATGTGACACACTTGAGGTACATGCTCCAGAGGCCCCAACAGTTTACCCAACCAGCAGCATGGGTGTGTGCCGAATGCCCCAGGCACATGTGGTGAGCCCGAGCTGTCAATTGGCCACATGACAGGAGTACATGCAGATAAATACCAGGACCCTGGCATGTACTGTACAATGGTCCCACCCTTGAAGCACAACACTGAGTCCCCTGAAGCAATGCTGGCCCACATCCCATGCACCTTCACATGTAAGGGCACAGTTCCCACGTGACACTATGCCCAGACAGAAACAGCAACACCTGGCAAACAGATGAGAAGGGGGCAAGTCACCAGAGAGGGACATGGGTCCTGGACTAACTGAACAATGTACTCTTGAGGTGTTACCAGGCCAGAGGGGCACATAGCATGTCAGACACAGCACACAGTGCAGTCATGTACTCACCCCCTCCTTGCTGCTGTCTGGCCTTCAGCTGCCCATCCAGGTCCGGGAAGACCACCGCCAGGATCCGGAGCATGTGGGGGGTCAGGGTCCGGTGTCCGCCCCTCCTGCGTGGAGGCGACAGCTTCAGCTGGACCCGTGCGATCCTCCGGGTCCAGCCCCGAAGGTCCTGCCACCTCTTCTGGCAGTTGCGGATCCTGCACCTGTAGACCCCCACGGATCTCACCGCCCGGACGATGCTCCTCCAGATATCATGCTTCTTCTGGGCAGCAACCTGTGAGGATGACAAAGTGCAGAGGACATTACTACACTGGCAACATATTAGTGCAACACACAGGCAGTCACACATGTGGGCATCAGCAAGGCTAATGAGGTACACAGGTGGTGCAACTATGGTTGAGGGACCGGTGTCCAGCACTCACAGCTTTGAGACATGGCCTGGGAAGGGGACCTAGTGACAATACACCTTGCACTGCACTGCAACTGTGCAGTACATGTGGGTGCCCCATTTGTGGCAAGAGCAGTAGTCAGTGGGCAACCAAGCCACTGGTGTATACACTAATGCTGCTGCT
This sequence comes from Calotriton arnoldi, assembly GCA_963921515.1. NCBI lineage: Eukaryota > Metazoa > Chordata > Amphibia > Caudata > Salamandridae > Calotriton > Calotriton arnoldi. Next base: position 2,042,766 of record CAWUFW010000108.1, on the reverse strand, counting down.
GGTCAGACCAGTAGCACAATTAGCAAAGCAGTGGACAGCACACTCACCTGCTCCCCTGGTTTCCCATAGAGCTTGGTGTACTGCGGCAGGAGCCCGTCCAGCAGGGCCTGGTTCTCCTCCTCACTGAAGGCTGGGGCCCTCTCCACAGTACGTGCCATCATTGAAGCCAGAGGAAGCAGAGACAGCAGCAGTGATGATCTTGATGTGCTCCAGTAGCATGTGGTGCAGGCAAGTGGGTTCTCTGGGGGCCAGGCAGCCTTATATCTGTGCTGTGGAGGCATGTCTGCCCTGGGGTACAAAGGGATAGGTCCAAAAGCTTGCATCCTATGAATTTGGCCAATCCATGGGATAGCACGACTCGTACACGCCTTCAGCATCATTTAAAACATCACCTCCATGAAACACTGGCAATTGCAACAATGTTGTACGACTCCAACTGAATTTCCTGCACACGCCTCGTTCAAATTTCAGATCCGCGTCCATCACCATGACAGCTCATGGCCAATGAGGGTGCAGGGCCCGGCAAATGACTGTACTACGCGGATTTTGAATGGCAACACACACCCGTCTCCATCAGATTCAATGGGCAAGACGTGCGCGCGGCTCGGTCATGCACGACCGACGCGTCACACGCGTCCGTCGCCATTGCAATGTGTGTCCCTGACATGCGCGCGGCTCGGTCATGCACGACCGACGCGTCACACGCGTCCGTCGCCATTGCAATGTGTGTCCCTGACATGCGCGCGGCTCGGTCATGCACGACCGACGCGTCACACGCGTCCGTCGCCATTGCAATGTGTGTCCCTGACATGCGCGCTGCTCGGTCATGCACGACCGACGCGTCACACGCGTCCGTCGCCATTGCAATGTGTGTCCCTGACATGCGCGCGGCTCGGTCATGCATGACCGACGCGTCTCACGCGTCCGTCGCCATTGCAATGTGTGTCCCTGACATGCGCGCGGCTCGGTCATGCACGACCGACGCGTCACACGTGTCCGTCGCCATTGCAATGTGTGTCCCTGACATGCGCGCGGCTCGGTCATGCACGACCGACGCGTCACACGCGTCCGTCGCCATTGCAATTTGTGTCCCTGACATGCGCGCGGCTCGGTCATGCACGACCGACGCGTCACACGCGTCCATCGCCATTGCAATGTGTGTCCCTGACATGCGCGCGGCTCGGTCATGCACGACCGACGCGTCACACGCGTCCGTCGCCATTGCAATGTGTGTCCCTGACATGCGCGCGGCTCGGTCATGCACGACCGACGCGTCACACGCGTCCGTCGCCATTGCAATGTGTGTCCCTGACATGCGCGCGGCTCGGTCATACACGACCGACGCGTCACACGCGCCCGTCGCCATTGCAATGTGTGTCCCTGACATGCGCGCGGCTCGGTCATGCACGAACGACGCGTCACACGCGTCCGTCGCCATTGCAATGTGTGTCCCTGACATGCGCGCGGCTCGGTCATGCACGACCGACGCGTCACACGCGTCCGTCGCCATTGCAATGTGTGTCCCTGACATGCGCGCGGCTCGGTCATGCACGACCGACGCGTCACACGCGTCCGTCGCCATTGCAATGTGTGTCCCTGACATGCGCGCGGCTCGGTCATACACGACCGACGCGTCACACGCGTCCGTCGCCATTGCAATGTGTGTCCCTGACATGCGCGCGGCTCGGTCATGCACGACCGACGCGTCACACGCGTCCGTCGCCATTGCAATGTGTGTCCCTGACATGCGCGCGGCTCGGTCATGCACGACCGACGCGTCACACGCGTCCGTCGCCATTGCAATGTGTGTCCCTGACATGCGCGCGGCTCGGTCATACACGACCGACGCGTCACACGCGTCCGTCGCCATTGCAATGTGTGTCCCTGACATGTGCGCGGCTCGGTCATGCACGACCGACGCGTCACACGCGTCCGTCGCCATTGCAATGTGTGTCCCTGACATGCGCGCGGCTCGGTCATACACGACCGACGCGTCACACGCGTCCGTCGCCATTGCAATGTGTGTCCCTGACATGCGCGCGGCTCGGTCATACACGACCGACGCGTCACACGCGTCCGTCGCCATTGTATACGCGTCCGTCGCCATTGTAATGTATGTCCCTGACATGCGCACGGCTCGGTCCGAACAAGTTATTTGGGTTTTGGGGACATTGAACGTGTCGGTCAGCCTTGCTGTCAATTCCTGACAGATGACATCCTCTGTCACTAGCTAGGGACTATGGGGCACACCAATGGCACCACTGCCTGTGCCACAGTGTGTCCCCAGTCATGTATGGCTGCCTCTTATGTGTGTGTCTGGGGGCACAGGATGTGTTTGGTCGTGTGCCACTTGTTGACAAGCACTCCCAGGCTGGACCCGGATGTGGGTGGACACATACATGTGTGGTGTGCCCATTGCCATAGGGGGTGCAGCAATGCAGTACAGGACATTGGCAATGGACACAGTCCCAGCCAGGATGTGCGTGTGTGTCGTGTCACATGTACCCTGTCTCATCAGTGTTAGTAGCTTCAACGCAGGGTGAACCAGTGTCGACATTGTGATGTCCATACACTATCTGTGTGCATGTGGTGTGATCCAATGTGAGCTGATCCACACATCACATTGGTTTGTACATGCACAGTGTTGTTGTGTGGGGGTGGCACAGACACCTACATATGTCCACTTGTGGCGACAGGGCACATGGACTGTGGCTAACATGCTTGTTGTGTGTAATGTCAACGATACATCACATCATGCCTGTGTAACTGTCAGTCAGGGAGCTGTGATGTGGAGAAAATATCTGTCCTCACTAGTCACTGTGGGCTTTGTGTGGTAGGTGGCAACAGGGCAGATGTACTGTGCTAGGGCCCATTGCTTTGTCATGGCACAACAGGGGCCCTGTCATGTGCACATCTTGGGCTTCAATGTGCGTTGATGCCATGTATGGGACATTAGTGTCTGTAACCTGTGGCAACCACCTCAGCTCATTGTGTTATGTGTTTGTTTATGATGGGCTGTGTTGCTGTGGCTTTGTGACATTGCTGGAGGGTGTGCCTTCATCCTTTGTTTCTGTCTGTACTGCAGGGCCCCAAATGTACCTAGGCCATTCCCGGACCTGGCAACGATGGTGGAACGTGAGTCCATCAGAAAGTACCGTTTCACCAGGGCAGTGATTGGGGAGTTGGCAGGGCAGTTGGGCCCACACCTGCAACCTGGCCGGCCATACCCGACGGCACTGACCCCCAAGGTGAAGGTGATGGCAGCCCTTCATTTCTTTGCGACGGGTACCTTCCAGTACACTGTGTCTTCTGGTGGAGGGATGTCGCAGACAATGTTCAGTCGGGTGCTTCGGGATGTGTTGGAGGCCATGTTACATTTCCTGGACCTGTACATCTATTTCCCCACACCCCAACGACTTGCAGACATAAAGGGTGACTTCTATGCCCTGGGGAGGATGCCAAATGTCATAGGCTCCATTGACGGGACACATGTGGCTTTGGTGCCACCACAGGCACATGAGCTGCCATACAGGAACCGCAAGCATTTCCACTCCATCAATGCTCTGGTGGTTTGTTTGGCGGACATGACAATCTCCCATGTGTGTGCCCGTTTCCCTGGGTCTGTGCATGATGCCTATGTGATGAGGAGTAGTCGTGTCCCTAGACTGATGTCACGGATGCAGAATCTACGTGCCTGGCTTGTTGGTGTGTACTGACTTTTCCTCATTGTGTGTGCCTGCCAATTGTGTGCTACCTGTTTTTCTCCAACTCCTCTAATGTGCATGTGTCTGTATGTAGGTGACTCTGGATATCCCAACATGCCATGGTTGCTGACACCCCTGAGGAACCCTGTGACACCAGCCGAGATGCGCTACAACCAGGCACATGGTCATACCAGGAGGGTGATAGAGCGGACATTTGGACTCCTGAAGAGCCGCTTCAGGTGTTTAGACAAGACAGGAGGTGCCCTCCCGTATGCCCCTGCTAAGGTGTGCCGGATCATCATCGTAGCATGCATGCTGCACAATCTGGCAGTGCGAAGGGAGTTGCCCTCATCCAGGATGACAATGACCAACACCCGCCACCTGTGGAGGATCCTGGCCTGGGCCAGGATGCCAGTAGCGATGATGAGGCTGCGGAGGATGTCCGCACACAGCTCATCAACAACTTCTTCTCCTGAATGTGAGTATACAGTGATGTGTTGTAAATGTGTTGTGTGTGCATGTTTTGTGTGTGTGGTGCACCTTGCGTGTGGCTGTGTGCTACTTGTGTGGATGCCTGCAGTGATGTGTCCATCCAGTTTACCTGTACTCCCCACCAGTTGTGTGATGATTAGTATTTTGGGGTGGTGTAGTCTGTGATTTGTGTTTGCCATGTGTGTTGCAGTTGTATGGCATCATGCAGTGTTAACAATTGTGTTTCTGTCTGTCCTTCACAGGGTACTGTGGCTGTTGTTTGGTGTACAGAGACCCCTGATGCCCATGCTCCACTGCTAGGATGGAGTCGTTAGTGTCCCGACGAGTGATGTGCCAGGCACCCCAGGACTTCCGTAGTTATCCACTTGGTGACCGTGTGCCCACTGTCAGGTGTTGCTAGCTTGCATGTGTGTAATAAGGGACATGTGGCAATTGCCTGACAATAAACTGTGCTGCACCTTCTGATGTGTGTTGCTTGTGCCTACACATCAGACTGACGTTGACGTACTGCACTTGTGGGCCTGTCACCACTGACTCAGGTTGGCTGTGTAGTTTGTGCATACCACAGGCTTGCTTGTCAACATTGATGTTGGCAATGAATTGGTTGGACGTGGTGGGCATGTGTAAAGTAGACCTGGTGGTGTGTCTCCCACATATGTGGCACATTGGCCTGACTGACATGACAGTGTACTCATCACAGTACAGGTTTGCATGCACAGTGTTCTTCAGCACATCCAGATCTACATGCCACTGGCAACCTCTCAATCACCACAGAGTCACGTCTTGTGTTTAGGTGAATTTATTAGCACATAAGTGGGGATGGTGCTCAGGATTGGGAGTGTTGTCCGTTGGCTTTAGAATCCAAAGTTCACAGATAACAAGTTAGGAGTGTTGGTAGATGAAATGTCTAGAGTACAGTCCACAGTCATTAAGCACATTGTTCCAACTCAGACCCTCCATGTCATGTGGGGGAGTACGATGTCGTACAACAAGGTGAACGGTTTGCACACAAAGGTCACTGTCCAGAACAGGTGTTGGTTTCCTGGGGGATGTGCATGGGCATCTTCGTCTCACTTGTTCCTCACCGGACGACCCCTCTTCTTCTTCTCAGGGGAGCCTCACCTGCAGGCTGCTGCCATGCACGGGGGCTTCCACCAGACCCCTCTCACTCCCTGTGGCAGTGGCAGATGTTGTTGCCCGAGATGTAGTCGTCGCACAGGGAGGTGGGCTCAAGTTGGTGCTGATCTGGCGGAGGCAGGTCAACATTTCCCGGTGCACCACTGCTATATCTTCCATGGTATCCCACTTGGACTCCATATTTGACAGGTGTGTTTCAACACGGGACATGTGGGAGTCCAAGCGGGCATGGTGGGCAGCCTGCTGTTCTTTGATGTCCGTGAGGATCCCCACTACCTGGCTGAACCCTCCAGTGCTCTCCTGGTACGCACCCATGATGCGTTCCAGGTGGGTGTCATCCTGCAGACCCGCACCCTCAGTGGAGCCTCTGCTCGGCCTCCCACCCCTCCCACCACCCCTCACCACACGGCCAGCACCTGTGGTGTTCCGCACAGGTGTCACAGGGGACCTTGGATGTTGTTGCTGTTGTCAGGTGCCCTGGTGCCCTGTGACTCTGTGCCGTCTGATGGTTCGGTGGGTCTGTCCGTGTTGGCAGGGGTGGCTTGCGGTGTATCAGCAGTTGCAGGGGTGGTTTCAAGGGGGGCAGGTGAATGTTGCCGAGGGGCTGCATGAGGGCCGAGACCGGAGGGGCCAGCTTGGGTGTCGTCCGACGAGGTGTGAGACTGTGCACCACCAGAGCCAGGTGGGTCCACCGGAGCCTGGGACTGGGACTCTTCCTCGTCTGTGGTTGAGTCCACATCTGCCCCTGTGTTTGGAAGGAAGACACAATGTTAGTGATGTATTCATGGACATCAATGGTTCATACACATGACATTGGCCACTGTGGTTGGTGTTGCATGCCTGTCCATTGCATCATCCTACTTTGTCACTGCAGGAGATTTCCATTAGTGTGGTGCATTCACCTGACACCCTGAGGCACTTTGGTTGTCAAGTCTAGCTGTCTGCCTGCCTGGCATCTTAATTGCACGCTGGATTGTACTGTGCCATTCCTGCACTGGTGCTGACACATGCCTGACACAGGTGTTTCATCCCTGTCAACATTTGTGCTTTGACGCTGGCATCCTTGCAAAGGCACCTAGTTTGGGATCTCTGTTTGGGGCATGTGTGATGCCAGTTTGTGTCAGTCAATGTGCATCACATTAGTGTGTCTGCACAACCTGGTCACAGTCCAGCATGCCCGGGTTGTCCTGATGTTCTCTTCTGTGTTGTCTGTGTCCCCAGTCCACATCCCATTTCACACAGGTGATGGTGTCACTGTTGCTAATGGAGTTGTGTGTGAGTTTTGTGTTTGCACACATGCTTTGTGATGTCAATGTCCTCCATGGTGATATGGACAGTTCGCTGCGGCTGTCTTTCTTTACTAGAGTCGTGACCAGAGGTGTGTGTTCGGTTGCTTCAGCTGTGACTTGCATGCCTGCTCCAGTGCAGCCCATGTTAGTCCTTGTGTCCCCAGTGTCCATGTCAGTGAGTGCTGTGTGGTGTGGATGATGCCTACAATACTGGACAATGTCTGCGTTTCATGTGGCTGACAACGGGTGTTTGAGTGTATGTCAGCATGCTACAGTGTGAGGGATGTTGGTAGGTCCATTGTAGTCAGTCAGGTGTCCCCTGTCACTGCTGTGTATGTGAGTTGCTGTGTGTTTGGATCTCTGTGGTAGGTCTGCATTTCTGCACTTGTCAACTACAATCCGCGCCTACCTGTCCAGGCCAGAGGGGGTCCCTGGGACACTGCATCCCCGGAAGTTGAGTGCAAAGGTACATTTGCAATAGCTGGCAGTGTGACTGTGATTGGGTTGGTCGATGCGTGTGTGTGACTAGCAGCCTACTCATACATTGTATCCATGTGTCAGCCATCTTGCCCTGCTCTTTGGTTTGGCAGTGTGTGTTCCCAGGGCTGCTGTTAGTTTTTGCTGGATAGATGTGATTTGCAGCTGCCTCATTGGTTTTCTGTGTCATTGCAGTACCTCCTCCTCCCCCAGGGGCCAGGCAATTCACACAGAGACATGCTTCAATGTCGGTGAGTGTGGGTTGATGTTGAGGTTGTGAGTCAGTGGTGTAGTGGTGGTTGTACACAAGTGGCAACAGTCCCTGTACGTCACACAGCAGTAGCCAGTATGGTGGGTCTTGGGTGTTGTTTGCATGAAGTGTGGGTAAATGCCTTCTCCCAGGTGAGTTGTGTGGAGTTTGTGTTGAGGGGTGTGTGACAGCACATGGTGGTGGGCATGGTCAGAGCTGGCAGTGCTTCTCCCTCCATGGCCAGATGGGCCACTATTGTGTATGCTTCCCTTGCAGGGAGTGGCAGTTGACTTTCAGGATGTCAGGCATCAGGGTCCTGCATTTGGTATGTGCACATAGCCCATCAGGGCCTTGTGCTCCCCACAGCAGGACCCAGTGTCAGCCATCTTGAGGGTACATTTCCACTGCCTGTGAGGTGCGCATGGTTCGAAGTGGTGTTGTTGGTCCATTTGTGAGGGGGCTATTGGCTGTGACTACAACTCCCATCATGCTTTTGGCTACACTGACTTCCCCAACATCCCCGAGCTTCCTTCCTGTGGGTCAGGTTCCCTGTGAGGTGGTGTGACAGTGGTGGCAGACTGTGTGGCAGTGTCTGTTGGGGTTTTGTGGCACTGAGTTGCTCTGATTTTTGCTAGGTTTGTACACGTGATGACATAGTTCAATGTTGGTATGAGATAGCAGGTGTTGTGTTGCTGTGCCAGGCATATGGCTGTAGGGATGACTTTGTTTGTGTTACTGTGGCTTTGTTGACGGAAGTTGTTTTGCCTGTGCCCTTGACGGTGACATGTGTACATGGCCCCACAATCTTGAGTCTCTTATTTGTGTACTCACCAGGCTCTGGGATGTCAGTCAGACCATGTATGCTCTCCGGTGGTAAGATGGCCTGCACCTTCTCCTCCCAGGACTGGAAGTAAACGGGTTTGGCAGGGGGGCCGCTGCCGGTGTGCTTGCTGAGCTTATGGTCCTTCTCCAGCAGCTTCTTGACCCTCCTGCGCATGTCATACCACCTGTTCTGGCAGTCGTCCTTTGTGCGCAAACAAGGTGTTTGTGCGTTCACCTTGTTGACGATTCTCTCCCACATCTTGGCCTTCTGGGACATGGGGATCTTCTGTACCAATGTGCCAAACAAATGTGGCTCTACTCTGATGATTTCATCTACCAACACTGTCAACTCACTATCTGTGAACTTTGGATTCTTCTTGGGGGGCATGGTGGTGGTGGTGGTGGTGTCGAGGGTGGTGGGTTGGTGGTGGTGGTGGTGGTTGTGGTGAGGGGGGTGGATGTGGGAGTTGGGGTAGTGGTGTTGGGGTGGGGGTGGTAGTGGTGAGGGGGTGGATGGGGGAGTTGTGGTAGTGGTGTTGGGGGGTGGGGGGTGGTGGTGGTGGTGGTGGTGGTAGTAGTGGTGAGTGGGGTGGATGGGGGGTTGGGGTACTGGTGTTGGGGGTGGTGGTGGTGGTGGTGGTAGTGGTGAGGGGGGTGGATGGGGGAGTTGTGGTTGTGGTGTTGGGGGATGGGGGGTGGGTTGGTGATGGTGAGGGGTGAGTGGATGGGGGTTTGGGGTAGTGGGGGTGGTGTTGGTGGTGAGGGTGGGGTGGATGGGGGGTTTGGGGTGGTGGTGGGGTGGTGGTGGTGGTGATTGGTGTGTGTGTGTGTGAGGGTGCAAGTGAGGTTTGTGGGTGTGTGTGTGTGAATGCTGTTGGTGAGATGGCAATGGTGTGTGTCAGCAGAGTTGTGTGTGTGGAGGTTCTCAGGAAATGGCAATGGCTCATGGGAGTGATTGGTGGCCTTTAAATATGTTGAGTTGTGGGTGTGTCTCTCTTAATTGATTTTATTTTTTTTAATATATTTTCGTTGTCAGTGCTTGTTTGGTCCTTTTTTTGTGTTTGGTCAGCTGTTGTTTGTGTGTGTGTACGAGATGTTCTTCTGACCGTGCCGGACGCTGCTGGTGAGTCGTACAGGCTTCTCCGAGCCTTTCACGCTGTTGTTATGCTGTGTTGTGTATGTCGTGTGCGACTCGGTCAATGGGCGTTCGACTCGGTCGTGGGCGTTCGTTTCGCTCGCGGGAGTTCGAGTCGGTCGCGGGCGGAGTCCGTTGGTTTGAGTGTTTGTATCGTGTGCGTGTCGGTCGTGCGGCTTGTGCTCCATGCGAGTCGTTCTTGTTTCCCACGTATGGCATCGTACTTTGCAACGCGTACGTCACGGGTACGTGTCGCTCGGCTCCGTTCCGGGTACGTGTCGGACGGTACTGCTCGAGGGCTTTTTCCGGCCGGAGGCTATTTTTCCGTACGGCTCCGTCGTCCGGTTCATATTCGGGAGAGTCGGTTGGAATTCACAGGCTTTCCATCGTACTGCGCGGGTCGTACGGCGGCGAGACGTGTCGGTCGGTACTTTATCCCGGGACGTGTCGGTCGGTTCACTTTACAAACGGAATCGGCCCCTATGAGGGAGAAACCTAACTAAAATGGCGAGGGACATAAATCCGGTAATTAAACAGGAGCGGTAGCCCTACAACAATTTAAAAGCGGCCAGATACAAATTTCTCATTGCTAACTTATTTTATAAAGACCCAGAACCAATGTACATGGTCCCCAGAACCAATATACATGGTCTCCTACCTCAGCTGGCTTGACTCAGATTTGAGGGGCATATTTACTATGAAGTAACAAAGTGCAGCGTTAGCCTTCCTGGCTTAACGCCGCACTCCGCCACTTCTGAAACGCAGGGCTGCACCATATTTACAACAATATGGTGCAGCCCTACGTTTCCCCCTGCGCTGGGTCTAAATTTACCAGCCTAGCACCAACAAAGACACCCTTGTACCATATTGCAAGGGTGTCTGCGTTGAGGGGAAGATTGTTTATGTGCAGGAAGGTCTCCCTTCCTGCACATAAACAATCTTTAAATTCGTTTTGTAACTTCTATGTGTGCTTCTTAATGCAGCACACATAGAAATTGCAAAACGTCATTTTAAAAAAAATGATTGTTTATGTGCAGGGAGGGACACCTTCCTGCACATAAACAATCCATGGTATTTTGCTGTTTCTATATGTGCTGCACAACGTAGCACACATGGAAACAGCAAAAACAAGGAGAAATTAAAAATGTCTCCTCGTTTCGCCAGGGAAGACCTGGTCTTAATTTTGGCGCTGCCTCCTATTTACACCTCCCTTGTAAATAGGGAGCAGCATCAAAATCAATAGGTGTTGCGGTGGAATGCCCACCGCAAAACCCATTGCCCGCCCCCTTCACGCTAAGTGCAGCATGAAAGGGGGCCTTATTAACAAGGCAGCGTTAAGCCACATTAAGTGGCTTAACACTGCCTTGTAAACAAGGCGAAGCCCCTATCGCCACTACAACATCCTGAAAAGTGACGTTGTGGTGGCAATAGGGGCTTGTAAATATGCCCCTTGGTTCAGCCATCCACCTTACATTTATTAGATGTCATGGTGCACCAAGGCTGCAATATTATCCACCATTAGCCTCCCTCTGTACCACCTCTGGGTTGAGCTGACAAATGCAACAAACAAACATATGAAAAATAATATACCCGGAAAATGTTCTTGAACACATCATAGATAAATGTATGTGCTCACCCGACAAGATCCAGTCATGAATGCATTTCTTTTACATAACAACCCATAAAACCCTGTAAAAAGAATAAAATAGATTTATATACGTTAGCACAAACGTTCATTCAATTATTTATATGATGATGAGTTAAAATCCACACAATAAAAAACAGTTTCCAAAACCTACTGGCTGAGCTTAGGGCCACATATGCTAACATTTCCGTTTGCGATTTTCTAATAGTGAATTTTTGCAATTCGCTATTAGGAAATCGCAAACAGCTATGTACAACAGTGGGTCGCAATTGACCTACCGTATTAATATTCATGAGAAGATCGCAATTTGTGACCCATTGGGTAATCGCTAAAAACACAGGGATGGTGGCCTGCTGGGGACAGCAGACCATCATGTCTGTTGTCTTTTGAATAAAGCAATGTTTTCTTCTGGAAATGCAGCCTGTTTTCCTTAAAGGAAAACAGGGTGCGTTTCAAAAATAAAAAATAAAAGTTTTCTTTTCATTTTTTAAGAGTGCTCTTAAAAAACGTTTTCGCATACATTCACAAAGGGAAAGGGGTTCCTTGACACCCCTTCACATTTGAGAATGAGTTACCACCAAATTGAATTTGGTGGTAAAAAGCTAATGTTTTGCCACTGCATTTCTGTCGCAAAATATTGATACATACCACTGCAAATTGCTGTTAGGAAGGGATGCCCTTCACAAGCCCCTTCCTAATACCAAATCACTAACCTATTTTGCGATCGGTAATAGGTTACTGAATCGCAAAATAGGATTTGGTATATGGAAAAAGGCTTTTTACTGGTCGCAAATGGCCCGATTCTGTGAATCGGGCCATTTTTTAATGAGAAAAAGCTACGTACATATGGCCCTTAGCTCGGGAGGATTTATCAACAATGCCAAAGTCCATTAGCAGGGGCGATGATTGTAACAGATGGGAAGGATAGAAGGCATTTAAAAAAGCCAGGCTCACTTAAGGATAATGAAGAGACATTACCACAGTCCAAAATGTCTGCTCTCTAAAGTGAGGCATTTTAACATTGTTCATTATTTCATCCTAGAGCAGGGAAAACCACACAACCATCATGCTTACCAGCAAAGCCCATGGTTGGGCTCTTGAGCTGTGGCAGGAAATTCCTGGACATCATAATGTGTTTTTTACCATTGTCGGTCTGATGAGATTTTTATACGGGGATACCCAAAGGTGTTCACTATTTTACAGAAAGAAACACACAATAGGTATTTTGTACCACACACAGCAACTACCGATGGCATTTATTCAGTGCCGTAAATATCTTGGGGCTTACTTACAAGCCCCTTGCGCCACTTTTGCGTAATTTTTAACATGGGAAAAGTGACGTACGGGTGGCTCAAGGGGCTTGTAAATAAGCCCCCTTGTCCTTTCCTGGCCCTCTTGGGATTATGGATTTAAAGGTTTCTTTTGTAGAATAGGGCACAGAGTGCTCTGATAGGAAAATATAATTCAATAATTTGGGGAATATCAATACTTGATAGAATGACATTATACCATTCCTCGTTGGACCTACAAGGAGATTGTTCTATTCCTTAAAAGTATTATAAGCCAATTTTAAACCAAAGCCAGTCATTGAACTTGGAAATAGATTTACCAAGGTAGTATATACGTATATAGATGTAAAATGGAGCATAGTTGGTAGTTATTTGTTGATCTCTAAAATAATTTTATCATTATGTATACCCTTTGAGCCCCTCATTGTAGGTTGAAATTTCTGCTCTGAGACATGATCCAGGTGCAAGGATGGTGGCACTTACACTTTGAGCCATTGTAGAATAAATTGCTTGCACACAATCTAAATTTAGCCTTCATATTTGTAGACTTGTCCTCTGGTACTAAAGCATGTGTTTCAGAATCCAGTGTTCCAGGGTAACATTGACTTAGGAGCTGACTTGCAATCACAGTGGGGTGTAACCAATTTTACAATATGTTTTATGCTTTTAGGCGGAAAGTACTTGCACTGCAACACTAAATGGCAGCCCAAAGGTGGCAAAACCAATCCAAAATAAAATAAAAGGCGTTGTTACTTACACTGGTTAAAAGTGTAAGATGATAAAGGTTAAATCTTCTGAGTTTTCATCTCAAGAGGAGAACATGTAATATTACCTTCGCCTATTTCAAGCTGCAGGACTCAGAATGGGGAACTAACCTTGCACTAGGAAAAGAATTATGCCCATGTTATATTTATTCCCTTAAACACTGTTACCTCCCAGGATCACCGTGGGTCCTGGTTAGGCCTGGGCGGAGTTCTTGGAGTATGCGTGAACAAGGGCGTGGAAGCCCGAAACGCGTCTGGCTGTGATTTTAGGCATCTTGTCGCTGCTCTGCTCACTGCACCTTCATTAAAGGAATTTGAATCCACCTGAGAGGCTTTCCCGTATGGGGGCAACACTTTTTCTGGATTTAATACGGCTGGCCCGGTCGTGAAACTGCCCGCCGCGGAAGTGCCGATCTGTGGACCACGAGTGCGTGGTACCTGGGACTGGTGGTTTTCCTGATGAAGGCTTCAGGTATTGGCAGGGAGCAGGTTGGTGACATTAATGCCATCCCACTGTGGTAATAATTTGTGCACGAGACTGGGAGCAACATCGAGACCCACTGGGGTTTTATTTTGTTTTGCAGAACTACAAGCACCAGAATGCTCGGAGGCCCGTAGGCGCGAGGCATCTTTGAAAGAAAAACATGTGACTGCAGTCCTTGGTGTTGACTCTTTGCCTAGCCTGTGAACAAGGGCGTGGAAGCCCGAAAGGCGTCTGGCTGTGATTTTAGGTATCTTGTCGCTGCTTTGCTCGCTGCACCTTCATTAAAGGAATTTGAATCCACCTGAGAGGCTTTTCCGTATTGGGGCAACCCTTTTTCTGGATTAAATAAGGCTGGCCCAGTCGTGGAACTGCCCGCCGCGGAAGTGCGGATCTGTGGACCACGAGTGCGTGGTACCTGGCACTGGTGGTTTTCCTGATGAAGGCTACAGGTATTGGCAGGGAGCAGGTTGGTGACATTAATGCCAACCCACTATGGTAATAATTTGTGCACGAGACTGGGAGCAACATCGAGAACCACTGGGGTTTTATTTTGTTTTGCAGCACTACAAGCACCAGAATGCTCAGAGGCCCATTGGGGCGAGGCATCTTTGAAAGAAAAACATGTGACTGCAGTCCTCGCTGTTGACTCTTTGCCTAGCCTGTGAACAAGGGCGTGGAATCCCAAAACGCGTCTGGCTGTGATTTTAGGCATCTTGTCGCTGCTTTGCTCGCTGCACCTTCATTAAAGGAATTTGAATCCACCTGAGAGGCTTTTCCTTATGGGGGCAACCCTTTTTCTGGATTTAATATGGCTGGCCCGGTCGTGGAACTGCCCACCGCGGAAGTGCAGATCTGTGGACCACAAGTGCAAGGTACCTGGGACTGGTTGTTTTCCTGATGAAGGCTACAGGTATTGGCAGGGAGCAGGTTGGTGACATTAATACCAACCCACTGTGGTAATAACTTGTGCACGAGACTGGGAGCAACATCGAGAACCACTGGGGTTTTATTTTGTTTTGCAGCACTACAAGCACCAGAATGCTCAGAGGCCCGTTGGGGAGAGGCATCTTTGAAAGAAAAACATGTGACTGCAGTCCTCGCTGTTGACTCTTTGCCTAGCCTGTGAACAAGGGCGTGGAAGCCCGAAACGCGACTGGCTGTGATTTTAGGCATCTTGTCGCTGCTCTGCTCGCTGCACCTTCATTAAAGGAATTTTAACCCACCTGAGAGGCTTTTCCGTATGGGGGCAACCCTTTTTCTGGATTTAATACGGCTGGCCCGGTCATGGAACTGCCCACTGCGGAAGTGCGAAACTGCGGACCATGAGTGCGTGGTACCTGGAACTGGTGGTTTTCCTGCTGAAGGCTTCAGGTATTGGCAGGGAGCAGGTTGGTGACATTAATGCCATCCCACTGTGGTAATAATTTGTGCACGAGACTGGGAGCAACATCGAGACCCACTGGGGTTTTATTTTGTTTTGCAGCACTACAAGCACCAGAATGCTCGGAGGCCCGTTGGGGCGAGGCATCTTTGAAAGAAAAACATGTGACTGCAGTCCTCGCTGTTGACTCTTTGCCTAGCATGTGAACAAGGGCGTGGAAGCCCGAAACGTGCCTGGCTGTGATTTTAGGCATCCTGTTGCTGCTTTGCTCGCTGCACCTTCATTAAAGGAATTTGAATCCACCTGAGAGGCTTTTCCGTATGGGGGCAACCCTTTTTCTGGATTTAATACGGCTGGCCCGGTCATGGAACTGCCCGCCGCGGAAGTGCGAAACTGCGGACCATGAGTGCGTGGTACCTGGAACTGGTGGTTTTCCTGCTGAAGGCTTCAGGTATTGGCAGGGAGCAGGTTGGTGACATTAATGCCATCCCACTGTGGTAATAATTTGTGCACGAGACTGGGAGCAACATCGAGACCCACTGGGGTTTTATCTTGTTTTGCAGCACTACAAGCACCAGAATGCTCGGAGGCCCGTTGGGGCGAGGCATCTTTGAAAGAAAAACATGTGACTGCAGTCCTTGCTGTTGACTCTTTGCCTAGCCTGTGAACAAGGGTGTGGAAGCCCAAAACGCGTCTGGCTGTGATTTTAGGCATCTTGTCGCTGCTTTGCTCGCTGCACCTTCATTAAAGGAATTTGAATCCGCCTGAGAGGCTTTTTCGTATGGGGGCAACCCTTTTTCTGGATTTAATACGGCTGGCCCAGTTGTGGAACTGCCCACCGCGGAAGTGCGGATCTGTGTACCACGAGTGCCTGGTACCTGGCACTGGTGGTTTTCCTGATGAAGGCTACAGGTATTGGCAGGGAGCAGGTTGGTGACATTAATGCCAACCCACTGTGGTAATAATTTGTGCACGAGACTGGGAGCAACATCGAGAACCACTGGGGTTTTATTTTGTTTTGCAGCACTACAAGAACCAGAATGCTCGGAGGTCCATTGGGGCGAGGCATCTTTGAAAGAAAAACATGTGACTGCAGTCCTCGCTGTTGACTCTTTGCCTAGCCTGTGAACAAGGGCGTGGAAGCCCAAAACGCGTCTGGCTGTGATTTTAGGCATCTTGTCGCTGCTTTGCTCGCTGCACCTTCATTAAAGGAATTTGAATCCACCTGAGAGGCTTTTCCGTATGGGGGCAACCCTTTTTCTGGATTTAATATGGCTGGCCCGGTCGTGGAACTGCCCGCCGCGGAAGTGCGGATCTGTGGACCGGGAGTGCGTGGAACCTGGTACTGGTGGTTTTCCTGATGAAGGCTACAGGTTTTAGCAGGGAGCAGGTTGGTGACATTACTGCCAACCCACTGTGGTAATAATCTGTGCACGAGACTGGGAGCAACATCGAGACCCACTGGGGTTTTATTTTGTTTTGCAGCACTACGAGCACCAGAATGCTCGGAGGCCTGTTGGGGCGAGGCATCTTTGAAAGGAAAACATGTGACTGCAGTCCTCGCTGTTGACTCTTTGCCTAGCCTGTGAACAAGGGCGTGGAAGCCAGAAACGCGTCTGGCTGTGATTTTAGGCATCTTGTCGCTGCTCTGCTCGCTGCACCTTCATTAAAGGAATTTGAATCCACCTGAGAAGCTTTTCTGTATGGGGGCAACCCTTTTTCTGGATTTAATATGGCTGGCCCGGTCGTGGAACTGCCCACCGCAGAAGTGCGGATCTGTGGACCACGAGTGCGTGATATCTGGCACTGGTGGTTTTCCTGCTGAAGGCTACAGGTATGGGCAGGGAGCAGGTTGGTGACATTAATGCCAACCCACTGTGGTAATAATTTGTGCACGAGACTGGGAGCAACATCGAGAACCACTGGGGTTTTATTTTGTTTTGAAGCACTACAAGCACCAGAATGCTTGGAGGCCCATTGGGGCGAGGCATCTTCGAAAGAAAAACATGTGACTGCAGTCCTCGCAGTTGACTCTTTGCCTAGCCTGTGAACAAGGGCGTGGAAGCCCAAAACGCGTCTGGCTGTGATTTTAGGCATCTTGTCGCTGCTTTGCTCGCTGCACCTTCATTAAAGGAATTTGAATCCACCTGAGAGGCTTTTCCTTATGGGGGCAACCCTTTTTCTGGATTTAATATGGCTGGCCCGGTTGTGGAACTGCCCGCCGCGGAAGTGCGGATCTGTGGACCGGGAGTGCGTGGAACCTGGTACTGGTGGTTTTCCTGAAGAAGGCTACAGGTATTGGCAGGGAGCAGGTTGGTGACATTACTGCCAACCCACTGTGGTAATAATCTGTGCACGAGACTGGGAGCAACATCGAGACCCACTGGGGTTTTATTTTGTTTTGCAGCACTACAAGCACCAGAATGCTCGGAGGCCTGTTGGGGCGAGGCATCTTTGAAAGAAAAACATGTGACTGCAGTCCTCGCTGTTGACTCTTTGCCTAGCCTGTGAACAAGGGCGTCGAAGCCAGAAACGCGTCTGGCTGTGATTTTAGGCATCTTGTCGCTGCTCTGCTCGCTGCACCTTCATTAAAGGAATTTGAATCCACCTGAGAAGCTTTTCTGTATGGGGGCAACCCTTTTTCTGGATTTAATATGGCTGGCCCGGTCGTGGAACTGCCCACCACGGAAGTGCGGATCTGTGGACCACGAGTGCGTGATATCTGGCACTGGTGGTTTTCCTGCTGAAGGCTACAGGTATGGGCAGGGAGCAGGTTGGTGACATTAATGCCAAACCACTGTGGTAATAATTTGTGCACGAGACTGGGAGCAACATCGAGAACCACTGGGGTTTTATTTTGTTTTGCAGCACTACAAGCACCAGAATGCTCGGAGGCCCATTGGGGCGAGGCATCTTCGAAAGAAAAACATGTGACTGCAGTCCTCGCTCTTGACTCTTTGCCTAGCCTGTGAACAAGGGCGTGGAAGCCCAAAACGCGTCTGGCTGTGATTTTAGGCATCTTGTCGCTGCTTTGCTCGCTGCACCTTCATTAAAGGAATTTAAATCCACCTGAGAGGCTTTTCCTTATGGGGGCAACCCTTTTTCTCGATTTAATATGGCTGGCCTGGTCGTGGAACTGCCCTCCGCGGAAGTGCAGATCTGTGGACCACGAGTGCCTGGTACCTGGGACTGGTGGTTTTCCTGATGAAGGCTACAGGTATTGGCAGGGAGCAGGTTGGTGACATTAATGCCAACCCACTGTGGTAATAATTTGTGCACGAGACTGGGAGCAACATCGAGACCCACTGGGGTTTTATTTTATTTTGCTGCACTACAAGCACCAGAATGCTCGGAGGCCCGTTAGGGCGAGGCATCTTTGAAAGAAAAACATGTGACTGCAGTCCTCGCTGTTGACTCTTTGCCTAGCCTGATAAACAAGGGCGTGGAAGCCCGAAACGCGTCTGGCTGTGATTTTAGGCATCTTGTCGCTGCTTTGCGTGCTGCACCTTCATTAAAGGAATTTGAATCCACCTGAGAGGCTTTTCCGTAAGGGGGCAACCCTTTTTCTGGATATATATATATATAAAAATATAGTCGCTCTGGGGTTCCGTGTCCAATACTCACATGAAGAAGCACTCGCGGGGTGAGTTCTCAAGTTTATTTTCTGAACTCTGCAGCAAACATATTTGCTGCAGAGTTCAGAAAATAAACTTGAGAACTCACCCCGGGACTGCTTCTTCATGTGCGTATTGGGCACGGAACCACAGAGCGACTATTTACTACACGGGTACACCCCCGT
The DNA here is from genome assembly GCA_963921515.1 of Calotriton arnoldi. Classification (NCBI taxonomy): domain Eukaryota; kingdom Metazoa; phylum Chordata; class Amphibia; order Caudata; family Salamandridae; genus Calotriton; species Calotriton arnoldi. The sequence continues at coordinate 2,024,098 of CAWUFW010000108.1, read as the reverse complement.
GAAAGAAGCACCCGCCCGCGAGTGCACGGGCAAAGGTGCAGGACAGGATATATTTATATATATATATATATATAAAACTTATGGCCTGTAACCAGTAGGTTGTTCTAGTTAGGACCTAGTTTCCATAGATGAAGTGCTTTTTCTTTTGCTAATAACTTTGGCTTCATTTCAAGAATATTCACAAACTTTTCAAAACTAGTATGCTAATCACTTCAGCTGCTGTTAAAACGTTTCAGGGTGATTCGTCAAGCGTGGGCTGAGAAAAAGGGAGGGTCTCAAAACACATTTTCCCCATGAAATTTCCCTTAGGGATTTTGAACACAACTACAGCCCGAACCACTGAACGGAATTTTACCAAATTTGGCAGAAAGCTAGTTCTTGGTCCAAAAAGAGGGCTTTTTGTAATTTGGTGCAAATTAGTTCAGTAGTTTTGGAGTTATTAAAGGAAAAATAAATATAGATATCTAGGGACGTGAATCTTCTGCGGATTCTATAGATCTCTTGGTGAGATCTGATTGGCTACCAACACTTCAACCTGGGAATGTTGGCAGCCATCTTGGGACTCAGGACTGAGCACAAGTCCCCCCCAAAAAAGCAAAAAACAACTTAAGGGGGCAGAGTAGGAATACCCTGATCCCCTATGCCTGGTGGTGGGGCACCTCTGGGGCCCAACACCATAATTTACATTTCTTTTGCCATGAATACGCAGTGAATCCACAAATCTGCAGCAAATATTTTTTTAAAACAAGTGCAGTCTCCTGTGCTTGTTTTTTATAAAGCCCCCTGGGTGGGCCATGTCCCAGAGGAGGGGGAATTAGGTGCATGCGGCCCCCCCTCCTCGAGCTGCTTTCATCCCTGGGGACTGCCACCCATGGGGCATGGCTGTAATAATTAACGGGGAGGTGAGTCCCTTTTCTGGGCCGTTTCATCGCTGGGAAACCCGTCCTCAGGGCCCAGTCTAATAAAATACTGTAAGGGGGGGCACAAGGCCCCTCTCCCCAGGCCATTTTATGCCACGGGGGCCACAACCCCGGGCCCAGTCGTGGGAAGAAATGGGAGGGGGTCGCGCGGCATCACCCAGGGCCGACTCAGCTACCCACCCCCAGGACATAGCAGTTTCCCTTCCCGCACTGTTGTGGGCAAGGAAACCGCAGTTTGTTCTCACTTGCTGGGAGCAATTTTAAAGCTGTCGCCTAGTGAGAGTAAATATTAAGCTTGCTCTGATTGGGCAGAAGCATGACAAATACTCCTGCCTGCTGGGAGTGGATTTTTCATCTGTTTACCTGCCCGCTGTGATTTCTCTGGGCTGCAGGGAACTGCATTTTTAGCTGCTCCCTTTGGGTGGGAGCTATGCGGGCTCCTGCTGGAGGTGGGGAGCTGGCTGGGGCTGCAGGGGCATTGGGGCTCCCCCTGTAGCACCCAACAAACTCACAGTGTGTGCCCTGGGTGGGCTCCAGGGCACCCACTATTTAATAGCGAGGCCCTTGGGGATGGGGTCCCTGGGGCCAATATTGGCCAGGTGAGAGGGGATGCATGCCCCCTCCCCTTCAGACAATGGTCAGGCCCCAGGAGATGGGGTGCCCAGGTCCAAAATCGGCTTGGGGAGGGGGAACACATGGCCCTCCTCCCCTATAATTCAAAGATTCGACCTCGGGAGACAGGGACCCCCAGGCCAATATTGGCCCGGCGTGGGGGACTACATGCCCCCCCAAATTACTGTAAGGCAGGGCCCCTGGAGGTGGGCTTCCTGGGGCCGAAATACATCCCAGGGAAGGCAAACCCCCCACCGCGCATGCCATGCGATGCTAAATATTCCACATATTACATCACACATGACATCTTCTAAGACATCATTGATAATATCAGTGCCACATTTGCTGTCAAATTATTGATGAGAAAACTATGCATGGTGGGATGCGAGTTATAGTTACCTTAGGGCAAGAGTTATAGTTGCTTGAGATAACTCTGACTATAGGAGTTGAATTTCTATGGCTTTGTGTGTGTGTCTGAACTCAACTATAATGACGCTGTAAACTTTTTTTAGTGAATTTCTAAGGGTTTTTTAAAATTCTATTTCCTAACTATAATGTCCCTTTAACCTTTTGTTTTTTTCAGTACGTGTGTGTGTATATATGCATATATATATATATATATATATATATATACATATATATATATATATATATATATAATATATATATTAGCATCAGGAACAACACGCATATGTGACGCTTGAAGAACAAGCCCATTCAGTCAGGCACTGGAAAAAAAATATTTACCGCCTTACACAACATGGAATTGATCCTTTTGATGCAGAGTTTGGATCTGGAGTTTTTTTCATCTTTACCTATTATGGCACGATATAACTGTAGTTTAAAGTAAAGAGAAGGATGCAATAATGTGGAACAGTTGCAAAGCCTTATGGACAATGCAATTCAGTTATAATGAAGTCACTGGGGATCAGAATGCAACAAACTTGGACATTGCCAATACTCGAGAGCAATGGACCCTCGCATTTACTTATGATTAAGACCATATCTAGGCTGAAAAGCGTCATGTTGTATGCTATGCCTGCTGGAAGTAAAATCTGTTTTACCTGTTCCTGGCTGGATGTGCTTGTTCTTCATGCGGCACATATGCGTGTGGTTCCTGATGCTATGTTTTGGCGGTGACGTCACCAGCAAGCCCCGACCTATGAGGCTGGGCATCCTTTCATCAGACTACTTTTTATATATATTTATATATATGTATATATAAATATATATAAAATATATATATATATCTATGTGTGTGCGTGTGTGTGTGTATATATAGGTGTGTATACTCAAATTGGCCTCAGACAAAGAAACACTACTCTTTAGCAGGTTAACTCTCTCTCGTTCTTTATTTTCAAAGCTGAAACCGGCTGCTGCATTAAGATGATTTTCTGCCTGGCGCATTTTGGACCTTCCTGGTCCTTGTTCACTGGCTTCCATGAGACTTTGCAGTAGCGTAGAAACGACACCCTCGTCTGCAGTCCAATTAGTTTTATCGCCCTTCGGTGGGCCTCTCAGTTGAGTTCATTAGCCTATGCATGCTGGGATATATATATATAAATATTTTACCTACTGGCGGTCGCCAGTAGGTAGTTATAGTTATGACGTTGTTTCCATAGGGAGAGCATTTTTTGTTTTGCCAATAACTTTGTCACTTTGCGAATTTTTCAAAACTAGTACAATACTCAATTCAACAGCTATCTTAAAAGTTTTGCGGTTATCTGTCAAGTGGGGGCTCAGAAAAAGGGGGGTCTCAAAACACATCTTCCCCATGCAAATTCCCTTAGGGATTTTAGACACGACTACAGCCTGAACTGCTGAACGGAATTACACCAAATTTGGCAGAAAGGTCGCTGTTGGTTCAGAAAGCGACCTTTTTGTGAATTGGTGTAAATCCATCCAGTAGTTTTTGAGATATTAAAAGAAATCCAAATTTAGATGTGTAGGGACTCAAAGGCTCCGTGAACCCTTCCGATCTCGTGCTGAGATCTGATTGGCCGCCAACACTTCAACCAGTAGGTATTGGCAGCCATCTTGGGACTCGGCTTCAACCCAGTCCCTGAAATTTTTTTAAAAAGGGGGACGGAGTAGGAATACTACCCCACAGGGCAAAAAAGCATTTGGAAAAAAAAATTTGGAGTGAGTATTGCTGGATCCATGGCTCCCACCAGAAAAAAACAGTGCAGGCTCCCACGCTTCTGTACTGTTTAGCCCCTGTGTGGACCAGGTCATGGGGTGATGCAGGATAAAAAAAGGAAGGGGCACATGGGGACCATCATGACCCAGGGGCATTTATAGTATAATTAAGGGGGATTGTGCAGACTTCCCTCCATGGGCCCTTTTGAGCCTCGGGGACCACCAACTCCCCGAGGCTAAATTAAAAGCTAAATGGAAGGCAGCATGCCCCTCCTGTGGACCACCACCTCCCCGGGCCTATAATATAATTAAAACTGGGAGGGGGCCATGCCTTATATGACTCCAGGGACCACCACCTCCCGTGCCCAGCCAGTGCAGAGGTGGGGGGATTATTATTATTACTACTATAATAGTATACCTGAGCCAACTAAAACTTACGTCCCCTCAATGGGTGTGTGAGTGGTTCTGTGGATGATGTCATCAGTGATGTCATTTGAGATCTCATCAGTGATGTCACTAACCATGTCATGAGTGATATAATATGTGAAGTCATAAGCAGTGCATTGCGGGTGCGTTAGTTATAGTTCGCTCAGGTCTCTATGACTGCTAAATTTCACTGGTTTTGTATGAGTAGAATCTGAGGCTAAGGGACTTATTACGAGTTTGGCGGACCCGTGGACTGTCATATCAGCTGTGACAGTCCAAGTGCAGTGTGCTCGGTGGTCTGTCCGCCATATTACAAGTTAGGCGGATCAGCTTTGCGAAGACAGCTGCTGGACTGCCGACCGCCGAGTTCACGACCGGGGAAGGCAGCCACCATAGGGTGGTATAGGGGAGCTGCATTGCTATGCGTATTACGAGTTGCCTGTTTCACGAGCGGACCGTGTCGGTCCGACTGCCTGCTTCAAGATGCCGGTGACGAAGGATTTGTGGTGCATACTCATCCCTTTCCTCTTCTTCCAGGCAGATTCCAACGTGGATCCCTTTCTTCAGGTCCCCTCCTTCACAGCAGGATCTTCACACTGAGGATTACGATCCTGTGTGCAGCGATCTACCGGTGAGTCCTTTTCGTGCCATATACCCATTGCCAGGACTGCCCACATATGGGCCGAGCCCCGGTAATGGGTATATGGTATAGTCCTAAACATATCATATATATGTGTGCATCCGACACAATGCAATCAAAATGCACAGAAAGGCATCAATATATTTGGTAATAATACTCACCCCCACTGCAAAATCCCTGCCACCACACCGCTGGCCCCATGGTTGACTCGTAATAAGGTGGTTTTGGACCACCAGCGCCATGGGCTGCTGGCGGGGGTGGAAGCAGTCCGAAGGCGCTCAGACCATCAAACTTGCAATAAGGCCCAAAGTATATATATATATCTCCGATAACCTTTCGTAAAAAGGATGACGACGCCATGTGAAGATGCGCAAATATGTTTATTTGCCGGCCATCATTGGACGCGTTTCGACTGCCCTGCAGCCTTGTTCACCAATACCAAAGTAAAGTTTTAAATCACTTTATAAACACATTTGTTTGCGTGTCACGTGTGGACTACCAAAAAATAATAAGTGAAAACAGACTCGTAGGGCCCGATTCACAGAACTAATCTGAGACAAAATCCTAAACTTACTACTTTTGTTATTCACAGAAGGCATTTAGTAGTAGTAAAGTTAGGATTTTGTCTTAAGTTTGACTTAAGACAAACTTAAGACAGACTTAAGACAGACTTAAGACAAACTTAAGACAGACTTAAGACAGACTTAAGACAAATTTAAGACAAAATCCTAACTTTACTACTACTAAATGCCTTCTGTGAATACCAAAAGTAGTAAGTTTAGGATTTTGTCTCAGATTAGTTCTGTGAATCAGGCCCGTAGTTTTTACACATTATCTAGAAACTATTACCGAATCTTAGTGATTCTTACAGAGTTTCATAAAAGTACTGACCGCTTTTACATTACAAAACAGGTAAATACTGCACTTTAAAGACGAAATTGTACATTTTTGGATTTAAATGTTACAAAAGTATCCCCATAATACTGGTGTATCAATAATATTCTTCTGTCTACATGCCCATCATTATCATGCACGTTAGACTACACGCATCAATTTGAAAATTACCTTTTTGCAACAATATCGCCCAAGTGGGCAATTTCCAACTTATAATTTCAGCTTGTGCAATTATACACTGTATTCTGCCCCTGTGGGCCAAAATTCATCGGCATTAACTCATTTATAATTGCAATCAAGCCCCAGTGGGCAATTCCCATCAACAATTTCATCAGTACTTTATAAATTCCATTCAACTACAGTCTTAAAAAAGTGCCAAGTGCAATTGTGCAACAAATATTAATTATAAACGAAATAAAACTTGAACTATAAAAACCCATTAATATATACATAGTTGCTGCGGGGTCAGGAAGTTCATTTATGGCATAGTTTAACACAGATGAGTATGAAAGTCTTCTTCCATATTCAATCCCTCCAGGGCTTTAGTGTCTAGCTCAATTATATAACAAGACTCTAACTTACTTAATTTCTTTTCCCGGTTTCCGCCTCTACTGTTGAACGGGACTGCATCAATTACAAAATACATCAAACCTTTCACATCTCTATTGTGCACACGTTCAAAATGGCGTGCTACAGGATACGTTTTGTCACCATTCTTGATTGCTCTTAAATGTTGAAGTATGCGCTTATGCACTGCCAGAATTGTACTGCCCACGTACCTCAGGCCACAAGGGCACTGAAGCACGTAGACAGCAAACTCAGTCTTACAGTTGAATTCTCCCTTGATTTTTTTCATGGTACTTGTTAAACCAGACTTATATGTTGTTGTATTCTTGCCATGGATGCAGGCTTTACATTTAGAGCATTTTAGAAACCCTAGTTTTCTATTGAGCCATAATGATTTGGATTTTACTGGTTTCACATCTTTTAACATATTGCTGACAAGTGCTTGTTTGAGGAATTTCACACACCTGAATGTTATCTGTGGCTTTCGTGATACTACTTTCCCCAAAATTGGGTCATTGCGTATAATATGCCAATGTTTATTCAAGATGTTTCTTAAATTGGCCTGTTGTTTGCTGTAGGTAGTTATCATTCTACATTGATCTATATCCTTACTTTCATGTTTTTCTTTACTCTTACTTTTATTAAATAAAATGTCTTCCCTCAGTTTTTTACTTGCCTTAAAGACTGCTGACTCAATGCACTCATCTGTATATCCTCTAACTTTAAATCTTTTCTTTAGACACAGTATCTCATTATTCATTTCAATTTGATTACTACAATTCCTTTTAGTTCTTAAGCATTCCCCATATGGGATGCTTCTAATCAAGTTTTTAGGATAGAAGCTGGTTGCATGAAGCAACGTATTACCTGCAGTTAGTTTTCTAAAAGGTTTAGTTTCAAGTTTTCCATCCTGAATATAAACTGTGAGGTCTAGAAAGTTTACAGAAGTGGTGCTAATGTTGCTTGTGAATTTAAGATTCAGATTTTTTACTTGTATTCTCTTTTTGAACTCCATAGCTTCCTTTTCTGCCCTTTCCATACCACAAATAGGTCGTCAATAAAACGACTCCAATGCATGACATGGTTTTGCCATGTTTCCTGGTATTCTGTCTGGACCACCTGCTCCTCCCACCAGCCCATATGCATATTTGCATAGCTGGGGGCGAAGCAGGTGCCCATTGCCGTACCACACACTTGATGGAAGAGTTCTCCATTAAACAGAAAGTAATTGCTTGTAAGGCATTTTTCGACCATTTGTAACAGCATTTGTGTATGTGACCATAATTTTAACGGTCTACATCCTAGAAAGTGTTTAATTGCTTTTAAGCCGATCATGTTTAATACTCGTATAGAGTGTAGTCACATCAATAGTGATTAATAAAAAATCTTCTTCCCACTGTAGATCATAAATCCTACGAAGGAAATCTCCCGTATCCTGGATATAGGATGGGAGAGTTTTGACAAGATTATTTATCTTCTGATGACGGCTTAAAAGCAATTAAACACTTTCTAGGAAGTAGACCGTTAAAATATTAAACGCGGCTACCCTGCCGCGGAGAAGCACCACTCAGAGATTGAAGGGGGCCACGTGGTTTGGTATTTACCGAGCCATAAGAGTAGGACAGCAGCTTAGGATTTAGCGTGCACTAGCATGCCGAGGCCCATCGAGGGCTTGCTATTTTGCCAGCAGTGATTAACAGCGCTTACCATCTGTGAAATTATTATGGACACTACAAATCCCAGACTACTCCGTTTGAGACGTGACGGAGCAGCCCATCCAGGGTGTACTATTCAGTATTTAAATGGCGAGGTGGTGTCCCGCGCTTTTTCGAACTGCCGAAGCCTCTGAGGAGGAGTTGAGATACTCCAGAAATGCGTCAGGCATTAACGGCGGTCGAGCTGCTCATGGAATCGGTATGATGGATGTGCGCATACCTTCGAAAGGCTTGTTGCTCATGGCTGCTGTCCGAGTGCTCCTTGTTCGTTGGGTACTCTTGGAGCTTTGATATATATGTATATACATATATATATATATTCACAGAAAAAACCATAGGTTTCAGGCACGTTATAGTTAGAAATTAGCCCCGCCCCCTCCCTTCACAGTCCTGTGGTTAGAAAAGTAATCCATAAAGTAACTAATTACATTAAACTAGAAATTCACATTGAGCTCAATGTTGCATTGTGTTTGAAATTGTGTTGCCCATTGCAACAACTGTAACTACTGTACTTAAAAGTCTATTGCCTATTTGCAAAGAATTTAAACTAAAGTAATTCATTCTGAGAAAGTATACTTTGTAATGTAATGTATAATGTAATTACAATGTAATTTAAAAAATAAATAGTTTTAAAAAATGTAGTAAATCAGTATCAAAAAAATAAAGATAACAATTAATACATTTAAAAATTGTCATTTACAAAACCTTGGAAATTCACTGAAAAAAACCCTAGGTTTCAGACATATTATAGTTAGGAATTAGCATTTAAAAAACCTTTGAAATTCACTGAAAAAACCATAGGTTTCAGGCACGGTATAGTTAGAAATTAGCATTTTAAAAACCTTTGAAATTCACTGAAAAAACCATAGGTTTTAGGGACAGTTATAGTTAGTTGGACATTGCACTCGTACAAAACCTGTGAAATTCCCCCATTATAGTTAGTTCAGCTAACTATAACTCGCGCCCCCGCAATGCACTGCTGATGACGTCACATATTACATCACTCATGACATGGTCAGTGACATCACTGATGACATCACTGATGACATCTCAAATGACATCACTGATGACATCATGCAGTGACTGTGTGTTTCTATAAAGTTTAAATATGTTTAATATATATGCCAAGGTGTATTGAATAATGAGTGGATGTATAAGTGTCTGGATGGATGATTTAGTAGGTGCGTGACTGACTCTATAAGTGAGTGATTAAACGTATCTTACTAAATGCATGGGTTAGTGACTAAACTGTGTGAATGTCTTTATCTGTCTGTCTGTTGGTGTGTAAGTGGCTGCATGGGTTTGTAAATAGCTACATGAGTGTCTATGAGTTATTGATTGGTTGTCTGAGTATCTGTATGGGTGCCTAAGTGTTTGTGTGGATGGGGTGTGTGTGACTGCACATAGATGTATCAGTGGGTGATTCACTGGGTGCATGGTTTCAAGAGTGCATCTGTGATGGACTGTATGGGTGGGTGAGTGTGTGTATGGGTGTGTTAGTGAGTGAATGTATATCTCAGTGGTACATGTGTGAGTAACTACATATGTGAAAGGCAGTATATATGTGTGTTGGAGTATATAAATAGCTATAAGCGAGAGTGTGTGATTGTGATTGTGAGAGTGACTGTTTGGATGAGTGTGTGCTTGTATCAGTGATTGTATAAGAGCGTAAGAATGTGCTAGTATTTGTATGAGTAAGTGAGCTGGTGTGTGTATAACTGTATAGGTGAGTAAATGGCAGTGTGATTAATTATTTGCATGACTGACTAGGTGTGTGAGTACCTCTATGGATGAGTGGCGGTGTGTGAGTGTCTATGTAGGTGTATGAGTGCATATGATAGTCCTGTACTGAGTGACCGTAAGTATGAGTGACTGTACGGGTGAGTGAGTGGATGTGTGTGTAGACCTAAGAATCAGTGAGTGGGTATGTAGTTATTGGTGTTGGAGTGTCTATGGTTTTGAGAATGGCAGTCTGTAATTTACAGTGGGTGTATCAAAAGTTATATTAGGGTGTGAGAAGATGCATGAAATTATCACATGGATGATGTCATTTGAGATATCATCAGTGATGTCATCAGTGATGTCACTGACCATGTCATGAGTGATGTAATATGTGACGTCATCAGCAGTGCATTGCGGGGGCGCGAGTTATAGTTAGCTGAACTAACTATAACGGGGGAATTTCACGGGTTTTGTACGAGTGCAATGTCCAACTAACTATAACTGTCCCTAAAACCTATGGTTTTTTCAGTGAATTTCAAAGGTTTTTTAAATGCAAATTTCGAACTATAACGTGTCTGAAACCTATGGTTTTTTCAGTGAATTTCAAAGGTTTTTTAAATGCTAATTTCTAACTATAACGTGTCTGAAACCTATGGTTTTTTCAGTGAATTTCAAAGGTTTTTAAATGCTAATTTCTAACTATAACGTGCCTGAAACCTATAGTTCTTTCAGTGAATTTCAAAGGTTTTTTAAATGCTAATTTCTAACTATAACGTGCCTGAAACCTATGGTTTTTTCAGTGAATTTCAAAGGTTTTTTAAATGCTAATTTCTAACTATAACGTGCCTGAAACCTATGGTTTTTTCAGTGAATTTCAAAGGTTTTTAAAATGCTAATTCCTAACTATAACATGTCTGAAACCTATGGTTTTTTTCAGTGAATTTCAAAGGTTTTGTAAATGACAATTTTTAAATGTATTAATTGTTATCTTTATTTTTTTGATACTGATTTACTACATTTTTTTAAACTATTTATTTTTACATTATACATTACATTACAAAATATACTTTCTCAGAATGAATTACTTTAGTTTAAATTCTTTGCAAATAGGCAATAGACTTTTAAGTACAGTAGTTACAGTTGTTGCAATGGGCAACACAATTTCAAACACAATGCAACATTGAGCTCAATGTGAATTTCTAGTTAAATGTAATTAGTTACTTTATGGATTACTTTTCTAACCACAGGACTGTGAAGGGAGGGGGCGGGGCTTGAGATGACATGTGTGCAAACAGGCCCCGTGGCGTGTTTTAAGATGGGGAATTAAATCCCCTTCAATCCTGATGGTCCCTGGGGGACAACTAGCCTCCCAGGTACGTCCAGAAAGCACCACAGAGCTGCGTTGCAGAGAGGTGCAAAAGGGGCGTGGCCCCTGAACACCTCTCTGCAACGCAGCTCTCTGGCACATACTGGAGGTATCTGGTGGGCTAGTTGGCCCCTAGGGACCCTCGGGATTGAGGAGGAATTAATTCTCCAACTTAAAATGCGCCACAGGGCGTGTTTGAAGACATGTCACCTCAGGCCCCACCCCCTTCCTTCACCATTGTGCAAATATTCCTCTAAAATCAGCCGAACTACGAATTCCGATTTACTCACCTGTTATCAGGAGAGAACCCAGTGCTGCATCTTTTAGCCCAGCACTGACCCTGAAAAGTAATTCTAACCGTACTTACCAGTAACTTGAATTTCCTTCCATAGGCTAACATTGACTGGTTTCACTTGGAAATTCTTCTAAGTGTGGAGTTTTGGAACTTTATAATATTGCTCTAAAATCAGCCGAAATACAAATTCCGATTTACTCACCTGTTATCAGGAGAGAACCCAGTGCTGCATCTTTTAGCCGAGCACTGACCCTGAAAAGTAATTCTAACCATACTTACCAGTAACTTGTATTTCCTTCCATAGGAATCCATTGTCTGGTTTTCAGCAGAAAAGTTTCAAAGTGTCGATTTTCACAAACTACAAATATTCCTTAAAAATCGCATGTATGACTTAAACGCATTCTTTCAACTGTTTACAGGAGATGCACCAGTGCTGGATCCAGGATCCACCACTGAGTAAGAAAAAGTAACGATAACACTACTTACCTGCTAAGTGAATTTCCTGCCATAGGATAACATTGGTGATTCTATGTGAAAAAGTTTCTAAGTGTCAACTTTTAAAATACAATAATATTCCTTAAAAATCAGTACTGTAACCAAAACGCTTTTACTCAACTGATCCAGTCCCCCCTCCCTTGAATTGCACAGCCCCGGGGAGGTGGTGGTCCCCGGGGCGTGTGGGGGGGCTCAAGCCCCCCCACATAGGTAATTTAAAAAAAATAAAAAGAAGCCCCGGGGACCGCCACCGTAACCGAGTCACAAGAAAACAGTTGTAAAAAGATAAAAAACAAAAAAAGGGGGCAGGGTAGAAACACCCTGACCCCCTAGCCCTGCTCAGGGGTTCCCACAAGGACCCCCAGGGCCAAAAAAAGAATTTAAAAAAAACAACGAATTCACGGTGGGTGCGCGAATCCGGCCGAATTTTTTTTTTTAAAATGAAGTGCGGTCTTCCGCGCTTCGTTTAGCTAAGCCCCCGGGTGGGCCAGGTCCCGGGGGCAATGTTTCATTGTTGCGGGCCCCCGCAGCCCCGGGTACCGCCACCTTCCTGGGGCTTTTTTATTAAAATGCGTGGGGGGGCTCCTCCCCCCACACTGCCCCGGGGACCACCACCTCCCCAGGGCATTGGTAATTAGGATCAGGGGGCCTTGCTGGCCCCCCAAGACCCGGGGATCTCCACCTCCCGGGGCTTTAATTAAATAAAAAGAAGTGTGGGTGGGGCTCCTTATCCCCCCACACAGCCCCGGGGACTGCCACCTCCCTGGGGCTTCAATAATTTAAATTAGTGTGGGGGGCTCCTGCCCCTCCCCACACTCTGCCGGGGACCACCACCTCCCCGGGGCACACTTTATTTAAATGCGGGGGTCTGTTGCGGACCCCCGGGCCCCGGGGCCCACCACTTTCCCGGGGCTTAAATCAGTTGAGAGGAGGGCCGTGCAGCCCCCCTCCTGGAGCCCTCGATGGCCCTGGGGACCGCCACCCCCCCCAGGGCCGGTTCCTGCAATGTCTCGGGGTGCCCACCCCTGGGACATTTCTGTTTGCTATGGCAGGGCGGGAGAATGGCTCCCACCCTGCCATAGCAAACACTGCTTTGCTTCTTGGAAGTGAGAGCAGGAAACCTGCTCTCGCCTCCAAGAAGCAAAGCAGAATTGCTTTTGGGCAAGGGGAGCTGCATGTTAGCAGCTCCCTTTGCCCAAAAGTAATGCCAGCTCCCGCAGGAGGCGAGGAGCGGGCTGGGACAGTGGGGGCATTGGGGCTCCCCCCACGGTCCCCAATGTAAGGCCAGGCCCTGGGGGATGTGGTCCCCGGGGCCATAATTGGCCTCAGGAGGGGGCCACATCCAAGAGCGCCCCAGGAATTGTGTTTGTAGAGTGGTGGGGAAAGGGGGCATGGCCTGCTATGAGAACTTAGCAATCCAGCTGTGTGGGACTAACTGGAGGTAATAGGAGGGGTAGTTGGCCGTCAAGGTTGACCTTAGGGGCTAACTACCCCTCCTGTTACCTCCAGTAAATCCCACACTGTGGGATTGCTAAGAGGTCTTCGGAGGCCTCGCTCACCTTTCTCCACCACTCTGCAAATGCACCTCCTGGCACGGTACTGGTCGGGGGATGAAGTCCACTTTACTCCTGAGGGACTTTGGTGGCCAAGTAGCCCTCCTGGTACCTCCTGTAAGTCCTACACAGCAGAATTCCTGAGCGCTGGTTTGAGGCCGAGCCCCCTTTCTCCACCACTCTGCAAACGCGACTACCAGTTAAAGAAGCATTTGTAATGTAATAGGTCTCGCATTTGCAAGAGTTAGAGCTATTAGCGTTGTAAATCTAAAAGTGTTTTAATAATGTTTCTTGGAGTGGAGTGGATGTGGGTTGTGTGTAGTGGAATTATGTGGTATGTTGTGCAGTGAAATTATGTGGATAGAAAGTATGTGGTATTCAGTGTATAGGAATTATGTAGAGTGGGATTATGTGTTATGGAGAGCAATTATGTGGTATGGTAGTCTGTGTTGTGGAGTGGTAACCTCAGGTTTAGTCTTCCTCCTTTCCATAGAAGCTAAACTATGAACTCAATGAGACAGCAAAAAGAAGGAATCACTGAGGAGCACTTCTGGACCTAGTCAGAGGTATGAGCAGGGCCACTGGAATTATGCGACTGTTTGGCTGCACCAACTTTCGCACAATTATACATTTTCCACATTAACCATAATCCATCATCTGCTGCCTAATCTGCAGATTTGAACAAAAAAAGCCTTGTTTCTAGCTCAAACGGCTCAAACGTTACCAAAAATGCAGCGACAGGTGTTACAGAATGGTGGAAGGTCCTTTGTAGACCTAGAATGGTCACCTGTTACTTATTGCTAAATGTGGGTGTTAAATTGGTAGTAATGGTGTGCAAGCCACTCTTGCTTCTTTCTGCGCCTCTCTTGCCTCTTTCTGCATTTATGTTGCTTTTTTCTGTACCTTTCTTTCTTTTTCTGCACTTCTCTTGCCTCTTTCTGCACATCTCTTCTACTTTCTGCACCTCTTTTGCCTCTTTATGCACCTCTGTTGCCTCTTTCTGTACCTCACTTGCTTCTTTGTGCACCCCTATTGCCTCTTTCTGCACCTCTCTTGCCTCTTTCTGTACCCCTCTTCCCTCTTTGTACACCCCTCCTGCCCCTTTCTGTTCCTCTGTTCCTTCTTTCTGCACTTCTTTTGTTTCTTTCTGCACCTCTCTTGCTTCTTTCTGCACCCCTCTTGCCTCTTTCTCCACCCCTCTTCCCCCTTTCTGCATGTCTGTTGCTTCTTTCTGCACTTCTCTTGCCTCTTTCTCCACCCTTCTTCCCTCTTTCTGCATCCTTCACTTTCTCCCTTTGGATTCCCGTCGGACCATTATTCATGCCTTGATCACCTCACATCTCGACTATGCTAATAGTCTTTATGTGGGGGCACCAGCATATTTGATCAGACGCCTGCAGATCATTCAAAACGTGACCGCTAGGCTGATATGCAACATCCCATATCGCCATTCGATTACACCCCACTTGAAGAAGCTTCACTGGCTTCCCGTGATCAAACGTATCCAATTCAAGTCTCTTGTTCTGGCTTTTAGAGCGCTTTAGGGTCATGGTCCAGCCTATCTTAGAGCTCGACTCAAGCACTCTCAGTCCAACCGTACCCTTAGATCAAATCATCTCCGTCTTTTGACGACTCCCCATTTCCGCCGGTCCAGAATGGGTGGCAGAGCCTTTGCAGTGATTACTGCCAAAACATGGAACAGCCTGCCACTCTCTCTGCGCATGGCCGAGTGTGAACCTATTTTTCGATGTGTTCTAAAGACTTGGCTGTTTTCTAGCCCTTAGCCCCTTACTGGTACTTGCATCTGCCGCCTGTCTTAGCGCCGGGACACCCCCGTTGGGGGTAGCTGAGCGCTGTATAAGTTTCTAAAATAAATAAATACATCTCTGTTGCTTCTTTCTGCACTTATCTTGCGTCTTTCTGTCCATCTCTTGCTTCTTTCTGCACCCCTTGTGCCTTTTTCTGCACCCCTCTTCTCTTTCTGCACTCCTCTTGCCTCTTTCTGCACCTCTGTTTGTTCTATCTGCACTTCTTTTGTTACTTTCTACACCTCTCTTGCTTCTTTCTGCACCACTCTTTACTCTTTCTCCATCCCTCTTCCCTCTTTCTGCACATCTGTTGCTTCTTTCTGCACCTCTCTTGTCTCTTTCTCCACCCCTCTTCCCTCTCTCTCCACCTCTGTTGCTTCTTTCTGCACCTCTCTTGCTTCTTTGTGCACCCCTCGTGCCTCTTTCTGCACCCCTCTTCCCTCTTTTTGCACCCCTCTTGCCTCTTTCTGCACCTCTGTTGCATCTTTCTGCACTACTCTTGCTTCTTTCTGCACCACTCGTGCTTCTTTCTGCACCCCTCTTCTGTCTTTCTGCACCCCTGTTCCCCCTATCTGCATCTCTGCTGCTTCTTTCTGCATTTCTCTTGCTTCTTTCTGCCCCTCTGTCCCTTCTTTCTGCAACCCTTGTGCCTCTTTCTGCACCCCTCTTCCCTCTTTCTGCTCCCCTCTTGCCTCTTTCTGCACATCTGTTCCTTCTTTCTGCACTTCTTTTGTTTCTTTCTGCAACTTTCTTGCTTCCTTCTGCACCCCTTTTGACTCGTTCTCCATCCCTCTTCCCTCTTTCTGCACCTCTGTTGCTTCTTTCTGCACCTCTCTTGCCCCTTTCTGCACCCCTCTTCCCTCTTTCTGCACCTCTGTGCTTCTTTCTGCACTTCTCTTGCTTCTTTCTGCACCCCTCGTGCCTCTTTCTGCACCTTTCTTGCCTCTCTCTGCACCTCTGTTCCTTCTTTCTGCACTTCTTTTGTTTCTTTCTACAGCTGTCTTGCTTCTTTCTACACCCCCTTGCCTCTTTCTCAACCCCTCTTCCCTCTTTCTGCACCCCTCTTGCCTCTTTCTGCACCCCTCTTCCCTATTTTTGCACCTCTGTTACTTCTTTCTGCACTTTTTTGTTTCTTTCTGCACCCTTCTTCCCTTTTTTGCATTCCCCTTGCCTCTTTCTGCAGTTCTCTTGTCATTTTCTGCACCTCTCTTGCCTCTTTCTGCACCTCACTTGCCTCTTTCTGCACATCTCTTGCTTCTTTCTACACCTCTGTTGCTTCTTTCAGCAATTCTCTTGCCTCTTTCTGTACTTCTCTATCTTGTTTCTGCACCTCTCTTGAGTCTTTCTGCAACTCTGTTGCCTCTTTCTGCACCTCTCTTGCCTCTTTCTGCACCTCACTTGGCTCTTTCTGCACTTCTCTTGCTTCTTTCTGCAACCTTTTTCCCTCTTTCTGCACCTCTCTTGCCTCAGTCTGCCTACCTGTTCCCTCTTTCTGCACCCCTTATGCCTGTTTCTGCAACTCTCTTGCCTCTTTCTGCAGTTCTCTTTCCCCCTCCTGCACCTCACGTGCCTCTTTCTGCAACTCTCTTGCCTCTTTCTGCAGTTCTCTTGCCTCCTTCTGCACCTCTCTTGCCTCTTTCAATGCTTCTCTTACCTGTTTCTGCACTTCTCTTGCCTCTTTCTGTACCTCACTTGCTTCTTTCTGCACCCCTTTTGCCTGTTTTGCACCCCTCTTCCCTCTTTGTGCAACACTCTTGCCTCTTTCTACACCTCTCTTCCCTCTTTCTGCACCACACTTGCCTCTTTCTGTACCTCTGTTGCTTCTTTCTGCACCTCTCTTGTCTCTTTCTGCACCCTTCGTGCCTCATTAAGCACCTCTGTTGCTTCTTTCTGCAGTTCTCTTCCTTCATTCTGCACCCCTTCTGCCTCTTTCTGTACCCCTCTTGCCTCTTTGTGCACCTTTCCTAACCCTTTCTGCACCCCTCATGCCTCTTTTTGCACCTCTGTTGGTTCTTTATGCACCTCTTTTGCTTCGTTCTGCACTTCACTTGCCTCTTTCAGTACCCCTCTTGCCTCTTTCTGCACCTCTGCTGGTTCTTTCTGCACTGCTCGTGCTTCTTTCTGCACCTCACTTCCAAATTTCTGCATCCCTTTTGCCTTTTTCTGCACCCTTCTTGCCTCTTTCTATAGTTCTCTTGCCTCCTTCTGCACCTCACTTGCCTCTTTTTGCACCTCTGTTGGTTCTTTTGCACTGCTCTTGCTTCTTTCTGCACATCTCTTGCAAATTGCTGCACCCCTCTTGCCTCTTTCTGCACCCATCTTACCTGTTTATGCACCTCTCTTGCCTCTGTCTGCACCCCTGTTCCCTCTTTCTGTACCTCTTTTGCCTGTTTCTGCAGCTCTCTAGCCTCTTTCTGCAGTTCTCTTGCCTCCTTCTGCACCTCTGTTGCTTCTTTCTGCACTTCTCTTGCCTCTTTCTGCACCCCTGTTGCTTCATTCTGCACTTCCCATGCTTCTTTCTGTACCTGCCTTGCTTCTTTCTGTACCCCTGTTGTCTCTTTCTGCACTCATCTATCCTCTTTCTGCACCTCTCTTGGCTCTTTCTGCATCTTACTTGCCTCTTTCTGCAATTCTCTTGCCTCTTTCTGCACTTCTCTTGCCTCTTTCTGCACCTCTTTTTGCACCTCACTTGCTTCTTTCTGCACCCCTCTTGCCTCTTTCTGAAATCTGAAGCACAATATAGGAAGGCACTAAAAACTTGGATTTTCTGAGCTTTAGATGAACTCTGCCTCTCACTCATCTAAGAACCTCAAAGAAGCCGCTCACTTCCATAACAGCGCCAGGATGCTCCTTTCGGAGAGGCAGTTAGCGCTTTAGCTGGGTCTGGTGGCTCAGTGGAATGCGTCCACTGCAGGGGCCTGTGTTTGACCTCATGGTCACAGGTTCAAATCCCAGTGGGTCCACTCAGCCTTTCATCCATCTGAGGTTGATAAAATGAGTACCATTGAGTTGGGTAACAAGAAACATCTGTTATTCAGCGCCAAGATACCTAAGGGTGAACGTGCACTTTACAAATACACAAATACACATGTTATGTTATGTTATGTTATAAATACCACTTTTCATTTAATTTCATTTCTGCACCCCTCTTCCCTCTTTGTGCAACTCTCTTGCCTCTTTCTACACCTCTCTTCCCTTTTTCTGCACCACTCTTGCCTCCTTCTGTACCTCTGTTGCTACTTTCTGCACTTCTCTTGCCTCTTTCTGCACCCTTTGGGCCTCTTTCAGCACCTCTTTTGCTTCTTTCTGCACTTCTCTTCCTTCTTTCTGCACCCCTCGTGCCTCTTTCTGCACCCTTCTTCCCTTTTCCTGCATGTCTCTTGGTTCTTTCTGCACTGCTCTTGCCTCTTTCTGCACCCCTCTTGCCTCCTTCTGTACCTCTGTTGTTTCTTACTGCATTGCTCTTGCTTCTTTCTGCACCTCTCTTGCAAATTTCTGCACCCCTCTTGCCTCTTTCTGCACCCCTCTTGCCTCCTTCTGCACTTCTTTGGCTTCTTTTTTGCACTTCTTTTGTTTGTTTCTGCAACTTTCTTGATTCTATCTGCACCCCTCTTGCCTTTTTCTCCATCCCTCTTTCTGCAGCTCTGTTGCTTCTTTCTGCTCTTGCCCCTTTCTGCACCCCTCTTCCCTCTTTCTGCACCTCTGTTGCTTCTTTCTGCACTTCTCTTGCTTCTTTCTACTGCTCTCTTGCTTCTTTCTACACCCCCTTGCCTCTTTCTCTATCCTTCTACCCTCTTTCTGCACCCCTGTTGCCTCTTTCTGCACCCCTGTTGCCTCTTTCTGCACGTCTGTTCCTTTTTTCTGCACTTCTCTTGCCTCTTTCTGCACCTCTGTTGCTTCTTTCTGTACTTCTCTTGCCTCTTTCTGCACCCCTCTTCCCTCTTTTTGCACCTCTGTTCCTTCTTTCTGCACTTCTTTCGTTTCTTTCTGCACCCTTCCTCCTTTTTGCATCCCTCTTGCCTCTTTCTGCAGTTCTCTTGTCATTTTCTGTACCTCTCTTGCCTCTTTCTGTACCTCACTTGCCTCTTTCTGCACTTCTCTTGCTTCTTTCTACACCTCTGTTGCTACTTTCAGCAATTCTCTTGCCTCTTTCTGCACTTCACTTGCTTGTTTCTGCACCTCTCTAGCGTCTTTCTGCAACCCTGTTGCCTCTTTCTGTACCTCTCTTGCCTCTTTCTGCACCTCACTTGCCTCTTTCTGTACTTCTCTTGCTTCTTTCTGCACCTCTGTTGCTTCTTTCTGTACCACTCTTGCCTCTTTCTGCAACCCTCTTCCCTCTTTCTGCACCTCTTTTGCCTCAGTCTGCCCACCTGTTTCCTCTTTCTGCACCCCTTTTGCCTTTTTCTGCAACTCTCCTGCCTCTTTCTGCAGTTCTCTTGCCTCCTTCTGTACCTCACTTGCCTCTTTCTGCAACTCTGTTGCCTCTTTCTGCAGTTCTCTTGCCTCCTTCTGCACCTCTCTTGCCTCTTTCAACACTTCTCTTGCCTGTTTCTACAACTCTCTTGCCTCTTTCTGCACCTCTCTTGCCTCTTTCTGCACCTCACTTGCTTTTTTCTGCACCCCTTTTGCCTGTCTTGCACCCCTCTTCCCTCTTTGTGCAACTCTCCTGCCTCTTTCTCTACCTCTGTTGCTTCTTTCTGCACCTCTCTTGTATCTTTTCTGCACCCTTCGTGCCTCTTTCAGCACCTCTGTTGCTTCTTTCTGCAGTACTCTTGCCTCTTTCTGCACCTCTGTTTCTTCTTTCTGCACTTTTCCTGCCACTTTCTGCACCCCTCTTCCCTCTTTTTGCACCTCTGTTGCTTCTTTCTGCACCCCTTCTGCCTCTTTCTGTACCCCTCTTGCCTCTTTGTGCACCTCTGCTTACCCTTTCTGCTCCCCTCTTGCCTCTTTTTGCACCACTGTAGGTTCTTTCTGTACCTCTTTTGCTTCATTCTGCACTTCACTTGCCTCTTTCTGTACCCCTATTGCCTCTTTCTGCACCTCTGTTGGTTCTTTCTGCACTGCTCTTGCTTCTTTCTGCACCACTGTTCCAAATTTCTGCATCCCTCTTGCCTTTTTCTGCACCCCTTGTCTCTCTTTTTGCACCTCTCTTGCCTCAGTCTGCTCACCTGTTCCCTCTTTCTGCACCCCTTTTGCATTTTTCTGCAACTCTCTTGCCTCTTTCTGCAGTTCTCTTGCCTCCTTCTGCCCCTCACTTGCTTCTTTCTGCATCCCTCTTGCCTCTTTCTGCACCCCTCTTCCCTCTTTGTGCAACTCTCTTGCCTCTTTCTACACCTCTTTTTGCGCCTCTGTTGGTTCTTTTGCACTTCTCTTGCCTGTTTCTGCACCTCTCTTGCCTCTTTCTGCACCTCTCGTGCCTCTTTCTGCACCTCACTTGCTTCTTTCGGCATCCCTCTTGCCTCTTTCTGCACCCCTCTTCCCTCTTTGTGCAACTCTCTTGCCTCTTTCTACACCTCTCTTCCCTCTTTCTGCACCTCTCTTGCCTCTTTCTGCACCTCTGTTGCTTCTTTCTACACTTCTCTTCCTTCTTTCTGCACCCCTCGTGCCTCTTTCTGCACCCTTCTTCCCTTTTCCTGCATGTCTCTTCGTTCTTTCTGCACTGCTCTTGCCTCTTTCTGCATCCCTCTTGCCTCCTTCTGTACCTCTGTTGTTTCTCACTGCATTGCTCTTGCTTCTTTCTGCACTTCTCTTCCTTCTTTCTGTACCCCTCGTGCCTCTTTCTGCACCCTTCTTCCCTTTTACTGCACGTATCTTGGTTCTTCTGCACTGCTCTTGCCTCTTTCTGCATCCCTCTTGTCTCCTTCTGTACATCTGTTGTTTCTTACTGCATTGCTCTTGCTTCTTTCAGCACTTCTCTTCCTTCTTTCTGCACCCCTCGTACCTCTTTCTGCACCCTTCTTCCCTTTTCCTGCATGTTTCTTGGTTCTTCTGCTCTGCTCTTCCCTCTTTCTGCACCTCTGTAGATTCTTTCTGCACCTCTCTTGCCTCTTTCTGCACCCCTCTTCCCTCTTTCTGCACCTCTGCTGCTTCTTTCTGCACTTCTCTTGCTTCTTTCTGCACCCCTTATGCCTCTCTCTGTACCCCTTTTCCCTCTTTCTGTACCTTTCTTGCCTCTCTCTGCACCTCTGTTCCTTCTTTCTGCACTTCTCTTGTTTTTTTCTACAGCTCTCTTGCTTCTTTCTACACCCCCTTGCCTCTTTCTCTACCCCTCTTCCCTCTTTCTGCACCCCTGTTGCCTCTTTCTGCACCCCTGTTGCCTCTTTCTGCACCTCTGTTCCTTTTTTCTGCACTTCTCTTGCCTCTTTCTGCACCTCTGTTGCTTCTTTCTTCACTTCTCTTGCCTCTTTCTACACCCCTATTCCCTCTTTTTGCACCTCTGTTCCTTCTTTCTCCACTTCTTTTGTTTCTTTCTGCACTCTTCTTCCCTTTTTTGCATCCCTCTTGCCTCTTTCTGCAGTTCTCTTGTCATTTTCTGTACCTCAGTTGCCGCTTTCTGCACTTCTCTTGCTTCTTTCTACACCTCTGTTGCTACTTTCAGCAATTCTCTTGCCTCTTTCTGCACTTCTCTTGCCTCTTTCTGCACCTCTCTTGCTTCTTTCTGCACCTCTGTTGCTTCTTTCTGTACCACTCTTGCCTCTTTTTGCAACCCTCTTCCCTCTTTCTGCACCTCTTTTGCCTCAGTCTGCCCACCTGTTCCCTCTTTCTGCACCCCTTTTGCCTGTTTCTGCAACTCTCTTGCCTCTTTCTGCAGTTCTCTTGCCTCCTTCTGCACCTCACTTGCCTCTTTCTTCAACTCTGTTGATCTTTCTGCAGTTCTCTAGCCTCCTTCTGCACCTCTCTTGCCTCTTTCAACACTTCTCTTGCTTGTTTCTGCAACTCTCTTGCCTCTTTCTGCACCTCTCTTGTCTCTTTCTGCACCTCACTTGCTTTTTTCTGCACCCCTTTTGCCTGTCTTGCACCCCTCTTCCCTCTTTGTGCAACTCTCTTGCCTCTTTCTGTACCTCTGTTGCTTCTTTCTGCAGTTCTCTTGCCTCTTTCTGCACCTCTGTTGCTTCTTTCTGCACTTCTCTTGCCACTTTCTGCACCACTCTTCCCTCTTTTTGCACCTCTGTTGCTTCTTTCTGCACCGATTCTGCCTCTTTCCGTACCCCTCTTGCCTCTTTGTGCACCTCTGCTTACCCTTTCTGCACTCCTCTTGCCTCTTTTTTGCACCACTGTTGGTTCTTTCTGCACCTCTTTTGCTTCATTCTGCACTTCACTTGCCTCTTTCTGTACCCCTCTTGTCTCTTTCTGCACCTCTGTTGGTTCTTTATGCACTGCTCTTGCTTCTTTCTGCAACTCTGTTCCAAATTTCTGCATCCCTCTTGCCTTTTTCTGCACCCCTCTTCTCTCTTTTTGCACCTCTCTTGCCTCAGTCTGCCCACCTGTTCCCTCTTTCTGCACCCCTTTTGCATTTTTCTGCAACTCTCTTGCCTCTTTCTGCAGTTCTCTTGCCTCCTTCTGCCCCTCACTAGCCTCTTTTTGCGCCTCTGTTGGTTCTTTTGCACTTCTCTTGCCTGTTTCTGCACCTCTCTTGCCTCTTTCTGCACCTCTCTTGCCTCTTTCAACATTTACTCTTGCCTGTTTCTGCAACTCTCTTGCCTCTTTCTGCACCTCTCTTGTCTCTTTCTGCACCTCACTTGCTTTTTTCTGCACCCATTTTGCCTGTCTTGAACCCCTCTTCCCTCTTTGTGCAAATCTCTTGCCTCTTTCTGTACCTCTGTTGCTTCTTTCTGCACCTCTCTTGTATCTTTCTGTACCCTTTGTGCCTCTTTCAGATCCTCTGTTGCTTCTTTCTGAAGTTCTCTTGCCTCTTTCTGCACCTCTGTTGCTTCTTTCTGCACTTCTCTTGCCACTTTCTGCACCCCTCTTCCCTCTTTTTGCACCTCTGTTGCTTCTTTCTGCACCCCTTCTGCCTCTTTCTGTACCCCTCTTGCCTCTTTGTGCACCTCTGCTTACCCTTTCTGCACTCCTCTTGCCTCTTTTTGCACCACTGTTGGTTCTTTCTGCACCTCTTTTGCTTCATTCTGCACTTCACTTGCCTCTTTCTGTACCCCTCTTGCCTCTTTCTGCACCTCTGTTGGTTCTTTCTGCACTGCTCTTGCTTCTTTCTGCACCTCTGTTCCAAATTTCTGCATCCCTCTTGCCTTTTTCTGCACCCCTCTTCTCTCTTTTTGCACCTCGCTTGCCTCAGTCTGCCCACCTGTTCCCTCTTTCTGCACCCCTTTTGCATTTTTCTGCACTTCACTTGCCTCTTTCTGTACCCCTCTTGCCTCCTTCTGCCCCTCACTTGCCTCTTTTTGCACCTCTGTTGGTTCTTTTGCACTTCTCTTGCCTATTTCTGCACCTCTCCTGCCTCTTTCTGCACCTCTCCTGCCTCTTTATGCACCTCACTTGCTTCCTTCTGCACCCCTCTTGCCTCTTTCGGCACCCCACTTCCCTCTTTGTGCAACTCTCTTGCCTCTTTCTACACCTCTCTTCCCTCTTTCTGCACCACTCTTGCCTCTTTCTGTACCTCTGTTGCTTCTTTCTGCACTTCTCTTGCCTCTTTCTGCACCCTTCGTGCCACTTTCAGCACCTTTGTTGCTTCTTTCTACACTTCTCTTCCTTCTTTCTGCACCCCTTGTGCCTCTTTCTGCACCCTTCTTCCCTTTTCCTGCACGTCTCTTGGTTCTTCTGCACTGCTCTTGCCTCTTTCTGCATCCCTCTTGTCTCCTTCTGTACATCTGTTGTTTCTTACTGCATTGCTCTTGCTTCTTTCTGCACTTCTCTTCCTTCTTTCTGTAACCTTCGTACCTCTTTCTGCACCCTTCTTCCCTTTTCCTGCACATCTCTTGGTTCTTCTGCACTGCTCTTCCCTCTTTCTGCACCTCTGTAGCTTCTTTCTGCACCTCTCTTGCCTCTTTCTGCACCCCTCTTCCCTATTTCTGAACCTCTGTTGCTTCTTTCTGCACTTCTCTTGCTTCTTTCTGCACCCCTCATGCCTCTTTCTGTACCCCTTTTCTCTCTTTCTGTACCTTTCTTGCCTCTCTCTGCACCTCTGTTCCTTCTTTCTGCACTTCTCTTGGTTCTGTCTACAGCTCTCTTGCTTCTTTCTAAACCCCCTTGCCTCTTTCTCTACCCCTCTTCCCTCTTTCTGCACCCCTGTTGCCTCTTTCTGCACCTCTGTTCCTTTTTTCTGCACTTCTCTTGCCTCTTTCTGCACCTCTGTTGCTTCTTTTTTCACTGCTCTTGCCTCTTTCTACACCCCTCTTCCTTCTTTTTGCAACTCTCTTGCCTCTTTCTGCACCACTCTTGCCTCTTTCTGTACCTCTGTTGCTTCTTTCTGCACTTCTCTTGCCTCTTTCTGCACCCTTCGTGCCTCTTTCAGCACCTTTGTTGCTTCTTTCTACACTTCTCTTCCTTCTTTCTGCACCCCTCGTGCCTCTTTCTGCACCCTTCTTCCCTTTTCCTGCATGTCTCTTCGTTCTTTCTGCACTGCTCTTGCCTCTTTCTGCATCCCTCTTGCCTCCTTCTGTACCTCTGTTGTTTCTCACTTCATTGCTCTTGGTTCTTTCTGCACTTCTCTTCCTTCTTTCTGCACCCCTCGTGCCTCTTTCTGCACCCTTCTTCCCTTTTCCTGCACGTCTCTTGGTTCTTCTGCACTGCTCTTGCCTCTTTCTGCATCCCTCCTGTCTCCTTCTGTACATCTGTTATTTCTTACTGCATTGCTCTTGCTTCTTTCTGCACTTCTCTTCCTTCTTTCTGTACCCCTCGTACCTCTTTCTGCACCCTTCTTCCCTTTTCCTGCACGACTCTTGGTTCTTCTGCACTGCTCTTCCCTCTTTCTGCACCTCTGTAGCTTCTTTCTGCACCTCTCTTGCCTCTTTCTGCACCCCTCTTCCCTCTTTCTGCACCTTTCTTGACTCTCTCTGCACCTCTG
The DNA here is from genome assembly GCA_963921515.1 of Calotriton arnoldi. Lineage (NCBI taxonomy): Eukaryota > Metazoa > Chordata > Amphibia > Caudata > Salamandridae > Calotriton > Calotriton arnoldi. Next base: position 1,998,925 of record CAWUFW010000108.1, on the reverse strand, counting down.
TTCCTTCTTTCTGCACTTCTCTTGCTTCTTTCTGCACCCCTCATGCCTCTTTCTGTACCCCTTTTCCCTCTTTCTGTACCTTTCATGCCTCTCTCTGCACCTCGGTTCCTTCTTTCTGTACTTCTCTTGTTCCTTTCTACAGCTCTCTTGCTTCTTTCTACACCCTCTTGCCTCTTTCTCTACCCCTCTTCCCTCTTTCTGCACCCCTGTTGCCTCTTTCTGCACCTCTGTTCCTTTTTTCTGCACTTCTCTTGCCTCTTTCTGCACCTCTGTTGCTTCTTTCTTCACTTCTCTTGCCTCTTTCTACACCCCTCTTCCCTCTTTTTGCACCTCTGTTCCTTCTTTCTGCACCTCTTTTGTTTCTTTTTGCACCCTTCTTCCCGTTTTTGCATCCCTCTTGCCTCTTTCTGCAGTTCTCTTGTCATTTTCTGTACCTCACTTGCCGCTTTCTGCACTTCTCTTGCTTCTTTCTGCACCTCTGTTGCTTCTTTCTGTACCCCTCTTGACTCTTTCTGCAACCCTCTTCCCTCTTTCTGCACCTCTCGTCCCTCAGTCTGCCTACCTGTTCCCTCTTTCTGCACCCCTTTTGCCTGTTTCTGCAACTCTCTTGCCTCTTTCTGCAGTTCTCTTGCCTCCTTCTGCACCTCACTTGCCTCTTTCTGCAACTCTCTTGCCTCTTTCTGCACCTCTCTTGCCTGTTTCAACACTTCTCTTGCCTGTTTCTGCACCTCTCTTGCCTCTTTCTGCACCTCTCTTGCCTCATTCTGCACCTCACTTCCTTCTTTCTGCACCCCTTTTGCCTGTTTTGCACCCCTCTTGTCTGTTTCTACACCATTTGTGCCTCTTTCAGCACCGTCTGTTGCTACTTTCTGCAGTTCTCTTCCTTCTTTCTGCACCCCTTCTGCCTCTTCCTGTACCCGTCTTGCCTCTTTGTGCACCTCTCCTAACCATTTCTGCACCCCTCTTGCCTCTTTTTGCACCTCTGTTGGTTCTTTCTGCACCTCTTTTGCTTCGTTCTGCACTTCACTTGCCTCTTTCTGAAACCCTCTTGCGTCTTTCTGCACCTCTGTTGGTTCTTTCTGTACTGCTCTTGTTTCTTTCTGCACCTCTGTTCCAAATTTCTGCATCCCTCTTGCCTTTTTCTGTATCCATCTTCTCTCATTCTGTACCTCTCTTGCCTCAGTCTTCCCACCTCTACCTTCTTTCTGCACATCTTTGCCTGTTTCTGCAAATCTCTTGCCTCTTTCTGCAGTTCTCTTACCTCCTTCTGCACGTCACTTGCCTTTCTGCAACTCTCTTGCCTCTTTCTGCAGTTCTCTTGCCTCCTTCTGCACCTCTCTTGCCTGTTTCAACACTTCTCTTGCATGTTTCTGCACCTCTCTTGCCTCTTTCTGCACCTCTCTTGCCTCTTTCTGCACCTCACTTGCTTCTTTCTGTACCCCTTTTGCCTGTTTAGCACCCCTCTTGTCTATTTCTGCACCCTTTGTGCCTCTTTCAGCACCTCTGTTGCTTCTTTCTGCAGTTCTCTTCCTTCTTTCTGCACCCCTTCTGCTTCTTTCTGTACCTCTCTTGCCTCTTTGTGCACCCTTCGTGCCTCTTTCAGCACCTCTGTTGCTTCTTTCTGCATTTCTCTTCCTTCTTTCTGCACCCCTTCTGCCTCTTTCTGTACCCCTCTTGCCTCTTTCTGCACCTCTCCTAACCCTTTCTGTACCCCTTTTACCTCTGTTGGTTCTTTCTGCACCTCTTTTGCTTCTTTCTGCACTTCACTTGCCTCTTTCTGTACCCCTTTTGCCTCTTTCTGCACCTCTGTTGGTTCTTTCTGCACTGCTCTTGCTTCTCTCTGCACCTCTGCTCCAAATTTCTGCATCCCTTTTGCCTTTTTCTGCACCCCTCTTCTCTCTTTCTGCACCTCTCTTGCCTCATTCTGCCCACCTGTTCCTTCTTTCTGCACCTCTTTGCCTGTTTCTGCAACTCTCTTGCCTCTTTATACAGTTCTCTTGCCTCCTTCTGCACCTCACTTGCTTCTTTTTGCACCTCTGTTGGTTTTTTTGCACTGCTCTTGCATCTTTCTGCACCTCTCTTGCAAATTTCTGCACCCCTCTTGCCCCTTTCTGCACCCTTCTTACCTGTTTCTGCGCCTCTCTTGCCTCTGTGTGCACCCCTGCTCCCTCTTTCTGTACCTCTTCTGCCTGTTTCTGCAACTCTCTGGCCTGTTTCTGTAGTTCTCTTGCCTCCTTCTGCACCTCTGTTGCTTCTTTCTGCACTTCTCTTACCTCTTTCTACACCCCTGTTGCTTCATTCTGCACTTCCCATGCTTCTTTCTGCACCTGTCTTGCTTCTTTCTGCACCCCTTTTGTCTCTTTCTGCACTCATCTTCCCTCTTGCTGCACCTCTCTTGCCTCTTTCTGCATCTCACTTGCCTCTTTCTGCAATTCTCTTGCTTATTTCTACACCTCTGTTGCTTCTTTCAGCAATTCTCTTGCCTCTTTCTGCACTTCTCTTGCCTGTTTCTGCACCTCTCTTGCCTCTTTCTGCACCTCTCATGCCTCTTTCTACACCTCACTTGCTTCTTTCTGCACCCCTCTTGCCTCTTTCTGCACCTCTCTTGCCTCTTTCTGCATCTCACTTGCCTCTTTCTGCAATTCTCTTGCTTCTTTCTACACCTCTGTTGCTTCTTTCAGCAATTCTCTTGCCTCTTTCTGCACTTCTCTTGCCTGTTTCTGCACCTCTCTTGCCTCTTTCTGCACCTCTCGTGCCTCTTTCTACACCTCACTTGCTTCTTTCTGCACCCCTCTTGCCTCTTTCTGCACCCCTCTTCCCTCTTTCTGCAACTCTTTTGCCTCTTTCTACACCTCTGTTCCCTCTTTCTGCACCACTCTTGCCTCAGTCTGTACCTCAGTTGCTTCTTTCTGCACTTCTCTTGCCTCTTTGTGCACCATTCGTGCCTCTTTCAGCACCTCTGTTGCTTCTTTCTGCACTTCTCTTCCTTATTTCTGCACCCCTCGTGCCTCTTTCTGCACCCCTCTACCCTTTTCCTGCACATCTCTTGGTTCTTTCTGCACTGCTCTTGCTTTTTTCTGCACCCCTCTTGCCTCCTTCTGTACCTCTGTTGTTTCTTACCGCATTAGTCTTACTTCTTTCTGCACCTCTCTTGCAAATTTCTGCACCCCTCTTGCCTCTTTCTGCACCCCTCGTGCCTCCTTCTGCACCTCTATTGCTTCTTTTCTGCACTTCTCTTCCTATTTCTGCACCCCTCTTGCCTCTTTCTGCATCTCTCTTACTTCTTTCTGCACTTCTCTTGCCTCTTTCTGCACCCCTCTTGCCTCTTTCTGCACTTCACTTGGTAGTTTCTGTACTGCTCTTGTTTGTTTCTGCACCTGTATTGCAAATTTCTGCACCCCTCTTGCCTCTTTCTGCACCCCTCTTCCCTCTTTCTGCACCTCTCTTGCCTCTGTCTGTACCCCTTTTGCCTCTTTCTGCACCTCTGTTCCTTCTTTCTGCACTTCTCTTGCTTTTTTCTGCACCCCTCTTGCCTCTTTCTGCACCTCTGTTGCTTCTTTCTGCACTTCTCTTGCTTCTTTCTGCACCTCTCTTGCCTCTTTCTGCACCCCTCGTGCCTCTGTGTGCACCTCTCTTGCCTCTTTCTGCTCCTCTCTTGCCTCTTTCTGCACCCCTCTTGCCTCTGTCTGCACCTCTTTTGCTTTTTTCTGCACTTCTCTTGCCTCTTTCTGCACCCCTCTTGTCTTTTTCTGCACCCCTCTTCCCACTTTCTGCACCTCTCTTGCCTCCGTGTGCACCCCTGTTCCCTCTTTGTGTACCTCTTTTGCCTGTTTCTGCAACTCTCTTTACAGTTCTCTTGTCTCTTTCTTAACCTCTGCTGCCTCTTTCTGAACTTCTCTTGCCTCCTTCTGCACCTCTGTTGCTTCTTTTTTGTACTTCTCATCCTCTTTCTGCACACCTCTTGCCTCTTTCTGCACCTCTGTTGCTTCTTTCTCAACTTCTCTTGCTTCTTTCTGTACCTCTGTTGCTTCTTTCTGCACCCCCTCTTGCCTCTTTCTGCACCCTTCTTCCCTCTTTCTATACCTCTCATCCCTCTTTCTGCACATCTCGTGCCTCTTTATGCACCCCTGTTCCCTCTGTCTGCACATCTCTTGTCTGTTTCTGGAACTCTCTTGCCTCTTTTTACAGCTCTCTTGTCTCTTTCTGCACCTCTGTTGCTTCTTTCTGCACTTCTCTTGCCTCTTTCTGCACCCCTCTTGCTTCTTTCTGCAACTCCCTTGGTAGTTTCTGTACTGCTCTTGTTTCTTTCTGCACCTGTCTTGCAAATTTCTGTACCCCTCTTGCCTCTTTCTGCACCCCTTTTCCCTTTCTGCACCTCTCTTGCCTCTGTCTGCACCCCTTTTGACTCTTTCTGCACCTCTGTTCCTTCTTTATGCACTTCTCTTGCTTCTTTCTGCATCTCTCTTGCCTCTTTCTGCACCTCTGTTGCTTCTTTCTGCACTTCTCTTGCTTCTTTCTGTACCTCTTTTGTAAAATTCTGCACCCCTTGTGCCTCTGTGTGCACCTCTAATGCCTCTTTGTGCTCCTCTCTTGCCTCTTTCTGCACACCTCTTGCCTCTGTCTGCACCTCTTTTGCTTTTTTCTGTACTTCTCTTGCCTCTTTCTGCACCCCTCTTGTCTCTTTCTGCACCCCTCTTCCTACTTTCAGCACCTCTCTTGCCTCTGTGTGCACCCCTGTTCCCTCTTTGTGTACCTCTTTTGCCTGTTTCTGCAACTCTCTTGACTCTTGTTACAGTTCTCTTGTCTCTTTCTTAACCTCTGCTGCCTCTTTCTGAACTTCTCTTGCCTCCTTCTCCACCTCTGTTGCTTCTTTCTGCACTTCTCTTGCTTCTTTCTGTACCTCTGTTGCTTCTTTCTGCACCCCCTCTTGCCTCTTTCTTCACCCTTCTTCCCTCTTTCTATACCTCTCATCCCTCTTTCTGCACATCTCTTGCCTCTTTCTGCACCCCTGTTCCCTCTGTCTGCACATCTCTTGCCTGTTTCTGGAACTCTCTTGCCTCTTTTTATAGCTCTCTTGTCTCTTTCTGCATCTCTGTTGCTTCTTTCTGCATTTCTCTTTCCTCTTTCTGCACCCCTCTTGCTTCTTTCTGCAACTCTCTTGGTAGTTTCGGTACTGCTCTTGTTTCTTTCTGCACCTGTCTTGCAAATTTCTGCACCCCTCTTGCCTCTTTCTGCACCCCTCTTCCCTATTTCTGCACCTCTCTTGCCTCTGTCTGCACCCCTTTTGCCTCTTTCTGCACCTCTGTTCCTTCTTTTTGCACTTCTCCTGCCTCTTTCTGCACCCCTCTTCCATCTTTCTGCACCTCTGTTGCTTCTTTCTGCACTTCGCTTGCTTCTTTCTGCACCTCTCTTGCTTTTGTCTGCATCACTCTTGCCTCTTTCTGCACACACAGGGCTACATTTAAACTGACCTCAGGCTCAGCAGTGCACACATGCAAGTGCAGAAAAGGGCTGCTGGCCTCTAAACTGCCATGCCCTATTATATGCTAGGGACGTAGAGGTAGTTTTAATCCCCCTGCCCTATTTTGTACTAGGGCCTTACAGGGGAGGTCATGCCAATCACAGGGGTACCCCAACCCATAGTGTACCCTAGTGTATGTAGGTGTTTTCACTGTATTCTAAGTGTCTTTCAGCATAGCACTGGCTGCGGGCCTGGTTAGGCAGAGCCCAGGGTCAGTCAGAGTCAGTTACCACCAATATCAGTCAGCAAAAAGTTGGGGGTTGCTAAGGGCACATGATGACTTTGCAACAAGGCCTCTTTCTGCACCTCTGTTGGTTCTTTCTGCATATCTCTTGCTTCTTTCTGCACCTTTCTTCCTCTTTCTGGACTTCTGTTCCCTCTTTCTGCATTTCTCTTGCTTCTTTCTGCGCCTTTCTTCCTCTTTCTGCACATTTCCTACCTCTGTAGGCATAGTTAGAAATTAGCATTAAAAAAACCTTTAAAATTCACTGAAAAAACCATAGGTTTCAGCACGTTATAGTTAGAAATTAGCATTTAAAAAACCTTAGAAATTTACTGAAAAAACCATAGGTTTCAGGGTCGTTATAGTTAGACATTTTCATTTAAAATACCTAAGAAATTCACTGAAAAAACCATAGGTTTCAGGGACGTTATAGTTAGAAATTAGCAGTTAAAAAACCTTTGAAATTCACTGAAAAAACCAAAGGTTTCAGGGACGTTATAGTTAGAAATTCGCATTTAAAAAACCTTAGAAATTCACTGAAAAAACCACAGGTTTCAGGGACATTGTAGTTAGTTGGACATTTCACTCGTACAAAACCAGAGAAATTCGGCCGTTATAGTTAGTTGAGCTAACTATAACTCGCGCCCCCGCAATGCACTGCTGATGACGTCACATATTACATCATTCATGACATGGTCAGTGACATCACTGATGACATCTCAAATGACAACACTGATGACATCACTCATGACATCATCCACGTGACAATCTGATGCACCTCCTCACACCCTAATATAACCTTTGATACACAGACTACCATTTCGAAACCTGAGGACCTCAGGACACAAGTGGACTTCATTCTCCGAGCAGCAGTGCGCCAGAAGCCGCGTTTGCAGCGTGGTGTAAAAAGGGGCGTGGCCTCGGAACACCTCTCTGCAACGCAGCTCTGTGGCGCTTACTGGAGGTACCTGGTGGGCTAGTGGGCCCCCAGGGACCCTCAGGATTGAAGTGGACTTAATCCTCCAATTTACAACGTGCCAGGGGGCGTGTTTGCACACTTGTTATATCAGGCCCCACCCCCTCCCTGCACCACTGTGCAAACACGCCCCCTGGCGCGTTGTAAGTTGGGGATTAAGTCCCTTGAATCCTAAGGGTCCCTGGGGCCAACTAGCCCACCAGGTACCTCCAGTAAGCGCCACAGAGCTGCGTTGCAGAGTGGTGTAAAGGGCATGGCCTCGGACAACCTCTCTGCAACGCAGCTCTGTGGCGCAAACTGGAGGTACCTGGTGGGCTAGTTGGCCCCCAGGGACCCTCAGGATTTAAGCGGACTTAATCCCCCATGTTACAACGCGCCAGGGGGCGCGTTTGCACAGTGGCGCAGGGAGGCAGCGGGCCTGATATAACAAGTGTGCAAACCGCCCCTGGTGCATTGTAAATTGAGGGATTAAGTCCCCTTCAATCCTGAGGGTACCTGGGGGCCAACTAGCCCACCAAGTACCTCCTGTAAGCGCCACAGAGCTGTGTTGCAGAGAGGTGGTCCGAGGCCACGCCCCTTTTTACACCACTCTGCAAATGCGGCTTCTGGTGCACTGCTGGTGGGGCGATAAGGTCCTTTTGTGTCCTGAGGACCTCCGGACACAAGTGGACTTCATCCTCCGACCAGCAGTGTGCCAGAAGCTGCGTTTGCAGCGTGGTGTAAAAAGAGGCGTGGCCTCGGAACACCTCTCTGCAACGCAGGTTTGTGGTGCATTCTGGAGGTACCTGGTGGGCTAGTTGGCCCCCAGGGACCCTCAGGATTCAAGGGGACTTAATAGGGACGTTATAGTTAGAAATTAGCATTTAAAAAACCTTAGAAATTCACTGAGAAAACCATAGGTTTTAGGGACGTTATAGTTAGAAATTAACATTTAAAAAACCTTTGAAATTCACTGGAAAAACCATAGGTTTCAGGGACGTTATAGTTAGAAATTAGCATTAAATTTGAAATTCACTGAAAAAACCATAGGTTTCAGGCACGTTATAGTTAGAAATTAGCATTTAAAAAACCTTTGAAATTCACTGAAAAAACCATACGTTTCAGGCACGTTATAGTTTGAAATTAGCATTTAAAAAACCTTAGAAATTCACTGAAAAAACCACAGGTTTCAGGAACGTTATACTTAGTTGGACATTTCACTCATACAAAATCAGAGAAATTCGGCCGTTATAGTTAGTAGAGCTAACTATAACTCGCGCCCCCGCAATGCACTGCTGATGATGTCACATATTACAACACTCATGACATGGTCAGTGACATCACCTCCCTGGGGCTGCCCCATGCAGATCAAAGGAGGGGGGCCATGCACCCCCCTCCTGGAGCCCTACGTGGTCCTGGGGACCACCACCCCCCAGGGCCAACTTCTGCTATGTCCTGGGGTGCATATCCCCGGGACATAGCTGTTTGCTCTGACTTGGCAGGAGCTTTGACAGCGCACGCCAAGTCAGAGCAAACATAAACTCTGTTCTCAGCACGCAAGAGCTATGAAACCACCCCTGCTTGCTGAGAGCAGAGTTTTCATCTGTTTCCCTGCCCACTGTCAAGCGGGCAGGGAAACAGACAAAAAGATTGCTCTCACAGATGGGGAGCTGCATGTTTAGCAGCTCCCTATCTGTGAGAGCAATGCCGGCCCCTGCAGGAGGCGGGGAGCCAGCTGGGACCACAGGATCTTGAGGCTCCCCCTGTGGTCCAGGGAAGAAAAGAGGAGAAAAGGGCAAAAAAAAGTCAGAAAGAGGCAGAATAAAGGTCAGAAACGAGCAGGAAAAGGCAGAATAAAGGTCAGAAATTAGCAGAAAGAGGCAGAATAAAAGTCAGCAACGATCAGAAAGAGGCAAAATAAAGGTATGAAATGAGCAGAAAGAGGCAGAATAAAGATTAGCAACAAACAGAAAGAGGCAAAATAAAGGTGAGAAACGAGCGGCAAGAGGCAGATTAATGGTCAGAAACTAGCAGAAAGAGGCAAAATAGAGATCAGAAATCATCAGAAAGAGGCAAAATAAAGATCAGAAACGAGCAGAAAAGGTAGAGTAAAGGTTAGCAACGAGCTGAAAGAGGCAAGATAAAGGACAGAAAGGAGCAGAAAGAGGCAAAATACAAGTCAGAAATTAGCAGAAAGAGGCAGAATAAAGATGAGAAATGAGCGGAAAGAGGCAGAATAAAGGTAAGAAACGAGCAGAAAGAGGCAAAATAGAGATCAGAAATGAGCAGAAAGAGGTAAAATAGAGATCAGAAATGAGCAGAAAGAGGCAAATTATAGGTCAGAAACGAGCAGAAAGAAGCAGAATAAAGGTCAGAAACGAGAAGAAAGAGGCAAGATAAATGTCAGACACGAGCAGCAAGAGGCAAAATAATAGTCAGAAGTGAGCAGAAAGAGACAAAATAAAGGTCAGAAACGAGAGGCAAAATACAGGTCAGAAACAATCAGAAAGAGGAAAAATAAAGGTCAGCAATAAGCAGACAGAGGCAAAATAAAGGTCAGAAGTGAGCAGAAAAAGGCAGAAAAGAAGCAGAACCCACTCAGGCACTCATGTACCCACTCACAGATCAACTCAGATACTCTCAGAACCACTCACAGACCCATTCATTCATGTACACACTCACAGTCAAACTCAGACACGTGTACCCACTCAAAGACACAGTCAGACACTCATGCACCCACTTACAGAATCACTCATATGCTCTCTCACCCACCCACAGATCCACTCAGAGACTCATGCACCAACTCACAGACCCTCTCAGAGACTTACACACCCTCTCACAGTCCCACTGAGACACTCATATACTCACTTACGGCCCCACTTATACTCTCTCACACCCACTTACAAACCTACTCAGACACCCACTGAGGGTGTTGAAGGAGTTGTGCCACCCCTCAATGGCATTGATAGTCTTGGCACCTAAGCAGGTCGTGTAACAGTTCCACCAGTCAATGGGGAAGCTTGGCTCCCTCCTGTGACCCGACCTGCTTAAATGGCCAGTCAATGTGTCTTCAAAATAATTGAGCAATGGTGCCAATTTGTCCTCATTTTGTGTAAAATACTCTGAGTGTAGAATTCATCCACCCAGTCAGGAGGCATAAAGCACAATTCAGGATGTTTCTTTAACTCAAACTGCAGTTTACTGTCTGATATGTAATCTTCATCAGAGGATGTTTTTTGAATTTTTCAACAATAAGCCACCTTGAATTTGGGCATTGGGATATAATTTAGTAATGGTATTAATCATGGTTAACTCAAAATCAAGAATGACTTTTCTAGGACTTTTATGCAGTGTTTTTGATTTTACTACAGTAAGAACTCAGGGCCATATTATCAAGAACGGCGATAACATTATCGCCGCTTTAGCGGCAGGAAGCTGCCGCTAAAGCGGCGATAGGGGGCTTGATAATATGCACTATAGAATTCCAATAGAAGCCCAGGTTCTGGTGTGAAGGACATCAAACCTGGGCTTCTATTGGAATTCTATAGGGCATATTATCAAGCCCCTTATCGCCGCTTTACCGGCAGTTTCCTGCCGCTAAAGCGGCGATAATGTTATTGCCGTTCTTGATAATATGGCCCTCAGTGTAGGTTGAGGCTTGCTTATCAGGCAGTAAGCTGTAAACTAAAGGAACAATGGTGTTATTGATGTAGGCGTGAACAGTACATATTTAGTTGAATGGGTGAAGTGTGGACTTAAAGGTACCATCCATCATACAAATATCACTATTCCCAAGAGTTACAAGATTATGAGGTATGCTAAAGATTAGTAGTCGTCTCGGAGGGTTTTATTTGTCATGTAAAAGGAAAGTTTCATTAGTGAAGGTTACAGTTACTCCAGGTGGGATGTTAATATCTGAGTAGACTTGGGGTGTTACAGAGGTTACTTGCCTGTTTTCATCTCTGTAAAATTCTACGGAGTTTAGGAATTGTGGGCATACACCTTGCTACATGATACTGGTACAGTTGTCACAGTGAGAAGGATCAGTTTCTCACCACAAAATATGGAGAGATTAACCATGATTAAAATTAACCAACACTTTATACCACCGAATAACACCATACCTGAAATACCACAGGAGGACGATGAGGGTGATTGGTCAGACTAAGGTCATAGGGTGTTAGCTGACCAACTTCTGGGTGAACCACCTGAGTGCGAGGACAAACTCTACTTCCCTGACTGTGTAGGCCACCATAGAACATTATCGGGGAAACTGCTTTCTGAAAAAAAAGGATATAGCTAAGGGAAAATTATATATTTTGTTTGGTTGTTTCTGACTGAGCTATGCAGCCTAACAGTTTTAGGCACATGTATGTCTAGACAGGAGTTGGACCAGTGTGCCGTGAAGAAACCTCTCATCATTGCCTTTAAGGACATTGGAGAGACAATGCCTGCCTCCATCACATGCTTATCCTTTTTTCATCCCCTAGTAGAACTGCTCCACAACATTTGATTTAAAAGACAGCCCAATGTGTTTTGAATGCATCAAAGAGAATCGAGATTCAATGACAGTAGTAATTCTTCAAACTGCACCGGCCAATGTCCTAAAATTCCTATGTGCCTTGTGCCTACTCCTAGAGTTTTTACTGCCCACAAAGCTCAACAATAAATCAAAACTCTTTTGGTAGGAGGGCAACATATTATCTGTTCATTTATTCATATATCCATGATTTTTGTGTATAGATGTAATCACTTTAGATCCAAAGATCAAAGTAGTCTTTCCTTCTGTTAATAATTACTCTCCAAGCGTTGGATTTTTTTTCAAAATGTTCTTTATTACAATCCAGTTTGAAATAATTTTTTGGGCAGGCCCAGCCAATGCGTTTCATCCCTTGCAGAGACTTCATTAGGGCAAAAAAGCTTTTCTGCAACTCATTTCTAAAATATAATCAATTCGGCTCTCAGCAATTTCAATCCGTTCAAAATACGTCAGTAAGTTAACATGTCGGGCAAATGCACGTTCTGCTTCTGATTCGAATCAAACAGGATCAACAAGTGTGCACCATTGTGCTTCAATTAGAACAGGTAAATATATTACACCAATGAGTGATACATTATTGAGTGATTGTGAGTGATGATTCATGCGGTGGCAGACAGTGAGGGAGGGTGTTCACCTATAACATGTAAGCTTGATTGTGATGATTTGCAATGTTTGAGGCCTGATGGGTGAACATTTTTTCTGAAGGTGATTGGCACTTCCCCTTTGATACTTAGCGAGATTTTCTTGCTGAGTTCACTTTTTTTTGTTCACAATTTACAATAAACAAAGGGAGAGGAAGGGGAATGTAGAAGCACTCTCCGTCCCCCGGTTCAAATGGATAATAATCACAAAGGAGAGTAAGCCTGAGCTAAATGTAGAGCAAGCAAAGAGAGTCAAAGTAGAATCTCTAGAACATCTGAAGAATCAAACTAGATTCTTTAAAAAGCCCTCACTCACCAACCTAGTTGGTGACATGCTTCATCATTGGGCCCCACCAGGAAGACCGAGTGTCTTCCCGGTGTGCTGCGACGCCAGAATTACTGCGGAGCTGGATTTCAGTGAAGGTGGTGATAAGTGTAAATGTTTTAAAATTGTCTAGATTGAAACCAGAAAAAGACTTTAATAAATGGTCAATCTGACAAGGTTAAAAAGATGTGTGGGGGGGATGTAGGTGATGGATGGAATGACCAGCTACATCCCTCATAACATGGTCAACATGTTTCTGCCTCGGTGGTAGTAGTAGCCAGGCATTCGTCAGGACCAAAGTGGCGACCTCGGAGTCCGGTTAAAGAAGGTCGACGGCAGGTACCGAGTGGGTGCTTGGCTTTGCTGGCGGTGTGCCTACTTGCCACCACCTCCTTCCCGTGACTCATGAAGCTAGTAGCTTTTATGCCTTAAATTTTTCTGGTTCCCCTAGTAGGTGGACCTCTTGGGTAACAGTGACCCACTGGACCCATTCACTTTTTAACTTTTTTCACACTATGATCTCTGGTTAGGGTGAGCCTTAGAGCGCTCACACCGCCGAGGTCACCACTTTGGTCCTGACGAATGCCTGGCTACTACTACCACCGAGGCAGAAACATGTTGACCATGTTATGAGGGATGTAGCTGGTCATTCCATCCAGCACCTACATCCCCCCCACACATCTTTTTAACCTTGTCAGATTGACCATTTATTAAAGTCTTTTTCTGGTTTCAATCTAGACAATTTTAAAACACTTACACTTATCACCACCTTCACTGAAATCCAGCTCCGCAGTAATTCTGGCATCGCAGCTACACCGGGAAGACACTCGGTCTTCCTGGTGGGGCCCAATGATGAAGCATGTCACCAACTAGGTTGGTGAGTGAGAGCTTTTAAAGAATCTAGTTTGATTCTTCAGACGTTCTAGAGATTCTACTTTGACTCTCTTTGCTTGCTCTACATTTAGCTCAGGCTTACTCTCCTTTGTGATTATTATAACACAATCTACAAAGACCAGACCAGTGTGTTTAGTTAACAAACACAAATCTACACACAAAAAAAATTACTCAATGTTTCTCTTCTTGTTCATCATCAACAGCAGTACACTACAGGTCGATCTCTCATTTGGGTGGGAGTCGGGACAGAGTTGGACAGATTCATTACTCGGAGTCAGGAGGCTGATGGAAGGACACAGGGTGGGACTGCCTCAACAACAGAGAGAAGGAAGCTATCAACTTCAAGGAAACCAACATGATGATGACTTTAAGAGGCCTACTCAGATCTGTGGACTGGAGAGAGGTGGTTTGGAAAATGCAATGCTGCTTAGTGTGTGTGCTGATTCAAATTTGAATCTGCTGTTGAAACTCTAGTGATTTCCAGACTGGATTATGGAAATGCAACCCTCTGCATATTACCTAGATCTAAGCTGGCTCCATTAAAAGCTTCCTTTAACTCATCACCAGATCTAAAAGAAGCAATCAATTCACTCCCGTCCTGAAATCTCTAAAATGGCTCTCATATGAGGCAAGGATGCAATTAAAAATTGCATGTATGATCCATAAATCCCTGCATTTCAACACCCCGAGATAACTTGCACAAACACTGGAGCTTTCAGGTGGCTGCAGATCCTCTAGAAGCACCAGCACTTTATCGTTGAAACCACAGAAATTTCATAAAAATAAATTCTACAACTGAACCTTCTCAGGTATTGCCTGCAAATTTGGAACTCCTTTCCCCCTGCAATCTGACTGAACCCTTCAACTACATCTTTCAAAAGAGAAGTTAAAATGTTCTTGATGGACAAATCTCTAATCTTGAATATATAGGACTCTACTACCTGAACACTGTTTCAATGCAATATTATCATCCATGCTCTCAATTGACGGTTACTATCTTGAATGTATATCTGTCACCTTGGGCATTTTGATTGCAACTCCCCATAGGCTACGAGCTGCTGCATCCTATATCATCTTTGAATTGGTGTCGATTCTTTAATTGTGTTTTTCTACATGACCAGTTGTAAAGAACTCTGAAACCCTCATGGGCCATATTCGTGCTATATAAAATGTTATAAATAAATACATTTTGTGATTGTGTGGTCAGGTGGGGCGCCTGTTGTTGTAAGTTACTAGAGACAAACACATGAAGTCACATCATCACATTATGCATGTGCTTGGCCACATGTTTTTATAAAAGTTGTGAAATTAATCTGCCCAGTAGTTCATGCAGTCACTTGACTGTGATTGGTTGTAATATGCTCTCACTTCTCAGTTAATTGATCACACATGAGTCATAAACTGAATGATTGCAACAAACTATGCTCTTGCTCTGCCTCTGAGTCTTCCTGGTAAAAAAAAAAAAAAAAAATGTAAGTCCGTTTTTATATAGCGCAGCTACTCACCCCTTACGGGTCTCAAGGCGCTGGGGGCCGTAGTGGAAATTAAGTGAGCTATTGCCCAGAGTCACACGGTGCTGAGTTGAGCTGCCGCCGGAGCTGGGGATCGAACTGTGAACCCTGTACTCCGAAGTCAGCTGCCCTGGCTGCTGCACCACACCTCTCCACTCCTCATGAAGCTTACCTTCTGTCTTTCTCCTTGACTCTACAATATCGTTTCTTTTTTACAGGCCTTCTCTTTTCTTGCACAAAAAGGCAAAAGCTCCATTACACTCCTGCTTACCTTACCAGACCACTTAAGCCAAGTACCCAAGATTGAACAATGCAGATGCATCGCTCAATTTGGCAATGAAGTATCATTTTCCTTTTAAAAATCATTATTAGAACTGTGTGGGTTCACTTTACTCCTCCATAATTAGAATTTTTCAAATTTAGATGACAGAACATTTAGATATATAATAATAACTTGAGTCTTGGGGGTTGAATGACTGTTTGCAATTAATTTAACTGAACTGTGTTATACTCATTCCTTCATTTCCTTCCACAACAGAATGATGATGATGTGGTTTGCATCGCCCAGATGAATATTGTCATTGTGCAGTGTTTGTCATTGTCACACCTTTCCCCAAATCCCCTTTCTCATCCATTGATGAAACCCTTAACGCCCGTTCCCCCGAACTGTGTGATTTATTGAGGTGTGAATTAATTTACACCATAAATGGATCATACACTTGGTGCAGTGGATGTGATGAAAGCGACACCAACTCATGACAGGATCTTGTAGTACCTGAGCAATAGTGCACAATGGCTCTATTTTTTCACCCATGCATAAAAGTGATCCATATTTTAGATACAAAAGAACATCATTCATTAACATCATTATTCAGGCCTTGTATTGCGTAAACGCTTAACCTTGTCCTCTCCTAACTCTGACTCCACTCCTCCTGACTCTCGGATTTCATAAGTTTAGTT
This sequence comes from Calotriton arnoldi, assembly GCA_963921515.1. Taxonomy (NCBI): domain Eukaryota; kingdom Metazoa; phylum Chordata; class Amphibia; order Caudata; family Salamandridae; genus Calotriton; species Calotriton arnoldi. Next base: position 1,983,355 of record CAWUFW010000108.1, on the reverse strand, counting down.
TTAATTAAATACTAGCTTCCCATTGTTCATAAGAAGTTACTACTGCTAATATTTGTTATCATATCAGGTCTTCTTTGTTGTATCATAGTGGTAGTTTTGTCTCAGTCTTTCTAAAGTTATGATATAATAATATAACCCACTAACTCTGTGTTTTCTTTCAATCTAGTTGCTTGTGATGGATAAAACTTTGATTAATCCTACAGTTGGAGTTCACCTAGGTGGGAGTGGGTCCTCACTTGTGATTCCTCTCCTGTTAGCGCGCTAGCCTGCTACTACTACCACCACCATAAGATGGCACCTTGGGAAATCCCTGCAGTAAGAAGACTGAGAGAGGTAGCAGCCCTTGCTTCATCTATTCAGATATGAGAACTCTAAAAGCGCTGTTGTAGGCAATACAGGCAATGGCAATCCTCCAGTAGTCAATATACTTACAGAGGGTATTGGGACAAGGGTATTATATAACTATCTGGTATACACTTTTTAAAGGCGATTTTTTTTAAAACAGGCTGCGCCAAAAGGCAGCAGTGCAAAGTAAAACACCCCCAAAAAAGATTTGAGGCATAAATGAAGTAAAATAAATATTTATTACCCTTTAATTTTTTTTAACAATTAAACCCGTTCCCTCTACCCACAACAGGGCCACCCCACTCCCCAAATAAATCTCCCCGTCCCCAACCAAAGTCCAAATGTCCAACAAAAACTCCAAAGAAACAAACAGTCCCAGTCCCAACTCCAAACCCAATTCCCACTCTCTCTACCCACAAGTCCCTCCCACCAAAACAAATATTTAAAAAGTGCTAAAGAAGAGGGCACTACATTCAGATCAGAAGCTTCTAGAGGTGCCCTCAATGCATTCCATTTGACTTTCTAGATGTGCCAGACTCTGCAGGACAAGACGTTGTAAAAGGCAGTCTGAGCGTGAGGGGGCAGCAGTGGAGTGACGGGCTGCTGCTGGCGGTGCTGGTGTTGTTCTTGACGGGAGACTGGAGGTGCTGGCAGCTGTCTGGGGTTACTATTTTCAGCTAGGGAAGGCAATAAAATTATTTTTTCCACTAGCCAGGGAATTTTTAACTATCACACATATTTTTCACGATCCTACCACCCCACGCACTTTACATAATCACGAATAAAAGTGCTCCCGCGTCTACATAGGTCGTAGCACGCCCCGTCCCGTAGAGGGACGGGAAGACCCCAATGATGAAGCATGACACTGAATCAGGTTTCAGTGTGTGAGGGGTATTTAACAATTTCTAAAGTATTGCCCTTCCAACACAAAAGAGAAGGTGCTTGATGTTTCACACCAACCATCATTTGTTTAGAACTAAATTTTGATTAGCACATTTAATTCACTTATATGTCTAGAAAAAGGCGGTAGAATCCTTATGTTGATTAACAGTATTGAGAGGAGGATGATTCTACCTTTTCCCTCTTCACTCCCCCCTTTGATTTCTTGAACATGGGTGGGACTAGCAAAATGCCATGGCAAGGGAGTTGGTGATAGATGATGGGTGGGATACATATTTGCCTCCTTAACAAATACAGTGAGTCAAGGGAGTAGACAGAAATACCCTTCACTTTTGAACCAAAGCTTTGATAAAACTATTGCAAGCAAACGAAGTTGGTGTACACACCCCTCTCCAGAAGAGCTACCATGTTTCTTCATCAAAGCAATTATTAATTCATTGTTTCATTGTTCTAGTATTATTCACCCTTTGATACCCACCATTTAAACTTTACATTCTCTCATCCATTCTTACACCATTGAAAATCATCCATCCATAAATATCCATCTATCTATTCATTAACCTATTCATGGCTCTCAACCATCCTTTCACCAATCCATCAGTTTACCCACCCAATCATCCTTTCACCCATTCACCCTTTCACCCAATCCTTCTTTAACCCACCCAAGCATTCCTTTAACCCATCAACCCTTTCACCCACCCAAGCAGGCATCCTTTCACCCATATACCCTTTCGTCCATCCTTCACTCGCCCATGCATCCTATCATCCAACTATGTATTCTTTCAATCACCCACGTATTCTCACTCATATAACATTTCACCCATCCTTTCTACTTCCATCCTTTTTTCCCTTTTCCATCAACCCATTATTTTTAGCATTCATTATGAGCTTTTGTCTGTGAGTTGCAAATAGAAGAGGTCATTAAGAATTCAACCCCCACTGTAGCTGCTAAAGTGGGGGGTTCATGACACCCTTGCAGTGAGTATAAAAGTAATTATCAATAAGCAAGCAATGTGGCTTACCACTGCCCCTCCCTGCCGCTGCAGAGACTCCCACTTCGACTGCTGCCACGTCTGCTTCGCTGGTGCTGGCCTCAGCACTGGTGGGCCGTATGGCTAGAAAAAAACATTACACATTTTAGATGCCAGACACGCCTCCCCATAGTATTTTGATAAAATACAACCACAATACATCAAAAATATCAAGTTGGACATTTTGTTAGTTGGCAATGTTTGAAAGGCCAGGTAGACAAGCCAACCAAAAACTTTTAATAAGGGAGGTGCAGAGCTATGATGACTCTGAGTGATTGAAGCACAATGAAGAAGTGGAATAATTGGTCAATGAAGAAAACATGGTCTTGGTTGGCAAATGCAATGGGACTGTCTCATACTAGTTTGTAGCCATGAAGCACTGTCATCGAAACTGCTGGTATACTACTGCTAAATAAATGAATCATAATACACACACAGCATTAGGGAGTCCACCCATGACCATGACTACTCTCTAGTTTTATTGTTTGAGCATGAGCAAGAAAAAGAAAGCCTTAGACATGCATAGACTAGTTTACCTTTGGCATGCAATCTTCACAGTAGAGTACCTGTCTTAAAATCGGTTGTTATAAGTCTTATGGTACCAGTCTACAAGATATGCAAGGGGAGAGGGAAAGCTTACTGACAAAGCAGAAGAAAGGAAGCTACAGACAGACTAGAACAGACAGGAGGAAGTCAACTACAAAAACTTGAAATATAGGAAACAACTAGATTAATGCAGGGATAACAATAATTTAACAAACATTAGCTAGAACAAAGAGGAGTTGGAAAAAGTTAGGAGAGAGGCACAGCAAAAAAAAAAGGAAAAATTATTCTAAATTCGGGGCTGAAAAAGTTAGGGAAATTATAATAATATTAACAGGAGGACTTACTGGGGTCAGCAGATCTGTTGGCATCGGACGCGACACTGGTGATGGTTGTGATGGAACTTCCACCCATTGCGGCACTAGTGTTAGCATGCCTCCATGCTGCTAGCCCTCTTCTTGCCCCTGAATGCTGATGTAAGAAATAAAGAAGATAAAATAAAAAAGATTAGTGGTACAGTTAGTAATCTCCCCAAAAATATTTTGACAGGCAAATGTAGGAACATTGTACTTTTCTAAATCAGATCACCTATCGGCAGCAATGCTGGTGGTGGTGGTAGTGGTGGTGGTGGAACTTCTACCCGCCACAGCACTGGTGCTGGCACCTCCGGCTCCCTGACCTGCCTCCACTATCTTAGTGACAGGACAGAGGAGTCTGCATGACTTCTTAAATATTCAGCCTAAGCGAGTGCCAATGAGTATGATTAGGTAGCGCTGAGCACTTGGCTGGATCACATAATATTTGTAACGTAAACTTAACTTCAGGGCCGGCTCTAGGGCGGTGCGATCAGTGCCACCGCACCGGGGGCTGACTTGGGGGGGGTATCATTTTTGCAAGTATATTCTCATTTTAAAAGCACTTGCTGCTGCGTTCCTGGCCTCCAGCAATTTGCAGGCATCAATTAAAATGTCAAGATATCTCCTGTGATTAATCGTCTTCCTGGAAAGAGACCGGAGGTTTGTCTAGGGGAAGTTTTGACTCATCCTAAGGTAGTGCGGAGGGTTAAAATGCCTGCTGCTAAGAACATGTACCATGCAGATAACAAAGTGCATATAATGTAAATACCTCAGTGGGTTACTGCTTCTGTAAGAGAGCTCCTTTTGTTACTTGTCTTTTATAAGTCAAAATCCTAATATAGAACATTGAGCTATTAACTGTCATCAAAGAGCTGCATGCAAACTGCAAGATATATGTAAGAGCTATATGTGTTTTTGCTCAGTCTTTCATTATCCTAATCTTGCCAAAAAGGTTCATTTGGGTAGAAAACAATTCTTATTATTAAAGAGAACCCCTTTAAAAGATGTTACGTTTTAAATTTTGAATTTGTGCTTTTCCAGAATAAGGACTCTCAAACTATATTGCCTACCAGTATCGCTGACATGTCACTCCTACACTACACCTTGTAGTCCTGTCTGATGTAGCATTTCCTATACACTCATTACACACATATGATTGTCTCTGCAATGTGTGTGTGATGTAAAGCGCTCTGACACCTCACACTGGTATGAGTGGTGCTATAAAACTAAATGAATCTGAGAGACAGTGGTTAAGGAGACTTGAGGGGCACTGTTAAAGGGTGCTAGTGAGGGAATCTACGGCAGAGGTGGTCATTGGGGGGGGGCTCAACAAACATTGTCGTACAGGGCGCCACCAGTGTAAAAGCCGGCCCTAATTAACTTACCCCTGAGTGTGAGCAGCATGCTATTTGGAAAAAAGAATAGAAAGAACACAACAAATAAATAATTACTCACCTAGCCCTGCAACCCTGACGCCCAGCAGATCGAACAGGTCCAGCTCCCTGTCCAGGATATCAGCCCAGCGGTGCCTCAATGGCTGCTGTGTGCATTAGACCCCGGATCTCCAGCATGCACACAAGTGCATCCTCTCCCACAGCAGCTGACGCTCCCGCAGGCTGTACCCGCTGTCAGGTGATGATGAGGGGTGGTACCCCGAAACTGGTCCCAGGTTGTTTGTTTCCAGTCCAGGGAGGACCTAGCTTGGGAGCTCGGGCTGGATTGTTCCCATGAGGAGCAGGATCAAGACTGATTTGCATATAGCCGGGTCCAAATTAGGGTGGCGTGGTGAGCAAAAAAATGATGGATTAAACCCAGATCCTTATGACTGGGGGTGAATGTTTGCATTGTTCAGCATTCCATCCATCATTTGTTCTTTTTGCCTTTGCTGCCAGCATGGAGGGGAGGTGGTGCTGCACACAAAAAACAAGTCCAGCCACCTCCATGTCTGAGAAAATGGCACGGGCTGCACTCCTTGCGGAGCTGATGACCGCAAGGTGTGCAGCTAGCAGCCACACTGGCGCCGTCCTTCCCTCTCTTGCCCTGCTCTTCCTGGCGCTGGGTGGTCAAAAAAAAAAAAGAAGAAAGGAAAATCAAACTAAATGTACAAAAAGTCACAAAAAATAATAACAAACACGCAAAATAAACAAACACAAAAACACACACTGATACAATAAAGGAAAATGAGGGGTAGATGAGTCGGATGGGGGAGGTTTGAAAAGATTAAGGGTGGATGAAACAGCACCATGCACAGAACAGAAAACAAGAGTACTTAGAGGTAGGAGGGAATCATTGATTGTGGTTGGGCCGCCCTGAGAAGGAAACCCTCAGGCAATCATGGAGACTTGTGGGGAGGGATTTGGGACTCTTAAACTTCCTACCATTGGGAAAAGCTCAAGCAGAACTTCTCCCACCAGAGAAGGATTTTTCTTTTTCCATTGCCTAGAAAGTTATTAGAGAAAACTCTTTTTTTTGCTTTTTATTATGCAAGTGGAAGGTTTCTTCCAGCTCCATAGCAGCACACAATGTTATCTTGCATGTCAATGTGCCATGGATGATTTCTTTCTCAAACATGCCATTCACCTCAAGGCACTGCTGCACAGAGGCATTGTGATAAAACCTTAAAATGGTGAGAATGTATTCATTGCTCCAGATTCAAAAGATTGCACCCATCTCAACACTCCTGTTAGAAACCCTCCCCACTCTCCCATTTCCTTTTCCCTGTCAGGCCCTCCCATGACCTGCATAAAGAGATGTTCATTGCTCACCCTTGTACACTACTGCCCCTGGCATAACAGTAATGATTCTTGACAACGTGTGGACACCCATGGGAATGATAACAATTGCCCACCTATGGCAATACGCTGGCGAAAAACAAAGATGGTATTTCTTAGAAATGTGTGGGTGTTCAAGCATTATGTCCACCTTGGGTGAATTTCTGGCCCTGTCAGAATAGTGGTTATTCTTGGTAACTTGTGGCACATCTGTGTTGTGTTGCCTACACCTGGTAAAATACTGGCTTTGGCATCATGGGGTTAACTCCTGGCATATGATAGACATCCATGGTATGATGGTGCCCATTTCTGGAATAATACTGGTCCTGATAGAATGGTGATCATTCGTGAAATCTATTGCATTTATCAATTATTTTTCTAAATACAACCTTGACAAATTCTTCTTGTATCATCTGTCAAGTTAGATGAATGATGATATTGAGGAAAATAATAGAAGAGAGTTATCTCATCCCCCCAGAGAATCTACATATTATCAAAAAAGGGAGGCAAAACCCTTAATTGAGTCTCTCGTATTGAGAGGACAGAACTCCTGTTTTTTTAATATTAATAAAACAGGCTTTCTGAGTCGCTCAATAAGAGAGACTCAATTAAGGAGTTTGCTTCTCATTTGTAACAGAATGAGGGACTAGGCCACACTCATTGTGCGTTGACGCTTCCTTTTATCCATACTCCTGAGATACTATTTGGGGAATGCCACTGCTCAGAGTTAATTACTATATGATCTTTTCAGTTGCAGAAGATTGTCAGTCTTTAAAACATACCTTTCATGTAACAAGGAAACATGCCTGAATAATATATATATCTCTGTTACAAATGAGTGCCTGACAACCAACATGTATATAGACCTGTCAGCCTTGGGGTGGTCTTTCCCTGAACTTTCTGCCCCTTTAAACATGCCATTGCAGCCTGTGTATGAAGTTTTAACTGCCATTTCGACCTAGCAAAATAAACCATTTTCCAGTCCTAAACTTTTCTTTTTCATACATATAAGTCACCCCTAGGGTAGTCCCCAAACATCCCAAAGGGTAGAGAGCAATGTATTTAAAAAGTAGGACATGTACCGATAGTGAAAAACTCTTACATCTCATAAGGATATAATCAACACCTGCAATGACAGACTTCCAGAACCTCACCTCCCACACAGTTCGTTTCAGTTAAATACCAGTGCACCACATCCAAGGTGTCAGTCGTTGCTTGAGACCACTACTGAGCAGAGATACACGAACATAAGCCACAGGATGATACACCCATAACAGAGTCCAAAGTTCCTTTTTGTCTGTTAATTATTTTATTTATTGAGAATATTATATTTTCTTTTCTTAAAACACATCCAAGGTTGCAGCCAAAGCGTTTTGTTCAGTTGAACCTCATCAGGGTTTATTTTTGAATTCATCAATCAATCAGGTTTTTGTAAAGCGCATTACTTACCCGTGAGGGTCTCAAGGCACTGTGGGTGGGTGTGAGCAGCTCCGTTGGGGTCAATTTATGACATATAAGTCTCTTTCCAGTAAATTTAACAACAAATCCATTCTGATGCATGCCATCTCAATAGTTTGTGGCACCATTTTCATCCATTTGGACTTGGGTGAGACAATTGTTCCCCAATCACAACACCTGAATCAGTGTCTCCCTTCACACCATCACATCCTCCCTCAAGTCTCTGTCTGCTCAAGGAGCTGAAACACAAAAACATTGTCCGGTTGCACGTTGTTATGCACAGTGACAAAAATCTTACCCTTGTGTTTGAATGCTGCGACCAGGATCTGAAGAAAAAGTCGTGACTTGAGGGAGGATGTGACAGTGCAAAAGAAGACACTGATTCAGGTGTTGTGATTGGGGAACAATCATCGATCCCCGTTAGCCCTCCACAGAATGGTTGGCTTCCAACATTCTGGGGAGGGCTAACAGGGATGGCTGGCTGTGGCTGTGACAGCTTTAGCTAAATAACTATTTGGATGTAACTTTGTACCTTATTGGACATCTCTTACTCGGAGTAGATATTCAATAATTTTCTGCAAGAATTACTTTCCTTAAAATTATTTTAACCTTTGCCCTTAGGTGTCTTGGATCATCATTCAAACATCCTATCCTGATGATGGTCTCATAGATTCATCTTGGTCGAGACCAAAACGTCGACGCTCTAACCCATTTCCTTTTAGTCTCTGTTGAGATTAAAATCTGGGAGATTTTTATTCCTATGCCTAGGTTATTCTCTAAATGATATACTCTTAGAAATGGTCTATTGTACATTGATAACTAGAATAACCTAACTGTCTAGAATTTCTTTTCTGTTCTGTTATCAATCTTGTTGAAGTATCTTCTTATGTTTGAACACCTAATGAAACCACTTTTTTAGGATTGAAAATTATAAAGATATAATAGATACACCCTGTTGCATTGATTTATTTCTTAGCTTTAGGTATCAAGATTATTTTGCTTTGAATTGGTTTCCTTACGTCATGACCTGATGTTTATAAAGTAATTAGAGATTCTACTTTAATACTTTTTCAAATATATCCCTTGCAAGCATCTTTACCTGACACTTTTAAAAAAGTTGGCATTTTCGAACTTTTACCATTCTGTGCCTCTGCCTGTCTCAGGAATACACATTTGGGTTGGGTGACATCTTGGCTTTGTGCTTTAACTCTAGACAGTCACACACAAAGGGAGCTGAGGTGTGCCCTGCATATCATAATGGCCCATCACCAGGCTGATGGGTCTTCCTGAGCTAGAGTGAGAGGGAGGAGCTGACACTTGCACCTGAATAGGACTGTGTCTGTTCCCACATAGAGTTACATACCCTCCTGTAGTGTGTTTGGAGCCAGGGAAGGGTAGGTTCATGTGCACTACAAAGACTGTTCTTTGAAGTCTCCCTACTTCAAAGACTGAAATGGGTATAAGTACTGGACCTCTGACACCATATAGTGAGAACACTTCTAGAGCCGAGGACATTCTACCTGAAACAAGAGCTGTTGTTCTGCCAGGAGGGTCTGACACTTTGCTGCTTGCTTTGATATGTTGGCCTGCTGCCTGCTGCTTCTTGCCTGGGAGTGAGAGGACTGGACTTGACTCTCGACATCCTGCATCTCTAAAGGTTCTCCAGGGGCTTGTTGGGCTTCCCTCCTGTTTCTGAAGTCTCAGACATATCAACGACTTCACCTGCATCTTGCTACCAGCACCTGGGCTACTCTGCTGTGTGTCCTGCTCTGCTAAGTGATGCAAAATCCAGTTCTGGGCGCTTGGAAGTGAGTGTTTGGTGCTGCAATCCAAGAAACCAATGTATTGACACTGAAACATGGATTGGAACCGGTGCATTCTCTGCGATATCGATGCATGACCGCTGCCTGCACTGAAGCCGTGGACACCGCTTGCTGAATGCACAATACAATGACTTCGACTTACAACGCAGCCTGACTTTGCTGACAGAGCGCCTCTGAATCAACGCTGCTGCATAAGTCTTGGACACTGTACCGTCGGCGTCTGCGATGTACCATCCCGACCCTGACGCATTCCCGGCCCTGTGTGGCTTCGTGCCTATAGCCCAGTGGTTCGACATCAACACCTGGACACTGTTACATGGCGCTCTTGACACTGATGCATCAACAATGTTGCCCGACTTCGGAACCAACGCATCACCCTCTAAAGCAACGCATCCCCTCCGTTTTTCAACACATCATCCACGAGTTTTGACGCATCCAAGGTACTGTTAGCAGGTCTGCCTGACTCCTGTATCTGGCCTGTGATCCATCACGGTCAGACTGAACTTTTGCATTTGCCCCGGTCAAGTTCGACCAGATAGCCCAATTGAAGCTAGTGGCATCGAAGCACTGCATTTTGATTTAATCTTTCAAAATGTATAACGCAACTTATGTATGTTGGATTCTTGTTGTTTTGGTCTTGTTTTACACTCTGTGTGTGTGCACAATACTTTGCACATTGCCTGTTTATTTTAGCCTGACTGCTCTGTGCCCATCTACCAGAGAATGAGCACAGGTAAACTTTTACCGTGTAGTACATTAACCCTGACTAGGATTGTGGTTCCTGGTTGGACAGGGTGCATACCTCTTTCAACCAGCAGCCCAATTTCTAACATTGGTGTTCAGCGGTAAGGCTAGGGCTTGGTTGTATTTGTGCATTGTATACAATGACTGGTGTACACGACTTCCATATCCCAGACCATTACGTAATAATATACTTTTATTCTTTTGACTCTCTTTGGCAAATGTTTGAGTTTTTGCAACAGTCATGTCTCAATCTGGAGAGCCAACAGCTGTACCTGCAGTATTGGAGTTTGAGCCGAAGAAGTTGGAAACCTACAACTGTGACCCAGCTCAAAGGTTTCTGCAGGGATTTCAAGTGTTCGTTTAAGGGCCTCACTAAAAAGGAGGACCTGCTAAAGGTGCTGAGGCCCTGGTTAGCAGTCAGAGATAGAGCTGTTCACCCAAAGGATGGGGATGATGATGTGGATAATGAGGAACCAAGACTGTATTTGGAGTTTCCCAACCCCCTTCTGAAAATAAGAAGTGGTTCCCTACAGGTAAACCTTCAGGGAAGGGACCCTTGTAGTGGTTTTAATGTAATCAGGAAGCGCACGTCAAGCGGGATCCCAAGTGTCCTAAGTGGACACAGCCCTCCACCAGTGGGCAGTCACGGGGGATGGCCAGTGTAGTGCTTGGGGAGGAGTTGGTCCCAGCTAGTGGTGGGGATGCAGCTGAGGTTACCCTATTGTCCTTTGGTGACAGTGAAATGGTACAGAGAACCCTCTTGGCTGACAATACTAGAAAGAATAGGCAGTGGGTTACCATTAATGGGCAATTGGTGAAGGCTCTGAGAGGCACAGGAGACAGCATGATAACCATTAAGTGTCATCTGGTGTCTTCATAGCAGGTAATCCCTAATGTGTTCCACCAAGTTGTTGCTGTAGACAACCATAAGAGTTGATGTTTAGTGGCTCAGGTTCCCTTTGAATGGTGGGGTCTCAGGTTTCTTAAGGGTAGCTGTGAGTCCGCCCATGCCTGTGGATTGTCTGCTGGGCAATGACCTGGAGCATACCGCCTGGAAGGAGGTGGAGCTCAGGTCACACTTGGAGATGTTTGGTTTGCCTGAGTGGGTGTGTCTGACCACATGGTCCATGGCAGCACGAGAGGGTGATCAGAAGGACCTGGAGCCTGAAAGAGTGGCCCAGGTGTCTGCCAAGCAGAGGAAGGGCAAGGGGTGTGGAAACGCACTCCTGAAATTCCCCACGGTCCAGGAGGAGGCTGCCCCTGAGGGTACATTCTGAAACCTACAGGGGAAGAAGTGGCCCCACTGGGGAAACCTACCTGAGATGACCCAGTGGCAGGAGGACAGAGATACCTCCACTGTGAGTTCTGCATAGCGCAGACAAAGTGCCCTATTCTTGTGGGGCTTCAGCGGCAGGCCGAGGCCCAGGCAGCTGGTGATGCCTCTGACCAACACCTGATTCATTTGGAGAATGGTCTCCTGTCTAGTGAGCCCAAGGTTCTTGATCCTGGTGCAACCTGTGTGCTAGTGGTACCCCAGCGCTTTAGAACCTTCCTACTGGGTCTCGCTCATGATGTGCCGCTGGGGCAAGACAAAACCTTTGACAGGCTTGTCATCCACTTTTATTGGTCTCAGATGAGGAAAGCCTTAGATGCGTTCTGCAGGTCCGGTCCTACCTGCCAGGCAAGTTGCAAGGCAGGCGGCAGATGCAAAGCTCCTGTGTAACCTTTCCCTGTTGTGAGCACTCCTTTTGCTAGGGTGGGCATTGATGTTGTGGGGCCTCTGGATCCCAAGACAGCCATGGGTAGCAGATTCGTCCTTTTCTTGATAGACCATGGTACCCGGTGCTTCCGGAAGCTATCCCTCTGAGGAGAGTGATGGGGTTCTTTACCCGAGTGAGTTTTCCCAAGGAGTTGGTATCTGACCGTGGTACCAACTTCATGTCCCTGTACATGAAGGCCTATGTGGAAGGAGTGTGGGGTAACCTAAAATGTTTCCACCCCTTAGCACCTCCAGACCAGTGGGTTGATTGAGAGACCAATGGGTTGATTTAGAGATTCAACCAGACCCTCAAAGGCATGATAATGGGTCTACCTGAACCCATGAGGCATAAGTGGGACGTCCTCCTGCCATGTCTTTTATTTGCTTACAGGAAGGTACCGCAGAAGGGGGTTAGCTTCAGCCCTTTTTGAACTTCTGTAGGAGCGCCCGGTGAGAGGACCTCCCTGCTTTGTAAAGGAGGGTTGGGCGCAAGCTCCCAGTTAGCCACCTCAGGATGTATTCAGCTACATGCTGGCCTTCCGCAACCATAAAGCCCACTTCTGGAAACTCACCTAGGAGAATCTGGAAGCTAGCCAGGAGGACATGAAACACTGGTATGACAAGAATACCACTCTGATGAAGTTTCAGCCTGGTCAAAAGGTGTGGGTAACGGCACCTGTGGAGCCTCATGCTCTCCAGGACCACTGGTCAGGCCCATTTGAGGAAAAGGAGCGCAAGAGTTACGTCACCTACCTTGTGGACTTGCAGACTCCTAGGATCCTTTTGAGGGTCCTACACTTGTACCGCCTCAGGCCACATTTCAAGAGGTTTGAGTTTACCATGCTCTTGCTCACTGATGGTAGGGTGGAAGAGTGGAGCGAACCTTTCCCATACCTCCTACCTTCCAAAGAGTAGGATGGGTAAGTAGAGGGTGTGAGTCTCTCCCCTACTTTGAGTCAGGAGCAGTAGAGAGCCTGTTTGCACATCTGTTCTCACTCACCCCAGGGGTCACCCATTGGTGCACTCATGGCTTTGACACTGGGGACAGCCTGCCTGTTAAGCTCAAAATTTGCAGGTTTTCTGACAGAGTGAGGGCCAGCATCAAGGAGGAAGTCTCTAAGATGCTGGTAGAGTTAGGGGTTATTGAGCCCTCCAAAAGTCCTTGGTCCAGCCCAGTGGTTTAGGTCTCCAAGGCTGCTCTGCCCTGTGCCACACCCGAACTCCGGTTCTGTGTGGACTATAGTGAAATCAATGCAGTCATCAAGACTGATGCACACCCCATCCCTAGAACTGATGAGCTCATTGATCTGCTTGGAGCTGCCAAGTTCCTCAGTACGTTTGATTTAACTTCTGGGTACTGGCAGATTGCTTTGGCTGAAGGGGCAAAAGAGTGTTCATTGTTCTCATCACCAGAAGGGCACTAATAGTTCTGTGTCATGCCTTTTGGGTTGAAGAATGCTCCTACCACCTTGAGGTTGGTCAGCCAGGTCCTGACTGGGTTGGAGAACTTCAGTGCAGCATACCTTGACGAAATTGCAGTATTCAGCTCCAGTTGAGAGGACCACTTGCACCACCTCGAAGAAGTGCTGTGGGCCCTGCAGAGTGCAGGCTTAACTATCAAGTGCCAGATAGTGCAGGGTTCTGTTGTTGACTTAGAACAACAAGTAGGGGGTGGCAAGGTGCAGCCCCTGCAACCAAAAGTTTACACTATACTTGCTTGGACACCTCTCAAGATACAGACAGAAGTAAAAGCCTTCTTTAGCCTCACTGGCTATTACAGGAGACTTGTCAAGGGATAGCCACCATTTTTGCCCCTTTGCCAGAGCTGACTTCCACAAAGGAGCCACGTCAGGTGATCTGCACCGCGTAAGACACCCTAAAGGGGGCCCTGTGCACTGCCTGTGTCCTCAAGGCTCCTGACTTCTACCAAGAATTTGTGGTGCAGACTGATGCCTCAGAGCATGGCGTGGGGCTGTGCTTTCATAGCTAAATGAAGAGGGCCTAGATCAACCTGTAGCTTTCATTAGTCGGAGGTTACTTGCCAAGGAACAGAGGTGGTGCGCAATAGAAAGGGATGTATTTGCTGTGGTTTGGGTACTAAAGAAGTTAAGACCCTACTTGTTTGGAACTCACTTGTGGGTTCAGACAGACCACAGGCCCCTCAGATAGTTAATGCAGTTGAGGGGTGAGAATTGTGAGATGTTGGCCTGGCATATGCTGTCCACTAATTATAGTGGGCACCTTGCGCCAGTCCAAACAACCCCTTATTGGAGATAGGTTAAAGACAACCTTTATTGAAAGCTATCCTAGTGGTAGCTATGGAGAGCAGCCTTCAGGCTAAGTCTTGAAGGAATGTAAAGCAGCTTGTTTTACCAGTCTATAATCTCTTGAGTGACCAAATGAAAGAGGACCACACCAGGGGCCTGATTCACAGAACTAACTTACGTCAAAAACGTAAAGTTAGTACTTTTTGGTATTCACAGAATGAACTTACTCATTTCGGTATTCACAGAAGTTAGTAGTCCTAACTTTAGGACTCCTAAATGCCTTCTGTGAATACCGAAAGTCTTAAAGTTAGGATTTTTCTCAGTTTAGGAGTAGTAAAGTTAGGACTCCTAACTTCAGGACTCCTAAATGCCTTCTGTGAATACCAAAAGTCTTGAAGTTAGGATTTTTCTCAGTTTAGGAGTCGTAAAGTTAGGACTCCTAACTTTAGGACTCCTAAATGCCTTCTGTGAATACCGAAAGTCTTGAAGTTAGGATTTTTCTCAGTTTAGGAGTCGTAAAGTTAGGACTCCTAACTTTAGGACTCCTAAATGCCTTCTGTGAATACCGAAAGTCTTGAAGTTAGGATTTTTCTCAGTTTAGGAGTAGTAAAGTTAGGACTCCTAACTTCAGGACTCCTAAATGCCTTCTGTGAATACCAAAAGTCTTGAAGTTAGGATTTTTCTCAGTTTAGGAGTCGTAAAGTTAGGACTCCTAACTTTAGGACTCCTAAATGCCTTCTGTGACTACCGAAAGTCTTGAAGTTAGGATTTTTCTCAGTTTAGCAGTAGTAAAGTTAGGACTCCTAACTTTACTACTCCTAAACTGAGAAAAATCCTAACTTAAGACTTTCGGTATTCACAGAAGGCATTTAGGAGTCCTAAAGTTAGGACTACTAACTTCTGTGAATACCGAAATGAGTAAGTGTATTCTGTGAATACCAAAAAGTACTAACTTTACGTTTTTGACGTAAGTTAGTTCTGTGAATCAGGCCCCAGGTATATATTCAAAATATATGTATTTATTGCTAAACACACCCCTCTAGTCTCTTTATGAGGCTAGAGTTCGAAATACATAAATTATAAGTTAGTTATCTACAGTAATAGCACAAATACACGTTTGAGCCCTAGGGGCGTACCAAACCATATACCAATAAAGTGGTATAAGAACCACGACTGAGCTAGACACAGGGCCTAGAGCCTGTAGAAGTGCTTGGACCACAAGGAACCACCCAAGGTAGTGACACAGGGGACCCACGGGGGACGCGTGCAGTGTATGAACACAGCTGCGAATCGCCGTTAACTTCTATGGGGAAAGTCGCGATTTGAATTTAAAAGAAAAGGGACACTTAGAGGAGGACTTGGAGCAAACCCTTTGAGAACTAGGCTGTTCTAGTGTCAATACCCATGGGAGCACCAGAGTACTCGAGTTACCTCACCCAGGGGAGCCGGGTGCATAGGTGTCTTTCGGGGTCGGGTTTCGTCGTCGTTTTCAATGGCGATCTGCTGCAAAGTGCTGCTGGCGGCCAAGTCGAAAGTGTTTGGGTGGATCCAAAGGTGGATCGAAGATCTGAAGAACCTGAAAGCAGATGGGACAGAGTCTGGGTCACTAGCCAGTGACCAGGAAGGCGATGAGCAGATGCCCACCGATGTCGAGTGCTTCAGGTAGGTTGACGGTCGTCTTGACTCTTCAGCTACGAGGTCCAGGAGGCGTCAACGATGACCAGGAGCTGGATTCGAGCTGTCCCACGAGGTCTGTTGATTGCAGGGGTGTCGGCGACTGCATTGGACCCAACAAGCCTTGGCAACGGCAAGTCTCGTGGAAATGGAAGAAGGACGATGTTGCAGACCAGCAAGGTCTGTGGGACTCACCCAGTGAGGGTAAGTCAGGGCACGCCTGGAGCAACCAGGGAGCCCAAGCAGAAGAATATTGGCCTTCGGGAGGGCCTACTAGCCAATGGACTAGCGACCGCAAAGGAGCCTCGAGTCGATGCACGTGGAGCTGGCTCACAGGACACTCGTAGAGTGGAGGCCAGTGATCTTCGGTGCAGTCGGTGCTGGAGGCTGGGGCTACTCGGAGCCCAAAGTACGACTTTGTGGGAGACCCAGAAGAGGATGCACTTGCAAATGCGATCGGTGTCCAGGGGTCACGGTTCCACGTTACCCCCAACAGCTACGGGCCTCAGCTTTGCTGGAGACTCAGGGCAGCGTCGGGGAAGTCTGGAAATCCACCTCTGGTGATGCAAAGACTTCGGCGTCTGGCGGGAGCTTCAGCGATGCAGACCGGACAATTGCTTCTTTGGTGCCTGCCAAGCAGGGGAGTCACTCCTTGACCCCAAGGGAGATTCTTCAGTCCTCTAATCTTGAAGTAGAGCGTCGAAGGTCCAGGATTCTGTGTCAGAGTTTCGTCCAGGTTAATCTAAAGTCCTAAGGACTGGGGTCCCATACTTATACTAAGGTAGGGGGTTGGACATACTCTGTGGCCCCACCTATGGGAGGGTCAGGGCAGAGGGGTGGTTACACCCCTTTCCCTTTGTCCAGTTTCGCGCCAGAGCAGGGGCTGGAAGCCCCTGAGCCGGTTTGACCTGGGGTATGCACAGGGACACCAAATGTGCCCCCAGTGCAGGACTTCAAAGCACCAGAGAGTGCTCCCGCCCAGCCCCAATACACACTATCCTGTCTGGGGAGGTGGTTACACCTCCCTGGGACAGGAAACCTATTGTCCAGGCCTCCCCTGTCGGAGTTTCGGTCAGCAGCAGGAGGCCAGACTCGTGTCTGTGGCAGCGGCATCCATTTTGTGATGCCAGGGCTCTGGAAAGTCAGTACCGGGTATACCGGTGTGTACATGTCTCTCCCTCTAGAAGGGTGGAATGCTACCCCCGCCGCCAGAACTGGCGGAGGGGTAGTATTCCAAGATGTTTGACACCAAACACGACATGTTTCCGTGCAGCCATCCCAAAGTTAGCATTTAACGCAAGGTTATAATGCGCTTAAGAGTATATGGTCGGGCTGCACTACAAACAGCATCAGAGAAGGGTCTCTGAACGCTGCAGAGGGGCCCAGCTCATGCAGGGGCACCCTCTCACATAGGAACCACGCACTCTGCCTTCAGGATTGATAAGGCCTGCCATAGGAGTGACTTATAGGTTTATATGTGTGTATGTATGTAGTGATATAGGTAGCCTATATCACAGTAAGGGAGTGCATGCACCACCTTACCCAGGCTGCAGTAGCAGACCTGTGGTGTCATTTTGGATGGCCTTCCAGGGGTGGCACAATACATGCTGCAGCCCCTGGTAGGCCTCTGAGGTACCTATGCCCTGGGTACATAGTATACCATATACTAGGGACTTATAAGGGCACTCCAGATTCCAATCAGAGATGTGCCTAAGGCACATGGAAACCATTTTAAAGAGGAAGCAGCTAGGCTGGGGTTCTGATTAGCAGGGCCCCAGCCAGACTAAGGTCGAAAAACAGTGAAGCATCAGCAAAAAGTGGGGGTACCCATGTGAAGCAGATCCTACTCTCCTACACAACCCCCCAAACGTAGGGACATTAAACTAACCTTGCCCAGTTAAGTCTTCATGTTCTAAGTGGAAGTACCTAGAGAGTCCATCTGCATTGGCATGGTTACTCCCAGGTCTATGTTCCACTGTGAAGTCCATCCCCTGTAGGGAAGTGGACCACCTAAGCAGTTTGGGGTTTTCACCCTTCATTTGTTTTAGCCATAAGAGGGGCTTATGGTCTATTTGAACAAGGAAGTGAGTACCAAACAAGTATGGCCTCAACTTCTTCAGAGCCCAGACCACAGCAAAGGCCTCCCTCTCAATGGCTGACCAACGTTTCTCTCTAGGGGTCAGCCTTCTGCTAATAAAAGCTACTGGCTGATCCTGACCTTCATCATTCAATTGTGACAGTACAGCCCCTACCCCCAATTCAGATGCATCTGTTTGGACAATGAATTTCTTGGAGTAATCAGGACTCTGTAGAATGGGAGCAGTGCACATGGCCTGCTTTAGGTCATCAAATGCCTTTTGACAGCTAACTGTCCACTGAACCTTTTGGGCATTTTCTTGGAAGTTAAGTCATTCAGGGGTGTCACTATTGATCCATACCCCTTGACAAATCTCCTATAGTACCCAGTCAGGCCTAAAAGGCTCTTACCTGAGTCTGGGTAGTTGGAGCAGTGCAGTCCATGATGGTCTGGATCTTGCTCTGCAGTGGTTGAACCTGGCCTCCACCCACAAGGTGGCCCAGGTACACAACCTGACTCTGCCCTATCTGGCACTTTGTGGCCTTGATAGTCAGGCCTGCTTTCTGCAGGGCCTGCAAATCATTTCTGAGGTGGACCAGGTGATCCTCCCAGGTGGAGCTAAAGACAGCAATATCATCTAGATATGCTGCACTATAGGCTTCAGACCTGTAAGGACTGTATTCACCAACCTCTGAAAAGTGGCAGGTGCATTCTTCAGACCAAAGGGCATCACCACAAATTGATAATGCCCACTAGGGGTTGAGAATGCTGTCTTTGGCTTTGCATCATCAGCTAGTCTGATCTGCCAGTAGCCAGCTGTCAGGTCAAATGTGCTTAGATACTTGGCTGAGGCCAAAGTGTCTATTAGCTCATCTGCCCTTGGTATTGGATGGGCATCAGTCCTAGTGACTGCATTGAGACCCCTGTAGTCCACACAAAACCTCATCTCTCTTTTCCCACCATTGGTGTGAGGTTTTGGCACAAGGACCACTGGACTAGCCCAAGGGCTATCTGAGGGTTCAATAACTCCCAAATCCAACATCTTCTGGACTTCTGTCCTGATACAGTCCCTGACATGGTCAGGTTGCCTATAAATCTTATTTTTAATAGGCAGACTGTCCCCAGTGTCCACTTCATGAGTGCACCAGGTAGTCTGACTGGGTGTAAGTGAGAATATGTGTCTGAACTGATTGAGCACCTGTCTGCAATCAGTCTGCTGCTGGGTAGTGAGGCTGCCTGCCAAGGCTACACCATCCACTGACCCATCATCAGGGTTCTGTGAGAGCAGGTCAGGGAGTGGGTCACTCTCTTCCTCCTGTCCCTCATCAGTAGCCATGAGCAAGCCCATGTCTGCCCTGTCCACATATGGTTTTAACCTGTTGACACGGAGAACCCTGTGGGGACTCCTGGGTGTTCCTAGGTCCACCAAATAGGAAACCTCACCCTTCTGTTCAACAATGGTATGGGGTCCACTCCATTTGTCTTGGAGAGCTGCTGGGGCCACTGGCTCCAACACCCACACCTTCTGTCCTGGCTGGTAAACAGTCAGTACAGCCTTTGGTCATGCCAGGCTTTTTGAAGTTCCTGGCTAGCCTCAAGGTTTTTAGTTGCCTTTTTCATATACTCAGCCATCCGGGAGCGGAGACCAAGTACATAGTCCACTATGTCTTGCTTTGGGGGCTTGAGAGGTAACTCCCATCCTTCCTTCACCAAGCACAATGGACCCCTGACAGGGTAACCAAACAAAAGTTCAAAAGGGCTGTAGCCAACCCCCTTTTGAGGCACCTCCCCGTATGCAAATAAAAGGCAGGGCAAGAGTATGTCCCATCTTCGCCTAAGCTTTTCTGGGAGCCCTTTAATCATGCCCTTCAAGGTTTTGTTGAATCTCTCAACTAAACCGTTGCATTGTGGGTGATAGGGTGTGGTGAACTTGTAAGTCACTCCACACTCCTTCCACATTGCTTTTAAGTATCCAGACATAAAGTTAGCACCTCTGTCTGATACAACCTCCTTAGGGAAGCCCACTCTTGAGAAAATTCCCAGGAGGGCTCTTGCCACCACAGGTGCTGTAGTGGTCCTAAGGGGAATAGCATCTGGGTACCTGGTGGCATGATCCACTACCACCAGGATAAACCTGTGCCCAGATGCTGTTTGGGGATCCATGGGACCAACAATATCAATCCCCACCCTTTCAAAGGGAACCCCCACCACAGGTAGTGGTATCAGGGGGGCCTTTGTATTGCCACATGCCTTGCCACTGGCCTGGCAGGTTACACAGGAGCGACAAAACTCCTTGGTGTCTTCAGACATGTGGGGCCAGTGAAAGTGAAAGTGAGGGACACTTCTGTCCCAAGTCTTGTTCTGGCCCAGGTGACCTGCTAAGGGAATGTCATGGGCTAGGGTCAATAGGAAGCCCCTGAACTTCAGAGGTATAACCAACCTCCTGGTGGCACCAGGCTTGGGGTCTCTACACTCTGAGTACAAGAGTCCATCATCCCAATACACAGTATGGGGACCACTAGCTTTCCCAGCAGCCTCAGCAGCAGCTTGCTGTCTGAGGGGTTCAAGAGAGAGGCAGCTCTGCTGCTCCTGGCTCAGATCTGCCCTGGAAGGGCCCCTGTCCCCAAGAACTCCAACCTGGTCAGGTTCAAGCTCCTCTGGGACAGTTCCTTCCTCAGGACTGAGATCATCCCCTCAAGAGACTGATTTTCCTTCTGAGCCAAGGGGGAAGGCACTGCCTTTACCCTACTACTCCTCTTCTTGGAGGGCACTTGGTCCATTATTCCAGAATCCAAGGCCTGTTCAGTGTTAGACATTTTGGCTTGTGACCTGGTCACAGCAAACACATCTGCAGGGATGCCCAGCATTTCTGCATGGGTCCTGAGCTCCACTTCTGCCCAAGCTGAAGTTTCTAAGTCATTGCCAAGCAAGCATTCAACGGGTAGGTCTGCACTTACCACAACCTTCTTAAGGCCAGTTACCCCTCCCCAGGAGAAGTTAACAACTGCCAGAGTATGGTCTGTTCTGACGTTGCTAGCATTGGTCACTTGGTACATTTCACCAAGTATAATCTGCCCAGGATTCACAAGGTCTTGTGTCACCATGGTGACACTTGCCCCTGTGTCCCTAAATGCCAAAGCCTCTTTTCCATTGATTAAGGGCTGTTGCCTGTACTTGCCCAGATTACTGGGACTCACAGAGGAGGTCATATCCATGCCTCCATCACAGACTAGGACAGCCTGAGTGAGTTCTCTGACTAGGTCAGAGCTCATCTCCTTACCCAGGGTCAACCCTACTAAACCCTTGGCTTGTGTAGTCCCACCACCAACTGTAACTGCACTAGGGGGAGCAGGTGCCTTAGGGGCATTGGTGGGGGCTGGAGTAGAGTCTTTGGACTTGGTGCAATCACTGGTCCAGTGGGTCTTTTGCTTACAGACCTTGCACCATGGTTTCTTTTGGCCTTTCCCTTTGTTAGACTGTGAATCAATCAATCAATCAATCAATCAATCATGTCACTTATAAAGCGCACTACATACCCGCGAGGGTCTCAAGGCGCTGGGGGAAGAGGGGGGTGGTGCTGCTACTGATCGAAGAGCCAGGTCTTGAGGAGTCTTCTGAAGGCCAGTAGGTCTTGGGTCTGTCGGAGGTTGGTGGGGAGGGTGTTCCAGGTCTTGGCGGCGAGGTGGGAGAAGGATCTGCCGCCGGCGGTCGTTTTCCGGATGCGGGGGACTGTGGCGAGGGCGAGGCTGGTCGAGCGGAGCTGGCGGGTGGGGGTGTAGAAGCTGAGTCGTCTGTTGAGGTAGGCTGGTCCGGAGTTGTGGAGTGCTTTGTGTGCGTGGGTGAGGAGCTTGAAGGTTATCCTCTTGTTGACAGGGAGCCAGTGCAGGTCTCTCAGGTGGGGTGTGATGTGGCTGCGTTGGGGGATGTCGAGGATAAGACGTGCAGAGGCGTTCTGGATGCGTTGCAGCCGTCTCAGGAGCTTAGCCGACGTTCCTGCGTAGAGGGCGTTTCCGTAGTCCAGCCTGCTGGTGACGAGGGCCTGGGTGACTGTTTTTCTTGTTTCGGTTGGGATCCACTTGAAGATCCTGCAGAGCATTCGGAGGATGTTGAAGCAGGATGAGGAAACGGCGTTGACCTGCTTAGTCATGGAGAGGGTGGGGTCGAGGATGACCCCTAGGTTGCGTACGTGGTCGGTGGGTGGCGGGGCTGTTCCCAGTGATGTTGGCCACCAGGAGTCGTCCCAGGCTGAAGGGTTGGAACCAAGGATGAGGACCTCCGTCTTGTCCGAGTTCAGCTTCAGGCGGCTGGTCCTCATCCATTCGGCGACGGCCTTCATTCCTTCGTGGAGGTGGGCTTTGGCGGTGTGAGGGTCTTTGGTGAGGGAGAGGATCAGCTGGGTGTCGTCGGCGTAGGAGATGATGTTGAGGTTGTGCTGTCGGGGCGACGTGGGCGAGGGGTGCCATGTAGATGTTGAACAGCGTTGGGCTGAGGGAGGAGCCTTGGGGTACGCCGCAGATGATCTTGGTGGCCTTGGATCGGAAGGGGGCGAGGCGGACGCTTTGTGTTTTGCCGGAAAGGAAGGATGTGGTCCAGTCCAGGGCCTTCTCTTGGATCCCGGCGTTGTGAAGGCGTGTTCGTAGTGTGTGGTGGCAGACCGTGTCGAAGGCGGCTGATAGGTCCAGGAGGATGAGGGCTGCTGTTTCTCCGTTGTCTAGCAGGGTCCTGATGTCATCGGTGGCGGCGATGAGGGCGGTTTCGGTGCTGTGGTTGCTGCGGAAGCCGGACTGGGAAGGGTCCAGGATGTTGTTCTCCTCGAGGTAGCGGGTCAGTTGTTTGTTGATGATTTTCTCGGTGACCTTCGCGGGGAACGGGAGCAGAGAGATGGGTCGGAAGTTCTTGAGGTCCTTGGGGTCTGCCTTGGGTTTCTTGAGTAAGGCGGTGATCTCGGCGTGCTTCCAGCTTTCCGGGAAGGTTGCTGTCTCGAAGGAGATGTTGATTATTTTCCGGAGATGGGGCGCGATGGCTGTACTGGCTTTGTTGAAGATGTGGTGAGGGCACGGGTCTAGCGGTGAACCGGAGTGGATGGTGTTCATGATCTCGCTGGTGTCCTCGTCGTTGATGTTGGTCCAGGAGAGCAGGCGGTTGGTGGTTGTGGGGGCAGTGGTCTCGGTGGTTGCCGGGGCGGTCGTGGTGTTGAAGCTGTCGTGGATGTCGGCGATTTTGCGGTGGAAGGAGGTGGCCAGTGAGTCGCACAGGTCTTGCGACGGCTGGATGTCGTTGGTGTTGGAGCTGGGGTTGGAGAGTTCCTTCACGATGTTGAAGAGCTCTTTGCTGTTGTGTGCGTTGTTGTCTAGGCGGTCTTTGAGTGAGGCCCTTTTGGCGGATCTGATGAGGTGATGGTGATTGCGGGTGGCGCTCTTGTGGACGGCGTAGCTGTCCCCTGTCCGTTCGTGGAGCCAGATCTTCTCCAGTTTTCGGCATGTTTGTTTGGAGGCCTGGAGGTCTTCGGTGAACCAGGTGGCTTTCTTGCTGGTGTGGCTGTTGGGCGGATTCTTGAGCGGGGCGAGGGTGTTGGCGCAGTCGTCGATCCACTGTCTGAGGTTGCGGGCGGCGGTGTCGGGGTCGGAGGGTTCGGTGGGTGGGCTCAGGGCGAGGGTTGTGGTTAGCTGGTCTTCCGTGACTCTGCGCCAACAGCGGCGAGGCATTTGTTCGGTGCGGTGGTGCGTGGTGGGCTTCCTGTAGGTGAAGTGGATGCAGTGGTGGTCAGTCCAGTGGGGTTCGGAGGTGTGGTTGAAGGAGACGTGTGGGCTTGCGGAAAAGATGGAGTCTAGCGTGTGGCCGGCGGCGTGGGTGGGTGTAGTCACGAGCTGTCTGAGTCCGAGGGTGGCGAGGTTGTCGATCAGGGTGGTGGAGTTGGTGTCCTTGTTGTTCTCGAGGTGGAAGTTCAGGTCCCCGAGGAGGATGTAGTCCGTGGAGGCGATGGCGTGTGTGCTGACGAAGTCCAGCGATGGAATCGCTGAACTGTGGTCGGGGTCCGGGGGTCTGTAGATGAGGGTTCCTCTGAGGGTGGTGTTGGGATCGGTGTGGATCTGGAAGTGCATGTGTTCGGCGGTGCTGAGGGTGTCGTCGGTGTTGGTTGAGACTCTGAGGGTGTTCCTGTGGACGATGGCGATGCCTCCTCCGACTCCGTTGGTGCGGTCCCTGCGGGTGATCTTGTATCCGTCCGGGATGGCAATGGCGATGTCGGGGGCTGAAGCGGGATTCAGCCAGGTCTCCGTCAGGAATGCGACGTCTGGGGAGGTTGAGTCGAGAAGGTCCCAGAGTTCGATGGCGTGTTTGCGGGCGGAGCGGGTGTTGAGGAGGATGCATCTGAGGTAGTTGGGTTCTTTCCTGGGCGGTGGTTTGGCGGGGCGGGTGCTGGCGAAGCTGCAGTTCCGGCAGGTGAAGGGCCCTTGGGTGCGCTTCGGGGTGGCCTGGTAGCAGGCGTGATCTTTCCCGGGGTTGAGTGCGTGGAGGGTGCTGGCGTCGTATCGGCGTCTGTTGATGTGGCGGGCGCGGGGATGCCCGGACCAGGGGTCTGGCGCTGGGCGCGGCCACGGCGCGGACGGGTGCAGACGGGCTTGCCTTGGCGCGGCCGCACAGCGGCCGCCATAAATGGGGAGGTGGGAGGGAGGAGCAGGGAATGGGGCAGCGAATGGGCAGTGAGGGGCGGGGCCACAGGGCGCAGCGGCGGGAAACAGGCACAGAAAGGAAAAACGATCACAATCAGGGGCAGCAAGGGGGCACAGAAAGGAAACAACGATCACAATCAGGGGCAGCAAGGGGGCACAGAAAGGAAAAAACGATCACAATCAGGGGCAGCAAGGGGGCACAGAAAGGAAAAAACGAGCACAATCAGGGGCAGCAAGGGGGCACAGAAAGGAAAAAACGAGCACAATCAGGGGCAGCAAGGGGGCACAGAAAGGAAAAACGATCACAATCAGGGGCAGCAAGGGGGCACAGAAAGGAAAAACGAGCACAATCAGGGGCAGCAAGGGGGCACAGAAAGGAAAAAACGATCACAATCAGGGGCAGCAAGGGGGCACAGAAAGGAAAAACGATCACAATCAGGGGCAGCAAGGGGGCACAGAAAGGAAAAAAACGAGCACAATCAGGGGCAGCAGCAGGGCACACAGACGGAGCTGTGTGGTGGGGGAGCGACCTACCAGTCAAGGTCAGGGGTCGCTCTCTTCACCACGCAGCGGCCGCCATAAATGGGGAGGTGGGAGGGAGGAGCAGGGAATGGGGCAGCAAATGGGCAGTGAGGGGGCGGGGCCGCAGGGTCGCAGCGGCGGGAAACAGGCACAGAAAGGAAAAAACGATCACAATCAGGGGCAGCAAGCGGGCACAGAAAGGAAAAAACGATCACAATCAGGGGCAGCAAGGGGGCACAGAAAGGAAAAAACGATCACAATCAGGGGCAGCAAGGGGGCACAGAAAGGAAAAAACGAGCACAATCAGGGGCAGCAAGGGGGCACAGAAAGGAAAAAACAATCACAATCAGGGGCAGCAAGGGGGCACAGAAAGGAAAAAACGATCACAATCAGGGGCAGCAAGGGGGCACAGAAAGGAAAAACGAGGCACAATCAGGGGCAGCAAGGGGGCACAGAAAGGAAAAAACGATCACAATCAGGGGCAGCAAGGGGGCACAGAAAGGAAAAAACGATCACAATCAGGGGCAGCAAGGGGGCACAGAAAGGAAAAAACGATCACAATCAGGGGCAGCAAGGGGGCACAGAAAGGAAAAAAAACGAGCACAATCAGGGGCAGCAGCAGGGCACACAGACGGAGCTGTGTGGTGGGGGAGCGACCTACCAGTCAGGGGAATCCCCACCTGAAGAAGATTTTTGGGGGCCTTGTGAAGACTTTTGGTCTTTACCCTTCTCCCCACCCTTATCAGAGTTTTTCGAATCTTGCTTCTTAGGGTCACCACCTTGGTTCTGTACCTTCTGCCTCACCCTGGTTCTGACCCATTTGTCTGCCTTCTTTCCCAATTCTTGGGGAGAGGTCAGATCAGAGTCCACCAGGTGCTGATGCAACAGCTGATTTTGACAATTGTTAAGGATCTGCTCCCTCATGATAAGATTGTACAATCCTGTGAAGTCACATACCTTACTGCCCAATAACCAACCTTCCAGAGCCTTGGCAGAACAATCAACAAAGTCCACCCAGTCTTGAGTCTGTGCTTTTGGGTATCCCTGAACTTTAACCTGTATTGTTCAGTGGTTAGGCCAAACCCATCAATTAGAGCACTCTTCAAGACTTTGTAATTATCAGCATCCTCCTCTCTAACAGTGAGGAGCTTGTCTCTACCTTTGTCTGCAAAGGAGAGCCACAAGATTGCTGCCCACTGCTCCTGAGGGACCCTCTGTACTTTACAGGCCCTCTCTAGAGCAGTTATCCATTTGTGGATGTCATCCCCACTCTGGTAGGGAGGGACAATCTTGCTCAGGTTTCTATGGTCATAAGACCTTTCCCTATCTCTTGGGAAATTGCTGCCACCATGGGACTCTAGTCCCATCTTTTGTCTCTCTCTATAGAGATCTAGGGACTCCCTGTCTATAGCCAATTGCTGTTTTCTGAGCTCAAGCTGGGCTTGTTCATGCTGAAGCAATCTCTTTCTCCTTTCATGAGAGGATTCCCTCCTATGAGAGGAGACAGAGGTCCCTATTGAGGTGTCAGAGTGGTTAGACTCCTGAGAAGGAGATCTAGACCTTCTGGGCACACTCAGTACTCTTCCTGGGGGACAAAGGGGAGGTCATTCTGATCCCCCTCCTCCTCCTCCACAGGAGGAATTGGGTTATCCAGGACAAGGTCATTTTCACCTTCCTGGCCAGTTTCAGAGGGGGGCCTGGGTTTCTTCACCCCTGGCCCCTTCCTCATCTTCTGCCCCACCCTCTCTGCCTACCCCTTCAGACCCTATGGGCCTGCTGAGATCATCAGCTAGTAACACCTCCCTGAGGTGTTGGGTGCTGGCACTTTTGCCTGCCTTCAACTTCCTAGTATTGCATAATGCTCTCAGTTCCAAGAATGGGAGTTTATCATACTTGGAGGGAAGAAGCCCACTGGCTTCTGGCGAGGACTCACTGGGTCCTGGCTTTGAAGACATTACTAGTGAGGTGTGGTGTATGCACTACCTACTCTAATGTGGCCTACTAAACTCTCTTGAGTTGTAGAAAGGGTGTGCTATCCCTTAACACACAACTCTAAGTTCAGTAGAACTTACTGTATTACTAAGCTTGATTTATATGTACCTTAGGTACCTTAGTGGTTTTCAGTTGATCAATTCAATTGAGATTATCTGGTAAAACAATAGCAAGCTGGAATCCCACACGCTGCACACCAATGTGAGAAGTTGGCCTGGCATATGCTGTCCACTAATTATAGTGGGCACCTTGCGCCAGTCCAAACAACCCCTTATTTGAGATAGGTTAAAGACAACCTTTATTGAAAGCTATCCTCGTGGTAGCTATGGAGAGCAGCCTTCAGGCTAAGTCTTGAAGGAATGTAAAGCAGCTTGTTTTACCAGTCTATAATCTCTTGAGTGACCAAATGAAAGAGGCCCACACCAGGTATATATTCAAAATATATGTATTTATTGCTAAACACACCCCTCTAGTCTCTTTATGAGGCTAGAGTTCGAAGTACATAAATTATAAGTTAGTTATCTACAGTAATAGCACAAATACACGTTTGAGCCCTAGGGGCGTACCAAACCATATACCAATAAAGTGGTATAAGAACCACGACTGAGCTAGACACAGGGCCTAGAGCCTGTAGAAGTGCTTGGACCACAAGGAACCACCCAAGGTAGTGACACAGGGGACCCACGGGGGACGCGTGCAGTGTATGAACACAGCCGCGAATCGCCGTTAACATCTATGGGGAAAGTCGCGATTTGAATTTAAAAGAAAAGGACACTTAGAGGAGGACTTGGAGCAAACCCTTTGAGAACTAGGCTGTTCTAGTGTCAATACCCACGGGAGCACCGGAGTACTCGAGTTACCTCACCCAGGGGAGCCGGGTGCATAGGTGTCTTTCGGGGTCGGGTTTCGTCGTCGCTTTCAATAGCGATCTGCTGCAAAGTGCTGCTGGCGGCCAAGTCGAAAGTGTTCGGGTGGATCCAAAGGTGGATCGAAGATCTGAAGAACCTGAAAGCAGAGGGGACAGAGTCTGGGTCACTAGCCAGTGACCAGGAAGGCGATGAGCAGATGCCCACCGATGTCGAGTGCTTCAGGTAGGTTGACGGTTGTCTTGACTCTTCAGCCACGAGGTCCAGGAGGCGTCGATGATGACCAAGAGCTGGATTCGAGCTGTCCCACAACGTCTGTCGATTTCAGGGGTGTCGACGACCGGATTGGACCCAACAAGCCTTGGCAACGGCAAGTCTCGTGGAAATGGAAGAAGGACGATGTTGCAGACCAGCAAGGTCTGTGGGACTCACCCAGCAAAGGTAAGTCAGGGCACGCCTGGAGCAACCAGGGAGCCCAAGCAGAAGAAGATTGGCCTTCGGGAGGGCCTACTAGCCAATGGACTAGCGACCACAAAGGAGCCTCGAGTTGACGCACGTGGAGCTGGCTCACAGGACACTCGTGGAGTGGAGGCCAGTGATCTTCGGTGCAGTCAGTGCTGGAGGCTGGGGCTACTCAGAGCCCAAAGCATGACTTCGTGGGAGACCCAGAAGAGGATGCACTTGCAAATGCGATCGGTGTCCAGGGGTCACGGTTCCACGTTACCCCCAACAGCTACGGGCCTCAGCTTTGCTGGGGACTCAGGGCAGTGTCGGGGAAGTGTGGAAATCCACCTTTGGTGATGCAAAGACTTCGGCGTCCGGCGGGAGCTTCAGCGATGCAGACCGGACAATTGCTTCTTTGGTGCCTGCCAAGCAGGGGAGTCACTCCTTGACCCCAAGGGAGATTCTTCAGTCCTCTAATCTTGAAGTAGAGCGTCAAAGGTCCAGGATTCTGTGTCAGAGTTTCGTCCAGGTTAATCTAAAGTCCTAAGGACTGGGGTCCCATACTTATACTAAGGTAGGGGGTTGGACATACTCTGTGGCCCCACCTATGGGAGGGTCAGGGCAGAGGGGTGGTTACACCCCTTTCCCTTTGTCCAGTTTCGAGCCAGAGCAGGGGCTGGAAGCCCCTGAGCCGGTTTGAACTGGGGTATGCACAGGGACACCAAATGTGCCCCCAGTGCAGGACTTCAAAGCACCAGAGAGTGCTCCCGCCCAGCCCCAGTACACACTATCCTGTCTGGGGAGGTGGTTACACCTCCCTGGGACAGGAAACCTATTGTCCAGGCCTCCCCTGCCGGAGTTTCGGTCAGCAGCAGGAGGCCAGACTCGTGTCTGTGGCAGCGGCATCCATTTTGTGATGCCAGGGCTCTGGAAAGTCAGTACCGGGTATACCGGTGTGTACATGTCTCTCCTCTAGAAGGGTGGAATGCTACCCCCGCCGCCAGAACTGGTGGGGGGTAGTATTCCAAGATGTTTGACACCAAACACGACATGTTTCCGTGCAGCCATCCCAAAGTTAGCATTTAACGCGAGGTTATAATGCGCTTAAGAGTATATGGTCGGGCTGCACTACAAACAGCATCAGAGAAGGGTCTCTGAACGCTGCAGAGGGGCCCAGCTCATGCAGGGGCACCCTCTCACATAGGAACCACGCACTCTGCCTTCAGGATTGATAAGGCCTGCCATAGGAGTGACTTATAGGTTTATATGTGTGTATGTATGTAGTGATATAGGTAGCCCATATCACAGTAAGGGGTGCATGCACCACCTTACCCAGGCTGCAGTAGCAGACCTGTGGTGTCATTTTGGATGGCCTTCCAGGGTGGCACAATACATGCTGCAGCCCCTGGTAGGCCTCTGAGGTACCTATTCCCTGGGTACATAGTATACCATATACTAGGGACTTATAAGGGCACTCCAGATTCCAATTAGAGATGTGCCTAAGGCACATGGAAACCATTTTAAAGAGGAAGCAGCTAGGCTGGGGTTCTGATTAGCAGGGCCCCAGCCAGACTAAGGTCGAAAAACAGTGAAGCATCAGCAAAAAGTGGGGGTACCCATGTGAAGCAGATCCTACTCTCCTACAAGAATCCTAAACTGTTGAGGTGGTCTATCTCCCTACAGGGAATGGAGTTACAGTGGAACACCATCCTGGAACAGAACACACCAACGCTGATGGTATTTCCAGGTTTTTCTGCCTTAGTGAAGAGAACACCCAAGGGGTTGGGTAGTTTTCCCCACTTTCTGCTGGGAGACACACTTGTTAAACCCAGCATATTTTGGAATTGTTTCCCCTGGCTTTTTGCCTAATGTCTCCCTGTTTTTGACTGTGTGCTGAGCTTCGTTTTTGTTTGCTTTAGGACTCTGTGCACTTTTTCACTGCTGACCAGTGCTAAAGTGCATGTGCTCTGCGTTTAAAATGGAATGGCTTTGGGTTTCTCCAGGATTGGTATATATGATTTACTGATGAGTCCCTAATACACTGCACTACATGTGCCCAGGGCCTGTAAATTAAATGCTACTAGTGGGCCTGCAGCACTGATCGTGCCACCCACATGAGTAGCTCCTCAAATATGTCTCACGCCTGCCGCTGTAGAGCCTTTGTGTGCAGTTTTAAACTGCCATTATGCCCTGGCAAGTGCATCTACTTGCCAGGCTCAAACCTTCCTTTGTATTACATATGTCACCCCTTAGGTAGTCCCTAGGTAGCCCCCTGGACAGGATGCAGTGTATTTAAAAGGTAGAACATTTACATGTGAGTTTTACACGTCCTAGTAGTGAAAAACTGCTCAAAGTATTTTTCACTACATTAAGGACCATATCTCTCCTATAGGTTAGCATTGGAGCTGCCTTATTACACTTTTTCAAGTGTAACTTCCAATTGGGAAAAGATAAGTCATAAGCGGCCCTCCCTCCTCCCCGGTGGAAGAAACAGATTTATCCAGGATCTAGTTAGGCATTCACTTCTCTGCGCCTTCTAAAAGAACTGAAGTAACTGCCACTAGCTGTGCCTCATGGGATACCGGTGGTCCATAGAGTCTCTTAAAGGCACGGTATCCATTTTCAGACTTATAATGGCAGCCTATGGGGGGCTTCTCTGTCCTATCCTTTCATCTCTATCATGAAAAAAGGGATTTTGTGAAGAGGCTTTTTCTATGCAATTAACCTCCTTAAATTCAACTATACTTACATTGCTGGCGTCCTTTTTTCACTTCAAGATGAAGTAATGGCCAGCGTAGCCTAGTTAGGTAGGCTGCATTATTGTCTGTTTATTTCTCAAGTGTCTATACAGGCCTTCAAGAAGAAAGGCGAAAGATGACAACTTAAGAAGATATATCTAAAGAAGTGCTCCGGGGTATACGTTTGGTGTCTCTGGATTCACAATTTAAAAACACATCTTTGAGTGAAGTTGGCATTTAAATTGCATTCCGAAAATGCCACTTTTAGAAAGTTGGCTTTTTCTTATTTTAGCCATTCTGTGCCTCTGCCTGTCTCTGGAATACAGGGTTGGGAGACAGCTGAGCTTTGTGCATTTACTCTAGACAGTCACACACAAAGGGAGCTGAGGTGTGCCCTGCAAATCCTAATGGCCCATCACCAGACTGTTGGGTCTTCCTGTGCTAGAGGGAGAGGGAGGAGCTGATACTTGCACCTGAACGGGGATGTGCCTGTCCCTACACAAGGCGTTGAATAACCCCTGTAGTGTGTCTGGTGCCATGGAAGGGCAGGGTCTTCTGCACTACAAAGACCTTTCTTTGAAGTCCCCCTACTTCAAAGGCTGAAATGGGTGTGAGTACTGGACCTTTGACACCATATACTAAGAACACTTCTGGAACTGAGGACATTGTACCAGGAAGAAGAGCTGCTGTGCTGCCAGGACTGCCACTTTGCTGCTTGCTTTGCTGTGCTGGCCTGCTGCTTCTTGCCTGAGAGTGAGAGGACTGGACTTGACTCTCTACATCCTGCATCTCTAGAGGTTCTCCATGGACTTGTTGGGCTTTCCTCCTGTTTCTGAAGACTCAGGGATATCAAAGACTTCACCTGCATCTTGCTAATAGCACCTGGGCTCCTCTGCTTTAAGTCCTGCCCTGCCAGTTGGTGGCAAATCCAGACTGGCCCCTTGGAAAAGAGTATTTGGTGCTGGAACCCAAGAAACCAACTCATCAACACCGAAGCATCGATCGGAACGAGTGCATTCTATCGAATATCGATTCATCACCGCTTCCTGCACTGAAGCCATGGACACTGCTCGCCACATGTGACGCAAAGACCTCGACTTAAAATGCAGCCCTGATTTTGCTGACCCAGAACCTCTGAATCACTGCTGCTGCGTGAGTCTCGGACACCGCATCGCCGACGTCTACGATGCATCGTCCCCAACTCTGACACATTCCTGGCCCTGTGTGGCTTTACGCCAACGCATAGCCTACAGCCCAGTGTTTCGACATTGACACCTTGGAACCGATGCATGATGCTTTTGATATTGGTGCATCAACAACGTTGCCTGACTTAAGAACCGATGCATTATCCTCAACAGCGTCGCATTCCATCTGTTTTTCAACCATCGTCCCCAAGCTTCGTCGCATGCAAGGTACTATCAGCAGGTCTGCATGGATCCTCAATCTGGCTGAAGCTCCATAATGGTCAGTCTGAACTTTTGGATTTGTCCCAGCCAAGCACAATCAGATAGCCCCGATTGGAGCTAGTGACATCTAAGCACTGCATTTTGATTTAATCTTGCAGAATTCATAACTTGACTTGTGTATGTTGGATTTTTGTCATTTTAGTATTGTTTTATTCAGATAAATATTGGCTATTGCTCTAAACTGGTGAGGACTACTTTAGTGGTGTTTTCACTGTGTTACTGTGTGTGTGTGTGCGCACAAATAGTTTACACATTGCCTCTTTAGTTTAGCCTGACTGCTCTGCACCAAGCTACTAGAGGGTGATCATAGGTAAACTTTTATGGTGTACTACACTTACACTGACTAAGATAGTGGTTCCTGCTTGGACAGGGTGCATGCCTCTGCCAACCAAAAACCCACTTTCTAACAGTTACCAAGAAGTTGGAGCTGCAGAAATCTCTGAGGGCCTGGTGGGAGGTTCACCAGTCGATACAGCAGCAGACGAGCAGCATGGCAAGGATGATATGGATGAGCAGGATCAGGACCTGGACATCAGTCCTGAAATACAGCCTTCAGGGGCGGGGGGGGTGACTCATCTCCTGATTTGGAATTCCCTGCCAGGACAGGATATAGTGGGCTCGATTCACAAAGGAAAACTGAGATGAAAGTCTAACTTTACGACTTTCGGTATTCACAAAGGGCATTTACGAGTAGTAAAGTTAGACTTTTGTCTTAGTTTTGGTCTCAGTTAAACGTACGACCAAAACTTAAGTTTAACTGAGACAGAAGTCTAAATGTATTACTCGTAAATGCCCGTTGTGAATACCGAAAGTCGTAAAGTTAGACTTTCATCTCAGTTTACCTTTGTGAATGGGGCGCAGTGTGTCCTCTCATAGCCTGTCCAGAGATGAGCTGGCGGACAGGAAGGCAGAGGGTGAGTTGAGGCTACACATGGCCCAACTCTGGATGGAGGAATGAAACCAGCCCTGGAGGAGAAGGAAATGGCTCATGAGATGAGCCTAAAGGACCTGTACCTTAAGGCCAAACAAGCAGAGTTCAGCAGCAATGGTGGCAGAATACACACAGTGTCTGAGAGATACAAAAAAGACCACATCCCTAAAGATCGGGTACCCTATTATGTGGTGGTAGATGACAAAGATAAGATAAGTGATTTTCTGCTTATGAGGTGACTCTGAATGTCCATAAGATCTCAGAGGAGCAGTGGGGGAGGGGTGGCTTGTGGAAACAGATGCCTCCCATGGGGAGGGCTACACTTCTTACACTAGAAGTAGAGGACCAAACCGGGTGCACCCCCATGCAAGCCATACTCATCACTAAATTTGAGCTGACCCCTGAAAAATACCGCCAGAGGTTCTGGGATGGCCACAAGCTCCCAAATCAGTTTTGGGTAGACTTTTTGGACTAATCTAGCAAGGCACTAAATGGTTGGGTGAGGGGCAGTAAGGTTACTGATTACAATAGCCTGTACAATTTGGTGCTCATGGTACACATATTCAATATTTGTTTTGTAGAGCTACACCAGCAGCTACAGGACAGCAAGCTGACTGGCCCTAGGAAGCTTGCTGAGGAGTCGGGCTGCTGGGCCAGTACCAGAGTGTCCAAAAAGGCATCTGGTGGGGACTCCCAAAAGGGCTGTCAGGGGTCTCACCAGAAAAAGGAGGGGGGAGAAAAACTTGAAAATAAGAAGTTCTCAGCAGCCCCCAAAATAATTCCCAAGAGAACAGAAGTCACTACTCCCAATCTGAGCCAAAGAAGAAAGAGTTCTTTGTTAAACAGACAGGGAAGTTTGTCCTCCAGTGTACTGAGTGCTACAAGTATGGGCCTTCCAAGGGAGACACCACATATCCCAAGAGGGCATAGCACTGCGCTGGTGGGCAAACATCTGGGTTGGCAGTGTGGCACATGGGGAGAAGGTGATCCCAGTTATCATTGGGGAGCAGACAAAGGTTACCCTAGTGACCCTGGGGGAAAAGAAAGGAGATAGTGCCAAAAGCCCATATACCTTCCAATACTTCTACATACAGGCAGTGGGTCACCATCAATGGGCAAAGGGTAGAGGCTCAGAGGGCCATAGGAGACAGCATGACTACTGTGAGGTGTCAGCTGGTGTCCTCAGTGCAGGTCCTCCCTAACACATTCCACCAAATCATAGTCACAGACAACAGTGAGAGTCACCTACCAGTTCTTTGCGGGGGGTCTCAGGTTCTTCAAAAGTAGCTGTGAGCCCTACTATGCCCGTAGATTGTCTGTTGGGCAACAATCTAGAGCACACTATCTGGAAAGAGGTGGAGCTCAAGTCACACTTGGAGATGTTGGGATTGCCTGAATGGGGCTTTATGACCACAAGGTCCAGGGCTACCCGGGAAGGGAGTCAAGTGAGCCTGGAGCCTGGCAGAATGGCCCAGGCAGCTGCCAAGAAGAGTAAGGGCAAGGGGCATGGGGAACGGGAAACCAGCCCCTGAAGTTCCCATAGCCCAGGTTGATAGGGCACCTGAGGAGGATGTTTCTGAGCCTATTGGGGAGAACATTGCCACCCTGGGCGACTTACCTGAGGTTGCTTGGATAGCAAGTTGAGGGTGGGTCCACCAGAGAGGAACTCTGGAAAGCACAGAAAGAAGTTTCCACTCTAGAGGGCTTGAGATGGTAAGCTGAGGCCCAGGCAACAGGTCATACCTCTGGAGATCACTTTATCTGTTGGGTAATGAACTCCTTTACACTGAGTCTAAGGTTTCTGGACCTGGGGCAGCCCATGTGATGGTGGTCCCTCAGTGGTATTGAACCTTCCAACTGGGGTTGGCTCACGATATCAGGGCATCTGGCACAGGACAAGATCTTCGCAAGGCTTGTACCCCACTTCTGTTGGCTCTTAATGAAGACAGCCCCAGATTCATTCTGTAGGTCCTGTCCCACCTGCGAGGCCAGAGGGAAGTCAGGGAAAATGTCAAGACTCCATTTACCCCACTATCTGTTGTTGGCACTCCCTTTGAAAGGGTTGTCAATCAACATTGTTGGTTCCTTGGACACCAACCCGGCTTTAGGGAACAGGTTCATCCTGGTCTTGGTGGACCACGCCACCCACTACCCAGAGACTATGCCTCTGAGGTCGGTTACTGCACATGTGGTGGCAAGGTCCCTGATTGGGATTTTTGCTCATATGGTGTTCCCCAAAGGGGTAATGTCTGACAGAGGCACTAGATTTAGGTTAGCATAAATGAAGTCCATGTAGGATGAATGTCGAGTGACGTAGAAGTTCTCCACACCCTATCACCCCTAAACAAATGGGCTTGAGGATAGACTCAACAAGACCCCTAATGGCAGGACCTTCGGAGCCTGTGTGCAGGACCTCATAAACTTGGCTTCCCGTCCCTCCTTTGTTTAAATAGGATAATGGTCCTACCTGAGCTCATGAGGTGTAAGTGGGACGTCTTCCTGTTATTTCTTCTGTTTGCCTATCAGGAGTTGCCACAGAAGGGGGTGGTTTCAGCCAATTCAAGTTCCTCTATGGACTCCCTGTTAGGAGTCCCTCAGGATATGGTCAGCCAAATGCTGGTACTCTGCAACCAGATGCAGCACTACTCAAAAAAGGCAAAGGACAATCTTGAGGCCAGTCAAAAGGTGATGAAGCTCTCGTATGACCAGAAGGCCACTCTGGTTGAGCTTCAGCCTGGCCAAAAGCTGTGGGTTATGGAGCCCAGAGTTCTCCAGGATCACCGGACAACGGCATATGAGATGAAGGAGCGGAAGGGGGAGTCCACCTGCTTGGTGGATCTCAAGACCCCTAGGAGCCCCTTAAGGGTGCTCCACATAAACTGCCTCAAACCCCACTTTGAGAGGTCTGAAGTTAACATGCTCTTAGTGACTGGTAAAAGGGTGGAAGAGGAGAGTGAACCGCTCCCTGACCTCTTGTTTGCCCAGGAGCATGAAGGGTCAGTAAAGGATGTTAACCTCTCCCTTTCTCTGACCCCAGAGCAACAGAGTGACTGTTGCCAGTTGCTGGGGCAGTTTTCCTCTCTGTTCTCCCTCATCCCTTGACCTACACATTTGTAAACTCATGACATAGATACTGGGGACTGTATGCCTGTTAAAAACAAAATTTACAGACTGTCAGATAAGGTGAGGGCCAGTATTAAGGAGGAAGTCTCTAAGATGGTGGTGTTAGGGGTGATTGAACCTGCCAACAGTCCTTAGTCCACCCCCATGGTGCTGGTACGCAAGGCTGCCCCACGGTGCATCACTTCAGAACTCAGGTTCTGTGTGGAGTACTGAGGACTCAATTCCATCATAAAGACTGATGCACACCCCATCCCCCAAGCTTTTGACCTTACATTAGGGTATTGGCAGATTGCTCTGCCTGAGGGAGCAAAAGAGAGGTCTGCATTCTCAACTCCAGAGTGCCTCATTCAATTTAAAGTGATGCCCTTTGGCATAGACTGCCCCTGACACTTTTCAGAGGTTGCTCAACAGGGTCCTAGGTGGGAAGGAGGCATTCTGTGCTCCCTACCTAGACAACATAGCTGTCTTCTGCTCCAGCTGGGAGGAACACTTGTCCCACCTCCAGGAGGTACTTCAGGCCCTGCTGCAGAAAGGTCAGTAAGTGCTGGACCGGGCAGGGTTCCATGGTATATGTGGGCCACATGGTGGGCGACAGATAGGTGCAACCCCTCAAGGCCCAGGTTGAGACTATCCTGGCCTGTCAACCCCCTAAATGCAGACTGAGGAGAGGGCCTTCCTGGGCCTCACAGTACACAATAGGAGCTTTGTTAAGGGACATGGCACAATTGTTGCCCCTTTAACAGAGCTGAAGTCTACGAAGCAGCCCAGAAAGGGGATCTGGAAAGAGGCCTGCCAGAAAGCCTTTGACACTGTTAGACCTGACATTTCTTGGCATGATTACGCCTGACTTTTTGCCTCTACCTCTTCTATTTTTGATGCTGTGATGGATTTCGTTTTACTGACTTAGCTGCTTTGGGCACTTTGCCACTGCTGATCAGTGTCAAAGTGCAAGTGCTCCTTGTATAAAGTGTAATGGTAATTGGTTGTCCATAATTGGTATATTTGTCTTACTAATAAAGTCCCTAGTAAAATGCACTATGTGTGCCAGGGCTGGTAATGCAAATGCTACTAGTGGGCCAGCAGCACTAATTGTGCCACCCACACAAGTAGCCTTAAAGAGAGATCTCTGGCCTGCCACTGCAGTGCCTGCGCGCAGTTTGGTAAACTGCCATGTTGTCCTGACAAGTGCACCCACTTGCCAGGCCTTACCCTTCCCTTTTTATGCACATCAGACACCCCTATGGTAGGCCCAAGGTACACCCCTGGGCAGGGTGCAGTGTATGTGAAAGGTAGGACATGTACTGAGGTGTGTACCATGTCCTGACAGTGAAATACTCTCCATTTCGTTTTTCACTGTTGAAAGGCCATCTTGCCCATAGGACAGAATGGGGAGGCTGTGTAATATGTTTCCAGCCTATCTTCCCATAGGCTTAAGATGGAGGGATGAAGTTTAGTGTGCCTGAACTCACAATTTAATAACACATCTTTTTGTGAAGGTGGTTTTTGCATTGTGTGTTTAGAAACCACACTTTTAGAAGTGGCTGGTTTTTGTGTTCTAACAATTCTGTGTGTCTCTGCCTGGTTGTGGATTGACTGTCTGGATTTGAAAGTGATAGGATCTGTGGAATGTCTTGACCCAGGGAAGGAGGTGAGACAGCAACAGGCTGACCTGCATCTGGAGTGTAGGGGGGAGGAGTAGCACCTGGAGGTGAAGAGGCCTGGGCTGCCGCCATAAAACAATGGCTCCATCTCCTGCTGAGTGATTAAGGATCCAGACCCCCACTATCAAAGGGAGACCCCCAGAACTGGTTTGGACAGGGGTCAGTGCCCCCTGAACACAAAGACTTCAAAGACATTTAGGGGTATAACTATGAGAGCTGAAACCCCTGAACTTAGGACTGTCCAAGACTGAATAGGACTGATCAAGACTGTAAAGGATTGAAACTGCTTCGTGGTCAAGAGGAACCTCTGCCAAGGAAGAAACAGCTGAAGAGACTGAAGGAAAGGACTGACCCTTGCTGTGTGTTCTGGGACTGGCCTGCAGTTTGCTGATTTAACCAAGGAGAGGTGAAGGGACTTTGCTGTGTGTTGTGTCCCCCTGCTTGAAAGGACTTTGCTGTGTGCTGTGTCCTGAAGTAACTTGTCCCCAAGGGCCCGAGGAGAGCTGGCTCCCTGTTGTGGAAACTCAGGAACACAAAAGTTTCCAGAGGAGTGTCTCAGCGATGCTGTGTGCGTGTGCTTTTTGCAGCCTGAGACCTTTGTAAGAACTGCCCCGTGATCGTGTGCACCCGGAGTCCAAGTGAGTCTCAGCGACGCTGTGTGTGTGTGCTTTGTGCAGCCTGAGACCTTCGTGAGGATTGTCCTGTGATCGTGTGCACCCGGAATCCAAGTGAGTCTCAGCGACGCTGTGTGCGTGTGCTTCGTGCAGCCTGAGACCTTCGTGAGGATTGCCCTGTGATCGTGGGCACCCGGAGTCCAAGTGAGTCTCAGCGACGCTGTGTGCGTGTGCTTCGTGCAGCCTGAGACCTTCGTGAGAATTGCCCTGTGATCGTGGGCACCTGGAGTCCAAGTGAGTCTCAGCGACGCTGTGTGCGTGTGCTTCGTGCAGCCTGAGACCTTCGTGAGGATTGCTCTGTGATCATGGGCACCTGGAATCCAAGTGAGTCTCAGCGACGCTGTGTGCGTATGCTTCGTGCAGCCTGAGACCTTTGTGAGGATTTTTCTGTGACCGTGTACACCCGAAGCTCAAGTGAGTCTCAGCGACGCTGTGTGCGTGTGCTTCGTGCAGCCTGAGACCTTCGTGAGGATTGCCCTGTGATCGTGTACACCCGAAGCTTAAGTGAGTCTCAGTGACGATGTGGGCGTGTGCCCTGTTGCAGCCTGAGACCTTCATCATTGCCATCGGCTCAGACCGGCATCCCCAGAGGAGCGTTGCCGCCAGCCCGAGCCTGCCTGTGCCAAGGAGAGACTTCGAACCATCACGTCGGGGGTCCGTGTTCCACTGCCCGAGATCAACGAAGTCGCCCCAGAGGCCCAAGCCGCGAGGAGAGTAGAGGAGAACGAGATCGCACCCCCAGGTAACGCTCAGCGAGCGTGCGTGTGTCGCCGCCTGGGGCGGGGTGCGGTCTCGGAGAGAAACACTCTCGGCCTTTTCCATCCTTGAAGCCAGAGCCCCCGCTCAAGTTAGAATCGCGGCCTGTATTTGCCGAGGAGTGGCAGTACCGGGGCCTGAGTGTGGAGCTGCACTTTGTTTACACCAGACCAGTGTTGGGGGCATATTTTGGCAGTAGCTGACCGCGAGTCAGTACGAGTGGCATAGAGTCCGTCCAGAGAACCGTGAACGGTGCTGGAGTACATGATTGTTGCATTACGCATTGCATTATTTTTGCATTACGAACTGCCTGATTGTTGCATTACGCATTGCATTATTTTTGCATTATGAACTACCTGATTGTTGCATTACGCATTGCATTATTTTTGCATTACGAACTGCCTGATTGTTGCATTACGCATCGCATTATTTTGCATAACGAACTGCATTATTTTTACATCACGAAGTGCCTGATTCTTGCATTACG
Organism: Calotriton arnoldi; assembly: GCA_963921515.1. Taxonomy (NCBI): domain Eukaryota; kingdom Metazoa; phylum Chordata; class Amphibia; order Caudata; family Salamandridae; genus Calotriton; species Calotriton arnoldi. The sequence continues at coordinate 1,943,276 of CAWUFW010000108.1, read as the reverse complement.
AACTGCATAGCATTGCATTAGGACTGCATTTGGATAATGGAGAAGTGCTCATTAATACTGCAAGAACCTACAAGGGCTTGCTGGCCTAATAACCGGCCAGGTGAAATATTAAAAAATACGCATATGTTGGATTTTTATCGTGTGGTCTCATCGTATATCTTTTTATATAAACTTATACTTGTTTTTTTATGAAACTCGTGTGGAGTCCATTTGTGGTGTCATCATTGGGTTACTGAGAGTGGGATTGCAAATACTTTACACATTGCCTTGAGATAAGCCTGGCTGCTCGTGCCAAGCTACCGAGGGGGTGAGCAGGGGCTATCTGAGAAGGTGTCCTTCCTTTCCCTGACTTAGAAGCAAGGGCCCCTATTTGGACTAAGGTACCTACCTCAGCCAACTGGGGACCCCCAATTCTAACCATGGGTAGCAACGGGTGGGGATTTGAACCCTCCCCGTTCTAACAGACACCATTAAGGAAGCCATTTGTACAGCACTGGCACTCAAGGCTCCTGACTTCTCTAAGGAATTTATTGTGCAGACAGTTGCTTCAGGGCATAGAGGCTGTCTTAGCACAGTTAAATGAGGAGGGCCTAGACCAACCCGTAGCCTTCATTAGTAGGAGGTTACTTTACTGGGAACAGACTAGGTGGGGTGTTATCAGCCGCAGCCCGTGCAGGTAAGAGCAGTAGGGAGATGGGACTGGGTTGGGGGGGGATTTCGACAGATGATGATGAGGGAAAATTAAACAAATAATTGTTGTCGTCTTTCACAATCCCCCCCTACCTGGCACCTTCACCCCACCACTCTTACTTGCACGGGCCGCAGCTGGGTGCTATTGAGAGGGAGGCCTTCGTTGTCTTCTGGGCACTGAAGAAGCTGAGACCCTACCTGTTTAGGGCTCACTTACAGGTTCAGACAGACCATAGGCCCCTCACATGGCTCATGCAAATGAGGGGTGAAAATCCCAAACTGTTGAGGTGGCCCTTCTCCCTACAAGGAATGCACTTTACATTGGAACACCATCCTGGGTCACACCACTGCTATGCTGATGTTCTATCCAGGTTCTTTCACCTTGGTGATGAGAACTCTCAAGAGGTTGTGTAGTTATCCCACTTTCAGCTCAGGATGGACACATGTTAGACCTGTCAGCCTTAAGATGGTCTTCCCCCAAACATTTTGCCTTAAACCTCCATATTTTTCTGATCTTGTTTTTTCTATTCTTAGGACTCTGCCCACTTTACCACTGCAAACCGGTGTTAAAGTGCTTGTGCTCTCTCCTTAAAACATGATAGAATTGGATTACGCCCAACTGGCCTATTTAATCTACTTAAAAGGCCCTATTAAAGTGGTACTACATGTGCACAGGGCCTGTAAATTAAATGCGACTAATGGGTCTTAAGTAGCCCTTTAAAGATGTCTCAGGTCTCCTATTGCAGTTTGTCTGTGCAGTTTTAAACTGCAATTTTGACCAGGCAAAATAAACCTTTTTCCAGGCCGAATCCTTCCTTTTTTAATACAAACAGGTCACCCCTAGGGTAGGCCCCAAACATTCCACAGGGCAGGGTGCAATGTATTTAAAAGGTAGGACATGTACTTTTAAGTTTTACATATATCTACTTAAAATATGTATGTATATGGTCCGCAATTAACAAGACTATGCTACAACTATAAATGCTCAGGATCCACAAGAGCAAGCTGAAGGATAATAAAACTCCCTATTTTGATGCCTTATACAGCATCAAAAATCGGATGCCTACAGTAGTTTTAAATACATACCACTGTGGGATTATTTTAAACTGGAAAGTCTGGGCTGAATAACAGTAGAAGTGATAAAGCATATGATACTCAACAGTTAGTTCTTACCCAAAAAGTGAAATTATTTACCCACCTGTTCAAGCACACAATGGACATTATATGCCAAAGTATTGTACAATTTTAGACATCTATTTTACACTTATCTCATTTTTCTGGCCATAGGTTAATTTCCTCTATAATTTCTTTGTTAGATAAACAGGCAATTCTAATTCCACCTGTCCTATATACAAGGAAGGTGGAAAAAAGAAAACAAACCTACTACCAATTAGCTAATATGCAATCAAAAACAAGAGCAAAGGAGAATCCTGAGCTATTATTATCTAGGAATCTGACTTCTATAATGATGTAGCGCTACTTAGTAGAATCAGATGGCAGATGAATTGATCATCCCACTTCACTGTGAACTTGCATTATCCTTGAATGTACAAAAGGAAAGAATAGGATAGGAAGGACATTTGTCTAGTGCACATCTGCAACCTAGAGTGTAATTTAATGCTGGCCTGCACGGTCAGTCCTTCGGGAGGAAATATGACAAGTTTTGACTCTGTTTACTCAATCCCTAGGCTTGTATGGTACTAATGAGAATACAAAGGTTTTGAGCTTCCACTAAATAAAATCCACCACATTGACATTACCTTTACAGTGTATGCTATGAATCCTACTATAGGGAATAAACTAAGTACTACTGAGTATCCTACCACATAGAATAAACTAGGTAAACTATGTGAAGGATAAATTGTACTACTATTAAGCATAACCCTTTACCCCAAAAGTGATCTTATACTAACCCTAAAAGCACCCTTCAGCCTATCCTGCCTCAACCCAAATACAAATCCTATGCTTTCATCTTAACCAAAACACTAAGCGTAGTCATAAACATAAGGCTAAATCTATCCAAAATCCAAAGCCTCACCCTTACTCTAACTCTAAAAGAAGGCACCACTTATCCCCTTCCCTTGCCGCACACTTAATCAAAACCATAACAATACTCTTACTGTAAACCTACTACTATTCATTAGCATACCCTATTCCTAAATAACCTTAACAATATCCCTAACCCTCCTTTTCACACTTACTCTTGTACTTACTTCATTTATTGTTATGGTATTCTCAGTAATGGTGTTCTCAGTAATTATAATTTTGATGCAGTGGCACCTGTGTAATGGTACATCAATGTGACGAATTATCAGTAGCAGGAAAGCAACATCACTATAGCTATCAAACAAATTAAAACATATGTTTATAAGGGATTTAATCAAGGTGAACAATAAATCTGAGTGCCACTTTCATGCCCTGTCCAGACTATGCTCTGCCTCTGTAAATTTACAATTAGTAAGGATTGGGAGTAGCCAGTGTGCAAAGGCACACCCCCTTGTGATACCACAGCTTGAAACTATGCTCTTTGGAAATGCCAGTGAAGGTTTTTATTATCATTTGATAACCTTAGAGGAACAACAGGAATTGATCAGTCCTTCACACGTCGTCCCACGTAATTTATCCTAATAAAAGGGTAAGGCTATATCTTCCTCTGTGAACCCCATACTATTTATTTTTATTTATTTAAAGAGTTACTAAAGAAAGAACATGCCCCTAGGTGCTGTACAAGGCTCAAGGTTACACAGTATATAAAAATAGTAATAATACAAAAGTTAGATAAAGTAGAGCAATGAATATATGACAGAAATTATAGTTACTGACAGAATTGTAAGTTAACCCAGCGAAATTTGATGCAGAAGGAAGGACAGGCCATTGAGAAATCTAGAAACTGACCAATATTGGACCTGATTTGACCGCCAAGCATACGCCTGTCCTACTGACTACCAGAGGGGAGGAGTTAAAAGAATGAATAGTAGTTTCTTTGGGAGTATGGAAATATCAGGACCACCAGCAGAAAGGGAGGACCTCCTAGGACCGCTAAGGAGACTGAGTTTCAAAGTTGATGTAGCAGGGGTTTGAGAAAGTAAAACCTGCTCGGATTGATTCCTCGGTAACATTTACTAACCGTGTGCAGTGAAATTAAACATGCAAAAACACAAAAATACGGGGAAATGCTTGTGCGCATGCGTACACTAATGCGTGGACTAATTCATGAAAAACTAGGCCGCATTCACGTTCTGCTTGAAATTTAAAATAATAATAGTACTGCTTTCTGTGCGTTAATGCTTTATTAGACGAATAACGTGGGTTAGTGCAAATGGTGGGTGGTAAACAGTGAGAATTATATTTCATTAAATTAATAATGTCTGTGTTTTATTCATCGTAGTGAAGCTTGCATGGGCTTACATCGTTTGCATGACGAGTTAAGGGTTAAATCAGAAGAAAGTCAAATAAAAGCTGAAAATCGAGCTCTGAGAGAGAAATGAAGAAGGCAATGCCTCTTTGAAGAAGCTAGAGAGGGGAGATTGTCGCTGACCGTCGGTTTGCTGTATGCAGATACAGGCCTACCTGTTTCCTGTTCCTGTCCTACTCTTTGTTCCCTGAATCTTTCCTGGGGAACCCCCATCCATTCTCGTGGCCAGGGGGTAGAGTTTCCACTAAAACATTTCGGTTAGTATGGCTAAAACCTGTATTTTGCATAAATATTTGCAAAAGTATATTTGTCTCTGAGACTTAAGTCTCTTCATCTATCCACTCCTTCATAGCATTCTAATCATTGTGATTTGAGTTTGATATCTTTTTGCTTTGACAAATGTTCTCTCTCTGTGATTTATTCCTTGTTTGCCTTGTAAAACTGTACATGATGAGCATTTACCTTCACATTATTTGTGATAAATACTATTAACCTTATACTGAGTTTGTGCTTTATTCAGTAGTATATATCAATAGTTAGTTTCTAATTGTTACCATCAACTCTTCAACTAATGGTCCATCGACCAGAGAAAAGAGAGTTTGATTACAGGTTCAATAATGTATCTATAATGTATCTAGTGTGTTAGGATGAACCTGTAGATTGTGAACAACTGATTTAACGATTAAACTCGAAACACTGCTATCAGGGATTTATGTTGGTTGTATGAGTATGGGCCAGTGATTGTGTATTATCGAGTATCGATCCTTGATTGGCGCTGGATCAGTTTTTGGTAGCAGAGGATGGTTTATTATTGATTAGTTTGGTAATGATTATTGATTATTTGTTTCCTTAACATGAACAGTTAGTGTTTTGTTCTATGTTGTCTTGAAGTACGGGTACGGAGTTACCTAAGATCCCGGGATGATAATGTACAGAAGTACTTTGTCTGTTGTCATAATACTCAATGGCGAGAGGCTGTTGGTGTTATATTAGGGACTATTTCGTTTGAGAGTAGATTTTGTTTGAAATAGCAAAGGGTCTACTTCCGAAACTCTGGCCTTACATCCCCAAAGGAGTACCAAGACCTCTTTCCACGTGAAAGTCCTCTTCCGAAACTTTGGCTAGTATTCCTAGTATTCCTAGAGGAGTACCAAGTCCTCCTGTAGCTTGTTTGGGTGTAGAATAGCGCTGGTCGTTATTTTACTTGAAGTGAAAGAATATTTCTTTTTGAAGTGAAAACTATCTCTATTTAGTGGAACAGACAAAGTAGCATTGTTTTATGTTTGTTTCCTAACAAGTTTTATTAAGAAAAGTATAGAAAAAGTATAGAAAAACATTGCCGTATTATTTTGTAAAGGGAGGGTCAGTGGAAAGGAGTAATACTGACGTTACAAAAAGTCGTGCAGGCATTGGTCAGGCCGCTGGTGTTCAAAGTGCTGTGATTGGTTGATTACTGTGACCTGCGCTGGTATTGGTCAAGGTACTGATTATGTAGGAGTGTTCTGATTGGTTGGTTAGTGTGAGTCACGCTGCTATTGGACGGGTTGTTAGCAAATAGAATAAGCAGAAGTACGAAGAGTTTGTTGTTTGTTTATTGAATTGTATTTTAGCGAGAAGTTTTGGGAAAAATGAAGTTGGTTAATAAGATAAAGAGATTCTTTAAAAAGGACAAACCAATAGTTATGAGAGAGGGAATTCTTATTCCACTTCGGGGAACAGCTGCTTCTTTTATGATGTTGGAATGTGGTTACCATATGTGTACTTGGTTAGAGAATTGGGTGAAATACACAGAAGATGATGGTGTTTTAGCTTTTCCAGAGCATGGTACATTTAATGTCAGGATTCTACAGAATCTGAGAGAACGAATGAATTCTCTAGAACCTAGACCTATACCTACTCAGTATGAAGCGCTTGAGGAATGGGAATATGAGGCATATGAGCGAGAGAAGTATAGGGGGGGAAGAAGATACCGAAATATTATGACTAGATCCTTTTGAAAGTCGGGGAGAAAGAATGAAAAGATGGAGAAGAGCGGTTGTGACAGAGGGTCTGTATCCAGTTTTAGTTGCTGAAGAAGCGACGGGAGGCAAATTTAAAGAGAAGAAGAAAAATGTAGAGTCATCGAGGATAGATTTTGTCCTAAGTGATTCTGATGATGAGTTATTAGATGACATTTTGACTAAAAAACCTCCACCTTATCAAGAGAACACAAGTGAGACAGTCCCAAATGCACCATTAATGGGAACCCCACTAATTCCGCAGGTTCCACAAGTCCCAGTAGTTACTAGAGCAGTACAAGAGAGTGAAATGGATATGTTGAATAGGGCAAGAGAGGAGTTGACTCAGAAAATTAATCAGTTGAATCTGAATGCAGAAGCATTAACAGTGCCAGTAACGATTGGACCTATAGTTCCATTGTATGGAGAAAAACAGAATATATCAAAAGCACATGCGTTGACAGTCCCAATAAATAGAGACAGGAATAAAGTGGTAACGATAGATGATCAGGTAGAACAGACAGAGATAAGTACTTCATTAATTGATTTGCCAGTTTGTGAGTTATTAACTGAAACACCTAAGAGAAGTGCGCAAATGGATCCGAGGAGATTAGTGCAGAATGTCACTCTGATATCAGGGAGTTCAATGGGACCCGCACCAGATGAATTAGATGACTGGATAAGGGGAATGGAAAAGCGAAAACCTCACCCACAGAATATAGATGTGAGTAAACTGAGAGTGGATTTGGAAGAAATGATTATTGGTACAATAAGTCCAGACAGATTGGGTAATTATCGAGATGAAGAGTTGTTATTTCTGTGTAAAAATATTACTTGGAAAGTGAGAAATCTTCATGAAAAGTTAACAGAGGATGCTTGTGAATATGGAGTGGACATAGAGAAGTCAAAAATATTACAGAAAACATATAGACTGGATTTTACTGAAAAGGATTTAGAGAGTTTGAATGCGTCTGGTAAAAGATTGCAAATAAAAGAATTAATGAATATTCTGAAGAAATGGGAAGATGTAGAACGGTGAAAAGGTAGATGGGCGAAAAAGAAAGAAGAAATGAATGCCAATAAGAATGCGTCCTTATTTCCTTTTTTAATTTTTATTTATTTTATTAGTGCATAATTGACAATCATATATACAATTGTTACAATTCATTGATAGTTAAACAAAAGAACAAACAACAAAATAGAAAAAGGAAAAAAAGTATAGCAATTATGCAAATTTTTCTATTAATTTAACCCACCCCCTCCCTTCCAGACTAAAACCCACCCTCCCCACCCACAAGAAGTTGGCCATAATCAGTTGGCTTTATAGTTTTGAAAAAGAAAAAAAAAAAAGAAATAAAGCCCTAAAGAGGGCATTTGAGATTCACTAATTCTTCTCTAGCCATCTGGTCAGTGGTGCCCAAATATTTAAGCCTTTAGATCGGGCCCACAATCCTCTTTTTGCATAGATGGCTTTCTCAAACTTGTAATTTGCCAATAAGCAAGACAGCCATTGGTGAAATCCAGGAGGGGTTGGATCCAGCCAAGCCGAAGCCAGGCATAAGCGTAATATCGCCATGCCAATAAACACAAGTTTTTCTCCTGGCTTCCCTTGTAATTGTGGGTCTACCCCAAATCCGATCAAAGACGGGGAAAGAAGAAAGTCAGCCCCTAGCGCCTCCTAAAAAAAATTAGAAATTTCCTGCTTTAGACTACTTAAAGCATTACAAGAAGCGAACATATGATTTAAATCCACCTGAAATAATGGACACCGGGGGCATTGAGTTCCCTTTCCTGTCCCCCATTTAGAGATCTTTTTTGGGGTGTAATAGAGTGAAAAACAAGATTTATAATATTGTGCCTGAAGCCGAGCCGGAATTAAGATCTTCTGCGCTAACTCGGCTGAGTAAAAAATAAATTTTCCTGTATTCCTATCTCTGCTTTCCATTTTATTGCTCGTGCCTCCATATCATCCGGCATCAGTGAATTAAAAGAATTATAGACGGCCCCGATAGGAAGCGGTCTATTTTTTCTTAACCTATCTATAATATAATTATTGGGGAAGCCAATAGGACCACCACCTTTTTACTTAGAAAATCTCGAATTTGAAGATATTTGTAGAAATCCCTCCGATCTAAATTATATATCTCCTTAAGGTTATCAAAGCTGACTCTATCGGTTAGAGAATAGAAATCACCAAGCTTGGATAACCCTGCATCACACCATCTTTTAATAATAGGGTCTTTGAAAATTTCTGGCAAATTGGGATTATTTCCGATCGGTGTATAATGATTCAGGCGGCCCAGACCTAACAATTTCTGAACTAGTCTCATAATTCTATGCCAGCCTATTAATGATTTAAAGCGGACCTTCTTATAATGGCTGTCATTCAAAAATCTTCAGACCCACCCCGATGCATCTTTTCCCATAATAAGTTCTATAGGTGTTGGTATTTCATCCATTATACTATCTCTTGGCTTATCACCTATAAGGGCTAAATTAAATAATAAGGTAGTGGTCCAATAATATAGTCTTATATTTGGTAAGGCCAAACCTCCCCTTTCTCTTGGCATGGATAAAAATGTATATGCTCTTCTGGGCTTTTCATATGCCCAAATAAAACGAGAAAATAAATCTTCAATTGTTTTCAAACAAATAGTGGTGAATTCTAGCGGGATTGCCCTTAAAAAATACAAAAATGTAGGGAAAAAGAGCATTTTAATTATATTGGATCTGCCAATAATCGACAGGTGTAAATTATGTAATCTTGTTAGTTCGATTTTAGTTTTAGCAATCAAAGGATCAATATTACCATCCACAATTTTGTTGACATTAGCCATAATATCAACTCCGAGATATGTTGCCTTTTCTACCTGTCTTGTGTCGTTAGCCATGCTGATATTATTGCAAACAATTTGGGTTTTAGTGCTATTAAGGGAATACCCCGAGAGCTGCCCGAATCTTGCCGCCTCCGCCTCAATCTCAACTATTGCTGTTTCTGGATCAGGGGTTACGATAGCAATATCGTCGGCGTATGCCAAAGTTTTAGTTTTCCAGCCCTGAGATTCGATAGGTCTAATAATCCTGTTAGTTTCGAGTTGTCGTAAAAAGGGATCTATATATAGTGCAAACAACACCGGTGAGCTCGGGCAGCCCTGTCGGGTACCTCTAGTTATTTCGAATGAGTCTGGAAGAACGCCATTAAAAAGAGTCTTGCACTGGGGCGGAAATACAGCATCTTAAAGGCCTGTATAAGTCCTTTGCCTACTCCGACCCTTGCCAGGGTCTCCCATAAAAAAAAACAGGAGACCCTGTAAAAAGCCTTTTCAGCATCCAGCAATATAAGTGCTGTTGAATCTCCAGAGATGTTAGCAGCATCAAATAATGAGATGACTCTTCTAATATGGTCAATCGTGCCACGTCCTGGTATAAAACCATGTTGTCGGGGTGAGACAACCTTGTGAATGACAGCAGCTAAGCGAGTGGCAAGGATTTTGGAATAAATCTTACTATCGGCATTAATCAAAGTAATAGGGCGATAGGAGCCATGTTCCAATGGTGTTTTATGTTTTTTAAGAAAAACTATAATTTTTGCTTGTGTCCAGGATTGCGGTGGTCTTCCCCCTTTAAATATATGTAGAAATAATTGTAACATACAATCTTTCAACTGTGGCGCAAATTTCCTATAAAACTCTAACGGCATGCTGTCTAAACCAGTGGCTTTACCACTCGGAAGACTGTTAATACATAACTAAATATCCACCCATTGGGGGAGTTTCTCAAGTTGTTGTTGATCCTCTTGGGAAAATTATATCACTGGAACCTGATTAAGATATGAAATAACATCTCCTGAGTGGCCAGGAGTATCCTCATGATATTGTGTTTGGTAATATGAATAGAACACATTGCGAATTCCCTCTGGGTCTGTAGTTCTCCCTCTCATAGGATCATTGATTTAAACTATTATGTTCTGTGTTACTTTTTTGTCTAGCTCTTGTTGCGAGGTGATGCCCGACCTGCTCACTACACTCATATGCCTTCTCACTCCACACAGCTAATCTATCTGCAGCTCTTTTTGCTATTATCTCAAGAATTGCCGACTTGGCTACCATCACTTTTATATGAGCTTCTGAGGCAACTCCCCCATTCTGGAGCACTAAAATCAAATCTTCCTCTGTGGCTGCCAAGCTGCCCTGCATATAGTTAAGCAAAGTTGCCTTTCCTTATTCATAGCTAACGAAAAACTAAGTGTCTCTCCCCGTATTCCAGCTTCCAGCGTGTCCCAGACTATGTCTACCCCAGCACTCCCTATGTTCTCCTTAAAAAATTGGGGGATCCACGTCCTCATACATTCCCAGTATTCCTCATTAAGAAGTAGCGCTCGTTCAAAGCTCCAATTAGTCTTAGCCATATTTCTAGGCACTAACCCCTTGAGTTCTACTATTAAAGGGTTGTGATCAGCCAATATTCGTGGGGCTTTCTCGATTGAGCAGGCATGAAGAATAGTATGCGATGCTAATATGAAGTCTAATCTTACATGCTTATTATGTGGAAAAGAAAAAAATTTGAAACCTGGGTCCATGGGGTTCTGCCAGTTCCAGATATCTGAAAGTTCTTGCTCGCGACACAGTGTCCTCAAAGCTCTAAAAACCTTGGGTTTCCGACTACTATAGATTCAATCATTGTCAAAGGCTAGATTTTAACTGGCAGGCAGATTTATATTAAATTCCCCGCAAATAATTATGGGTAGCGGCCAGGTAGCTAATTCATTATTTATATAATCAAATACAGCTGGATCATCTAAGGTGCCTCCATAAATAGTGCAAATTGTGATTGGATCCCCATTCCCTACAGCATTCTGTAATCACCCACCTCCCATTCTGATCAGCTACTGTTCGAGTAAATTTAATAGATCGATCAGCTGTCAAAATTGCAACCCTCCCCGTGTCCTTGAATTTTGAGTCGTGGCCCCTACCAATGTATATCCAAGTGTTTCCAGCAAGTGTATCTGTGCTCTTTCGATATGTGTTTCCTGCATGCAGATAACGTCGGCTTTTAGTAGTCGTAACCCCACCGCTGTATTCCGCCGTTTTTAAGATCGTTAAGGCCACAAATATTAATTGTTGCTATACGCAGTTTACTCATTAGTGATGTCAATTTCAACCGAATTAAGAAAGGCCAGACATCTTAAAACAAACCTTCAAAGTGCCAACCCCTTCCCCTGCTTCTGCCCCTTACCCCTAAACCGCCCCCCTCACACCCCACCCCCTCCCACCACCTACCACTGAGGTTACCTGGCACAACCTGAGCCAGGATAAGAGCATCTGAGCAGTCGTGTCCCCGCGCCCCTCCCCGGTCCAATCCCTCAACCTTCACTATCCCTCTATAATAAAACCCTGACTAATTCACAATTTCTATGTAGTAACAATTACTATTATTAATATTCCAACACAAAAACCATCCCTCTCTCAGTTAATCAAATTTTTTTTTGTTATATACCTTTTGAAAGAAGAAGGGAAATAAGATAATAAAGCCAGGAGCTATAGAGAGCGTCAAACTCTACATTAATACAATTAGAGATTATTCTTAAGTCTTAAGTCATTAAATTATTTTTTTTGTTTTTTGTCTTATTTGCGGTCTGTAATCTCTTTTAAGTACGCTTGAGCCTGGATTTCAGAGGAAAAACTGCGTGTGGATCCCTTGAATACGACCTTTAGGGGGCAGGATTCTGGAGATAAACTGTAGCACCAAGTTGTTGAAATGGCGCAAAAAGTTGTCTCATCCTCCATCTACACTCCACAGTGGCATGAGCGAAATCAGGCCGGGTGAAAAAGGTAATGCCATTAAATTCTTTCTTATTTGCTGGCCTTGCAAGATCATAAAGTAGCTGTCGCAAAAGAAAATTTCCGAAATATAGTAGCATAGCTCATGGGTATTGTGAAGAGGAGTTAGGTCATTTGGATGGTGTTAGTGGAAAGCGATGTACTCGTTGTATCTCCTTGTCCCAATCCCAGGAGTGTAGGTCTGGGAAAGCTCCCTTAAAGAGTGTGATCATAAAAGTCTTGGGATCATTCCCCTCCGCTCCCTCCGGGATACCGAGAACACGTAGGTTATTACGTCGTAATCTGTTCTCTTGCTCCTCGACTTTAAGCATAAGATCTTTAAGTATGCCACCATGTTCATCTCCTTGTGTTTTCAAAATGGCGATATCTTTCTTAAGATTTTCGGTCCGTACTTCAACTGAGGCCATTCTGTCCGCAATTTCTACACAAGTCTTGCCTACTTTCCTTACGGTGCCTTGAAGCTTCTGCGTGGCGAGGCGCGATCTTCGGCTATCCAGTTTGACCTCCTCTTGAAAGCTCTTAATAGATTGTAGCACTGCTGCCAAAGTAGGTTCATTCTTGGGATCGGCTGCTCCATTGTCTGTACTTCCTGATGGAGTATGGTTCTCCCTTGAGCACATCGTTGGCTCAGTCAGAGCAGATAATTGTGAGGCAGAGTAATCCCATCTGAGATCTGTCATGCTACCCTGTTCTGAGGTCTCACACTTTTTATATCGACTGGATTTCCTCCTCAGGATTTTTTTTTGTGCGGTGGCTTTCATGGATAGCTCTGAGTCTGTACTGCTGTCCCAATTATGACTCCCTCCTTCACTAGTGGCGGATATACTTGCGTCTGAGATTTCTGATTCATCCGTTAGTGAATAAAATGTATCCGTGTTATCAGGCGTTTTCGGCGGGGACCATTGGGTTTTTCCTTTTCATTTCCCCTAAGAGTCGCCAAATCCTTGTTTAATGTATCAGCTTTCTCAGCTATAATATCATTAAGATTTTGTGGACCGTCTATGGTGCAGGAGATTGGGAGTTTATGACTGATCTCTTCCTGAACCATCCCAAGGCTGGTAGCTGGACTTGATTGAAAGATAGGAGTATTAATCTCCAGTGCATTTTCGAAAGGAGCAGCAGCCTCGATAGCACCAGTTAGATCAGTCAGACCCTCTGTTTCAGCCCCCGCCATCACATTATGCATTTTCCCATCAATTGGGGCAAATATATTATAAATAAGCGGTTGATCGGCATGAGTATTCTGGATAGACTGGCCGGTACCAGCACCTTTGATGTTCTTTACTTGTATTTCTTTTCCCCTGCTTAACAGTCCGTACTTTTTTTTCTGTAGAATCAGTTTTCTCACTTATCTCCCTGTTTTTTGCTTCGCACGTATCAGGGCGTTTCTTGCGGGGTTCTGCTATTGTGGGGTTAGGCTGCAATAGTTCATTTCCCGCAAGGGCTATCAGCTGCACGCTTTTGCTTTTCATCGATTTCGCTCCCCGCCCTGCCATCCTTACTTGTTTCACTTCTGTGTGTTGGCTACAATGTATCCTCCGCACCCTGGATACCTTCCGGAGAGCCCAGCGGCTCCTACGGGTCGATGTTGTTTCCCTCGCAATCGGCAGGATTCTGTGGATAGCCGAAAGTATCTCCAAAGAGCGCGTCAGAGGAGAATCCCGCCGCAGGGCTGCGAGAATTGAAGATGCAGGAGCGGAGCGAGCCGAAACCGCCGAGACCGCTGATGACCAGGGAGAGTGCTTTAGCGTTGCGTGTATCGTAACTTGCTCTTTCTGCCCATCAAACGCCACCACGAGATGCAGGTACTGAAACCGCTCCATGTATCATACTGGTCTTTACAAGTATCTTAACACGATTTTAGTGCTAAATCAGGGCTTTTGGACCTCATTTGCTGGTCGCACCGGCGGAGCTTGCAGCAGCGGCGGCTACTCAGACGCCATCTTGCCCTCAAGAATGCGTCCTTATTTCCACTGAGAGAAACAGAACAGGCTGAAAGGGTGTGTCCAATGAGAGAAGTTCCGGGTGGTGGATATGTTCACGTTCCTTGGACAAGACAGGATATATTGTCTTTTACTCATGACTTTCCTAGGTTGAGGGAAAAACCAGTTGAATGGTACAAACAAGTAGAGAGGTTTGTGAAGGTTTCAAAAGTCTTGTTGAAAGATCTGGATGGTCTATTTGAGATTGTTGTTCCAGCAGATTTATGGACAGAGTGTAAGATTACTGTTGATTGGCCTAAAGAAGAATATCCTAGAGATCCGAAAACAGGTGCACCTTCAGATGAGGTGATGAGGAAATATCATCAGGTAATTACATACCTGAAAGGAAAAATTTCTCCGAAAGAAACAGATTGGGTTAAAATTGACAGAATAACCCAAGAACCAAAGGAGTCGGTACATGCTTATTATGAAAGGTTGTTACAGGTGTTCAAACAGTACAGTGGGTTTGAGAATATTGGAGATAAAGATATGGGACATTTTGTGTATCGTTTTGTATTTGGATTAAAAACAGAAATTAGTAACATGATTCAGCAACATTTGATTTGTTGGCATTAGTAAAACGGTTGATGAGATACTGAGGTATGCAAAGTATTGTAGTGATGATATTGAATCAAGGCATAAGAAGCTAAAAGAGAAAATGATGTGGGCACAAGTGAAGGTAGCAGAGCAGCAAGAAGGAAACAGTGGTTCCCAAACAGATTTTCAGATGAGAGGTCAGAATCAGAATGGTCAAGTAATGAGTGGTGGTAGAGGTAGAGGTAAAATGAATAAAGATGAAATGAAAAGGAAATATCCTTGTCATGCGTGTGGAAAATTTGGACATTGGAAGAACAAGTGTAGATCTGCTCAGAAAAAAAATGGGTTAAATCAAAATTTTAATTCACAGATGCAGAATGAGATGGTTGTGAATCAACAACAGCAACAGCAGCAGCAGATAGTTACTCCACAGTTACAGGTACCACAAGTTCCTATGCCAAATAATGTGAATGCGCAGGTGCAGAGATACAGTGCAAACACTGGATTTCACGCGGGTGAACAAATTGGTAAGAATCAAAATGTGCAAATGATTCCGCAATACTTGTTGCAGTGCAATGAGAGTGATTCAGACTCATCTCAATGACAGTGCCTGAGGGGGGAGGAAGAGTGTGTGCTTGGCGCAACTCTAGCGGTAGATCAGTCAGGTCCATTTGTTGATGGAAAAGTAGAAGGTAATGATATTACATTCCTAGTGGACACTGGTGCTACCCGATCTATTGTGAGTGCAGCAGAAATTCTAAACCTACCCCTCTCGGGAGAAACTATCCAAGTCGTAGGAGTTTCCAATAAGCATATCAGAACCCCAATAACAAAGCCAATAGAAGTTCATATTGGAAGATTCAGAGACATGCATCGGTTCGTGGTATGTGATACGAGTCCGGTGAATCTGTTAGGGAGAGATTTACTGTGCAAAATGAATTGCACAATCTATTGTACACCAGATGGTATTGCTTTTCAAACACCAGATGAGGATGTTGCTTTTAAAATGATGTTAGCGAAGCAAGGGACAGAAGTGGATTAACTATTTTTACTTCTTACTTAAGAAAATTTGCCTGCAGAGTTGAGAAATACAGTAAGATCTGATGTATGGGATTTCTCAGGAAAAGAGATTGGCCTGATGAAAGATGTGGATCCTATTCAGGTTACGGTGAAACCGGGTGCAACATTTCCAAACACACCTCAATACAAAATGAGTCCTGAGATGACAGCAGGAGTTATTCCTGTGATTGACCAAATGATTGAGCAAGGAATTTTAAAAGAAATACTAAGCAGTCCACGTAATTCACCTATTATGGGAATTAAAAAGCCAAGCGGAAAATATAGGATAGTACAAGATTTACGAAAGATAAATAAGATTGTAGTACCCTGTTGTCCAATAGTGCCAAATCCAGCAGTAATTCTATATCAGATTCCCTGTGATGCAGAATGGTATACAGTAATTGATCTGTGTCAGGCATTTTTCTCGATTCCCTTACATCCAGATAGCCAATATCTATTTGCGCTCCGGTTCGGAGGCTGTGTTTTGGCATGGTGCCGAGTTCCCCAAGGGTACACAGAGAGTCCATCGATTTTTAATCAGATTTTGAAAAAATGTTTGGAGACTTTGATTATGCCAGAAAAATCGGTTTTGGTTCAGTACATTGATGACCTACTGGTGGCATCAAAAACACGAGAGGCATATGTGACAGATACAATTGCCTTCCTGAATCATCTGGCAGAAGGAGGACACAAAGTGTCACCAGCAAAATTACAGTTCTGCAAACAAGAGGTCCAATATTTGGGACACAAAATAGAGAAAGGAGTGAGAAAGGTGACACCAGAAAGAATCAGTGTAATTCAACAAATGAGTCCTCCTAAAACTCAGAAGGAATTGAGAATGTTCCTCGGAATGGTTGGATACTGCAGACAGTGGATCAGTGGCTTTTCACTGATTGCAAATCCTCTACAGAGGTTGACACACAAAGATGTGACTGATCCGATTGAATTGGATGATGAAAGCATGAATGCTTTTATTGAGTTACGAGACAGTCTTTGTCGAGCACCTGCATTGGGAATGCCAGATTATACAAAGGATTTTGTGTTGTACTGTTGTGAGAGAGATGGGTGTGCACTTTCAGTTTTAACTCAGAGACATGGAATGGCATGACCTCCAGTGGCATATTTTTCTGCTACTTTGGATTCAGTGGCTGCAGCGTTACAAGGTTGTTTGAAAGCAGTAGCTGCTACTTGTGTGAGCTTGGAACAAAGTGAAGCGATTGTGATGGGACATCCAGTTAAAGTATATGTGCCACACTCAGTTGAGATCCTTTTGACAAGAACACGTACACAGCATATGACCTATAGTCGGCTGACTAGGTATGAAAGAGTAATATTGGGTGCTGAAAATATGACAGTAGTGAGATGTACGACAATAAATCCGGCAACATTGTTGCCTAGTCATTTTGTGAGGAAGTAAGAGACGAAGCAGATCATGATTGTTTGGATGTGACAGATTTGTGCACGAAACCAAGGCCAGACATTAAGGATACCCCGTTAGAGGAATCAGATAGTGTGATGTTTGTTGATGGATCTTGTCTGAGAAATGAAAAAGGCGAATTGAGTTCTGCTTATGCAGTATGTACAGTGACTGCAGTTCTGGAAGCATCCTGTCTAAAAGGGGTAAATTCTGCACAAATTGCTGAGCTCATAGCTCTGATTAGAGCATGCAAAATTGGCAAAAATTTGAAAGTAACCATATTTACGGACAGTCAATATGGTTTTGGGGTAGTTCACGATTTCGGACAGTTATGGATGCAATGGGGATTTCTGACTTCTTCAGGTTCTCGTATAAGAAATAGCAAAAATGTGAAAGATTTATTGGATGCTTTGCAATTGCCAAAGAAAATTGCGGTGGTCAAATGTTCTGCACATAAGTCAGGAAATGATTATGTGACAAGCGGCAACAGATACGCTGATCAAGTAGCGCGTTTCTGTGCACAAAATTCAATTGCGATAAACAGAGGGGTGGAGAAGAAAAATACTAATTGCCACCTAATGTTTTGATCCTGGGATGAGATTAGACAGTTACAAGTAGAGGCAAGTGATGAGGAAAAGGAAATTTGGAAAAAATCAGGCTGCAAGAAGAGAGCAGAAGATGAAGTTTCTGGGTATATAGATGAAAGACCAGTTATGCCAGATTCTTTACTATCCCAAATGGCAAAGGTATACCATGGAATTGCACATGTTGGAAGAGATGCAATGATAAGGCTCTTCAAGCAGTCATGGTATAACCCTAAATTCAGAGTCATTGCAGAGAGTTTATGCCAGAGGTGTGTTACATGTCAGCAGCAAAATCTAGGCAAAAAGACAGTTGTAAGTTGGGGACGAATAGGAAAAGCAGCAGGACCATTTACGAGGCTCCAGCTTGATTTCATCAAGCTTCCCCCATGTAACGGACTAAAATATGTGTTAGCTTATCCAACAAGAAGAAATGATAGTTTGACTGTTGCGAAGTTGCTTGTAAGAGAACTGATTCCAAGGTTCGGTTTTCTAGTCACTTTAGAGACAGATAGGGGATCTCATTTTAATAATGAGATAATTCGGATGATCTGTGCAGCCCTACAGATTGAGCAGAAGCTGCATTGTGCCTATCGACCAGAAGCATCTGGCGTGGTCGAGCAAATTAATGGCACTATAAAATCTAGACTGGGAAAAGTATGTGCATCCACAACTCTGAAGTGACCTGACGCTTTACCCCTGGTATTGATGAGTCTTAGAAGCATCCCAGATAAAAAGACTGGATTAAGTCCTCATGAAGTGCTGATGGGAAGAGCAATGAGACAAGAGATTGTACCAGCAAACAAACTGATGAATATTTCTGATGATCTAGTGCTTGATTATTGCAAAGGATTGGCTGATCTGGTGCGTTCTGTGTCTGATCAGGTTGGAGAAATTGCAACCAAGCACATGATCTGAGTCCAGGAGAGTGGGTTCTTGTCAAGAAACACGTGAGGAAATCGTGCTTAGAACCCAGGTGGCATGGACCTTACCAGATCATTTTGGTGACAACAACAGCAGTGAAGTGTGGTGGCTTGCCAAACTGGATCCATGCAAGTCATACCAGAAAAGTCCCAAGTCCACTTGAAAAAGAAGGTGAGCAGCAACTGGTGAATAAAAATAAGAAACCAGAAGCTGAAGGTTGTGAAGCTAAAGAATCTAGAGTGACAGATTCTGACAAGCAAAATGATGATGAACAACCAAGCACAAGTCAAGTAGAGTGGGCACCA
Organism: Calotriton arnoldi; assembly: GCA_963921515.1. NCBI lineage: Eukaryota > Metazoa > Chordata > Amphibia > Caudata > Salamandridae > Calotriton > Calotriton arnoldi. The sequence continues at coordinate 1,924,529 of CAWUFW010000108.1, read as the reverse complement.
GCTACTTGGTCTTGTAAAACTGCTGTTGAGCAAGTAGAAAAGGAAGATACAGAAGATCAAGAGCAAGTTCAACAAAGAAAGGGACTAAATAAAAGAGCCTGTGAACCAGAAAGAAAGGGTGAAGAAGTGGTTCAAGCTAAGAGAACCAAAAAGGGTGACAATTGGCCAAGTAGAGTAAAAAAGACTGAAATACACCCTTGAAAAGAGAAAACCAGAATAAATGAAGTATCAAGTCAAACTGAACAAGAAGAATCAGAGGACGAATCAGTGCGAAGAACAAAGAGAATAAGAGTCCCAAGCAGGAAATACAAAGCTCCTGAATGGACATATATTGTATTGGAGGAAATTGAGAACACAGATCAAATAGAAAGAGAAACTGGAACTGGTACTGAGCAAATGGATGAAAGCAAACTGAGACCGCCTTAAAAAAGAACAGTGAAAAATTAAGGTGCAACAAAATTCAGTGAAAATATTTGGGAAGTTCCAGATGATCTGAAGAAGACTTTAAAAAAAAAAAAAAAAAAAAAGAGGGGCGGTAAAGAAGAAGCTTTCTTCTTGAAGTGTTGGATAAGCTATTTTCCGGTGATTTTTGGTTTGTCAAAAAAAAATTATAAAGTTGCTAGGTTTTTCTTAGATTTTTATTTTTTTATAGTATACAAAATGGCAGAAGATATAGTGACTGGAAATCAAGTACCTAGATTTAAACGTAGATGTATCAAAGCTTGCTTATGTAGTGTCTTGCTATTAATGTTAATATGGTTAATATTAACTGTCTTTGTACCTGTTCTAATGGTACCTAATATCAAGAATAATACCAATAATGTGATTAGTGAAAGAATGGACCCTGTTACTAAAGAAACCCCTAAAACTAACAATGATCAGGTTGATGAAAGCATTTATCATCATGATAAATCAATTAGTGATTTTTCGTTAAATGTCTTTGCCAAATTGTTATATGAATATGTGGACACAATGGATGTGAGAGATTGTTACATGTGCATGCAATTACCTTCGTCTGTCTCAGAGGGGGTGACTTACCATCACCTTCCTTTAACATATGGCATATCATGTAGTATTCTAACAAGTCTTTTTTATGTGACGGGGAAGTTGCAGTACTACTATTCAAATATGGATTTAGTGTTTTCAGAAATTCCTATTAGAAAAGACATGAATAAGGTGTATAGTAATAGAAATGCGGGATACATGGGAGAATTTTTCCATATTACACACAATAGATACAGTATATGCTCATAGAAATAAGTCTGACTTGTAATTTGCGGGCTGAAGAGAAAGTATTCATTAACATGGTTGAAGATAGAAGACAGGATTTTCAAAGGAAAGCTGCTGAACAGAAGTCATATGTACCACCATGGGCTTTTAGAGAGGAAATTATAAGAAAGGCGAAACGTACGCTGCAATGCCTCTGGATTGGTATCATAAAGGGAAACTTTGCTTACTTAGACTGAAAACTGACTATAATAATTATTTCATTGGTACTAGTGAATGTGAACACACTTTTCTGATAACTGGTGGATGGGGATTAAAAGGTGGAACTGATCCTGTATTTCCAGGAGTATATTATGTGTGTGGTAAGAATGCTTACTATAGGTTGCCAGCACACTGGTATGGTAGTTGTTATTTTGGCATCGTATTTCCTAAAGTTTACCATGTAGATAGAAATATTAAAATCAATGAAATAAAGCATGGACTAATATGTAAAAAGAGAGCAAGTTTTTCAGAAATAATTGGTGATATTTTTGGTGCACTGATACCCTCAGTTGGAGTCATTCTAAAGTCGCATAAAATTCAGAAATTGTCCACAGTGGTTGATCGTTTATCAACAGACACTGCTGGTGGGTTCTTAATGATTGATACCGAAATGGTTGCAATTAGATCAATGGTTTTGCAAAATCGACTTGCCCTGGATATTTTATTGGCAAAAGAGGGCGGAGTCTGTGGCATGTTGAAAATACAACACTGCTGTACTTATATACCTGATAAAAGTAAAAGTCTGGAGGGGTATATAAAGAATAATACAAAATTATATTAAGATTTGACTCAACTGGAGGTTGACGGTGTTTGGGAGAAACTTGGTAAGAGTTTTTCCTCTATAGGTAGATGGTTTTCCACATTTGGGAGTAGTTTATTAGGTAAAATACTTATACCAATTATTTCAATAGCTGTAGTGATTCTGTTTATAATAATGGCATATAAATGTCGTAAAGGTAGATGTGGAAAGAAGGAGATGACAGAAGTAGACAAAAAACATAGAGCTAGGAAAAGAAGAAGAGAAGAAATAGAACTAGAAGATATGAGGGGAAATTACTACGAAATGATGAAAAATTTAGATGAGAAAATGGCAAAACGAGAAAAGAGTACAATCCTTTAGATAAAAATAAAGGTGGTGATTAGTTTGATGGAGATTTTTGCGATGGCTCAAAAATGCCATTAAAGGGGGGAATTGATGGAGCAGGGGTTTGAGAAAGTAAAACCTGCTCGGATTAATTCCTCGGTAACATTTACTAACCGTGTGCGGTGAAATTAAACATGCAAAAATACAAAAATACGGGGAAATGCTTGTGCGCATGCGTACACTAATGCGTGGACTAATGCATGAAAAACTAGGCCGCATTCACGTTCTGCTTGAAATTTAAAATAATAATAATACTGCTTTCTGTGCGTTAATGCTTTATTAGACGAATAACGTGGGTTAGTGCAAATGGTGGGTGGTAAACAGTGAGAATCATATTTCATGAAATTAATAATGTCTGTGTTTTATTCATCGTAGTGAAGCTTGCATGGGCTTACATCGTTTGCATGACGAGTGAAGGGTCAAATCAGAAGAAAGTCAAATAAAAGCTGAAAATCGAGCTCTGAGAGAGAAATGAAGAAGGCAATGTTGACGACCTTCGAGATCCATTGTTTGTCTGCCAAGTAACGAAAGGATGGCCGTGAGATCATGAGCAAATTGTACAAACCTCTTCCGTGGAAACTGCAGAAGGCGGACAATAAAATGTAGAGTTTTTGAAACATGTTGCAAATGGAAGGAAGCTGTATTTGTGAAGCGTGAATTACGTATTATTGAACAATGAATGCTGTGAAACCATGGACGTGACTATGGTGGTGTGATAGGACACCCCCTAAATTGACCAATGAGAGACTAAGATTCTGAAAATGTTGCTACAATGGTGGGATGGACATGTAGGTTTTTAGAGTATAACTGGGGTGACTGGGAGGTGTTTGGTAGAACTCTTGGGCGTGCCTCTTTGAAGAAGCTAGAGATGGGAGATCATCGCTGTCCGTCGGTTTGCTGTATGCAGATAGAGGCCTACCTGTTTCCTGTTCCTGTCCTACTCTTTGTTCCCTGAATCTTTCCTGGGGAACTCCCATCTACTCTCGTGGCCAGGGGGTAGATTTTCCACTAAAACATTTAGGTTAGTATGGCTAAAACCTGTATTTTGCATAAATATTTGCAAAAGTATATTTGTCTCTGAAACTTAAGTCTCTTCATCTATCCACTCCTTCATTGCATTCTAATCATTGTGATTTGAGTTTGCTATCTTTTTGCTTTAACAAATGTTCTCTCTCTGTGATTTATTCCTTGTTTGCCTTGTAAAACTGTACATGATGAGCATTTACCTTCACATTATTTGTGATAAATACTATTAACCTTATACTGAGTATGTGCTTTATTCAGTAGTATAGATCAATAGTTAGTTTCTAATTGTTACCATCAACTCTTCAACTAATGGTCCATCGACCAGAGGAAAGAGAGTTTGATCACAGGTTCAATAATGTATCTAGTGTGTTATGATGAGCCTGTAGATTGTGAACAACTGATTTAACGATTAAACTCGAAACAGTGCTATCAGGGATTTATGTAGGGTGTATGAGTATGGGCCAGTGATTGTGTATTATCGAGTATCGATCCTTGATTGGCGCTGGATCAGTTTCAAAGTGAGAAGAATCTGTTCATGTAAATTGCTTTATCCTTTTCTGGAGCATAGCAGCAGATGTGTTAATACGAATCTCAAGTGGAAGGGAGTTCCAGATTCTGGGGGCTGATCCACAGAAGTTGCAAGAGTAGGTCATTATTTTCTTAGATCTCGGTGGTTCCGGTAGACGGGAGCTGAAGCTGCATACAGAGCAGCTGCCTTTAGAGATTGTGCAACTGAGTGCTTGGTATAAAGGGGTATGAACATGCTTCTGACTTCAATGGGAAATGACTGGAGAGATGTGTGTGTGTGTGTGTGTGTGAGAGAGAGAGAGAGAGAGAGGCAGTAAGAGAGAGAGAGAGAGGGAGAGGGAGGGAGTATGTATTGGTCGAAGTGTCTGTTACCAGCATCACTGCGGCAAAAAGGGTTCCTGTGAAAGGAGCAAGGTGAGTTTTTGGTGTTCCAATTACAGTAGTAATTCCATTGTCCAATCTGGATAAGACCAGAGCTTGCACTTCATTCAAAAAATTTAGTAGCGGGATGAATGGTTTGACCTTCTTGGAAGTTGGGATAGAGCACTGCATTTGGATGCACTGATGTGGCCTTGCATATCCAGGATGATCTCTAGGGATTAAGTGCTGTCAATAATTACAGATTTGCATTTGAGGGTATCTAAGTATTTGAACCACCCCTATACAGGGGGATGAGATGAAGAAGAATTTAGGGCCAGATGTACGACCATGTAATTTAGCTACTCGCAAATTGCGCTCAATTGCGAGTCGCAATTTGCGAGTCGCTAAATGCCATGTACATCAGTGCTTTACCACCCTATTGAAGAGGGCGGTTAATTGCGAGTGTTTTGCGACCACAATTGCAGTCGCAAAACATTCTTACATAGGCCTCTGACTCGCTATTAGGAAGGGACGCCCTTGGAACGCCCCTTCCTAATAGCGATTTGCAATTCCTATTTAGCGAGTCGCAAAAAAATTGCGACTCGCTAAATAGGTATTGTACATGGCCCTATTAGATTTTGCATGCACAAACGGGTCGCAAACCCGTTTGCGCTTGCAAAATAGGGTCGTACATCTGGCCCTTAGTCTTCAGGGAAGTCAGTTTGAAGTGGTTCAGAGGTTGTAAGGATTGTACCTTTGCCAGAACATTGTTGAGATAGATAGTGTCATCCATAGAGGATATTTTTAAATATAGGTAAATGTCATCTGCATACATGTTGTACGGAAGTTAGAGTGAATAGAAATCACAGTCAAGGGTTCCACGTAGAGGTTAAAGATTGAGAGAGTGGTGAGAGTGGAGCTTTTGGGGACTCCTAGCCTAACCAAGGATGGGTTAGAAAGGGAGACATCCAGTTTAATTAGTTGTGAACGTTTATTGAGAAAAGAGGACAACCAGTTAAGCATACATCCTGCAAACCCCATTCCATACTTAAGTGTCTTCAGATGAGTCACATGGTTAATAGTGTCAAAAATCAATGATAGATTGAGGAATATGAGAAGGCAGGAGCTGGTTCGGTCCAAGATTTTGAGGGCATTGTGTATGATGTGTAGGATGACAATTTCTGCAGCTCAGACTGCAGCCCAGTCTGAAACTGGATCGGAAGTTTTCAAGCAGATCACATTTTTCAATGTGTTGACAGAGTTAGTTGAGGACACACTTTTCCAGGACTTTCACCTAGAAAGGTAGGTTGGTCATACAAGGCTGGGTGTTACTTATACATGCAGAATGTATGATGGAAATTATTTTTTAAATTGTTAAATCCTCAATGAATGAGATTACTCATCCAGCCCCACTGAAATCTGTAAATTAGTGACACAGTAATGTATAGGCCCGTTATCAGTTTCAGATAATGATGCTTAAAATAATTGAGAGATGGGATTTAACCGTTCTTCAGAATTTCTTGGCTGTTAACAATATTCTCCATTCACATCAATTGGAGTTCTTTTTATGAACAGGCTATTCTTTTTATGAATGAGCGCTGAATAGCTTGCTTATTTACTGATAGGCTGAAATACATGAACATAACCCAACTACTGAATACTTGAATATCTTTTAAATACTGATTTTAAACTGCTACCTGCTTGTTTTGCACATTGTTTTGGCCTCATTGCTCGCTCGCTGAACCACAGTTTCCCTGCCCATACTGTTTTCCGCACATTGCACTTTATTCTTTGGTTCCCCAGTCCACCCCAGCTTACGCCATTTGAGCGGAGGGAACCAATAGGAAACTTCCTAGACTACTGCATCTGCCATTTGTTTATGCAGTTGGCTGTCTAGTCTTCCAGCCCTGAGGGCTATTTCAGACTCACCCTGGCACGAACGTGCAGCGCTGAACAGGTTGTTTGATTACTGACATGCTGAAATACATTAAACTAACTTAACTACTGAATATTTGAATGTCTTATAAAAACTGTTTTTAAACTTCTACCTGCTAGTTTTGCACATTGTTTTGGCCTCATTGCTCGCTCGCTGGGCCACAGTTTCCGTGCCCACACTGTTTCCACCATATGAGCAGAGGGAACCAATAGGAAACTTCCTAGACTACTGTGACCACCATTTTATGACACGGTCGGCAGGCTAGTCTTCCAATCCGGAGGGCTATTTAAGCCGCATCCTGGCGTGAACGCCCTGCTGGTGCGCCGAAGGTGCATCAAAGGCAAGCCCTTCTGCAATCGTCCTCACCCGAACGCCGCCAAGAGCCCTGCTCCTTTTTTTATCAAGGTAAATGAAATGCCTTCTCTATGTTATACCAGTGATGAACTAGTAGATACTAGGGATAAGGCAGTCCTCCACAGAACCCCTACTGTACTTTGTACCTCCCTTTTCCCTTTGGAATTGGAGGGCCTCCATGCTTGTAGATCCTGCAACTTTGTGTGCTCTCTGTGTGCCTCTGAGGAGGTCTGCACAATGCTGAGGCATTCCAACCCCAGGCAGACAGAGTGCCTGGATGACATTTCCCTCCCTGGCTTAGTAGTGGGCTTCTCATTGAACCATATAACTGACCAGCTTCTGCTACACGGCCTCTACTGAAATGCACGCTCTATCCCTAAACATGCCATTGAACTATGGGACCTTCTTTCCACTAATCAACCTGATATCTGTTTTATCTCTGAAACATGGCTCCACTGCTTAGCACCTCCCAGTATCCCTATAGCATTTCCCCCTAACTACAGGTTGATTAGACTAGATAGGGAGACTAAAACAGGAGGCAGAATGCCATCGCTTTTCGTGACCCTGCAAATATCACATTAATGGATTCCCTCCTCACTGATTGTATGGAGCTTGCTTTTTTTAATCTTGAGACGCCACCTGGTGCTGTCTGAAAAGGTGTCCCGGTATACCGCCCTCCGGGATCTTAAAATCATTTCAGCAACACGTTGATGGAACATCTACCACCGCGCATTCTTGCTTCTGACAATTTTATATTGGTAGGCTATTTTAACTATCATGCCGGTCTGGACTCTGATCCAGAACCCTTACTCCTACTTTCAGATCTTGAGTCATTAGGTCTGCATCAAAAATGATCTGGCCACACTCATATAATGAGCCATACTTTGGATCTCATGTTTACAAATTCTTCTATCCTTCAGGTGGACTCCAAAAGCCCATCGGTCTGGACGGATCATTTCTCTATTAACTTACAGCTCCATATAAAAGGAGAACTAACTGGCCACAAGATGGCAGGCCCTAGAATGACTAGGCTTTTGGGGAAGGTCTTGCTTTCCTCTTTCATGCCTTTCTTTCCCACTCAACACTCTATAATGACCTCAGACATTAACATCGCCCTGGAAGATTTCCAATGTTTCTTCTCACAGACTTTAGATAATATTGCTCCTTATAAACTTAGCCGCTCTAACCCAAGTAAAACTCACTCTCCTTGGTACTCGGAGGATCTCAAAATGGAAAGATCAGCGTGTAGAAAACTTGAGAGGAAATGGCATACTACAAAATTCCTCTCCAATAAAATTGCCTATAAATCGGCACTAGGAACCTACCATAAAAATATCAGAGAAGTTCGTAGGTCCCGCATTGTCCCACATAGTCAACAGGATTAATAATGCTGTGAACTTGACCAAGCATCCCAGCATCCCAGTCTATGTGTGACGCCCTCGTAAATATAAATTCTCCAAAATTTACCTCAACTTATCTAGTTGCACTACGCAGACAGAGATCTCCTCCTATGTCTCCTCAGCCAGCAACCACTTTGCCTCTCTGGAGGAGTTTGAACCCATCACCTCAAAGCAAGCCTCTGCCCAGATGAGCACAACTAAATCAGGCTCACCTTCAGATACTTCTCCCCCCTACATTATGTTGACCTTGGCTTCTGGCCTTCTTCCAGCCATCACTTGTTTGTTCAATCTCTCTAAGCTCTGAAACCCTTCCTCCAAGCTGGAAAGCAGCTGAGGTCATGCCAATCTTGAAACCGAATGTGGACCTCCTTGAGCTTTCCAACTACAGGCCCATATTGCTGCTTCCATATCTTAGTAAAATCATAGAGACTTGAGTGAATAAACAACTTTCATCTTACCTGAAGGCCCATTCCCTTCTGGATTCTTCTCAGTCAGGTTTTTGAGCCTCCTACACTGCGCTGGAGGTTGTATTAGTTGACATCAGACTCTCCCTTGATGAAGGTTTTCCAGCCATGCTGGTACTACTCAACGTATCCACCGCATTTGGCTCCATCTCACACTCTATCCTGATCCAGAGACTCATAGAGATCGATGTCAGAGGAAAAGCTTTAGGATGGTTTAAAACTTATCTTAGTAACCAGACTCAAACTGTGATTCTAGAATCCTTCAAATCCCATACCATGACCCTAGACAAGGGAGTGCCACTGGGCTCCTCATTGAGCCCTACACTCTTTAATATCTACGTGACCCTCCTGGCTCAAGTGGTAAGATCCTGTGGGTTTGAAGTCATCTCTTATACAGATGGCACAAAATTGAACATCTCCATGGGGCCCAACTCTGAATCTGCTAAAGGCAGATTCAGTATTTGTATGAAGAAAATCGCCTCGTGGATGGCGTCGAATTGCCTACAACTAAACGGCGATAAGACAGAGATTCTGCTATTTGGTAAGTCCCATACACACTGGTCAGATACATGGTGGTCTCTGGAATTGGGCAAGGCCCACCACCCCAAAAAGGTAGTGAAAAACCTGAGCATCCTGATAGATGAAAATCTATTCCTGAGACAGCAGGTAAGCTCCACCAATGACTCCTGCTGTGGGGTCACAAGTCTGCTCAGGAAGGCATTCCAATGGTTGCTACTGTAAACCAGGTAAACCCTCATTCAGGCACTTATTGTAAGTCGCCTAGACTGTGGCAACGCCCTCCTGGTTCCTGCGAATGAGACACCTCTGTCCAAGCTTCAGGTGGTTCAGAACATGGCTGCCCTCCTGGTCTGTAAACTCCCTCCTGGCAGTCCTTCAGAACCTACATTAAAATCCCTACACTGGCTGCCGGTGATAAAAGCGATCTCTGTGTAAGCTCCTTTGCCTGGTTCACAAAATTCTGTTAGGCAGGGTCCCTCTCTACCTTCAAAGGAAACTGCAGCCATACCTGCTCACTCGTAAACTCGTGTCCAGAGGGCAACTCTTGCAACATCGCATAAGCACAACTAGATATGGTGGGTGATCTTGTGCCCCACCACTAGAACAGACTGCCTTTTCACATTTGATCCTGCTCTAACTTTGCCAGTTGAAAAAAAACTGCTGAAGACTTGGCCCCTTTTAACTCCCTCTTCTAACTCCGTCTTCTTGTTCAGGCGCCAAAGCATTGAGAGACCCCATTGGGGGTGATTCGTTCTGTGCTCTACAAATTCCATTAACATAACATGCAGACTGTAATTTTGAAAGTTAAAATGGTGGGTTCACAGCGGTCGACAGGGTCTGGTAGACAGCTTTTGACTCAGTAGATCATGGTCTGTTTGTGTCAAGACCATACATCATGGCAAGGATAGAAAATGCATTGTTACATCAGTTTAAGTTACTGCTTTGCAGTTTGTTGCAATTATCAGAGAACAGGACTGCTGCCTGGAGTTCTGGCTTGTAAACTCTGTGGTACCCCAAGGGTCATCACTATCTCTAGACCTTTTTAAGCATTCGTGACCCATTTTTTTCAACTGAGAGAAAAGGTCTTGAGGTGCAGTTTTATGCTGGTGATACCCACTTTTACTTTTGAGAAAGAGATCCAAAAAGTTGAGGCATATGAATCATGTAGGAGGAATAACGCTCCTAGGCGACCTGACTCCACTTTTTAATCATCTCCTCGGTCCTCTAGTATTAAAGAAGCCACTTAAGACACCATTGAACATTTTTATTTTAATATTTCGGATCCCACACTATCACCACACTCCCGAGCCACTCACAAAAGTATTCCCTACAAAAAAGGGAGCCCATTAGTCACTATAATAATTTCTGCCAAGTGAGGCAGCCCTATAATGCCTTTTGAAGTATCTTCTTCTTCCTTTGAACTCATACACAGGGTAGACAAGGTGTCCAACTAAAGGTAGGAAATTGCTTTTGGCACACTTGTTACAAAGTCGGGACATGTGCATTTGTGAGACAAAAAAACAGTTAACATTAGCTCTGCAGTGAGTTTTACTAATCCAGTATAACTACTAAGGTAGCTATGCTCAAAATAAGAATAACTATATATTTTCTTCAGAGTCATATCTCACAATCCAAAGACTCTGGGCCAATTCACAAAAGATTTCCTGGAAATCATTAGTAAACCAGTAACACTACAAGAGTAAGTCACATCACCTCATAACAAAATAAGTAAATCGGGTTCACAAAAAAGAATGAATATTTCTTGTAAATCTTGTACGTGATTCAGCAAGATAAAAGTAGTGCTAAGAAACTTTCAGTTCTTTAGACAAAATTAATTTAGATTTTTGTTTGTTTGTTAGTCAGGGTCTTCGCTTTTAGCCTAATTTGCATGATTAAATGATGAGATATTCATTATGCTTACTTAATCAGTGCTTTTTGTGCATTAGTAATCCCAGTCGCTCACTAATGAGACAGAACATCCATTATTGCCTTTTCAATTTGTTTTCATGTCCATTGTCTAAAATGATGTCGTCTGTTTTAAAGGGCAGAGGCACTCTGCACCAAGTAAATTATTTAATAAGGGTAGGAGTCAGTCATTTAAAGAACTCCAAGACCTTTTCTTAATTTCATTCCGTTGCATCTCATCTGGAAGGCGCATTTAATGCAGCGGATGATCAAGAAATAGCAGATAAAACCTGCCATCTGGCTTTGTATGCTCAATGAAAACCAATTGCAATTAAAGTTGACGAGTTATGCAACTACAGCCACAACATTTCCATGTTTCTGAGGACGTTTTTGTTTTGCCTCATTGACCACGTAAGAAGGATGCCTAGTCCTACAGCACATTTGAAGTGCTCGAAGTAGATTCTGAACTGACATTATACATTTAAATGAAGGTAACATAAGATAGAGAGAAAGAACAGTCATAGTATAAAATGAGATATTTTAAACATTTTCCAAAGTCGATTTATTTCGAGGTAAATTGGGAGTCATTTCATGTAATATCTTAGAATACAATTTACCTTACATATTGACCAGGGGTATACAACTGATATTTAGCACCAGAAACACGTGGAGTTAATCCTTAGTTAATGTAGGAGCTGATTCAGTTACCTATGTAGTAACACGTCATTACCCCAATTCCCTGAAGAAGAAGAATGTGGCAATAATGAGTGCATAGAGTGCCATAAGGGCTGCAGCTTTATTGCCACCATTTTGTTTAGATGATTAGGGTCCAGTTTCAGGTGAGGTGAAAGCCACAGCACCGAATCAGCAAAAGAAAATGTGATGTTCCACTGAATATTATGTAGAAACAAAAAGACGCTCATAGGTTGTGCTATATGCAAACTAGAGAGATGTCAGGTGCACATGAGATAATTTCTTTTAGCACTGTGCTGCGAGTGTACTAAAGTGCATGTCACCACCTGATGCAGCGGAAGCTTTTTCTCTCACTTCACTTACTTCAGCATCCACAGTGGGCCCATAAGTAAATGTACAATCCTTTCTCAACTGAATTTCTACTGATCAAAGACTGACTCTATACCCACAGAGGCATTGATCCTCTGATTAATCTTTTTCTGTTGTAGTGAGGGGTGAGACTTCAGGATGTCTAAATACGTTAGCCACCCAATGAGGGCCATTAGTTAGTGTCTAACTCACAAGTTCAAAATGAGGTTCAAATACACTACTCTCAGAACCATACTGTAGAAATAAAGTATTGCAATTAGATGACCCAGCCTCCTGAAGAAGTTTAGTCTAACCAAAATAATACAAATTAATAGCTCTGCTTTTGCCACGCAAAATAAAAGCAGTAAGACTTGATGTTCTGAAAATAATCCATGACTATCTCTATTACGCATTTAGAATCAAACTATTAGCACAGTTTAAAGAAAGAACATCAAGACACAATAACAGATTCAGGCAGTTTAGAAAGTTCAGTTATTGTATTAATGATCCAAAATCAATGCGTACAAGCAACATTTTAAGTAGCTCAGTTAAAATGGCAGTAACACGTAGTATAAAACCACATATTTAATCAAAGCTTTTCACAGATGATGGTTTGAGCATTACAGATTCCCACTACCAAAGAAGGCAGGAGGATGGTTTAAAAGGAGAAAAACTAATTCAGTAAAGGGACAAGGGGTCAAGTTAAAATCCACTAGGGAAATGTCCACACACATGGGGAAAGGGGATAATTGAACAAAATCAGGAAAGTTAAGATCTTCTATCTTACCAGACGGTCCAAAAGAGTTCAGTAAGCAAGCTCATTTCAAAAGGAAAATCAAAGCATTAAGTTAAGGTTGTCGGCAGGAAAGGAGTTCAAATAGATCTGCAATTACAGCAGCAGCTGCAAATGCATTTCAAATCGTCAAGCAAGAGTGCCAAAAAGTAAGAGAGCTCTTCCACACCCCACCTTTGAGGAGCTTGTCTTTATAGTATAGATGATACAGTTGTGATATCAGTCATTGGACCACAGTGGTCTGTCCATTGTGCAGTCATCTTCTGTTTGTCAGGTACAATTTGCTACTCCAGAATTGTTTCCCAAGCTAGTCATGAGAAACTACAGTCTTTGCCATCCTCACAGGTTAGTTACAAAAGGAAAATTCATTAGTTGCTCATTCATGAGTAAAGTCCAAGGATCGGTTCCCACCAATTCACACACACACACACACACATGGAATAATGCTTCATTCATAGTTGAATTGTTATAATAGGCAGGAACAGTTAAAGCAACATTTGAAGGAAACCTGTCAAAGTTCATTTCACCATGCCATGAAATAATGCAGTCTAAACAAGAGAATTTCAATGCATTTAAAATCATCTGTTCATTTTAGTGAATCAACTCATTATTAATATTGAAGACATACTAAAGTAAATCAAACATTTCATACTAAGAAATAATAGTAGTATTGTCAGTGATTATTATATCAAAATGAACAATCCTAAATATGGCCTACTGATATGATTTTCAAAAAGTAGCAACATGTAAACTAATTCTAAAATCCTTAAAAAACAAAATTGTGTTCGTTATTATACGTTTTTTATTATGTTAAGTACTTATTCTGAAAGTATCAAACATGTAATTCTTAGCAACATTAATTTGCACCGATGTTGAGTTTACTGCAATGAAATCAATAGAAATGCTAAACTTCTCATTAGTTTTCATGACACCATTGTTATTAAGATAAGGTAAATAGTTACTAAACCTCTTCTCATTATTATTTGATTAATTCTATTGTTTCTAGCTGATCAAGCACTTTTTCACCGTGCTGATAATTCAATGGTTTCTCTGTTTCTGTGGTGTTTTCGTCAATGTATGTAAAGTGCACTTTATGATTTCAGTGTACAATCTATTATCTATGTCGTGTAAAGAATAATCAATATTTACGCTGTTATACACCCATGGGATCGTTTTTCAACACCAGGGATGGAATGTGCACCTTCCACGAAGAAACAGAAGTTGTCCACTCCCACCAGGCAGCACCACAAGTCCCAATATTCAACACGAGTACCTGTGTTGCTGCCTAGTGTGGCTATTTGCATTCACTGGGAGGTGAAGAGGTCCGCGCCCTTAGCCGAGCAGCTTGAGTTGCCCTTGTTCAACACTGAGGTAAGCTTGTGTGCTTCACAAATGTCTTATTTACGCATAGTTTAAACTTTCAAAATTAACACTGACCTCGTTGTCGGTGAAGCCAGTGTCAATGGAAGCAGCTGAATAAAAACATTTATTTCTGTCTTTTTAAGACTTGTGACATACCTGCTGAAGGGAACTTCACCGTAATATTTACTACCTAAATGATTTGGACACCTGAGCATAAATTGTCATTCTTACCAATCACAATACGACTAATGAGATCACAACAGACATGCTTTCTAAGGATCTTACAGTGCATCAAATGCCATTGAATGCAACACAGAACCTTTATGATATTGGTTCAAAACCTTTCAGTTAACAGGAATCAACCAAGCAAAAAATATAGAATAGGTAAGACTCATAAGTGATTTTACTGTGAGTGACATTTAAACAAAAGTGCACAAAAAGCTAATACACTTCAATTGAATAAACCTTATGCAAATGTAATGAAAGTAAGGAAAGGCACTTGGATAAAGGCGCCCCAATTTGATTTCTATTAAAACACTCGAAAGAAGAAATGGCAGAGAGCACCAGGAAGAATAAAGCACACGCAGTATTTGTTGGCTTTTATTTTACAGATTTGTAAACTGCCCACTCTACTGTGAGACCTCATCACAGTGCAAGAGTAATCGAGGATGGGATTGAGTCTTTAGGATGGTTCCTTAGAGGCCTCACAGCAGAGCCTTTACCATATAACTATGATTCATATGGAGACTGGAATTTCAATGTCCTTCTGAACTGTATGAGCTTGTTCACAAACCTGTCTATGGCCAGAAACGGCTTCGGTTATGCCTGACAGGTATCCACAGAAGAATACCTGGCAGGAGTGACTAGCTTTGCTAAGTTTATGTACAATTACACAGTAGTAAACCCAATGCAAGGGGTTGGGAGTGCAAGGACCAAGAAATGGTTTGTCTTGAGGATTTCCCTTTAGTGGGAAGATTTACTGAGGCAAAGGGCTGGAATAACCTTACTCTCAAGGCGGGAAGGGGAACAAAACATAGCCAAACTTCATAGGAGTTAGACTGAAAAGGTTTCATCAATGACCTGGATCTCCATAGGGGTGCCAGGAGTATAAGAATGATCCTCACTTGTCCACCCAGACATAATGACTAGCAACTATTTAATTGTAAGGAAATTAATCTTTGGGGGGATAGAAAAGAGCTGGATCTGTTACAGAAGATGTCTACATTCTTCTTAGTACTGTATCATAATAGACATAAATACAGAGCATGAGTACTGGATCTTCTAATCAAAGAACTATTCTGAAACTCCACTATGAACATACCTCCCTGCGTTTAAGTTACTTCTTAGTTGTCTGTCTTCTCGTTTTCATACTAATATTGAACAGAAGAAAGAAATGATTGTAATCACGTGTGGCTTCTCTGCCCAGTTACAATGAATATGTTTACGAATGGGCACAAGACTTAACATAGTAACTATTAACTTCTTGAATATTGTGAAAATATATGGATTCCACCAGAACGTTCCTAAAGCAATGTAGCTATTACTTCATAGCCAACAATAAATTGGACCTCACAAGTGAAAAATAGCTACATTTAAGTGACAGATTTCCAATATTGTTAATAATAGTAAGGCTCTCAATTATGAGTGATCAGTATAAATAAGTCTGTTCACTGAATAACGAGTCAATCGCTGCTGCTGGGTTTAAATCAATTCATACATATAGTTCTGGATTCAAAACATATGTCTCCAAATACTGAAAAAGGAGTAGCTATAAACTCCAAAAATAGCATGATTCAAAAGACAAGAAATGTGGAACAAAATAGAGGGGGTGCTGCAGGTGCTCCAGCACCCCCTCTATTTTGTTCCACATTCCTTAAACAGAAAATGGGGATAACATTTGGGGCCTCATCTCAGCAGGTTTTGGTGCTGGACAGCGCTGCAAGCAATGTTGCAGCGCTACCCTGCGACAAAACTACAGTGCAGGAATGCGCACCATCAATAAGATAGTGCGCATTCCTGGGCCCCAGTCATGAAAAGTGTTGCAGCGCTGTGACAAGACAGCGTTGCAACACTTCTCACTATGCCCTTCTTGCGACAGCATGGATGCGCTGTATTCACTGGACGTGTTTTAGGAAAAACAGCGGTTCAATTTGGCCCGAATGGGTCCTATACAACCAAGTGAAACCCTCGAGAAGGTCACAAGGTAAGGCTTTTGGGGTAGACAATTAATCATTAAGGGAGCACGAAAGTAGTAGGGGAACATATGTGGTGTAAAATAAACATTTTATTTTACACAGACATGATTTGACGACAGTCAAGGTAAACAGGTGCTCACATAAAGTGACAGGTGCGTAATGTGACAAGGTGCAGTGAACTCTAAAAACATTACATCACATTGACAACAGAGTAGGAACTTTGCTTAGGTTAATACAAATGAGAGAGTTCCTGTTGTAGAAGTCGACGGCGTTTCGATCTTAGGGACTTAAGATCATCATCAGGACAATAATTGAGCAACCTGAACCTAAAGGGGAACAGAGTGGAATTACGATATGTCCCCTACATTTCAACTACTAACAGCGTGGGCGTGCTCCCAGTGCGATAGCATATCTTAATTAAACGCTGGCACACAGTGAAGTGAAATAGACCGTTACCTATTTAAAGAGGGCCAAGTGAGTAGCTTAGGGCCCTATCAATTCCAGTGGCCCCTAAGGGGAGTTGCGCGCATTATATCAATTAACAATGAGTGGACTAACTATTGCACTCATACATGTGTCAAACTCAGAAGCGATGTGCAAACTTACTTCCTACAAGAACCACTGAGGCATGGGTGTTGTAGAACCGATCTGTGATTAGTACAGTGTTGTATTTCTTGCCTTGAAGTGCGTCTGGGGAAGATATGGAGTGCAGGATTAGGGCTCACTGATATCGAATTATTGAACATAAACAGCTAAGTGAAGATATTACTCACATACTATTGAGGGACCTACTTCCAGCCGGAAGCAGTGCAATCTGCGCAATACTGCTCTCATGCAGGGCGGGGACCAACTACTGTAGGAGTGGAGGGAGGCAGCGTTAGAATATACAGTATAATCATGTATACAGTGGAGAAGCCTATATACAGGGATCAGGGCAACTCCATATGGTGCACTTACAATTGTGGGGGCAGGGTATTCAAGCCCGTTGACACTGAAGAGTTCGGTGGGCCTCAAGGGTGCCCAGAATATTAAAAGGAGGAGGCGCGGTTACTCTGTGGGCATGGAGGTCTGTAATACAGAAGGGAATTAATAAGACCGAAAAACTGTGATGAGAGGGTGCCCGAGTTGTAAAGAGTCTACTCACCCTTCTCGGAAACGGCACTGCGAGGAGCCGTCAATATTACAACCCGCCCAGCCTGCTAGGGAAAACACAAGTTTAAGCCCAGGGGACAGTGTGAGGGTGCCTATTAGTGAGACATGGGAGGAAAAAGGGAAAGGAATACTCACGAATGCGGCGCTTCAAAATTGGAGCCCCATTCTGAAATTAAGAAGTGGTGCCATTAGCTGCGCTTAAGATAGATGAATAGCCACTACGTAAGGGGCCGGAGGACAAGGCACTTACTATTTTGGACTTCCAGCGGGAGTCAAACACCGGTCTGGTCAGCTCTCAATTATGAGTGATCAGTATAAATAAGTCTGTTCACTGAATAACGAGTCAATCGCTGCTGCTGGGTTTAAATCAATTCATACATATAGTTCTGGATTCAAAACATATGTCTCCAAATACTGAAAAAGGAGTAGCTATAAACTCAAAAAATAGCATGATTCAAAAGACAAGAAATGTGGAACAAAATAGAGGGGGTGCTGCAGGTGCTCCAGCACCCCCTCTATTTTGTTCCACATTCCTTAAACAGAAAATGGGGATAACATTTGGGGCCTCATCTCAGCAGGTTTTGGTGCTGGACAGCGCTGCAAGCAATGTTGCAGCGCTACCCTGCGACAAAACTACAGTGCAGGAATGCGCACCATCAATAAGATAGTGCGCATTCCTGGGCCCCAATCATGAAAAGTGTTGCAGCGCTGTGACAAGACAGCGTTGCAACACTTCTCACTATGCCCTTCTTGCGACAGCATGGATGCGCTGTATTCACTGGACAGCGCTCCATGACACAAGTAATGACAGATACGTCAGGAATACTGACGTATCTGCCTGCGCCAAAGTCACCCATTGCTGCAGTTGTTTCACAACCATGACGCAACTCCATCAATGCATGGGGCCAGCCTATCCCTGTGGCACTGCGTCAACCTCACGCCTGCCATCAGGCAGGCGGAAGGTACTGACGCAGTGCCGTTCATGAGGGGTGCCCGAATGTCGGCGCTGTTGGAGATCCATCGGTGGTGGTTGCGCGCTGCGGTGTCATCGTTTGGAAGCATTGGTGGAGTGTTGGTGCGGAGGGAGTTGACGAGACGTACTTCGGTGGCCTTGATCCAGCTGCGAGGGGGTGCGATGATGGCGGTGGCGTCCGGTGGGCAAGGTAAAGACGTGATGTTACCAATGATGGTCGGTCCAGGAGAGTCCAGTGTTGTGGCTGTAGTTGAAGTTCCTGCTGGAGGAGGTGACGTGCTTGACCGTGTGTCCTGCTATGTGGCTTGTTGAGGTGACTTGCTGCTTGCGTCTGATGTAGGGGGCCTTCCCCAGGTGGGGGTGGTGTTCTGGTCACTGGGGTTGTCCAGGTGGAACTTGAGTTCACCGAGTAGGATGTCGTCGGTGGATGGGAGACCCTGGGGTGCAATGAGGTCTACAATGGTATTGGAGAATGGGGAGCCATTGCCCGGGGGGCCTGCACATGAGGGTGCAGCAGAGGATGTACTTGGGCTTGGTCTGGATCTGGGAGTTGAGGTGGGCCATGGTCACCCTTGGGTCATTAGAGTGCGTGGTCAGTCGGAGTGTGCTTCTGTAGGTGATGGCAATGCCTCCTCCTTGACGGTCGGGGTGCTCCTTGTGGGTGATACTGCAGCCGTCAGTGATGGCGATGGCGATGTCCGGTCCGGAGCAGAGGTTGGTCCTGGCAGGCAAGGTGGTGTCCAGGGTTGATGGCGAGGAGGGTGCTGGCGTCGTAGCGGTGGAGTGTCCAAGAGTGGTGAGCACGGTCCAGGGGCAGATGGACGCAAACGGCGTAGCCTATGGGTTGCCTTTGGCACGGAAGATGACCATTACAACGCAGGCAGTACATCGGTAACAACGCAACTCCAACAACGCAGGTGCCTTTACATCGCATTTGATTACAACGCATTGTGAGGTCAGTAATGGGGTAATTAAATTTTTTCGTGTGGGTATGGGTTTCGGATGTCTGATTAGGAAATTGGGGTGTGTTTTGGGGTAAAATATGAATATTGGGGTGTGTTTTGGGGTAAAATAAGAAAATTGGGGGGTGTTTTGGGGTAAAATATGAAATTTGGGGTGTGTTTTGGGGTAAAATATGATTTTTGGGTGCGTTCTGGGTGCTCAAAAAGGAATTCCAGGGTTCATGGTTGGGTTTGGGATGCAAAGGTTAGTTTTGGGTTGCACTCACTGAAGTGGGAATAGTGATATTTATGTCTCCGCTGTGCAACACCTCCTCTACTGTTGCACTGTGCCTAGTATTAGTATGCATTGGAATGGAATGCGATGTTATGGCATGCGTCGCAACTACGTATGTGCCTTTGGCACATGAGTGGTACGCCCGCTGTGCATGGGCGCACAGCGGCCGCCATTGGGAAGTGCTTGTGGGGCTGGACAGCTGTGAGGTGGTAAATGCCAGAAAGAACACTGGATGGGGCGTGGACGCGGGGATGTGTGTGTGAGCGGGTGTTGCAAAAATGTAAATGAGGGAAGTCTTACCTCGAAGCCGGGTCCCGTGTCTTTGTAGCTCCTGCCCTCCTGCATCTGCTTCCAGGAAAAGGAAGTAGGCAGCCAGGCTCCCTCCCCTGAATCAATCACAACGCAGCGATGTGGCGGTGGGATTGATAATTGGCAACGGGACAAGTCATGCAGAGGGGTGGGCATGTTCTCCATGCAGGCTGTAATGCAGCCTGCATTGCGAGCAGGGAAGTGCGCATGACTGCTTTGGGCGGCCTGAGTGGGCCGACCAAACAGTCATTGTGCACTTGAGTGTGCATGCCAATCCACCCATGCCCTGCTCCATGTTTGGAGCAGTCCTACCCACCCTCCCACCCCCTGAGGATACATAGCATGATTACATCAGTTAGTTATCATCATGTGATGATTGTTCCTCTTCTGCACTGCTTGAGGCAGTGGGGCAACACTCTTCCGCCATAGCGGAAGAGCCGCCACTGGGGGTGCATAATCTACGTCTGATAGGCCTGAGCGACTCGCCTCCTGGCCCTCCTGCGCTACGCGTCCCACCTTCTCCTTACCTGGACTGCAGTATTTTCAGTACGTTTGTGTCTCTGTCGCTCCCCTTTTTCTCATTCTGCCGTATCTGTCTCTACCACTGCTGTGATTTCAGACTGCCCCTTGCTCTCCTGTTTTTTTTATATTTGTGTGTCTCTTCCTCTTCACCAGTTCTACTCTTTCATTCTGTTGTGTGTCTCTTCCTCTGCTGTGATTTCAGCCTTCTTCTCTGCATCCTTTGTATTTAAGGTCCAGTGACTTCTGTTCCTTTCTCTCGCTTCTCTTTTAGTCATTTTCCGGGCTTCTGCTGTATGGTGTCTGCTTTCGAGTCTGTCCCTACTGCTCCGTTTCCAGTCTGTTCATGTGTCTCTTCCTCTGCTGTAGTATCAGCCTGGTCCATATATCCCCCGCTGCTCATTATCAAACGCTTTACCCTTGCATTGCTGTACTCTCCTTACAGTGTGTTACTCTGTCATTTATATTCTAACATCTCTTATGCCTCGTGCTCAGTGCTTTTTCAGTTTCTGTATCTGCTTTCAGTTTCTGCTGTCCTCTGTGCTTCCCTCCACCCAGTGTATTCTCACGGGGCGCACCCCCACCTCTCTGCCCTGGTGGTTTTGTCCATTGTGAACCTCCGTGCCGGACACAGACAGTAACATCTCTGCCCATTTTCCTCTACAGGGAGAACAGCGAGAACTCTAACATCCACAATGCCTTGTCGTCCACGATGAACAGCAAAAATAAGACAGTTTTGGGGAGTTCTGATGAGGAAAAGACTCCCCTGGGAACACCGGAGCACTGGTCCTCGAGCCCGGCCATGATGCTCTCCTCGAATCCTGGTCTGCACCCCCTGCATGGCATGGGACACCCCCAGGGCCCTAGCACCATCCCCGTGCCCGGACCAGACCCCATGCACCACCACACTTCACAGGACTCCATCTTGAACCCCATGTCCTCCAACCTGGTGGACCTCGGACCCTAATAGGAAGGAAACCCAGGGGACTCCCTTAAAGAGCGCGGAGGAATCCTGAATGGACAATGGCAGCCTCGGTCTGGCTGAATGGATGGATGGTTTATGGTACGGTAATGAACTGTGGAAGTGGAGTATGTGCAATGGCAGGTCAGAAGGGTTTACAAAGATGGTTTTTGGTGGATTCACAACGCAGCATGCTTGCTGGGAGCTGCAAACTTCTCTGTAGCCTTGTCACATTTTTATTTCACATGTACGTTGCCGATATGCCTGAGGCAAAATACACTCAGGCCATAAATATTTTGGACAACAAGAAGGACAAGGTATGATAATTCATTCCTATATGCAGGTATATACTGTACGTTTACAGGACTCGCAGCAAGTCGCAGGAGCACTGAGGAAGATGCAGCTCCGGGTGTGCCCTGTGCCAGCCGGTTCCGAGCATTTGCCCACTGCTATCTGATAGCACCCTGGCACGGTGCAGTCACCTATAGCTGGACGCTCACACAACCCCTCCCCCTCCAAATGCGGCCAAGAGCTGCAGAGCGAACCACCAGTCACTATAAGGGCATATTCACAAGGAGTTATCGGCGCGTTAGCGGCACCTTTCTGCCGCTAATGGGCCTATCGCTAGGTATCGCCCGCTAACGCCGGATTTCCTATCGCCATCGCGCTGATGTTAGCGACAGTTTTCACCGCTGTTCCCTGATACTATCACCATGTAGGGACGGCTTGTTAATACGCCGCTAACATGGCGATAGTTTTCAGGGTTAGGCAGCGATAAAAAGCTGCCGCTGACTGGCATTTGTGATAGGTATCGCCGGTCCTTGTAAATATGCCCCCCAGTGTCGACCGCACATTTCATCTTTTCGGGGAATAAGTTAATGTTTTGGCCAAGGAATGGGTGTATTAGTTACATTTACCAATATATGTTTTGTGGTTCAGGTGTTACGAATGTCCAGGAACTTGGATGGCAATGTACTATTAAGAATTGTTGAATCTAGTGCGGGACACATTTAAGTGCGACTGTGTATTTTCTGAAACGTGCACCGAAAGTTATACAGAGAAAGAGAACAACTAAGCGAGTTTAGAAGTCTTGTTGTGTAGAAAATACCGTACAGGTATAATAAAAACAATTCATAGCTGTACTACGTTTCACACCACGTGTTAATCCAGTGGAGACAAATATATTGTACTTACTACTGAAGTTCGTAGTTAAGTCGTTTTGCTTTGTTTACTAAGCGTAATACTTAAGAACAAAACATTTGTAGTGACCCAAACAGATACGTACATGTTTGCGGCACACATACAGTTATAGATTATCTGATACAAACAAATACTCAAAGACCCAGGTACGCACACACTCCCACGGGCATAAACAGGGCCAGACATACACTCAAGCTCACATTTGCGCACACGTACCGACACACAGGTACAATATTACATCCAGGAACACACATAAACAAACTCATGCAGACACTGGACCAACCATCCAGAGATATAAACAGACACACATACCCCCACTTAGTCACACACACACACCTACACACACACACACACATTGACACAGGTACATCCAGGCTGAGTCATACAAAGACACACCTACTCCTTGCTCACACAGAACACAGTCCCAACACCCATCATAATGTTGTCATTGACGATTTTGTCATATTGAAATATATTCTCCGGAAATTATGCTGAAGTGTTTCAAATGAGGCATGACCTAAATGAAAAGGTGCAATGCCATTGGCTACGAAAGGGTGGTGGGCTCTGGCTCTGGACAGTATTCTAACACCGATATATTAGTGCACCTGCTGAAGAGTAGGGTGGGGTGATACACAGCTATTCTGTCCAATGAATCTAGAGACAGACCTGTTCCTCTCCTACTATTTCCATAAAGGGACCCTTTGCTGATGCCATGAAGCAGCCCCTTCGGACTCTGCACCACCACAACACCATCCAGTTTCGGGTGTTGCTGTGTTTCGGGCAACCCTGTTGGCCATTGCTTGGCACAACTACTTTGGCCAAAAGGGTGCAGCAATGACCATTCCACAGATGGATGAGCCAATGGAACCCCTGGGTGTCACGCTCTTCTTTCAAAGGAATGATTTTCCCGCCCTAAAGAGTACAAAGTGACTTCACTTTAGTCCACTGGCATTTTCTTCCCTCCCCATCCTACCTACACAGGCAAAACCCATAAAAATGTATGCATGTCTCTACGCAGCAGCATATGTATATATGTAGTGTAAACTTTGGAGGTATGGAGAATTTGGACAGATAAATGCTAATAGAAACAAACACTGCACAGACACGAGACACGGAACAATCATTAAATCTTCTTTAGCACACTAATCCCTCACGTAAAATAAATGGATACTGGGTACAGGTCGTTGCTGGTGGTGGGTATACATGATGAACACATTGTAAACTGTAACACGAGTGATCCTATATCATGTCATATGTCCACAGGAATGTATATAACTCTTTAAAAAACAAACTGATGCATTTGTAAAAAGCTCGTCTTTGAGAGCAACGAGACAGCAGCACTATTGTCTGCAACAGTACCAGAAAACCCCTTTGTGATGTGATTATTGATTTTTTATTTTCACCGAGTATTAACACAGATGATAGTAGAAACCAGAATTAGGGGTATATTCACAAGTAGTTATCGCCGCGTTAGCGGCACTTTTCTGCCGCTAATGGGCCTATCGTTAGGTATCGCCTGCTAACGCCGGATTTCCTATCGCCATCGCGCTGATGTTAGCGGCAGTTTTCACCGCCGTTCCCTGATACTATCACCATGTAGCGACGGCTTGTTAATACGCCGCTAACATGGCGATAGATTTCAGGGTTAGGCGGCAATAAAAATCTGCCGCTAACTGGCATTTGCGATAGGTATCGCCGGTCCTTGTGAATATGCCCCTAAGTTTTTTGTCAGCTGAATACCTTCAGACCAATAAGTAGTTGTATCATTAAAGAAAATCAGTGCATGGCACAGGTAGAATTGATAAATAGCTTCAGGACCACATTTTGTATTTAATTTATTCATCAGAGCTCCTTCAAGCTATACGTGTGAAATATGTGGCTCAAATACAGTACAAATGGTTAAAACAAAAATCTCTTCTCGCTCTCCTTGCTGATGATCACGTTCAATTGAAACTGAAATGGCTGGCACACATGTCCCTGTGAATCAGAGTCATGGGTAGGGCTGCCACAATTTCCTTAGAGAAAGACTGGGTATTTTTTCATGTTTTGGAATTTTGAAATGGTCTGTAGCTGATACTGGAGTAGGATGTTTGTCAGTTTGTGTAAAATATACTGTAATTTGTACTCTAGTGTGTGTGTATTTGCTTTAAGAAGAATTTAGGATTCATTTAGACAGTTTAGATCGCTTGAAAACATGTTCACTCGATTTATTGTGCTCTTTAATATTGAACGTTTCATTTTGAGGAGGAAAAAAAGATTTTGCTGATTTTCCCAATTGTATTTATATGTAAATACCGTCAACATCGCTAAAATTCCGTCCAGATGGTACCTAACCAGAAGGCACTGCTCTGGATGAACAGAGCACTTGTTTGGCCAACATGCACATTCTCAAACACCTTGTGAGAATTAGCTGATTTATTTTTTTCATTCTTGCAGAGTTAGGAAATAGATTAAAGATCATGGTAAAATCACATGAAATCTTTAAAAGGATATTGGGCTAAACAACTTAGGCAGTGAGTTGCATAGCAAACAATGGCATTTCAGTAAACAAAAGCTAAATTCGTTTTGTGCCAATGAGCTTCAATAGGAGCCTTTTCAATTAGCTTTTCTGGTTAATCAATGTAACCTTTCGGTATTATTTCAAGCCTGTCCATTGCACAAAAGAGAATGGAGGATTGAAATAACATCAAGATTATTATTCAAAACATTATTTGGTAGGAATTCTTACGAAGACATAGGAACACACTAAATCGTGTCAATACTTGATAGTATTTCTAAATCAACAAAGAGTGAACCATTAAGAGGACATTTCCTCAAAGTATTGAGGTCTGTTACCCAGAGGTCTGTATAGCAGAACCCAGACATTGTTCCTGGTGTTCGTAAATCTATCTAGGGTTTCAACATGTCACAGAATAAGTCTAAAGTCCATATTTATATTTTGAAGGTCCAGGACACTATCACTTCAGGATGATTTGGATGCAATTGTGCGCTTCCCTGCAGAACAATATAACCTATAGCATGTTAAGCAATATATTTAGAAACATGTTCTAGGACCTGGACAATTTGACCCTACTTTTTCCAGGATTTCTCCACCCAAGCCCCCGGCATTGCTAATTCCTCTGATATTTGCGTGATATTTATGTGGTGTCACCAAAGGCCAGTACCCTCACTCAGAAAATTGTTCCAGCACCACTGCCAAAATAAGGCAATTCCTATAGACACAGTACTCACGGAGTTAAAAAAAACACTGCTGAACAATTGTTCCAGGGATGTAGGGGCATATTAGCAAGACCCACGTTAAAATTATCGCCGTTTTAGCGGCAGGAAACTGCCGCTAAAGCGGCGATAATAGGCTTGCTAATATGCGTTATAGAATTCCAATAGAAGCCCAGGTTAGATGTGCAGGACATCTAACCTGGGCTTCTATTGGAATTCTATAACGCATATTAGCAAGCCCATTATCGCCGTTTTAGCGGCAGTTTCCTGCCGCTAAAACGGCGATAATTTTATCGCCGTCTTGCTAATATGCCCTTGGAAGCTATATTAACAAGGGGCGATATGAAATTATCGCCGCTTTTGCGTCCGTTTTCGGGCGAAAAGCGGCGATAATTTAATCGCCTTATCAGCAAAGACACGCTATCGTGTGTTTTGCTGACTTAGCGCCCGTTCCCAGCACGCCTAACTTTGCATTGCTAATGAGATGCAAAGTAGGCGTGGCTGTGAAACCAAACAGGGATAATATCGCGAAGGCAGCTTCGCGATATTATCAAGGAGGGTTAGCGATCTTTTAAATCGCGTTAAGTATGCCTTAACGCAGGAATTTAACGTCTGTTAAATTCCTGACTAAGGCATACTTAACATGGGGGGTGGATTCTGTGGCTAAAACCACAGGCCCTATCATCTAGGATATCGCCGTTTTCCACCATAGAAAACGGCGATATCCACGCTATCTCTGGAATTTTATCGCCTCGGCGATGGGCGTTGTTGATAACGCGCTAACCGGGCGATAAATTACAGAGATAGCCGGCGATAAATATGCAAGCGCTAAGCGCGCTTTGCGATATTTATCGCCGGGCCTTGTTAATATGCCCCTTGGTTCTCTTCTAAATATTTTGTTTATCACTTAAGACGACATATTTCAAACCTCAATAATTCTTCCTTCTTAAATTGGATTGCAGGATTACAATATTTTTATGGACCTCAATCTCTCTTATGGTATAGCAACAGCACTTTTATTCCAAAATAATCCTAATTTTTATGTAGGACAGATTATGCTCCTACCTTTCTACAGTTTGCCCAGGTAACATGGGGTCTTGCAAATTCCTCTACAAAGAAAATGGTTTTTTTCCATAACGGAAAAAAGGAACAAAATGAGCATTTGCACAGGCGAGGACATTCCCCAACGTGGAATTGTATGATGCAAACAACTCTACATTGTGGAAATAGAAAATGTTGCATTACATTCCTAGTATCACTCATAGCGAGCTGCGAACGGTGCAGCTTTTCAGGAAAACTGCTGGGTATGTATGTGAATTCCAAAAACTCATAAATCTACACCGAATAGGATCCTAAATATATATTCAGATTTCTAATCAGAGCGGTTGTGGCAGTGAATTTCAGCTGGTAGCACCTTTTTTATGAAATTATTAGCTCATCATACTGCTTATATCTCATTTTGCAATGAGGTAGCAGGTTAAGGTAGGTCCACCTAGAACACTTTAGTAACTAGGATAAGAACAAGACCCTGTATTAGCTTGTGAGACTTGTGGGGATCCTTTATTGGAAGCCAAACCGAATATTTTCTAATATTTGTGTGAATTGGTTCTAAGTACCTTACCCCAATGACCATCTGAACTGCAATATTTTGGTCACTTTGGAGTGGCGCAAGAGTTTTTCTGTGAGGCTTAAGTATAAATTACTGCAATAATCCAGGATGGCTTTCTTTATTAGGTGTGCTGGAATCAGGTTTTGGAAGCAGTAAAAAAAGAGTCCTCTCAGAATATGTAATGTTTCATTAATGACATCAGTGACGAGACTGAAAGGAAAAGTATGATTCGAAGATGACTCCCAGGTTGTGGACCTTCTTTTTTGATAAAGGTTGGGTACCAACTTATGATGGACAGTTGAAAAGGAGGGGCAAGATATTTACTAGTCCAAGGTCCAGGATCTCTGTCTTTGATGTGTTGAGACACAAAAAACTGAGCAGCGACCAAGATGAGAATACCATTAGACAGTCAGTTGTATAGTGCCACCCTCCAGTCCCTCAGTACTGTAAATTTGCACATTATCTGCATAAAGTTTGTAGCTCTAGTGGTTTCAGTCAAAAATGGGAGTCAAGGATGCCAGATGTGCATGTAATAATACAATACATACAAAGGGGCAAGGGAGCAAATTGGAGGGTTAATCCCCATGAAATTTGGAATTCAATGTGCAATTTGATGCAGAAAAACTGGGTCAGAATATTAATAACCCATTCTGTGAGGATTAACTCTTAATTTCATGGTACTGACAGTGTCCTTCTGCAAGTTACTGGTGTTTGCAGATAGGGATTTTGCAACCTAATAGTACTGTCCAACTCGTTATCAAGCCGGTAGAATCCTTTTTGGCAAAAGCATCCAAAACATAAGATAAGCGCACATCAGGGACATGTGATGGCAGCAGAACATGCACAACTCGCGGGCAAATGCTGAATTGTTCTCTTCACAAAGAACGTATGATCTATTTAAAAAGGCTGGACAAGTCAGTGGTTATTCCTTAGATGTGCAGACCTTAAGTACATGCACTTCTGTTCTAAGAAAGTTGGGCATTAAAAGCAACAGTTTTGCTAAGTGAAACTCCATAATGGGTCACCTGTAAGAGTTGTTTGTCCACATTAAAGGACCAGTCCTGAAACCTGTTGCGTTCAAATAACTGACAGTAATAAGGATACCTTTAGTGGCACAGAACTGTTTTCGATTACAATAAAAATGCATAACCTAAGCACTACGATAATTTTCAGTAAAACATGAGCAAAATGGCATTGATAAGAATTCTTTTGGCCCTCTGTATGATGTTGGTGTGTGGTGGCAGAAATTCCTCAGAAGTGTGCAGGCTGTCAGAAATGTTTTAAATCTCAATACCAACAACCCCTTGATGCTTTTTTGATGTGGGAAGTAACAGAATCATTTCTTAACCCTGCTAACGCATCTAGTGGGATCAATAAACAGGTGATGCTCTGGTCTCTAGTGTGGAGTAAAGGCTCTCGGATGTTGCTGTTTTTCTTATTAATTGTACTTAAACTTGTTTCATAAAGCATGATCATGGTTTTACTACATTTCGGAGTGCTGTGTAGTTTTGTGATCATAATGTATATAGAATGCAGCATAAGGATGTAGGACCAGACTTATCAACACTTTGCGCCAGTGCAATGTTACCAAAAGTGGCGTGCACCGGGACAAGGTCTTGACTTGGAGTTTACTTTCCAGCGCTAAACATGTTTTGAACTGAAAAGGTGCCTAAAAGTAACACAAAGTATGCAACACACCACTTTTCATCAAGTAGGGAGTTCCATAGGTTTATTATGCAAAGCCCTATCTACTAACATTTGTAGTCAGGGTTTTACACCCAAAAAATACACACCCTTGAGGAAAGCGCAAAGTAGGAGAAAAGGTTTCTTTCCTCCAAACCTGTGTAACTGTGTTGTACTGTACAGTGCACACACAAAGTGGAAAAAGCTTAAAAGTAAGTCTAAGCATAGTAATTTGTATTGAAAAGGTACTCTTCCAGTATGAAAACTATGCCACACTCACATAGACACCTTTGCACTATGATGCCAATACTTGTGAGTCATGCAAGGTAGACAAATAGTACAGCAGCACTTGGAAAGAAAATAGCAGAGCCAAACCTTATTAGATAAGGCACTCTCCTGCTCTCTCCCTTTTTCGCAATGCACACTAGCCTCTTTGGTTGAGTAAAATGTAATAGTAAATTTACCTCCATAGTGTTATATAGATGGAACACTGCATAGACAATAAGAGAGGAACGTGCATTTTGAGTGTAAGCTGCTCCACACAGCTGGAGTAGTAAGAGTAATGAATATTGTACAAGAGCCTAATTGTTGCCTAGTTATAACCATAGAATAGATGTATAATATATATAATGTATGCAGTTTGAATGTCAAGTACGTTGTAAGAAGTTACTGGGTTCACTAACAGAATATCAGTACTTAAATATCAACCTGTCAAAATATTGGCACCATAAGATCTAAAAATATTTTGAATGCATGTATATATAGGCAAGCATAGGTTTATTACACTAGACATACCTGCACCATATTCTGGTAGCTGACATTTTGACCACAATATTTTGGCAGTTAGATAGATTTGCCCTAGACTTTGTGACATACAATCGAGTATAGAGAGAAGAGAGAGTTTTTATTCTTTAAAGGGACTTCTCAGTAGGGGACACAAATTCAAGTTGAATACAATGTGATGAGCGTTTTTAAATTCTTTACAATATCTAGAACCTTCATGAGAGGACATCAAAGTACTATACATTATGTGCCTGATTCTCAAATATAACTTACAATTTTGAGTAACTTTACTGCTTTTGGCTACTCACAAAGGGCCTGATTCACAAAGGTAACCTACACTTTTGTTACATTTACACTTTTGAGTAGGCCCAGCAGAACACATGACCAACCACAATTACTGCAACACCCTCTCACAGAAAATAAGGTAGGTAGGGAATTAAAATAAAACCAGATAAAAAAAATAAAGTTATATTAAATTAAATTATTTGAAATAGTTTAAATATTTAAATAAAGATAATTTAATGGTCAACAGTATATATAATTAGTACATATTTATAATCTAATTATAAAATGTTGTCATACCCCATTTTGAAATTAAAAATAATAAAACAATAATTTTATTGTTTAATTGTCATTTATAAATACATTCATTTCAAATTAATTCAATACATCACTTTTATTATTAACGCATATTAAAAAAGTATAAAGAGAAGTATTTTTCTTTACATGCAAATGAAATTTTTATTTAAACTTTAAAAATAATTTTCATTTAATTTGATATATTTCCTTTTATTAAAGTTTTAATTCAAAATTAAATTAATATTGCTGTAGCAATGTTATAATTTGCTTATTTGAAATAAATATATAAAATTAGTTTACATTAATATTCAATATAAAAATATGTTTTTATTTATTTTTAAGTTATATTAAAAAACAAATTCCCTATACTTTGCAATACAGAGTATGGAAATAAATATTACAAATATTTTCTCTACTGCTATCGTCAAGCACACTTGATATTAAAATAGGCCTTTTAGAACCTGGTGGGAATGGCTGCCCATATAAAACAATGTCACCATTTACAGAAGGAGACTGCTGGTTCAGTCCAGGAACTTGTTGGACACACATACAACACAGTGGTCATGTAGCTTCAATCCCATGAGCCAAATATCTAGGGTTAGCTTTTACACAGCTTGAACTCAAGGATACCTGGACCATTATATTTTCCTTCTGTCAGCTTAAGTCTTCCAGTTTATATGCCCAAGGTTATCTGAATACCTTGAATTTCATAAAAGGAAATCTGCTACAGACATAATTCAGTTTTATAAGATAAGAATACAGAAGAAAAATATAACCCAACAATACGTTGAATAACTCAGTGTTGCTTTATCCTAATCCCTGTCACTAAATTCATGAGTTTTAGCATTGTCCATGAAATGGAAGAATGAACTGTAGACTTTTGGTTTTATTTAGATTTTAACAGAAAGGGTAATTCAGCACAAATGTGTTAGAGTACCCTGTTTGCCTAATTGTCAGGTGAGGTCTACTCACTCTACTTTGAGTCAAGCGAAGTCCATGCTTGCACCGGCAGAGCCTCAGCTGGATCCAACATTGGAAACCACTGACCGACAGCCCATCAGCTATTGCGCCATTGGTCACTAGAAGTCAGACTGTCTACCCTATGTAGGCCAGACAATCCAACATAATGTTTTCATCTTTGAGAATGCCAGAAAAATCCTGGTGATTCCGAGCATGAAAAAAAAAAGAATGATCCCCACACACTAGAAGAAAACTCCCCAAAACAAACCCAATTTATGGGTATGTTTTTGAGAAACAAAAAAGCTTAGTATAGAAAATGGTAGCTGGTCAACCAAGCTACACTGTCCTCATAGGAGTCGCCCTGTTGGCTGAGTTCTCTGCAAGGCAGGGGGAAATCTCTAAATATGGCAGATGCTCATCACCAGAGTGGCAACAAATATGACCTCTTCAACCTTGATAGGACAGAAGGCTGTCCACAAACATTAAATACTGCCATATCTTCAGGAGGGAATGAAAATTTAAGGCTCATTTTATCACGAAGGCACTAGCTTTGGACTGTGCTTTTTAACAGTGGGGATTTGGACATGCCAGGATTTGATTAATCTTTGTTTGAACAAAGATATTCCATGTGTCTTCTTTAGATTTGTCAAACACTTTGAGTCAGGCACAAAGCATTCATGTCACAAATTGCAACTTTTTAACGGATTATGAGTGATGTTGACACACATTTTATTGAGTGACTTTCATAACTATTTCATTTTATTGCAATACATCTTTCATGTCATGTACTGTATTTTTCCCCCTTAATAAATCAAACTTAGTTCAGTAACTTACCATGAATAACAGAGTGTTTAGTTTTTGTACAGCTGTTAGGTCTGGTAACTATGATCACCAGTTATGATTTTCAATGAGTTTTTTTTTAAACTTTTTTTTAAAAATCCTTATTTTTCTGTTTTTCACAATAAATAGCAGCAGTGATGTTAGGACTCATTACAATACATGATGAAGCTTGATAAGTTGCACAAACAGGTAGCCAATTAGCATTTGATTGCAAGATCTCCAGACTCCCTCTCACCTAGTGACACACCAAGCCCATGCTATTGCACAGACCACTTAAAACTAGGAACAGTCGTCTCCCACATCCTGATCAATATCCTCATCCACACTGTTCTCCGTATCATCACTGTCATCTGACGCCCTTCCCGCCTGTGGGTACATCACACACCCCCCTCCATGCCTGGATATCATCCCCCAGTTTTGCATGCTACTCAGTTTCATGGGTACCTCCTCAGAGACTCCTGTACAACTCTATACCATTGCTCTAGCCCTGGGGCTTGTTGAACCATCCAGTTGATAGCCACTCTGCTCTTGGCAAGGGCCAGTGCCAATTGCAGAAATTTGTAGGCAGTTTTATGCTGTTTAGGCCTGCAGACAGATCCCAACAAACAGTGTAATGGTGTGCAGTCTAGTCGTAAGCGTGTAGTCCTCCGCAGGCCCATCACCACCTGTGCCCAAAAGTCTTGCACCAACTGGCAATGCCATGCCAGCTGTAGGAAGTCTGCCCCACTATCATTACTTCATGGGCAACTGTCAGGCCATGTGTGGGATATGCAGTGGAGGCTTTTTGGTGTCATATATGTCCAGTGGAGGAAATTAGAGTGCACCAGCTTGGAGCATCAATTGCAGGGCACAGTGTGTGTGCGTTCACAAACAGCCATCCATGTTCAGTCATCTAATGTGGGTCCAGATCCCTGTCCCATGCTGCACGTGCCCACCGGGTATTCGCCACATCCATTCTCATGGCCCTATAAAGTAGTGTAATCAAATGACAACATGCGCCGCAGGTCAGTAACACATCCAATGTGTGTGTGAAAGGCTGCGCAACAGGAAATGTGGGCCATGTCAATTTGGCCATCTTTGTCAGTCCTGCATGTTGTAAATAATGCCCCTGTCCCAATGCAAAAGCCTTGCAAGGTTGTTCAAATGTTATAAAAAATATTTCCTTGAGTACAAGACCCCAAGAGTGCACAGCCACCATCCCTCCATGCCCGAAAAGACATATTGACCATCAGCTGCCGCACTGGTACTAGTATCCAGACCGAGAGTTGTCGGTGAAAGGGGTATGTTTCAGGAACACTTCCACATAGCGTTGCCATACATACGCTGTGTGTTGAGCAATATCTGGTAGAACCCTGGCCATTGCCGCACCCTCCATTAGCACCCCTGATAATTGATCTGCTGCCACTGATCCTGCCAGTAGGCACTTTTCCCAGTTATCTCCCCCATCAAGCCATCTGACTGCATGTTGCAAGTGTGGGGCATAATAGTACATCTCAAGATTGGGCACTTCCAAACCACCCTCTTCGTAACTTTGGGTTAAGATGTTCAAGGCCACCCTGCTGCGACGACCCGCCCACAATAAGGAGGTGAGCACTGAGTTCAGCTGTTTAAATACCGTCTTAGGGATAGGACATGGCTAATTTTGCGGTGTATATAGGCATTGCGGTAGAAACACCATCTTTCACACAGCCAGTCTGCCCATCAACAACATGGGCAGCGTGTTCCAAAATGCCACTGACTTCTTCTGGGCATCCAATACCCTACCCATATTAAGGCGCAGCTGCTGTGCTTTGTTATGGGCCACCTGTATCCCCAAATACCGGAAGTGTTCCAACTCTCAACGCAATCCCAGACTGGGGAGGCCATCAATCGGAGTACCGACCAGAGAAACCAGCGCAAATTGGAGAGATTCTTGCCTATTAAGACAAAGTCCAGACAGACCGTCAAACTCATCTAAGAGTTGCAACAGCATGGGTAGGGCCACCTGTGGAGCAGCAATCTAAAACAATGCGTCGTTCACATTTAGCAAAATCAGGTGACAGGAGTCCCGTAAGCATATACTCCAATTCAACAGTCTCTGATGTGCCAAAATTGCCAAGGGGTTCAATTGCTAATGTGAACAGAAGCGGAGAGAGGGGGCCACCCTGTTGCATCCCCCGCTCCAAGCCCCATGCACCTGAATGACTGCGACCCATGCGCACTCTGGCGCTGGGTGTGGTGTATAATAGTTGGACCCAACACCAAAACTGAGGACCAAAGCCCATATCCCACAGCACTTGAATTAAATAGCCCCGGTCCACTCTGTCAAAAGCCTTTTCTAGGTCAATAGAGACCAATGCCAGGTCCTCATCCTGGTGTTTCACTTCATTGAGTATATGGGCCAGACGTTGGAGCTTCACGCTTGTGTTCCGGCCAGGTATGAGTCCGCACTGGTCCTCATGGACTAAGTGTGACACATGGGGCGCCAGATCGATGGCGAGTCGTTTCCACAGGATTTTCACATTTGCGTTAATCATAGTAAGTTGTCAATAAGTGGCTAGATCAGACTCTATACCACCTGGCTTGAGGAGCATACAGATCTCTCACTCCCTCATGGTGTGGGGCAGCACACCTCTCTCATGCACCTCCAGCAGGACTTCCAGGAGACCCTGCATGAGTGTTGCCGAGAACGCCTGATAAAATTCAGGGGGGAAACCATCTCCGCCCCGTGCTTTTGCCCGTGAGAGCAGACTCAGAGCTGCTTGAAGTTCCTCCAGACCAATGGGGCTTCCAGGGACTTGACATCCACTTGCGCTAGCATCGGGACATCTAGTCCTTCTAGGAATGGAACATATTGGGCTGGCATAATGCTGGGATCAGCAGTAGATACACAACTCAAGTGCTGTTGGAAGATGTCCAATATTCCTGCCCTGGTGTTTACACGTGTGCCATCCGGTGATAAAAAGTGTGTGATCATCGGGGTCGGTGCTCTCTGTGGAGTATCCATGCCAGCAGTCAACCTGACATATCTCCTTTCCTATGCAGTCTGTGCCTATATTGCTTAAGTGTATACTTATCTAGTCTGTTCCATATATCCTCAATGCACCTATGCACCTCCTGTTCCTGGCCGCAAATGCCCGACTGCAAGCGCTCCTTAGCTTGCAGAGAGGCCAGCACGTAATCTTCCCTGCTGAGCTCATGTTGTAACTGTCTGCGCACCTCACACGTTAAACCCTACATGTGCCCCTCAATACCACTTTTAGCGCCTCCCATTCTGTGGCCCTGCTGGCAGTGGTACCCCAGTTAATCATCATATAGTCTGACAATTTTTAGAGAGTGCTATCTTACCTACCGGGTCCTCCAGGATGTCAGCAGACATCCTCCAGGTGCGACCCTTTCGCTCAGAGGCCCCCCACCGTACGACACACCCAACCGGAGAATGATCCGACAGGAAGCACATCAAATGCGTCACCTCTATGTCTTCTAGTCATGAGAATCCCGTCATCAATATCGTATCCAGTCTACTATACCTGTCATGCGTGGATGCGTAACCGGTGTACACCTGTTGTGTTGGATGGCTCAATTGCCAAATTTCTGTTAAACCCAGATTCTGCATCAATCCACGTGGTGCCTTTGTCATTAAGGGTTTGAAGTCACCCAGCCACAAGAGTGGTATGTCAACGTGGTCTGTTAACAGAACTTATATATCATAAAAGAATGTGAAATCATCATTGTTCGGGACATACATGTTCAAGATGGTCAGATCCCATCCATCCAACAGAACAAACAACAGAACAAATCGACCACCCATGTCAGCTTCCATATAGGTAAGAGATAACGGGACCCTGGTGCAATCCAGATAAGTGTGCCCCTAGCATATGTCGAAAATGAAGAGTGGAACACCTGCCCCAGCCACTTTCTAGTGAGATGAGTGACCCCTGCATCATCTAGGTGTGTCTCCTGCAAACAAGCGAGGGGGATCTTATGAAGCTTTAGAAGGTGAGCACTCTATACCATTTAATGTATGTCCCTAATCCTCTGACGGTCCACATCAGAAAGTGAATGTCAATCTTCCTCCACTCTTTCCGGAAACCCCAAGGCACAGGTGTTACTGCACCAGTAGCATCCCTCCACATCCTCAGTTTGCCGTTCCAGTTCCTTTGAAGCCACGATCACCTGGGCCATTTGGCGCCTGAGGGTCCCCACCTCTACTTGCAAGTCCTCTTTATTGCCCTCCACCATTGTGACTTTATCCGCAAGGTTTCACAGGTCGGCTCGCTATAGATTACCATCAATCGATACAGTTTCTATTTTGTGTTCCAATGCGGTTCTAGAGTGCTCAATTGCAGCCAGTAGGTCGGTGCGAAATGGTTCTGAACCCTCCTCCTGTGCCTCCCCGCATCACACAGCCCTGTTTGCCACGTTATTCTCGGGATGGGGTGCCACAGAGTGGTATTTTGAGTAATGGTGTTCGCCAGGTTTCAACGAGCTGGTTTATCCTTGTCCCTGTCGAGCCGTGGGTTCTGTCCCCGCGCTTCCTGTCCTGTGACAACTCAAGCACCTCCAATGATCTCTGTTGAGAGCATGGGGCCAATGTTTACCCCCGCAAGATCAACAACCCCAGACTGCCAACTGCCAGCAATCCACCTCCACTGAAGGTATCCGTGCAGGTTTGCCCCACTCTCATATGATGTCCAACACGGCACCCAGCACTCCCAGCTGCAGCTGCAGCGGCACCCCTCACCATCTAGACTCCTGCAGCAGTTACGTGGTCTTGGGGCTTGCAGGGCCACCCGGGTCAGGACGAGCAGGTGTAGGCGCAGAACACAATGCGCTCCGCTGAGTTATCAAGGGCACCCCGAAAGTCTCACACACACTTAGCGATTCACGCTGCAGTAGTGTCCAACCATGCTGGTCATTCCTGGGCTGCGCTGGTTACAAGTACTGGAGCCAGGGCCCACAACGGCACCCTCTTGGTAGGCTTCTGAGCAGGACAATCCACATGGAGGACCGATGCGTCCCCACCAGGTCACCAGTGCCTTGACAATGGTCCCTTCTCTACATGTCAACTTCCCAGTAGGCAATGGGGGAGTAGTATGCCACAGTAAGTCTGTCACCCCCAAAGGTAATCTAATATCTGGTCCAGAGCCCTGCCAAGGAGGCTGTCCACAGGTAGGCTGCCCGACACCATCCAGCGCCAAGCAGGTGGGTCACTGTAATATCGCAGCTGGTGGCATCCAAACCCCCCAACTCTGCACTGCAGTCCACTGGTTCACCAGCGCAGGCCCACAGCAAATTTCCCAAGTGCTAGATTAAATAAGCTATCACAGGGGTGCCACACACAGCAGCCGCTGTCCACTATTACAAATGGAGCTGCTACGATGGGTACTGTCTGCAGTTTAATGTGCCCTTCCTAGCGAGGCCGCAATATGAATGAATGGGACCACTGGCAACTGCCCTGGCTTCTGAAAGTCCTCTGCTGCTGTCGACTGCACAGCAGGTCGCGGCTCAATGTGCTTCACACAGGCTCCCAGTGTAGCATCCAGTGGCCTCTCACCCCAACGTCAGTGTGACAGAGGGGTTGTCCCCATGCCATGACGCAGACGGTCAGAATGCTGGGCCGCACCCGTATCACCGGAGTTCCTGTCCTACTCCAGTCCACAGCTCCCGCACTGCCAGCCCCTCGCACTTCTCACTGGGTGCTGGCTCGGCCACAGGGCAGTGCCTGTGCATTCGGCTGGTCTCCTGGGCTGTGCGCTGACCAGTCCTCAACTGAAGTTGCTGATGGATGGCGTCTCACACCACTGGAGAACGCGGTCCACTCCCCGCCTCACCGTGCAGGCCGCACATCCGTCTCAGGCACCGCCCGCTTGAGTCACAGAGGCTTAGCTCTTCAATGGCTAGCGATCATCATGCAGGAACAGGAATCAGGTACCCCTCTGTTGTATTGGTGCCTAAGGCGACCTCTTTTCATGCCTAAATATCAGGATCATGCAGGAGTTTTGGTGATTATTGTGATGACTATAGGGCTCACGTCCTGTCGACCATGCTGCTTGGCCACGCCCTCCTTTCAATGAATTTAACTACTTAAGCAACAAAGTTTGAATTGAGAAGAGTTTGTGGAGTTGGGAAGAGTGGCAAAGCAATGAAGCAGTGAATAGGGTGAGTAATTAACTAGATATTCAGCAAAAACACTTGGAGCTAGATCTGCACACAAACTGGTAGCAAATTGTGCACTGACAGTGCAACCAGCTTTTTCATTTGCTAACTGACCTATGTGCTAATAGGTCACTCCTTGAAATAACTAATTGCAGGGGTTTGCAAAACAACCTGCCTAATTATTATTAATTTAGCAGGTCACAATTTGTGGCCCCTAACGGTTGGCTACAATTACAGGGATGATGGCCTTCAGAGGACAGAAGATCATCATCCATGTGACTGCATTCAAAAACAGAAATAGTTTTTTTAGGTCGGGACAAAAAGAGCTTTACCTGTCTTGCCAGCCTCATATTTTCCCAAAAATAACATAGAAAAATGTATACATATATAGTGGCTCTCAATTAACATTCTTTCACCATTTGTCTGTTCAAATGTCACTCAAATTATGCCTCTCCTGCACCAGCATAAAGTATAGATCAAAAGACCAACCCACTCCAGCCATTGGATTCTTTCACTTTGAGTGACTGCATTTTTCCATTGCACATGGATAAATAAAAATAGTTCTACAAAAATAGAACTTTTAGACATGTACTTCCCAGTGACCTCTGAACCCTATGTATAGTAGGGTGTCATGAACTCTTTTCATAACACTCAAGACATTTGTTGTCAGTTACAGTGTTGACTCCTCACTATAACCAGATTTTGGTATATTTTTGATCCTACAGAAAATGAGCACAAGTCACTGGAATAACTAGAGAGTTTGTGCAAATTTCTAGGTTCAAATCATGCCCCCTCAGGTTTGTGACTGACATTTCAAGCACTTTTATCTTACTTGAGGGGGATCTCTAGTAATGGCTTTCGGAACTGTAACTCTATGAAAGAAGTTTAAAGATTTTACATTTGAGTTAAGGAGCACCTTTAGTAATCATTTGAGGTTTCTGTGGGTGTGTATGTATGTATGTATGTATGTATGTATTATATATATATATATATATATATATATATATATATATCTATATTGAGACCCTCACGGGTGAGTAGCGCGCTTACAATTCCCTGATTGATTGATATATATAGATATGTATATATAGAAAAAAATATATATATATTTTTTTCCACTGAAAAAAACAAAGGTTACAGGGACTTTATGGTTAGGAAATAAAAAAAACTTGGAAATTCACTGAAAAAAATCAAAGGTTACAGGGACGATATAGCTAGGCTGACATTTCGGTCATACAAAACCAGAGAAATTCAGCAGTAATAGTTAGCTGAGCTAACAATAACTCGTGCCCCCACAATGCTCTGCTTATTACCTCACATAATACATCACTCATTACATGGTCAGTGACATCACTGATGAACTCTCAAATGAAATCACCGATGACATCACTGATGACATTTGCCAGTGACTGTCAGGGTTTTAAAAATATTTATGAGTGGTAAATATATACTAAGGTGTATTGATGAATTAGTGGGTGTATGAGTGCCCATATCGATCATTCAGTGGGTGCGTGATTGACTGTATAAGTGACTGATTAGGTGTCTCAGTGAATGTATGGGTCACTGTCTAGATTGTCTGAATGTCTGTATCAGTCTGTCAGATGGTGTGTAAGTGGCTGTATGAATTGGTTAGTGGGTACGTGAGCGGCTGTATGGGTGATTGATTGATTGATTGAGTACCTGTATGGGTGTATGAGTGTCTGTGTGGATGGGTAAGGGGGTGTGTGACTGCCTGCATGGATGAGTGAGTGGGTGGGTTAGTGGCTGTATGGGTTAGGGAGTGTATAAGTTAAGGGCTTTATAAGAGAGTCTGTATGGCTGTGTCAGTGAGTGAATGGATGTGTCAGTGGTATAGGGATGAGTAACTATATGTGAAAGGCAGTATAGCTGAGTGTTGAAGTATATGAGTGACTGTATGTGTGAGTGAGGCATTGTGATAGTGGCTCTATGGGTTAGTGAGTGCATGTTTGAGGGGGTGTATGGTGAGTGAGTATGTTTTAGTATGAATAAGTGAGTGGGTATGTGTAAAACTGTATAAGTGAGTAAATGGCTGTGGTATTGACTCTATAGGTGAGTGAGTAGGTGTGTGAGTAGCTCTATGAGTGACTGACAGTGTGTAAGTGGCTGTATGGTTATATGAGTGGATATATCAGTGGCTGTATTAGTGAGTCCATTGGTGTATGAGTGGCTGTATGAGTAAGTGAGTGGCTGTGTATGTAGACCTATGAATCAGTGAGTGGGTGTGCAAGTACTGGTATGGTTGTGTCAATGGTTTTGAGAATGTTAGTGTGGAAGTTGGAGTGGGTGTTTGAAAGATTATTTTGGGGTGTGTGTGGATGATATCATCAGTGATGTCATTTGAGATGTCATCAGTGATGTCATGAGTAATGTCACTGGCCATGTCATGAGTGATGTAATATGTGAGGTCATAAGCAGTACATTGCGGGGGATTGAGTTATGGTTAGCTCAGCTAACTATAACTACTGAATTTCTCTTTTTTTTGTACAAGTGAAATGTCAGCCTAACTATAACGCCCCTGTAACCTTTGTTTTTTTCTGTGAATTTCTAAGGTTTTTTAAACTCTATTTCCTAGCTATAACGCCCCTGTAACCTTTGTGTTTTTAGTGAATTTCTGAGGTTTTAGCAAATGCTAATTCCTAACTATAGCGTCCTTGTAACCTTTGTTTTTTTTTGTGAATTTCAAAGGTGTTTTAAAATTCTATTTCTTAATTGTAATGTCCATTTTTTTTAAGTGAGACTCTAAGATTTTTGTATTTTCTTTCTATAATTATATATTGTATATTATATTTATATTATATACCACTCATTTTTTGATTTGGTATGTGTTTATCAGAAAGTACATTAATAATTGGTTTTATTTTTAACAATTTTTTGAGTCTGCACAACATTGTCGCATTTACTGTGGAGAATCTCTGATCAGTAAATGTATTTCACATACTAAAAAATACACTTAAAGACATTTTTTAAATAAAGTTTGTCTAAATATTTAGTAAGATAGTGTTTTAAACTTATCTTTCTCTGAACAATTTAGGAGAAAACCACCTTTACAAAAAATGTTATATTCGCTACTACCGACGTCATCGCGTTGCCGTCAGTAGTCACGAA
Organism: Calotriton arnoldi; assembly: GCA_963921515.1. Taxonomy (NCBI): domain Eukaryota; kingdom Metazoa; phylum Chordata; class Amphibia; order Caudata; family Salamandridae; genus Calotriton; species Calotriton arnoldi. Next base: position 1,882,949 of record CAWUFW010000108.1, on the reverse strand, counting down.
GAGCGCGTGGTTTGTTCAATGTGTAAAACATATATATAGACACATTCAACAGTATATTTACCAGTAGAGCTGTAGTGAGTTTCCAGAAAACTCGTCTTCAACGACTATTTTCCATTTTTGTTGAGTCACGATGATATTGGTAGCCTTGGTCACTGCAAGTACGTCGCAAAATGACAAAACAAATGCAGACATTCAATAGCCACCACCACATTCAAAAGTTATAACTGCAAAATGGATTATAACCAACACACTAAACTCATTACTATCTAAATGACTGTATAATAGCATGTACAACCCCCTTAATATCTCTACAACACAGTGCATAAACTTTTTTGTGTAATCAATGACTGCATGCATCATTGTATCACTAAGTCTCTCATTCACTGTATACGTATTTGAGAGGATCTGTGAGACAGTGCATCAGTCTATCAATACTTCTGTAACGAAATGTGTGACTGACTCAGTACATCTATGAGTGGGTGCATAAGTATCACAATGGGTCTGTGATTGGTTGCGTAAGTCTCTCACTCAATCTGTGAGTAGGTGCATGAGTGCTTTTGTGCATTTGTAAGTAAGTATATGACAGTCTGACTGGATCTGTGAGTGGATACATGAGTGTCTAATGGGGTGTCTGAGTGGGTATGTGAGTGGGTGCTTGAGTATCTGAGTGGATCTGTGAGTGAGTGCATGAGTCTCTCAGTGGGTCTATGACAGGCAACATGATTGGTTCTGTCAGTGGGTACATGGGTCTCTGAGTGTGACTGTGAGTGGGTACATGTCACTCTGAGTATATACCTGACTGTGTGCATAAGTCTGAGTGGGTCTATGAATGGCTGTGTGAGTGACTGTATGGGTTTGTGAGTGTCTGAATGGGTCTGTGAGTGGATGCATGAGTGTCTGAGCAGATCTGTGAGTGGGTGTATGAGTGTCTCAATGGGTCTGTCAGTGAGAGCATAAGTTTCTGAGTGGGTGAATGAATGGGTGCATGCCTGAGTGTCTGAGTGGGTCTGTGTCTGGGAGGGCGAGTATCTGGGTGGGTCTATGAGTGGATACATGAGCCTTGACTGGGAGAGTAAGTGGGTGTGTGTATATCTGAGTAAGTCTGTGAGTGGGTGTGTGAGTCTCTGAGTATATGAGTGACTGACTGAGTCTATAAGGTTCTGAGAGAGTCTGTGACTGAGTGTGAGAGTGACTGTATGGGTGTGTGAGTGGGTGTATGAGTGTCTCAGTGGATCTATGAGTGTATAAGTCTCTCAGTGGGTTTGTGAGAATACACGTGAGTGGGTCTGTAAGTGGGTGCGTGAGGGTATGAGTGGGTCTGTACATGTGCGCATGACTCTCTGAGTGAGTCTGTAAGTGGGTGCCTCAGTACCTGAGTGGGTCTGTGAGTGGGTATGAGTCTCTAAGTGGGTATGAGACTGTACGCATGAGTCTATGACTGAGTCTCTAAGTAGGTGCATGAGTCTCTAAGTGGGTCTGTACATAGTTGTGTCACTCTGCGAGTGAGTCTGTAAGTGGGTGCATAAGTACCTAAATGGGTATGTGAGTGGGTGCATGAGTATCTGAGTAGGTATGTGACTGGATGTATAAGTCTGTGAGTGGGTGTATAAGTGTCTGAGTGAGTTTGTGAGTGCATACATGAGTGTGTGACAGTGTTCGGCGAATGTGTACAAATATATATTTTTTTAATATATTTTCACCAATATTCACGATGATGTCACGATAGTCGCGACGTCCCTGCAACAGTACACGGGGGCCACACTGGCGGTCGCATCGTCTTTGTAAATATCATGCAAGATAAAAAAAAACAATTTTGGACACATAACTTGTATCACTAACACACCCATTTCTCAAACAGGGGGTCAGAGTATCTCCACCCTGACCCTTTATGTTAGCTTTTGTACAAATTTTCAGCCCCGGAAACCATTCCCGGATGATAAAATGGCGGCTGCAACTTTCTGTTCAGGCTGCGCCAGCCAATCAGAGCATTCCCATTGACGTGCGCATTCATGATTCATCGTGAAACCACTGTGAAATATCCACGGCCAAAGATATATGAACCAATTTTGGCTTAAATGTTTCAAAAACTACTGGACAGATTTCCACCATATAACAAAAAGCACAATCTGCCTAACATCATCTACCTTTCTGCCGAATTTGGTATAAATCCATCCAGCGGTTTGCGCTGTAGGTTTGACAACGCGTTCCTATAGGAATTAACATTACAAACGCACCCTTTTTTTGTGCCCCTATTTCCCGGTCCCCACTGCACGGATCACCCCCAAACTTTCCATGACAAACAGAACCTTCTTTGACACTTTTTTGGAAAATTTCATGAAGATTGGTCAAACAACGCCAAAGTTATAGGCAAGTCAACAAATGCTTTTCCAATGGAAACCAGGAACTACCAAAAACTACCTCTACTATATATATATATATATATATATATATATATATATATATATAGAACCAAAATGCCCTCATTTTGAAAACGCACTCCACCACCCCGAGATGCTGAATGGGGTCCACGAAATCCTGACAATCCGGAACTTAATTGTCGAAAAGCAGGGTAGCTTAATTACTGCTTTTTACTAGTTGGAGGCCCACTAAGGGTAATGTACTATTGCTTATTGCACGATGTTGCGCAGACTCTACTATAGAACTACTTACTGAAGTGCACTATTTTTCCCAGCAGGCAACACAAGTTTACTTACCTGGAACCTACTTAAGGAGAACTTTATGCAGGGAAATATGCCTTTCAGCACACTGCGAACATCGTGGCAGCCTGTGAACAAGGAGCCATGCTACGAAATGCATCAGGCCAGATGAAACATCCACGAACAAAAAGCTGGTTGATCTTAACTAATCTGCTTTGGAGTGCGTTTTCAAAACGAGGGCGTTTTGGTTGAACATAAAATTTGCGGCAGCACAGCCGTGAGAACTGCACCACCCGAGATGCCGAATGGGGGCCACGAGATCCTGACAATCCGGAACTTAATTGTGGAACAGCAGAGTAGCGTAATTACTGCTTTTTACTAGTTGGAGGCCCACTAAGGGTAATGTACTATTGCTTATTGCACGATGTTGCGCAGACTCTACTATAGAACTACTTACTGAAATGCACTATTTTTCCCAGCAGGCAACACAAGTTTACTCACCTGGAACCTACTTAAGGAGAACTTTATGCAGGGAAATATGCCTTTCAGCACACTGCGAACATCGTGGCAGCCTGTGAACAAGGAGCCATGCTACGAAACGCATCAGGCCAGATGAAACATCCACGAATAAAAAGCTGGCTGATCTTAACTAATATGCTGTGGAGTGCGTTTTCAAAATGAGGGCATTTTGGTTGAACATAAAATTTGCGGCAGCACAGCCGTGAAAACTGCACCTCCCCGAGATGCTGAATGGGGGCCACGAGATCCTGACAATCCGGAACTTAATTTTGGAACAGCAGAGTAGCGTAATTACTGCTTTTTACTGGTTGGAGGCCCACTAAGGGTAATGTACTATTGCTTATTGCAGGATGTTGCGCAGACTCTTCTATAGAACTACTTACTGAAATGCACTATTTTTCCCAGCAGGCAACACAAGTTTACTCACCTGGAACCTACTTAAGAAGAACGTTATGCAGGGAAATATGCCTTTTAGCACACTGCGAACATCGTGGAAGCCTGTGAACAAGGAGCATTGCTAGGAAATGCATCAGGCCAGATGAAACATCCACGAATAAAAAGCTGGCTGATATCAACTAATCTGCTGTGAAGTGCGTTTTCAAAATGAGGGCATTTTGGTGGAACATAAAATTTGCGGCAGCACAGCCGTGAGAACTGCACCACCCCGAAATGCTGAATGGGGGCCACGAGATCCTGACAATCCGGAACTTAATTGTGGAACAGCAGAGTAGCGTAATTACTGCTTTTTACTAGTTGGAGGCCCACTAAGGGTAATGTACTATTGCTTATTGCCCGATGTTGCGCAGACTCTACTATAGAACTACTTACTGAAATGCACTATTTTTCCCAGCAGGCAACACACGTTTACTCACCTGGAACCTACTTAAGGAGAACTTTATGCAGGGAAATATGCCTTTCAGCACACTGCGAACTTCGTGGCAGCCTGTGAACAAGGAGCCATACTACGAAACGCGTCAGGCCAGATGAATCATCCACGAATAAAATGCTGTCTGATCTTAACTAATCTGCTGTGGAGTGCGTTTTCAAAATGAGGGCGTTTTGGTAGAACATAAAATTTACTGCAGCACAGCCGTGAGCACTGCACCACCCCGAGATGCTGAATGGGGGCCCCGAGATCCTGACAATCCGGAACTTAATTGTGGAACAGCAGAGTAGCGTAATTACTGCTTTTTACTAGTTGGAGTCCCACTAAGGGTAATGTACTTTTGCTTATTGCACGACGTTGCGCAGACTCTACTATAGAACTACTTATTGAAATGCACTATTTTTCCCAGCAGGCAACACAAGTTTACTCACCTGGAACCTACTTAAGGAGAACTTTATGCAGGGAAATATGCCTTTCAGCACACTGCGAACATCGTGGCAGCCTGTGAACAAGGAGCCATGCTATGAAACGCGTCAGGCCAGATGAAACATCCACGAATAAAAAGCTGGCTGATCTTAACTAATCTGCTGTGGAGTGCGTTTTCAAAATGAGGGCATTTTGGTTGAACATAAAATTTGCGGCAGCACAGCCGTGAGAACTGCACCAACCCGAGATGCTGAATGGGGGCTACGAGATCCCGACAATCCGGAACTTAATTATGGAACAGCAGAGTAGCATAATTACTGCTTTTTACTAGTTGGAGGCCCACTAAGGGTAATGTACTTTTGCTTATTGCACGATGTTGCGCAGACTCTACTATAGAACTACTTATTGAAATGCACTATTTTTCCCAGCAGGCAACACAAGTTTACTCACCTGGAACCTACTTAAGGAGAACTTTATGCAGGGAAATATGCCTTTCAGCACAGTGCGAACATCGTGGCAGCATGTGAACAAGGAACCATGCTACGAAACGAGTCAGGCCAGATGAAACATCCACGAATAAAAAGCTGGCTGATCTTAACTAATCTGCTGTGGAGTGCGTTTTCAAAATGAGGGCGTTTTGGTTGAACTTTTAATTTGCGGCAGCACCGCCGTGAGAACTGCACCACCCCGAGATGCTGAATGGGGGCCACGAGATCCTGACAATCCGGAACTTAATTGTGGAACAGCAGAGTAGCGTAATTACTGCTTTTTACTAGTTGGAGGCCCACTAAGGGTAATGTACTATTGCTTATTGCACGATGTTGCGCAGACTCTACTATAGAACTACTTACTGAAATGCACTATTTTTCCCAGCAGACAACACAAGTTTACTCACCTGGAACCTATTTAAGGAGAACTTTATGCAGGGAAATATGCCTTTCAGCACACTGCGAACATCGTGGCAGCCTGTGAACAAGGAGCCATGCTCCGAAACGCGTCAGGCCAGATGAAACATCCACGAAAAAAAAGCTGGCTGATCTTAACTAATCTACTGTGGAGTGCGTTTTCAAAATGAGGGCGTTTTGGTTGAACATATATATAGATATATATTCACTGAAAAAATCAGGTTACAAGGATGTTATAGTTAACAAATAGAATTTAAATAACCTTAGAAATTCACTAAAAATCCCAAAGGTTACAGGGACATTATAGTTAAGGTCAGATTTTACTCATACCAAACTAGAGAAATTCAGCTGTTATAGTTACCTGAGTTAACTATAACTCGTGCCCCCGTAATGCACTGCTTATGACCTCACATATTACATCACTCATGACATCTCAAATGACATCACTGCTGACATCACTGATGACATTATCCATAGAATCTCTGATGCACCGACTCACAGTCCCATATAATTGTTCATACATTCACTCCAGCTTCCACACTACCATTCTCAAACCCATTCACACACCCATACCAGTAGTTAAACATCTACTCACTGATTCATAGATCAATACTCACATCCACTCACTCACCCATACAGCCACTCATACACCCACTCACTCACTAATACACCCACTGGCATATCCATTGATACACCCCTACATACACTCACACACTGAGTCAGACAGCCATAGAGTTACTTGCACATCTACTCACTCACCCATACAGTCAATCACATAGCCAGTTACCCACACAGTTACACACAAACACACTCACTTACTCATACAGATACTAACATGTATTCACTCACCTATACAGTCACTGATACAAGCACAGACTCACCCATACAGCCACTCTCATGTTCAGTCACTGAAACATACAGTCACTCACATACCCCATCACTTACCTATACTACCTTTCACATACCCAGTTACTCACCCATATACCACTGACACATCCACTCACTCACCGATGTGGCCATACACATACTCACTCTCCCATACAGCCCCTCACATACACATTCACTAACCCATACAACCACTGACTCACCCACTTATTCATCCATACAGGCAGTCACACACCCCCTCACGCACCCACACAGACACTTATAAACCCATATAGGTACTTAGACAAGCAATTAATTACCCATAGAGCCACTTACATACCCACTTACCAACCCATACACACACTTAGACATCAACTGACAGACAGATACACTCATTTACACAACCAGTCAATCCCCTATACATTCACTGAGACACCTAATCACTCACTTATAGTCAGTCATGCACCCACTGAGTCATCCATACAGATACTTATACACCCACTGATTCACCAATACACCTTAGTATATATATTAAACACTCATAAACTGGATGATGTCATCACTGATGTCATCAGTGATGTCATTTGAGATGTCATCAGTAATGTCATCAGTGATGTCACTGACCATGTCATGAGTGATGTAATGTGTGAGGTCATAAGCAGTGCATTACGGCGTGAGTTATAGTTAACTCAGGTAACTATAATGGCTGAATGTCTCTAGTTTTGTATGAGCAGTTTTCCCAGAGACGGCGATGAAGAGGAGGAGGGCAGCCTGGAGATGCTGCAGCCAAGGTAAGTGGTTTTTCTTTACTTTAAAGTCTTTTTATTTAAGTTTTAATCAATTGTTAATAGGGGTGGAAGGCGGGTGGTGTAGCGGAGCTCCACAGAGTTCCACGGAGTTTGTTCTCAACTCCGTGGCCCTCTGCGTAGCCCCGCTACGCCCACTACGCCCGGGGTTAATTTTTACAGAGTTTGCTATGGCTTGGCTGAAGCAGTGCTCCTGTCAAGCCATAGCAAACTGCAATGTCCTGGGGGTGGGCACCCATGTACATTGCTGGAGCTTGCCCTGAGGGTGGTGGTCCCCAGGGCCATTTACGGCTCCAGGAAGGGGGCCCCCTCCCATCTTGAAAATAGCCCAGGGAGGTGGCGGTCCCTGGGGCTGCATGGGGGGGCCTGAGCCCTCCCATGCATCTTATTTAAATATAGCCCTGGGGAGGTGGTGTCCTCGGGGCTGCTGGGGGCCGCATGGCCCCACGCATTTCAAACAATTAGCCCCGGGGAGGTGGTAGTCCACGGGGCTGCGAGTGGCCACACGGGCCCCCACATTTTAATTTTTTATTACCCCGGGACCTGGCCCACCCGCCTAAATTAAACGAAGTACAAGAGCCCGCGCTTCATTTTTTAAAAAACTTTTCAGCGGGATTTGCTGATCCAACATGGCTCCTCCCAAAATATTTTTAAAAAATGCATTTTTTGGCCCTAGGGGTCCCTGTGGGACCCCCTGAACAGGCCTAGGGGGTCGGGGGTTTCTACCCTGCCTCCTTTTCTTTTGTTTAACGTTTTTGCCTGTGACTTAGTTAAACTCAGTCACCAGAGGGTCCTAACACTTCCTGGTTTGAAGCATTGGCAGCGAATCAGATTTCTTGCATGAGATCGGCAGGGTTCGCAGATCCTCCGTGGCCACAGTTGTATATCTGAGAAATCTTTACATTTCTCAGGAACTACTCAACGTATTTACACCATTTAACAGGAAGAGTGTTTTCTGAACCAAGAGCTATCTTTCTGTCAAATTTGGTGTAATTCTGTTCAGCAGTTCGCTCTGTAGCTGTGTCTAAAGTTTCCTTTGGAAACTAACATGGAGAAAAAGCATTTTGGGACCCGCCCTTTTTCTTGGCCCCCCGCTTGATTAATCACCCCGAAATTTTCAAGACAGGAGCTGAAGTGATTGGCTTATTAGTTTTGAAAATTTCACGAGGATTCGTCAAACAACACTAAAGTTATTGGCAAATTAAAAAACGCTCTTCCTATGGAAACCAGGTCCTAACTATATCTACTGGCGACTGGCAGTAGGTGAGATATAAATATATATATATATATATATATATATACATACATATATATATACAATTTAACAAAGCAAGACGGTGAGGGTAAACCCCGTGTGCACTGAAGGTAAATCACCCAAAAGTATCTTCCTAGTAGTTAATCCACAACGCTCAACTTCTCATGGCCCACCGTCCCAGGCACCATTAACACAAAATTGTACAATAAGGAAGGAGCGTTCAATATATATACAATTAATCTGGGAATTCTAATTTTCCCTTTTTCCACAGTTCAATACAGTCGTCCCAACAGAAAAATCCTCGTAAGGTATGCTTCTTGTATAATGTTCTTTATTTCACATCAAATCAATGTAATCGAACTTGAATATAGTTATTGTAAAACACAGCCAACGCGTTTCATCCCCCTCTGGGACATCATCAGGGCTGGAAAGCAAAAAAAAAGTTTGTAACATAAGAATTTCATTATTGCACAAATTTTCCAAAAACAACATACAATATAACCCAAATGACAAGATGGCACCATCCCACCAATAGTATTCATATTCTGCCTATTTAACAATCTATATACATATACCCAGAACAATTGATCGGTGAATTTCTAATGATCCCTACAAAAGGAGTGCAACATTATAAAATGATATTCATAAATCGCAGGTCTGACATATTGCACCAACTGATAATAACGGCCCCCTACTCTCTTAATTAATGGTTTAAATAATTTCATACAAAATCACTCTATTCAGCTCACGTTTTTCATCTATTCATCCAAATTAAGTACTCCAAAAGTTAAACTCGTTCATCAATCCATATAACTTCCCAGAAGAGAAATTCTTTTCTTCTCCTTCTTATTCTCCTGGATCCCCTTGAGTATCTAAATCTAAATCTAAAATACCAAAATATATATAGGTTATCCTCACAACACCAGTAATTACATAATCCCTAATCACCACCCTCAGTTCAAATATTCCCCTCTATCTCATTCCATACCTTCAAAATCAAATTGACTTCATTCCAAAGCGTCCTCCATCCGGCCCAATAAATCCGGAATGAATTCCACAACCCGTACGCCATGTCAATACGATAATGCCCTCCAAGGGCTCGCCCGGCACTCACGGGGTGCGGAAAGTTCTTTTATACTAAGAACAAACGTGTTTCAGGTGTACGCCTTTTTTCAATGTACGATGCTCAGTAAGAAGCACGCAAATTTAGAACATACATACGTGACTTCATTGGATGATGATTTCAATCACAATAAATAACGGACTACTGAGCAATACCATTCATGATTGTTGGTTTCTGTGGCTATCATCTTAACACTATTCATGTTCATAGTATTGTACAGGTTTATAGAATCATAGTCAAATACAAATTCATTTTATACATAAGATTGATAAAATCTATAGCTCCTTTGGTCCGGAGGAGGCTGATAAGGAGGAAGTTCCCCTCCCCGGGAAAACCCCCTTTCACCGAGCTTAGAATCTTTCCCTGTGATTACCGGTAAGCAAGTGAGCTCTTTACTAGCTCACACGAAATCTGGCTCTCCATTAGATCTGGCTCCCCCTTTCATCATGTCAGAACTTGCCCTGGCCGATGTGCTTGCTGAGGTCTGTAATATCTCGTTAGCTACAGCCACGTTCCCTCGCAAGTGGAAGAACGCACGAATCAAGCCATTGTTGAAAAAGGCACTAGCTTGCCCCGGCCCTGGCCGATGTGCTTGCTGAGGTCTGTAATATCTCATTAGCTACAGCCACGTTCCCTCGCAAGTGGAAGAATGCACGAATCAAGCCATTGCTGAAAAAGGCACTAGCTGATCCCTCAGATCTACAAAACTACAGACCGATCTCTCTCCTCCCATGTTGCTCAAAGATCATGGAGACATTAATCAATAGACACCTTTCCGGTTATTTAGAACAAAATAATCTACTGGATCCGTCCCAGTCGGGATTCCGAATTGTTATAGCACTGAGTCCGCATTGATGGAAGTCACCGACACCATAAGGATGTCACTGGATAAGGGGACCCCCTCGATGCTAGTTCTCCTTGATTTGTCAGCAGCCTTTGACACCATCTCTCATCGTATCCTTTTGGATAAGTTACGAGAAATTGGTGTCAGAGGCATGGCCTTAAAATGGCTGTAAAGTTTTTTGACCGACAGAACACAATGTGTCCAGTTGGATTCCTTTGTGTCACAGACCTCGCGAGTGGACAAGGGGGTCCCGCAGGGATCCATTTTAAGTCCCACCTTGTTCAATATCTATGTGGCTCCGCTGGCTTCTATTATTAGAACCTGCGGGTTTGAGACGATTTCGTATGCAGACGACACTCAGGTGATAGTCCCCATGGAGTCAGACCCTGCAGTGATCAAAGCTAAGTTTAAAAACTGTATGCTAAAAATAGCCAATTGGATGAAGAAGAACTTCCTCAGCTTAATTCTAACAAAACCGAGATTCTGCTGTTTGGTAAAGCTGAGGAATTGTGGACCCCTGAATGGTGGCCATTAGAATTAGGGGAAGCTCCCTCACCAAAAAAATGTGCAAAGAATCTAGGCATCATAATTGACAATAAACTTTCCATGGAGGAGCATGTGAAGACGCTGTCGGGCACCTGCTTCGGAATAATGCGGATGCTAAGAAAGATCTTCCCTTGGATCCCTCTCATGGCAAGGAAAACTCTCATTCAGTCGCTTCTGGTCAGTAGACTAGATTATGGTAACTCATTACTGATCGGAATCAGGGAAGATCTATTATCAAAATTGCAGGTAGTTCAAAACACAGCAGCCCGTCTTGCCCTTAATAAACCGGTACGCACCCCATCATTACCTCTTTTACGTCAATTGCACTGGCTTCCCATTAGGAAAAGAGCAGTTTTTAATCTCTTATGTACTGTGTTTGAGTCCCTTCAGGGGACGGGCCATGCCTACCTCAAGAAGAAACTCAAGCTGTATTTGCCCGTGCGTCAGCTGAGATCAAGCAACCGCAATTTGCTTTGCACGCGGAGAATCAAGAAAACCAAAATGGGCGGACGCGCTTTTTCTCATCTAGCCCCCGTCCATTGGAAAAACCAAAGGGGATGATGGACGGAGTGTTGAAAATTGCAAGCACTCACCCCCAGTCAACTGATCTGGGTTTAATCCATCATCATTCTTTAGCTCACTCCGCCACCCCAGTTCAGACATGGCCATATGCAAATCAGTCTGACCCTGTGCCTCATGGGAGCAGTCCAGCCCGAACTGCCAAGCCATGTCTTCCCTAGACCGGAAACAAGCATCCTGGGACCGGTTTCTGGCTTACAGCCGTGATCAGCCAGGCTATCTTGAATCCAGTGGCAAAGTGAGCAAGGGACCCACGTCTGGGCATACCCTGCCAACTTAGGGCAAACATAGCAAAACCAAAGGGGATGATGGACGGAGTGTTGAACATTGCAAGTACTCACCCCCAGTCAACTGTTCTGGGTTTAATCCATCATCATTCTTTAGCTCACTCCGCCACCCCAGTTCAGACATGGCCATATGCAAATCAGTCTGACCCTGTGCCTCATGGGAACAGTCCAGCCCGAACTGCCAAGCCATGTCTTTCCTGGACCAGAAACAAGCATCCTGGGACTGGTTTCAGGCTTACAGCCGTCATCAGCCAGGCTATCTTGAATCCAGTGGCAAAGTGAGCAAGGGACCAATGTCTGGGCATACCCTGCCAACTTAGGGCGAACATAGCAAAACCAAAGGGGATGATGGACGGAGTGTTGAACATTTCAAGCACTCACCCCCAGTCAACTGATCTGGGTTTAATCCATCATCATTCTTTAGCTCACTCCGCCACCCCAGTTCAGACATGGCCATATGCAAATCAGTCTGACCCTGTGCCTCATGGGAACAGTCCAGCCCGAACTGCCAAGCCATGTCTTCCCTGGACCGTAAACAAGCATCCTGGTACCGGTTTCTGGCTTACAGCTGTCATCAGCCAGGCTATCTTGAATCCAGTGGCAAAGTGAGCAAGGGACATACGTCTGGGCATACCCTGCCAACTTAGGGCGAACATAGCAAAACCAAAGGGGATGATGGGCGGAGTGTTGAACATTGCAAGCTCTCACCCCCAGTCAACTTATGTGGGTTTAATCCATCATCACTATTTAGCTCTCTCCGCCACCGCAGTTCAGACATAGCCATATGCAAATCAGTGTGACCCTGTGCCTCATGGGAACAGTCCAGCCCGAACTGCCAAGCCATGTCTTCCCTAGACCCGAATCAAGCATCCTGGGACCGGTTTCCAGCTTACAGCCGTCATCAGCCAGGCTATCTTGAATCCAGTGGCAAAGTGAGTAAGGGACCCACGTCTGGGCATACCCTGCCAACTTAGGGCGAACATAGCAAAACCAAAGGGGATGATGGACGGAGTGTTGAACATTGCAAGCACTCACCCCCATTCAACAGATTTGGGTTTAATCCATCATCATTCTTTAGCTCACTCCGCCACCCCAGTTCAGAAATGGCCATATGCAAATCAGTCTGACCCTGTGCCTCATGGGAACAGTCCAGCCCAAACTGCCAAGCCATGTCTTCCCTAGACCCGAATTAAGCATCCTGGGACCGGTTTCCAGCTTACAGCCGTCATCAGCCAGGCTATCTTGAATCCAGTGGCAAAGTGAGTAAGGGACCCACGTCTGGGCATACCCTGCCAACTTAGGGCGAACATAGCAAAACCAAAGGGGATGATGGATGGAGTGTTGAACATTGCAAGCACTCACCCCCAGTCAACTGATCTGGGTTTAATCCATCATCATTCTTTAGCTCACTCCGCCACCACAGTTCAGACATGGCCATATGCAAATCAGTCTGACCCTGTGCCTCATGGGAATAGTCCAGCCCGAACTGCCAAGCCATGTCTTCCCTGGACCGTAAACAAGCATCCTGGGACCGGTTTCTGGCTTACAGCCGTGATCAGCCAGGCTATCTTGAATCCAGTGGCAAAGTGAACAAGGGACCCACGTCTGGGCATACCCTGCCAACTTAGGGCGAACATAGCAAAACCAAACGGGATGATGGACGGAGTGGTGAACATTGCAAGCACTCACCCCCAGTCAACTGATCTGGGTTTAATCCATCATCATTCTTTAGCTCACTCCGCCATCCCAGTTCAGACATGGCCATATGCAAATCATTCTGACCCTGTGCCTCATGGGAACAGTCCAGCCCGAACTGCCAAGCCATGTCTTCCCTGGACCAGAAACAAGCATCCTGGGACTGGTTTCTGGCTTACAGCCGTCATCAACCTGGCTATCTTGAATCCAGTGTCAAAGTGAGCAAGGGACCCAAGTCTGGGCATACCCTGCCAACTCAGGGCGAACATAGCAAAACCAAAGGGGATGATGGACGGAGTGTTGAACATTGCAAGCCCTCACCCCCAGTCAACTGATCTGGGTTTAATCCATCATCATTCTTTAGCTCACTCCACCACCCCAGTTCAGACATGGCCATATGCAAATCAGTCTGACCCTGTGCCTCATGGGAACAGTCCAGCCCGAACTGCCAAGCAATGTCTTCCCTAGACCGGAAACAAGCATCCTAGGACCGGTTCTGGCTTACAGCCGTCATCAGCCAGGCTATCTTGAATCCAGTGGCAAAGTGAGCAAGGGACCCACGTCTGGGCATACCCTGCCAACTTAGAGCAAACATAGCAAAACCAAAGGGGATGATGGACGGAGTGTTGAACATTGCAAGCACTCACCCCCAGTTAACTGATCTGGGTTTAATCCATCATCATTCTTTAGCTCACTCCGCCACCCCCATTGGAACAGCCTCCCAGACGAGATCCGGGCCTGTTCCAATTTGACACAGTTCAAGAAATTGCCTAAGACCTGGCTGTTTTAAGAATTAGTTTTTTTCATAGGTGACTGCTACTCAGGCGCCGAGAGATCCCCCTGGGGATGATTCGTTGCGCCCTACAAATAATAATAATAATAAATAATAATAGAGTGCTCAATTTTACAGTGAATATTCCTATACTTTTAATGGCATTTGCGACAAATGAATCTAATCTGTTTATATAATAATGCTCATGATTATGATTACTCATAATAAAATCTATAAATATATGTATAAATATGGGAATATATATACGGCCTTAGGACCTACCCCACATTCCGCATTCCTTTAAAAGAAATATGTGGCACCGGGGAAGTGGGGGAGCTGTGCGGCTACCCGCAAGTAATTTGCATATTTTGCCCCACCATGAGGCCCCCCATATAAAAAATTACATATTTGAAACAAACTACTTCAACCATGAAGAAAATGAGCCACACTCATGGATGCAGTTCAATATCTTTTAATCTGTATCAGCAATTCTATCCTGACGCGTTTCGGTCTTCACGACCTTTCTCAAAGGAAATCCGAGACTCTCATGGCTAATGGCGACCATCTGTAAAATTGCCCATTTTATAGTATTGGCCCCCTATTGACCCTTCCTGGTGGATATCAATGAAATGCATTGTGGGACTTGTGGTCATTCATGCGCTTTATCTGCCCTCCAGTGGGCATTTAATGCCGTTTTTTCGCCATGTAATTTTAAATCTCATACTCTGCCAGCAATTGTTCAGTAACTTCTGCATTTTGTAAACATATGCCTGGAGCGGGCAATGAGGAGGAATGTGCCTTCTCCCGTGCCACAGGGAGCTAGCTTGACAGTGCGGAGTGGGATCCAATGTGTTGCCAGTAATCAAAGAAATTAAAAAAAACAGACAGCTCTGTGTACCCAGGATGGGACCAGGCCACCCAAAATAGAAAATGCCCTTGGGGTTTGTTTTTAAATTTTCTCTTTGTTGTGGTGCCCCAAAAAAGGGCCGGGGTACCACCAACAATTCATAATTAATTGTGGGGGCTGCTAGTAGTGAAGTGGCCCCCCAGGAATGTTGTAAAAATTGCATGCATGACCGGAGGAGAGCTTATAACCATTTTTATAGCATTTTGAGCTGGAGCTGTATGCTCTCCAGTTGAATTGCAGGGACCCCTTGTGGTTGGCCCTTTGGCTGCATTTTGTGGCCTGAGAGTGTTAAACAAAGAATCAAACACATGTTTATGGTTGATTTGAATAACAATGATTTATTATAAATATTAGTATTAGTGTGACAATTATTAGTATTGAGCATTGCTATGTGTGAATTCATAAGGTATACATTGGACTATGGTTCTTGATAAATTATTGTAGTGACTTTTTGACGAAGCCAATAGGTTTGCTTGATATACGGTGATGTGCTGACTGATCCCCTGATAAACCCAATAGGCCTGCCTTTTTTATGTTCTGTTCATTTGGAAAGCCAGCAGGTCTGCCTCACTTAAAAGGGTACCCTTTCATATTGTTTAGTTTGCATTACAAAAATCTCAGATGTTCACTGTAAAGCATCTGAATTCACCAGTTATAGTTAACTTATGCAACTATAATTTATGCCCTCACCATGCACTGCTTATACTTTACATGTTACATCACTCATGACATGTTCTATGATATCATTATTAACATTACTGATGACATATGAAATTATGTAATTGATGACAACACTGTGCATGGCAGGGGCGCGAGTTATAGCTACTTCTCCCTTGCTGCCTTATTCTGTACCACAAAAGGTTTTATATTAACCAAAGGTTAAAGTAACATTATAGTTAGGTAAGGTACTAAGAATATAGATTACATTAAAAAAAAAAACTATAAATTCACTGAAAATACGAAAAGTTAAAGTGATTTTATAGTTAGGCCTAGTAATAATACAAACACTAGTGTTTTAAAGCAAAAAACACTGAAACTCACCAGTTATAGTTTACTGAGGTAACTAACTATAACTTGCCCGCCCCGCATTGCAGTGCTTATGACCTCACATATTACATCACTTATGACATGATCAATGACATCATTGATCACATCACTGTTGACGTCTCAAATGACATATTTGATGACATTGCTAACAATATCACTGATGACATCATCCAGATCTAAAGTACATCTAGACTTAATTTTCAATGACCTCTCTACTGCTAATGGGTGTAAGCTTTAGCGACAGGCTTGGCCTCCTCAAGGGTTTTTGTTGTGTGAAGGGAGTGAGGGCTCTGTGAATGGCTATGCACAGGGCAAAGACCATGTGCAGGCGAGACTTGCTGACTCGTGTTTCATTGATTGTACACAAGAGGTTGGAGATCTGCAAAAGTTTTGCTAGAAGGTGAAGGTTTATAAGCTTTGTTACAAGATGAAGGTTTATGTAATAGGTGCTTGGTCTTCTAAGGAGGCTTGGGTGTCCGTAGAGAGCGGGCGCTGCATGATAACTTGTGCGTAGGAGTGAAGACAGTACGTACCAGGTACTAGCCCACACGTGTGTGCTTGATTGCCCACAAGAGGACAAGAGGTCGGCTATCCTTCTCTAAATGGTGCCCTTTTATTGTGAAGTCTCTTGATTTGGCAGAATTACTGCCAGTAAAAATTACAAACATTTTACTAAAATCCATATAAGAAACAAATACTTCAACTAACTTTTTTAATGCGTTAGCTGTACTGGCCAATGAAACAGCGTCATCCCTGTATAATAAAATTTACTTTAGATGATCTCTGATATTGTAATTGTATTTGTAATTGTAATTGCATTTATATTGCGCTTACAACCCCTGATGAGGCGTCGAAGCACTTTTTCGGTGAGAAGCACGCTACTCCGGAACCCAAAGTGTTTAGTGGTGAATTAGTATAGGGAAATATGAAATTAATTTAAACGGTGGACATGTTAGTCTATTATATGGATTGAAAAGGATGGTGGAGGGATAGAAGAGGGAGGGAAGGGTTTTCGGCGATTAGCATGCTACTCCGGAACCTAAACAGGATTAGTGGGGAATTAGTATAGGGGAATATGAAATTAATTTGAGCGGTGGACATGTGAGTTTCTTATATGTATTGAAAAAGGATAGTGGAGGGATAGAAGGGTTTGTATTTATATAGTGCTTGCTACCGCTGTTGAGGCGTTGAAGCGGTTTTTGGTGGAAGCACGCTACTTCGGAACCCAAACAGAATTAGTGGGGAATTAGTATAGGGAAATATGAAATTAATTTGAGCGGTGGGTGGACATGTTAGTCTGTTATTTGGATTGAAAAGGATAGTGGAGGGATAGAAGAGGGAATTTTTTGTGGAGCTCATAGCAGTAGGAGGAGGGTTGGGATGAGTAAAGGGGAGGTGGAGGGGGCAAGAGTCAGAGGGAATGGTTTAGAAAGGCTTATTTGGGAGATCTGAATAGTAAAATAGGTATGAGATGATGCAAGTAGGGGTAGAGGAGGGAAGAATCTAGAAAGGGTTATTTAGTAGTAGTAAAATGGGGTTTAGGTGAGAGAGACAATGGAGGTAGAGGAAATATTAAGAGAGGCATAGCGTGAGAAATAGGGTAGTGCATTGGAAATAGTAGTAGAATGAGGTTTGAGATGAGTCAGAGTGGAGGTAGAGGTAGAGGATATATTGAGAGAAGCATAGGGTGAGAAATAGGGTAGTGCATTGGAGAGAGTAGTAGAATGATATGTGGATCGTCCTTCTAAACAGTGGCTAAAGGGGATTCCAAATCGATAATATATCAAATAAATAAAATTGTAGCCAGCACACAGCCTTGTCTAACTCCACTGGCCAGTTTAAACGAAGTTGTATAATCACCCTTCGTATTATAACGGACCTTAGTATTGAAATTGCTATGCAAACATTGCAGAAAGGTTTAAATGCCCGGGTCAACACCCATTTTGGCAAGTATGGATGGACCACAATTTCGGCCTATTGACTGCGGTCTGTAAAAGCCAAATGCAGTGAACCCACCTTTCACAACAACTTCTCAATCAAAAATATGTAAATTAAGGCTCTGCTCTATGGTGTCCAGGCCTGATCTAAAACTGTACAGAGCTTCTGAAAAAAACTCTTGTGCAACTCAAACAACAGCTTGCTAAGAATGCAGTTGAAGGCACCTGACTTAACCAATGACTGCTAGTACCTATATATGCTAGGTTGACTTCACATGTATTCCATGGTAATCAAGACACTTATTGAACCTTGCCATATTGGTTCATCAGCATTTACTGTCATTGGCATACTTACTTATCCTATGGAAAAGAAGCACAACCATTAAGCATAGCAAAACTGTATATGTGCATATTTATCCTAAAACCGCACCCCCTCAACATTTGAAACACTTGCATCTGCATCAAGAGGAACATTTAGTAACAACTTGAGTGATTGCAACTTCATGATAGATATGTTAAGCAGTTGTTTTACATTCGAGAAGGACATCTACTAATTGCTTGATGTACTGTAGCTATTTGAAAGGCCAGACCGATTGGGTTTCCCATTGCTTGCATTTTAAAGCTGCCAAAGTTTCTTACAGGTACCAGGTCTGTTTTAACCAAAAAAAAGGTTCTCCATTTTGGAGAACTTCAGTGAGAGTAGGCAGTGGATCTCTGGACCAGGGTCTTCTCCCCGAAACTGCCACCCTGATTATCAAAGAGGATGGGGTCCGAAGGGGACTCCGAATTCTTTGTAAATCAGTAACCTTCCCATCTTGGTAGTCAGTAACAAATCAATGGTATGTGAGTGGAATTGCAATTGCAAGCCACTGATACCATACCGACTCACAATTTAGAAGGAAAGTTTATTAAATGCCACTTTCAAATTGTGGTTCAATATGAATCATAGAGTCCATTTTATGTGTCAGAAATATTTTCTAACTCATAAAATTACTTTTGTACATATAAATACGTGATTTAGCAGTTGCAAAGCCTATAACCAAATTGCATGGTTTGCAACCACTAACTCAATTAGCAAAGCTAGTCCTTGGTTACTTGGTTTCTGCAGGATGAGGGTGATTATGGCATGTGTGTGTTTTGGGGAGTCACCTTCTCTCATATTAAGAAATGATGATGGTGGTGACTAGTGGTATAAGGACTGCAGAACTCAATGTAGTCACTCAGGCACTTCATACAAATGAAGGAGATAATTCTTAGCATCTTCTTTACTTGGGCATCTGTGATGGGTATGAACTCACAGAGAATATCAATCTTGTTTAGCTCATTTATAAAGGTTTTTGTAGATTTATGTTGGGTCACCTTTGAGACAGAGATATAATAATGCCTTATGCATCTAACTACAAAGCATTAGCAATTATGGATATAAGCATATTCTCTTAGAAATTGAAGTAGCGTGTGAGCTCATCACACCTTTCCTGTGAAAGCCATGGAGGCTTTAGAGTGTGGCATTCTAGGAAAAAGCACACAAGGCAGACCACAACTATTTTTGACTGGTGCTATTAAATATCTTCATGGGAAACTAATGAAGTGCTTGGTGCAAACACTTTATTAATAAAGTAGGTTTGTGGAGGTGGTAATGTGTGACAGAACATTTGTTCATATTTGTTGATTTGCATTTTGTTGCGGTGGTGGTTTTTGTGTTTTTTGTGATGTGATGTTTTTGTTCTGCATTATTGCACTGTGTTGTTGTGTTGTATTCTATTCTGACTGTTGTGTTGTGCCCTGTTATCCTTTAGATGTGTTGTTATTTTTATTATGTCATTGTGCTTTGTCCTGTTGCTTACTTTAGAGGCATTGCCAAATGATGCTACCTTTCCTGTCAAAAGCAGCACATTCCTTTAAAGTTCCATTGACAAAAAACATTTAGTACTATCTATTGTGGTAAAATACTGCTGCTTGAGCTCAAATATTTAAGACACCAGTCAGTCAAAAAATGTGTCAGAAACCTTCCTTAAATTGGCATTTTTAGTGCTTACTTTTTGTGAGGTGTAGCCATTCATGCTAACCTTTGAATGGATCCACAGCCCTTCTGAATCCCATAGCAGCACAGAAAAGGACGGGTAGGCATCATATGTTTATATAGAGTTTGGAGGGGGGCTCGCTGTACAGGTGATCATTGGCCCAGGGCAACAATAAGTGTATCATCTGGCCCTGGGCTTGCCACAAGACCACTAGGGGCTTGCTCTGTGCAATAATGTAGTTTACTGCAAAGCTCAGACCACAGTGGGTGAAGGGTGGTGACATATGTCATCCCAAAGGATGAGAGCAATCCTGTAGCATGCAAAGCTAGATAATGGGTGGCCTGCATATAAAAATGATTCCAGCGTTCAAGGATAGCTTCAGTCCTGGTAGCCTTTAGATGGTCTCTCTTTCATAAACTTACAACGGTATTGGGAACGAAATTCAAAAAGTTTCTAGACTGCCATTGATTACTTATGTGACATGATGTAGGTAGCATTATCTTGATAGTTCAGGTAGGGGCAGGAATACTGTGAGGGGTCCAAAGCATCCGTTGACTAATAGGCACTTTTAGAAAGCGAGATTATATAGGTACCCTCTGGCTGGATTCTGGGGGTTTCCGAGCTAACAAATGAGGAGAAAGGAATCCTCTGCATGGGTATCCTGTTCTTCTGTATTCCTGTGAACCTATTGCAGAAATGCCGAAGAGCTTCTTGTAGGGAACAGGCCTATTTAGACTGCTGTGTGGCTCTTGCAAATGTGCACTATTTCACATGAGGGGCTAATCACTAGTCTGCCTGCCATTCTAAACAGCATTACCAGTGTCTGCTAGCCCAGGGATATATGTCATGCACTAATAATGAAGTGGAAAGGGTCAAGAAAATAGTATGTTTGAACCTTAAGCAGCGCACCTGATATTTTTGTTAAATGCCTGTCTTTTTTCACTTTATTTCACAAATTTAGGGGCAGATTTACAAGCCCCCTGCGCCACCAGTACGTCACTTTTTGTGACGTACTGGTGGCGTATCTTACTGCTCCATATTTACAAGGACAGGAAAAGCCACCCTGCGTGGCTTTTCCTGTCCTTGTAAATATGGCCCCTTTACACGCAGCACTTTGCGTGAAAGGGGCGTTCCATGGGTGTTGCTGTGGCTGTTCCCACGCAAAACCCATGGAACGATACACATTTCCAGATTTATGAGGAATCGTAAATCTGGAAATGCGTGTGAATCCTATGCCTCCCCAGGGGAGGCGTAGGGAGGTGCAACGAGGAGAAATGGTTTCATTTCTCCTCATTTCATTTCTCCTCGTTTTTTCCTCTTTCAATGCGAGGAAAATGCCTGTAGTGATTGTTTTTGTGCAGGAAGGAGCCCCTTCCTGCACAAAAACAATCTCCCCACGATGCAGGCATCCTTGCACCAAGGTGCAAGGGTGCCTGCGCCGGCGCATGGCTGCAGTTTGTGCGCCAGAGCAGGGGAAAGCAAATATTGTGTTGTAAATATGTTGCATCCCTGTGCTTTGAAAGTGACTCAGTGCAGGGCAGCCAAATGGCTTGTGGAATGCACTGAATCACTTTCATTGTAAATCTGCCCCTTAATATCCATGGTCGTTGCTTCACAAAAATGACAAATTCGGCGGTTAGGACATCGCTCCCTATTTGATCCAGATGAAATCACAGGTTTTGCCTTTTCAACCTCCCTTTACCCCTTAATAGCCTTGCGTTTGCTCCTGAGTGAAAACTACAGCAAATAAACAGGGCTGTTAGAACTCTGTTTACGTGCTACCAACGTCACTACCTCCATGACACCTGACGTCAGGGGAAGTGTCACGGATACAAAGGGGCAAGTTCAGGATAGCACTTGCTTCGTCTCGCTATCCTTAGTTGACATAGCGGTATGATAGCTACTAAAACATTATTGCTATTTAACACAGTATTACTTAATTGAAGTCAGTGTGCGAATGCTGAAAACCCAGAACTGCATTGTTCAGAACTGCAGATTCAAAGAATAGTGGTACAATAATGAAAATCCTTACCCACAGATGGTTTTAAAAGACTGTGAGAGACATGCTGCGGATAAAACAATTTTCCGACACCTGATTTGAAAACAATCTTCTGAGGAGCATATGGCATTGTCATTTTGCAGAAATATGTTGAGCCATAAAAAAATAACGTTTACCAACATTTATATTAAAACCAGGTCTGCTGGTGTGCAATTCAATTAATAAAAATTGACATTCAGTGTTTGTTTGAATTTTTAGACGTCACCAGCAATGTACTGTATTTATACATTTTAAAATCAGACGACAGCTTGGCTGCGTGGGTTTGAAATTGTATTTCTGTTAGAGCTGTTAGTGAACAGAAAAAAAATCTGTTGTTTCTGTTTGCATTTATTGATTGATTTATTTTGGATAATTTTGGACATTACACTTCCAGTTCCTCAAGGGTATCAGGGCACAAAGCACAATTCATTTAAAGAAGAACACATCGGCAACAGTCGTGGCTCCTGGAGGGAGTGCTGCGGGGCGGTGTGGCGGGGCGGGGGAGTGGCAGGATGGGGGGTAGTAAACTCCGGCATACGGCCGAACGAAGGTAAGTACAGAAAAAAAAAAAAACGAATTACAATGCGCGCGCCGCATCGCCATTTGGCTTTGCAGCACGCGCAATGTAATTCGTTTTATTATTTATGTACTTACCTTCATTCGACCTTATGACGGAGTTACTACCCCCACCCCTCCCCGCCCGCCTCACAGCACTCCCGCCAGGAGCCGCGACTGATCGGCAAAATTACAGAGGATACGTTGTTGCAATGCACCAAGCACTCGAAGTGGATCTTCAAGTCCTTTTTACCCAAAGGGCCTACTAGAAAAATTTCATAGAAACTTTACTGTAGAAACTGGTCTTGGTGGGAAGAAAAAACTGAAGAGAAGCAATCAATCCAGTAAAATATGGTACAATGGAGAGCTGATTTAGACGAAAAGAAAAGGCCACATTTTACAATAACACCGACTTAAACTAAGACGAAATGTAAAATGCAAAACAGGTTACACTAAAACCGGTCACATTGGCCTACTGCCCTAAATGGGTAAGCGATGCACTAAACTATAAAGGGGAGACCATTAATATTTTCAAATATGTATTCTGTTTGAACATTTTAGCCTTTTCATTAAACCAGTTACCCCTTTCTGTGCTAAGTACACAGTGGCCGTGTGTGGAGGACGTAACCGTTACGTCCTCTGCACACATCCAGGAAATCCCTCTGCTGTTTATAGCAGAGGTATTTCATTTTTTTTCAGCCTTTGGAGCAGGGGAAGTGCTTCCCGTGCCATTTGTATCGGGAGACCTGGGGGAATGCAGGGTGGAAGGAAGTTTGTGGCTCCCTGCAGATTCCAAAACTTTCCATCACAGAAATGTGTGGGAAATGTGTTTTTTATAGTCAAAGTTTGAGGTTTGCAAGGGAATCTGGGTAAAAAAACGTGGTGAGAGCCACGCAAGTCAGCCCACCCTGGATCACCCTAGGTTGACTAGGTTTCCCTGGATGCGGGCTGAGCTAGGGTCTAAAATCTAAGGGAACAAACATGGTAGAGCAAGTGTTATTATAATTTTTCCACGCCCAGGAAGCCTTCACCTGCACGGCCGAGTCCAGGAGCTCTGACCGGGCCCAAGAGCCCCGCCAGGAGGGCCCACCCTGTGCTCCATCCTCTGGCCTGCTGCATTGCCAAGGGCCCAGGACAGTGTGCAGGCAGGCCCAGGGAGGCCTCCCCCGCTTCAACTGCATGATAAGGTGCCTGCGAGCCCCGGGTTGGAGCTCCGTCGGGGCCTTCCTCGCAGCCCCATGCCTGAGGCCCAGCTGGGGCTCCGAGCACTCAGGCCCCAGGGTCCCCTGAGCCTGGCCATTTGGTCGCACACCATGCTTTCTACTGGGGTGACCAGATGGCTGGGCTGCCCTGGAAGTCCTGATCAGGGCCCATTTGCTTCCTTGTTCCCAGCCAGGGCTCCAAGAGGTTGGTGCATGCATGCCTTTGGTCCCCTCTGTCGCTCAGTGCACACGGGTTACAAGAAAGGAGGGTACTCTTCCTCCAGATTAATAGGGATAGCATACCATGCACAAACTTGTGCTCTGGCAGTTCCCAGCCATCGACCAGATAGCCCAGGACTAGGGCCCCAGTGGGCCCTGGGGTGGTGGCCCCCCTATCTGATTGCCATGCTCAGGCCTGCCATGTGGCAGAGTTCCTGGGCCCGGGTCCCGTGGTCCCACAAAGGCCTCCCCTGTGTGGCCAGGTCCAGGACCTCTGACCGGGGCCCAGCAGGGCTCCATCCTCCAGCCCACCCCACTGCCAAGGGCCTGGAACGGTGGTCCATCAGAGCTGGGGAGGCTTCCCCTGCTTGGCTCTGAAGCTCTGACTGGGGGACTGGCGGGCCCCGGACTGAGTGCCCCCCATCCTGGGCTTCGTCTTCTATCCCACCACATGGCCCCTGGGACAGGCTTCCACAGGTCCGGGAGGCCACCCCTGCATTGCTGGGTGCAGGAGCTCTGACCTGGTCCCGGTGCCCCTCCAGGCCTTAGGGCGGGCTCCTCCAACCTGGGCTCCAGCATACTGCCTGTCGCACTGCCAAGGGCCAGGGACAGGGGATCCATGGGGCCTGAGGAGGCTTCCCCTGCTCGGCTGGGTTCATAAGCTCTGATCAGGGCCCTGCTGGGCCCCAGGATAGGAGCCCCCAATCCTTGGCCCAGTTCTTGGGTTGCCATGTGGCAAAGCACCCGGGACGGGTTGCTGCAGGCATGGGGTGCTGTAGGGTCCAGGAGCTCCGACTCGGCCCCTGGGCCCTGCGGGCCCTCCGGAGGGTGCTCCCATCTTGGGCTCTATCCTCCGGCTTGCTGCATCGCCAAGGGCCTGGGACGGGGGTCCTAAACCCCAGGGAGGCTTCCCCTGCTTGTACTGGTTCAGATGCTCTGACCGGTGCCCCAGTTGGCCCCTGGGTGGGAGCCCCCATCCTGTGTCCCATCCTTGGACCTGACATGTGGCAAAGCACCTGGGGTGGGGTCCCGTGGAGGCTTCCCCGGTGCGACCAGGCCCAGAAGCTCCAACCGGGTTCCAGGGCCCCAAAAGGCCCCAGGGTGGGTGCCTCTACCCTGGGCTCTGTCCTCTGGCCTGCCGGACTGCCAAGGGCCCAGGATGGCGGTCCATCGGGCAAGGGAGGCTTCCCCTGCTTGCCCTGGTTCAGAATCTCTGACCGAAGCCCCCCATCCTGGGCTCTGTCTTGCAGCCCACCACATGGCCAAGCCCCTGGGTTGGGTTCCTGTGGGCCCAGGGAGGCCTCCCTGGTGCGGCTTGGCCCAGGAGCTCCGACCTGGCCCAGGGCCCTGCCAGGCCTGGGAGGCAGACACCCCTGCCCCGGGCTGTGTCCTCAGGCCTGCCGCACTGCTAAATGCATGGGACGGGGTCCATCGGGCCCGGGGAGGCTACACTTGTTTGGCCTGGTTCAGAAGCTCTGACTCGCAGAACAATCATGTTGCCGAAATTACATGCAAAAAAGCTCACTGGAAATATTAACTTGTGGTCCTTTACGCAGCTGTAGTGCAGAATATGAATGAGTCATTTATCCAACGAGGTAGCACATACTAATTAACCATATGAAAGTACTCCAGTTGGGTAGACATTTTTGGCAAAACTGGGGACTCTTCTAGGTGCATTTGACAGAAATTAAACCTCAAAGGGAAGCACTTACAAATATAAACATAGCAGGTGCCCCAGTTGAAGCTCCACTTCAGTAAAGCACAAATGTTCATAACTGCTTGGTGAAGGCAAATCAAATGTGTTTCCTCTCGTAATCCACGTTGAAAAAACAATCTGAAATACTTAATGGAGGTGAATGCATTATTGATCTAATGGAGCGCAATCTGATCTTTAGTGACTGTGATGAGTGTTTTCTTTCTTGTCATCTCCTGGTGAGAGCAGAGTCCATGGTTCTCCCTTTACAATACTCTTTGCAAATTCCTAAAATCCATAGCACCACTCACACACCCACTCACAGACCCACAAAGGCACTCACACACCCACTCACAGACCCACACAGGCACTCACACACCCACTCACAGAACCACACAGACACTCACACACCCACTCACAGACCCATATAACAATTCAAACACCCACTCACAGACACACACAGGCACACACACACATTCATAGACCCACACAGCCACTCACACATTCACTCACAAACCCATAGTGCCACTCAAAGACCCAGTCCGAGATCCTCAAAGGCCCACACTGACCCAGTCACAGACCCACAAAAGCACTTGCACACCCACTCACAGACCCACACAGGCACTCACATACCCACTAACAGACCCATACAGCCACTCACATACCCATACAGCCACTCATACACCCACTCACCGAACTATACAGTCACTCACATACCTACTCTCAAAGTTTACAAGTTACAGTTAGGAACTACATTTTTTTTAAATTAGAAATTCACTAAAAAAAAGGTTACAGGAATGATATAGTTAGGAAATAGAATTATAAAAACCTTAAAAATTCACTGAAAAAAGGTTACTGGGATGTTATAGTTAGGCTCAGATTTCACTCGTACAAAACTGTTGAAATTCAGCAGTTATAGTTACATGAGCTAACTATAACTTATGCCCCCGCAATGCACTGCCTATGACCTCACATATTATATCACTTGTGACATGGTTAGTGACATCACTGATGACATTACTGATTACATCTCAAATGACATCACTGATGACATCATCCACAGAACCACTCCCACACCCACTCACAACCCATACACCACATCCATCCGAACAAATACTACTTCACACATCATGTACTCACAGTAAGGTAGATTGCACTTCTGTCAGTGTATTGCTAAACAAACACATAAAAGCAAAAGTCATTCAACAACATTCTCAGCTGTTAGCAATTTTTCATATCTAGACCTAAGCATGTTTGTTACTTATTTGGTTTGAGGAAATAAATTTTTTTTTTTTTTCTTTTCTTAATCTCAGTAGGTCAGCTCCTATTACAAGAAAAAGACCTGATGGGCCATCGCCGGGCAAGTGTGAGAGCAGGGGCTCAATAAGAGCTTCAGTATTCACTTCTGGTAAAGGTGGGAGCACCTGCTTCCCCACACTACAAAAACTGGAAACAAGAACAGTTCTCCAAGTAAGTGGCCTCCTGTTTCCCTGTTCCAGGGAGAACAAAATGAGAAATTCCACTAACTCCGGGAGGCCCCAGCTGACTACAGAGGACTGGACTCTGCAGGAGACTTATTAGCAGAGAGACCTGGTGTTGAAAAGCCTGCCCGGAGGAGCTAGGAGATGTAGGACTGACTAGCAAGAACATTCCCAGCAGTTGAGAAAGGTGGAATTTAGTCATGTTTTCTATCTCCACAGGAAAAGGACAAGGTGCCAGGTTCACCCCATTATGAGCTTTTTGCTACAATGAAAATAGATTAAGTAGGATCTAGTGCTAAATCTATTAAGACTTGTGGAGTCCAGCCTGGCTACAGCTTGCAAAATTGCCCTGGTGAAGGATTTTTGAGAACCAACAAGTGTCTAATTCCGAAGACAAAACCTTAGACCATGGCCCACTAAGCAACCTCAGTGCTATGAAAACCCAACTTTGCCCCACTCTGAACTTTAGGTGCTTAAGCCAATAGCTTCATTGGGTATTCAACCACATTGTTTCTTACTTAGAGGGACCTTCGCCATACTAAACCTTGCTTTGCTGAAGGATAATGACTTCCATTACCACGACTACAGATGAAGAAAAAAAACTCTGGTGTATTCAACCTCTGTTCCATCCTGGTTAGCAGTAAGACACACCCAGATCCCCAGCAACTGTGAACTGTTGTTTTTCAATGGTGCTTTACTTTTTCTGGGTGCCTTTTGGTTTAAAGCTTTAAAAATTTATATCTATGTGTCCCCTTTTTTAACGATGTTTGGGTTTTTGCTTTTTAAATTATTATTTATATCCTTAAATTGGTATAGATTTTTTATTTTGTTGTGTTTTTTCTTTAAAATTGTTGGTACTGCTTGAACTAGCATGCACCGCTCTAGGACTTGCCTGCTGCTTGTGCCCCACCTACTAATTTAATATGTGAATTGCTAGTAGTGACAAAGTGGCTGATCTTCAACCTACCATCCCAAAATAAGATCATGGAAATAGGAACAACAATGCAGCTGTAAAAACACATGATAAAAACTAATTTTGGAGCCAACATTTCTTTCTCTTTCTGAACTGAAATCACTCTGTTATATATCAGAGAGTAACTTTTCACCTCTTTATATTTAGAAGTGTAAGTAGCCTTGATATTCCGTAGCCTTCTAATGGCTTATAAAGTAGCGAGAAATCTTTCTCTCCTTAAAAAATTAGATGGTATGTCAAAGCGGCCTACTCCATATTCAACAATGAAAACTAAAATGTACAGACAGCATCTCTGGAACTATCTTACTGAAAGCAGTCACTGCTCTTACCCATTCTGGGGCAGAATTACAAGCCCCTTGCGTCATTTTTGCGCAGCTGTTGCGTCAATTTTTGTGACGCAGCGGCGGTGTAGAAATGCAGCCTATTTACAACGTGACGCATTTAGGGAGATGTGTCACGTTGTAAAGCCCTGCATCACATTACACCTGCGTCAGGTATAATGTATGCAGGGTGGGCGTTCCGTCGCAAGGAAGCCTCGTAGAAGTGACGCAGTGAAATCTACAAGATTACACTGCGCCACTTCTTGGACGCCACTGCATCAAAACCTTACGCCTGCTTGGAGCAGGCGTAAGGAGTGACGCAGCACAATGAGGATAGGCTTCCCCATGTATTGCTGGAGTTGCATCGTGCTTGCGACATGACTCCAGCAATACGTGACTTTTGCGCCAACAGATGCGTCTGTCAATCCTTGCGCCATGGTGCGCCGTATTGTAAATATGGCGCATCCATGGTGGCGCACGGGTTTCTCAGGGGGGCGCAGGTAAAGTGACGCATCTCTACAGATGCGTCACTTTCTTGTAAATCTGCCCCTCTGTTTTTAGATCTACGTCTGCCTAGTGGCACACGTAAGAGTACAGTAAGTGTATGTTCTATTCTAAATAAAAGCAGAGGGAAATTAGTCAGAAGTTACAAACTACACCAAATGTGTAGGCCATGTCAACCATTGAAAGAAAAAGC
Organism: Calotriton arnoldi; assembly: GCA_963921515.1. Classification (NCBI taxonomy): domain Eukaryota; kingdom Metazoa; phylum Chordata; class Amphibia; order Caudata; family Salamandridae; genus Calotriton; species Calotriton arnoldi. The sequence continues at coordinate 1,853,695 of CAWUFW010000108.1, read as the reverse complement.
ATCCTAGGTTTTGTACAGAGTATACAGTAAGATGGTGAGAGGTCAAAAGCCTGAAAAAAATCACACACCAAGCCTGCCAACGTCTCTAGTTAGAACACAGAAGTTGCAAAATCTGTGTTCCCGTTGTAACAAATTGTAAGAAATTGGGTTATTAGTTGAGGGGGGTGAGAGCCCCACTCAAGTAATAAACACAATCCTTATCAGGTTGAACCACAAAAGGACTAAATAAACCTGTGCCTAATCCTCTGGTAGGTTGGCTCAAAAGCAGTCAGGCTTAACTTAGAGGCAATCTGTTACGTCAGGCTTAATGTAGAGGCAATGTGTAAAGTATTTATGCAGAACTCAAACAGTAATGAAGTGAAAATACAACACATGAAAATCCAAAAAAACTTCGAAAAATAGAGTAAGATTTCATAAATGACATGACACCAAAATGACAAAATTCCAATCAGTAGAATCAGAGTTAGGAAGTTAGGAAAATAGCACCAAAATTTCCAAAGAGACAAACACTTTATTTAGGGTTCCTCCTCCGATTTTGTGTAGTTACTCCTCCCATTGTGTGTGTTGGTAAGCCAAAATATGAGGATGAATCCATTCTGACGGCAACTCTGATATTTGGTTTCTTCTCCTCTATACAAGCCTGTCGTAGAGCTGACACTTGATTAATTGGTTTTGTTCTAGGCAGGCCTTATGAGTGGATATTAATACAGTGAGTATGCACATCAGCAGTGATTTACTGAAATGTGTGTATGCTTTACTGTAATGTACACTATAGAAGAAATTTGCAACAAACTACAGTATCACCATAGTTAGGCCGGTAAGCAAGGTTTATGCACCAACATTATGGTAAAGAGCGATCTTGAATGCAGATCTGACATTAATTTCCACTTATTTGCACTTCTTCTGGCACTTCAAGATTAATCATTTTTTTCTGACTCAGCCCCTAATTAGATTCCCACCTTTGAATCACCCTGATGGGTCAAGTTAATTACTCTGCTGGCCAGACAGATGATCAAATACATTAATTCACCAAAAGGCCATTTACAAGTGATTAGGACTGTTCCTGGGGGAGGAAAGGGTAAAGACAGACTCTGCATGTGCTAACTACTTCTCACTCTGAACTTGGCCTGGGAAGGTTCAACCCCCCGGAAACAAAGGAGGGTAGCCTCTGGAGTTAGTCACAGGAGGGAAATCCCCTTTTAAGTTGCACAGGGATCAGGCAAGACAGCTGTGGCATTCAGGGGCTGGGCTTAGACACTGAGAGAAGTACTTTCAACAGACTACTTGCTGGTACCATCTTGGAGAATCACAAAAGGCTGTGCAGGAGGGTTTTGACAGAGGTGGAGATTGGACAAAGATGCTTACCATCTGAATCTTTCCAACCTCGCTTAAGAAATCCGGCTCAAGGGAGAAACGTTTGACAACAGTCTGGACCTGGGGGAAGTGACATCAGAAAAATTCCCATCAGGAAGAGACAAGACACCTGACCCCTACTGCAAGGGTGGACTCAAGGACTTCTGATTTAATTTGGCACCCTAGGGCTAGGATTTGTTTCTCCAGTGGCAGTACCCCCTACACCTTCTGGTGGACAGTAGAGGGATGGAATTGCTGAGGATATGGAGGCCCCTGGAAAGTTCCCCTAGAGCTTTTTAAAACAGGCACAGCTTAATCAAAATTTGATGAAAGCAAACAGCACACTCCCAACACAAAATTCTGTGATAAATTGGCAGACTTCTTTTATAGCAAAGTAAAAAGTGTATTTGATGAGATCTCCTGTCACCAAGTTGCGAACAGCCCAGACGTGATGGGTGGTCTAGATTATGGTGAAGTAACTACGCAGGCTTGTCTAGATAAATTCAATCACCTCACACCTGAGTGAGTGGAGAGACTTATTTTGTCTACTAAGTCTGGATTCCCACTGGACCCCTGTCCGGCTAGGGTTCTCCATATGGTTCCTAGTACCATTGCAGGCCATCTTGCATCTCTTCTAAATAACATTCTGAATGCAGGATCTTTTCCAAACATCTGGAAAAAATCTTCAGTACGGCCCATTCTGAAAAAACCTTCTCAATACCATACGGAGGTCAAAAATTACCGGCTGATTTCCTGCCTGCTGTTTCCTTTAAAAAAATGGAAAAAGCCCTTAAAGAAGACCGGCTGTATTTCCTGGAGTCAAATGACAAAATGGACCCTGCACAGCATGGACTTCGAACTCTACATAGCACAAACTCAGCCCTTATTGCAGCCACCGAGGAGATCCGCATCCAGCTAGATGTAGGAGGCAAGGCAATATTAATCTTGCTAGACCTCTCAGCCGCATTTGATACAGTAAACCATCAAGTGCTCATTCGGCGCCTATCTGAAATGAGGATCACAGGAGGAGCATCCGAGATACTAAGATCATTCTTAACAAACAGAGAACAAACTGTTGCGATGGGAGGGCATAAATCACATCCTTACGCCCTGCCATGCGGATTGCCCCAGGGATCCTCGTTATCCCTAACCCTGTTTAATGTCTACATCACCCCATTGGCTAAAGTTATCCGCTCTCATCGCTTTACTGCTTTTTGTTATGAGGACGATACGCAAATAGTGGTGTCTCTATCATCAGAGCCAGAAGATGTGGCAATAAAATTTAACAACTGTATGGTCCACATAATCAGATGGATGCATGACTACTGTTTAAAGTTGAATACCGATAAAACTGAGGTGCTATTATTCGGTAAAAACATTGCCCTCTGGAACACAGCTTGGGGGCCAAAAGTGGCCGGATCCTGCCCATCCCCAGTAAGGAAGGTAAAAAATCTAGGTGTCCTTCTTGACGATCAACTATCCTTATCGGACCAGGTCAATCATATTATATCATCTTGTTTTTACACCCTGAAGATCTTGAGAAAAAGTTTACCTTTTATTCAGATGAATCAAAGGAAAACAGTAATTGTGGCCCTGGTGTTGTCAAAGATTGATTACTGTAATGCCCTTTATCTGGGTGCTAACAAAATGACCACACGCAAGCTTCAATCACTTCAAAACGTGGCAGCACGATTACTACTTAAGATACCCAAATTTAGCTTGGCGTCTAAAGGGATTCGAGAGCTGCATTGGTGGCCGGTCCAGGCGAGGGTTCATTTCAAGTCCTTGTGCATTGTTCACAAGACCCTTTATGGGGCAGGACCTGCCTATTTCAATAATCGCATTAGATGGCACGTCCCACAATGCAACCTCAGATCATCGACTGCCTCCTTGCTGGTCATTACCAGGGTGAAGACTGTAAAATGGGGTGGCAGAAGCTTCTTTCATCTGGCCCCCAAACTTTGGAACACTCTGCCTTTTACTCTGAGAAGCCAAACCAACAGACAACTGTTCAGAAAGGTGCTGAAAACATGGCTGTTCGCGCCCAAATTTTAACCTCTCTTTGCCTCTTCTGCTCAGGTTATGACAGCTCTAGCACTAAAACGCCTCGGCATACACGCGCTTTATAAAACTTTTATTTCATATTTCATTTCAGATATTCAGTGGACTGGTCATGAAGGAGTTTGACCTCCAAAAGGAAGGGGCATCAGGATTTTAAAAACGTCCTAACCCATGCCCAAAGTGCATTTTTTAACAATGTAAGAAGCAAATTAACAAAGCAGGTTCGGGCTTGCTGCGCATCAAAGAGCAGTGCCACGGGAGCCGAGCAGCTGGGGTCTGAGAATGCCTCATAAGCCCTTGCAAAGAGCTAAACAAAATTGCGCACCTCCTCTGGCAGTGGCCTTGAGAGGGCAAAGGTACCACCAACATATTGTCATTTTTGGAAACGACCATCTTTAGTGTGATATTCCCACAAATTTTTCAGCATTTTTCCTAAGCCTGTTTTTGTTTTCCACAGGACTCTGCACACTTTACTCCTGCTAACCAGAGATAAAGTGCTTCTGAACTCCCTTTTAAATCCACTTTTTGGATGAAACACAAGTCTGTACACGCCAAAGTCGTTCAAATGCTCATGATTCCTTTCATGACAATCTAAGAAGCTTTGTCCATAGTATAGCAAACCCTCATTTCTTAAGCACACAAATGTGATCCAGAGTTCTCATTTTAACGTTCCAGGTTGCATTAACATTACAGTTATATCACATAGGCATTGTAAAATATATGACACAGTCTACATTGTGTTTGATGTTCGTAGGATTCGGCTTTTTAGTGTGGTATTTGTATGTTTTTTTTTCATTTCTATGGACGGCTTTGCTGGCTTATTTTGACCTCAGGCAGGACTAGCCCATGCAGGTAAGAGCGGTGGGGCGGGGTGGAGGTGGGGGGGGGGGGGGGGTACTTGACAGACAACGACGAGGGACAATTAAATAAATATTTCATTTTCCCTCGTCATAATCTGTCGACTCCCCCCACCCGCCCCACCGCTCTTACCCTCTGGACACTTGGGTCCTGTTCATCACATCAAAATGCTTAGGGGCATATGTAGAAGGAAATGTCAGAGCATGGAGCTGTACTAACTTTGGCAGCGCTGCGCTCTGACATTTCAAAACGCTGGGATGCACCACATTTACAACAATACGGTGCACCTCTGTGTTTTCGCTAGCGCTGGTGCTAAAATTAGCTGCCTAGCGCTAACACAGGGACCCTTGCACCATAGTGCACGGGTGCCTGCGTTGCAGGGAATGATTGTTTATGTGCATGAAGGTTTCCCTTCCTGCACATAAACAAACAATAATGGCGATTTGTTACTTCTATGTGTGCTGCAGAATGCAGCACATATAGAAGTAGCAAATCGTCATTATTAAATGATTGTTTATGTGCAGGAGGGACACCTTCCTCCACATAAACAATCATTCATGGGGTTTTGCTCTTTCTGTGTGTGCTGCAGAATGCGGCACACATAGAAAAAGCAAAAATGAGGAAAAATAAAAGTACTTCTCCTCGTTAAACCATTCTAATGCCTCCTCTTGCATAGCATTAATTTTTGGCGCTGCCTCAGATTTGAAAATCTTTGTAAATCTGGGGCAGTGTCAAAATGCAATGGCTGTTGCAGTGGAATGCCCACAGCAGCACCCATGGCACTCCCCTTTCACGCAGATATATGCGTGGAAGGGTACCATATTTGCAGAGCAGCGTTAAGCCAAAAACGTGGCTTAACGCCACTTTGTAAATATGGAGCAGGGCATCGCGCCACAGGAACATAATTAAAAGTGGCGCTCCTGTGGTGCAATACCCGTATAAATATTCCTGTTGGTGTCTTACTCCTAAACCATGACAAATAATTGACTAACCTCAAACGGCATATGTCACCTTTGTGTATGACTGTGATAAAATTAGGCAGAAACAGTACAAATTACATAAAAAATAGATGTCACTTTTGTTTTACATGGGAAACACATTTAAAACAAGTGCTGACCAGTGTCATCCCAAGGAGATTGGGGGCTCAGTATGACATATTTCAGGGGCCCCTGTCTACAACAGCTTTGCATCTTATTACGCATTTTTTGCTGATCAAGCCCCGTAATGTCAACAATATCGAATAATACATTAACTGTTAAGATGGAACAATAGAAAGCTGTGGCACAGAGATAAAGTTCACTTTCCCAGGGGGCTCCTTGGAAAGTGGGGGCCCTTGGCAAGTGCCCACTTTGCCCATGCCCTAAAACATCTCTGCTGCTGACCAGGAAATATCCACAGATAGATATGAAAGAATAACTGCCAAATGTTTTGCAGGTTTCGTGGAGGAATTTCTCCATAGGGATAAGTGGGGTCCGGCACAGGTAAGAGCGATGGGCCGGTGGGGCAGGGGCAGGGCGAGGTGGAGGGTTGTGTAAGTTGACAGACGACGGGATAGGTAATCTTAGACCTGGCACCATTGGGGTGGGTTTCCCCTGTATTTTTGCCTTAGCCTCCTGTGTTTTTGCTGTGTGTTGGACTTTGTTTTGCTGGTCTAGATGCTTTGGACACTTTGCCACTGCTGTTCAGTGCCAAAGTGCAAGTGCTCCCTTTGTAAATTATTGTTATGGATTAGTGATTCCACGATTGGCATATTTGATTTACTAGTCAGTCCCTATTACAGTGCACTGTGTGTGCCCAGGGCCTGTAAATCAAATACTGCTAGTGGGCCTGCAGCACTGATTGTGCCACCCACATGAGCAGCCTGTAAATGTGACTCAGATCTGCCACTTCAGTATCTGTGGGCAGTCTACTACTGCTATGTCGACTTGGCAAGTACACCCACTTGCCATGCCCTACACTTCCCTTTTCTTACTTGTTAGTCACCCATAAGGTAGGCCCAAGGTACCCCTGTGGGCAGGGTGCAGTGTATGTGAAAGCTAGGACATGCCCTGGTGTGTGTGGCATGTCCTGATAGTGAAATACTGCCAATTTCATTTTTCAGCATGGCAAGGCTACCTGTTCCCATAGGATAGACTGGGGAGTTTGCTTATCACATCTTATACACATAACTACCCCTGGGAACAAGGTAGGAAAATAAAGTTTAGTATGCCTGACCTCAGAATGTTAAAATGCATCTTTTAGAGAGGGTGAGTTTTACATTCTGTGTTTGAAAATACCACTTTTAGAAAGGAGGTATTTTCTTGCTTAGCCATCCAGTGTGCCTCTGCTGGGATGTGTATTGACTGTCTGGCTTTGGAGTGACAGGGGCTGGGGGTGTGCAGTGGCTCCAGAGAGTCTGGATGAGTCAGGGCTGGGCTGAATAGACCTGGGCTGCATTTAGAGTAGGGGGAGGAGATTTCCTTTTACCTGAATGGGCCTGGTCTACCTTCCACAATGCTGTCTCCTCCTCCTGCCAGGAAGCTGCACCAAAGAGGACAGAACTGGTTTTGACTGAGCACAGGGCTTCTCTGCCACCAGAGAACAAATGATTTTGCTGTATAAATATTGGGGCCCAGACCCTAGAACTTTAGATCACTTTTGGGACTTCAAGAGGAACCTCTGCCAAAGAGAAGAGCTGGAGAAACTGGAGGAGTACTGCCCCTTTGCTGGGTGCTGTCTGGGGTTGGCCTGCAGTGGCTGGTTCTGCCAAGGAGAGGAACTGTGTGTGCATCCTGCTTGAGAAAGCATCTCCAAGGGCTTGAAGTGGAGCTTCCCCCTGTTCAAGAGGTCTCAGGAACAGCAAAGACCTTGCCATCCTTCGTGGCACCGTCTCTGGTTCCGCTGGTTCCAGTCGCCACAGAAGAAAAGAGCAGCTGACTCCGTCACCCAGTCCGTTGCAGACTCTATGTCCTGAAGGCACCGCAGAGAGCACCACTTCGCTTACCAACGCAACCCTGGTCTCACTGACTCCGCACTCCGCACCACTTCGCTACACGCTGCACAGACGTCACCGACTCCGTCGCTGCCCGACTCAAACATCAACCGGCTCCGTCGCCGCACCATGACCTGCCAGCACCGCATCGAGCACCGTCTCACCCTGCAATGCAAGCCTTGGTCTCACCGACTCTGTCAACGAGCCGCTGCCTGCACCGAGCCGTGTGGACACCGCACGCTGCAACACTTCCATATCACATCGCTACCGCGACGGTTGCCCCTGACCAGCTCGTACAATCATTTCGGCCACAACAAGCAAGGTACTGTCTCTGAGTCTGTCGACGCTTTAGCTGACCCGTACTGACGTGGTTGGCTGGAATTGTTATACTCTGTCGTGTTCAGTATCGCGGTAGCCCCAAAGGGAGCTACCGAGTTGGAGGAACTGTGTTTCAACGTTATTCCTGCAATTTAAAGGTTATTTTGCACAGTAACTATTTGTTTTAAGAGTATTGTATGTTGGATTTTATTTTTCGTTTTTGGTCTTGTTGGTTTAGATAAAGTTTTGCTTATTTTTCTAAACTGGTGTGGTGTCCATTTGTAGTGTTTTCACTGTGTTACTGTATGAATGCACAAATGCTTTACACACTTCCTCTGAGATAAGCCTGTCTGCTCGTGCCAAGCTACCTAGGGGGTGAGCAGGGGTTATTTTAGAAGTGTATCCCCCTTACCCTGACTAGGAAGAAGGGTCCCTATTTGGACAACGGTACCTACCTCTGTCAACTAGAGACCCCCATTTCTAACAGGTAATATTTAAAAAAAACACTTACCTTGTGCTCGCCGCATCAGCGATGCGGCGAGCGCAAAGTATGTGGTTTTAAATTTTTTTAATTTAATATTACCTATCCCGTCATCAGTCGACTTACACCCCTCCTCCCCACCCCGCCCTACTGCTCTTACCTGTGCTGGCCGCCACTGGCTGGGATAACAATGTTCCTAAAGATAAACAAGTTTATTGTGCAAATGCACAATTCTGTTGTTTTCTCATGCCGATTATTAATCCTCATTAGTAATTGCAGAGTGTAAGTGGGGTTGTGGGCATTTCAGGATAGAGTAACCTACAAGTTTATGGGCATTCGTAAGTCTTTTGCAATACGTTTATCACACTGGAAAAAAGTAATTTGCTTTTCAAAGGTTGGATAGAGGGTGAACACTGCCAATATTGGTGGGAAGGTTTTCTTCAAATGGCAAAACATTTAGCGTACAAGTACTTATGCATTACATTCACTCATTAGAAATATCTGGTTAATACATCTCTAAATTTCTAAATTGGTATGCATTTGAGTACTTCTGGCAGGCTGCAAAAGTTGCAGCATCACAAGAGTCCTCTTGAAACTATTTTTCCAAGAAAGTCAAAAAATTTACCCCAAAAGTTCGAACTTTTATAATAAGAATCGAATGGTTATACTTAGATGCACTTCATACATGCACTTCTTATTTGTCATGTTCTTTGAGAGCTTCTCTTGAGCAAAACAAAGCTGTTACTTATTGCCGTTCGTTTAGGCAGCAAAAGCGCTCAGTGCAGCATTGTTACTTGTACACATTGCCGCAAACAAAAAGTGGCTTGCTTATGATAGCCACATTCAGACGCAAAGTATCTACTCATAGAGAACATTTATTTACATAAAGAAAGTTAACGACGGAAGTGAAAGGAGGACTTTGCACTCTGTAATCCGAATTCTCAAAAGTGTTAAATGGCTTTTATTTTAAGGTATTTACATTATATACTGAGTGAAGGATACTTCTCTCCCAATAAACCTAAAACAGTAAACGCATTACACATCTGATAGAAAATGGAAAGTATGTGTCTTCATCCAGCTTCAATATGGACTAAATCAAAGACGCATTTCTAGAATATAAAACTCTTTAAAATAGCAATATCAGAAAAGATTATATGTACAAAACTTAAAACCCCAGTAAGCTGAACAAACTCAAATGAATGTCCACGAAGAAGCCTCAGTGATGTATTGAATGTGACCTGGAGTAAAATCAACCCTGTCTCAAATCAGGGCACAATAAGAACGATATTGATGCCGGCTTAACATAACAAACATTGGCAAAGCCAATAGGTCTTGCCTACATGATGTGTTGGCTTTGTCAATGTTTTTTAGCCCTGTTCTACAGCAGCACGGCTGCTGTGGAGCATGGCTGAATGTTTATAAAAAAGTATCATGATGCCGCCAGGGCTTGCCAGGTCACAGCGTTTTTGTTGTTGCTTGAGGTAGACAAGGAGGGAGGACGGTGCGGGAGGGAAAACAGACAATGGAAGGTATGGGAAAAAATGTATTGCAAGGTCCAAGGCAACACAGAAGGAGGAGGCAATAGGGATAGCAGATGGGTTGTCAATGTGGACAGTGGGGAAAGTGGGGAAAAACAAGCACTATGACAAGGCCAGCGGTATCTGCGTCATAGCGCTTTTCTGTGTTATGACAGGTGCATGAGTAAAATAGATAACAGAGTGGGGAAGGGGCAACACAGACAATGGAGAAAGGGAGGAGCAACATGGACAATGGATGGAGGGAGAGCGGGTGGGTGCAGCAACATTGACAGCAAGGGGAGGGCAGGTGGGGGCAAGCAACACAGCCAAATGATGTAGGGAGGACAGTTCTGGGCAAGCAACACAGACAAAGGAAGGAGGGTGGGTGGCTTGGGTCAAGCAACACAGACAAGGGAAGAGGGAGGACAGGTGGGGGCAAGCAAAACAGATAGCGGAAGGAGGGAAGGCAGGTGGAGGCAAGCAACACCGACAATGGAAGGAGGGAGGGCTGGTGGGACAAGCAACACAGACATGTGAATGATGGAGGGCAGATGGGGTGAAGCAAGAAAGATAGTGGAAGGAGGTAAAGCAAGTGGGGCCAAGTAACACAGACACCAGAAGGAGGGGTAGTTGAGGTGAGGGCAAGCAACACAGAGAGCAGAAGGAAGGAGGGCGGGTGGGCCAAGCAACATGGACAACAGAAGGAGGAAGGGCAGGTCAGAGCAAGCAACACGGGCAACAGAAGTGTGCTTAAACACAAAGAAAAAAGTAGCACCTAAAAAAACGAGCAGTGGAAGAGTCCAAGAAATATATCCATGCTCCAAAGGGAGGGACAAACACACAAAGAGGTAGGAAGACAACTGCAGCAGACCAATGAGAAGCAAGCAAATTAGAGTGACTGTGAAGTCAACCAATGGTAAGCAATGGGCAGCCTTTAAGCCCATTGTAAGAAAACAATACATCTCGCTAGAGACCCTGCATGTGCTGTCTTTGGCAAGACCCAAAAAGAGATGGTTTGGTCAGTCATGAATATGGAATTTTCATTTCCTAATCTAAAAGTGGGACTCTGCACTTTAAAAGACTTCATCCAATGTACAGGACAGCAATAAAATGTCTTGCTCCCAAATCTCTGCCAAATGGTCTATGCTACATTGTCACTACAAATTAGCTCTTCTCATCACATATTCATAAACTGTTACAACATTTAAACTTTTTGGCACCTCATATCAGGACTAATGATTCTTGTGATCAGCATCAACATCGTACTGCATCCTTCCATTGTCACTGCATAAGTAAATAAAACAAACTAATTCTCAACACACACATATCAAGTACCTAAGTCACGCTTAGGAAAACAACTGTTCAGTGCAACTAGAAAATGAAAAGCATGCCAACAATTGAGAACTATACAGTTCATGTTATTGTGAAAGTTCATAATAAAAAGACACTGCATGCAAAACCACTATGAAAGCTGGTTCTTCATTAACGTGCAATTTCTCATTTGGAACCTTAAAACCTTCCTTAGTAGCACTTTCCTCATCATTTTATGCCAAGCAATTGCAAAAGGAATGGACCACTATTATCAGTGCTGCTGAAAATATGCAATTATGAGGCTGCTTCGTTTTTTGCATAATTATAGATTTGCTGCATTTGCACATAATCCACCATTTGCTGAATAATCTGCAGATTTTAACAAAAAGACATTTTGTTTCTAGCTCAAACGGTTCAAAGTTACTAAAAATACAGCAACTTGTGTTGCTGCGCAGTGGAAGGCCCTTTGCAAAGGTTGACTGGTCGCCTTTCTGTTGCTTATTGATATATTTGGGTGTTAAACTGGTACTCATGAAGAGCAACCAATGCCCAGGCAGTGTTAATAAGTGTAAAAATGTAAACAATAATAAAGTAATACTATCAGAAAATGTGCTGCATTACACTGCATAATTTGCCTTTTCTTGCCACATAATTTAGCCAAATCTGCCAAATGTGGCCCTCCCCTGCTACATAAATCCAGTGGCTCTGACTATTATCAGTAATTGATATAATGTCATCTACAAGTTTGATGGTGGTGTCTCTGCATAACAGTGGGGTGAGTCGTGAAACTCAGGCTGGGAAGGTTGCATTCATCTTTTGAGTTCACAGTGCCCTTCAAGCTAGTTAGCGTCTGCCTTCTCAAACATTTGACCTCTGAAAGGTGTGTCTTAAGGAAATCCGACAACGGATTCACCACAATCAAGTATAACACGTCCCTAAATCTTCAAAGAATTCAGGCAATTAGATTTAAAAAAAATAAAGATTGATCCTTGCTGAACACAGGTTTTTAAATCTGACTGCAACTATGTTCATTTAGGTGCTACAGTAAATGTATTTTAATTGAACTGAGCCGTGGTCATTGAGTTTGTGACCCAAGCAATCGAAATTCCTCTTATCTCCTATTTCATGGTAGATGCGTTCTTATTCGCCATTAATAGTCAGTGCTTAATTTGTAAAACAATAAGTGCCAGGGGCCTCGTCAGGAGGCCACTGCAGCTTGCACCACACATTTCCCCTGACAGTGCTGCCGATACAAACACACCTAGGGGCAGATTTACAAGCCCCTTGCGCCACTTTTGCGTCATTTTTAACATGAGAAAAATGACGCAAAAGTGGCTCAAGGGGCTTGTAAATCTGCCCCCTAGTAACTATCACACTCCTAGAAGTGGGACACTTCAGACTAATCCAGGCCCCTAAAGCTGTAAGAATGGCTTGAGTGGCAGGTGTTAGTTATTTTTAAGGTATAATGAATTAATAAGCAACTGTTGCTATGCTCATCTCTAAACAAAACAAACAGCCCCGCCATGTGGCAGACTGTCATACGTGCCAGTGTTAACACTAACGTGCCGGTTGCGAGCACAGGAAAACACCGACTCAAATTAAGCGAATAGCATGCGGAGTCTTTGCTTAAGATTCCATTTGAAACAGCAAAGGGAAAAGTACAGCCTATTCTGAACACTAATAGCAAACATTTCAGAGAGTCGTTTTTGATCCTAATACAAACTGAAATGCGAACAGAAGGCAATGCACAGGCAGAGGTAAGCTAATTGATAAAGATAAAATGCGTTTTAAAAACATTACCCATCGGCATTGCCAATCCTGCTTGTATCAGGCTGTTATTATTATCTCAGCCGACAAGAAAGTTCAATATCCTGAATAAAGATGAATGTATCAAAAAGGGACTTCTGCAGCTTAGCAACTCTGGCACCGACAAAGCTATGAAGAAAACGCTACAGAACGGCAGATTGTGCGTCCACTCGTTCTGCTGGCAAAACAGATAGAAACTGGCCTCTTGAGACAGTGCCTAGTGATTGTGCGTGCCACACGTCTGTGTGAAAGATTTTTTTTTTATTTATCCAACACTTCGTAAAATTGAACCAATGTAATCGGGACGCATTTCTAAACAGCTAAAAACACAGTCAAGAGCAGATGTCCTGAATGCCTCATGTTGAGAAGACCGTGGTAACGCTGCGCAGTGAAATGCAGACACTGTATTCAATGATGCGATAGGTGTCATCAGGAATTTAACATGCAGACCGCCCAGTCCCAAATTCCAACAATCGTTCTGTGAGTACAACCAGTGCTTAACTTCAGCCACGGCTCCTGGAGGGAGTGCTGCGGGGCGGTGGGGTGGGGCGGGGGGTAGTAAACTCCGGCATACGGCTGAACGGAGGTAAGTACAGAAATAAATAAATAAAACAAATTACATTGCGTGCGCCGCATCGCCATTTGGCGTTGCAGCGCGCGCAATGTAATTTGTTTTATTTATTTATTTATTTCTGTACTTACCTCCGTTCGGTCGTATGCCGGAGTTTACTACCCCCCTCCCTGCCCCGCCGCCCCGCAGCACTCCCACCAGGAGCCGCAACTGCTTAAGTTGTAAATGAATGAGTGGCGGTGCCCAGGGCACTGTTCAAAAGCCCGCTGCTGGCTGTCAGCGCGCCGAATACCAAAGCTGCATACTCCTAAATCCACCTCATGCCTCTTTAATCCACTACCAGACACTCCCTGCCCCTTTATCTTACTCTTGAAGGTTTCTGCTTTCTCTGTCTGACAGTTTTTCTTTCTCTTCCTCTGTCTTTCTGCTTTGTATGTGTTTTTTCCCTCTCTTGCTCTAGCAAATGTCTGATGCAGAAAAATAAGTTCTGGGCCTCCAACATAAGTGCGGTGGCCCCCATTGGCAACCACCGGCTTAAATTAAGCACTGTGTACAACTAACCTATTGGGGAAATGCTGTGAGAAAAACATGCATCCAATTTCGCTTGTATTATTAGCCCATTGCGCTTTTTTTGCATTTGGCGTTGACACCAGTTAAATGCTAGTGATATCTGTGAGTGCAAAATGCGAGCATATCCATTTTGCATTCAGCTCAAATGTGTGGCGGTGTGAAAATAGAAGCAGATACCCTTTGTGCCAGGTTTCACACCATCACATGGGCCTCAAAGACTTACTAAATCGGGAATCAGTAAATAATTGTAGATCATGGGTACTTACAAACATTTTTCCAGGGGCCACAAAGTTTGGTCTGTGAAGTAACTGAGGGCCATATTGATGCCAGCCGGATGGAGGTTGGGGGGTGGGGCAGTGCTTTTCATAACACATAAACCAATCTTGACAAAGAAAACACAAATGTGCACTTTGCACACATCTAGAAAAACGACACTGAAACTGAGAAAAGTTATAGTACTAGCACCGTGAATGTGTACTTGACTTGATAGAAGCAGTAGGATTAATTAAATAATGAGTTTAAGATGTTTAGTACCTGATTACCTTATATTCTTAACAAAGATGTCATGAAAATTAATGATGAAACATGGCATTTCTGTAGAGCGCCATAACAAACTCGACAATGGTGCAATTCATGTATGCAATGTGCTATATGTTTGAAAATGTCAGTATAAGTGTGGAACATTATAAAGATCTTTTAATTATAGTATTTTAATGATTTTTAGAAATAGTTTGCATATTGCCACTTTTTGAAATTGTGGTAGTAGGCCCCAATGAGGGTTGAACATTTCTGTGTAACAATTCCTGGCAACCCTATAAAATGCTCATATATGATATGTTTCATTTATTTCATTATGCTTAAACTTAATTAGGAGTTTATTTTACTAAATAAGAAATGCTAACTTTAAAATGCATTTGAATTGATTTTTCTCCTTATGCTGCATTATTTCATAGCCTGAGGTAATGGACTTTGATACGTTTCCTCAAAAGTTGCTTTATTTGTTCTTGTTCATGCGACATTCTTTAAGCAACAAGAGACTTTCTTGCAGCTTTTCTTTGTGTATGAATGGTGGGAGCCTGACCTTTGGACTATATCCATGGAGAGCAACAAAGTAAATAAGCTCTGTGTCAACTAACCTGTGATGATGGAATGGACAGTCGCTTCTCATGATGAGCATGGGAAAGTATGCTGGAGTTTTAATTTGTACCTGGAGAACAGAAGAATGGTCACATGATGATCAGACCATTGTAGGGTGACTAGTGATGTCACCATGGTCAATTTCAAACTATAAAAGGTGACTTTCTTAGGAGGAGGGAGGCTACCCCCTTCGCTTTCCTTGCCTCCAGCCAGCCTGCAGGACTTTCTCTATCATGCCCCTTGCCTTTTTGCCCTTAGTGATGAACATGCCTGTTGGATGATTTGGAGCAGTTTGGTGAGAGACCAGAATTGAACTTTCCTGATTTATGCTCCATTCCCCTTGCCCATGCCCATTAACCTTTTCCTAGTGGACTTTAACTTGATGCCTTTATCCATGCTAAAAGAACCCCTGTGAACCATGCTCCTGCCTTTGTTGGTGGTAGAAATCTCTAATGATTGGAACGGTAATCTTATGGATGCCTGTATTTAGCAATAGATTTACTTTGGCTAGATGTGTGATTTTATATTTCGAGCTGTAAGACTCATGACTGACCTTCTTAAAATGTTATTTATATGCATTGATTTTGGATCATTAATACAATAACCGAAATATCTAGATTTGTCTGAGTCTTTTATTGTGTCTTAATGTTCTTTCCACAGAAACTGTGCCTACAATTATCTGATTTCTAAATCCCGAATAGAGAAAGTTATATATATTTTACAGAACATCAGGTTCCTTTGCTCTTGTTCGGTGTAACCACTGCAGAGCTATTGGTTTGTGTGGTTCTTGAAAGACTAAACTTTTTTAGGAGGTTGGGTCTTCAAGTTGCAATACTTTATTTTCACAGCATGGCTCTGAGAGTAATATATTTGAACCTAATCACCAATTTGTGAGTTGGCTACCAATTAATGGTCCTTACTGGAGGTCCGACAGTGGGACATCCTGATTTCTCACCCTTCACTATGACGAAGAAAGGTCCATCAGAGGACCATCACCTCTGAGGGTGAAGTACAGTGCTAGGTTGAACTTAAGTAAAAAGCTTCAGCTGCAACAAAAATTGGTAGCAGAGTATTGGTTTTGTTTAGTGACGTGGAGGATTTAAGGTGTCCAAAATAGATGTCCCCTGTCCAGTCAGAAAGTCCAAAATCCCATGGTTCGGTAGAAGGATTGGTGACGTAACTTCCTGATTTGAATATCTTGTAGCAGCAAAGCAGCGTGAGTATTAATAGGGATGCATGTTGCGATTGCTTTGGCTTAGATTGCTGTGTTTTAAAATGGCTGTGTGATGTAATGCGAAGTTGAAAAAGTTGCATGTGCCATATCGCTTAATGCAAAAAAGTTGAAGTTGTTAACGGGTCCATTTGTGGCCTAAAATCCCAGGATATACACCTCTGTGGTGGTCTTAGTGTAGAAGACACTAAGTATGTTGTTGGCTGTGTTGTGCTGTTGTCATGAGATGTCGTTGACAATATCTTATGGATAGGGATTTCCTTTTGTGTGCTAGTGGTAAGCGATTGGTAAATTTGATCTCAGGTGCACAAGGATTAACTGCATCAATAAAGGTGAAATCCCGCTGGTCGAGATTTCATTTGACGTAAATGAGAAACAGAGGTATAGAAATAAGATGATTTTGTATTACCTTTTGAGTGAGAGACAATGTTCCGTTAGTCGATCAGACAGTTTGGTGTTGAAAATGCTTGCATATTGCGTATTTGCTTAGAAAATGTGCTGTAGAAAATTGTAAAAGAGAGAGATTCTGCAAGGAATGAGATTGATGTCACAGTGTATCACACTATGATTGAGCGGTTGGTGTAAAGCACGCTGAGATTCATTGACTACATCATAGAAAGTCGCACTTTTATTGGTTGTGATTGCCAAACAAGAGAATTGTGGGAGAATTTAATTTCCTGATTTTGCGGAAAACATTTGTGAAATACGAAATTGAATAAAAATGAAGTTTTTCAAAGCTTTCCGACAACTAATACAAGGAGATGTGAGCATACCTGTTAGAGTAGGAGAAGACATACCACCAGAGGGTATGACAGGATATATCGTATTGATGGATAAGGGTTTACATCCATGTCTTTGGCTTGAACAATGGCACAAAATTACAGAGAAAGACTAGGTTCTACAGTTTCCTTGTTATGGAACATTTAATTTGAGAATCATTGAGAATTTGAGGAGGAAATTATAAAAAATGAGACCACCTCCTAGACCAGTTCAGTTTGAGGCAATAAATACTTGGGAACACATAGTTCATGAAAAAGAGAAAGAAAAGTATCAGGCATGATATAAAAGTAATCCGTATGCAGAAGCTAGATGGCATGCACAACACAAAGTATGGAGAGCAGATGTTATTCAGGGAACAAGAATGTACCCCTTGATAGCTGTCGAAGAAGAGATTAGTGAATAACTAAATTAGAAAAGGAAAAATTGAGAGAGAAAAAAGTGATGCTGAAACAGAAGGAGAAAATAGCGACATAGATGATGATCTTTTAAATGACTTATTGTTGAATCGTCCACCACAATACAATGTATCCCAGTGTGAGAATATGATAAACAGAAATACAACTGAGATTCCAAATGCCCCTGTTATGCCTGAAGTACCAAAACAAGCTACACTGGTTTCCCTTGTAAGGGGAGGAGGACAGAAATACCAGCTCCATTGAATCCATTTGAATTGAATACTCCAGATGTTTTAACCGTTCCTGTTACTATTGGTCCTATTGTACATCTTTATAAATCTGAGTCATAGGTAAATACTGCACACACTATGACTATACCTACAGGAGTGAACATTGCATATGGGAATCCTCTAGATTTGACAACAAGATCTTTGCTTCAGACACCTATGGTTCAGACTCGAGTAATAATACTGGTACTAAGAGTACATGTTCCATTTTAAATCAGCCACAATTTGATCCCAGAAGCAGAATGGTTCAGTACCAACTTTTTATGTCCCCAGAACAAGTGATCCTCCTGAAATAAGTTACCATGCTACTGAAAAGACTGCACCAATAGGAATTTCAATTCCTGATACACCCGCATTAAACATGCAACCTGGAACAAGTAGAGATTTGACCAATGGAGATTTGCATTCAAATATTTCAACAGAACAGTCTGGATTTACTGCACAAGAATTAGCTGATTGGTTTAGAGTATTTAGTGCCAAAATTAATAATCAAAGTTCTGAAATGTTTCCCGTCCCAATAAAGGGAAAAACATTAAATGTGGCCAAACTAAAAGTAGAGTAAGAAGAAATGATTTTAGGAACTCTTAGTCCATCTCGATTAGATACCTACCAGGAGGAGGAACTGTTGTTTCTCTGTAAAACATTAACAGATGAGCTACACAGACACTTGAGAAGCAAGTTGAATTGGCTCAGAAATATGAAATTGATGTTCAGAGATCAAAGGTTCTGCAAAAGACATTTAGATTAGACTTCAGTGACAAATATTTTGCTAACATGAGGCCAGCTGGAATGAAATTACAGATTAAGAAACTAATGACACTGATCAAGAAATGGAGCGAGAGAGAGAGACATGGGAAGGTAGATGGTCAAAAATGAAGGAAACAGAGAGTTTGGATGCAGACACCTTCAGATGGAATCGACTGAGGAGCTGGAGAAACACAGATGCTTCCTATGAGGTGGGTACCTTGTGGAGGGTACGTGCATGTGCCATAGACTAGACCTGATATTTTGTCATTCACAAATGAATTCCCGAAATTGAGAGATATTCCAGTGGAATGGTACAGACAGATTGAAAGGTTTGTGAAAATTTCAAATGTTCTGTGGATAGATTTGAATATTTTTAGCAAAGAGGGGAGTCATTGTTCCTATTTTAGGGAAGAAGGAGAGAAATGGAAAGACACTCACGTCGTGTACTACTCTATGTGTGGGGGACAGTGTGTCCTCATCTTGATGCCCTCACACACCCCGAAGGATGTCATGCTTCATCATTGGGCTGTGCTCCTCATCGGGCCGGCGCTGCAATGCCCTATGGGTCCCCGAAGGGTCTCTTTATTGGAGATCTTTTGATGAAGCCTTATGGGTGCGTGGGGGTAAGTGGCAATGAAGTCCTAATATGTGCTTTAAAAAATGGCTGGAGGGAGAGTGAGAAATTTTATTAAAGTGATCCCTCTGTCATTGCTAAAAACAAAATGAAAGGTGCTGCTATAAGGAATATTATGTCCCTTTGTAGCTAACTAAATTTTATATCCCTAATGGATATATTTTTCGGTCAACATGTTTCGCGCTTCTCTACGGTCTCAGGAGGAGATCCAGAGCGCTTCGTCAGGACCAATCAAATTTTGGGAAGAAGGAGTTTCCAATGGCCTAATTTGATCCAGTACCACCGGACAGATAGGGAGAGTAGTATCTCTGAAACGACAAGAGTGAAAGAATGGTACAGGTTGCTATTAGAATAGTTATTAAAGGATGGGTTCAGTTCACTCTATAGTGTTTTCCGGGTCTTCCATTGGAGGGCCAAGTGCTCGTGACCTATAGCATAATCCTTATTGCAAACGGTCAGGGTGTCTATAGGTGAACTAAAGGTGCTATATTGTAAGAATACAAAATTAAAAAATGAGCCAAGTGACCAATAATCATGGAAAAATTAGTAGAAGATATGGTGCCGTTATTCTATAGTCAAAGTAGTTCTTATTGGCGCTAGTTCCATTTACACATATTCACATGTATCCCATATCCGTATTCATGCCTGGATTTAGTGGACTTAAAAGTGTTATTCATAAAGGTTCTTGTATCATGATAGGTAAACTAACCTCTATTGTCTAGGTAGATCGTACCGCTAGGCCCCACCATTGATGGCAAACCTCGAAACACTGTGCCAAATGTTTAGGTAATTACAAATCTCACCCCTTAAAAACTGAGAAAATGCCTCATGAGATCGGGTAGAGGTCATCCGAGATCTGTGGAAAAAATAATAACATTTTACAGAACTCTGTTAGGCGCTGTCAGAGAACCAGATAAAGATTATAGTAGAGCCCAATGGAACCGGGGCCAGACAAGGGCATTGTGGTCAAGCCCCGCATTCTGGCCCGTCTCCCCCAGGTTAGTACTCACAGTTCCTCAATGTCGCTGGGGCCATTGCACCTGTGCACCTCTCGCTGTCTCCTTTTATAGGAGTTTGGCGTCCCCTTTTACGCGGGTAATTGTCCAATTACAGGAGCAATTGGCAAATAATACGCGCGAAAAATGGGCGACATCTTGGAGTGGTGTCCCCGGTATCGATTCATATCGTGGTTTACCAGGTTTATGTGGGAGAAGTTGTGGGAAGGGAGGGTGTATTTTATATGCCCTGAGAGTTGGTTATATGGTTATAAGTGTGTGTCATGGTCAGGACTTGATAGTGTTCAATCGGATCTGAAACCGCACTGGTTTTAGTGAGGAAGTATGTTTTCCCCAGTTGCCATATTGGAGCGAAGTACCGCAATTTAGCAAACAGAGGGGTAACACATATAGAGGGGTAACACATATAACTGCCATGATATTCTATTTAAAACGGACCGTATCACGCCTTGTTAAATAAGGATTACAAAATTATTATTTTGTCAGTGACCTTCTTATTTAATCGTATATTGATGACAGCATTGTTGGTAGGGGACAAATACATCGTCTTACGTTATTCGACTCGTGGCGTTCTTTAGATTTAAAGATGTTAATATAAGGGTATTCCGTCTGTGAGTCTCCTGTCGAGGGAGTCTTGCTTCCTTGAGGTGAAAGGTCAGAGTTAGTATGAGGCAATATTTATCATTAATGTTATCTAGCAGGTCATCCTTTGTGTTATCTAGAGTGTGTGTTTATATGTTTCACAGTACCTCGATCCAGGGTATCTCATCGTTGAGACCCCGGATGTTATTCTGGAGGCAATGGACCCATCTTTGTTCTCTCTGGAATAGTGTTCTGGTATTCCATTTGGGATTGGACTCTATGATGGTCCATGTGACCTGATCTGCTGTGTGCCCCTTCTCTATGTAATGTCTGCTCATTTTGGTAGTGTTTCTGTTGCAACGGATGTTGCTTCTATGTTCATTGACCCCTATTTTCACTGGTCTGGTAGTCATTCCTATATATAGAAGGTGGCGGGGACATTTCACCATGTATACACAGTTCTTCGTATTACAGTTCATGTGTCTTTGTTGTGTCCATTCTTGATTATTGAGTTGTAGTGTCTTAGTGTGGGCGGTGAGAGGGCATACGTTGCAGGTACCACATGGATAGTGCCCTTTGACCGTGGGCAAGCCCCACAGTGTTCTTTGGTCCTCTAAATGCTTCTTCTGTGGTCTTGTGTGGACTACAAGATCTTTCAAATTCTGTGTGCGCTTAAATGCAAATCTTGGACGCTCCAGGTGCATTTCGCCTGTGTTCACAATGTTCCAATGTTTTAACAGAATCTTTTTTATTTGGTTAGATTGGGGTGTGTAAGTAGTCACACATGTGATAACTTCATCTCTGGTTTTTTGGTGTGTTTCTAGAAGTGCTTCACGATGGTTGTTGCGTGCTCGTTTTTTCGCTGTTTTGATGATTTTTTGTGGGTAGTACCTTCTCTCAAGATTCCTGCTCAGGTCTTTTGCCTGGATTTCATAATCCTGGGTCGTGCTACAGTTTCTTCTTAGCCGCAAGAATTGGCCATAAGGGAGGTTTTGTCTCAGGGCTTTAGGATGGTGGCTATTGTATGGCAGCAAACTGTTGCGGTCCGTTGGTTTCCGGTAAGTTTTTGTGGTGATTACTCCATCTTTCAGAGTGATCAATAGGTCCAAGAAAGGCATTTCCTCAGCAGATGTTGATAGGGTGAAGAGGAGGAATGGGTCCTGTTGGTTGATCCAGGAGTGGAACTCTTTGCAGCGTTCCTCTGTGCCTGTCTATAGTACTAGTACATCGTCTATGTACTGTTTCCATTCCTTTATTTCCGCTCTGAAGGGATTGGTTCCTGCTTGGCTATGCTGGGCCTCGAAATGGGCCATGTATAGGCATGCTAGGCTAGGCGCAAATGTGCTGCCCATACATGCCCCGTGGATCTGTTGGTAGAATTGGTCCTGGAATTTGAAGAAGTTGTATTTTAGAGCCATTTCTGTGCATTCTAGGATGAAGTTGATAGGTAGTGGTGTGGAAGAATCGTTGTTCCTCAAGGTTTCCTCAATTACTCTTATCGTGGCCTCTTGTGGGATGTTGGTGTATAAAGCTTCGACGTCTAGCGTGACCAGTAAGGTGATTTCTTCGGATCCTGTAATGTTCTCAATGAGGTTGATGGTCTCCTTAGTGTCCTTCAAGTAAGACGATGTTTTCTGGACCAAAGGTCGTAGAAAGTGATCACAATACTGACTCAATGGTTCGAGGATCGAGTTTATCCCTGACACTATTGGTCTGCCCGGTGGTGGTATAATGTTCTTGTGAATTTTGGGCAAGACGTAGAAGTAGGGAATAGTGGGTTTTGTGTTCACTAAATATTCTGCTTCATTCTTCGTCACCCAGCCATTTGATAGTGCTTGGTTCACTAAGATACTGATGCGTCTTGTGAGGGAATCCGAGGGGTCTGTGTCTATCTTCTGGTAATATCTGGTATTAGCCAGTTGTCGATTACATTCATTGTTGTAGTCTTCTGTGTTGAGGACGACAATAGCTCCGCCTTCATCCACAGGTTTTATGATGATCTCTGGATCTTCATTGAGGTCTTTCAGAGCTTTTCTTTCTCTCGCTGGTAGGTTGTCGTAAGTCTTCTTCGGTTGTAGGCGGTTGATGTCCCGTAGTACAGCTTTCTCATAGGTCAGTATTTCAATGATTGTCATTGCTGTGGTTGGCGTAAATCTGGATGGATTACGTAGGCCTGTGTCTATTGTCTCGGTGTCCACCTGGTTAGAGTCTTCTGTTTGGAAGTAAGATCTTAGCCGTAGTTTTCTAAAGATAGCGTGTAGTTCACCCGTGAGTCTAAATGAGTCTTCCTTTGGTGTTGGGACGAAGCCTAGACCTCTTTTAAAACAGATTCCTCTGTCGTTGTTATGGTCCTGTTAGACAGATTGATCACTAGCTTCTCTTCGTCTGGCTCCGTGTTCTGCGTTGGTCCTCGTTGTCCGACCATTGTACTTGCCTTTGGTCGTTTTTTCACCTGCCTCTTCCTCTTCCTCTGCCCCTGACTCTGCTCCAAAAAGGAGGGGGTTGTTGATGTTGATAAAATGGGTGAGGTGGCGGTGGTCCATGGTAGCCTGGGTACCAGGGTGGGGGCACTGTTGGATATCCCGGCATTGGGTAGTTGAATACTGGGAGTGTTGGTAGTAATCCAGATCCCCCTTGGTTGTTCTTCCAGCTCCCATTGCTAGAGTTGCTGCTGGACCTTTTTGATCTAGTTGATGTAGTGGCGTCATCCTCAGAATCGTTGCTGATGTTCACATAATCCTCTTTAGTGTAGGGGAATTTTTTCTCCCTCTCAAAATTCTTTATATCCTTTTGTAGTTTGTTGATTTTCTTCTGTAAAAGGTATTTATTATGGTCGTTCATTTCAGTATTTATTTCTGCTAGTCGTGTCTTCCACGCTGAGATGCCGATGGTTGTTTTCAAAGCATTCTTTGCAATGGTTATTTTAATGATGAGTGCATCCGATAGACGTTTCGCTGTACTGATTATGAGCACTAACCAGTCTCGTGTACACCTCCACGCTATTTGACTCCAATCCTTCCGGAATATGATGTCTTCCAGGAAAATGCGTGGAGCTACAGTTACTAGGAGGCCATTGGGTGAGATCTTTGCCCGTAAATACTCTGTCATGATGGGTCCATGCATTGCTATCTTCACTTGTTGTTTCTTCAGGGCGGCTATATTGTTCCAATCGCCTTGTGGTGTGCTTGTTGAGGCTGTACGATCTGCCCCTATCAGGCTTGGTGTTCTTAGGATTTCAGAAACTATATCATCGTCAAAACTTAATCCTGTTTGTTCTGTCATGGTCACTTTTGAAGAAGTTATCAGTTGTGGAAAAAGGAAATTGATAGGTAGGTCCCTCGGCTGATCCGCCGTACTTAAATCGTCCTATTAAAAAGAGAGGGGACACTAGAAGCTAATTAGAGGTCCAGTGACTCATGCTCCCAAGTATACGATTCTTAGCAAAGAGGGGAGTCACTGTTCCTATTTTAGGGAAGAAGGAGAGAAATGGAAAGACACTCATGTCGTGTACTACTCTATGTGTGGGGGACAGTGTGTCCTCATCTTGATGCCCTCACACACCCGAAGGATGTCATGCTTCATCATTGGGCTGTGCTCCTCGTCGGGCCGGCGCTGCAATGCCCTACGGGTCCCCCGAAGGGTCTCTTTATCGGAGAGCTTTTGATGAAGCCGTATGGGTGCGTGGGGGTAAGTGGCAGTGAAGTCCTAATATGTGCTTTAAAAAATGGCTGGAGGGAGAGTGGGACATTTTATTAAAGTGATCCCTCTGTCATTGCTAAAAACAAAGTGAAAGGTGCTGCTATAAGGGATATTATGGCCCTTTGTAGCTAACTAAATTTTATATCCCTAATGGATATATTTTTCGGTCAACACGTTTCGCGCTTCTCTACGGTCTCAGGAGGAGATCCAAAGCGCTTCGTCAGGACCAATCAAATTATGGGAAGAAAGAGTTTCCAATGGCCTATTTTGATCCAGTGCCACTGGACAGATAGGGAGAGTAGTATCTCTGAAATGACAAGAGTGAAAGAAAGGTACAGGTTGCTATTAGAATAGTTATTAAAGGATGGGTTCAGTTCCCTCTATCGTGTTTTTCCGGCTCTTCCATCGGAGGGCCAAGTGCTCGTGACCTATAGCATAATCCTTATTGCAAATGGTCAGGGTGTCTATAGGTGAACTAAAGGTGCTATATTGTAAGAATAAAAAATTAAAAAATGAGCCAAGTGACCAATAATCATGGAAAAATTAGAAGAAGATATGGTGCAGTTATTCTATACAAACACAAGGAGATGATGGACGGAGCGCTGAAACTTTTCAGACACTCACCCCCAGTCACAGATCAGGGTTGAATCCATCATCGTTCTTTAACTCACTTTGCCACCCCTGTTCAGACACAGCTATATGCAAATCAGTCTTGACCCTGTGCCTCATGGGAACAGTCCAGTCTGAACTGCCAAGCCATGTCTTCCCTGGACCGGAAACAAGCATCCTGGGACCGGTTTCGGGCTAACAGCCCTCATCAGCCAGGCTAGCTTGAATCCAGTGGTAAAGTGAGCAAGGGATCCACGTCTGGGCATACCCTGCCAACTTAGGGCGAACAAAGCAAACACAAGGAGATGATGGACAGAGCGCTGAAACTTTTCAGACACTCACCCCCAGTCACAGATCTGGGTTGAATCCATCATCGTTCTTTAGCTCACATTGCCACCCCAGTTCAGACACAGCTATATGCAAATCAGTCTTGACCCTGTGCCTCATGGGAACAGTCCAGCCCGAACTGCCAAGCCATGTCTTCCCTGGACCGGAAACAAGCATCCTGGGACCGGTTTCGGGCTAACAGCCCTCATCAGCCAGGCTAGCTTGAATCCAGTGGTAAAGTGAGCAAGGGATCCACGTCTGGGCATACCCTGCCAACTTAGGGCGAACAAAGCAAACACAAGGAGATGATGGACAGAGCGCTGAAACTTTTCAGACACTCACCCCCAGTCACAGATCTGGGTTGAATCCATCATCGTTCTTTAGCTCACATTGCCACCCCAGTTCAGACACAGCTATATGCAAATCAGTCTTGACCCTGTGCCTCATGGGAACAGTCCAGCCCGAACTGCCAAGCCATGTCTTCCCTGGACCGGAAACAAGCATCCTGGGACCGGTTTCGGGCTAACAGCCCTCATCAGCCAGGCTAGCTTGAATCCAGTGGCAAAGTGAGCAAGGGACCCACGTCTGGGCATACCCTGCCAACTTAGGGCGAACAAAGCAAACACAAGGAGATGATGGACGGAGCGCTGAAACTTTTCAGACACTCACCCCCAGTCACAGATCTGGGTTGAATCCATCATTGTTCTTTAGCTCACTTTGCCACCCCAGTTCAGACACAGCTATATGCAAATCAGTCTTGACCCTGTGCCTCATGGGAACAGTCCAGCCCGAACTGCCAAGCCATGTCTTCCCTGGGCCGGAAACAAGCATCCTGGGACCGGTTTCGGGCTAACAGCCCTCATCAGCCAGGCTAGCTTGAATCCAGTGGCAAAGTGAGCAAGGGACCCACGTCTGGGCATACCCTGCCAACATAGGGCGAACAAAGCAAACACAAGGAGATGATGGACGGAGCGCTGAAACTTTTCAGACACTCACCCCCAGTCACAGATCTGGGTTGAATCCATCATCGTTCTTTAGCTCACTTTGCCACCCCAGTTCAGACACAGCTATATGCAAATCAGTCTTGACCCAGTGCCTCATGGGAACAGTCCAGCCCGAACTGCCAAGCCATGTCTTCCCTGGACCGGAAACAAGCATCCTGGGACCAGTTTCGGGCTAACAGCCCTCATCAGCCAGGCTAGCTTGAATCCAGTGGCAAAGTGAGCAAGGGACCCACGTCTTGGCATACCCTGCCAACTTAGGGCGAACAAAGCAAACAGAAGGAGATGATGGACGGAGCGCTGAAACTTTTCAGACACTCACCCCCAGTCACAGATCTGGGTTGAATCCATCATCGATCTTTAGCTCACTTTGCCACCCCAGTTCAGACACAGCTATATGTAAATCAGTCTTGACCCTGTGCCTCATGGGAACAGTCCAGCCCGAACTGCCAAGCCATGTCTTGCCTGGACCGGAAACAAGCATCCTGGGACCGGTTTCGGGCTAACAGCCCTCATCAGCCAGGCTAGCTACCTTTGGTTTTGCTATGTTTGCCCTAAGTTGGCAGGGTATGCCCAGACGTGGGTCCCTTGCTCACTTTGCCACTGGATTCAAGATAGCCTGGCTGATGACGGCTGTAAGCCAGAAACTGGTCCCAGGATGCTTGTTTCCGTTCCAGGGAAGACATGGCTTGGCAGTTCGGGCTGGACTGTTCCCATGAGGCACAGGGTCAGACTGATTTGCATATGGCCATGTCTGAACTGGGGTGGCGGAGTGAGCTAAAGAATGATGATGGATTAAACCCAGATCAGTTGACTGGGGGTGAGTGCTTGCAATGTTCAACACTCCGTCCATCATCCCCTTTGGTTTTGCTATGTTTGTCCTAAGTTGGCAGGGTATGCCCAGACGTGGGTCCCTTGCTCACTTTGCCACTGGATTCAAGATAGCCTGGCTGATGACGGCTGTAAGCCAGAAACCGGTCCCAGGATGCTTGTTTCCGTTCCAGGAAGACATGGCTTGGCAGTTCGGGCTGGACTGTTCCCATGAGGCACAGAGTCAGACTGATTTGCATATGGCCATGTCTGAACTGGGGTGGCGGAGTGAGCTAAAGAATTATGATGGATTAAACCCAGATCAGTTGACTGGGGGTGAGTAATTGCAATGTTCAACACTCCGTCCATCATCCCCTTTGGTTTTGCTATGTTTGCCCTAAGTTGGCAGGGTATGCCCAGACGTGGGTCCCTTGCTCACTTTGCCACTGGATTCAAGATAGCCTGGCTGATGACGGCTGTAAGCCAGAAACCGGTCCCAGGATGCCTGTTTCCGTTCCAGGGAAGACATGGCTTGGCAATTCGGGCTGGACTGTTCCCATGAGGCACAGGGTCAGACTGATTTGCATATGGCCATGTCTGAACTGGGGTGGCGGAGTGAGCTAAAGAATGATGATGGATTAAACCCAGATCAGTTGACTGGGGGTGAGTGCGTGCAATGTTCAACACTCCACCCATCATCCCCTTTGGTTTTGCTATGTTTGCCCTAAGTTGGCAGGGTATGCCCAGACGTGGGTGCCTTCCTCACTTTGCCACTGGATTCAAGATAGCCTGGCTGATGACGGCTGTAAGCCAGAAACCGGTCCCAGGATGCTTGTTTCCGTTCCAGGGAAGACATGGCTTGGCAGTTCGGGCTGGACTGTTCCCATGAGGCACAGGGTCAGACTTATTTGCATATGGCCATGTCTGAACTGGGGTGGCGGAGTGAGCTAAAGAATGATGATGGATTAAACCCAGATCAGTTGACTGGGGGTGAGTGCTTGCAATGTTCAACACTCTGTCCATCATCCCCTTTGGTTTTGCTATGTTTGCCCTAAGTTGGCAGGGTATGCCCAGACGTGGGTACCTTGCTCACTTTGCCACTGGATTCAAGATAGCCTGGCTGATGACGGCTGTAAGCCAGAAACCGGTCCCAGGATGCTTGTTTCCGTTCCAGGGAAGACATGGCTTGGCAGTTCGGGCTGGACTGTTCCCATGAGGCACAGGGTCAGACTGATTTGCATATGGCCATGTCTGAACTGGGGTGGCGGAGTGAGCTAAAGAATGATGATGGATTAAACCCAGATCAGTTGACTGGGGGTGAGTGCTTGCAATGTTCAACACTCCGTCCATCATCCCCTTTGGTTTTGCTATGTTTGCCCTAAGTTGGCAGGGTATGCCCAGATGTGGGTCCCTTGCTCACTTTGCCACTGGATTCAAGATAGCCTGGCTGATGACGGCTGTAAGCCAGAAACCGGTCCCAGGATGCTTGTTTCCGTTCCAGGGAAGACATGGCTTGGCAGTTCGGGCTGGACTGTTCCCATGAGGCACAGGGTCAGACTGATTTGCATATGGCCATGTCTGAACTGGGGTGGCGGAGTGAGCTAAAGAATGATGATGGATTAAACCCAGATCAGTTGACTGGGGGTGTGTGCTTGCAATGTTCAACACTCCGTCCATCATCCCCTTTGGTTTTGCTATGTTTGCCCTAAGTTGGCAGGGTATGCCCAGACGTGGGTCCCTTGCTCACTTTGCCACTGGATTCAAGATAGCCTGGCTGATGGTGGCTGTAAGCCAGAAACCAGTCCCAGGATGCTTGTTTCCATTCCAGGGAAGACATGGCTTGGCAGTTCGGGCTGGACTGTTCCCATGAGGCACAGGGTCAGACTGATTTGCATATGGCCATGTCTGAACTGGGGTGGCGGAGTGAGCTAAAGAATGATGATGGATTAAACCCAGATCAGTTGACTGGGGGTGAGTGCTTGCAATGTTCAACACTCCGTCCATCATCCCCTTTGGTTTTGCGCAGTTATTCTATAGTCAAAGTAGTTCTTATTGGCGCTAGTTCCATTTACACATATACACATGTATCCCATATCCGTATTCATGCCTGGATTTAGTGAACATAAAAGTGTTATTCATAAAGGTTCTTGTATCATGATAGGTAAACAAACCTCTATTGTCTAGGTAGATAGTACCACTAGGCCCCACCATTGATGGCAAACCTCGAAACACTGTGTTGAATGTTTAGGTAACTACAAATCTCACACCTTAAAAACTGAGAAAATGCCTCATGAGATCGGGTAGAGGTCACTTGAGATCTGTGGAAAAAATAATAACATTTTACAGAACTCTGTTAGGCGCTGTCAGAGAACCAGATAAAGATTATAGTAGAGGCCAATGCCACTGGGGCCAGACAAGGGCATTGTGGTCAAGCCCCGCATTCTGGCCCGTTTCCCCCAGGTTAGTACTCACAGTTCCTCGATGTCGCTAGGGCCGTTGCACCTGTGCGCCTCTCGCCGTCTCCGCCGGTGAATTGACTATTCCGGTATCTCCTTTTATAGGAGTTTGGCGTCCCCTTTTATGCGGGTAATTGTCCAATTTCAGGAGTAATTAGCAAATAATACGCGCGAAAAATTGGCGACATCTTGGAGTGGTGTCCCCGGTATCCAATCATATCGTGGTTTACCAGGTTTATGTGGGAGAAGTTGTGGAAAGGGAGGGTGTATTTTATGTGCCCAGAGAGTTGGTTATAAGTGTGTGTCATTGTCAGGACTTGATAGTGTTCAATCGGATCTGAAACCGCACTGGTTTTAGTGAGGAAGTATGTTTTCCCCAGTCGCCATATTGGAGTGAAGTACCGCAGTTTAGCAAACAGAGGGGTAACACATATAACTGCCATGATGTTCTATTTAAAACGGACCTTATCACGCCTTGTTAAATAAGGATTACAAAATTATTATTTTGTCAGTGACCTTCTTATTTAATCGTATATTGATGACAGCATTGTTGGTAGGGGACAAATACCACGTCATACGTTATTCGACTCGTGGCGTTCTTTAGATTTAAAGATGTTAATATAAGGGTATTCCGTCTGTGAGTCTCCTGTCGGGGAGAGTCTTGCTTCCTTGAGGTGAAAGGTCAGAGTTAGTATGAGGCAATATTTATCATTAATGTTATCTAGGCAGGTCATCTTTTGTGTTATCTGGAGTGTGTGTTTATATGTTTCACAGTACCTCGATCCAGGGTATCTCATCGTTGAGACCCCGGATGTTAGTCTGGAGGCGATGGACCCATCTTTGTTCTCTCTGGAATAGTGTTCTGGTATTCCATTGGGGATTGAACTCTATGATGGTCCAGGTGACCTGATCTGGTGTGTGCCCCTTCTCTATGTAATGTCCGCTCATTTTGGTAGTGTTTCTGTTACAACTGATGTTGCTTCTATGTTCATTGACCCTTATTTTCACTGGTCTGGTAGTCATTCCTATATATAGAAGGTGGCAGGGATATTTCACCATGTATACACAGTTCTTCGTGTTACAGTTCGTGTGACTTTGTTGTGTCCATTCTTGATTATTGAGTTGTAGTGTCTTAGTGTGGGCGATGAGAGGGCATACGTTGCAGGTACCACATGGATAGGGCCCTTTGACCGTGGGCAAGCCCCACAGTGTCCTTTGGTCCTCTAAATGCTTCTTCTGTGGTCTTGTGTGGACTACAAGATCTTTCAAATTCTGTGTGCGCTTAAATGCAAATCTTGGACGCTCCAGGTGCATTTCGCCTGTGTTCACAATGTTCCAATGTTTTAACAGAATCTTTTTTATTTGGTTAGATTGGGGTGCATAAGTAGTCACACTTGTGATAACTTCATCTCTGGTTTTTTGGTGTGTTTTTAGAAGTGCTTCACGATGGTTGTTGCATGCTCGATTTTTCACTGTTTTGATGATTTTTTGTGGGTAGTTCCTTCTCTCAAGATTCCTGCTCAGGTCTTTTGCCTGGATTTCATAATCCTGGGTCGTGCTACAGTTTCTTCTTAGCCTCAAGAATTGGCCAAAAGGGAGGTTTTGTCTCAGGGCTTTAGGATGGTGGCTATTGTATGGCAGTAAACTGTTGCGGTCCGTTGGTTTCCGGTAAGTTTATGTGGCGAACAACACGCCTTCTTTAGAAAACTACGGCTAAGATCTTACTTCCAAACAGAACACTCTAACCAGGCGGCCACCGAGACAATAGATACAGGCCTACGTAATCCATCCAGATTTACGCCAACCACAGCGATGACGGCCAGCGAAATATTGACCTATGAGAAAGCGGTACTAAGGGACATCAACCGCCTACAACCGAAGAAGACTTACAACAACCTACCAGCGAGAGAAAGAAAAGCTCTGAAAGACCTCAATGAAGATCCAGAGATCATCATAAAAACCCGTGGATAAAGGCGGAGCTATTGTCGTCCTCAACACAGAAGACTACAACAATGAGTGTAATCGACAACTGGCTAATACCAGATATTACCAGAAGATAGACACAGACCCCTCGGATTCCCTCACAAGACGCATCAGTGTCTTAGTGAACGAAGCACTATCAAATGGCTGGGTTGCGAAGAATGAAGCAGAATATTTAGTGAACACAAAACCCACTATTCCCTACTTCTACGTCTTGCCCAAAATTCACAAGAACATTATACCACCACCGGGCAGACCAATAGTGTCAGGGATAAACTCGATCCTCGAACCATTGAGTTAGTATTGTGATCACTTTCTACGACCTTTGTTTCAGAAAACGTCGTCTTACTTGAAGGACACTAAGGAGACCATCAACCTTATTGAGAACATTACAGGATCCGAAGAAATCACCTTACTGGTCACGCTAGACGTCGAAGCTTTATACACCAACATCCCACAAGAGGCCACGATAAGAGTAATTGAGGAAACCTTGAGAAACAACGATTCTTCCACAACACTACCTATCAATTTCATCCTAGAATGCACAGAAATGGCTATAAAAAACAACTTCTTCAAATTCCAGGACCAATTCTACCAACAGATCCACAGGACATGTATGGGCAGCACATTTGCGCCTAGCCTAGCATGCCTATACATGGCCCTTTTCGAGGCCCAGCATATCCAAATAGGAACCAATCCCTTCAGAGCAGAAATAAAGGAATGGAAACGGTACATAGACAATGTACTAGTATTATGGACAGGCACAGAGGAACGCTGCAAAGAGTTCCACTCCTGGATCAACCAACAGGACCCATTCCTCCTCTTCACCCTATCAACATCTGCTGAGGAAATGCCTTTCTTGGACCTATTGATCACCCTGAAAGATGGAGTAATCACCACAAAAACTTACCGGAAACCAACGGACCGCAACAGTTTACTGCCATACAATAGCCACCATCCTAAAGCCCTGAGACAAAACCTCCCTTATGGACAATTCTTGAGGCTAAGAAGAAACTGTAGCACGATCCAGGATTATGAAATCCAGGCAAAAGATTGAGCAGGAATCTTGAGAGAAGGAACTACCCACAAAAAATCATCAAAACAGCGAAAAAACGAGCACGCAACAACCATCGTGAAGCACTTCTAGAAACACACCAAAAAACCAGAGATGAAGTTATCACAAGTGTGACTACTTACGCACCCCAATCTAACCAAATAAAAAAGATTCTGTTAAAACATTGGAACATTGTGAACACAGGCGAAATGCACCTGGAGCGTCCAAGATTTTCATTTAAGCGCACACAGAATTTGAAAGATCTTGTAGTCCACAGAAGAAGCATTTAGAGGACCAAAGGACACTGTGGGGCTTGCCCGCGGTCAAAGGGCACTATCTTGGTACCTGCAACGTATGCCCTCTCACCGCCCACACTAAGACACTACAACTCAATAATCAAGAATGGACACAACAAAGACACACGAACTGTAACACGAAGAACTGTGTATACATGGTGAAATGTCCCTGCCACCTTCTATATATAGGAATGACTAGGTCACTGACAAAATAATAATTTTGTAATCCTTATTTAACAAGGCGTGATATGGTCAGTTTTAAATAGAATATCATGGCAGTTATATGTGTTACCCCTCTGTTTGCTAAACTGCGGTACTTCGCTCCAATATGGCGACTGGGGAAAACATACTTCCTCACTAAAACCAGTGCGGTTTCAGATCCGATTGAACACTATCAAGTTCTGACCATGACACACACTTATAACCAACTCTCAGGGCACATAAAATACACCCTCCCTTCCCACAACTTCTCCCACATAAACCTGGTAGACCACAATATGAATGGATACCAAGGACACCACTCCAAGATGTCGCCCATTTTTCACGCGTATTATTTGCCAATTACCCGCGTAAAAGGGGACGCCAAACTCCTATAAAAGGAGACAGCGGCATAGTCCATTCACCGGCGGAGACAGCGAGGGGCGCACAGGTGCAACGGCCCCAGCGACATCGAGGAACTGTGAGTACTAACCTGGGGGAGACGGGCCAGAATGCGGGGCTTGACCACAATGCCCTTGTCTGGCCCAGTTCCATTGGGCTCTACTATAATCTTTATCTGGTTCTCTGACAGCGCCTAACAGAGTTCTGTAAAGTGTTATTATTTTTTCCACAGATCTCCAGTGACATCTACCCGATCTCATGAGGCATTTTCTCAGTTTTTAAGGGGTGAGATTTGAGGTTACCTAAACATTTGGCACAGTGTTTCGAGGTTTGCCATCAATGGTGGGGCCTAGCGGTACTATGTACCTAGACAACAGAGGTTCATTTACCTATTATGATACAAGAACCTTTATGAATAACACTTTTAAGTCCACTAAATCCAGGCATGAATACGGATATGGGATACATGTGTATATGTGTAAATGGAACTCGCGCCAATAAGAACTACTTTGACTATAGAATAATGGCACCATATCTTCTACTAATTTTTCCATCATTATTGGTCACTTGGCTAATTTTTTAATTTTTTAATGTTTTATTCTTACAATATAGCACCTTTAGTTCACCTATAGACACCCTGACCGTTTGCAATAAGGATTATGCTATAGGTCACGAGCACTTGGCCCTCCAATGGAAGACCCGGAAAAACACTATAGAGTGAACTGAACCCATCCTTTAATAACTATTCTAATAGCAACCTGTACCTTTCTTTCACTCTTGTCGTTTCAGAGATACTACTCACCCTATCTGTCCAGTGGCACTGGATCAAATTAGGCCATTGGAAACTCTTTCTTCCCATAATTTGATTGGTCCTGACGAAGCGCTCTGGATCTCCTCCTGAGACCGTAGAGAAGCGGAAACATGTTGACCGAAAATATATCCATTAGGGATATACAATTTATTTCGCTACAAAGGGACATATTATCCCTTATAGCAGCACCTTTCACTTTGTTTTTTGCAATGACAGAGGGATCACTTTAATACAATTTCTCACTCTCCCTCCAGCCATTTTTTAAAGCACATATTAGGACTTCACTGCCACTTACCCCCACGCACCCATACGGCTTCATCAAAAGATCTCCGATAAAGAGACCCTTCGGGGGACATGTAGGGCATTGCAGCGCTGGCCCAATGAGGAGCACAGCCCAATGATGAAGTATGACATCCTTCGGGGTGTGTGAGGGCATCAAGATGAGGACACACTGTCCCCCACACATAGAGTAGTACACGACGTGAGTGTCTTTCCATTTCTCTCCTTCTTCCCTAAAATAGGAACAGTGGCTCCCCTCTTTGCTAAAAATCATATACTTGGGAGCACGAGTCACTGGACCTCTAATTAGCTCCTAGTGTGCCCTCTCTTTTTAATAGGACGATAGATTTAAATACCCTGTTTGACATTATGGTTCCTGGAGACTTGTGGACTGAGTGTACAATTTCTGTGGATTGGCCTGAAACAGAACCAGAGAGGGATCCTAGAATGGTTCCCCCCTCTCCAGTGGTATTGAAGAAATATCAACAAGTGATTACTTTCCTGAAAACCAAGATTTGTCCTAAAGAAATTGATTGTCTATAAATTCACAGAACGACCCAAGAACTTAAAGAATCAGTTCATGCCTCTTACGAGAGTTTGATACCGGTTTTTAGGCAGTACAGAGGAATGGAAAATGTGGCAGATAAAGATATGGGACATTTTGTTTACAGATTTGTGAATGGTTTGAGACCTGAGATTTCTTCCATGATTTATCAGCATTTACTATGCTGGCAGAACAGACCGATTGGCGAAATTTTGTGTTATGCAAAGAACTGCGGAGATGAATCAGAGGTAAAGCACAAAAAGATGAAAGAGATATTAATGATAGCATAGATGAAAGCAGTACAAAGAGTTCAGAATCCTTTGGGTTTTGACAATGCAGTTCCAGCACAGGGAGAATTTAATATGGTTCGTGTAGTGCATGCTGTGAATGATTTGCAGCAGCAAACGTTCCAGTCACAAGGTAGAGGTTGTGGTATTCCAGTAGACTGTAGGATGGGTGTTGATTTGTCAACTTTAAAGAAAATGAATTTATGTCACATGAGCGTAAAATGTAGGCATTGGAAACACAAGTGTAGATTTAATGTGAATAATTCTGGAAAACCGATACAGAATGGAAGGTATGCACAGTCTCAGGGTAATAACATAGTACAGACTCAACAGACACAAAGACAGAGGGTTCAAAATCCTAATACATCCCAATCAATGCAGATACCTCAAACTCCGATGCCTCAACAAAATGTTCAAGTATAAAGGTGCAATATAAATCAGGGTCAGCCGATAAATAGAAATTCTTTCCTAATTCAAAATGCATCACAACAGTAATTCAGACAGATGATTAGAATTAGGACCCACCAGCCTGATGGTGTCTGAAGGGGGAGGAAGGGTGCATGCTTGGCGCAGCCTCAGAGGTAGACCAGAGTGGTCCATATGTGGACCTAGAGGTAAACAGGAATCATGACTCATTCCTCGTTGACACTGGTGCCACCCACTCTACTGTAAGAACAGCAGAGGTTCCTAACCTACCCTTCTCGGGAGAAAGTATCCATGTTGTAGGACTTTCAAATAAAATGTTATCTATCCCAATTTCAGAACCAGTTCCTGTTAAAATAGTCCCTTGAGGATCGCCATCGATTTGTGGTGTGTGATTCAAATCCAGTGAATCTACTTGGACGTGGTTTACTGTGTAAATTATTTTGTCCCATCTATTGCACTCCAAAAGGTATTGCATTTCATACCAATTATGAGGATGTTGTTTTTAAACTTGCCCGGCAGATCTCTGACATGCGAGTGTATCCCTTTGTAGCCAAGGAGGATCTACCCGTTGAACTGAGAGGCACTGTGTTGCCTAATGTCTGGGACTTTACAGGTAAAGATATCGGACTAATCAAAGGTGTTGAACCAGTCCGAATCTCACTCAAAACCAATGCAGAATATCTGAGAATCCCACAATACAATTTGACTCAAGATACTATTGC
Source organism: Calotriton arnoldi (assembly GCA_963921515.1). Lineage (NCBI taxonomy): Eukaryota > Metazoa > Chordata > Amphibia > Caudata > Salamandridae > Calotriton > Calotriton arnoldi. The sequence continues at coordinate 1,817,168 of CAWUFW010000108.1, read as the reverse complement.
CTAATTGACTTAATGATTTAGTAAGGGATATTGAAGGAAATAATGGGGAGTCCATGTAACTCTATTATTATGGGCTTGCAGAAGCCGAATGGCAAGTATCGTATTGTGCAGGATTTGCGAAAGGTGAATGCAATTGTTGTCCCATATTATCTTGTGGTGCCGAATCCAGCTGTGATCCTATTTCAGATTCCATGCGAGGCCGAATGGTTTTCAGTCATTGATTTATGCCAAGCTTTCTTTCCTTTTCTTTTGCATGAGGATAGTCAGTTCCTTTTTGCTTTCTGTTTTATGTTTTGGCATGGTGCAGAGTCCCACAAGGGCATTTGGAAAGTCCCTCAACCTTTAATCAAATTCTCAAGACAAATCTCGAGTCTCTGGGAAAGCCAAATCACTCAGTATTAGTACAATACATTGATGACCAGTTGGTGGCATCAAATATTAAGGAAGCTTGCAAGACTGATACCATTGTCATTTTAAATCATCTGGCCAAAATGGACATAAAGTATCCCCAACAAAGATACAGTTTTGACAAACTGAAGTCCTGTACTCAGGACACCACATTGAAAAAGGAGGAAGGAAAGTGTCAGAAGAAAGAATCTCTGCAATTCTTAACATGATTTCGCCAAGAACCCAAAAAGAAGTCCACGTTTTCTTAGGAATGGTGGGCTACTATCGACAATGGATTCCAAACTTTCCTTTGACAAAACCTCTCCAGAGGTTGACACACAAAGATGTGTCTGATCCAGTACCTTGGGATGACAGTTGTATGACTGCCTTCACTGAGCTTAGCAAATGCCTTTGTAGGGCACCGGCTCTGGGGATGCCTGATTACAACAGATGCTTAGTGTTGTTTGGTAGTGAAAGGGAAGGCACGAAAGCAATCGCAGACTTGTCGCTTATTTTTCAACTACTCTTGATCCTGTAGCCGCAGCCGCGTCAGGATGTTTGAAAGTGGTTGCATCTGCATGTGTGTGCCTTGAGCAGTGTGAGAGCATAGTCATGGGACATCCACTGACTGTGTTTGTGCCTCACTCAGTGCAAATATTGTTCACTCATACTCGGATGCAGTATTTAACCAATAGTCAACTTATGAAGTATAAGCAAATACTTTTGGGTGCAGAGAATATAACACTTAAAAGATGCACTATATTGAACCCATCCACTCAATCAATCAATCAATCAGGGGTTTGTAAAGCGCGCTACTCACCCGTGAGGGTCTCAAGGCGCTGGGGGGGGGGGAGCGGCTCCGGATCAGTCAAAGAGCCAGGTCTTGAGGTCCTTCCTGAAGGTGTGCAGGGTCGGGGAGCGTCTGATGTTCACAGGGAGCGCGTTCTAGGTCTTGGCTGCGATGCAGGAGAAAGCTTTCCCACCGGCTCTGTTCCTGCGGATGCGGGGGACCTCTGCCAGGGCTAGGTCGGTGGAGCGGAGGTTCCTCTTGGGTATGTGGAAGGATACTCTGTCGTTGAGGTATTTGGGTCCGATGTTGTTGAGGGACTTGTAGGCGTGGGTGAGGAGTTTAAAGGTGACCCTCTTCTCGACGGGGAGCCAGTGGAGGCCTCGTAGGTGTTGGGTCATGTGCTCGTGACGTGGTGTCCAGAGGATGAGTCTGGCTGTGGCGTTCTGGATGGTTTGGAGTTTGTGTAGAAGATTCCTGTTAATTCTGGCGTAGAGGGCGTTGCCGTAGTCCAGTCTGCTGGTTATGAGTGTGTTGGTGACGGTTCTTCTGCAGTCGGTGGGGGGATCCATTTGAAGGTCTTACGGAGGATGCAAAGGCAGTTGAAGCTAGTGGAAGCGACGGCGTTGATCTGGCGGTTCATGGAGAGGGAGGAGTCAAGGATGATGCCGAGATTCCGAGCGTGGTCTGTAGGGGTGGGTGGGTTCGCGAGGGCAGACGGCCACCAGGTGCTGTCCCAGGCGGAGGTGCAGGGTCCGAGGATGAGGACCTTGGTCTTCTCTGAGTTGAGCTTCAAGCAGCTGTCTTTCATCCAGGCGGCCAGGTTCTTCATTCCTTCCTGGAAGCAGAGTCTGGTGTCTTCGGGATTCTTCGTGAGCGAGAGGATGAGCTGGGTTTTGTCGGCGTAGGATACGATGCTGAGCCCATGCTGTCTGACGATGGTGGCGAGAGGGGCCATGTAGATGTTGAAGAGCGTGGGGCTGAGTGAAGATCCACTCTGTTGCCACTGCCTGGAAATGAAACTGTGACTGATGAAGCTGAACATGATTACTTGTATGTCACTGAGTTATGTACAAAGCCTCAGCCTGATATACTGGATGAACCTTTGCCTGAATCTGTGTTGTTTGTTGATGTTTCCTGTTTGAGAGACAATTAAGGAAATCTGAAAGCTGCTTATTCTGTTTGTACAATTGCAGGTGTTGTGGAAGCATCCTGGTTGCAAGGAGTGTATTTGGCTCAGGTAGCCAAACTGATCCCCTTGACGTGGGGTTGCAGTATTTCATAGCAACTCAGAGAAATAATTTTTACGGATAGTCAGTATGGCTTTGGAGTTGTACATGACTTTGGGCAATTGTGGTCACAGCGTGAGTTCATGACTTCCAACAGATCGCCAATACGAAATGGAGAAAGTGTAAGGAGCCATTTGTGGTCCCTACAATTGTCTGCCCAAATTGCAGCAGTCAAGTGCAAAGCTCACAGTCAAGGCACTGACTATGTGGCCATTGCCAATAGATATGCTGATGAGATGGCCAGATATTGCACCATAAATTCCCATACCTTTAATGAGGATTTGATTAACAAAACATCAGACGTCACAAATTGCAACTTGTTGTTAACTGCGATAGATACCTGGGAAGAAGTTTGGCAATTGCCGAAAAGAAGTGACAGAAGCTTAACAGAAAATTTGGGTACGAGCAGGTTGTACCAAAAGGGAAGATGAAGTTTGGATTTACACTGATAGCAGACCTGTATTACCTGATAGTTTGTTACCATCAGTGGCTAGAGTTTATGATGGTCCTGCACATATAAAAGAGATGTACTGATGTGCCCCTTTCGACAAGTGTGGTTTAACCCCAAATTTAGATCAATTGCTGAGAGTCTTTGCCATAGATGCGTAGTGTGTCAACAACAAAATGCTGGAAAGAGAACACCTTTACAATAAGTCATATAGGGAAATAAGCAGGTCCCTTCAAACGGATGCAAATGGACTTTATAGAAATGCCCCCTTGCAATGGTTTGAGATGTGTTTTGGTCATTATTTGCATTTTCTCAAAATGGGTGGAAGCTTATTAAACATGCAGAAATGATAGTCTTATAGAAGCAAAGTTGTTGTTGAGAGAGTTGATTAGATGGTTCAGATTTCTGACTTTTCTTGAGTCAGACCAAGGAACTCATATTAATAATGAGTTCCTGAACATGTTATGTGCAGCATTACAAGTTGAGTAGAACCTCCATTGCAGTTACCATCCAGAGGCTTCTGGACTAGTGGAGGAAATAAACGGCACATTGAACTCCAAATTGGCAAAGGTGTGCACTTCAACGTCTTTAAAGTGGCCCGATGCATTACCTCTTGTGTTGATGAGTCGGAGAAGTACACCAGACAGGAGAACAGGCTTGTCGGCCCATAAAGTCATTATGGGCCAGGTGTTGTGACAGTCAGCTGTTCCTGGATATGCTCTCGTCAACACTACAGGTGACCTGATTTTGAACTATTGCAAAGGTTTGGCTGATGTGGTACATTCTGTGTCTCACCAGGTTGGAGAGTCTGCCCTTGTGACTCAACAGGAGCAGTGCCATGACCTCAGTCCTGGTGACTGGGTAATGGTGAATTAGAAAGGACCTTACCAGGTGATCCTGGTTACCATCACCTCTGTTATGTATGGAGGTCTCCCAAACTGGGTACAGACTGCCCACACTCACAGAGTCCCATGTCCCCTTGATGATATAAGTGTACCTGTCCCTGCTGTGCCGGTGGTCACAGTGAGAATGTAAGCGCGCGCAGGTTAGGCAAGCTGTTGGGGACCAGCAAGCAGCTGGGATAGCATTCAGTTGGCCTGAGGGGGGTCTAAGAGTGTCAACTATTGTTGGTATGGAAAGGTCCCAGCCAGTAGAGATGACTACGAGAAGTACTGACCCTAACAAAAGGCCTAGTGCAGCAAGAAAGCAAGTTGTACCTAGAGACAGCTGGCCTGGAAAAGGTGAGATACTGCAATGTTGCTTAGCAGAAGGATGAGTGCAAATACCACAAACAATTCCTGAAAGATACGAACAGTTTTGATCAGAGTGACAGTGATGATGAGCGAACAGCTGTAAGGAGATCAAAAAGAGTGAGACTACCCAGCCAAAAGTACTCGTCTCCTGAATGGACTTATCTGGCTACAAATGAATGGGAGCAGGAATTTGTTGCCTTTTGCTTTAACAATACGAGTCCACCTGAACCTCCTTGAAACAAACTTTGTTTTGGATTTGAATTTCAATCTTGGTGTACCACTTGAAGGACTGACACAATATTTTCCTAAATTTACTCATCAATGAAGCTGATCTGCGTATTTCTCATTTTGAACAGAACCATTGACCTGTGCCTTAGTATTTTTGTGCTGAACTTTGCTGAATTGCTCAAACCACTTGCTGCTATTTTAAATTTTTCAACTTAAACGGTCTGAATCGTGAGAAGCCATGAAGCCTAATACTGAAATCTCTCCTAGATGCAAACATGTATATGCAGGAATATTTTCTGTTATTGTCTTGATATTAGTTGCACTGCTTATTATTTTTAACTTACCACATGATGTACTCGTTGAAGATTCTAAGCTTACCACTTCTTTCAAAACTGCCAAAACAAACAGTACTAGTTTTAACATTTTGAATGACAACACTTTACATCTTGATTTCTCAAATACTTATCATTCACTAAATGTCTACACTAGGTTACTAAATAAATACATCGACACAATGGATGCTAGTGATTGCTACACATGTATGCAATTATCTCCATCTGTTGCCAAAGGCATTACCTATCATAGTTTACCATTAACATATGGAATTTCTTGCAGTGTATTGACAAGCTTGTTTTATGGTACTGATTGCTTACATTATTATTATTCAAATCAAGATCTGATCTTTTCTGAATTTCATGTACTGAAAAGCTTAAACCCACTTTCTGAAGCTTCACTCGCTGCGACTATGGGCTATCTATTTAGACCAACTCAATCTTTGGGCATGGCTTATGCACATAGAAATAACCTAACATGTAAAATAGGGAGAGCTATAAAGAAATGTATGGATTTAGTAGAAAGTAGAAAAAATAATATGACAAATAAAAATGATGCACCTTTAAAACTAACCCTTTGGAATTTACCAGAAGAAGAAAATAAAATAGTAGAAGGAATGGCTACTTTAACTTTAGATTGGCAACATAAGGAAAACTCTGTATATACAGAAAAAGATCAAATACTAGCACAAAATCTGTAGGTTTTAGCGAATGTGAACATACCTTTGAGGTTTGTGAATATTGTGGAAGATACTTAGAAGGAGTCCATCCTATCTTTCTTGGAGTGTACTATATTTGTGGAAAGAATTATTTTTATAAATTACCGAAAGGATGGTATGGAAACTGTAACGTGGGAATTGTTTTTCCAAAAATGTATCATATGAAACAACTTGAAGGAGAATTAAAAGAGCCAAATGGGAGAATAAAGAGCGATGTGAGTGCAAGTGAAATCGTAGGTGATATTATTAGAGCATTAATACCTTCCATAGGAGAAGTATTAAACTCACAAAAATTAGAAATCTTTCTACTATAGTTGATAAGTTAGCCACCAGTACAGCAGAGGGGTTTTTATGCTGTAGATATTGAGAAGATTTCAATAAGAACAATGGTGATGCAAATTTGACTTGCCCTTGACATCCTTCTCATGAAGGAGGGCAGAGTCTGTCGGTTACTAAAGGTCTAACAATATTGCACCTTCATACCGGGTAAGAGCAGAGATTTAGAGGGCTATATAGAAAACATTACTGACTTAAAGAAAGACTTGAAAGGATTAAAATCTGATGGTGCCTGGGAAATAATAGGGAAAGGATTGTAAGGAGGCAACTCAGGTAAAGGGCTAGTGATTTCAATCTTGAGACCATTAGTGGCAATCTCTTTGTGCATACTGCTGATGATATCTATCAAATTTTGTAAATTTAAAAAGAATACATGAGGAGTGAAAAGAACTAGACCTGATCTTGAACTAGAAGGCGTACAATGTGAATATTATGAGGACATTAAAATTCTGGAAGAGTTTAGAAGAAAAAGGCTTAAGACAACAAAACGGTGATCTGTGATGATCTAATGAGGATTTTTATGATGGATTGAATTGCCATCAGAGGGGGTATTGATGCAGCGTAAAAGCTGATCGTGCTTTACACAGCACATAAACTACTCTTGACAAAGAAAACACAAAAGTGCACTTTGCACACATCTAGAAAAACAACACTGAAACTGAGAAAAGTTTTAGTACTAGCACCGTAAATGTGTGCTTGACTAGGTAGAAACAGTAGGATTAATCAAATAGTGAATTTAAGATGTTTAGTACCTGATTACCTTATTTTCTTAAGAAAGATGTCATGAAAATTAATGATGAAACATGGCATTTCTATTGACTTCATTGTAGAGTGCCATAACAAACTCAACAATGGTGCAATTCATATATGCAACGTGCTATTTGATTGAAACTTTCAGTATACGTGGCTTACATTATAAAGATATTTTAATCATAGAAACAATTTCATTTTAATGATTTTTAGAAATAGTTTGCATGTTGCTACTTTTTAAAATTGTGTTAGTAGGCCACAATGAGAGTTGAACATTTCTATGCAAAAATCACTGACAACCTTACAAAATGCTAATAGATTATATGCTTGATCAATTTCATTACGCTTGAACTTAATTAGGAGCTTATTTTATTTAATAAGAAATGCTAACTTTAAAATTCATTTGAATTGATTTGTCTCCTTAGGCTGCATTATTTCATAGCCTGATGTAATGGAGTTTGACACGTTTCCTCAAATGTTGCATTATTTGTTCTTGTTCATGTGACATTCTTTAAGTGACAAGAGACTTTCTTAAAGCATTTCTTTGTGTATGAATGGTGGGAGCCTGACCTTTGGACTATATCCATGGAGAGCAAAAAAGTAAATAAGTTATTTGTCAACTAACCTGTGAGGAAGGAATGGACAGTCCTTTCTCATGATGAGTATGGGAAAGTGTGCTGGAGTATCAATTTGTACCTGGAAAACAGAAGAATGATCACATGATGATCAGACCATTGTAGGGTGACTAGTGATGTCACCATAGACAAATCTGAACTATAAAAGGTGACTTCCTGGGAGGAGGGATGCTACCTCCTTCACTTTATTTGCCTCCAGCCAGCCTACCAGATTTTCTCTTTCATGACCCTTTCCCTTTTGCCCTTACTGATGAACTGTTGGATGATGTGGAGCAGTTTGGTGTGAGACCAGACTTGAACTTTCCTGATTTATGCTCCATTTCCCTTGGCCATGGAATTTTCCCTAGTTGCCTTTAACTTGATCCCTTTACCCATGCTAAGAGAACCCTTGTGAACCATCCTTTGTTGTCGGTAGAAACCTCTAATGATTGGAACCGTCCTCTTATGGATGCCTATATTTAGCAATAGATGTACTTTGGCTAGATGTGTGATTTTATATTTCGAGCTGTAAGACTCATGACTGAGATTCTTAAAATGTTACTTATATGAATTGATTTTGGATCTTTAATACGATAACCAAATTATCAAAATTTGTCTGAGTCTTTTAATGTGTCTTAATGTTCTTTCCACAGACACTGTGCCTACAAAGATCTGATTTCTAAATGCATAATAGCGAAAGTTATACATTGTTTACAGACATCAGGTTATTTTGCTCTTGTTCTGTGTAGCCTCAGCAGAGCTATTGGTTTACATAATTCTTGTCAGGGTAAATTTCTTTAGGAAGTTGGGTCTTCCAGTTGCAATACTCTATTTTTACAGCATGGTTTTGAGAGTAATATATTTGAACCTGATCACCAATTTGTGAGTTGGCTACCAATTACTGATCCTCATTGGGTAGCCAACAGTGGGGCATCCTGATTTCTCACCCCTCACTATGACGAAGAAAGGTCTATTGAAGGACCATCGCCTCTGAGGGTGAAGTACAGTGCTAGGTTGAACTTGAGTAAAAAGCTTCAGCTGCAACAGAGGTAAGGTGGGTGAGGGGAAGCAAAGCATATATATATACATCTAGTGTCTTAATTGCTCAATGTGACAATAGAATCTTGGGACTAAACTTGCCTACTCCACTTAACCAAGTTGTGTGATCCTAGTCAATAGTTTTATTTTACTTTCCCTCTTTTTTTTCTTCAATTTTACGTATGAGGACCTTGAAATACATGTCCTGAGGATGTGTGCTGTACAAAACCTTCATTGTGTATTCCAGTTAATAAACTATAATGTTGTTCATGTATAAAAGAAACCCAGGCCACCCAAAGAGAACACACAATAATTGACTTGCCACTTAGTTCACTATTGGCATTGTTGTCAGGGTGGGGTGAAGAATTAATGTTTCTAAATTCATGTTTGAAAACTATCACTTTAAAAAAATATTCAATGCAGTGATATAATCTGATGTACTACGGTGAAACGGTTCTGCATGTGAATGAAATACACTTTTTGAATTTTGAACAGACTTATCATACGTTTAGACTTTTTTCTGAAAGATGTCATTAAAAATGAAGGTATTTCTAAACTTAACCAGTGCATGACACCCTAGTTACTTCCTTTCTTTAATTTAAAATAACCTTTGAATAAACGCTTGCCTGTTTATTTAACATGTTTTTAATGTTAGTGCTTAGTCCAGTAATCAGTAGCTCAGTGCTGCTGATGATGATGGCACTGCTTGTAAAGGAAAGGAGGGCCGCATGTGGCCGCCGCGCCGTAATTTGAGTATCACTGCTGTGGATGATTTACTACAGAAACAATGGTATCTGAAAACAACTGAAACACAATTTGTTTCATGTGTTTCAAAAACAACATTTCAATTCATTCTGGTGATAGAAAATCAGCTTCAAGTTCAAGCTACTGATAGAGATCTTTAAAAAGGGGAATGAGTAAGACAACCAAAAAGCAGCTTTTATAGATTTCAAAACGAAGCACTTTACAACTAGTTCTTCCCAAGTTTTTTCAAGCCAGCGACATTTTTTCCAATTCTCCTAAAAATTCCTTCTGTGAAATGATCAGCTCAAGAAATATTTTTAATTTCATCTTCAGATGTTCCTGTCTAATGAGCAAAGGTTAGATTTTCTATATGTTCATCAGGACATTGCAACAGATGTTTGTTTGAGGCCGCACACATGTACATGTCTCAGAACATTGAGCTTCATGGGTTAATTTGATGTGTGACTGGTGAGTCTCGGGTTTGATTCTTAATGCCCCTTCTATTCCTCCTGAGATTGAATAAGTGAGTGCCGGTAAGTTGGCAATATTACCACATGTTTATTAATCTGCCAGGAATATGCGCTAATCTAAATCAAAACAAAATAGTTGTTTTCACATCACACATCAAGGAGTTCTCATATGGGATGACTGAGCTACATCTATGGGTTAATCCAGAAGGCCGAAGAGAACTGCCAAAAAGGTATTTAACTTGAAATCACTTTGCAACAAATGGAGTTCTAGCATACAAAGGAGACAAGTATTCCTTCAAGCTATAAAACACGCAGAAAGTGTGGCTGGTGGGTAAAGTCATGTAAAGAGGTTTCTCCAAAAGAAATAGTAATAGTGCCACTTCATAGAATAGGGTAAGATAACAGCAACCGTGTTTTCAATTTTGTTCTGAAGCCCCAGTACATAAAGTGTGAAATCCACTAAAATACCAATGTTGTTTTTAAATCCTACAGGGGCAATATGCATTATAAAATGCAACTTTTGTTAAACATTTCTACACAATTCCTTTTTAAAAGACGGGCCATATTCTCGATAATGATTGTCCCAAAATGTCTTTAATCGTCTATACGAATTATAGCAATTAGCCTGGTGTGGGTAAAGGAGAAATCTTGAATTGGCCACAAAAGAGAAACTAAGCAGGAAACATAGTTACCAGTTTTTTTTATTGTAATACTGGAGTTAGTAGTGCATAAAGTAGTGTTTTCATTGTACAATGCTTTAGTGTTGGTAATGTATTATACCCAGTATCAGAGTTCTGCTGCTTTTGACAGACCCAGGCTTAGTTTGGCAGCAGAATATGGTTTCACAACCATTTTGCTGTGAAACTACACTAGTATGACGAGGCAAGACACAGCGATGCCAAGCCTACACATGGGGAGAACTAATGCTACCTCTGCATAAACCCAATCATGGAGAAAAAACACACAAGGCGTTGTTATATGGCTCTTGGGGACATTGTCGACATTGCTAAGTTAGCATGAGTTTTGCTGCCATGATGCTGCTTTGGCGCACGTTACTACATGACTTTATTTTTGTAAGCCTCTGTTTATGCCTTTCACTTGAGAACTGTCTGCTTTTCGCGTTCTTTGCTGACTTCTTGAAGTTTTGTCTGAACGATGTACAAGGTCGATAAACAATGCCCCTTGTTATTCTGTTCTGGTCAGTCCCTAGCACCTAGACATAACATGCTAAACACAGCTGCAAGGCTGGAGACTTTGATATTACGGGGATGCATGTTGTTCTAACAGACACTTGGAGAGAGCCCTTTCCATGGAGAAGAGCTACGCTGTACCTATGATGTAAACCTTGCATCTAGGCTTTAAGGTATGGGGTCTGCTGTCTAAACCCAGAGATCTTCCTTTATTTAAATAAACTTCTTCCAGTCAAGGGGAGGGTGGTTAGACCTTATAGTCCTTTTTCCACTGCCTTTATAAAATGACTTCCCCTTTTGTACTCTATGGAATTGTAACAATGCTAATTGTTTTGAGTTTATGCATTTTGCTGCTGGTAGTGGCTCGTATACTGTATTGTAGAGCACGATAGTTAAAATAAACATTTTGAACTATTACAGTGACTCTGCCAATTTCTTATTGTGGACAAGTACGAGTGAGTGAGCGAAAGAGTATGTCTTGCTACCGCTATTCCTGAGAGAGTCGGGAGTGTTGTGTTCTGGGTTGTCTAATCATTTGTAACTCTGTGATTTTTGGAGGTGAACGAATGAGACACTATAGCTAGTTGGTCTTGGGATTTTGGGCACTAAGGTGGTAGGTTGGTACACCCCTATACACCGAAGTCCCGGTTTCCTGCGCAAAGTTCTGTGTAGGTGCAGAATCCCTGCAACAGCGTATGTTAAAGGAAATTCAACACCTGTTTCCCGATGCACTCTGAGAAAAAGGTGGAAATGCTCAATTTCCAAAAGCCATACCCCATCATTTTTACTTGATATCTTCTAAAATGTGCCACCAGCCACGCTTTTAGTACCTGATGATACCCACTAAACATATTGAAAGCCTATACATACATGATATGATGGAATCTTGCATTCTTTTCAATTTTGGCTGGCAGGGGGAGCATGCAATGCTCCACCAATGCCTTGCCTGAGGCCTTTTAGCCCAATGGGCATTGCACACCTGCTAGCAACTAATGAGCATCTAATGGACATAACTGCGCTGACAATAATGTGAACACATTTGTGGCTACTGTTGTGGTGGGGCACATAGACAGTCATATCTCTTCATCCTGAAGGAGTGACAATCAAACTGTACTGTCTGACCCAGTATGGTGACCTTGCCATAGTCTCCGCCATGGCTGGTCCCAAACCCAACTGCGAAAGGAGGAACGTTATGAGTGGGGCTAGCCCATATTTGTAAAAACAAATCCTAGCTACAGAAACGTCAACCAAAAGACATCTTGGTATTGGGAAGAGAGGAATATCCTTCATGGAGAGCTATGACGCCTGGTGGTGAAAGCCAGATATCCCTGGAAGCCACAAAGCCAATTCACCTGCTTTCGACCAAGACCATCAGGACGTGGAACATGAGAATCAATAGAAAGTCAGTGGGAAAAGATCAAAGAAACAGGAACATTAACCTGCGAGGATGCACTGGGTCTAAAGAAACACCAGCATAAAGAATGGATCTCCACTGAGACTCTCCTTAAAATCCAACAGAGAAAGCAAAAGAAAGTTGCATTCAACACCAGCTGAACAAGAGTAGAAAAATCAAAAACGTAAGGCGAATACACCAAAACCAACAAGGAAGCACAGAGAAGCTTAGGAGCAGACAAGTGAAGATTCATCGATGGTCTTGTCACAGAATCCCAGGAAGCAGCAAGGCATGGAAACTTGAAAGAACTCTACAACATGACAAGGATACTTTCCAGCAGATTCAGCAAACCAGAAAGACCTATTAAAGACAAACCTGAGTGGAGCATTTTGAAGAACTACTGAACCAATCCGTGCCGCAGTCTCCACCAGACATACAGCCAGCTGACAGGGATTTGCCAATCGACTGCAGCAGACCAAACAAGGAAGAAATAGGATAAGCCATCAAAAATCTGAGAAATGGGAAGGCAGCAGGACCTGACAACTTTCCTGCAGAAGCACTAAATCAGTCACTGAAACATTTCGAGACATGCTCTACCCCATGTTTGGAAGGGTCTGGGAAGCTGGAAACAATCACGCTCCTGGAATAACGGTCAGAAGATACTGAAGGTCGATTTTGATACAATAATTAAGGGTAGTCAGTCTTCTGTAAGGGAAGGTGAACAGAAACATAAATATGTTCCTTGAAAACTGGTTTAGCCCCACCGTGGTCCTGATCGGCTTATCAACCTACTCAGTAAAAGGACACATAGGGTCCCTCCTATGTCACCAACATAGGGGACATTGTACAAAATGGTAGTGGCAAGATTGTTGCCCTACTGAGACATACACCTCCAGAGGGCCCACACCTATGGGCCCTCTTTGAGGTGGAAAATACCAAAGTACTCTTGCTCCCAGGTTACACAGCAGTGCAGCAATAACAGTGGAGCTCTTTCTATACCATCACACTAAAATTCAATATGCTAATTTTTCATTTGATATGTCTGAGGCACAGAGGGAAACAGTGGTGACAGTGTTCACTCTTTGCCAAACCAGGTGATCTCCTGACCAAATCAATATATACTCCACTATACAGGACTCTAGTTCTGGCTTGGACGGCACCTCCAAAGATGAAGGCAATAGTGTCCTTCATGTCTGTCACCCAGACTGACTGACAACATTATCTGACTCTTGAAAGGGATACACCAACTGGAATTGTTGGCTACCTTCAACCTGCCCACACTTACGCTGCAAGTTGAACATATGATATTTGATTAATATTGGGCGGGGCAGGGGTTTCAGGTTGATGGATAAGTTGACTGACCCAGTGGAGGATCTACACAGTAGATCACTTGCTGCAGCACCTACCCCCTTCTTTCTTTTCTTTACATTTCCCAACCCTGTGATTTGGTTAACTGGCTGAGCCATAAACTCTTTGAGGCTTTGGGATTCTATTGGGCTAAATATGATATTCCTGGCAGGTTGCATAGACAGTTAGGGCTGTGCTTTACCTTAGGCTGGAACAAGAAAAGCGGTGTAGTGGGGACACTGAGCACACCACTGAGCACACATGACTTTATATAATAAGTACATATTCCTGACCTGGAACATTAGGGGCCTGAGCCATACCAATAGGAGACACCAGATTGACATATATCAATGATGATGCAACGTCCACTTTGCCTTCCTCAAAGAAACACACCTTAATAAAACTGAGGGAGAGAAAGTACATCACAGGTAGAGAGGGCTACTTCACCACATGCTCGTCATATAAGAGGGGTATATGGATTTGGGTCGGACTGGGGTTGCCCTTCAGGGTGGAGATACAGCTGTTAGATTTAGAAGGGTGGTGTATCTTTAGTAGGGGGTAGCTAGACAGCATGCATGTCCATCTGCTGGGTCTCTATGCATGAAACACTATAGAAACCTGTACTAGCAAAATCCCTATATGTGCCATTACTGATTGGTGGAGGCCTTAATTGCATCATGGCTGGAGAGAAGAATAAGTCGTGCCCACTATTGTAGGACACACCCACAAGGAAATGGCAGGAATCTAATTGATATGTGGAGACCTGTGTATCCAGTGTTCAGGGAATACTCATAATGCTCATCCCAATATGCCCTTCACAACCGCATAGGCATGTTTTTTTTCCATACCACAATTAAAGAGACTTAAACAGAGGGTGCAGCACTTAGCAAAAACATTGCCTGACCACAATCCATTGTTGATGGTGCTGAGATGGGGTAGAATAAGCACCAGAATCCCAAACTGGCAGCAATAATTGACTGTGTGCAGTGACACGGCCAAAAAGGCACACTTTTGGCCAAAATATGGCTGTACATAAGCACTAATGTGGGATTCATGGGCTACATCCTGACTGAGTGGGAAGCACTGTTGCCCTGGAACTGAACAGATATTGTTGAGAAAATGCCATACCTTTAGCTTGTTTGGAAGTGGTGATGCTATCCTTGCATTGTAAAGACAGAGGCAACTTATTCCACAGTTGTGTTTACATAAGCAAAAAAAAACTGCTGCCACTTGATTCCAGGATTCTCCCCCAGAGTATTTCAGTTGGTGACAAGCTGAATGTTGTCTAAATTGTTTAGTATGCAGTGTCAGACCTTATGTGAAACAGGTCCAATGGACCAAATAAACTTTTTCACCATGATCACCTTCTATTGCAGAAATCCAATTTATAACCCACAGAGTTGACATAACGTACACTATCCAGCCAATGATCATCGTTATAACGGTAGCCACATTCTGAAGTATTTGGTGTACGGCTACGTGCAATGGGGAAAGGTCCTTACAGTGACTATTACTTCTATGATCCAGCCATGAAGAGAAAACCCCAGGCACTGCATGAACATGATGAGAGAAAAAGTTATGGTGTAAAACCATCTGGATGTTCGCTTGCTCATTATCAGTTTTTTAAATATACTGAAATGAGTGGCGAGCATTGTAACTTATTGTCGTATCAACAGCAGTGCTCACCTCTAAATGCCAGGAGGCACGTAGACACAATCCTCTGAACTTCTTAGGTGCTCGAACCTTCCATTGCAGAGGAGGTCAGTGGCGTGTGCAGAGTGTGGGGGCTGCTTGGAGTGATCCTTTGTGGCAGTGATACTTGCACTACACAAAATGCACAAGTGAAGTCAATGCAGGCTACATGTCCAAGAGCACCAACAGATTCTCATGAGATTTGCTTTTTCATATTGTTCCTTGCTAGGCAATAGAAATGCTAAGTTACTGCCACTGGAGCTTTGTTGCTAAGAGATTGGAACTCACTGTGCTTTCCCTGGATAAGTATCCAGGGATAACACTAGAGATCAAGGATTTTGATTTGTACACTAGTAGTAGACATCCTGTCCAAGGATTACTTACACACAGCAATTCACTCATGTTTCTCAAGAGGAGAAAGAGGATCAGTTCGCACAGTCTTAGTTCATATTACTTTGAGCAATGTATGGTAAATGGTATTGCCAGTGGAATGGAAATTAATGTATATTGTCAAAGTGAATTTATATTGTCAGGAGGAGAAGCACAACACTAAAGTTCCTCATTATGTTACAACTGACGAACTTGTTACATTCAGATCACTGACTCGATTTACAAACAACTGAAGGTAGTTGTATAGAAACATACTAGTGAATTGGAAGGCAAATGACACAATGCTAAACTATGTATTTCTTGTTGCAGATATTCATGCTTCAGGTTAAGCCCAGCTGTGATAATCAGCAAAATGAACATAGCCAGTCTCTCTATTTTTCTTTCTTGTCCCATTCCTCTTTCCAAAGGCCTACTGTAGTGCTGACGAGCATAAATATCTTTGGCACGCGTGTCACTGAATTCAAGGCAGTGTGAATAATTAGCATCTCTCCTGTTCAATCCAGATTAACAAGTTAATGCAAACCTGATAGATATACCTGCCGCACACCCAAGAACCCGAAGACCGGACAACACATTTTTGAGTTTATACAAGTCATATAATTGTGTTTAGTCAGAATAGAATATGTGATGTTACAACGCGATCAAAATGATCGCGGCATGTAACATCGCAGTTTTTACAACGCAAGTCGTTACAACGACTTGCGCTGGAGTGCGCTGGACTTAGGAGTAGTAAGATTTACTATTCCAACACCAGTCTACATACAGTAGGGAAGGTGTTGGAATAGTAAATCTTACTATTCCTTAGGTTATAGCGCCCTCCAGTGCAAGTCGATGTAACGCTTGCATTGTAATGGCAGCGTTCTAAATGCATCGCGGTGTAATCACCGCGATGTAAAGGATGTTTCCCTCAGAATATATCCAACACATATCTGTTTTTCACATAAAACCTCTTGTTTTAATTTCATATTTTTGACCTCAGTTTGACTTGCAGCCATATTCTTCTTAAAATCTTGAATGACCAGGATATATACACAACAATTCACTTAACTTTTCTACCACACCGGGTAGAACTCTGATCTCACAAACATTTCCCTAAAACACTGAGAAGGGATATAACCAGTTGCAATATGTGGTGTGTGTCTATGAGGCCACAAAATGACATGCGCTGATGAATCAAAGGTATACAGCTACAATCAACAATCATCCACATTGTAGGTTCAATCAAACCATTTGCCTGTGGCGGGTTATAAGGCAACACTTGTATAGCAACTTCTATACTTTTGCAAAAAAAGGTTTTCTCTTCCACAACATAATCTGTACCCCATTATCTGAAATTAAATTTAAGGAAAGCTTTCCATAGCGAATACATTCACCAGAAAATCAACCTTTGCATTATTTCCTTCCCCACAAATCTGAAATCAACCCACTTAGAATAATATTTGATAAAACTGTTAGATAGCTTCAGTGTATATGAAGCATCCAGAATGGACATAAAAATAACTGCCAACTTATTCCAGGAACTGCCAGGTAGTCAAATTGCCAGAGAGATACATTTCTTGTCTCAAAATGCTGCTCAATTCTATCATCAATCAATCAATCAGGGACTTGTAAAGCGCGCTACTCACCCGTGAGGGTCTCAAGGTGCTGGGGGTGGGGGGGGCATCTCCGGATCAGTCGAAGAGCCAGGTCTTGAGGTCCTTCCTGAATGTGTGCAGGGTAGGGGAGCGTCTGATGTTCACCGGGAGCTCGTTCCAGGTCTTGGCTGCGATGTAGGAGAAAGCTCTCCCACCTGCTCTGTGTCTGTGGATGCGAGGGACCTCTGCTAGGGCAAGGTCGGTGGAGCGGAGGTTCCTCTTGGGTACGTGGAAGGAGACTCTCTCATTGAGGTATTTGGGTCCAATGTTGTTGAGGGATTTGTAGGTGTGGATAAGGAGCTTGAAGGTGACCCTTTTCTCGACGGGGAGCCAGTGGAGGACTCGTAGGTGTTGGGTCATGTGCTCGTGACGTGGTGTTCCGAGGACGAGTCTGGCTGCAGCGTTCTGGATGGTCTGGAGTCTGTGTAGAAGAGTTTTGTTGATTCTGGCGTATAAGGCGTTGCCGTAGTCCAGTCTGCTGGTGATGAGTGCGTGGGTGACGGTCCTTCTGCAGTCGGGGGGATCCATTTGAAAGTCTTGCGGAGGATGCGCAGGCAGTTGAACCTGGTGGAGGCGACGGCGTTGATCTGGCGGTTCATGGAGAGGGAGGAGTCGAGGATGATGCCGAGGTTTCGTGCATGGTCTGTAGGGGTTCGTGACTTCCAGAGGGCGGAGGGCCACCAGGTGTTGTCCCAGGCGCAGGTGGAGGGGCCTAAGATGAGGACCTCATGTTACTTGACCTATTTATTTTCAACACCATATCACCACTGCCTTTTGGCTAGGTTTGTGTTATAGAAATATCCAATACATACCACATTCCTGCCTATTTTAATCCACAAATAAACAGCTTGTTAATTCTTTGTTAGCATCAAACAGAGATACCCTGAATAGAGTAATTCGTACACCTTTGCCCTTGCATCACTAGTCTGAATAAACGTGTTGTTCTTCAGAAAAATATCTGATTGACAGTCCATCTACAAGTAAAAAAAACGTGCATAATCATCACTGAAATACAAGGCCATGGTTCCCTTCTTGAACCTTGCTTTCATCTTCCCACACAGATAACGCCATCATTTCAACACCATCCTAAATGTTATAGTGCCATCACTGATTGAATTTGTATTACCCTGCCTACCATTTCTACAAATACAAATGAAGTGCCCAATGCATCCACAAGCCGGACACTTACCTTTGAATGTTGGATAACTTTTTGTATAAACATCATGCATGACAGTGCATCTGAAAGGTACATCCAATATTCTTGCTCTACCATAACTACCACTCCTTGTTCTCTACCTATTAGCACAAACTCTTCAAATATTTCCTTCTATGGCAATACTGTCTTTCTGTACAACATAAACTGTTTGATCGATCTACTTACTCAATTTCTTCACAGGCTCTTTGATTTGCTCAATGAAATTCAAAATATCAATAGAACAATCCAAAGACTGCGACCCGTTGGTAATTAATTGCAAGGTGATTTTTTTTTATAATTTCCAAGGAGCAAGGAATATAGACGTGGGACAATTCACAAGGATGTTGTTGTGCCTTACCCTTGTAGTTCTCCTGGCTTACTCCTGGATCCCAGGAGTAAGCCCTGAGAACTCACGGCTTTACTCTTGAAATTCATGAGTAAGTCAGGAGTGTTACAAGAGTAAGTCACACCAACTCATGCTGCAATCTTTGTCTTTCAGAACCAAAATGATGACAGATAGGTGTCCACTGACTTATATGCCTTTGGCTTTGTGGGTGGTCAACAAGGCTGAACTGAATATCAAACTATTTTCCTAAACTTTTAACATCCATCGTACTGAACAACAACTTCATATCCCCCATTTCTGACAACAGGTGCAAGAGTTAGAAAAACAATTTGTCCATCAAATTCTAAGTTATGAATCAGCAGCGCTTTCTTTTCTCAGGGTCTAAACCTGCTTTCATTAATGGTTCATGAGTATGTGTCAAAGATTGTGTTTTTCTAGAGGATGCAAAATGGTGGGGGAGGTGTTTTCATACTGTACTCTGATACAACAAAACAACCACATACAGATGGAAATATAAAAAACTAAGCAAACTGAAAAAGGTTTTACTTTCGTCCTCTATATTTGAAATTTGTCTTTTTACCTTTACATTTTACAACTTTCTTTACAATGTCTCCTCAGACTATGCATAGCTCGTAGCAACTGGCTTAATTGATGCATGTAAGCTATTAGCTGAAAGAGTAGGTACCTACCTCAAGTAATAACCACAAACCATCATAGGATGAGTCACTAAAGTCACTAAATTACCCAGACCCCAAACCCTTTGCAACTATGGCACAGAGCAGATAGGCTTGACTTAGAAGCAATGTTTAAAATATTTATGCAGTACCAAAACAGTGCCAAAGGGAAAACACAATACAAGAAAAATCCCATACCAATTTAGAAAAATAAGGTACATTTTAATAAATAAAATGACATGAAAACAACAAAGATCCAATATGGGAAACCGGAGTTATCAATTTTTAAAGTTTAAGGTTCAAAATCGCATTAAGTGCCAACTGCGCTCATCAGCTTGCGCTTGTCGGGTACCTAGTTGCAAGTTAAGGCCAAACACAATGGAATACATGTGTCAGATACAGAAACTAGGTTCGACCCAGTCAGAAGTTTTATCTTCTGACTAAGGGGCTCATTACGATGATGGACGGAAGCCCATCCGCACTAGTGGCGGTGGCGGAAAAGGTTCATTTCCCCACTCCGGATGCGGTCATTGCGACCACCGAATTACAATGGTCCAACAGAGGCCGTATTCCGTCCGCCGCGGTCTGTCAGGCTCTGCACGCTTCTTGCGTACGCAAGGGTGGTGGATGGAGCCAACAGAGCAAGACCAGCGTGCAGAAACACGTTCCGTCCGTCAACCAGATTACGATGTGGCAATCAGCCCTTCCCACCGCCGCGTAAAAAACACCACGTTGCGGATGGCGGAAGCACAACAACGGAGAGGAAGAGCCGATACAGAACCCATCCAAACCACCGGAGCACCATGGATCCTGCGCCACAGGCCTCCCCGCTGCTCTACCTGCTGCACCTCCGGCAGACCAGACGCCGCTGCGCTCAACAGCAGAGGTACGTACCAAACATCTCCACGCATGCAAACCCTGAACAACTACAACTCCAGGCAAGCGTGGCGGCACCACGATGAATGTGGCAACCTGCCAAATGCAAAGTGCGAGGCCCACCCAATCCTCATGAGTGACCCTCGGTGCCCCTGAAGGTAATTGGGGCCAATGCCGAGCCCCGCAGTTGCAGAGCGCGCACACCGCAATGTCAAGAAATGTACGCCGAAGGCCCCCATTGGCTGATGGCTCATTCGCATAGTGGTTGCCACACCGCGGCGGCCTGGAAGCTGCGACCGCAACCCTGCATCATCCAATTGGGTCCAATGCGTGTCATCGCTGCAGATGACAGCTACCGCGCATGCGAACACATTCTGCATTTGCATTGGCGCCATGTGAATTACATCACACATCACAACTCATGTGCCTAAAGTGATTGGTGCACCCCATGTGTAATGTCGTGGGCACGAGGCCCCCATGCATAGAAAGTAACCACACAGACACCGTACATGTATAGGAGAACTGGCCCTGGGCACGTGCGTCCGGCCCCGTTTGTTGGCAGGGTCACATGTCCAGTGACACCTGTGCTGGGTGGCTCTGGGGTGGTGGGTAAGCCAGCCCTCTGGGAGTGGCTGGTGCATCAGAACAACTAGAACAGTGACCAGCTGGTCACTACACTGTGAAGGTATGAGAGAGTGTGACCTTTGAGTCAAGTCCTCGCACACATGGTATGTCCAAGAAAAGGAGAGTGAAATTACAGACAGTGTCAGGCCTCGGGCCAGCATGGACTGAAATGAGGGAAGGAGTCAAAAAGGACAAAGGTCCCTTGCACTGTACCAATGTTGTGTAATGAAACATCCAACCTGTGAACATCGCTTGTATATCCCTTGACATCTGACTGGCGTCCCTTGGCCAGGGGTCATCTTGTGAAGAGCCAGTGTTGTAGGCAGACAATCAGAGGTGTCCATTGTCTGCAAATCAGACAGACTTGTAAACCCTAGCACCCCCAACACATGTACTGGGGTGGCGTGCAGTGTGCCTAGCTGCCATTGCCTGCAAATGTTCTCACACACTTCATAGGAGTGCACACGTGGAACAACCAAACATAGCCCTGACCGACATCATCGGTCATTGTCAGCCATGTGGGCATGTATACACAATCCATGTGCATTTGTGCCTCATTCAGGTGGACATTGCAATGTCTGTTACGCAAATTCCTCACACACTCACGCAGGACTGACCCTATAATGTCCACATGTGTCTGTCCACCGTGCTGTATATCCATGTTGCGTTGTCCAGATGACACTCACTGCCCTCATCCCGTAATGTTGTTGTGTATTGTGGGACTAAAGCTTGCGTTCGTGCAGTGACAGCAGCTACATGCAACTCAGCACTGATGCTGGAAACACAATTGCTGTGCCATCTAACCACAGGGCAGCTCATCCTTGATGTAGCAGTGCACTATATGCCATACACATCGACTTCAATGGATGTCGTAGTGTCAGTATGTCGAGTGAGTGAAGAAAAACAACGTCTGAATGCAGGTCACTTGTGCATTTCACGTGACCATGAGTCCTGTCAATGTTGTGGTTGTGTGAGTCTCTGGGTAAGCTGTTCACCACATCTCATCTATAACTCAGCCCATGCTTGTGTACCCTGACATACGTAGGAGGAGACCACCCTTCTTCCGACCTGTCCCCGACCTGGCGATGATGGAGGACAACGAAATCATCAGGAAATTCCGTTTGGATCGCCGCACACTACGAAACCTCTGTGCCCAGTTGGAGGCCCATTTGAAGCCCAAAAAAATATATCCGGCTGCATTGTCTGCCACAGTGAAGGTTATGGCTGCACTGCATTTCTTCGCTACTGGGTCTTTCCAGTACACTGTGGCCAGCGCCGGTGGGATGTCACAGCCCATGTTCAGCATGGAGTTGCGTGTCGTCCTGTCAGCATTGATGCTTTACAAGGACAGACATGTCCACTTCCCGAGGAGGGATGAATTGGCAGCTGTGAAGGGGGAGTACTATGACCTGGGAGGCATTTCAAATGTTGTGGGAGCCATTGATAGTACCCACATTGCCCACATTCCACCACAGGCAAGTGAACACATCTATAGGAACCGCAAACACTACTACTCCATCAACGTGCAAGTGGTATGCCAGGCGGATCAGATCATCCCACACGTGTGTGCAAAGTATCCTGGCTCAGCACATGACTCCCACATCTTGCGGAACAGCACCATACCCCAATTGATGGCCAATCTGCACCCAAGCGGGCCAGGCTTGTTGGTGAGTGGGCTGTGTCAATGACTGTGATGTATGTGTGACATGCAGCTCAAATCACATATTCAGATCACACTGTTTGCCTGTATGTCTCACAACTAGGTGACCCTGGGTATCCCAATCGTCCATGGTTGCTGTCCCCACTGCGCAATCCAACAACGCCGGGGGAAGTCCTATACAATGATGCACATGGGAGGACACGTCGTGTGGTGGAGCGTACTTTTGGACAGCTGAACTCAAGATTTATGTGCCTGGACAAGACTGGTGGTGCACTTATGTACTCACCACAGAAGGTATGCCAGATGGTAGTCGCCTGCTGCATGCTACACAACCTGGCCTTGCGCAGAAGGATCCCCCTGATTCTGGATGATGATGAACAGCAGCAGCCCCCCGCTCCCAACCCACACATGCCCAGTGACGATGACAGTGGTGAGGAAGAAGGCCTTGACCAGCGTCAACAGCTCATCGTCAACAACTTCAGTTGAGTGTAAGTTAACAATGAGTGGCTATGACTGTGTCTGTGTGCCTTGCTGTTGTCTCACAAACTTTGAGAATTGTTGCTGTCATTTTGTACACATACAGGACTATGCGCAGGATTAGAGAACTTGGGCAGGCAGGGACTGAGCACCCAGAAGCACCCATGAGCACAGGACCCAATCGCTATAGTGCCTCACTAGCTCTCCTACTCACTCAGAGGAATTCAAGCATGTGTACACAAGTAGATAAGTTGAAGAAAAGAAACGCTTTCAAATGTGCATTTTTACTACAGTGTCAAAACATGCAACATACGTGCCACAACAAGTTGAGAATGCATGAGTACAAAAACAGTTACCATAGTGACACATCCATATCACAAGAAGCAAGATGTCATATCAATAATCCCTCTGTACGGAGCCCCACGAGCATATCCCCCCACCCCTTGCTGGGAGGAGTTGTATGAGATGTCCCAGGTCTATGGGCTTTGTCAGCAGACCCCATTCCTCATCCAATACATGGTGAAATATACATCCCATGTGAGGTGTCGCTCTCATTACTGGATGGATCACTCTCCAAGTGTGGGGCAACTAGCCCGCCTCCCCAAGACATCTAAAAGGCACCCGTGACCTCTAGCAGCTGTGGCACTTTGTTGAGTCAGGGTGCTAGGACCTGACCAGAACAGAATGACAACGGACAATGTCCTCCGACCACGGACAGCATTGGCAGGCAGTACTCCTGGACCGTGCAGAGAACAAGCTCCGCGGACACTTCTCATGTGACAGACATATACTAGGTACTTGCAAAATGACTACGCCATGTACATTTTGTGCGCTACAGCTGCATGATGGAACCTGGGCTCATGCCAGTCGACAATGTCCATGACAGTCAGATGACAGCCTCCCCTTGCTCAGGTCTGTGGTACCAAGCGAAACAGACCGCAGAGGTCAGCAGAGTCAAAGCTAATGCAGACAGGGCCAAAGTCAGATGGCAGAATAACAATTCCTGTCAGTAGGCGTGAAAAAGGTAAAAGGATATTGAATTAGTCACCAACAGTTCCGGTTGCTGTTAAGTAGTTACGAATCCAAGAAGGCACAGGCAGCTTCGAAGGCAATCAGTTCCAAAAGATGATCCAAATCGTCTTCAGCAAAAAGGACCGTCATCCAATCCAGCAGTATGAAGGAACAGATGTGCTCCTCGCACCACGAGGATGAAAGGAGCATTCCATGTAAATGTAAATGTAAATCCCATGGCAACCTGGGAGAGGTTCGATGTAGGCCTGGCACAGGAGCCTTTGCGCAAACGCACAGGCACAGCTGGCAGCCTGTCTGACACATTGAAAGGCATCCCACAAACGTGTATCACCGGAGCAGTTCTGGTCGTGGACCAACAAAGGACTCACCCACAGCTCATGATCCAGGGCAGCAAGGGATGTGTTCAAAAGGCAGACATCCATGGCCCAGTGAAAGGGGCATTGTCGACAACAAAGCACAGGTTGCACGCAGGTGAAATAGGCATAGCGGAACGTTAGCCTATAACTGATACGTAGCACAGCTAATGGGACACATCCAAAGAGAAGCTGCATGCGGTCACGGTACAGTTGCAACTGACTTGGGTTCGCCTGGACCACAGGATGGGCAGACATGGCGTGAGAGCACTCTTAGAACCAGCCCTCAGCTGCACAGCCACAAGTAGTGATATCAAACCGCTAAATGCAGTCTGAAAATTGGAGGAATAACACCCGTTAGTACTACAAAAATAGCATGAAACAAAGGGACAAGGCCAGAGCCCACAAGTTTGTAAAAAGTGTGCTATGGCCTTCAGTATCAGAGGCTTACGATGATTTCTGTGTCAGTCCCCCGGAAAAAAGTGGGAGTGCCGCGTTCAGCAGTGACTGAATCGCGCGGGACGGACATGGCACCTGGAATTCGAAGGTCTCAGGGCTGGTGTGTGAGCGACTACTTGTTGAAACAGAAGCCCATTGTGCCTGCACACTTTTTGAAGTATGCTTTCGCTGTGGGAATGTGAGGCCACAAATGACTATCCACAATCACTTATGGGGGAGTAAGGAGGACATTGCTACAGCAAGGAACACGGCGTGCAACAGTTCCTATATACGCGATGCCTGCCCTGTGACCGCAGCAGTTGTGCTCATTCAGGAGAAGATAACTTCGGTTGGAAAACAGATTTAGCGTGGGTATGTTGTCAGCGACTGGTGTTCATGTGGGAAAACATGCCTAGATCGTACATCTAACATGAAAATCCCTGGGCAACAGTACTTGAGTGTGTGAATGCGACAATGTCACCATCGTCCACATGACAGGATGTGTTGTGATGCTGGCTCTTGTGGGCACACTGCTAAGGATGTCATTGTTTTGCGCTGTGTGATCTGTGACAACTTCCATCATGTACATGATGATGTGATTAGGGGGATGTGAGCACACTGCTTCACCTCCCAGCACAGTTCACCCCTCGGCATTCTGGAAAATGCAGTTCAGTCATGATGCTTACTTGTCATGTGACTGAAGTGTTTCACCTGTGTTGGGCAGGGAGAGGTACAGAGACCCGAGTAGATTTTAGCAGCTTCCTCAGCAGACACGATCACAATGTATCTTACCCCTACTGATGTGGGATGATAACGCGACACACATGTGTCTAGAGATTCACAGCACTGACCTGCACCAACCTTGGTGACACACGACAACGGTAACAGAAGTAAGCTTTTCAACTGAACTGCATCTACCAGGATGCTAAGGGCTAAACTGTGTTGGGAGGTGCAGTCGTGTGCTCCAGTCCCCCTGCTGTCCATGTTGATGGTGTTTGCCGGTGTTATCTGTAATGCATATTGCACAGTGTTGCCTCGTGGTGTGCTTTTGCGGTTGTTCCATGATATGGCAATGCACTGTTATTTCCTTGGGTCTTTCCATGTTCCTCCACTCTCTCAATGGATTTTCGCTTTTACATATTCGGATACATTGCAATGTGACTCAACATGCTACTTACTGTGATGAAAATGCTCTTGACACAAAGGCATACTGTTGTGAGTTGTGTTTCTTTTGTAATGAGTGACAGGTGAGAGGTGAAGTGGAAAGTGATGGTACACGGATAGTTAGGGTAGAACACACAATGGTAGAGTTCCAAAGTCCAACCGAACACTGCCATCCTTGTGGCAATGTGGATTCGTATTTACAACAAAGTCAATGCTCGGTGTTACAGTGGTGACATCAGCGGTTGCTCCGAGAACTGGTACGGCACGGTGCTGTGCCACGTGATTCTCCCGGGGTCTTTTTCGGACGCCCCCTCTGCAGTTTGGCCTGGGGGGAACATGCTGCATGCTCAGAGGTGTCTGAGGATTCGCCATGGTGTGACTCACCCCTCCCTGTGGCCGCTGCTGAAGTGGTGTGACTAGCATCCGGCTGGCCACGGGAAGGGGGGGTTGGCAGCGATTTGAGGCGCATGCATGTCCCTCAGGTCACCCACAAACTGGCCCATGTACTCCACATGTTGTCCCAAGCGAGTGTCCATGCAGCTCTGCAGCCGGCGGAGTTCCTGCAGTTCCTCAAGGACCTGGCCCATCTGTCCCTGGTTCTGCTGGTATGCACCAAGGACAGTTAGCACGGTGTCCAGGGCCACAGTCTCATTGTCCTCCTGTGGCTGTCCCCCAGTTGTCCTCCCACATGCCCTGCTGCCACGGACCAGTGGCGGCGCCTGGCACTGCCGCCGCACACTGTCCCCAGCAACCCGAGGCTGCCTGGTGGTATTCGCAACTGCTGGCACAGGGACAGTGTTGGAGGCAGCGGTGGTGATGGTGGAGGTGGCTGCCACACAGGTCGTTGCTGCAGGGTCTGCGTTTAGGGTGCAGCTGTTGTGGGAGTCGTGGTGGTGGTGGGGACAGTGAGTGCCAGAGACTGAGCTGGCCTGGGCACGCCGGAGGCCCAGGTCAGCCTCCTCATCCGAAAAGACCAGGGAGTCTGCATTCGAGGGTTCACCTTCCGGGGAGTGAAACTGTCTGGGCTCGCCCATGGCACGGTCGCCTGCTGTTGCTGGCGAGTCACCTGTTGAAGAGAGGTTATATTGTCAGCATGTTCAGTACACAGCCCAACTTTGACGTTCAAGTTTCGCACATTTCATTTGCGATGGCCTTACTTTTTAGCTTGGCATTTCTATGCATCCATAACAGTTTGTCAGCAGTCGACCGTGATGTGGAGGTACATACATTGCTTGTTAGCTATGTGTCATGGCTGAAGATACAAAATCATTTGTACAGATATTGTATTTCCAAGGACATGTCCTGTGGTACCACCTTGTTGCTCATCCGATTCAATTCATGCTTGGACATTTGTGCCTTTTCCATGAGTAGCTGACTACTATGCCGCAACTCCATGATTTGTGTCATGCTTTTTGTACTTACCTCCTGTGGTTGTGAGGTTTGACAGAGTTTCCATGCATGTGTTGTGTTGACCCGAGTCTTTCTGCTTTGAGGCAATGGGACTTGCACATTGGCTTTTTGTGATTGCGTTCTTGTATTTTGCTTTGCAGTTACATTGTTATGTTTCATATAGGTACCCTAATATAGGCCCGGGTAACATTATACCCTTTCACCTACATACCCTCCCCTTCATTACACACCAACGAGTCTTTTAAGGACTGAACGCCTTTTATGGACTGAACCTTTTACCTAGTTCTAGGCCTGGGTGCAGAAGGAAGGTTTTTCCTGAACAATAGTGTTCTATGACTTCCTCTTTAGACTGACACTGCATGAATAAAATATTCATGAGGCTACTTGGAAACCAGGCAGGGGCTATACACCACCTTCCTAAGATCTACGCACAAGGTTCATCCCATACGTCATCCTCATACCCAACAATGATTAAACACAAGAACAAGGGACAAAGGGACTCTATATACTTTTCTGTATAAATACAGCACCTCTTGCTATCAGTAGTTAGAGGGAACTGAGACTTCCAGGCCGACACACTGACCAGAGACGCTGAGGCTCTGTCACGGACTGTCCGGGACTATGTCGTGAACACAGTCAGGGACTTGAGCAAGGACTGGGGACTGGGTAGAAAACGTACCGTGCACAGAAAGAGTAGTACAGCGCTGGCCAGGATCACACAAGGAGTCAGAGGAGAAAAAGGGATCCAAAGGGGAAGCCTGTACTAGATGGCTAAGACTCAGAAAGGAAGGGCACTCACAAGGCAATTTAGCATTCAGACTAACTACACCCAGGACGGACGTGCAAGATATATATATATAATACAACATTAACAATAAAGGGAATGTGGGGTAAAGATCTCAGAAGCTAAGTACGTTCTTCACCCACAATTGCTGTAACAGATACTGACTGAAAATACCCACATATAGGATATGTATGCAAAGGCAGGGTCTGTGGAGCTAATACCTATGGTGATGTTATAACAGTAACTTAAAGACAATACTCACAGTGAACAAGAAACTCCACCTAGGTAGTCAGCTGTGCCCACTGATCCTGGTGATCAAACAGGAACACGCAAGGCAGTAACAGCAAGGGGGTAAAACTAAACACAAGCACAATAGACAAGGAGCTAGCAAGGAGGAGTGCTTAACAGGAAAGGAAGGAAATCACAGGGCTCACTTGGCAGAAAGCAGGTAACAAACATACAAGGTAACAGAAGCAAGACAGCAGAATAGAAAGACAGCAAACTAGAACTGGAACCAAGGAAATGGGAAGAAAGGCAGGGACTGGAAAGGATATACAGAAGGGGAGGTTACAAGGGTATACTAGAATAGTGCAGGTTCAGGAATCAAGAAAACAAAGTAGCATAGAAGGCAGTGCTGGGGCAGGAACAAGAATTGAGCTAAGGCTCAGGAGTCAAGGTAGCACTGCAGACAGTGCTGGTTCAGGAACAGGGAATTACTAAAGCTTCAGGAGTCAAGGTAGCACTGCAGGCAGTGCTAGTTCAGGAACAGAGGAAATAGCTACAGCTCAGGAAACAAGGAGTAAAGAGAGCACTGCAAGCAGTGCAAATCAGGAACAAGAAATAGCTGAAGCCCAGGAACAGGAACAAAGAATAACTATAGCTCAGGAACTCGGGAAACAAGGTAGCACTGCAGGCAGTGCTAATTCAGGCACAAGGAATAGCTATAGCTCAGGAACTCAGGAAACAAGGTAGCACTGCAGGCAGTGCTAATTCAGGCACAAGGAATAGCTATAGCTCAGGAATCAAGGAACAAGGATTAACTATAGCTCAGGAATCAAGAAGTATCAAAAGCTCAGGAACAAGGACTGGACTCACCGGAACACAGCTACAATGCCCAACACTGGGCTGAAGGGAGCTGGGGCTTAAAAGAGCTCACAGTACTCATGCGCATCAGGTGTGAGCAGGCTAGCAGCAGCCAACCACAGGTGAGCTGAATTCCTCCACCCATCTTTGGCCTGCAAGGGTGGAGACGAAGCAGTGAGCAGGGAATTCTGGGTAATGGAGTTTCAGGCATGAGCAATATGGCTTCCACAAAACCCGGCATGGATTGGGAATGGATGTCAATTCCCAAATAGTGTCCAAATGGCTGGAAGTCAGTATGTACATGAAGGGAAGGGTCTGGAAGTTTTCTATGACACTGGAGAGTCCCACAGTTCAGCCCCCTGGTGGTGGAAATGAAAACGCAGGGAGCAAGTCGTGACAATACACCCCCTCCAAGGACCATCTCCCGGAATCTGTAACTGGATTTAAAGCCTTTGCGCCTAAGAAGTAAGTTAATTTCCATCAGAGATGTAGTGCAAGATACCAGAGGACTGCAGGAAAACTGTGATTTTCTGGAGTGTAGGACAATAGGCTGAAAATTAACAGCAGCATCCAAAGCAGAACTTTGAGGAGGGAAGCACTCTGATGCAGGAGGCAGAATAGAATGCAGATCTGAAGAGTCCAAATCCAGTAACAGGGGCTTAGAAGCCTGAATTAAAGGTGTGTGAAATCCTGATGATGGCAGGCTAGAGTAGCACTCTGAAAACAAAGGAAGATTGACTGTAGGGTCAAAAGCAGATAACGGATTGGCAGGAGGCACAGAGGTCAAAGGCAAACTAGCTGAAGCCAAAGGAGGTGACAGGAAGCAGACCTGAAGTTCTGGCCCTGGAGGAAAAAATACAGAAGCCTCACATGCAGGCGACTTTGGAAGCAGGTATGCAAGAGACCCAGGCCCTTGAGGCTTACATGTTGAGAGTTTTATCTCTGATGCTGGAGATTCAGTCTCTGAATGTATCCGTACTGAGACCTCTGAAGGCTGGCAAACTGGAAGCACAGGGTCAAAAAGTAGGCAAGATAGAGGCTCAAGGCCAGAAGGCAGGGGGCCTGGAAGCTCTGGTGCTGAAGGCAGGGGGCCTGGAAGCTCTGGTGCTGAAGGCAGGGGACCTGGAAGCTCTGGTGCTGAAGGCAGGGGGCCTGGAAGCTCTGGTGCTGAAGGCAGGGGGCCTGGAAGCTCTGGTGCTGAACGCAGGTAGCCTGGAAGCTCTGGTGCTGAAGGCAGGCAGTCTGGAGGCTCCGGTACTAATGGCAGGCAGGCTGCAGGCTCGGGCTCAGATGACAGGCAAGCTGCAGGCTCGGGCTCAGATGACAGGCAGGCTGCAGACTGAAGTTCAGAAGGCAGCAGGCCGGGTGAGGACTCTGGAGACTCTGAAAGCAGCAGGCCGGCTGAGGACTCTGGAGACTCTGAAAGCAGCAGGCCGGCTGAGGACTCTGGAGAGTCTGAAAGCAGCAGGCCGGCTGAGGACTCTGGAGACTCTGCAAGAAGACTAGCTGATGGCAGAGAGGCACAAGGATGACAGACTTTAAATTCTGGGAATGGCGATTGCCCAAGAACAGTAGATTCCCTGTTGTCAATAGTGAAATCTTCACAGTTCCTTGGCTCATTAAAACACACTGATGTTCTTTCTTCGGGATGGCTCAGAATAATGCTTTTCTTAGAGTCTCTGATGACCAGACTTACTTTATCATTTGGCACTTCACATCTCTTAGTCAGAGGAAATAGGTCAGAGACTTCTTGGTCATGGGACATTTGTTCAATTCCTTCTGCATTACAAGGTGGTACAGATGCATCAGAGCATAGAGTAATATTATTTCCTGACTTTTCAATATGTGGCGTGCTTGAAGGCGAGAGAGCAAACAAGGGGTCAGGATTTTGTTCCTTCTCAGTGAGGAGGTTGGCTTCAGTCGCAGAAGTTAGACCAAGAGCATAGACTGAGTCAGAGGGTGTTGTCACATCAGGGATTATGTTGGGCACTGGTTCAGGTTTTGTCTGTATGTCAATGGCCAGTGTATGTGATACCCCCGGGGTGGAACTCACCTCACTACCAGGAAGAGAAAGCAAACAAGTATTTAGTCTCTTTCCTGGCATCTGGGGTTCCTTAGAAGTGGAGGGACACATCTCAGATGTAGTGCCTATACACAGTTTAGCACTAGAAGACAACACATCAGAGGAGGTAGAAATTTCAGAATTCAAACAAATACTTTCATTAACTGGACTATGAGACAAGGTACTATGGTTTTTCTGAATGGAATCGGAGGGATCTGCCACTGTATTGTTCACACAATCCCTGGACCAGCTCTGAGGGGAACGCAAAAGAGAGCGCAAGGCTTCATTCTCCATTTCTAAGGAGGCTAACATAGAGGTGGAAAAGTTGTTTTCTACAGGGGTTTTAGATTCCCACTTGAACTCTGGGTTATAATTTTTTAACAGAGTCTGAAACATGTAATTCTCTCGTTGTAATTCAAGAATATTAGATGTAATTATATCCTGTGAAGACTGCAGATCTTTCTCTACAAGGACAGTGGTAGACTTGGCAACTTCACAACAAGCAACAGAGCTATACCTTGGATTTTGTTCAAAGTGGCTATTAGCCACCTGTGTTCTAGTAGGTCTTTTCTCTCTTTTGTTAAACTGATTATTATTTACTTTGAATGTGGTATCTAACAAGGTCCCTTTAGTATCCGGGACTGTAATCTTTACTGGACTACAAGACTGGGTAACATTATCTGAATGGAAAACAGAGGTAATGAAATGCCTCTGCTCTTTCTTTGGTTGTGTGGTTGAACATTGTATTTTACAACCACTTACAGCAGACATGGGAGAATCAGAAGTCTTTTTCAGCAAACTTAGTAAGGTATTATTTTCCTTTTGCAATGCTGACACAGACATTGAATCTGGATCAGAACAGAAGACTAGATCAGGATCTGGCAAATAGGTGTTTGAGAGCCAATGAGTAAAATATTCAGAACGTAAATGTCCATTTCTCATAAGAGGATTCATAGTTTCAGGACTAGGGTTAACATCCTCAAATTGTAAAGTAGACACTAAATACCTCTCATTGTTAGGCACTGGTGAACTGCCCTGCATAAACTTATATGATGCACTGGTGTGTTTCTTTCTTAAACCCCTCATTATGACATCTTCAATATTTCCAAACACAAATGTAACAGAAAAATGGTAGCTAACTGAATGCAGATAAAACCTCACAAGTCACCCTAGAAATTTGGGTTGGTCATTCTGTCAGGGACTATGTCGTGAACACAGTCAGGGACTTGAGCAAGGACTGGGGACTGGGTAGAAAACGTACCGTGCACAAAAAGAGTAGTACAGCGCTGCCCAGGATCACACAAGGAGTCAGAGGAGAAAAAGGGATCCAAAGGGGAAGCCTGTACAAGATGGCTAAGACTCAGAAAGGAAGGGCACTCACAAGGCAATTTAGCATTCAGACTAACTACACCCAGGACAGACGTGCAAGATATATATACATAATACAACATTAACAATAAAGGGAATGTGGGGTAAAGATCTCAGGAGCTCCACATGGTAAGACTGAAGCTCAGTACGTTCCTCACCCACAATTGCTGTTACAGATACTGACTGAAAATACCCACATATAGGATATGTATGCAAAGGCAGGGTCTGTGGAGCTAATACCTATGGTGATGTTATAACAGTAACTTAAAGACAATACTCACAGTGAACAAGAAACACCACCGAGGTAGTCAGCTGTGCCCACGGATCCTTGCGATCAAACAGGAACACGCAAGGCAGTATAGCAAGGGGGTAAAACTAAACACAAGCACAATAGACAAGGAGCTAGCAAGGAGGAGTGCTTAACAGGAAAGGAAGGAAATCACAGGGCACACTTGGCAGAAAGCAGGTAACAACCATACAAGGTAACAGAAGCAAGACAGCAGAATAGAAAGACAGCAAACTAGAACTGGAACCAAGGAAATGGGAAGAAAGACAGGGACTGGAAAAGGATATACAGAAGGGGAGGTTACAAGGGTATACTAGAATAGTGCAGGTTCAGGAATCAAGAAAACAAAGTAGAATAGAAGGCAGTGCTGGGGCAGGAACAAGAATTGAGCTAAGGCTCAGGAGTCAAGGTAGCACTGCAGACAGTGCTGGTTCAGGAACAGGGAATTACTAAAGCTTCAGGAGTCAAGGTAGCACTGCAGACAGTGCTAGTTCAGGAACAGGGAATTACTAAAGCTTCAGGAGTCAAGGTAGCACTGCAGGCAGTGCTAATTCAGGAACAGAGGAAATAGCTACAGCTCAGGAAACAAGGAGTCAAGAGAGCACTGCAAGCAGTGCAAATCAGGAACAAGAAATAGCTGATGCCCAGGAACAGGAACAAAGAATAACTATAGCTCAGGAACTCAGGAAACAAGGTAGCACTGCAGGCAGTGCTAATTCAGGCACAAGGAATAGCTATAGCTCAGGAACTCAGGAAACAAGGTAGCACTGCAGGCAGTGCTAATTCAGGCACAAGGACTAGCTATAGCTCAGGAACTCAGGAAACAAGGTAGCACTGCAGGCAGTGCTAATTCAGGCACAAGGAATAGCTATAGCTCAGGAATCAAGGAAAAAGGATTAACTATAGCTCAGGAATCAAGGAGTATCAAAAGCTCAGGAACAAGGACTGGTCTCACCGGAACACAGCTACAATGACCAACACTGGGCTGAAGGGAGCTGGGCCTTAAAAGAGCTCACAGTACTCATGCGCATCAGGTGTGAGCAGGCTAGCAGCAGCCAGCCACAGGTGAGCTGAATTCTTCCACCCATCCTTGGCCTGCAGGGGTGGAGACGAAGCAGTGAGCAGGGAATTCTGGGTAATGGAATTTCAGGCATGAGCAGGATGGCTTCCACAAAACCCGGCATGGATGTCAATTCCCAAATAGTGTCCAAATAGCTGGAAGTCAGTATGTACATGAAGGGGAGGGTCTGGAAGCTTGTTATGAGACTGGAGAGTCCCACAGTTCAGCCCCCTGGTGGTGGAAATGAAAATGCAGGGAGCAAGTCTGACAGGCTCCTGCATGCAGGCGCTCCAGCTGACAGTGGTCTGAACATCCCTTGCGGGGTGTCCAGCTCGAGACCAGGAGAGGCTCCTACATTTTCACTTCAGGTAATGGGGTTCGACCAAATCCTAGAGGGATTCTTGGCTGCACACCTAATCACATGCTAGGTACACTTAGGTACATCTAGATAGGCATCGTAGGAGTACGCACTCTCTTTTATCAATGCATTTTATATTCATGTATTTATTCATGCTTATTGCAAGATGATAGAACTGTACTATCCTTTTATATTCATAGTACTGCTAATCATATATCTTTGCTACTGTCTAATGGTTGTTTTAGCTCATATACTGTACACGAGAATAACAACTGGTCAATAAATCCTTATTGAAACGCCCAGACTGTTTATTCTGTGTACCTCTGAGATAAACTAAATAAGCACGAGTTACTGAGCGAAAAGTAGTACATTGTTTCCACGATCTTGAGGGATCAGGGTTGTCATGTTCTGAGGTTGCCAGAAACTAATCTCTCCCCGATAAGAGGAGACATTAGTGGCACTGTGAGCTAGCTTTTGCAAACAGGCTAACATTTCTCGATGGGGGTGTACAGAATCAGTCTGCCACCAAGCCCACAGTTTATGTTATCCAAACACGCAGGTCCTGCATGGATACCATAGGAACTACACGACATGGCGCCACCAACGATGGTTGGGCTCTTATTTAACAGTAGAATCTGAGTAGTTCAGTCGTGCTATTCTCAGAGACCCCTACTCACAAAACACCAGAGACGTCTGGAGTGGGTGGGCACAAATTCCGCCACAGCTGAGTAGGCGAGATATCCTATTTATTGGCTGTTGGTTAATCAAGCTTGAAGGACATTTTGTTCCTAAAATTGTGGAGTCCTAACTTTACTACTCCTAAACTGAGAAAAATCCTAACTTTAAGACTTTCGGTATTCACAGAAGGAATTTAGGAGTCCTAAAGTTAGGAGTCCTAACTTTACTACTCCTAAACAGAGAAAAATCCTAACTTTAAGACTTTCGGTATTCACAGAAGGCATTTAGGAGTCCTAAAGTTAGGACTACTAACTTCTGTGAATACCGAAATGAGTAAGTTCATTCTGTGAATACCAAAATGAGTAAGTGTATTCTGTGAATACCAAAAAGTACTAACTTTACGTTTTTGACGTAAGTTAGTTCTGTGAATCAGGCCCGGCATTCGTCCGAAAAAAAAACAAGCCGAACGCGTGTTTCCCGACCGATTCGAACAGTCGTCCGAACGAGCAAGTACGATGCGCATAACTGCTCAGATTCCGACCCAGCCGTACGTACCCAATCCAGCTCCTGTTCCCCGCCCGAGCCGGATCCGTAAACGCCGAATTGAGTCGCACGGAAGCAAATATACAGCACCTTCCGGCCAGACTAGTACGATGCGCCTTCCATACGCGGCGAACCCGTCGCTACGTCCGGCACGTCAGAGCATCCGAGAGAGCTGCACATAAGCTCCGATTTGCGCCACAAGACGTTCCACGGCTACGAGACGAACAAGCCAGCGACGAGTACGAGACAAAAGCCACGAGAAACCCGAACGAGACGACCCAACCATGAATCCCATCGCGCAGGTCCTACCAATACTCTACATCTATTACCGGAACCGGTACGGATGCGTACGGCGCAGACGGTAAGTCAAACACCCACTACACAAACAAACGACACGTACCCGACATATGTCACACACACATAGGGATGCAGAAATGACGTACACTAGCAACAGCCGAACCATAGGGGCGGGATGGCTATCACCAATCCCATACACACCCATAGGGGCCTGATGGCTACCACTACCACCACCCCTACTCATGTGGGCCTGGATGCCTGTCACTACAACCATTCCCACTCATAGGGGGATGGATGCCTACCACTAACACCACCCCTACTCATGGGGGCCTGGATGCCTACCACTACCACCACCCCTACTCATGTGGGCCTGGATGCCTGTCACTACAACCATCCCCACTCATAGGGGGATGGATGCCTACCACTAACACCACCCCTACTCATGGGGGCCTGGATGCCTACCACTACTACCACCCCTACTCATGTGGGCCTGGATGCCTGT
Organism: Calotriton arnoldi; assembly: GCA_963921515.1. Classification (NCBI taxonomy): domain Eukaryota; kingdom Metazoa; phylum Chordata; class Amphibia; order Caudata; family Salamandridae; genus Calotriton; species Calotriton arnoldi. Next base: position 1,780,857 of record CAWUFW010000108.1, on the reverse strand, counting down.
CACTACAACCATCCCTACTCATAGGGGGATGGATGCCTACCACTAACACCACCCCTACTCATGGGGGCCTGGATGCCTACCACCACCACCACCCCTACTCATGGGGGCCTGGATGCCTGTCACTACTACCATCCCCACTCATAGGGGGATGGATGCCTACCACTAACACCACCCCTACTCATGGGGGCCTGGATGCCTACCACTACCACCACCCTACTCATGGGGGCCTGGATGCCTACCACTAGCACCACCCCTACTCATGGGGGCCTGGATGCCTACCACTACCACCACCCCTACTCATGTGGGCCTGGATGCCTGTCACTCCTACCATCCCCACTCATAGGGGGATGGATGCCTACCACTACCACCACCACTACTCATGTGGGCCTGGATGCCTGTCACTACAACCATCCCCACTCATAGGGGGATGGATGCCTACCACTAACACCACCCCTACTTATGGGGGCCTGGATGCCTACCACTACCACCACCCCTACTCATGTGGGCCTGGATGTCTGTCACTACAACCATCCCCACTCATAGGGGGATGGATGCCTACCACTAACACCACCCCTACTCATGGGGGCCTGGATGCCTGTCACTACTACCATCCCCACTCATAGGGGCCTGGATGCCTGTCACTACTACCATCCCCACTCATAGGGGGATGGATGCCTACCACTACCACCACCCCTACTCATAGGGGATGGATGCCTACCACTACCACCACCCCTACTCATGGGGGCCTGGATGCCTGTCACTACTATCATCCCCACTCATAGGGGGATGGATGCCTACCACTACCACCACCCCTACTCATGGGGGCCTGGATGCCTACCACTAACACCACCCTATCTCATGTGGGCCTGGATGCCTGTCACTACTACCATCCCCACTCATAGGGGGATGGATGCCTACCACTACCACCACCCCTACTCATGGGGGCCTGGATGCCTACCACTACCACCACCCCTACTCATGGGGGCCTGGATGCCTGTCACTACTACCATCCCCACTCATAGGGGGGTGGATGCCTACCACTAACACCACCCCTACTAATGGGGGCCTGGATGCCTGTCACTACTACCATCCCCACTCATAGGGGGATGGATGCCTACCACTAACACCACCCCTACTCATGGGGGCCTGGATGCCTACCACTACCATCACCCCTACTCATGTGGGCCTGGATGCCTGTCACTACTACCATCCCCACTCATAGGGGGATGGATGCCTACCACTAACACCACCCCTACTCATGGGGGCCTGGATGCCTACCACTACCATCACCCCTACTCATGTGGGCCTGGATGCCTGTCACTACTACCATCCCCACTCATAGGGGGATGGATGCCTACCACTACCACCACCCCTACTCATAGGGGGATGGATGCCTACCACTACCACCACCCCTACTCATGGGGGCCTGCATGCCTGTCACTACTACCATCCCCACTCATAGGGGGATGGATGCCTACCACTACCACCACCCCTACTCATGGGGGCCTGGATGCCTACCACTACCACCACCCCTACTCATGGGGGCCTGGATGCCTACCACTACTACCATCCCCACTCATAGGATGGGTAATGCATGACACAACCAGCATACTCCAATATAAGGAATGTCAGAAAAAGACATCCCCCCAACATCATGACAAGAGTGTGTAGTCTGTGTCAAATGCCGACAACACTGAACATGACATTGAACATACAATGTGACCCCCATCACATGTGTCACACATAAATGTGTGTGGCCTCCACAATGCAAGCAGACCATGACCACTGTGGGAATGGGGTCTAAACCCCCATCATCACAGTGACCAAAATGTAAGTGTGGGGTCCATAACTGAAGCACATTTTGAACATTGTGGCAATGGGGTCTAAACCCCCATCATCACAGTGACCAAAAGGTAAGTGTGGGGTCCATAGCTGAAGCACATTTTGAACATTGTGGCAATGGGGTCTAAACCCCCATCATCACAGTGACCAAAAGGTAAGTGTGGGGTCCATAGCTGAAGCACATTTAGAACATTGTGGCAATGGGGTCTAAACCCCCATCATCACAGTGACCAAAAGGTAAGTGTGGGGTCCATAGCTGAAGCACATTTTGAACATTGTGTCAATGGGGTCCAAACCCCCATCATCACAGTGACCAAAATGTAAGTGTGGGGTCCATAGCTGAAGCACATTTTGAACATTGTGGCAATGGGGTCTAAACCCCCATCATCGCAGTGACCAAAAGGTAAGTGTTGTCATGGAAAAAGCTGCAACTGCCAAACAGCATGGATGATTCCTGGTCACACAACAACAAACACATCAGTGGCAAAGTAGTGCTTGTGTCCCATAGCAACATAGATTGGGTGAGGCAAACAGTGCAGTGCAAATAAAACATACCTTTGGCCATGTGCAGACAAACATCACCCATGGGGGCTGACATTGTCAACATTTATCAATTACACAATGACAGAAGTGACCATCATAATGCAGACCCACATATCTGCACCAATGGACACCCAAATGTAGATATCCTGTGGAGACTGTAGGTATGAGGTGAACAAATACCATACCATGGCAGCAATGGGACATACAAACCATGATTATTGTGCTGACTGATGACCTAGGAGTCCCAGGGACAGCAGGGGAAATCCACCAAACAACATACAGCCAATGGCACACTAAAGATATGCCAATGCAGTGGTGCAGATGCACAAACACAAACAGGCAGCCTCACACTGCATATCAAACACAACAGGTGATGGGGGGAGGAGGGGGGTGTGCCAGTGTCCCCAGGCAACCACACAACACATGAGGAGTCCTGAATCCCAATTACACAGATGTGTATACAGTGCCACACAAAAGTAACTCATGGATCGGATTCCCCTATGTGGGCAATCAGGCATTGTTAGATGAGAGGGAGCCCAAATTACACATGTCACACAAGCTTGTAGGAACAGCAACTAACACAGCAAGAGACAGACCCACCACAGCACTACCCCCAGGGACCCCACATTGTGGTGACACTAGCCTGCATGATAATCCCACTGTGATGACAAAGGTAGATGTTGTTCACACTGTGAACCACAGCCATGTGTCCTGAGCAACTAACTACCATCACACCTACACAAGCACAAATCAATCAGCACGGCCTGTCAGCCAAGGCCAATATGGAGGTAGGGGTCTAGCCGTGCAACAACTCACATTTGCACACACTCAACACCACACACCTTGATCTCCACCAATGTGCAGCAGTGAAGCTCACATGGACTGGTGACATTGCACATGCACCCATGACAATCCCAGGGGTGGTGGTGGGAACTAAGGTGCAGAAACCCATCACACATGGCCAGTCAACAAGACTTGTGAATGTCTGACACACTGCACAGTACGCCGTACATGGGCATGACGTAAAATCCACCCCAATCAATGGGATCCCGGCCACAGTCACACACCAATGAAGAAGCCAAGGTGACCCACAAAGAACACACATAGACAACTTCCAACATTGCAGCTCTGACCCTGAGGAGTGGCAGCAGTCACACACACAACGTGTCACAATCACTGAAAGCTACCACAAACTGTAAATTACATGACTTGTGTAACCAACAAGTGCCAAGGGGAATCCTGACTGTGTCCCATCTGCGTTTGCCCACATCCCCAGCCCTGACAACAAAGACAACTAGGGTTGACAACCTGATGAACATTAGTTTGCCATGCACCCACATCCCGGAGAAACCAGGTCCAAGATGCTGGGTGAACACAGGACAACTCAGCAAGCATCACAAACAGGAACATCCCTAGGGACACAGCCTGTGTAGGAAAAGGGAAGGGAACACACACAGACATGCTCACACAACACACAACACGGGCCCAGGCAATGTCACGGGATTACACACTGCCATGAGGGCACTCTACTCCTGTGGAAGGTCCGCTGTGCCAAACCTTGTCTGTGCACGACTCAAACATGTCAGCAGAACACTGGGTCAGTGAGTCAACAACTACAACACACTGAAGGCTCTGCTCACATCAGCCTGGGTACGGGAGTGTCACGTCAGTCATCTGCATACACCCAAAACACGTGTCAAGCAAGTTGCACTGTATACACAGATGAGTCCTTCAACATTGATGCGCTAAACTGCATGTCCAGTGGAGATGGGCACACAGTCAGGGAAATAGAAACATTGAACAGTGGTAAGACCACCAGATGTGCATCAGTGTAAGCCAAAGATGTTAATTTACAAATGCAAAACGTACATCCCTGTGTCAAATGCTGAACATTACACCCTCAGACTGCAGCAAAGGATGCTATAGATCCAGACTACATTAGGACACATATCCCATGGACCACATGGAGTCCATCACAGCAACACTTCATTTTCCTGATCTGAACACTATTACAATTGCAAATGCATGATGATACTCATCTACATCATGTACATCCAAAGAAAAACCACAAGTAAACAAAAAGAGGCTTTATTCAGCAAATGTTAAACTAAAATTTTAAGTCCAAAAGAAACTAAGGCCAATGGCCAGTCCAAATACACAGTCCCAACAGGGTGATACATGACAACTGTCACCCATTGCTTGCCTGCACTGGTACGGACAGGGGACATCCCCCTCGGAGGGGCATACAAGGGGCAGGCCAGGCACCGCAGGGACAGGATCAGGGGATGCCAGAAGAAGGCAGTGAAGGGGTGGTGGGTGCAGGAGTGTCACCGGCAACGGCAGTGGAGTTGTCTGACTCAGTGGGGGCCGGCACCACTGTAGGGCACAAGTCAGATGGTGTGGGTGCTGCAACCACTGCAGTGGGCCAGTCAGATGGAGTGGACTGGGTCCCCACTGCAGTGCCCGAGTCAGACGGGGTGGTTGTGGACTCCACTGCAGTGCATAACTCCAAGGGAGTGGAAGGGGGGGCAGATGAGGTGGGCCGGACAGAGGGGGGGGACCCGGTCTCCACACCAGGGGCACAAACAGGCAGAGCGTCTGGTTTGGGGTGGAAGAGCAAGTGGTAGGGGGGGAGGGCCTAAGCAGTTTGGGGATGCAGTATCGGTGTGTGGGGGAACCTGGGGCAGGGTGTGGCGGTGGAACCTGTGGAGTGGTGGCCTGGGGGATGGAGGAAAGAGACTGTGTGGTGGAGCTGCGTGGTGGTGGTGGTGGGGTCTTGCCCTTCCTGGTCCGGGGGGACTTTCGAATGGGGTCCTCAGTCTGACTGTGCCTGGGGGAGGGTGTCCGGGTATGAGGGGCACTCCCCTCTGTGTGTGGTGGTCACCTCTTCCACCTGGACTTCATGTCAAATGTATCTGTGGGAAAGAGGCCAAGCTCACAGAGGAAGAGCTTCTGGGAGGGGGGGTTGCAGGTGAGGCAAGGGAAGGGGTTTTGGAGGGAGAGGTATCTGAGGACTGCGGAGTGCTCGTGGATGTGTGTGTGTGTGTCTGGGCCCCATCCCCTGTGAGTGAGGTATCAGTCCCCTGACTGTGCCGGTGCCGGTGTGTGTGTGCTTGGGACAGGTAGGGTGCTGGGGATTGTGGATGGGGCAGAGGTAGGAGGGACACTGCTGCCGTCAGTGAGGAGGCCATGGACTGATTGGTCCGATGTAGGGCAGACATGCCAGATGATATGCCCTCCATGAATGACACCAGTTGTGTCAACAGACCCGTGTGTGCATGGAGGACACTCACCATTGATGTCTGCCCTACATGGATCTGATCAGCAAGTCCACAGACTCCACACTCAGGGCAGCAGGGGGGACAGAGGCAGGGGGTACGGTGCCTGGCATGAAGGAGACATGCTCCCCTACACGGGAGCCTCCACGGACATGTGGGATGGGAGCAGATGGGAGGGTGGAGATGGTGGTGGTGGCGGGGACAGACTTGCATGACGTTGCCTCTGGTCTGCTGACACCCGCCTCCACAAGGGAGTCCTCACTGGAAGTGCTGTTTTCCCCAGCCGAGGTGGTCGTAGCTGAGGTCTCCTCAGTGTGGCTCCCCTCACCCTCCGTGCCACTGGGTCCCTCGCTCTCCCCTGCAGTGGACCCAGTCTGGCTCTGCCGCTCCTCTTGGTCCGTGGAGCTGTCTCCTCCTGTGGCCGTGGATGTATCTGCAAACAATCAGGATAAACAGAGCAACATTAGTCACCTGTACTGACCACACACACCACAGTAAGTACAGCACATCACAGAGCAAGCCCTGCCATCATTTGCTAGACATTGCAATAAGTGCTGACACTGATTTGAAGAAGCCCATTGTCTGCCTGACAGTCAGTCATGACACACATATCCTACCTGCCCATGCACCCATCTGTCTGCTGCCTGTTGTATGCGACTAATCATATGTGCACACATGCACCACATACACAGTTGTTGGACATCCAAGAGATGGAAATGTGTCACTCCAAACACATGCCATCTCCTGCCACTGACTCAGTACATGTGTCAGGAAAAGTGATGGGCAAAGTCTCTGTTGATATGCGGGTTTTGCTTCCATCACCAGACACAATGATGTCCTCATGTCCTGATAGACAATGCGACAATGGTGTGCATGCAGGACATATCACACCACTGCTGGATCACCCTTTGCGATTGGAATGTCATGGCACAGGCCTGTCTGGCAAGTCAGTCATAACTGTCTCCTGTCACAGGGGCAGTGCATACACACAACACCAGTCTGCACTGTGTCACAATCATGGAAGTTTTTGAAATGTAAGCCCTGTAGCTGACAGGTGCACATGTGCACCCCTGGCCACCCACATCATGAGGACTGAGATGATCCCATGTCAATCAAATGAGACATTTGAGTGACTGCAAACACAAATCCATACACATGAGCACTTCACCGTCTGATGAGAATGAACCAAAGCTGCCTGCACCTCAATGTTTCATACAACATTGTGCACAGTCAAGGGATCAGAGACCTATGCATTAACCTATGTGCAGATCCCATAGTCACAACTCAGATGGCTGGCCACCCCAAATTGTTAAACACTCCAGGAGTCCAAAAAGCAAGGCCACACCACGGTGACACAGAGGCATACACCTGAGTGCACTCTTCACAATGCCCAATATGTATGCTGACACACGGGAGTGGGAGAACAGAGTGCCTTCGATGTACGGAGTAGGCATTACAGTCCTGGTCCATGTGCAACATGGTATTACCCTGAACACTAGGCAGGTGGCTATGCATGTGTCACACACATGATGTACATACTTCTGAGGCTCCTACCTTGGTCTCTGCAGCAGCATGGGTGTGTGGCACATACCCCAGACATGTGGTGGGTCAGAGCAGCAATTGGAACACATATTAAAGCCATACCCCGAGTACATGTCAGATCACAGGCATTGTGAGCAATTGTATCACCCATGCAGCCCACCACAAAGTTCCTGTAACTGATGCTGTCCCCAACTTGAACCACAGGTAACTGCAAGTACACAGTACCCAAGTGACCTAAGTCACAGACTGTAAGGGCCACACCTGTGTATCAGATGAGGAGGGGGCATGACACAAGTGAGGGACATGAGTCCAGGACGACATGACAGTTGTACTGTGGAAGTGGAACCAGGCTAAAGGAGTGCATAGAGCATGTCAGTCATAGTACACAGTTAAGGCTAGCACTTACCCCCTCCTTGCTGCTGTCTGGCCTTCATCTGCCCATCCAGGTCAGGGAAGACCACCACCAGGATCCGGAGCATGTGGGGGGTCAGGGTCCGGTGTCCGCCCCTCCTGCGAGGAGGCGACAGCTTCAGCTGGACCCTTGCGATCCTCTGGGTCCAGCCCCGAAGGTCCTGCCACCTCTTCTGGCAGTTGCGGATCCTGCACCTGTAGACCCCCACAGATCGTACTGCCCGGACGATGGTCAGCCAGATCTCCTGCTTCTGGTGGGCATCAACCTGTGAGGATGACAAAGTGAAAAGGCCATTACTACACATGCAACATTTCCGTGCATCACACAGTTGGATATACATGTCTCAATCACAGGGGCATATGATGTACACAGGTAGTGCAACTATGGCTATGAACAGTTTACCAGCAGTTACTAAATGGTATCATTGCCTGGGAAGTCAAACCTTGTTGGAATGCACTGTTACTGCACTATACCTGTTCAGTGCATGTGACTGCACACTTTGGGGGGTGACAACTACTCAGTGAGCATGCTAGCCACTGGTGTACTCACTGTAAGTCTTGCTAGTCAGACAACATGCACAATTAGTAAGGCAGTGGACAGCACACTCACCTGCTCCCCTGGTTTCCCATACAGCTTGCTGTACTGTGGAAGGAGGCTGTCCAGCAGGGCCTGGTTCTCCTCAGTGCTGAAGGCTGGGGCTCTATCCACAGTACGTGCCATTGCAGTAGCCAGAGGATGCAGAGACAGCAGCAGTGGTAGTGGCAGATGTGGTCCTGGAGCATGTAGTGCAGGCAAGTGAGCTCTCAGGGGAACAGCCAGCATTATATGTGTGCTGCAGAGGCAGATACTGTCCCATGTGTCCAAAGTGATAGGTCCAAGTCGTTTGCATCTTCTGAATCTGGCCAATCCATGGAATTGCACCACTTATACACTCCCACAGCATCCTTCAAAAGTTCAACTTCATGACACCCATGAATTTGCAACATTGTTGTGGGTGGCCAACTGAATTCAATGCATCCGACTCGTTTAAGCTTCGAAAACGCGTCCGTTACCATGTCAGGCCATAGCCAATGTGTGCGCACCGATCGGACCATTGCTGTACGCCGCGTATTTCGAAAAACAACACGCATCCGTCCACATCATATGCAATGGCCAATGCGTGCGCACCGATCGGTCCATTGCTGTACAACGCGTATTTCGGATGACAACACGCATCCGTCCACATCATATGCAATGGCCAATGCGTGCACACGGATCGGTCCATTGCTGTACGACGCGTCCCTGTACAAGTCACTCGCATATGTCACCATGGTTGTCACTGGTGAACGTATGCCAGCCACAATTACTTGCCAGGGACTCAGGGGCACACCTACAACACCACAGCCTGTCCACACTGTATCCTAAGGCATGTAAGGCTGCATTACCTGTGTGTGTATGGGGGTCAACATGTGTTTTTTTTGGTGGCAGCCACTCCCAGGCTGTGCACGTGTTCATGGGGACAGAATCCTTTGTGTGTTGTGCACATGACCACTGTGATGTGCAACTGTTCAGTTCAGAGCATGTGGCATGGTCACATTTCCAGGTTGTGTATGTGTATGTCATGTCACATACACCCTGAGTCCCATGTGGGAAGGTATGTACGTCACAGGGTGACCCATTGCCACAATAGTGATGGCCCTCCACAGTCTGTGTGCATGTTGTGTTTCAGATGTCTCTGATTCCATGTGCACAATGGGAGACGGTCTCCACATCCACGTTGTTTGTGCATCGACTTTGATGTTGTGCGTGTGTGTGTCACAGACGTCCATGTCTGTCCTGCAGAGGCAACAGGGGCCACTACCTGTGGGAGTCATGGTTGTTTTGCTGACGTGTACATGATACGCCATGTCATGCCAGTGTCCATGTGGCAATACAGGGTCCCTGGGAATCTACCTGTCAATGAGCTGTGATGCCTGTGGCACATCTGTCCTCACTTGTCACTGTGGTGTGTGTTTGGAACGTGACAGCAGTACATGGGTACTGTGACACAGCCTAATGATTTCCCATAGCACAACCTGGAACTTGTTGTCAACACATGTTGAACTGTGATGTTAGATGTTGGCCATGTAGGTGCCATATATGTCCATACAGAACAGCACACACATTAAGTACTTGTGTCTCGTAATGATGTATCATGTGATATTGAGTATGGTCAATGCCACATATGTGGGGTGACTGACAATCTTTCTTTGTTCACCTATGCACTGCAGGGCACCAGCTGTCCATAGACCATTCCCTGACCTTGCAACCATGGTTGAACGTGACTGCATCCGACGGTACCGCTTCAACAGGCCGCTGATTGAGGAATTGGCGGTGCGGTTGGCCCCACATTTGCAACCTGGCCAGACATACCCTATAGCGCTGACCCCCAAGGTGAAGGTGATGGCAGCCCTACACTTCTTTGCCACCGGCACCTTTCAACACACTGTGGCGTCTGCTGGTGGGATGTCACAGACCATGTTCAGCCGTCTGCTACGCGATGTTTTGGAGGCAATGTTGAGATACCTGAACCAGTACATCCATTTCCCTAGAAGTCAACAACTCACTGACGTCAAGAGTGACTTCTATGCCCTGGGGAGGATGCCACATGTCATTGGCTCCATTGATGGGACACATGTGGCTTTGGTACCACCACAGGCACATGAGCAGGCATACAGGAACAGGAAACATTACCATTCTATCAATGCTCTGGTGGTATATCTTGCAGATATGAGCATCTCACATGTGTGTGCACGTTTCCCCGGTTCTGCACACGATGCCTACGTGATGAGGAGTAGTCGCATCCCGAGGATGATGTCACAGATGCAGAACCAGCGTGCCTGGCTTGTCGGTGTGTACTGACTTTGTACCATTGTGTGTGTTCTGCAATGTTGTATTCCACCCTCTTTTCCAACTCAGCTAATGTGCAATTGTCTGTATGTAGGTGACTCCGGATACCCCAACATGCCGTGATTGCTGACACCCCTCAGGAACCCTGTGACACCAGCCCAGATGCGCTACAATGAGGCACATGGTCGGACCAGGAGAGTGATCGAGCGGACATTTGGTCTCCTGAAGAGCCGCTTTCGCTGCCTGGACAAGACAGGAGTGGCCCTCCCATATGCCCCAGCAAAGGTGTGCAAGATTGTCATCGTCTGCTGCATGCTACACAATCTGGCAGTGCGGAAGGAGTTGCCTCTCATCCTGGATGACGATGACCAACATCCGCCACCTGTGGAGAATCCTGGCCTGGGCCACGATGCCAGTGATGATGATGATGATGAGGGTGATGCCCGCACACAGCTCATCACCAACTTCTTCAGCTGAATGTGAGTATCGAGAGATGTCATGTCAATGATTTGAGTTTGCATGATATGTGTTGGTGGTGCTCTGTTGCTATTTGAGTGTGGCCATGTGCTACTTGACTGGATGTGTGCAGCGATGTATCCTTACAGGTAGTCTGTACTCCCCAACAGTGTTGACATGCTAACTTGGTTTTGTGTAGGTATCTTGTGACATGTATTGGGCATGAGTATTGCAGTTCTGTCCTGTTCTTCAGTGCTTTTGACTGTGTGTCATGTCTGTCCTTCCCAGGGTACTTTCAGATTTGTTTGGTCAACTCGGATCCCCGACACCATGATTCAGCTTTCAGGGTGGGAGCAGTCGTTTCCCTACAGGTGATGTGCCACACACCCCTGGACTTTATTTCTTCTACACTTGTTGACTGTGTGGCCACTGCCACGTGGGATTACCTTGCATCTGTAGTGGAAACAACATGTTGCAAATGTGTAATAAACCTGTGCTTCACTTTGGGATGTGCGTTGTCTGTGGTCACACATCTGACTGACATTTGCTTACTGCATCTGTGGGCTAGTTAACACAGACTGTGAATAGGTGTGGTGTCTGTGCATTCCACTGTATTTCCTGGCAACATCAGTGTAGGCGATGAGTCAGATGGCCCTGGTGTGTATGTGTTGTGTAGCCCTAGTGGTGTGTCTCCCTCATATGTGTCACGTCGCCATGACTCACATGACGGTGTAGAACTTGCTGTAGCAGTTAGCATGCACAGTGTCATTTAGCAGATCATCATCTCCATGACAAAAACAATGTTGGAATCACAACAGAGGCAAGTATGGTGTATTAGTGAGTTTATTTACATACATGTGTGAGGATAGTGCACAGGATGGTGGGTGCTGTACATTGGAATTGGAATCCAAAGTTCCCAGATGAGTTGGAAGTGTTGGTAGCAGAAATGTCCTGAGTAAAGTCCACAGTCATCTGATACATTAGTCCAACTTAAACTCCCCATGTCATGTGGGAGAGTTGGGTTGCATTCGACAGGGTGAACAGTTTGCACACAAAGGAGAATTTCCAGAACAGGTGTTGGGTTCCTGGGGGATGTACATGGCCATCGGCCGCTCAGTTGTCCTTCCTCGAACGACCCCTCTTCTTTCTGGGGGGACCCTCACGTGCAGGCCGCTGCGGTGCAGAGGACTCTCCACCAGAGTCATCCTCCCTCCCTGTGGCAGTTGCAGTTGTTGCGGCACCAGATGTTGTGGGCACACAGGGAGGTGTGGACATGTTGGTGCTAATCTGGCGGAGGCATGTCAATATGTCCCTCTGCACCGCTGTCAGTTCTTCCAATGTGTCCCACTTGGACTCCATGCCAGACATGTGTGTCTCCACACGGGACATGTGTGTCTCCACACGGGACATGTGGGAGTCCAAGCGGGCATGATGGGCAGCCTGCTGCTGTTGAATGTCCTTGAGGATCCCCACTACCTGGCTGACCTCTCCGGTGCTATTCTGGTACGCATCAGCAATGCGTATCAGTTGTGGTTCATCATGCAGTCCAGACCCCTCTGCAAACAGCGACCTCTGCCTACCACCCCTCCCACCACCCCTGGCCACACGTGCAGGACCTGCGGTGGCACGCACAGGTGACCCTAGACCCCCTTGGGGGTTGGTACTGGGGTTGTTGTCCGTTGCTTCACGGTGGGCTGGGGTCCCTGTGCTGTTGTCATTCAGTGTCCTTGGTCTGTCCGTGTCGGCGGGGGTGGTCTGTGTGTTGCCAGATGTTGGAGGAATGGGTGCAGGGGTGCAGATGGTGGTCCTGCTGGTGCTGCATGATGACTCACACCGGAGGTGCCAGGTTGGTCTTCGCCATCCGATGAGGGCAGAGGCTGTTCCACACCAGAGAGCTCAGGGGCCACCGGAGCCTGGGACAGGGACTCCTCCTCATCTGCTGCTGTGTCCCCATCATCACCTGTTTTTGGAAGAGACACACAATGTATGTTATGTTTCTGCAAGCATCAATGGTTCAAACACATGACAGTTGTGACTGTACCTCTGGATGCGGCCCTGTACATTGCATTGTCCTAAGTTGTCACAGTCAGAGGTTGATATTGGTGTGGCTCATTGTCCTGCCAACCTGATGCATTTCAATGTGGATGTTGAGGTGTGTGCATGACCAGCATTGGTGGTATTTGGTTGACATCCGGACCTCCTTCTCCCCCAGCCCAGTTATCCCACCATGAAGCATGCCACCCTTGCAGTGGGTGCAGGTTAACTCTCAGGATGTCAGTCAGTGGTGTCCTGCTGTTGGTTGGTGCCCAGTTCCCAGCAGGGCCTGGTACTCCCACAACAGAGCACCATTGTCAGACATCTTAGAAGTGGCTTTTCACTCCCTGTGAGGTGTGCATGCTTCAGTGTGAGCTTGCTGGGCCATGTGGGTGGGGGATGTTGAGCTGTGACTACCACTCCCATCATGCTATTGCCTACACCCCCTTCCCAGCATGCCCATACTTCTTTCCTTTTGACTCTGCTTCCCTGTGGGGTAGTGTGCCTGTGCTGACAGGATGGCTGACAGTGTTGTCCTGGCGTTTGTTTGGCTACAAGTCCCAAAAGTGTCCCTGTGCTTCACACAGCATAACCCAGTGTGGTTGTTCTTTGTGGGATATTTAATTAGAGTGTGAGGCGTTGCATTCTCCCAGGTGAGTTGTGTGGAGTTTGTGTTAAGGGGGTGTGAGAAAAGCTGCTTGTGACTATGGTCAGAGCTGTCAGTCCTCCTTCCCACCCAGCCAGATATCCCACCATGGAACGTGCTTACATTGCAGGGAGTGCAAGTTGGCTTTCAGGATGTCAGTCAGTGGTGTCCTGCTGTTGGTTGGTGCACAGTTCCCAGCAGGGCCTTGTGCTCCCCACAGCAGTACCCAGTGTCAGCCATCTTGTCAGTTCTTTTCCACTCCCTGTGATGTGAGCATGGTTCAGAGTGGTGTTGATGGGCCAATTGTGAGGGTGACCAATATCTGTGACTACAACTCCCATCATGCTATTGCCTACACCCCCTTCCCAGCATGCCCATACTTCCTTCCTTTTGAGTCGACTTCACTGTGTGTGAGTGTGACAGCAATGGCAAGATGGCTGACAGTGGTGTCCTGCTGTTTGTTGGTGCACAGTTCCCAGCAGGGCCTTGTGCTCCCCACAGCAGTACCCAGTGTCAGCCATCTTGTCAGTTCTTTTCCACTGCCTGTGATGTGAGCATGGTTCAGAGTGGTGTTGATGGGCCAATTGTGAGGGTGACCAATATCTGTGACTACAACTCCCATCATGCTATTGCCTACACCCCACTTCCCAGCATGCCCATACTTCCTTCCTTTTGAGTCGACTTCACTGTGTGAGTGTGACAGCAATGGCAAGATGGCTGACAGTGGTGTCCTGCTGTTTGTTGGTGCACAGTTCCCAGCAGGGCCTTGTGCTCCCCACAGCAGTACCCAGTGTCAGCCATCTTGTCAGTTCTTTTCCACTGCCTGTGATGTGAGCATGGTTCAGAGTGGAGTTGATGGGCCAATTGTGAGGGTGACCAATATCTGTGACTACAACTCCCATCATGCTATTGCCTACACCCCACTTCCCAGCATGCCCATACTTCCTTCCTTTTGAGTCGACTTCACTGTGTGAGTGTGACAGCAATGGCAAGATGGCTGACAGTGGTGTCCTGCTGTTGGTTGGTGCACAGTTCCCAGCCGGGCCTTGTGCTCCCCACAGCAGTACCCAGTGTCAGCCATCTTGTCAGTTCTTTTCCACTCCCTGTGATGTGAGCATGGTTCAGAGTGGTGTTGATGGGCCAATTGTGAGGGTGACCAATATCTGTGACTACAACTCCCATCATGCTATTGCCTACACCCCCCTTCCCAGCATGCCCATACTTCCTTCCTTTTGAGTCGACTTCACTGTGTGTGAGTGTGACAGCAATGGCAAGATGGCTGACAGTGGTGTCCTGCTGTTTGTTGGTGCACAGTTCCCAGCAGGGCCTTGTGCTCCCCACAGCAGTACCCAGTGTCAGCCATCTTGTCAGTTCTTTTCCACTGCCTGTGATGTGAGCATGGTTCAGAGTGGTGTTGATGGGCCAATTGTAAGGGTGACCAATATCTGTGACTACAACTCCCATCATGCTATTGCCTACACCCCACTTCCCAGCATGCCCATACTTCCTTCCTTTTGAGTCGACTTCACTGTGTGAGTGTGACAGCAATGGCAAGATGGCTGACAGTGGTGTCCTGCTGTTTGTTGGTGCACAGTTCCCAGCAGGGCCTTGTGCTCCCCACAGCAGTACCCAGTGTCAGCCATCTTGTCAGTTCTTTTCCACTGCCTGTGATGTGAGCATGGTTCAGAGTGGAGTTGATGGGCCAATTGTGAGGGTGACCAATATCTGTGACTACAACTCCCATCATGCTATTGCCTACACCCCACTTCCCAGCATGCCCATACTTCCTTCCTTTTGAGTCAACTTCACTGTCTGAGTGTGACAGCAATGGCAAGATGGCTGACAGTGGTGTCCTGCTGTTGGTTGGTGCACAGTTCCCAGCCGGGCCTTGTGCTCCCCACAGCAGTACCCAGTGTCAGCCATCTTGTCAGTTCTTTTCCACTCCCTGTGATGTGAGCATGGTTCAGAGTGGTGTTGATGGGCCAATTGTGAGGGTGACCAATATCTGTGACTACAACTCCCATCATGCTATTGCCTACACCCCCTTCCCAGCATGCCCATACTTCCTTCCTTTTGAGTCGACTTCACTGTGTGTGAGTGTGACAGCAATGGCAAGATGGCTGACAGTGGTGTCCTGCTGTTTGTTGGTGCACAGTTCCCAGCAGGGCCTTGTGCTCCCCACAGCAGTACCCAGGGTCAGCCATCTTGTCAGTTCTTTTCCACTGCCTGTGATGTGAGCATGGTTCAGAGTGGTGTTGATGGGCCAATTGTGAGGGTGACCAATATCTGTGACTACAACTCCCATCATGCTATTGCCTACACCCCACTTCCCAGCATGCCCATACTTCCTTCCTTTTGAGTCGACTTCACTGTATGAGTGTGACAGCAATGGCAAGATGGCTGACAGTGGTGTCCTGCTGTTTGTTGGTGCACAGTTCCCAGCAGGGCCTTGTGCTCCCCACAGCAGTACCCAGTGTCAGCCATCTTGTCAGTTCTTTTCCACTGCCTGTGATGTGAGCATGGTTCAGAGTGGAGTTGATGGGCCAATTGTGAGGGTGACCAATATCTGTGACTACAACTCCCATCATGCTATTGCCTACACCCCACTTCCCAGCATGCCCATACTTCCTTCCTTTTGAGTCGACTTCACTGTGTGAGTGTGACAGCAATGGCAAGATGGCTGACAGTGGTGTCCTGCTGTTGGTTGGTGCACAGTTCCCAGCCGGGCCTTGTGCTCCCCACAGCAGTACCCAGTGTCAGCCATCTTGTCAGTTCTTTTCCACTCCCTGTGATGTGAGCATGGTTCAGAGTGGTGTTGATGGGCCAATTGTGAGGGTGACCAATATCTGTGACTACAACTCCCATCATGCTATTGCCTACACCCCCTTCCCAGCATGCCCATACTTCCTTCCTTTTGAGTCGACTTCACTGTGTGTGAGTGTGACAGCAATGGCAAGATGGCTGACAGTGGTGTCCTGCTGTTTGTTGGTGCACAGTTCCCAGCAGGGCCTTGTGCTCCCCACAGCAGTACCCAGTGTCAGCCGTCTTGTCAGTTCTTTTCCACTGCCTGTGATGTGAGCATGGTTCAGAGTGGTGTTGATGGGCCAATTGTGAGGGTGACCAATATCTGTGACTACAACTCCCATCATGCTATTGCCTACACCCCACTTCCCAGCATGCCCATACTTCCTTCCTTTTGAGTCGACTTCACTGTGTGAGTGTGACAGCAATGGCAAGATGGCTGACAGTGGTGTCCTGCTGTTTGTTGGTGCACAGTTCCCAGCAGGGCCTTGTGCTCCCCACAGCAGTACCCAGTGTCAGCCATCTTGTCAGTTCTTTTCCACTGCCTGTGATGTGAGCATGGTTCAGAGTAGAGTTGATGGGCCAATTGTGAGGGTGACCAATATCTGTGACTACAACTCCCATCATGCTATTGCCTACACCCCACTTCCCAGCATGCCCATACTTCCTTCCTTTTGAGTCGACTTCACTGTGTGAGTGTGACAGCAATGGCAAGATGGCTGACAGTGGTGTCCTGCTGTTGGTTGGTGCACAGTTCCCAGCAGGGCCTTGTGCTCCCCACAGCAGTACCCAGTGTCAGCCATCTTGTCAGTTCTTTTCCACTCCCTGTGATGTGAGCATGGTTCAGAGTGGTGTTGATGAGCCAATTGTGAGGGTGACCAATATCTGTGACTACAACTCCCATCATGCTATTGCCTACACCCCCTTCCCAGCATGCCCATACTTCCTTCCTTTTGACTCTGCTTCCCTGTGGGGTAGTGTGCCTGTGCTGACAGGATGGCTGACAGTGTTGTCCTGGCGTTTGTTTGGCTACAAGTCCCAAGAGTGTCCCTGTGCTTCACACAGCATAACCCAGTGTGGTTGTTCTTTGTGGGATATTTGATGGGCCAATTGTGAGGGTGACCAATATCTGTGACTACAACTCCCATCATGCTATTGGCTACACTCACTTCACCAGCATACACAGAATTCCTTCCTTTCAGTGAGCTTCCCTGTGAGGTGGTGTTCTAGTGGTGGCAAAATATCTGACTGTGTTTGTTGGTTAGATTTGTGCCACTGCCTTGCTCTATTTGTTTTTAGGTTTGTACATGTCATGAAACAGTTACATATCATTATGAGATGGCATGTATTGTGTTTAACATACACATCTTGGGATGATTATCTTTTGGTTGCTGTGGATTTGCTAAATCAATCAATCAATCAATCACGGCATTTATAGAGCGCGCTACTCACCCGGGAGGGTCTCAAGGCGCTGGGGGAGGGGGTAAGTTACTGCTCGAACAGCCAGGTCTTGAGCTGCTTCCTGAAGGAGAGATGGTCCTGGGTTAAGGGTGTATGGTTTGACTATCCCCTTGAAAGTGATGTGTGTGTATTGTCACACAATATTGGGTATATTGGTTGTGTACTCACCAGGCTCTGGGATGTTTGATAGTCCATATACGCTCACTGGTGGTAGGATGGCCCGCACCTTCTCCTCCCAGGGCCTGAGGTATACTGGTTTGGCAGGAGGGCCACTGCCGGTGCGATTACTCAAGGCGTAATCCTTCTTGAGCAGATCCTTGACCCTCCTGCGCACATCATACCACCTGTTCTGGATGTCTTCCTTTGTGCGCAAACATGGTGATTGTGCGTTCACCCTGTCGACGATCCTCTCCCACATCTTGGTTTTCTGCGACATGGGGGTCTGTTGAACCAATGTACCAAACAACTGTGGCTCTACCCTGAGGATTTCATCTACCAGGACTTCCAATTCACTGTCTAGGAACTTTGGATTCTTCTTTGGGGGCTTGGTGATGGGTGGTGGTGGGGATTGATGTGTGTGTGAGTGTGCAAGTGAGGGTGGGTGAGTGTAGGTTTTGCTGGGTGTATGTGAGGGTGCTATTTGGGAGGTGCTAATGGTGTATGGCTTGTGTGATGGATGAGTTGTGGGTGTGTCTGTGTTTGCTGTCTGATGGTGCTGTGTGCTGGCAGGTCAGTTGAATTTGCAAAGGATCATGGTAGTGATTTGTGGCCTTTATATGGGTGGAGTTGTGGGTGTGTCTTTGTTCCATGTGGGTTTTGGGCATGTAGGAGACGTTCTTCTGACCGAGTAGGATGCTGCAGTTGGCTCGTGCGGGCTTCTCCGAGTCTTTCAGGCTGTGTTCCTGATGGGTTTCATGTGCGGCGTACGCGTCGGTCGCGGAGTATTGGGTTGCTTCGGCTCGGTTTTGTATGCGTGTCGGTCGTACGGCTTGGGCTCCGTGCGACTCGGTCTGGTTTTACACGCATTGCATCGTACTGCGCGGGTCGGAGTTCGCGGGTACGTTCTGTCGGGTTCATTCCTGGTGCGTGTCGGTCGGTTCGATTCGCGTAGTTTCCTGGCCGGATAGCTGGTTTCCGTGCGGTTCGGTCATTCGGCTTGTGTTCCGTTCGAGTCGGTCATAATTCACATGCATTGCATCGTACTACGCGGATCGGGCAGCGCCGGTACGTGTCGGTCGGACAACATTCCCGTACCGAGTCGGTCGGTATGTTTTCCGGCCCGAATCGGAATCGGCCCCTATGTCTTGAAATGCGACATCTGTCAACAGATGAAAGGCTCCACCAGAGCACGCCCTGCGCAGACACCATTACTAATATCTGACAAACCTCTCGCATATGTGTATCTGGACCACTGCGGCCCCTTACAATCTGATGGGGCTTACAAGTATATCATGGTTGCAGTGGATTCCTGCACAAGATTCCTCTGGGTTTGGCCTCAGTGCTCGGCTGACGCTCAAACTGTTATAAAAGATTTGCGAGTCTTTATCGGGACATACGCAGTTGGCACGTTACATTCTGACCGTGGTCCGGCGTTTAGCTCTCGGGCTTACAAAGAGGCCATGAAAAGTATGGGCGTTGCTCTGCGGTACTCCTCTCCATACCATCCTGAGGGAAATTCGGTTGTGGAGAGGAAAAACCGGGACTTAAAGCAATCTTTAACAGCTAGGGTATTAGACAAGGGCGGTAGTTGGATCAGTCACCTTTATGGGGTACAAAGAGCACTAAACAACCAGCCAAGAAATTCTCTAGGGGGTGTCACTCCATATGAGGTCCTATTTGGGACGAGAATGTGGGTAGCTGATCTTGAGTATGAAGGCACAGTGGCGGATGAGAAAGGATTTGATATTGATGATCGTTTGGCTGTTTTACAGGATCTAAATGAATCCAGGACACAACAAAGCAACGTTGTCCAGAAACAGACCACCACTGAGGAAGTCAAGGCAAACACGGCAAGACCTGTCTGGATCCCAAAGATCGGGGATCTGGTCAGAGAGAAAATAGCGGACAAGAAAGAATTTGGACCATCATACAGAAAGCCTGTAACTGTCCTAGCAATTCAAGGAACACAAACTGTTCTTTTGCCGCCTCTTGCCAGGAAAAAGGAGAAAAGATTTGTCTCTATCGACTTAATCAAACCACACTATGTGGCCAATACTGAACAGTAGGCCTCGTGGACTCCACAGTAGGAGACGCCCTCCTCTCGCTACAATCCAAGAAGTTCAAACAGAAAGACTCATCACGTTTGAAGAGCCTCCTATGAGGAATGAAGGACTAAGCAACAATGCTAAGGAACTCGTTCCCCTTGAACCTGAAGTTCATCTACAAAATGAAACTCAAAACAACACTCAAGTTGCAATCAGACCAAATACAGACGTCTACGTCAACATGCCTCGGCGAGAGCAAAATGCGATTTCAACAAATCCCGATGCAATTCCAACAATTGATCGAACTGCTTCTGGCTACTTCATGAACTTTGATACGTTTTCCCTGGATCCAAGGAAGCCGGAAACGATGCTAGCCAAAAAATCACGTAAACAACAAGTTAAAGACTTTCTGAACTTTCTTAAAAAGACTTACCTGGTATCGCCTTGGATTGAACTTTGGGTAATTACTGGGATTCTGTTTTTCTTTTCTGGCTAGGCTTAGTAATAACTTTTAGCATGCTTATTAATGGATGATATCTTAAACAGAGCTCTACAGCCCCGAAAGATAATTTGATTTTAAAACCACATCAATCGTCTCATCGTGAACAGAGAGACTTGTTATCAGTAAACATCACAGCGGTTCCTATACCAGATGGTATAGTTTGGGACAAGGTTGATTTCGAAATATTCGGTCCGACTGAACTTTTAAAAATTCCACATTTATTTAAAATTTCATTAAGTGATATCATTACCTCCAGTACATTTTCTGATGATTGGGACACTGAAACTGTTAATAACATGTTGTCTGATTTAGAAAAAACTGCTGCATTTCCGAACACTGAAATGTTAGAAAGTAATTCAGACTATGACACTTTGTACTGTTACCAACATTATGGTCATCATTTCCTGCACAAATCTATTTCGCCTAGAAATGTGTTTGAATACCATCAGTGGGAACATTGCCCTACACCACCAAAAGGTAGTTTGCAAACATTTGCACAGAAATTTTCATATTTTTCAGGATTTAACACTTCTGACCCAACGTCATTTTATTATAAAATTTCACCGACATCGGCACTGAAAATTATGCTGACTAACACCAAACAGATATACTCTGCTTCCTTTTTGGCCCAATTGTCTGAACAGGGTTTTGACCTATGGAAGGATGAAATAGACTTAAAATCAGTCTGGGGTTCTAGGGACTGGCAAGTCCAGGGAACAGAAGCGCTATTTAGAGCATGCCTCATTCCACAGCAGATGTTATTTCTAAATGAAACTGTGCAACAGACATCCTGTCTTGGCTTAGCCAAGGTAAAGGACCTGAACACACCTTGATTTCCAACACCATCACAGATGGGAGGGTAGCAAAATTCGACTTCAGAGAAAGGGGCAACAGTAGATGACATTTTAAAGTACAATAGATCATGGGTGGTTTGGCCCTTAGACACAAACATATGTCATAAACGATTATTGGGTATTACCGAAGGGTGCAGTATCCACAGGCCAGACCCACGTTATGTACAAAGAGAACATCCAGGGGTAGTGACATCCTACAGTGTTGGGAAGTTGTGCCTTGATTGGCTAGAGACCTCAACACTAACAGAAGTGAAACAACACTTAACCTTACTCTCACAAGACATGGATCTTCGGGATTTTTACAAGGTCCCAGGAAACAACGTCAGAAATGTTTCATATATGCTGGCATCTATGCTGCCTATAATGAAGAGTGGAAAATATCACAACAAGAGGCCGCAGAGAGAATACGGGAAATAGACCATATTAACTTAAAAAATCATTGGCTGTGGTAGACAATGGGTTAACAACTTTGTCCTCCAGAATATATTCTTTGGGCAACATTGTATCTTCTGCGATAGACATCCTAGAACAAGATTTGGCCATACTACAACACGGGCAATCTCAATTACGTTCTATTGTGTTATTAAGCTGGACGCTGCAATCTTTGCACGCAGGCTTTGTGCCTTGGCGTTTTATAAACAGTACGTCTCTGTTTACTGAATAAAATCTAACAGATAAACAGGTTGAAATGGCACAAAGGGGAGCTAAATATACAATGTTGCGTATTGAAAAACTGGACCGACTACTATTTACAGTGGCGGAAGCGCCGTCTACTGAATGGCTGATCCATGGCCACATAACTCTACCGCTCACTACTTTTCAGTTTCAATATTGCCTTGAACAACGGCAGGTGGGCAAATATGAAAAGATGGGTAAGGGGTACATTAGGGAATCCTGGGATTTACCGTATAGATTTCGATGCCGGAGTGGGGATCGAGAAGTGTTTCTAAGTGTTACTAACTTCAAGAACGCTTTGAGTGGTTCTCTCATGTGCTGGGACATTACATTGCACGGAGCATGTAATGGTTCGATAGCAAACTTGTCCTGCCACATGAAAGGAACTCCAGCTGCCGTGATTAAGCCGGTATTCGAGCTGCTCTTGAGCGGGAGTTACTTGATGCTGAACGATCAAGGTTGCTGTGGTATGCTTCCGGGCATTGCCTATCTTGTCACTGTGAACTCCAGGGTTACTTGCTGTATACAAGTATTGTTTCCCCCAACAAGTACAGTCAGGGAGGCGCCGTTATGGCCTTCGTTGAATGTTTCCTTTATACAAATTGATACTTTAAGCAGACTGAAAGCCATGCTTTTACAGCAGACCGTACCCTTAACCTCCGCTCGAGAGACCTTTGAACTTCAAATTGCAAGGACCTCGAGTGAGATATAGGCACTTATACGTACAAACTGCCCCATTCATTTTGCAGAAATGGTGGGTCGTATCTTTAATATGTCTGATACGAGTGGTATTGTACACCTATTTAAGACCATAGGGTCAGGACTTCTTAGCACCTTTCAAACAATCCTCGAAGTTATCCCGAACTTTATACACTCCGTATTTGGAAGCATTTTCGGGGTCTACCTCTGATCCTGCTATCAATAGCTGGAGTCCTGATCGTCATTTACCTACTACGCAATGGACGGCCCAATTACCAACGAAATGGCCAAAGCGCTCCTGGAGCGGAAATACCGTGAACGCATGGTACAACATCTGGGCACACCTCGCCTAAGGGAACGAAGCGCCTCTCGGTTCCTATCGTTCAGACCAGTCTGGATGGACCGCATCTTACCTGTTCTTCGATGTCTGTTTTGCGGTGAAGAATGCGTACTGGACCTCTGTCTGACACTTGCAACGGACACGCCTGCGGACTTGAATACCCGGCTGGAACCCTTGAGGGCCCACGCTTGGCAATGTTCCCAGCGCATTCCCATCTTTCTGGCCGCATTTCTCGAAAATCCACAGGTGCCTTTTACAACTGAGTTAAGCTTTAGCTCCACCATTAGCACAGAGGTTTCGACCGAGGTATCGACGGCAGCACCGGCTGCCCCTACACCAGCCATTGGCAGTACTGAATATCATCTTTGCTCCATTGACGTGCTCTGCGAGGTGTTACAAGGACCGTCCCCTGCAGCAAAAAGCAGCAATGATGTTGCGTCTCCCAGCCAGGACATTTAATCTGTAATTGGCTCATCGTGTGCTGGGAAAGAATTGGGATTTTCATTTTTCTCTAAAATTAACTAAATTTGGAACGCCTCCTGAAAATTGACACTCTCTCGCTGAAAAGCATGACCTTTTGACGCTTGTAGACATTCAACTTATATAAACGAACACAATTAGGACTGTGGCTTAAGTGACAATTCGAAAACAACACATTTTAAAGCACTAATTTAAATTTTTTACCTTTTTAAACTGTTTTTTAAATTGATTTTAAAACAGGATTTTAATGAAGATCATTGAAAAAGGTTCTATGCACTACTATCTAGTAAAGAAAATAGTCCACTAGCATTTTTATCATTGTTGACTGTTCGGAAGAGGAGTGGGTGTTATGTTTCATATAGGTACCCTAATATAGGCCCGGGTAACATCATACCCTTTCACCTACATCACCTCCCCTACATTACACACTAACGAGCCTTCTAAGGATTGAACGCCTTTTATGGACTGAACCTTTTACCTAGTTCCAGGCCTGGGTGCAAAAGGAGGGTTTTTCCCGAACAATAGTGTTTTATGACTTCATCTTTAGACTGACAATGCACGAATAAAATATTCATGAGGCTACTTGGAAACCAGGCAGGGGCTATACACCACCTTCCTAATATCTACGCACAAGGTTCATCCCATACGTCATCCTCATACCCAACAATGGTTAAACACAAGAACAAGGGACAAAGGGACTCTATATACTTTTCTGTATAAATACAGCACCTCTTGCTATCAGTAGTTAGAGGGAACCGAGACTTCCAGGCCGACACAATGACCAGAGATGCTGAGGCTCCTGCATGTAGACGCTCCAGCTGACAGTGGTCTGAACATCCCTTGCGGGTTGTCCAGCTCGAGACCAGGAGAGGCTCCTACATTCTCACTTCAGGTAATGGGGTTCGACCAAATCCTAGACGGATTCTTGGCTGCACACCTACTCACATGCTAGGTACACTTAGGTACATCTAGATAGGCATCGTAGGAGTACGCACTCTCTTTTATCAATGCATTTTATATTCATGTATTTATTCATGCTTATTGCAAGATGATAGAACTGTACTATCCTTTTATATTCATAGTACTGCTAATCATATATCTCTGCTACTGTCTAATGGTTATTTTAGCTCATATACTTTACACGAGAATAACAACTGTTCAATAAATCCTTATTGAAATGCCCAGACTGTTTATTCTGTGTACCTCTGAGATAAACTAAATAAGCATGAGTGACTGAGCGAAAAGTAGTACATTGTTTCCACGATCTTGAGGGATCAGGCTTGTCATGTTCTGAGGTTGCCAGAAACTAATCTCTCCCCGATAAGAGGAGACACTAGTGGCACTGTGAGCTAGCTTTTGCAAACAGGCTAACATTTCTCGTGGGGGTGTACAGAATCAGTCTGCCACCAAGCCCACAGTTTATGTTATTCAAACGCGCAGGTCCTGCATGGGTACTATAGGAACTACACGACAACATGTGACTTCATCACTGACACTGTGAATCATGTGGCCTCTCGATGGTATTGGCTGTATGTGCACTGCCTACAACTAATGGGGGGTTCCAGAGTTGGCTACCAAGTGCGGGATGTGGGGGTCATTTGGCTCCATGCTGTCTGTGAGGGAAGACAGAGGGCCTTGTGGGAGTTGTGGTCTTGCTGTCAGGGCTCAACAGCCTCCTCCCCAGTGAGATGGCTACCTACCTTTTAGGAGGCACTGTTGATGGAGTTAGCTGACACATGGCTGTGGGGTGGGGAGGGTGGGCCATGCTGTTTGGGAGGGAGGTCAGGGTGCATGAGATGACTATCTACCTGTGAGGTGAAGCTGAGTAAGGAAATGCTAGCCTTGTGATCCATTCATATTGAAAGCATGCATTCCACATGAGTTTGATGTGGGCTGGCGATTGAGGCTTACTTGTTGTGCACAACAGTACATTACAGTGGGATGTGATCATTTTGTTTGTACTTACCAGCCTCCACTCCCCCTCGATTCCTGTGAGACTCTCGGGATGCAGTATGGCAAGCACCTTCTTCTCCCATTCGGTGAAGGTTAGTGGGAATGGGAGGGCCGCGCCAGTTCTTTGGGCCGCCTCGTGGTTCCTCTGGGCCCGATGCTTGACCCGGCCCTTGAGGTCACCCCACCGCTTCCTGATGTCACGCACAGTGCGTAGGGTGGTCCCTACGGCATTGACTTTGCTGTGGATCCTTGCCTACATCTGATTCTTGCACGCAAGTGGGGTGTGTTGGACCAGGTGCCCAAACAAATGTGGTTCTACACTGATTGTCTCGTCTACCATCACTTTCAACTCTGAGTCAGTGAATTTGGGCAGTTTCTTTGGGGGCATGGTGCAAATGAGTGAGGGGTGCAGGGTGCAAGGTAGTGGTGGAGATATGTGAAGTGTGTGAGGTGTGTGGGTGAAAGTGGTGTGTGGAGATAGGTGGGTGTGATGTTGTGCAGTGTGAGTCAATGGTGTCCTGTCTCTCTGTCTCGGCTCGTGGTGTGCAAAGGATGCTGGTCCAGGAAGGGGTTGGTTTTATACTGTGGTATGTGGGTGTGTCCACATGAGTGATGGCCTCCAGATGTCTCTTCCATGCTGCGCATGGGTTTCCTTCCCAGGAGCAAGTTGGGGTGTGTCATTGTGGCGTGTGTGTTGTGATTGAGGGCAGCAGGGAGTACAGGCACACTTCGGTCATTGTTGTGAAGTTGGTTCCGTCCGCCATTCATTTGACCTATATGCGTGCGCGGCTGTCGGACGCAGTGCTCGGTCCGCCCAGCTCAGCATTCTCAGCGTAATTAGCCGTGCGGTCATGCCGCGGCTGGAGCGGCCTTTCCAAGCCGTTGGACAGCTTTCCCCGTCCGCCGCGGTCGGAATTGCAGCTTTTCCGGCCGTGGTGGACGGTCTGTTGTGACATCCGTCCACCGCGGTCTGATTTTGCGTACATTGTATCGTAATTTGGCCGACGGTAATGCTGCAGCTCATGCGGGGTTTTTTTCCGGGACCATGGCGGTCGGAAGGCTTTTCCGTGCACCATCGTAATTGGGCTCTAAGTCTCTGAAATGAAAGTCAAAAATCCTCAGCTGGGCAAGGCAGCAGGCTATGGCTGAAGTGGGCTACATGTCATCGGATAGCCACAGAATGAGGTGAAGCCATTGTCTTTTGGTGTGGGAAAGCTCAAAGTGGGAGAAATTTATATTTCGCGCCGAGAGAAGGTCTCTCGCTGGCGGGATGCTTTTAGTGCCTTCGCCAGGTGAAGATTTCTATCTTCAGAGTTAGTGCCTTTTTTGGAGCTCGGATTCTTCCAGTGGGCCAAGGCCGCAGACTGTAGCCAAAGAGAGCTCCACAAGGCTGAATACCTTCTCCATGAGGTCCCACTGAAACGGATTTGCTGCTGTGGAAAACTCGAACATTTATTACAAATCCGACTTCACCAGAGAATTGGGCTTGTAATAAATATTTCAAAAGGTCAAAGAATGAAATCTGTATCTATTTTCTAGCCAGAAGACTATTGTATCTCAATGCTTTCCTATGGAACAACCAACCCAGCTACAGTGAAAATAGCTTTAAGGGCATTTTCACTGTAAGAGCATTTTTAACATCATGCTTTTATGTGTCCTACTGTTAAATACCAAGCACCAAGTCTTGTGGACAGTAAGGCTGATTTAGGAGTGACTTATTATTATTTAAAAGGAAGCTTTAGGCTTGTCAAAAGGGGTTACTTGACAAGTTGAATTTTCAGTCTAAAATTGTACAGCCAGGCTACAAAGGCTAGGCCTGCAGTCATGTTTACACTGTCACTATAGTGAATGGCACAATGGGTGCTGCAGTTCACTTGTGACATTTAACCTACAGGCCCTGGGTAGACTTTGCCCCTTTGGCTAGGGACTTATAGGTAAGTTAAATATGTCACTAAGTGGTATGCCACTTCATCATGTTGAAAGGGAGAGCACTGGCGTTTTACCACTTGCATGGGTAAAGCGCACAGAGTTCTACAGAAGGCAAAACAGTTTAGTCACAAATCTAAGCAATGCCACTCAGAAGATGATTATTTCCAAAAGTGCACATCCCCCATTCCAGCGACTGATCTTTGAGATGTAACTTAGATGTGCTGAAAAGTACAAACATTTTAATGAGATATCATTGGCCACTTCTCTGGCAGAGAATGGATTGCTCATTTGTGCCACTTATCTTTCAAACTACCAGCCGGATTCAAAAACCTGGGAGCTTAGAATCTGTAAATTAGTACCTGTAGGATTAGTCATATATTTGTGCGAATTTCAGTCTTTTATGGAAGTCACAATGAACAGCTGGAGAAAGTTTCTATCTTTGTGGAAGTGACAAATAATCTGAGAAGCACATACAAAAAACTATGACTGCAGATTTTTTAAGAACTTTGGTGTGTGAAATGTGTGTGAAATAGATTGTCAGCAGGTGGAAAATTCTGAACGTGTAAATGTAACGTTTATATGCATGCCCGCATTTGAATCTTTTTGTTTCTTTACAGGGAGCATATTTCCCTATGACAAAGCCTATTCTCTGATCCCCTATCAAATATAGGGATGATGCCTCACCAACCACAGACTGGATAGAAATTTACTTTAACTCATAAACAGAGTATATTTGTATGTCCTTTTGTTTTGGGAAATTACCTAAATAAGGGACATGAATGCTTTGAAACTTGCCGGTTTGTTGCTGTTGTCCTACTGTAAAGAATGAATTTTAAAAACAAATTTCGACTTGCAAATCATGTTAGAATTGCACTTTAGAATGCATTTAAACTGTGCCGAAATGTTTTCACATAGAAAAATAAAATGGAGGAAAAATGTGCTTGAATTAGAACGTGGAGGACTCCATTAGAATGCATTGTAATTCTGCTTAAAGAATACATAGTAACTCACACATAGTGAAAATGTGCTTGCTTTAAACGTATATAAAAATAACATGAAGAAAAAATGTTGTACGAAGCTATCATTCTTAATTATGCCCCTGTAACTAGGCCCAAGCTTTTCTTCGACTATTGCTCATAGCTAAATAGGCGTTTAGTTAGGACATTTTGCCTGGCACCAGTATCTTGCTAAATAATGTGCTGACTTCTAGATCATGTTCTTTTTGCTTCATTGTACCATTTTTGATCATTTATTAACAATGAACCTTGAATTTATAATGAATAGAATACTAGAATGAATACTAATTTAGATATATTTTATGGATGCTTAACTAGAACATTATTGATAGATTTGTTTCACCGCATCTGACTATCCTTTCTATTCACAATGGGATATTGAACACAGTTTTACCTTAGGTAAGAAGGCTCTCAGGAGAACTTTCCCCATTTTTTTAGTACTTAGAACACTGTTTTCCTATGTACCGGAGTGAGTGTTTACCGTGGGAATCAGAAAGAGAAGCAGCGTATGAGGATGATGAATCACTGATACAACATCGACTACTATAACATCGAACTACAAAAATATCGAGTCAACAATATTGTGTACAGAAATATCGACACCCAATACACAAAACAGAAATAACACAAACATCGATATAAAAATATTGTTAAATGTTTTTCGATGACAAAAATATTGACAGCAAAAATAAAGAACACAAAAATATCGATAACATTAAAATAAAATGTAACACTACAAAAATATCGATATAAATAATATCGACAACACAAGCATCGATAAAATACATATAAACTATACCGAAAACTAACATTTAAACATAAAAATAAACTATTTTCAATAATATAATGAAATAACATATTCCAAACATTATAAACAAACACTTAAAAAAATTACTAAATAAAAAAATTAAATAAAACAAATACGCTGAAAATCCCAAAACAAATACATAAACAAACAATACAACATAAAAAATCACAACTACCAAAAATAAACAAAAATATATTACATTTATCTACATATACATTTTAATAACAATAATGAACAAAATAAAAAAACATTAAATAAACATAAATATTAAACAAATTAAATGGTAACTGCTAAAAATTCAAAAAAGCTATCTGTACCAATAAATTTAAACTACACCAACACAAACCAATAGAAAACTCTAACTAATTAAATAAACACTATAAAAGCAATCAATTAATTAACACAAAACTTACCGTATAACAGACAAACACTGAGGAAGAACGAACATTTGCAAAACAGAAAACAGAACGAAAAGAACTACACAATCAACTATTCAGAAAAACTCTCATTAAAGGTAAGAACAAAACTTTATAATTAAATAAATAAAATTAGCTTAAAAAAATAACTAAAACTATAGCACATTTTCCTTTATATGTCACAGATTAAACTTCAATAAAACACCACCTAGAAAATTCTAAACAAAGATTTACGTCCAAAACAACAATAAAATCAACAGTAAAAAAAATAATAAACTAAGTCTATGACTTAACCAACAAATAAAGTAAACAAATTAAAACTAATAAATTAAATAAAAAGCAAAACATAGCTAACAAATACTTTTCTTTTAACAGCTTCTACAGAAGACAACGAAACAACAACATCAATGAAAGAAACTTCATCAACTAAAAATAGTAAGTATTTTTTTTCTCAACTAAATAAAAATAGAAATGAAATAATCAAATTAAATGTAACACTTTAATAAAACTAACATTTTCCTTTTAACTCTACAGAAAAAAAAAACCAGTGAATCAACCACAACCATCAATAAAATATTCAACAAGAAAATGAAAGCAAGACAAATATAAGTTTATTTTCAAATATAATAATTATACAAACATGTTTACTGTTCAATACTTGATAATTAATAAATATATGTATACATACATTCACAGATACACAAAAATACTGGCAGAGGGAGCAAAATTCATCACATCACAAAAGGGAAAATTACTTCTGTGCTACATGGGCTATACTTACATGCAAGAAAATATAACAGAAATAAAACCCCTTGGAAATGTAGTAAATATTATTCCAATTCTTGCTATGGGAGAGCCACAACAGTTGAAACAAACGTAGTTAATGTCAGGGAACACAACCATCTCCCCAATGTGACAGAAATCGAGGTCAGAGATGCTCTAGAAACCATCAGAGAAACAAGCATCAGCTCCCAACAGACCAGTACCCAAATATTAAAAACTAGGGTTCCTGAACATGTCACAGGACAACTACCATCCATTTCCACTCTAAAAAGATTAATAGCCAGAACTAAAAGAGCTCCTGCTCAAACACCACCCACCCCTCAAACGTTTGCAGAAAACAGAAATCTTACCGGAATACACTATCACCCACAAAGATGAGAAATTCATTCTTCATGACAATAACAATCATGAAAAACAAATTATTATCTTTGCCACCAACAACAACATACAAAAATTAAAAAACTGTGAAATGTGGATGATGGGTGGTACATTCAAAGTTTGCCCCAAACCTTTTTACCAACTATATAACATCCCCTTCATATACGTACTAATCCCCAACAAGCAAAATACCACCTACATAGAACTCCTTACAATAATAAAACAACACACCGACAACTACTTCCCACAAAAAATAATCATTGACTTTGAACAAGCAATGATTCAGTCAATTTTGAAAATATACCCACACACTGCAATACAAGGTTGCTATTATCACTTCAACCAAAGTATCTGGAGACACCTACAAAAATCTACTCTAAGGGGCCGATTCCGATTCGGGCCGGAAAACCACCCGACTGACTCGGTACGGGAATATAGTCCGACCGACACGTACCTGCGCCGTCCGACCCGGGTAGTACGATGAAATGCATGTGAATCACGACCGACTCGTACGGAACTCAAGCCGAACGACCGACCTGGACGGAAACAAGCTATCCGGCCGGGTAACCACGCGAATAGAACCGACCGACACGCACCAGGAATCAACCCGAGCGAAGCGTACCCGCGAACTCCGACCCGCGCAGTACGATGCAATGGAGTGCAAAATCAGACCGATTCGCACGGAGCCCAAGCCGTACGACCGACACGCATACAAAAGCCACTCCGCGACCGATGCGTACGTCGCATATGAAACCTAGCTGAAACACAGCGGGAACGACTCGGAGAGGCGCGCACGAGACAACTGCAACGTCCTACTCGGTCAGAAGAACGTCTCCTACATGCACAATACTTACAAATGAAAAAATACAAAAAAAGAGGGCCAAACAAGCAATGACAAAGCCAGTAAATACAGGGGGGAAAAAATGGAACAAGGACACACCCCAACTCCACCTACATAAAGGCCACAAATCCCTACCATGATCCTTTGCAAATTCCACTGACCTGGAAGCACAGAACACCATCAGACAGCAAACACAGACACACACACAGCTCATCCAACACAAAAGCCACACACCATTAGCACCTCAACAAATAGCACCCTCACACACACCCAGCAAAACCTACACTCACACACCCTCACTTGCACACACACACACATCAATCACCACCACCACCTATCACCATGCCCCTAAAGAAGAATCCAATGTTCCTAGATAGTGAATTGGAAGTCATGGTGAGACGAGATCCTGAGGGTAGAGCCACAGTTGTTTGGCACATTGGTCCAACAGACCCCCATGGCGCAGAAAACCAAGATGTGGGCGAGGATCGTCGACCGGGTCAACGCACAATCACCATGTTTGCGCACAAAGGAAGACATCCAGAACAGGTGGTATGATGTGCGCAGGAGGATCAGGGACCTACTGAAGAAGGATTACCTCCTGAGCCAGCACACCGGCAGTGGCCCTCCTGCCAAACCAGTATACCTCAGGCCCTGGGAGGAGAAGGTGCGGGCCATCCTACCACCAGTGAGCGTATATGGACTAACAAACATCCCAGAGCCTGGTGAGTACACAACAAATATACACAATATTGTGTGACAATACACACACATCACTGTCAAGGGGATAGTCAAACCATGCACCCCTAGCAAATCCACAGCAACCAAAAGATAATCATCCCAAGATGTGTATGTTAGTCAGATAAACACAATACATGCCATGTCATAGTGATATGTAACTGTGTCATGACATGTACAAACCCAATAACAAATAGAGCTAGGCAGTGGCACAAATCTAACCAACAAACACTGTCAGATATTTAGCCACCACTAGAACACCACCTTTCAGGGAAGCTCACTGAAAGGAAGGAATCCTGTGTATGCTGGTGAAGTCAGTGTAGCCAAGAGCATGATGGGAGTCGTAGTAACAGATAATGGGCAGCCTCACATTTGGCCCATCAACACCACTCTGAACCATGCACACAACACAGGGAGTGGAAAAGGACTGACAAGATGGCTGACACTGGGTACTGCTGTGGGGAGCACAAGGCCCTGCTGGGAACTGTGCACCAACAAACAACAGGACCACACTGTCAGCCATCTTGCCATTGCTGTCACACTCACACACAGTGAAGTCCACTCAAAGGAAGGAAGTATGGGCATGCTGGGAAGGGGGTGTAGGCAATAGCATGATGGGAGTTGTAGTCACAGATATTGCTCACCCACACAATTGGCCCATCAACACCACTCTGAACCATGCTCACATCACAGGGAGTGGATAAGGACTGACAAGATGGCTGACACTGGGTACTGCTGTGGGGAGCACAAGGCCCTGCTGGGAACTGTGCAACAACAAACAGCAGAACACCACTGCCTGACATCCTGAAAGCCAACTTGCACTCCCTGCAATGCAAGCACGTTGCATGGTGGGATATCTGGCTGGGTGGGAAGGAGGACTGACAGCACTGACCATAGTTACAAAGCAGCTCTCCTCACACCCCCCTCAACACAAACTCCACATAACCCACCTGGGAGAATGCAATGCCTCACACTCCAAATGAAGATCCCACAAAGAACCACCACCCTGGGTAATGCTGTGTGAAGCACAGGGACACTCTTGGGACTTGTAGCCAAACAAACGCCAGGACAACACTGTCAGCCTTCCTGTCAGCACAGGCACACTACCCCACAGGGAAGCAGAGTCAAAAGGAAGGAAGTATGGGCATGCTGGGAAGGGGGGTGTAGGCAATAGCATGATGGGAGTGGCAGTCACAGCTCAACATCCCCCACCCACATGGCCCAGCAAGCTCACACTGAAGCATGCACACCTTACAGGGAGTGAAAAGCCACCTCAAAGATGACTGACACTGGCCTCAACTGTGGGGAGCACAAGACCCTGCTGGGAACTGTGCACCAACAAACAACAGGACCACACTGTCAGCCATCTTGCCATTGCTGTCACACTCACACACTGTGAAGTCGACTCAAAAGGAAGGAAGTATGGGCATGCTGGGAAGGGGGGTGTAGGCAATAGCATGATGGGAGTTGTAGTCACATATATTGCTCACCCTCACAATTGGCCCATCAACACTACTCTGAACCATGCTCACATCACAGGGAGTGGATAAGGACTGACAAGATGGCTGACACTGGGTACTGCTGTGGGTAGCACAAGGCCCTGCTGGGAACTGTGCACCAACAAACAACAGGACCACACTGTCAGCCATCTTGCCATTGCTGTCACACTTACACACAGTGAAGTCGACTCAAAAGGAAGGAAGTATGGGCATGCTGGGAAGGGGGTGTAGGCAATAGCATGATGGGAGTTGTAGTCACAGATATTGCTCACCCTCACAATTGGCCCATCAACACCACTCTGAACCATGCTCACATCAAAGGGAGTGGATAAGGACTGACAAGATGGCTGACACTGGGTACTGCTGTGGGGAGCACAAGGCCCTGCTGGGAACTGTGCAACAACAAACAGCAGAACACCACTGCCTGACATCCTGAAAGCCAACTTGCACTCCCTGCAATGCAAGCACGTTGCATGGTGGGATATCTGGCTGGGTGGGAAGGAGGACTGACAGCACTGACCATAGTTACAAGCAGCTCTCCTCACACCCCCCTCAACACAAACTCCACATAACCCACCTGGGAGAATGCAATGCCTCACACTCCAAATGAAGATCCCACAAAGAACCACCACCCTGGGTAATGCTGTGTGAAGCACAGGGACACTCTTGGGACTTGTAGCCAAACAAACGCCAGGACAACACTGTCAGCCTTCCTGTCAGCACAGGCACACTACCCCACAGGGAAGCAGAGTCAAAAGGAAGGAAGTATGGGCATGCTGGGAAGGGGGGGTGTAGGCAATAGCATGATGGGAGTGGCAGTCACAGCTCAACATCCCCCACCCACATGGCCCAGCAAGCTCACACTGAAGCATGCACACCTCACAGGGAGTGAAAAGCCACCTCAAAGATGACTGACACTGGCCTCAGCTGTGGGGAGCACAAGGCCCTGCTGGGAACTGTGCCCCAACAAACAACAGGACCACACTGTCAGCCATCTTGCCATTGCTGTCACACTCACACACTGTGAAGTCGACTCAAAAGGAAGGAAGTATGGGCATGCTGGGAAGGGGGGTGTAGGCAATAGCATGATGGGAGTTGTAGTCACAGATATTGCTCATCCTCACAATTGGCCCATCAACACCACTCTGAACCATGCTCACATCACAGGGAGTGGATAAGGACTGACAAGATGGCTGACACTGGGTACTGCTGTGGGGAGCACAAGGCCCTGCTGGGAACTGTGCAACAACAAACAGCAGAACACCACTGCCTGACATCCTGAAAGCCAACTTGCACTCCCTGCAATGCAAGCACGTTGCATGGTGGGATATCTGGCTGGGTGGGAAGGAGGACTGACACCACTGACCATAGTTACAAGCAGCTCTCCTTACACCCCCTCAACACAAACTCCACATAACCCACCTGGGAGAATGCAATGCCTCACACTCCAAATGAAGATCCCACAAAGAACCACCACCCTGGGTAATGCTGTGTGAAGCACAGGGACACTCTTGGGACTTGTAGCCAAACAAACGCCAGGACAACACTGTCATCCTTCCTGTCAGCACAGGCACACTACCCCACAGGGAAGCAGAGTCAAAAGGAAGGAAGTATGGGCATGCTGGGAAGGGGGGTGTAGGCAATAGCATGATGGGAGTGGCAGTCACAGCTCAACATCCCCCACCCACATGGCCCAGCAAGCTCACACTGAAGCATGCACACCTCACAGGGAGTGAAAAGCCACCTCAAAGATGTCTGACACTGGCCTCAGCTGTGGGGAGCACAAGGCCCTGCTGGGAACTGTGCACCAACAAACAACAGGACCACACTGTCAGCCATCTTGCCATTGCTGTCACACTCACACACAGTGAAGTCCACTCAAAAGGAAGGAAGTACGGGCATGCTGGGAAGGGGGGTGTAGGCAAAAGCATGATGGGAGTTGTAGTCACAGATATTGCTCACCCTCACAATTGGCCCATCAACACCACTCTGAACCATGCTCACATCACAGGGAGTGGATAAGGACTGACAAGATGGCTGACACTGGGTACTGCTGTGGGAAGCACAAGGCCCTGCTGGGAACTGTGCAACAACGAACAGCAAGACACCACTGAATGACATCCTGAGAGTCAACCTGAACCCACTGCAAGGGTGGCATGCTTCATGGTGGGATAACTGGGCTAGGTGGAGAAGGATGGCCGGATGTCCACCAAATACAACCAATGCTGGCCATGCACACACCTCAACATTCACATTGAAATGCCCCAGGTATGCAGGACAATGTGCTACACCAATATCAACCTCTTACTGTGACAACTTAGGACAATGCAATGTACATGCCTGCATCCAGAGGTACAGTCACAACTGTCAGGTGTGTGAACCATTGATGCCTGTAGAAACATAACATACAATGTGTGTCTCTTCCAAATACAGGTGATGATGGGGACACAGCAGCAGGCGAGGAGGAGTCCCTGTCCCAGGCTCCGGGGGACACTGAGCTCACTGGTGTGGAACAGCCTCTGCCCTCCTCGGATGGCAAAGACCTACCTGGCCCCTCCGGTGTGAGTCATCATGCAGCACCAGCAGGACCAACATCTGCACCCCCTGCACCCACCCCTCCAACAACTGCCAACACACAGACCACCCCCACCGACAAGGACAGACCAAGGACCACCAATGACAACATGACCACCGTGGAGCAACGGACAACAACACCACTAACAACCCCCAAACGGGCCTTGGGTCACATGTGCATGCCACCGCAGGTCCTGCACATGTCGCCAGGGGTGGTGGGAGGGGTGGTAGACATAGGTCGCTGCTTGCAGAGGGGTCTGGACTGCATGATGACCCACAACTGGCACGGATTGCTGATGCGTACCAGAATAGCACCGGAGAGGTCAGCCAGGTAGTGGGGATCCTCAAGGACATACAACAGCAGCAGGCTGCCCATCATGCCCGCTTGGACTCCCACATGTCCCAGTGGAGACACACATGTCTCGCATGGAGTCCAAGTGGGACACATTGCAAGAACTCACAGCGGTGCATAGGGACATATTGACATGCCTCCGCCAGATTAGCACCAACATGGCCACACCTCCCTGTGTGCCCACAACATCTGGTGCTGCAACAACTGACACTGCCACAGGGAGGGAGGAGGACTCTGGCGGAGACTCCCCTGCACCGCAGCAGCCTGCACGTGAGGGTCCCCCAAAGAAGAGGGGTCGTCCGAGGAAGGAAAACTGAGAGGTTGATGGCCACGTACATCCCCCAGGAAGCCAACACCTGTTCCGGAAATTCTCCTTTGTGTGCAAACTTTTCACCCTGTCGAATGCAACACAACTCTCCCACATGACATGGGGAGTTCAAGTTGGACTAATGTATCATATGACTGTGGACTTCACTCAGGACATTTCTGCTACCAAGACTTGCAACTCATCTGGGAACTTTGGATCACAATCCCAATGTACAGCACCCACCATCCTGTGCACTATACACACACACATTTTTGTAAATAAAATCACTAGTACACCATACTTGCCTCTGTTGTTATTCAAATGTGGATACTGTTATGGTGATGATGATCTGCTAAATTACACTGTGTATGCTAACTGCTACAGCAAGTACAATTCCTGGCAACATCACTGTAGGCGATGAGTCTGATGGCCCTGGTGTCTCTGTGTTGTGTAGCCCTAGTGGTGTGTCTCCCTCATATGTGTCACGTCACCATGACTCACATGACTGACGTGACACATATGAGGGAGACACACCACTAGGGCTACACAACACAGAGACACCAGGGCCATCAGACTCATCGCCTAAAGTGATGTTGCCAGGAAATACTGTGGAATGCACAGACACCACACCTATTCAGAGTCTGTGTCAACTAGCCCACAGGTGCAGTAAGCAAATGTCAGTCAGATGTGTGACCACAGACAACGCACATCCCAAAGTGAAGCACAGGTTTATTACACATTTGCAACATGTTGTTTCCACTACAAATGCAAGGTTTACCCACGTGGCAGTGGCCACACAGTCAACAAGTGCAGAATATATGAAGTCCAGGGGTGTGTGGCACATCACCTGTAGGGAAATGACTGCTGCCACCCTAAAAGCTGAATCATGGTGTCGGGAGATCCAAGTTGACCAAAGTACTCAGTAAGCACCCTGTGAAGGACAGACATGACACACAGTTAAAACCACTGAAGAACAGGACAGAACTGCAATACTCATGCCCAATACATGTCACAAGACAACTACACAAAACCAAGTTAGCATGTCAACACTGTTGGGGAGTACAGACTACCTGTAAGGACACATTGCTGCACGCATCCAGTCAAGCAGCACATGGCCACACTCAAACAGCACCAGAGCACCACCCACACATATCATGCAAACTCACATCATTCACATTACATCTCCCTGGATACTCACATTCAGCTGAAGAAGTTGGTGATGAGCTGTGTGCGGACATCACCATCATCATCATCATCACTGGCATCGTGGTCCAGGCCAGGATCCTCCACAGGTGGCGGACGTTGGTCATCGTCATCCAGGATGAGAGGCAACTCCTTCCGCACTGCCAGGTTGTGTAGCATGCAGCAGACGATGACAATCTTGCACACCTTTGCTGGGGCATAAGGGAAGGCCCCTCCTGTCTTGTCCAGGCAGCGGAAGCGGCTCTTCAGGAGACCAAATGTCCTCTCGATCACTCTCCTGGTCCGACCATGTGCCTCATTGTAGCGCATCTGGGCTGGTGTCACAGGGTTCCTGAGGGGTGTCAGCAACCACGGCATGTTGGGGTATCTGGAGTCACCTACGGACAGACAAGTGCACATTAGCTGAGTTGGAAAAGTGGGCGGAATACTACAGAGCAGAACACACACAATGGTACAAAGTCAGTACATACCGACAAGCCAGGCACGCTGGTTCTGCATCTGTGCCATCATCCTCGGGATGCGACTACTCCTCATCACGTAGGCATCGTGTGCTGAACCAGGGAAACGGGCACACACATGTGTGATGCTCATATCTGCAAGACATACCACCAGAGCATTGATCGAATGGTAATGTTTCCGGTTCCGGTATGCCTGCTCATGTGCCGGTGGTGGTACCAAAGCCACATGTGTCCCATCAATGGAGCCAATGACATATGGCATCCTCCCCAGGGCATAGAAGTCACTCTTGACGTCAGTGAGTTGTTGACGTGTAGGGAAATAGGTGTACTGGTTCAGGCATCTCAACATTTCCTCCAAAACATCGCGTAGCACACGGCTGAACATAGTCTGTGACATCCCACCGGCAGTCGCCACAGTGTGTTGAAAGGTACCAGTGGCAAAGAAGTGTAGGGCTGCCATTACCTTCACCTTGGGGGTCAGCGCCGTAGGGTACGGCCGGCCAGGTTGCAAATGTGGTACCAAGCGCACTGCCAAATCCTCAATCAGCTGCCTGGTGAAGCGGTACCGTCGGATGCTGTCACGTTCCACCATCGTTGCCAGGTCAGGGAATGGTCTATGGACAGCTGGAGCCCTGCAGTGCATAGGTTGAAGAAAGAAAGATTGTCAGTCACCCCACATATGTGCCATTCACCATACTCAATTTCACATGATACATCATTACGAGACACAAGTACTTGATGTGTGTGCCGTTCTGTTCGGACATAACTGGCACCTACATGGCCATCATCTAACTTCTCAGTACAACATGTGTGGACAACAGGTTCCAGGTTGTGCTATGGGAAACCATTAGGCTGTGTCACAGTACCCATTTACTGCTGTCACGTTCCACACACACACCACAGTGACATGTCTGGACAGATGCGGCACAGGCATCACAGCTCATTGACAGGTAGATTCCCAGTGACCCTGTCTTGCCACATGGACACTGGCATGACATGGCGTATCATGTACACGTCAGAAAATGAAACATGACTCCCACAGGTAGTGGCCCCTGTCGCCTCTGCAGGACAGACATGGACGCCAGTGACGCACAACATCAAAGTCTATGCACAAACAACGTTGAT
Source organism: Calotriton arnoldi (assembly GCA_963921515.1). Taxonomy (NCBI): domain Eukaryota; kingdom Metazoa; phylum Chordata; class Amphibia; order Caudata; family Salamandridae; genus Calotriton; species Calotriton arnoldi. The sequence goes on along the minus strand of CAWUFW010000108.1, from coordinate 1,740,842 downwards.
GTGGAGACTGTCTCCCATCGTGCACATGGAATCAGAGACATCGGAAACACAACATGCACACAGACTGTGGAGGGCCATCACTATTGTGGCAATGGGTCACCCTGTGACGTACATGCCTTCCCCTATGGGACCCTGGGGGTATGTGACATGTCATACACATACACAACCTGGAAATGTGACCATGCCACATGCTCCGAAATGAACTGTTGCACATCACAGTGGTCATGTGCACAACACACAAAGGACCCTGTCCCCATGAACACATGCATAGCCTGGGTGTGGCTGCCCACAAGTGCCACCACAGAAACCACATGTTTACCCCATACACAGAAAAGGTAATGCAGCCTTACATGCCTTAGGAAACAGTGTGGACTGGGTGTGGTGTTGTAGGTGTGCCCCTGAGTCTCTGGCAGGTATAGGTGGCTGGCATACGTTCACCAGTGACAAGCATGGTGACATATGCGAGTGACCTGTACAGGTACGCGTTGTACAGCAATGGACCGATCGGTGTGCCCGGCCGGCCCATTGCATCTGTTGTGGGCGGGTACGCGTTGTACAGCAATGGACCGATCGGTGTGCCCGGCCGGCCCATTGCATCTGTTGGGAGCGGGTACGCGTTGCATCCCGACATACGCGTTGTACAGCAATGGACCGATCGGTGTGCCCTGCCGGCCCATTGCATCTGTTGGGAGCGGGTATGCGTTGTATCCTGACATACGCGTTGTACAGCAATGGACCGAACGGTGCGCATGCGTTGGCTGGGGCCTGGCATGGCAACGGACGCGTATTCGAAGCTTCAACGAGTCTGATGCAGTGAATTCAGTTGGCCAGCCACAACAATGTTGAAAAATCATGGGTGTCATGAAGTTGGATTTTTGAAGGATGCTGTGGGCGTGTATTAGTGCTGCTATTCCATGGATTGGTCAGATTCATAAGATGCAAACGACTTGGACCTATCACTTTGGACACATGGGACAGTATCTGCCTCTGCAGCACACATATAATGCTGGCTGTTCCCCTGAGAGCTCACTTGCCTGCACTACATGCTCCAGGACGACATCTACCACCAACACTGCTGCTGTCTCTGCATCCTCTGGCTACTGCAATGGCACGTACTGTGGAGAGAGCCCCAGCCTTCAGCCTTGAGGAGAACCAGGCCCTGCTGGACAGCCTCCTTCCACAGTACAGCAAGCTGTATGGGAAACCAGGGGAGCAGGTGAGTGTGCTGTCCACTGCCTTACTAATTTTGCAAGTTGTCTGACCACCAGGACTTACAGTGTGCACACCACTGGCTAGCATGCTCAGTGAGTAGTTCTGACCCCCAAAGTGTGTAGTTACATGCACTGAACAGGTACAGTGCAGTAACAGTGCATTCCAACAAGGTTTACTTCCCATGCAATGATACCATGTAGTAACTGCTGGCAAACTGTTCATAGCCATCGTTGCACTGCCTTTGTACATCATATGCCCCAGTGATTGAGACATGTATATCCAACTGTGTGATGCACGTATATGTTGCATGTGTAGTAATGGCATTTTCACTTTGTCATCCTCACAGGTTGATGCCCACCAGAAGCAGGAAATCTGGCTGACCATCGCCCGGGCAGTAAGATCCGTGGGGGACTACAAGCGCCGGATCCGCAACTGCCAGAAGAGGTGGCAGGACCTTCGAGGCTGTCGCCTCCTCGCAGGAGGGGCGGACACCGGACCCTGACCCCCCACATGCTCAGGATCCTGGCGGTGGTCTTCCCTGACCTGGATGGGCAGCTAAAGGCCAGACAGCAGCAAGGAGGGGGTGAGTGCATGACAGCACTGTGCACTTTGTCTGACATGCTATGTGACCTCCTCTGGCCTGGTTAAACTTCCACAGCACATCAGTCTTGTGGTCCAGGACCCATGTCCCTCTATGGTGACATGCCCACTCCTCATCTGATACGCATATGTGTGGCCCTTACAGTCAGGAAATTGTGTCACTTGGGGACTGTGTCATTGCATTTTGCTTTGCTCAAGGTGGGGGACAGCATTTGTTCCGGTGACTATGTTGTGGGATTCATGGGTGGGTCAATTGCTTACACAATGCCCAAGTTCTGACATGTAATCTGGGTGTAACTTTGATATGTGGTCCACTTGCTGATCTGATTCACCACATGTCCCTGGGGTATTTGGCACACCCCCATGCTGCTGGTGGGAAGAATGTTTGGGCCTCAGGAGTATGTATATCAAGTGTGTCACACATGCTTGAGACACCTGCCTACTGTCCAGGACTCATCCCTCTTACAGGTGGAGCTGGACAGTCATGCCTACTCCAGGGCATACAATACACTCTGTACTCCCACTCCCGTGGATCATCTGACATGTTGTGATCAGTGACATGTTCCCTCAGGTGTCTGCCTCTGTGTAATTGTGCTGTGGCTTCGTTGTCAGGACTACTGGTATGTTTGTCGGTTAGGGCTCAGCATGCCATCTGAGATGTGACCATGAGAGACGATACTTCTGTGACTTATAGATGTTTGATCACTTGACTGTGCACACAGGTGTATGCGACTGTGACTTTCAGGCAGCTGTTATTCATTCACAGCACACTGTGAGGTGCTCAGGTTCTGAGAGTTGTGTTTCATGTCCCCCATATGTCCAATTGGCATGACGTGGACAAATACTAGTTCAGATGATGTGGTGTGTGGGGGATGGACATGTGCACTTGTCAGTTACATGACTTGCATTCCCCATGTCCTAGGATTGTGACACAGTGCAGACTGATTGATTGATTGACTGTTGTTGGCTGGCTGCCATGGCCATGTGAATGGAGACAGTGATGTATGACTTTGCACGCATGCCTGTGTCATGGCATTAAACTTCCTAAGAGTGATCCTGCAGGGGAGTGACATGTGCAACATGCACCCCATTGTGGCATGGACTATCCGGACATGGGTGCATCATGGTGTCTGGTGCTGGTATGCATCACATGCATTTCTATTTAGACTCTGGCCATCCCTTTCTCCGGACACCTGCACTGACTCAGTGGCAAGAGATGTGATGTGTGCATGTTCACATACTTCACTGTGTTCCCTGCAATGTCCAACAACTGTGTAGGTGGTGCATGTGTCCACACTGGGATCTTACCATCAGACAGGCACCAGACAGATGGGTGCAAGGGCAGGAGGGGTGTGAGTCCCATGGTTGACCATCAGACTGACAATTGGCTTCTCCAAATCTGTGTGAGGAGTTTTGGCAATGTTCAACTAAGGATGCCAGGGCTGGCTCTGTAAGTGCTGTACTTACTGTGATGTGTGCGGTCAGTGTAGGTGACTGATGTTTGTCTGTTTCCCTAATTGTTTGCAGATACATCCACGGCCACAGGAGGGGACAGCTTCACGGACCAGGAGGAGCTGCGGAGCCAGACTGGGTCAGCATCCGACGAGTGGTCAGAGGGACCCAGTGGCACGGAGGGCGAGGGAGCCACACCGAGGAGTCCTCAGCACCATCCACCTCAGCTGAGGACCACAGCAGCTCGGAGGATGACTCCCTTGTGGAGGCGGGTGTCAGCAGCCACCACACCCCAGCTAGTCTGTCTGGCCCCGCCACCACCACCACCAGCACCGCCCTCCCATTGGCTCCAATTCCAGAGGTCCGTGGAGGCTCCCGTGTTCAGGAGCGTGTCTCCTTCGTGCCAGGCACCGCATCCCCTGCCCCTGTGTCCCCTGCTGCCCTGAGTGAGGAGTCTGTGTACCTACTTCGGCAGCTCCATGCAGGGCAGACAGCAATGCTGAGTGTCCTCCATGCACACACCACTCTGTTGACACAGCTGGTGTCGTTCATGGAGGGCATCTCGACGGGTATGTCTGCCCTACAGAGGAGCAATAAGTCCATGGACTCCTCCCTGACGGCAGCAGTGTCCCTCCTCCAACAGTCCCTCCCCCCTCCTACCTCTGCCCCATCCACACTTCCTGGCACCCTACCTGTCCAAAGCACATGCACACCTGCACAATCACCCAAACACACAGACACGAGCAGCACAGGCACACCCAAAAGAAAGGCAAGACGGGCACACAAGCATCCTCAGGGGACAGATACCACACACACAGGGGATGGGGAACAGACACACACACAGGCATCCACAGTCACTCCGCAGTCCTCCAAATCCTCTCCCTCCAAGACCCCTTCCCTTGCCTCACCTGCAACCCCACCTACACAGCAGCTCTTCCTCTGTGACCTCGGCCTCTTCCCCTCCGATCCTGCAGAGCCGGCATACCGGGGAAGAGGAAGTCCACCCACACAGAGGGAGTGCCCCTCGCCCCGGACACGCTCCCCCAGGCGCAGGCAGACTGAGGACCCCATTCGGAAGTCCCCCGGACCAGGAAGGGCAAGACCCCACCACCACCACCACGCAGCTCCACCACCCAGTCTCTCTCCTCCATCCCCCAAGCCACCACTCCACAGGTTCCACCGCCACACCCTGCCCCAGGTTCCTCCACACACCAATACCTCATCCCCAAACTGCTTAGGCCCTCCCCCCCTGCCACTTGCTCTTCCACCCCCAACCCAGACGCTCAGCCTGTTTGTGCCACTGTTGTGGAGACCGGGTTCCCCCCTCTGTCCTGCCCACCTCATCTGCCCCCCTTCCACTCCCTTGGAGGCATGCACTGCAGTGGAGTCCACAACCACCCCGTCTGACTCTGGCACTGCAGTGGGGACCCAGTCCACTCCATCAGACCAGCCCACTGCAGTGGTTGCAGCACCAACACCATCTGACTTGTGCCCTACAGTGGTGCCGGCCCCCCCTGAGTCAGACACCTCGACTGCAGTTGCCGGTGACACTCCTGCACCCACCACCCCTTCACTGCCTCACTCTGGCATCCCCTGATCCTGTCCCTGCGGTGCCTGGCCTGCCCCTTGTATGCCCCTCCAAGGGGGATGTCCCCTGTCCCTACCAGTGCAGGCAAGCAATGGGTGACACGTTGTCACATATCACCCTGTTGGGACTGTGTATTTGGACTGGCCATTGTCCTTAGTTTAATTTGGACTTCTTATTTTTGATTGACATTTGCTGAATAAAGCCTCTTTTTGTTTACTTGTGGTTTTTCTTTTGATGTACATGATGTAGATGAGTATCATCATGCATTTGCAGTTGTAATAGTGTTCAGATCAGGAAAATGAAGTGTTGCTGTGATGGACTCCATGTGGTCCATGGGATATGTGTCCTGTTGTAGTCTGGATCTATAGCATCCTCTGCTGCAGTCTGAGGGTGTGATGTTCAGCATATGACACAGGGATGTACGTTTTGCATTTGTAAATTAACATCTTTGTCTTACAGTGATGCACATCTGGTGGGCTTACCACTGTTCAATGTTTCTATTTCCCTGACTGTGTGCCCATCTCCACTGGACATGCAGTTTAGCACACCAATGTTGAAGGACTCATCAGTGTATACAGTGCACCTTGCTTGACACGTGTTTTGGGTGTATGCAGATGACTGACGTGACACTCCCGTACCCAGGCTGATGTGAGCAGAGCCTTCAGTGTGTTGTAGTTGTTGACTCACTGACCCAGTGTTCTGCTGACATGTTTGAGTCGTGCACAGACAAGGTTTGGCACAGCGGACCTTCCACAGGAGTAGAGTGCCCTCATGGCAGTGTGTAATCCCGTGACATTGCCTGGGCCCGTGTTGTGTGTTGTGTGAGCATGTCTGTGTGTGTTCCCTTCCCTTTTCCTACACAGGCTGTGTCCCTACGGATGTTCCTGTTTCTGATGCTTGCTGAGTTGTTCTGTGTTCATCCAGCATCTTGGACCTGGTTACACCGGGATGTGGGTGCATGGCAAACTAAGGTTCATCAGGTTGTCATCCCAGGTTATCTTTGTTGTCAGGGCTGGGGATGTGGGCAAACGCAGATGGGACACATTCAGGATTCCCCTTGGCACTTGTTGGTTACACATGTCATGTAATTTACAGTCTGTGGTACCGTTCAGTGATTGTGACACGTTGTGTGTGTGACTGATGCCACTCCTCAGGGTCAGAGCTGCAATGTTGGAAGTTGTGTACGTGTGTTCTTTGTGTGTCACCTTGTCTTCTTCATTGGTGTGTGACTATGGCCGGGATCCCATTGATTGTGGTGGATTTCACGTCATGCCCATGTACCGCGTAGTGTGCAGTGTGTCAGACATTCACGAGTTCTGTTGACTGGCCATGTGTGATGGGTTTCTGCACCTTAGTTCCCACCACCACCCCTGGGATTGTCATGGGTGCATGTGCAATGTCACCAGTCCATGTGAGCTTCACTGCTGCACATTGGTGGAGATCAAGGTGTGTGGTGTTGAGTGTGTGCAAATGTGAGTTGTTGCACAGCTAGACCCCTACCTCCATATTGGCCATGGCTGGCAGGCCGTGCTGATTGATTTGTGCTTGTGTAGGTGTGATGGTAGTTTGTTGCTCAGGACACATGGCTGTGGTTCACAGTGTAAATGACATCTACCTTTGTCATCACAGTGGGATTATCATGCAGGCTAGTGTCACCACAATGTGGGGTCCCTGGGGGTAGTGCTGTGGTGGGTCTGTCTCCTGCTGTGTTAGTTGCTGTTCCTACAAGCTTGTGTGACATGTGTAATTTGTGCTCCCTCTCATCTAACAATGCCTCTTTGCCCACATAGGGAATCCGATCCATGAGTAACTTTTGTATGGCACTGTATACACATCTGTGTAATTGGAATTCAGGCCTCCTCATGTGTTGTGTGGTTGCCTGGGGACACTGGCACACACCCCCATCACCTGTTGTGTTTGATATGCAGTGTGAGTCTGCCTGTTTGTGTTTGTGCATTTGCACCACTGCATTGGCATATCTTGAGTGTGCCATTGGCTGTATGTTGTTTGGTGGCGTTCCCCTGCTGTCCCTGGGACTCCTAGGTCATCAGTCAGCACAATAATCATGGTTTGTATGTCCCATTGCTGCAATGGTATGGTATTTGTTCACCTAACATCTACAGTCTCCACAGGATATCTACATTTGTGTGTCCATTGGTGCAGATATGTGGGTCTGCATTATGATGGTCACTTCTGTCATTGTGTTATTTGTGAATGTTGACAATGTGAGCCCCCATGGGTGATGTTTGTATGCACATGGCCAAACCGATGTTTTATTGCCACTGCACTGTTTGCCTCACCCAATCTATGTTGCTATGGGACACAAGCACTACTATGCCACTGATGTGTTTGTTGTTGTGTGACCAGGAATCATCCATGCAGTTTGGCTTTGGCAGCTTTTACCCTGACTACACTTACCTTTTGATCACTGTGGTGATGGGGCTTTGGGCCCCATTGCCACACTGTTCAAAAGGTGCATCAGCTATGGACCCCACACCACCTTGTGGTCACTGTGGTGATGGGGCTTTGGGCCCCATTGCCACACTGTTCAAAATGTGCATCAGCTATGGACCCCACACTTCCCTTTTGGTCACTGTGGTGATGGGGCTTTGGGCCCCATTGCCACACTGTTCAAAAGGTGCATCAGCTATGGACCCCACACCTACCTTGTGGTCACTGTGGTGATGGGGCTTTGGGCCCCATTGCCACACTGTTCAAAATGTGCATCAGCTATGGACCCCACACCTACCTTTTGGTCACTGTGGTGATGGGGCTTTGGGCCCCATTGCCACACTGTTCAAAAGGTGCATCAGCTATGGACTCCACACTTCCCTTTTGGTCACTGTGGTGATGGGGCTTTGGGCCCCATTGCCACACTGTTCAAAATGTGCATCAGCTATGGACCCCACACTCACCTTTTGGTCACTGTGGTGATGGGGCTTTGGGCCCCATTGCCACACTGTTCAAAATGTGCATCAGCTATGGACCCCACACCTACCTTGTGGTAACTGTGGTGATGGGGCTTTGGGCCCCATTGCCACACTGTTCAAAATGTGCATCAGCTATGGACCCCACACCTACCTTTTGGTCACTGTGGTGATGAGGCTTTGGGCCCCGTTGCCACACTGTTCAAAAGGTGCATCAGCTATGGACCCCACACTTCCCTTTTGGTCACTGTGGTGATGGGGCTTTGGGCCCCGTTGCCACACTGTTCAAAATGTGCATCAGCTATGGACCCCACACTTACCTTTTGGTCGCTGTGGTGATGGGGTGTTCAACCCCATTGCCACAGTGGCCATGGTCGGCTTGCATTGTGGAGGCCACACACATTTATGTGTGACACATGTGCTAGGGGTCACATTGTATGTTCAATGTCATGTTCAGTGTTGTAGGCATTTGACACAGACTACACACGCTTGTCATGGTGTTGGGGGGATGTAATTTTCAGACATTCCTTATGTGGGAGTATGCTGGTTGTGTCATGCATTACCCGTCCTATGAGTAGGGGTGGAGGTAGGGCAGGCATCCATCCCCCTAAGGGTGGGGATGGTAGTAGTGACAGGCATCCAGGCCCCCGTGAGTAGGGATGGTGGTAGTGGCAGGCATCCAGCCCCCCCTGAGTAGGGGTGGTGGTAGTGGCAGGCATCCAGCCCCCCCGAGTAGGGGTGGTGGTAGTGGCAGGCATCCAGCCCCCTGAGTAGGGGTGGTGGTAGTGGTAGGCATCCAGGCCCCCTGAGTAGGGGTGGTGGTAGTGGTAGGCATCCATCCCCTAAGGGTGGGGATGGTAGTAGTGACAGGCATCCAGGCCGCCTTGAGTAGGGGTGGTGGTAGTGGCAGGCATCCAGCCCCCTGAGTAGGGGTGGTGGTAGTGGCAGGCATCCAGCCCCTAAGGGTGGGGATGGTAGTAGTGACAGGCATCCAGGCCCCCTGAGTAGGGGTGGTGGTAGTGGTAGGCATCCATCCCCCTAAGGGTGGGGATGGTAGTAGTGACAGGCATCCAGGCCCCCATGAGTAGGGGTGGTGGTAGTGGTAGGCATCCATCCCCTAAGGGTGGGGATGGTAGTAGTGACAGGCATCCAGGCCCCCATGAGTAGGGGTGGTGGTAGTGGCAGGCATCCAGCCCCCCTGAGTAGGGGTGGTGGTAGTGGCAGGCATCCAGCCCCCTGAGTAGGGGTGATGGTAGTGGCAGGCATCCAGCCCCCCCTGAGTAGGGGTGGTGGTAGTGGTAGGCATCCATGCCCCCCTGAGTAGGGGTGGTGGTAGTGGTAGGCATCCATCCCCCTAAGGGTGGGGATGGTAGTAGTGACAGGCATCCAGGCCACCCTGAGTAGGGGTGGTGGTAGTGGTAGGCATCCATCCCCCTAAGGGTGGGGATGGTAGTAGTGACAGGCATCCAGGCCCCCCTGAGTAGGGGTGGTGGTAGTGGTAGGCATCCATCCACCTAAGGGTTGGGATGGTAGTAGTGACAGGCATCCAGGCCCCCATGAGTAGGGGTGGTGGTAGTGGCAGGCATCCAGCCCCCTGAGTAGGGGTGGTGGTAGTGGCAGGCATCCAGCCCCCTGAGTAGGGGTGGTGGTAGTGGCAGGCATCCAGCCCCCCCTGAGTAGGGGTGGTGGTAGTGGCAGGCATCCAGCCCCCCCTGAGTAGGGGTGGTGGTAGTGGCAGGCATCCAGCCCCCCCTGAGTAGGGATGGTAGTAGTGACAGGCATCCAGCCCCCCATGAGTAGGGGTGGTGGTAGTGGTAGGCAGCCAGGCCCCTCTGAGTAGGGGTGGTGGTAGTGGCAGGCATCCAGCCCACCCTGAGTAGGGGTGGTGGTAGGGTGGTGTTGGTGGTAGGCATCCATCCCCTATGGGTGTGTATGGCATTGGTGATGGCCATCCCACCCCTATGGTTCTGCTGTTGCTAGTGTACGTCATTTGTGCATCCCTATGTGTGTGTGACATATTTCGGGTACGTGTCGTTTGTTTGTGTTGTTGGTGTTTGACTTACCGTCTGCGCCGTACGCATCCGTGCCGGTCCCGGTAATAGATGTAGAGTATAGGTAGGATACATGCTTGGATCGTCTCGTTCGGGTTTCTCGTGTCTTCGACTCGTACTCGTAGCAGGCTTGTTCGTCTCGTAGCCGTGGATCGTCTTGTGGCGCGAAACGGAGCTTATGTGCGGCTCACCCGGATGCTCAAACATCCCGGACGTAGCGACGGGTTCGGCACGTACGGAGTGCGCATCGTACTCGTCCGGCCGGAAGGTGCTGTGTATTTGCTTCCGTTCGACTCGATTCGGCGTTTACGGATCCGGCTCGGGCGGGGAACAGGAGCTGGATTGGGTAAGTATGGCTCGCTCGGAATCTGGGTTGTTATGCGCATCGTACTTGTTCGTTCGGACGAGTGTTCGAATCGGTCGGGAAACACGCACTCGGCTGGTTTTTTTACCGGACGAATACTGTTAGGTGCGCTTCCGGCCGAGATCGGAATCGACCCCTAAGTATAGATTACACCACCAATAGCAACTTTGCCTATCAAATCAAAAAATAATAGCCCTGGCCTATGTACCAACAACTGAAGTAGCCAACCACTATAATATGCTTCTCAAAAGCCCTTTCAACCAAGCAAACGAAACAAAACTATCTCCCTTCCTAGACTACTTTGAAGACACCAGGGTGGGAAGGGCATAGGTCAGGGCACTGTAGGCAGCCAAAGTTCCAAATCCCCTCGTGGAACGTCTATGATAGCACCCTAGCTCAAAAAGCTAAAACTAATAACGCAGTGGAAGGATGGCATAATGCCTTCCAAGCCACAATAGGAAGAGGACAACCAACCTTACACAAACTAATAGAAGCCATCAAAAAGAACAGAGCTATCAAGAGCTAAGGCTAGAGCAATCCCTAACTAAAACAGGCCCTAAACTCAGTAAGGAAACAAAAACAATGTATGAATACCTACAACACAAAACTCGACTATTTACAAACACCAAAGGGCTACAACACATAGACATGATTGCTAAATCTATACTTTAAACAAAAAACAATGCTAGACATCATAAGCATTTTATAATCACAAAACATTTAAACAACATAAATCTACTCTTTTTTAAATTAATAATTATAATTATGTCATTTAAAAATTAAAAACGTACATATAAATATATGACATAATATAATTATTAAAATAAAAAGAAACAAACAAACCAAATTTAACCAAAAACATTTCCCATCCATAATAATAAAAATTACTTACAGTTATGTCGCATTAGATTGTCCTCGAAAACGAACAAATCCATAGTAGATAAATCGAAAACGAATCCGTCCGGAAAGAAAGGCCAAAAAACTGTAGAAAAAAGGCTCCAACAATGCAATACTCTCAATAACAAAACCCTCAAAAACCCGAAAATTAGCTTAAAAAAAAACCGCTCCAACAACCCCAAAAACTTAAAGGAAATGTAAAAAGTAACTTGTTTGTTGAAACAAAATACATTTTGCTGTTTTAAAAAAGAAACGCATCGTCAGCACCATCCATTCACGAAACGGGAAACCAGTAAAGAAAAAAAGAACACCCTCCCACAGTAACATGTACAAACCCACACGCATTAATTTCAACATTAAATACAACATAACATAATTAAACAACACACAACTAACACTACATAACACTCTACTTCTCTTCAACACTACGTCAAACACATAAAACACTAAACTACCAAAACAACACCTAACTACACCAAAATCGAACAATTAATGCCCTAACAAATCTAACTACAGTACTACTAACTCGCCCCTACCCTAAAACTACCTTAAAAGTAAATTTAATCAAATTTACCTTAACCGATGAAACACAGCTCCCAACCGTGAGGTTCCGCCCTGCAAAATAACATAAAAATGAAATAGATAGATAGAAAAGGGAGAAAGAAAATAAAATGGCCGTGTAGTAAAAATGAAAGAAAAGACGGACTCCCCATAGACAAAAATGGAGAAATAATAAAAATCCCCAAAATTCTATGTATATTTTTATTTATTGTACAAAAAAATTAAAAATGTTGAAAAAAGTTCACATTTTTTAAAATACATATTAAAAATTATATTAGCAAAAAACAAAAATATAATATTTAATATATATTAAAATGTATGTTTGATGTACTCACCTTCAAAATATAAAATTACAATAAGACTATTGTAAATGTGCCACCAATATAACAATGTTTAATAAAAAAATATATGATACAAAAATATCTTTGTAAAAAAAATTGAAAATTATTTAATATATTAAATATATATATCTTTTTCAATAATAATATGTAATACACTAAGGGCCTGATTCTGATGCGGTTAGGAAGGCCTCCTAACGGCATTTGCTCCTTCCAAATCGGATTGGGAACGTGTCTTTCCGACCGTCTCGGAAAGGTTTCCGACCGACCGAGTATGATGCGAGTTAGGTGTTAGGAATATCCCAATCCCAACCCAAATGCATTTGGAATGACCGAGCCATGCGGAGCAGAATCGTACATCTCTACGGTCCGCGTTTCCGATGACCGAGTACGATGCTGGATTTGGACAGCCTTTCTGAAGCATGCTGTGCGACTCGAATCAGCAGTCGGAATCAGATTTTGGGGGCCCGTGGTGGGCCCCCCTGAACCAGGAACCTTCCCAATCGGGCCCGTGGGGGTACCCATGGGTCCCCCCTTACCAGCCATGCACAGTGTGGCAGGCACCAAGGGGTGCCAGCCACAGGGTGCCCGATTTTCCTCACCCATCCCTTTCTTCAATGGCAGCCTATGCATTCGGTCGGAGCAAAGGCTCCCATTGAAGTCAATGGGAGTCCAACCAAATCGTATCTGGAAGCATCTGGATGCATCGTTCTTGGTCGGTTGGACTCTCCCAATCCGATTTGGGGCCTGATTACGATGCGGTTAGGAAAGCATTCCCACCTAGGACCCGATTACGATGCGGTTAGGAAGGCCTCCGAACAGCATTTGCTCCTCCGGAATTGGATCAGGAACGTGTCTTCCGACCGAGGGCCAGATTACTATGCGGTTAGGAACATAGGCTCCCATAGAAGTCAATGGGAGTCCAACCAAATCGTATCTGGAAGCATCCGGATGCATCCTACTCGGTCGGTTGGACTCTCCCAATCCGAGTCGGTCGGAAACCATTTCCAAACCGATTCAATCTGGAAGATTTCCTAACCGCATCGGAATCGGGCCCTCGGTCGGAAACCATTCCCAAACACATTCGGTAGGGAAGCTTTCCAAACCGCATCAGAATCAGGCCCTACATATTAAAAACTAAGGGGCCCATTACGATGGCGGGCGGAAGCACAACCGCCGTGCTGGCGGATGCAAAAACCACCAGTTACCGCCGGCACGCAGCAGTCCACACGCCCGCCCAATTACGATGCGAAAAGTAGGCCAAACACCGCCGGCAAGCCAGCAACACCGTCCGCCATCAAAGTGCGCCCGTACACGTAGCGGCGCAGCACAACTGACACACACCGTCCGGCGAAACACGTACCGCCCGACGCATAAATTACGATGCCGCAAACAAACGGCTCCCACGGCCAAGAGATACCGTACGACAAACCGAAGCGGTAACACGGACGCCGAGCACGGACAACGAAGAAGCGGCTCCCCGAGCATGAATCCAGCACTGCAGGCCCTCCCCATGCTCCTGCTGATGCACCACCAAGGACGCAACGTACTGCGGAGACGCAGGTAGGCACACACACAACAAGTGCACGCAAACAGCGCACACAGTGCAAGGGCGGAAAAAGCGGACAACCCCCACCAGCGCGTGTACACTACACATCCACCATTGCATCCACATATGACACACAGGCCAAATCGTAACATCGCGTAACACATGTGTACACACCACCTGGGACTAGGAACCAACCACCCCGTCACGGCCCCAAAGCGGCGATGACGCCGCCACACATGCGCACAACGCAGAGGCCAACCGCAGCGCCATGCATGCGTCGCACACAGACACAGGGACACAACCAAGCAGCACACACATCAGCCCCACCCCGAACGCACATGACACGTGACAGGCCTGCCACAGACATGTCCCCAACGCCCAATTCACGGACAACACCCAACGCCACACAACCGACGCACACATGTCAGTGAAGACACGCAACTGCAGGACACACCCCAGTGTAACAAACATGGCGTAGCACACAGCGGCGGCAACACCAACTAGGAGAAGCAGGGCCCCTTCGGGAAGAGGAACGCCAGTACCACACTGAAACACCCATACCACCCTGCACATATGAACAAGACATATAAAGCGGAACACCAAAGAGCCCGGGGACCGACAACAGGTGGCCCAAGAATAACATTCACACACAAGGCCCAACGCAGAGCGGAAAGGCAGCCTGCCGCCCACACAAGGGAGAGCAGACAGCACTGAATGACCTTCCATTCCAACTCCGAAACCACAGCCCTACGACAGAAGCCGGTGAATACAGCCATTGTCCAAGAATAGACCAACACAGGCATGCCGAGGAGACCGACCACAGGGCAGATAGCGCATATCACAGAAGCACACAACGGACGGGGAAGAAAGAAGAAAACACTCCCCATGTCGGCCACATGCAAGTTAATTGGAAGGAGTCACACATCACTGACCTTGAACTGTCTGAGAAGCATGTGGGAAGAGGGCCCGTGTCCTCCAAACAAGCCAACAGAACACAAGTCCTGTCTCCCTACGACTACACAGAGCTCACAGCAACCTCGGAGCGTGCACATTGCAGACTGCACACACAGCCGGAGCACGCCACCACAACGCACCGCTGCGAAATGGCAACCGCAACACACCTACCCAACTACGCCGAACAGCTCAAGCTGTACAAAACCAACCTGTTCCATACATTGGGATGCGATCTCCTGTCCCTGCTGAACGTAAGTTACCGACTGACTTACCGCATCACATTGTTCAGCTGCGTCATGCCCGTCTTCTACTGTCGGAGGTGTCCCTACCAGCATCCCGTGGAGATATGCCTCTCCAACCCGGCATGTCTGAAGGCGGACCTGCTACCACTACTCCTCCCTCTGGACGCACACGACAGGGCCTGCTCTGCCTATGGGGGCATGGCGTATGTGGCCAACATCGCACCCGCACTGAAATGGGACCACTGTGCCTCCACCACGACGGATCATCGAGAACAGCTACATCGAATGTCACCCAGCATGCCCCTGAGTAGGGGTGATGGTAGTGGCAGGCATCCAGCCCCCTGAGTAGGGGTGGTGGTAGTGGTAGGCATCCATGCCCCCTGAGTAGGGGTGGTGGTAGTGGTAGGCATCCATCCCCTAAGGGTGGGGATGGTAGTAGTGACAGGCATCCAGGCCACCCTGAGTAGGGGTGGTGGTAGTGGTAGGCATCCATCCCCCTAAGGGTGGGGATGGTAGTAGTGACAGGCATCCAGGCCCCCTGAGTAGGGGTGGTGGTAGTGGTAGGCATCCATCCACCTAAGGGTTGGGATGGTAGTAGTGACAGGCATCCAGGCCCCCATGAGTAGGGGTGGTGGTAGTGGCAGGCATCCAGCCCCCCCTGAGTAGGGGTGGTGGTAGTGGCAGGCATCCAGCCCCCCTGAGTAGGGGTGGTGGTAGTGGCAGGCATCCAGCCCCCTGAGTAGGGGTGGTGGTAGTGGCAGGCATCCAGCCCCCTGAGTAGGGGTGGTGGTAGTGGCAGGCATCCAGCCCCCTGAGTAGGGATGGTAGTAGTGACAGGCATCCAGCCCCCATGAGTAGGGGTGGTGGTAGTGGTAGGCAGCCAGGCCCCTCTGAGTAGGGGTGGTGGTAGTGGCAGGCATCCAGCCCACCCTGAGTAGGGGTGGTGGTAGGGTGGTGTTGGTGGTAGGCATCCATCCCCCTATGGGTGTGTATGGCATTGGTGATGGCCATCCCACCCCTATGGTTCTGCTGTTGCTAGTGTACGTCATTTGTGCATCCCTATGTGTGTGTGACATATTTCGGGTACGTGTCGTTTGTTTGTGTTGTTGGTGTTTGACTTACCGTCTGCGCCGTACGCATCCGTGCCGGTCCCGGTAATAGATGTAGAGTATAGGTAGGATACATGCTTGGATCGTCTCGTTCGGGTTTCTCGTGTCTTCGACTCGTACTCGTAGCAGGCTTGTTCGTCTCGTAGCCGTGGATCGTCTTGTGGCGCGAAACGGAGCTTATGTACGGCTCACCCGGATGCTCAAACATCCCGGACGTAGCGACGGGTTCGGCACGTACGGAGTGCGCATCGTACTCGTCCGGCCGGAAGGTGCTGTGTATTTGCTTCCGTTCGACTCGATTCGGCGTTTACGGATCCGGCTCGGGCGGGGAACAGGAGCTGGATTGGGTAAGTATGGCTCGCTCGGAATCTGGGTTGTTATGCGCATCGTACTTGTTCGTTCGGACGAGTGTTCGAATCGGTCGGGAAACACGCACTCGGCTGGTTTTTTACCGGACGAATACTGTTAGGTGCGCTTCCGGCCGAGATCGGAATCGACCCTAAGTATAGATTACACCACCAATAGCAACTTTGCCTATCAAATCAAAAAATAATAGCCCTGGCCTATGTACCAACAACTGAAGTAGCCAACCACTATAATATGCTTCTCAAAAGCCCTTTCAACCAAGCAAACGAAACAAAACTATCTCCCTTCCTAGACTACTTTGAAGACACCAGGGTGGGAAGGGCATAGGTCAGGGCACTGTAGGCAGCCAAAGTTCCAAATCCCTCGTGGAACGTCTATGATAGCACCCTAGCTCAAAAAGCTAAAACTAATAACGCAGTGGAAGGATGGCATAATGCCTTCCAAGCCACAATAGGAAGAGGACAACCAACCTTACACAAACTAATAGAAGCCATCAAAAAGAACAGAGCTATCAAGAGCTAAGGCTAGAGCAATCCCTAACTAAAACAGGCCCTAAACTCAGTAAGGAAACAAAAACAATGTATGAATACCTACAACACAAAACTCGACTATTTACAAACACCAAAGGGCTACAACACATAGACATGATTGCTAAATCTATACTTTAAACAAAAAACAATGCTAGACATCATAAGCATTTTATAATCACAAAACATTTAAACAACATAAATCTACTCTTTTTAAATTAATAATTATAATTATGTCATTTAAAAATTAAAAACGTACATATAAATATATGACATAATATAATTATTAAAATAAAAAGAAACAAACAAACCAAATTTAACCAAAAACATTTCCCATCCATAATAATAAAAAATTACTTACAGTTATGTCGCATTAGATTGTCCTCGAAAACGAACAAATCCATAGTAGATAAATCGAAAAACGAATCCGTCCGGAAAGAAAGGCCAAAAAACTGTAGAAAAAGGCTCCAACAATGCAATACTCTCAATAACAAAACCCTCAAAAACCCGAAAATTAGCTTAAAAAAAAACCGCTCCAACAACCCCAAAAAACTTAAAGGAAATGTAAAAAAGTAACTTGTTTGTTGAAACAAAATACATTTTGCTGTTTTAAAAAAAGAAACGCATCGTCAGCACCATCCATTCACGAAACGGGAAACCAGTAAAGAAAAAAAAAGAACACCCTCCCACAGTAACATGTACAAACCCACACGCATTAATTTCAACATTAAATACAACATAACATAATTAAACAACACACAACTAACACTACATAACACTCTACTTCTCTTCAACACTACGTCAAACACATAAAACACTAAACTACCAAAACAACACCTAACTACACCAAAATCGAACAATTAATGCCCTAACAAATCTAACTACAGTACTACTAACTCGCCCCTACCCTAAAACTACCTTAAAAGTAAATTTAATCAAATTTACCTTAACCGATGAAACACAGCTCCCAACCGTGAGGTTCCGCCCTGCAAAATAACATAAAAATGAAATAGATAGATAGAAAAGGGAGAAAGAAAATAAAATGGCCGTGTAGTAAAAATGAAAGAAAAGACGGACTCCCCATAGACAAAAATGGAGAAATAATAAAAATCCCCAAAATTCTATGTATATTTTTATTTATTGTACAAAAAAATTAAAAATGTTGAAAAAAGTTCACATTTTTTAAAATACATATTAAAAATTATATTAGCAAAAACAAAAAATATAATATTTAATATATATTAAAATGTATGTTTGATGTACTCACCTTCAAAATATAAAATTACAATAAGACTATTGTAAATGTGCCACCAATATAACAATGTTTAATAAAAAATATATGATACAAAAATATCTTTGTAAAAAAAATTGAAAATTATTTAATATATTAAATATATATATCTTTTTCAATAATAATATGTAATACACTAAGGGCCTGATTCTGATGCGGTTAGGAAGGCCTCCTAACGGCATTTGCTCCTTCCAAATCGGATTGGGAACGTGTCTTTCCGACCGTCTCGGAAAGGTTTCCGACCGACCGAGTATGATGCGAGTTAGGTGTTAGGAATATCCCAATCCCAACCCAAATGCATTTGGAATGACCGAGCCATGCGGAGCAGAATCGTACATCTCTACGGTCCGCGTTTCCGATGACCGAGTACGATGCTGGATTTGGACAGCCTTTCTGAAGCATGCTGTGCGACTCGAATCAGCAGTCGGAATCAGATTTTGGGGGCCCGTGGTGGGCCCCCTGAACCAGGAACCTTCCCAATCGGGCCCGTGGGGAGTACCCATGGGTCCCCCTTACCAGCCATGCACAGTGTGGCAGGCACCAAGGGGTGCCAGCCACAGGGTGCCCGATTTTCCTCACCCATCCCTTTCTTCAATGGCAGCCTATGCATTCGGTCGGAGCAAAGGCTCCCATTGAAGTCAATGGGAGTCCAACCAAATCGTATCTGGAAGCATCTGGATGCATCGTTCTTGGTCGGTTGGACTCTCCCAATCCGATTTGGGGCCTGATTACGATGCGGTTAGGAAAGCATTCCCACCTAGGACCCGATTACGATGCGGTTAGGAAGGCCTCCGAACAGCATTTGCTCCTCCGGAATTGGATCAGGAACGTGTCTTCCGACCGAGGGCCAGATTACTATGCGGTTAGGAACATAGGCTCCCATAGAAGTCAATGGGAGTCCAACCAAATCGTATCTGGAAGCATCCGGATGCATCCTACTCGGTCGGTTGGACTCTCCCAATCCGAGTCGGTCGGAAACCATTTCCAAACCGATTCAATCTGGAAGATTTCCTAACCGCATCGGAATCGGGCCCTCGGTCGGAAACCATTCCCAAACACATTCGGTAGGGAAGCTTTCCAAACCGCATCAGAATCAGGCCCTACATATTAAAAACTAAGGGGCCCATTACGATGGCGGGCGGAAGCACAACCGCCGTGCTGGCGGATGCAAAAACCACCAGTTACCGCCGGCACGCAGCAGTCCACACGCCCGCCCAATTACGATGCGAAAAGTAGGCCAAACACCGCCGGCAAGCCAGCAACACCGTCCGCCATCAAAGTGCGCCCGTACACGTAGCGGCGCAGCACAACTGACACACACCGTCCGACGAAACACGTACCGCCCGACGCATAAATTACGATGCCGCAAACAAACGGCTCCCACGGCCAAGAGATACCGTACGACAAACCGAAGCGGTAACACGGACGCCGAGCACGGACAACGAAGAAGCGGCTCCCCGAGCATGAATCCAGCACTGCAGGCCTCCCCATGCTCCTGCTGATGCACCACCAAGGACGCAACGTACTGCGGAGACGCAGGTAGGCACACACACAACAAGTGCACGCAAACAGCGCACACAGTGCAAGGGCGGAAAAGCGGACAACCCCCACCAGCGCGTGTACACTACACATCCACCATTGCATCCACATATGACACACAGGCCAAATCGTAACATCGCGTAACACATGTGTACACACCACCTGGGACTAGGAACCAACCACCCCGTCACGGCCCCAAAGCGGCGATGACGCCGCCACACATGCGCACAACGCAGAGGCCAACCGCAGCGCCATGCATGCGTCGCACACAGACACAGGGACACAACCAAGCAGCACACACATCAGCCCCACCCCGAACGCACATGACACGTGACAGGCCTGCCACAGACATGTCCCCAACGCCCAATTCACGGACAACACCCAACGCCACACAACCGACGCACACATGTCAGTGAAGACACGCAACTGCAGGACACACCCCAGTGTAACAAACATGGCGTAGCACACAGCGGCGGCAACACCAACTAGGAGAAGCAGGGCCCCTTCGGGAAGAGGAACGCCAGTACCACACTGAAACACCCATACCACCCTGCACATATGAACAAGACATATAAAGCGGAACACCAAAGAGCCCGGGGACCGACAACAGGTGGCCCAAGAATAACATTCACACACAAGGCCCAACGCAGAGCGGAAAGGCAGCCTGCCGCCCACACAAGGGAGAGCAGACAGCACTGAATGACCTTCCATTCCAACTCCGAAACCACAGCCCTACGACAGAAGCCGGTGAATACAGCCATTGTCCAAGAATAGACCAACACAGGCATGCCGAGGAGACCGACCACAGGGCAGATAGCGCATATCACAGAAGCACACAACGGACGGGGAAGAAAGAAGAAAACACTCCCCCATGTCGGCCACATGCAAGTTAATTGGAAGGAGTCACACATCACTGACCTTGAACTGTCTGAGAAGCATGTGGGAAGAGGGCCCGTGTCCTCCAAACAAGCCAACAGAACACAAGTCCTGTCTCCCTACGACTACACAGAGCTCACAGCAACCTCGGAGCGTGCACATTGCAGACTGCACACACAGCCGGAGCACGCCACCACAACGCACCGCTGCGAAATGGCAACCGCAACACACCTACCCAACTACGCCGAACAGCTCAAGCTGTACAAAACCAACCTGTTCCATACATTGGGATGCGATCTCCTGTCCCTGCTGAACGTAAGTTACCGACTGACTTACCGCATCACATTGTTCAGCTGCGTCATGCCCGTCTTCTACTGTCGGAGGTGTCCCTACCAGCATCCCGTGGAGATATGCCTCTCCAACCCGGCATGTCTGAAGGCGGACCTGCTACCACTACTCCTCCCTCTGGACGCACACGACAGGGCCTGCTCTGCCTATGGGGGCATGGCGTATGTGGCCAACATCGCACCCGCACTGAAATGGGACCACTGTGCCTCCACACGACGGATCATCGAGAACAGCTACATCGAATGTCACCCAGCATGCCCCATCATGGTCCTCCAAGGGACAACTTACGAACAACACCTTGACAGCCACCATCCGCTACATTGGCTGGCAAACATGTACACCACCAATGACATGGAAGCCCTGCTGGACGGCATCGCATACCTGACAACCTGTAAATTCGTCGGACCACAACGCAGGTTCCCCGATTGACCTATGATGTCCAACCCCGCACCCATGCTTAGCTTCCGCACGGACTGGCCAGTCACCACCACAACAGCCATACCAAACGACCGGCAACTGTAACCACACCATCAACGACATCGCCATGACATCGGATATGACCGGGACATGCACACTGTTCCCCATCACATCCAGGAACACCGCATGCATCGTGGGAGGCAGTGGCATGGGCTCTGTGTATCGCACCCACATGGACGGAACTGCACGAACAACCAGGACACGACATGGATCCAGCGCCCATGGACACACACACCGCTCAGTGGACATGAATAGGTCACCTGGAGTCTGTGGGTGCTGCACCCCTCCCACCCCCGCCCGGGAATCCCATACCAGGACCTTTGCATGGACGACAAGTGCATACAACAACAACACGACCCCAGTGACTGTGACATGTCCAGTAACCACCACAGTGCAACAACAAGTGGCACGCCGCTGCATGCACGCAAGCACATGCCCTGATGTCATCTCACATGCACGCGTGCATGAGGAACAACCGCAGCAAACCTGTCACATGGAACTGAGATGGACTGTGCCCATGATGCCAAGCGGTCTGGTAGGCTACATGTATACCGTCTGTGTCAAAGTCCGCAGCTCCGCAGCTATACGTAAATGTACATTAGCACAGCCTTGGCCAAGCAGATGTCACTCTGAAGCCCACATCCCACATGCAACAGCCAATCACATGTAACCCCACACCCTATCCCATTTGCAATCATGCTCAGTATATCCTCAACATGTATTCCGCTGCCAGTAGTGTCCACTATACTGCATCACAGAGGACAGAAGACTCAATATAATGTTTGAAACCAAAACTGTCTCCGCTGACTCATTTCACAAGTACGAATGAGAGAGGATGAGAGTATGTGAAGTACACGGCAGTCGTGACATGACCATGTAGTCCACTGGTATTGGATGTCAACGCAAATGAGTAGCACTACTGTGGAAGACACACATGTGTCGTGTGAAGTCGTATGGACGCAGTGCTCAGGTGGGTGGGTGCGACGGGTAGATGCGCACATGCCAAGTTGGAGCACGCCGTGTTGGGAGGGGTCATGAACAGTACACCACCGCTTCCCTGGGCATTGTGAGAGGACACCTGTCGGGGGGAGTGAACACGTGTGTGCACAGCAGCCGGGCACACGTACAAAGCGGTACCAGGCGCACCTCAGCCCACCCTCTGTGGACAAGCTGGATCCTGTTGTGCGCCCGCCATGCCCCTTGACAAGGCACACACAGCCCCAGTCGACCAGGTGTAACCCCAACATAGTCAATCCGCACAGGCGATACAGGGCACGGGATGGCAGTGGAGCATGGTGTGTGAGAGGTCTCCTCGCGCTCCTCCTGGTCATATCACGCAGGCAATAGAACCTCAACGTCTAGCATGGCACAAGTCAAATGGAAGTGTAGGGGGACGCACCACAGCACGAGCAGCACTGACGTCACGGGAGGTGGCACGCACCATCCCATCCATTGCCCATCATACCAACCACGCCACATGCCATTGCGACTAAGCGCAAGCGCGTGCGCCACCACCCCCGAGCCCTCCCCAGAGAAGCCAAAGAGTGAATGTGTGGGCCATCAGCCACAGACGGACGCGGCCTGGCCGCAAGGGCAGCCACAGCCACTGGGTGTCGCAGGTGGCGGATCCGGAAGGCGAAGACTGTGATGCATAGTCCATGCAGGCCGGGTCTCCATTTGGGGCACCACGCAGGTGGACGGCGTCCCGCCACACATCATACCCTGAGACAGCCCACTCGTGCAACTGGACCCACACATACACTCCTTGCCCTCTCTGGTGCGAGCTTGGGGCTGCCTGTGCAGGCGCTAGCCTCGCAGGTGAGCATGCATATTGGGGGAGCGAGGGGAGGACATGAGGGCTGGGGCGAAGATGACTGTATCACTGTCAGTAAGTACAAGGGATGACCCAGATGTGGAAAGGAAGAGACGTGTCCCGTGTGTACTGCAACTAGTCGCCAATCCAACTACCCCCCATGTCCGGAATGTAAGCCCGCACCTAGGCCCGCCCATCCGCCACATCGAACATACCACCAGCACGACAACCTTCCCATTCGAAACACTGACTGGGGGTGGCGACCAGTGTACAATCATGTGTAGCCTACCCACGCGTACATGTGGGCCCTCCATGATCCATGTCACCTGCGGCAAAGTCATGACATGCGCAATGAGGAAGTGAGGAGAGCTGTCCGCCCCACGCGCAGAAGGTGCATCAGCTCCACAGACCCAGCAGCGAGTCCAGCAGGGGTCACATGTGCAGGGGCAGCTGTGCCTGGTGTGAAGGCACATGCAAATAGACAGCACATCGACCAATGTGTAGTCTGCCCACATCTACAGTCCATCATCATGCGGACATAGGAATTGAACACAGGGCAACACATCTTCAGTTGGTGCACCCACCGTGACCAACAATGCGCAATCATCGACGTACCCGCCCTGTGCATGGCCCCCCACCCAACGGAGGCACATCCAGTGCCACCATCCCACACACACAAGCCTTCCACGGAACATGCTGTGTCCAATGGTCAGTACAGAGTCAGCGCCCATCTGGTGGATCCTGAACAGGAGACACATGCACACACATGCCAGCTCCCACTATGTACGTCTGCCACCTGGCACGTGCAATGTAACCTCTCACCTGTGACGTGTGACTGCAAGCACACAGCCGTCTTGGCATGGGGCTGTCAATGTGGACACCTGTCAATGTTTCGGGAGGTGTGATCCGTACAGTGCTGTACATAGGGTGCAGTGCTGACACCTACTACTGTCTCATGTCCCCTCGTGCCACAGGTCCCACTTGTTTTGGCCGCTCAGCCTGTGCCCACATCGTCGTCGTCGTGTGCCATACTCATCCAGCCGCGGAAGCAGTTCCATGCTCAGCAGACATTCATGTTGCCGTGGCGTTGCCGCTTGACGGATATGCAGTCAGTCCCCATCAGCACGCCCCGCAAGTCATTGGGGCCTAGATCCCCATGTGCATGCACATGGCAGTGGTTTGTATCACTAGCCATTGCCATTGTTGGGAGACCTGTGTAAGTGTATTGTGGCCGTGCCGTCCCAGCTTGACAGCTGGGCTGTGGCTCATGTGCTTGCTCAGTCATGTCAGTGATGTGTATGCGAAATTGCTATGTGTCGTGTTGCTTTGACATGTGTCCTCTGCCATTGTCCCTAGGCGGAGACCGAACATTGACCGCCCATACCAATTGCTGGCGGACATGGACGATACAGAGGTTATTAGGAAGTTTCGGCTGGACAGGCCAACCCTGCATCGACTGTGTGCCATGTTAGAACCCCATCTCCGTCCCCGCAGGGTGTATCCGACTGCTGTCACCCCCACGGCTAAGGTGATGGCCGCCATGCATTTCTTCGCCACTGGGTCATTCCAGCACACAGTGGGCATTGGAGGAGGGATGTCCCAGCCCATGTTCAGCAAGGTGCTGAGGGATGTACTGGCAGCCATGATGCTGTACCGAAACAGGTACATCCGCTTCCCCAGGGCTCGTGAATTGGCGGCAGTGAAGGGTGCATTCTATGCCCTTGGCAGAATCCCACACGTCGTTGGAGCCATTGACTGCACACATGTCGGCCTTGTTCCACCACAGGCCACTGAGCACCTGTACCGCAACAGGAAGCACACGCACTCCCTGAATGTGCAAGCGGTGTGCCTTGCAGACATGGTGATCACCCACGTGTGTGCAAAGTTCCCAGGCTCGGCCCATGACGCACACATAATGCGCAACAGCATCTTGCCACGACTGATGTCCAATATGCAACAGGATCGTGCCTGTATTGTCGGTGAGTATGTGGAGTGGTGTAGCGTGCTAGTTGTGCGATGCTGTCCCCTGTCCAGTTGGAATAGCAACGGTTCTCTGTGTCCCTCACACCCAGGTGACTCTGCGTACCCGAATGGGGCATGGCTGCTCAGTCCATTGAGGAATCCTCGCACCCCAGCAGACGATCGCTACAATGAGGCACATGGGAGGACCAGACGTGTGGTCGAGCGTACCTTTGGCCTCCTCAAGTCCAGGTTCAGGTGCCTGGACCGCACCGAGGGTGCGCTGGCGTACTCCCCACAGAAGGTGTGCCGGATAGTGGTGGCGTGCTGCATGCTGCACAATCTGGCCATTCGGAAGCAGATCCCCCTCATCGTGGATGACGGAGATCAACCAGGGCCCCAGCCCGCAGACCAGGACAGCTCGAGTGAGGAGGACAGCGGAGAGGAGGAAGCTGGTAATGTGCGGCAGCAGCTCATCGCCCGCTACTTCACTTGACGGTGAGTGTCCATGTACGACGGCTGATGTGGCTGTATCTGTGCAGGTGTGTGTGTGCTGTGTCTGGGTGGCCGTTTGTTCACTGCGTGCTGTGTGTCAACGCTCCATGGCCAGGGTAGTATGCCACTGTTGGTGGCTGTGGCATTGTGCCCTATTGCTCTGTGCGATGTGTGTACATTGCTTGTAGTTGTTGACATGTACTGTGTGATGGGTGTGTGACACACTCATTGAATGTGCTCCTGTTCTGTCTCCCACCCCTAGGTCCCTACAGGCCCTCCGGATTCAATTGCCATGCCACGCATCAGGTGCCTTTCCGCCCAAGGTGGCCGTTGTATTCCGTACAAATAAAACACAGGGCACAAACAGCAGTTAGTGTAAAAGGTGCATTTATTACAAACTGTGACATGTGATTGTGTGTAAGGTGATGACAAAAGTGGTGCGTGCAGTGACAATGAGCTGTCGGTCATGGCTGCGTGATGCTCAGGGTGTACCCACTGGTTCTATGTCCATAGTCCAACACACACATGCCATCCAGACGGCTGTGTGGAGTGGGATCGTAGTCCAAGTCAATGCAGTGGCTGATCAAGGAAGGCTGGCGGAAGGCTGGCTGGCTGCCTCACTTGCGTTTGGAGCGTGCGAAGTCCTCCCGGGAGATCTGTTTCCACTTCGGACGGCCCCTTCCACGTTTGCGAGGGGGTGCCTGCTTGCGACATGCTGGTGGTTGAGGTGTGCTCACTGGCTGTGGACGCAGGGGAACTGGACACTGCTGCTCCACCCTGCGCCCCGGCAGGTGGTGGCGGAGGGGAGCTGCTGTCCCTGGCTGTGACCTCACCGCCACCACCAGCTGGCCCATGAGGTCCACGATTTGGCCCATACGGGCGTCCATGGACCTCAGCACCCCCAGCACCTCACGCGTGTCTGAAGCAGACCGGACCCATTGTCCTTGGGCCTCTTCATAGGCCCCAAGGACTCTGGCCATTTGAGGCAGGGCATGGCTCCCAGGGGAGGCTGGCGTTTCCCTGACCCTGCTCCTCCTACCAGTCCTGCTGCCACCGGCCTGCCCACTAGCCACATTGCTCACCACGGTCCTCGCTGTGGCTCCCAGGGTGGATCCAGTCGGCCAGGCCACCACCTGCGCTGGGGCTGGTGCCAGCGAAGACGTGGTGGTGGTGGCGGCGGTGGTGGTCGGTGCGGCGATGGTGGCGGTTGCGGCAGTGGTAGTGGCCACAATGACCGTGGGTGTGGCCGCAACGACAGTGGCAGCAGGGGGCTGGGAATGTTCAGCAGCCCTGGATGATGGGTTGGTGGGTAGGAGGGGTCCTGGGGAGCGGCTGGGCCCTGCCACACCAGATGGGCCTGCTTGGTGGTCCGTGTCCGAAGAGGAGGACAGATCCTCCAGATCCGTGTGTCCTCGTTGGGGGCTTGTAGGCTGGCTGTGCTGGCTGCTGGCTCCATCCCCAGCATCCAGCAGTTCGTCACCTGTGGAGAGAATGAGATTTGTTATTGTGTTGCACCTGGCGAAGTATGTATTTGTCGTCTGACATTAACAGTTCGTGCAATCTCGTACATGGGTTTCCCGGAGGCGTGTGTGTGGCTGTAGCATCTGTAGTTGTGTGTGCTTGGCAATGGGACTGTGTGCTGTGCACATGTGGCATGGGACGGATTGGCCATGCCGATGGGTGTGTTGCTGTGCCCCTACTTATTGTGACTCTGGTGTATGCGGGCTCCTGGCCCATCCTGGGTCTGGTTTGTACTTTGCTTTTGGTGTTCAGATGGGACGCTTAGGAACGCATATGGCAACATGGGGGCCATGCCCCAGATTCGCATTTGGGAGGGAATATGCTTTTGGGGTTCAAATGGAACGCTTAGGAACGCATATGGCAACATGGGGGCCATGCCCCAGATTCGCATTTGGGAGGGAATATGCTTTTGGGGTTCAAATGGAACGCTTAGGAACGCATATGGCAACATGGGGGCCATGCCCCAGATTCGCATTTGGGAGGGAATATGCTTTTGGGGTTCAAATGGAACGCTTAGGAACGCATATGGCAACATGGGGGCCATGCCCCAGATTCGCATTTGGGAGGGAATATGCTTTTGGGGTTCAAATGGAACGCTTAGGAACGCATATGGCAACATGGGGGCCATGCCCCAGATTCGCATTTGGGAGGGGATATGCTTTTGGGGTACATGCTGTGAGCCATGGGTGCCGAACGTGACATGTGTTGTGGCAGCATGACAGTGCATGGTTTAAGGTGTGTGCATGCTTGACATGGCCTGCATATTTGCTGTCTGTTGTGATTACTGGACATGGCATTGGACGCATCGTTATGAGTGAGTGATGGTTGTGTGCCAGCCAACGTATTGCAGTTGTCCCATCTCCTTGGTGTGCGTGCTGCCCTGTGCCATGTGCATCACTGCAGTGCTCGGGGGGGTGTGGCCCATGTTGTGTGTTGTTGCTCACAGTGTGTTGTGCGCTTCATTGACTTCTGGCACATGGTTGGTCATGGGCATGTATCTTAGCGTGACTGCTGTATGTGTGGCAGCTGTGCGGATGACATGCCTTTCATGAGACTGGGGCTGACGGATGGGATGGATGGTATGTTGTATGTGCATGGTGTGTCTGTGTGTTTGATGGGTTCAGTGGTGTTCGTGTGCATTTATGTTGTTCCGCTCTGTTGCGTCTAGTGTTGTTTGTCTTACATAGGCGTAGTTGTGGGGTGTGTGGTTGACAGGCAGTAGGGGCTACATGGACAGGACTTCAATGGTGTTTCGGTTGTGTGTGATGAGTTGCACAGTGGCTGCCGTGTGGTACTATATTCAGTGTGGCTTGTGCATGCAGACGTGGCTCCTTGGGTGTTGCTATGTCTGTGATGGGTCATGTGGGGTGTGAGTCTGTTGTTCATGTCCGTGTGCACATTGTTCACTTGTTCGTGACAGTGAGCGGTGCTGCGTGTTCGTCTGCTACGTGACATGTCCCATGTGTTGGTCGTGTTATGGTCCTCATGCCTCCAGTAATCCAGCCCTGTCCAGTTACCCACCTGCAAGTTGTTCGTGCGTGCACTGTACTGGATGCCACATGGCTCTAAGCGGGGGTGCTCCATGTTGCAGGTCTGTGGGGGTGGGGGGTGTTGTGGGTCGTGGGGGTGGCTGGACACCCACTGACACCGATTGCTGTGGACCGTGATGTCTGCCTTTCGGCTGTCGTTGTGCACTGCGGTGGCTGACACGTGGCTGTGGGGTGTGGGGATGCTCCTCCTTGCTGTGCTGTGGGACTAGGGGCCTGGTGTGTGTTGTACTTGGGCTGTCCACCGTCCCACCCACTGCACTTTGTGTTCCTGCCACTTACCTGTTACTTGTCGGTTAGTGCAGCTGTGGCGGACACATGGGTGTGGTGGGTGCTCGTTGTGGCGCTTCTGGCATATTTGGGGACCTGTTGGTGGTTACGTGGCTGGCTGAGTGTACACATGTCCCCACGTATGTTACAGTTGTTCGGTTTGGGCTGTGTGTGGTGGTGTCTGTTGCATGTGTGTGTGATGTGTTGTGTATTGTGTGCTGGACATGGGGGTGTTTGTCCCTGGGAGCTGTGGCATGGTGGTAGTGCATGTGAGTACATAGCGGTGTGCTGGTATACATTAGTTTGTACTTACCAGCCTCCACTCCCCCTGCTAATCCGGCGAGGATCTCCGGATGTATTATGACTCGCACCTTCTCCTCCCACGCTTTGAAGGTCTTGAAGAGCGCGGGATTCCCTCCGCCAGTGACGGCAGCCAGCTCTCTGTTTTTGCCCTCCTTCTTCTTGACCAGGCTCTTTACGTCATTCCAACGTTTGTTTATTTCTCCTCTGTTCCTGGGCAGGGTCCCGACTGCATTGACCTGGTCTACGATCCGGTTCCACATTCTGTTTCTGGTGGCTAGTGGTGTGTGCTGGACCATGTTCCCATAGATTTGTGGGTACACCTTGATGATCTCGTCGACCATGACCGTCAGCTCAATGGGCGTGTACTTGGGCATCCTTTGTGGTGCCATGGTGTTTGTGGTGCTGGTGCGGTGTGTGTTGTGTAATGTGCAGGGGGTTTGTGGTGCAGGTGTTTGGTGGTGGTGGTGGTGGTGGTGGTGGTTGTGATGTGTGCGTTTCTGTGGTGTGCTGCTGTCCTTGCTGTGTCACTGTGTCCTCTCCTCTCCTCTCTGGTTTGCAATGTAGCAAGGGGTTGTGGTCTGTGGGAGTGCTGCTTTTGTACTCACCTATGTGGGTGTGTCCTCATGGTCTGTTGTTTTCAGGTGTGTTGTGTCTGGGGTTCTGGCCTTTGTATTTTTTGTTTGTCCGGGGGGTGTTTTCGGGATGTGTACTGTGCTTGTGTATTTGTGCGTGCCTTGCTGTGTGGACTTGTTGGCCATGTTGTGTGCTATTGGTTTTGTGAGCGGATGGTTTCTGTGCAGGTACGTGGTCGCCATGGCTTCTGCCGTGTCGATTCTCATCGGCGTTGTTTGCGCTAGCGGGCGGTATATTTGTGGTTTTTCCGCGCTCATGGCGGTGCGATCGTAATTTCACGTGCGGTGTGTCGGCCGTGAGGGCGGGCGGTTTTGTGTTGTCGTGCGTGTTTCCTTCCGTGGCGGGCGGTTTGACTCCGACTTGGACGTTGGCGGGCGGTATTTTGTGTGATTTTTCCGCCGATGGCGGTTTTTGGTTTGTGTAATCGTAATGGCGTGGTCGGTGTTCAGACGGTGTGTGCGGGCGGATTTTTGCCGCTTCCATGCCTGGCGGATTTTTTTACGCCGGGTATCGTAATGGGCCCCTAAATGTACAAAATATAACTTTGTAAAATTCATATTATAAAATTATATAAAATGTATTAAAAAATACATGTTTTTGCAAATAAAAACGTTAACAATAAAAACTAACATACGTCTCATTTTTTATATAAATGGACATATAAACTCTTTAAAAAACTACATAATAAACCATAAAAATTTACTATTCCTAACTCCAAAACCAACTAAACTCATGGAAAGTGCTGGATAATAAACCATAAAAAATTTCTATTCTAACTCCAAAACCAACTACACTCAGGGAAAGTGCTGGATAATAAACCAAAAAAAGTACTATTCCAACTCCAAAAACAACTAAACTCAGGGAAAGTGCTGGATAATAAACCAAAAAAAATTACTATTCCAACTCCAAAACCAACTAAACTCAGGGAAAGTGCTGGACGATAAACCAAAAAACAAATTACTACTCCAACTCCAAAACAAAAAAACTGAAAGAAAATGCTAATTAATTTAAAAATTATTAATATAGGAAAATATAAAACATTTCAAATCTTTTTAAAAATGTAGCCAAAAAATTGTAAAAATTTAAAATGAAAAACAAAAATATTATAAAATACCATATTAAAAAAAATTATTATTAATAAAATTTTGAGATACACCTCACAAAAATAAAAAATATATAAATATTAAATTCTAAATTACAATTAAACATTTTTAAATTTAAAAATTCTAAATTATCCAAATTAAAGAAAAACATTATTAATATTGAAAAAAATAAAAAACAAAAACAATAAAAAATGATGTAAAAATAAATTACAAAATAATTAACCTATCATATATTTATTTAAATATTTTTTTCATTTACTATTTACATCAAAATATTAGCACCCAAAAAACCTTCAAAATGTTTGAAATTTTTAAATTTCAAATTTTATTATTTAAAAAATTCTTTATATCTTTCAATATTTTTTTAATTAAAATGTATTTTTAACCAACATTCTTAAATTACTCCCCACCCTTACCTTTATAAACCCAACATCCCACTCCTAAATTTATACATAAAATTAAAAATTATTTAAAACTTTAAACAAATATTTTTAAATTACTCCCGACCCTTATCCCTATAAACCCAATATCCCGCTCCTAAAAATAAATGAAAATGCAATAAAAACAAACATTTTAACATGAAAAAATAAACTAAAACATATAAAATAACTACTACCAAATTAACCTAAAAAAACAACATTAAACAAAAAGAAAAAAATACAAAAAGTCGATATTATTTACAATATATTTTCCATCGATATTTACAAAATCGATATTTCTACATTACACAAAAATCTATATTTTTAATGACGAAAAATCTTACCTCAATATTTTCCACCATCGATATTCTTGACTCGATATTCATGCAATTCGATATTTCGACATCGATAATCTGTCTCTGCACCGTTGATGACACCCTCGGATGAGCGGTTTCCATTGGTCAAGAGACTCAAAGTCCTACTAATTTTCCTTACATTATTGTGTGATTTTCTATATTATAGTATGTGTTCCTAGTTTGAGTAGAGAGTACAGCTGAGTAGCGCAGAAGGAGAAAAAGACCCTTTATGACTCTGCTATGGGAGAGTAGCTATTTATATCCTTGTCCTTTTGTTACCGACAGCTATTGCTAAAGGTTACTTTATTATTTATTCTAATTTCTCTGCTCAATGCTACTGCAACACTCATTCCTCTATCACTGATATTCTAACGGTTGCTACTGCAGCTGTGGAGAACTCAGCTGATTTTCCAGAACAACTCTTTATGGGACGTTCCAATCTTTATCTGTGCTCTGAAAATCTTGCCCCTTTCTGGAAGGGACTCTTAATGGTTCCTACCTTAGGGTAGATTAGGGCGTTTAGCTATTTTAGTGACAGTTTCCTTTATGGGACACCCTGTATTGATTTTATGCTGTCACTTATCAACCTTTTACTCGATATTTCGATAAACTGGACTAATCTGAATAAAGATCAACTCTACTAAATCCTAAAGATAAATAAAGGTTTTGGAAACTTCTTTAACCACTCATCATTGACTGAATATTAGGGATCTGGCAGTTGATGATATATGCTTGACCTGTGTTTTGTTCCAGCTCCATTCGCAACACGGTGGCAACGGTCCATCCGACCTGACAAGCGCTATCTTGGACTGGGAATTTACTCCTGATAATGGCTTTTTCTCTGCACCTAACCTGCATTTACTTATGTACAATGCTTTGAGGACTAAGCCCTAGCACTTCAAATTCTACCCACAATTGGGTAGACTGTGCAGCCCTCTCTTGCATGCATATACGTCTGTGTCATTCTTTGTAAATCAGGGGTAAATTAAATGTTAAGATTTTTTTCCAGAGTACAGCAAGTCAGACTTACACTTGTAAAAGCTCTTTGGGAATTGAAATTTTATTAGTGGAAATCCGAAAGGAAAGTTTACAGTTAAAAATAGTTGGGTAGCACTTCACTTCACAGGGGAATACAGAAACAAAAATATGTCTTTCAGCATACCCATATGTGCACACAATAATGAAAAAATAATTCTCCAACAAAAATGCATTTCTAATTTGAGTACATTTGATGTTAGGACACTTTTGAGGAAAATATAGAAAGGGTGATAGATATATTTCCAACGGTATCCGGTGTCAAACACTGGCAGTAAAATACCATCAATAGAGCAGGGGGTGTAGCTTCCATCGGTGCAGCAGGCTCTGCGGCACTGGGGAGAAAGAGCTGATGGGTCCACTGAACCCTGATTATTGCTGTATTTTACAGTTCAAATAGTGGGGGGGCATTTCCTTCCTTGGGTTCGGGCCCATGACACACTGGCTACGTCACTACAACAGAGAATGTAATGTAATACTACCAGAGCTTATATTCAGTTTGAGAACTTGGTGCCAGTGACACTACTTACTGGTAGCGGTGAATGATTACCAGCAACCCGCCCTTATGAAGGAAAAAAGTCATCCCAAAATAGTAGAATTTTCTGCTGATAACATGACCAGCTATGACCTGGACTTTATAACTAAAAAAACACAAACTGACACTTCCTAAAATGTAGGTTGGGTATGATAATTTTCCCATATAATTACATAGGAGACCTAGGGGCCGATTCCGATTCCGGCCAGAAATCTCTCCGACCGAGCCGGACCCGGAGAGAATTCCGACCGAATCGGACCCTAGCAGTCCGACCGAACGAGTACGATGCGCACGCATGCTATCGGACTCCAGTTGGTCTTACTCCCATTGAAGTCAATGGGAGCCTGTCGTACAACGCGTACGCAAGTTCCCATTGACTCAATGGGTGCGAGGCGGACAAGGGCGCCCCCTACAGCGTGTACGCGTCCATGCGCATCGCGGCGTACATGCACAGGTAGGGGGGACCCATGGGTCCCCCCTGTGTGCGACTCGCGCGCCTACTTGTACAGGGGGTCCGACGCGGACCCCCAAAGTCCGGCTCCGACAGCTTTTTTGAGCCGGACGGCGCGAGTCGGTCGGACTGCTCGCGGCGCGCATCGTACTTACCCGGCCGGGAAACGTCTCCATAGCGCGGTGCGAGTCATGTCCATGCGAGTCGGTCGGAGCGTGTTGAAGCCGCGTTCGAGTCGGTCGGCGATTTCGCAGGTGCTTGCATCGTACTCGCTCGGCCGGACCCGCGTACGATTCGGTCGGGAAACAGGGCTCCGAATCGGATCCGGTGAATCCGAATCCGATTCGGAGCACTACTGGCCGAGATCGGAATCGGCCCCCTAGTCTATGCTCTGCCCCTATAATTCAGTGAGCAGTGCTAACCTGAAGAATTGCTTATCACAGGCTAATAGCAGCCTCTATACTATATAAATATGTAGTATAGAGGCTGTTATGCCTATGGGTGAGGGGCTTTGTGATGCTCTGCAGGGCATTAAACAAATACCAAGACTACACAGCCCTGTTTAGCAGTTCCAAATAAGCATTGCAAAAGTTTTAGAAAAAGAGAGCACAGATCCTCAACAAACTTGACGGCGAACATTGTTTTTTTTTTTTTATTGTAAAGTATCAATAGATAAAAATTACAAAAAATTACAAGTACAAATCCACATATAAAAATGCCAAATTACATTCGTGTCTCAAGAAATTCTTTTGTCATACATCTCAAACAAACATGAATATTCCAACTTAAAGCAAAAGCTAAGACAGAGGTATGCAATTCATAAAATGTGATCTGGGTAGCCAGGCATTAGAGTAGAAAGCCGTTTCCTGACTGGTTGCACAGCTGAGGAATTTATGTCTGTTTGGGTGGTTTTGAATAATAGTAAACACCAGAAAACAAGCAAAGATAAAGTCCTGCCAACAAGCTTTAGGATATGGAAGTTCAATTTGAAGCCAAGCCCTAGTAATGCACAGCCCTGGGACTGTTATGGAGAAAAAGTAGATACCTGCAGGATTGGAAGGTACATTATGACAGTGGCCCAGCAGAATTAGTTTTGGGTCCCAACTATTATCTACCTGCCTCAAGTTGTTCAATTTATTGACAAAGTTTGCCCAAAATTATGACAAAACATGACAGGTAGCAAAAACAGTGGCGGCTGGCATGTAAGAAGGGTGGTGAAGCAGGGAAAAAAATTAAAGTTATAAATACATTTTAAAAAAGAATTACACTTACCTTCAATCCTGGTGCCACGTCCTCCTTGCTTGAGTCTTCTGTTCTCCAGGGAGGCAGGCTCCAATGCGGGACCAGGAAGCTGCAGTAACCACTCCTGGTGCTGCTTTCATGGACCATGAAAGCAGCACCAGGATTGGTGGGAGCGGCCTCTCTCGCCGCTCCCAAGGGCACTGGGGCACTATGCTGTCTCTAACCCAGCTTTCTAAGAGAGGCTTAAATTGCGCATGTCTGGCTGGCCATCACAAGACGGCCGGCCAAAAAGACGTGCCCACCTTAAACCTAAGGGACCTGCCTGCCCATCACTGCTTTCTGCTTCTGTCTGATTGTCAGCAGCAGAAAGCTCCGCCCCCCTCCCCATCCTGATGCTTGGCTCGGGACGGGGTTTTGAAAAATAAAATGGCAACTTATTACCATTTTATTTTTCTATCCCTGGGGGGGCCTTAACGGTGGAGCCGCTCCTGAGCAAAAACATTTGTGGTATCAGCATCTGAATCCTTGCACTGAAACCAGTTAGATGTCTCACTTTTGCCCTTTTTAAATAAGTGATATGGTTTATAATATATAACATAGAGAAGTTTAAATGAGAGAATTTTCACATGAGATACATTGAGAAACTTCCAAGACAATTGATTACAGAGCCTAATACCTTCCAAGGAGATGTGAAGCACCAGTTTTGCGACCACTTAGTTGCCATTTGATCAAAGTAATGCTCGGGTGGCCTATTATTCAAAAGAATCTGACAGAAGTACCTATGCCACTACGTTTAGACCCTCTGCAAAAACAATGCAAAAATGGGTGCTGCTCCATGGAGAACTCATTAGCAGGGAGATGAGTGAGATGGTCTTGGAGCTAAAGATAGAAGAAAATGTCACACCTATGTCCAGCAAAGGACCTCTGAAGCTCCTCAAATGAGATGAGAGTACCCTAGCAGAGTATCTGGTGAAGACTTTCCACACTGACGGGTCACCAGAGCTGGGTGTAACCATTGTGAATAATTGGTGGAAAATTGGGGTTGCCTCCTAAAGCTGTGCAACCATTAAACCTGGACATTTTAAAGCAGATACGAATGTGCGACCAGACTCTGTCAAAGAAATCTTGCAAGCTTGAATTAAATAGTATTGATGATCCCTTGCTAGGGCAGGTGTACATGCTGAGATAGAACATAGTCTGGGTAGAGATGCAACCGTTGTCACTCGTGTAAACCCATTACAGCTGAGAGACAAAATACAAAGGAAGATAACAAATATAGCCAAAGCAATGGGAGCGCTATACCACCCATATCCCTGGGAAGCTGAAAGTAACAAATTGCACCACAAGGTTTTATACAGCACCATATGAATTGCTGCCAGCAACCTTTTTGAAATATGCTTTTGGGAGAAACAATGGGATAGCTCGAAATAGATAAAGAAAACTATTTCACTATAACCATTTTAATGAGGTTACATCTTCCTATAATCCCTTTAAGAAATTGGGTTACTGGTTGAGAGGGGGTGAAACCCTGCTCAAGCAGCAACAACAACAACACTTGGCATGTTGAGGGACAAGAAACCCCCAAATTAACCTGTCCCCAACTCTCTGTTAGCTTGGCACAGAGTACTCAGGTTTAACTTAGAGGCAATGAGTCAAGCATGTATGCAGCACTTCAAATAGTCATAAAGTGAAAACACAACACAAGAAAGATTCCACACCATTTAAAAAAGAGTAGATTTAAACAAATAAATTGAGACCAAAATGACAAAAATCCAATCAGTAGAAACGGAGAAATGCAGTTTTAAAGATTTAAGTGAAAACAGCATCAAAAAGCAGAAAGTGCCAAATGTTGCTATCTGATTGCGCTAGACCTAGATGATGTCACTAAGTCAGGCCAACCGTGAGAGAGTGCGGGAGGCTACAGGGATCAAGTTAGGCCTGCTGAACAAGAGTACCTTAAATCCTTGATGCAAAGAGTTACAGGATCCCAAGTCGAGTATGTGTCGCGGCCGAGGCGATGCGTGGTCTGGATCGGAGATTCGGCATGCAGTGTCAGCTTCAAGGAGCTGCGTAGCTGTGATGCAAGGCCCTGCGCCATTGTCAAGGTGATGGTTGACAAGGGGGCTTGTGATGCGCAGACCTGTGTCAAGGATGCGTCACACACCAGCTGGTTCCAAAGAAGCTGCGGTGCTTGCAATGTGGAGTCCTTT
Source organism: Calotriton arnoldi (assembly GCA_963921515.1). Lineage (NCBI taxonomy): Eukaryota > Metazoa > Chordata > Amphibia > Caudata > Salamandridae > Calotriton > Calotriton arnoldi. Next base: position 1,703,682 of record CAWUFW010000108.1, on the reverse strand, counting down.
TCAACGTGGTTGCTGCAGCCAAGGAGAGGTTTGCCGTGTGAGGGCCTGCGTCGGGATGTGTCGCATGTCGCAGGTTCCAATGGGGTAGCAGGTTGCAATACGAAGTCCTTGTGCCAGGAAAGTTCACACAGCAGATATGACGCATCAATTCTGCTCGAGGTTATGTCACGCAGAAGAGGAGATGTGTTGGTTCCTTTCGATCCACAAATGGGCTGACATAGCACTTTCAGTCCCACTTCCAAGGGTCCAGGACTGGGGTGGCACCACTTGACAGGGTAGAACTCACAGACGACAGAGTCCAGGTGCTGGGATCAAGGTTGTTGGAGGCTTCTGTCCCTGAGGCTCTAGTCAGGAGGCCATCCAACTCTGCAGGTCCAGTCCTTCTCACCCAGGTAAGAGGGCAGCAGACAGCAGTCTTTCAGAAGGGCAGTCCAGCAGAGTGGCAGTCCTTTCAGCAGTACAGCAGCCCTTCTTGCTGGCAGAGTCCACAGGTCCAGAGGTGTACCGAAGAGTGGGGGTCTGAGGACCAATCTTTTTTCCTGGTGCCCACTTTGAAGTGGAGGAAGCTTCTAGATATTTCCACCCCCCCCCGAGGTGTCAGGCATCTCCTTCCTCCCTGCCGTGACCCAAGCTTGTCTGAGGTCATAATGAACGAGTGTTAAACCCTTTGTGAGTGTGCCCAGGCAGGGCCTTTGCAATGTGCAAGTGAGGTAGATGACAACTCCTCCCCCTCGTTAACTCAGAGTGGCCCATGCTGCTAAAGCCTATCTCCCCTTTGTCTCACTGTCTGGGAGAAATATACAAAGACCAACTGCCAGCTGCACCGAGTCATGTGACCCATGATCAGGCTGCAGCCACCAAATGGTTAGGACAGGAAAATGGCAACTTTCTAAAAATGTTCATTATTGTGATTAAAAATCTGCTGTTAGTATTAAAGATGGTTTTTAATTGCAATTCTTGAGACACCAAACTTGACCCATCTTCTTGCTCCCAATTGGAAGTTACAGCTTATTAAATTGAATAAGAAACTCTAGTGTTATGCTAAGTGAGAGGTAGGCCTTACAGTAGTGAAAAACAAATTTAGTAGTCTTTCACTACTATGACAGGTAAAACTTAAAATTACATGTCCAACTATTTAAATACACTGCACCCTGCCCTTTGGGCTGCTTAGGGCCTACCCTCGGGTGGCTTATATGTATTAAAATGGAAGGTTTGAGCCTAGCAAAAGGTTTATTTGGCCAGGTCAACATGGCAGTTTAAAACTCCACACACAGGCTGCAGTTTAATTTACAGGCCCTAGGCATATGTAGTACCACTTTACTAGGGACTTACCAGTAAATTAAATAGGCCAATGGGGTGTAAACCAATTCTAGCATGTTTTAAGGAGAGAGCACAAGCACTTCAGCAATGGTTTGCAGTAGTAAAGTGTGCAGAGTCTTACAGCCAACATAAATGCGTTCTGAAAACAGGAGGGTGAAGGCAAAAAGTTGGGGATGACCTTGCAGAAACGGCCAAGTTCAACAATCCCTATATGGAGTTGATCCCATTTCCTGAGCACGGCTAAGAATTATTGGAACAGTGTTTCATAATTAAGGCTCATTGCATCCCAAATGACAGAAGTAATCAGGACCCGTAGTTATCTAGCTGTTTGAACATATTGAGAGTCTAGGGGATCCGGTTAAAGGCTTGTGAGGACCTGAGTTTTACCTACATTCAGCTTATAACCAGACACCTGGGGCCGATTCACAGAACTAATCTGAGATAAAATCCTAAACGTACTACTTTTGGTATTCACAGAAGGCATTTAGTAGTAGTAAAGTTAGGACTCCTAACTTTACTACTACTAAACTGAGACAAAATCCTAACTTTAAGACTTTTGGTATTCACAAAAGGCATTTAGCAGTAGTAAAGTTAGGAGTCCTAACTTTACTACTACTAAATGCCTTCTGTGAATACCAAAGGTAGTAAGTTTAGGATTTTATCTCAGTTTAGTAGTAGTAAAGTTAGGAGTCCTAACTTTACTACTGCTAAATGCCTTCTGTGAATACCAAGAGTAGTAAGTTTAGGATTTTATCTCAGATTAGTTCTGTGAATTGGCCCCCTTGCCAAGCTGCCTCGTAATGCTTTCAATATTGCGGAGGGTCTTAGATGGAGAAGTCAGAATGGCAATGTCATCAGCTTATGTAAGGTCTTTGGCGCTGAACATATTAAGCTTCAGAGGGGATATGCAATATGCATCTTTAAGCGTTTGAATGTATGGTACTAAATATAGGGGAAAAAGCAGGGGAGACACAGGACAACCCTGTCTCATACCCATATTAATGCTAATCATGTCAGACAGGCCCCCATTCACACAATATGAGCATCAATGAGTGATAAAAGGGACTTAACAGTGATACAAAATTTTCACCCAACCTCATCTGGGTCATCACTGCCAGCAAAATGTTCCAGGAAAGTATGTCAAACACTTTCTCAGCGTCCAACAGGATTATTCCAGAAGGCATACGCAATTATTCCACAAACTCTAGGGCAGATATAGCAATAAACCCATACTGTTACGGGTCCACCGAGGTATAATTCACAGATGAGAGTCAATTAGCAAGCACACTGGTATATATCTTGGCATCTGAGTTCATTAGTGAGATGGCCGATACCAGCCACAATTAAGGGGCTCTTTACCCTTTTGTAAAGACGGCACAATATGTGCTTCTTCCCAAGATGGAAGTACTGAAGATAAGAAGGTAGGAGAATTAACTAGCTCCACAAAGCTATGGATGACTACATCAGAGAAGACCTTATAAAACTCAGTCGGAATGGAGTCAAAACAGGCGCTTTACCAGATGCCAATCGGATTAGAGCTTTCCTAGTTTCTGTTAATGTAATTGATGCACCCAATACTTCCCGCTGGACAGCGGTCAACGTGCGCAGTCTCACCACCCGCAAATACTCAGTCAACCCTGCTGATAAGGTCTGTTTATCTCCGAAATATAAAGCTTTATAGAATTCATGAAAAACGCCCAAAATCTCCGCTATACCAGATACAACCTGACCCAAAGACCTCCTAAAAATGGAGATATCATTCTTTAAATTGCAATCCCGAAGCTGGAAGACAAGTATGCACCCCATTTCTTTGCTATTCTCGAAACAATATGCCTGTCTTGACTGCCATTTTTGATAAGCCTAGTCTCAAATCCTTTTCTGGCTCACCATCCGTATGGATGTTTGCTGTTTAAAAATCAACTCGGCTTTATCTACTTGGTGATTGCCAAGACATGTAGAATACTCTATTTCCAGGTTCAGATGTTCATTCCGTAGTCAGGACTCCATATTTTGTTTCGTGTAGCCGCGCTGTATTTTACAACTGAATCGCAGCGTTCAGCGCATCCCATAGATTAGTAGAATAGGTTGACGTGTCATTAATAGCAAAGAATTCTTTCAAACAGCAGGTCATAACCTTAATAATTTGCGGTCAAATGACCACCAGGATGGCCTGGTACCTCCAGCAATAAGGTTGTGACTGACAAACAATGAAAGATCACTATGAACAGAGATAATCTGCTGGTGCTGCATAATCCTGAGTGAAGTGATGATAGAGCAAATAGGTAAAACCATGTCAATCCATGACATCATATCATGCGGAGTGGAATAAAATCAAGCCTGCCACACATCCTGAAGAGCATATGAGTCCATAACTTGTTTAAGCACCACCCTTGAGTTCCTCATACGACTACAAGCTGACTTTGTCCGTGATGTGGCATTTATCCCTGGCTCAAGTATCAGATTAAAGTCCCCATAGATAATGGACCCTGTCCACCCATTGACTCAATTCTAAAAGAAGAAAGTTAAAAATTGAGGGTCATCCGGGTTAGGAGTTTACAGCCCACAGATAGTGAGCTGAAAATTGGCTTTCATGATATGAGCTATATGCAAGCAGCGCCCTTTGCCAATTTTGATTTTAGTTTCTGACCCCTCACCACTAGTTGCTAACAATGCTACCCCTCTCTGTGACCCTACATAGCTAGAGGCAGCAAGCATCTTGTAGCCCCAACACTCCAATTTCTTGGCCTCCTGCACACTTAGATTTGTCTCCTAGAACCATAAGAGCTGTGGTTTGAGAGTAATCAGCTGTTCCTTGACATATCTAAGCTTAGAGTGAGCTCTCGAACCATTGACATTCCAGCTGAGAATATGAATGTTCTGGCTACACAATCTACTCTTTTCAGCCATTACTGAAAATTAGAACTCTACGTATGACAAAAAATTTACCACCAACATTTGATACTTTCCCGTTTTGTGATATTCGCAAAACCCAAGCTAAACCAAACATAGTGAAAAAATTGCCCCCCAAAAACACTATCCTTGATCACAGCCACACCTCACCCACCCTCCGCAGCAGAAAGCCTCCCAGAAACCCACACCTATCCCAATTTCCAAAAGTAAATAAGGATCTGTACCCCCCTGGCCACCCCTACCCCAACCCAACATGCAATGGCAAGAAGATTTTGTATAACCGCTTATCAGAAGACCATACCCCAACAAGTCCTCAGATCCTGACCACCTCCTGATAACGCTAGAGCCTGCATATGAAAAGGAGAGAAAAAAGAAATAAAAGAAGAAAAGCAAAAGTGCAAATTAAAACAGCAAAGGGAGAAACCGAAACAGCAGGCACCATATACCATTGACACCCATCACTTTAAACAAGCCATAAATAGTGCAGATTAAGAATGCTGATTGATAGAACCTGCATAAGAATAATGGATAAAATAAAGTGGTTTTATCAAGAGGATCCTAAGTCACCTATTGTCATTATCACATTGTGGTGCCAGTGCCCCAAGATTTCGTCAGATCTTGAGCTTTCACATTATCCTGGAAAAAGTATGCTTGTCCCTAAAAAGAGAGCCGGATAAAAGCAGGAATCTATTCTCAGAGCTTGCATCTGCGCTCCACTGTCTCAAGACAGAAATCTAAACCCACAAAGAAATCCACCCCACCCACAGGATTTAATTGGTCTGCGGGCCGAGTGTACTGGTGAATCAGTTGACGAAAAATATAGTTGCCCACATAAATCAGAATTGCCTGAGGGCATTGTGGGGCTTAACCCTTCAATGGTTTTCAAAGGGGAAATCGGTGCCTGTTTGCACCTGACTGTCAATGTCTGAATAATTATGTTGTAGGAATGCTTGTCTAAATTAATGGACTATATACCCCCTGTGGTCGTCACCCTCTTGGCTTTCAGGTATACCAAGCACCCATAGGTTATTGTGGTGCATGCAATTCTCCATGTCCTTCATCTTATATGCAACATTCTTGAGTTTTGTCTCATGCTCACCCACCTGGCCTTGGGTTTGCTGTACTATCGTTTGCAGTTGAGTTGAGCAGTTGTCCATATCCTTCAACCTGCCCTGAAGTATGTTCTTTGACATTTTACATAGAACATCTTGTGTCATAAAATGCACAGTTTTTAAGGAGAGAGAGTCCTTCCTGTATTCTTACCTATGGACCCGCAGCAACTCATAGATGGCAGCCAGAGGGGGTGGGAAGGAAGAATCCCCACTCTGAGTGGGGTTAGGTTCTCACAGAGTTTCCATTTTACCACTGGCCTCTGAGTCGATATTATGTAGTAAGGATGCAGCAGCTAAGGTGCCCTCAGGTGTTTCAACATTACTCAAAGAGCCACTACCATCATTCTGATCAAACCCAGCTCTAGTGGCATTAGTAGCTTGCCCTGTTCCCAGCAAAGTTCTGTCGACCAAACACCCATCATTTCTGTGGTGGACTTGAGGAGACCTCTCATTGGCCTGCTTCTTCCTTTTATTTGTGGCCTATAACAGGCAACTGGGATCTTTAATTGGCTCCAAGTTCGCTAAAGAACTCTGAGAAGCAGAATCATTACTCCAAGCAGAGCAACAATCAGAGACCGAGACATCAGATGAGGAAGTCAATATAGTCTCCCAAGCAGCCGGTGCAGCTGGGGCAGCTATCAATCTGCTCAGCTTTCTTGTTCTCATGTCCTGCCTAGTGCTCCACCATCTCCTTCTCTATCTTTTTGTCACTAAACAACTCAGAAGGGTTGCTAGACAAGTCTGGGTAAGCATACCTCCCACACAGAGCACAAAAAAGTGACCTCAGCTCAAGGCCCAGACTCAACTCCCGCAAAGATGGTGTCCTTCAACACATGAAATTGCAATGTCTGAGCAAGCTTGTCACCCCAACCAGACAGTTTAAAAAAGTCTGGAAGAGTTTTTTGTGTGGGCACAGAAGCAGGAATGGACCTACCTAGAGGACTAGTGGAAGTGTCTTGTATAGAGTGTGCCCCGCTTGCATATTGCTGAGGCTGAGAAATTTTGATGATTGTGACTGGAGCTGCACAGACAAAGAAATGTCAGACAGAGAAACATCATCCCTTATAACATTGGAAGGAGCTGATTTTACCTCTCTGTAGTTCAGCCTCTCTGCTGCCCCTTCTGCCCCATTCTACACATCAGCCACAGCACCGACCTGAACTCCTTCGATGCCTCTGGCGCTTTAGGCTCTTTGGGCAGTTTGGCCTCTGTGTACTGTTTGGGCTTCTTGGGCTCGTTAAGCTTCTTCTGCCTGCCCAATATTGTAGATTCCACAGGCACATGGGGCTCCCCCACTTCTGGGGAAAAATCAGCCCCCATCACTCGAGCTCCTTGCACATTCCGTGCAGCTTGATGCCCAGAGTCCACAGGCTGGCCCAGAGATATCTCTGTGAAAGAAGCTGCTGTGTCAGGCATCACTCTACCCCTCCACTCGATTGGTAAGCAGCAGGGTCACCCGCCATCCAGCAATCCTGCTGCCTTGCCTCTCTGCCATGGTGGCAAGCAAAAACTGTGCTCTACCACGTCCGCAAAAACTGTGCTCGACACCCTCCGTGTCTTCCTATATGGCTCCAAAAATGACCAACGCACATGGAAAGGAGTGAACAAAGACAGGCCTTGGGAAAGAAAATGACAACATTCCGGGAGCCAGCCGCAGCTTTCCGGTAGGAGCTGCCAAGATGGGTGTAGTTGTACTAGGTCCCAGTTTTATGGGTCTCAGTAATGTGCCTGCTAGTTGGCAAAGCTGGACAAGTTCCAACTCTAATCCTCTCCCATGACCAGCAGTGAAGATTAGTGAACGGGAGAATCTTGAGCTGGCTGACAGTAGGTCGATCAGTAATGTGCCGCCATTTTTCTCCTTAAGATGAACCTTGGGAAATGTTAAATGGGTTTGGCTAAATGATTTTGAGTGCTGTTAGACTTGGCATCTTTGGCGTGGTTTCCCCTGACTTTTTGCCTCTACCTCCTACATTTTTTGACTGTGTACTGGATTTCGTTTTTGCTGGCTTAGATGATTTGGGCACTTTGCCACTTCTGATCAGTGTCAAAGTTCAAGTGCTCCCTGTGTAAATTATGATTATAATTGGTTATCCATGATTGGCATATTTGATTTACTGGTAAATCCTAGAAAGTGGACTGTGTGTGCCCAGGGCCTCTAAATCAAATACTACAAGTTGGCTTGCAGCACTAGTTGTAACACCCACCTGAATAGCCCGATGAACGTGTCTCAGACCTGCCACTGCATTGTCTGCGCATGCAGTTTTCAACTGCCATGTGAAACCTGGCAAGTGCACCCACTTGCCAGGCCCTAACATTCCCTTTTCTTACATGTAAGGCACACCTAAGGTAGGCCCAAGGTACCCCCATGGGCAGGGTGCAGTGTATGTGAAATGTAGGACATGTACTGATGTGTTTTACATGTCCTGGTAGTGAAATGCTGTGTATTTCGTTTTTCACTGTTGAAAGGCTGTCTGTTCCATAGGCTATCATTGGAGCTCCACTGTATCATTTTACATGTGTAACTTTCAGTTGGGAACAGCTAGAGATTTGGAGTTTCTGGCTCTCTGAACTCAGAATTTAATAACACACCTTTTAGTAAAGGTGGTTTTTGCATTGTGTGTTTAAAAATGTCACATTTAGAAAGTATCCATTTATATGAGAGGAGTTGAATGCAATTTGAAGTGTCGTTCAAAAAAATATATATGTGACTATTTTCAAGCTCTTGTTTTGGATTTCAAAAGATGTGAACTGACAATTTGTATTGTTTTCATGTTTGTAATAATTTCTGTTGTTCTAATATAAATTGTATTTATATCCACTGTTGTGTTTAGATTTATGTTGATGGGAGGGAAGAATGTCTGTGATTTGATCTTTTGTGTGTGACAAAAACAACAACATTTTGTATGATGTTTGTATAAAAAGTAAAAAATAAATGGTGACCGCTCTTTTTCATTAAAGCGGCCATGAATGAATTGGAATTGAAAAAGATTAGTCAGTCTTGGCATCATTTGTTTGGTATAACTTTTTGGTGGCTCAGCCTTACTGACTTTAGGAGCCCACCCCTTTGTTCGGTGCAACTTTTAGAAAGTGGGCATTTTCTTGTATAACCATCATGTGTGCCTCTGCTTGTTTGTGTATTCACCATCTTGTTTAGGAGTGACAGGAACTGGAAATGTGCATTCACTCTAGACAGTCACAAGGCGGGTTGAGGTGTGTCCTGCCTTTCCTGGGTGACACATAGCAAGGCTGAATATACCTTTCTGCATTTAGTTTGGTGGGAGGAGTTTTCACTAGCACCTGAATAGGCTGTGTCTGCTCTGTACAATGCTGTCTCCACCTCCTGTAGGGAAGCTGGACTAGGGAGGACAGAACTATTTTTTACTGATCTCAGAGACTCTTGCAACAAAGACTACAAAGAGAAAATGGGGTATAAATATTAGACCTAAAGCCCCAGAACTTTAGATTACTTGTGGAATCAAGAGGGACCCTGCCAAGAAGAAGAGCTGAAGAGTTGTTAGGAGGAGTACTGCCTCTGTGCTGTGTGTTGCTTTGATGGGTTGGCCTGCAGTTGCTGCTTCTGCCTCTGGGCAATGGGCAAAGACTGGAACTTGGCTGTGAACCTGCTTGTGAAGAATCTCCAATGGTGTGTGTGTGTTTACCTCCTGTTCTGAAGTCTCAGGGACACAAAGGCTTCACCACCAGCTTCCTTGAACTCCACTGCTGGGAAGTCTGACCTGCCAGGAGGTGCCTGTTCCAGTTCTGGACCTCTGGAGGTTGTTTCTGTTGCTGGGAGCTGAAAAAGCTTGAAGAAACCAAGAAAATCGATGCATCGCCCTTCCGGCACCTGTTTTTCTGATGCAGCTCCTCCATGGGAGAAAATTTTGACGCACCGCCACCGTGCGGCTAAAGAATCGACGCAGCGTCTGTCAGTGGCTCAAAAATCCACTGCATGCTGAGTCCAGTGCACTGACCGCCGAAGTCCGAGATCACTGCCCAGACTCCGACGCAGGCCTTGCTGTGCAGCTGACAGAATCAACCCATTGTGGGATTGTGGCTGAAGAAATTGACGCATCGCCTGATTGCCACTGCCGCATCGACCTCCAGTATGTCCCTGATTTCCATGCATCTCACCTATGTGGCAAGTTTCCCAATGCATCACCGCAGAGCAGAACCATCTTGGAATCGATGCATCACTTCCCACTACAGTCCGGATTCAAAGCATCACTTCTCCTGCGTGCAGCATAACTGTTGCATCACCTCCACAAGGACTCCGGAACTGACGCATCGCTGTGTTTTTCAACGCTTCCCTTCTCTGTGGCTGTTTGGCTTTGTGGATTTTGACACATTCGAGGTACTTTGTGTAAATATCATGCATCCATAGATTTCTATGAACTGATTTGCTTGAAAACTTTGAAAAGTCATATTTTGAATTGTGTAGTTTGGATTTTTGTAATTTTGGTCTTATTTGGTTTAGATAAAGATACTTTATTTTTCTAAACTGTTGTGATTCCCATTTGTAGTGTTTTCACTGTGTTACTGTGTGTCTGGGTGCAAATACTGTACACATTGCCTTTGGGATAAGCCTGTATGCTCATGCCAAGCTACCAAGGGGGTAAGCAGGGTTTATCTAAAGTGTGTAACTCCCTTATCCTGACTAGAAGCAAGGGTCCCTACTTGGACAAGGTGCATACCTCTGCCAACTAGAGAACCCCATTTTTTACATTGGTGGTCAGCGATGAGGATTTGGACTTGTATTTGCACTTAACATACAGTGATTAGCGTACACTACTACTGAGTGCAGACGATTACGCGACCACATACTACTGTTTGACTTTTGGTCCTATTTTTGGGATAACCCTTGAAGTATCCACATACCATGTCTCTCTCCAGTGAGCCAGTAAAGGAGGTTGCAGAATGTGAGTTTGAGATTGAAATTTTGCAGTCATACAAAGTAGATCAGCTCAAGCAATTTTGCAAAAGTTTTTGTTGTCCTGTGAGGAACTCCGCTAGGAAAGAGGAGCTGCAGAAGGCCTTGAGTGCCTGGTGGGAGGCAAGACAAGCCAGGGAGACTGATAATGGAATTATGGATCTGGATGCACAAAACCAGCACAGGGAGTTTGGAGCTCAAGATCTGCCAGTAGAGGGAGGGCCCTCCAGGCCTGGCAGCAGTGTATCTTCTAGAGGTCTGTCTCCAGAGGAGCTGGAGGACAGACAACAGGAGAGAAAGAGAGCATAAGAGCTCAAGTTGGAAAACAGAAGATTTGAAATGGAGCAAAAGCAACAGGAGAAGTCCCTTGCTCTGGAAGAAAGGAAGTTGTTGCTTGCTCCTGAGTTGATTTTGAAGGAATTGGACATCCAGGCCAGGCAGGCAGAGTCCAGTTCAAATGGTGGCAGCATACAGCAAGCGCAGCCTGTGGGGAAGGTTCACATTTCTAAGGATCTGGTACAGAATTTTCAGAAGGGGGAGGACATCCATGCTTGGCTTGCAAGTTATGAGGCAGCACTTCGCATGAATGAGGTCCCACAGAAACATTGGGGAGCACATCTGTGGAGACACTTTGAGGCCAATGGGAGGAACACCCAGACACCATGGAGGAGGCGGGTACCCTTACTTATCCCAACATGAAGGAGTCCTTTTGTCTCAGGTATGGGCTCACACAGAGCAGTATAGGGAAAAGTTCAGATCACATTTGGGTTGAATGTGTGAATCTATTTTGCAGGGCACTGGACGGTTGTATAAAGGGCAGCAAGGTAACTGACTATCAAGAGTTGTTATGATTTAATTGCATGGGAGCACTTGTATAGTCTTTGTGTTCAAGAGCTGGGCCAGCATCTGATGGATAGTAAGCTGACTTACCCCAGGAAGCTTTCTCAGGAGGTGGACCACTGTACGAGTACCAGGGTCCACAAGGGGAATACAGTAAATCTAGCCAAGGGTGGACTGGGTCCCCAGCAGAAGAGTGGGGGGGACAAGGGTAACCATAAGTTGTTCTCTAAAGGACCTCAAACTAGTTCCCAGGGTAAGGATTCCCAGCCCCCCAGTGTAAAGAAGTCATGGCCCCCTATGGGAAGATCTGGAGAGAAGGGATCCCGTAAGTGCTTTGCATGTGATCAGGAGGGTCACATGAGAGGGGATCCTAAGTGCCCCAAGTCCACACCAGCACCCACTGGTGCACTGCCACTGGGGTTGGTTAGTGTAGTACTGGGGGAGGAGTTGGTTCCAAGTGGAGGGTTGAAGCCAGCTGAGATGACCCTTGTCTCACTAGGGGACAGTGAGATGGTCCAGGAAACCCTCCTGCCCAAAACCACTAAGAAATACAGGCAGAGGGTGACCATCAATGGACAGAGGGTGGAAGCTCTAAGAGACACAGGAGCCAGTGTGACATCTGTCAGGTGTCATTTGGTGTATGAAGAGCAGATAGTCCCCAATGTGCTTCACCCAGTAGTTACATCAGACAACTCAGAACACCTTTGTAAGGTGATGCAGGTTCCCTTTGAGTGGGGGGGTCTCAGGTTCCCTGAGAGTAGTTGTGAGTCCTACCATGCCTGTTGATTGTCTGCTTGGCAATGAACTGGAGAGTTCCCCTTGGGAGAAGGTGTAATGCCAGGCTCATCTGGAGATGTTGGATCTGCCTGAGTGGGTGTGTGGGACCACTCCGTCAATCGCAGCCATTAAGGGTGATCAAGTTGACCTGGAGCCTGAAAGAGTGGCCCAGGTGCCTGCCAGAAGGAAGAGGGCCAGGGGGCGTGGGAAACCCACCCCAGAATTTCCCACAGTCCAGGAAGAGGCAGACCTTGAGGGGTATGCCCAGGTACCTACAGGGGAGCAAGTGGCCGAACTGGGCGACCTACCTGAGCTGACCCATTGGCAGCAGGAAGGGGGGGTCCATCCCGGGAGAAATTCTAGTGCGAGTAGATGGAATGCCCTATTCTATTTGGTTTGCGCAAGCAGGCTACAGACCAGGCAGCTGGTGATCAGTCTGGATCACATTGGATCTACTGGGAGAACGGTCTCCTGTATAGCGAGCCAAAGGTTACTAAGCCAGTGTCAGTCCATGTGATGGTGACACCCCTGTGCTTCAGAGCCTTCCTAGTGGGTCTGGCTCATGATGTGCCTTTGGAAGGACATTTGTGGAATGACAAAAACCTTTACCAGGAGTGTCACCCACTTCTATTGGCCCCAAATGCTATGTCACTCAGATGAGCACTGTAGGTCTTGCCAAACTTGCCAGGTAAGTGGTAAGAGTGGGAGGAAGGTAAAAGCTCCTCTCCAACCTTTTCCAGTGTGGAACATCCCATTTGAGCAGGTGGGAATAGATATTGTGGGGCCCCTGCACCCCAAGACATTGTTAGGCAACAGGTACATCCTGGTCTTGGTGGACCCTGCCACCCGATACCCGGAGGCTAACCCTCTCAGGACAATCTCGGTCCCTGTGGTTAGCCGCGCATTGATGGGGATCTTTTCTGGCATGGGGTTCCCCAGAGAGGTGGTATCTGACCGGGGTACTAACTTCATATCTAAGTAAAGGATGTCCCTGTGGGAGGAGTGTGGGGTAAGTTATAAGTTCACCACTCCTTATCATCCCCAAGAAAATGGGCTGGTTGAGAAAGTCAACCGAACTCTGAAAGGCATGATCACAAGTCTAGGAGATCCCATGAGGTGTAAGTGGGACATCCTCTTGCCATGCCTTCTGTTTGCTTACAGAGAAGTTCCGCAGAAATAATGGGGGTTCAGTCTCTTTGAAGTACTGTATGGGCATCCTGTAAGAGGACCTCTCAGTCTGGTGAAAGAAGGCTGGGAGAAATCTCCCAGGAATCCTCCCAAAGATGTATTTAGCTACATGCTGGCCTTCAGAAACCAGACTGCTCGCTTCAGGAAGCTCACTCAGGAGAACCTGGAAGCAAGTCAGGAAGAGATGAAACGATGGTACGACCAGAATGCCACTCTGTTAAAGTTTCAACCTGGCCAGAAAGTGTGGGTGATGGTGCCAGTGGAGATTTGCGCGCTCCAGGAGAAGTGGACAGGGCCATTTGAGGTGGAAGAGTCACGTCGCCTATGTGGTGAACTTGCAGTCTCCAAGGAACCCTTTGAGGGTCCTGCACATGAACTGCCTCAAGCCTCACTTTGAGAGGTCTGAAGTGAACATGCTCTTGCCAGAAGATGATGGGATGGAAAAGGAGAGTGAGCCTCTATTCCTGACCTCCTCTCTACTAAGGAGCAAGATGGGTCAGTGGATGGTGTGAAGCTCTCCCCCATTCTGAACCCAGAGTAGCAGACAGTTCACCTCCCTGTTCTCCCTGACCCCAGGCATCACCCATTGCTGTGTCCATGACGTGAACACTGGGGACAGCCTGACTGTGAAACACAAGATTTACAGGTTGCCTGACAGGGCCAAGGCTACCATCAAGGAAGAAGTTTCTAAGATGTGGGCGCTAGGGGTGATAGAACCCTCTAGCAGTCACTGGGCTAGCCCATTGGTCTTGGTTCCAAAAGCTGCTGCAGCCGGTGCCACACCTGAACTCCGGTTCTGAGTGGACTACCGCGGGCTCAATGCCATCATTAGGACTGAGGCACACCTCATCCCCAGAGCTGAAAAGCTCATAGATCAGTTGGGAGCTGCCAAGTTCCTCAGCACGTTTAATTTGACGTCTGGGTACTGGCAGATTGTCTTAACTGATGGGGCCAAGGAGAGCTGCATTCTTAATGCCAGAGTGGAATTACCAGTTCCGGGTCATGCCCTTTGGGGTTCTAGAAAGCCCATGCCACATTCCAGAGACTGTCAACCAGGTACTGTCCGGGCTGGAGGATTTCAGTGCCACCTACCTGGATGACATTGCAGTGTTCAGCTCCAGTTGGGAGGAAAACTTGCATCACCTCTGTGAAGTGTTGAAGGCCCTGCAGAAGGCGGGCCTCCCTATCAAGGCCAGTAAGTGTTAGATAGGGCAGGGGTCTGTGGTGTACTTAGGGCACCAGGTAAGAAGCAGGCATGTGACACCCTTACAAACTAAGATCGACACCATACTGGCTTGGGAGCCCCCCAAGACCCAGACTTGGAGGAGGTTTTTCAAGGGATATGACACCATTGTTGCCTCCTTGAATGAGCTGACTTCCAGGAAGCAGCCAAGAAAAGTGATCTGCACTTATGCCTGTCAGACCACTTTTGATACCCTGAAGTATGCCATCTGCACGGCATCCATGCTCAAGACACCCAATTTCTCCCAAGAATTTGTTGTGCAGACAGATGCTTTAGAGAATGGTGTGGGTGCAGTTCTCCCCCAATTGAACGACGAGGGCCAGGACCAACCTGTAGCTTTCATTAGTAGGAGGCTACTTCCAAGGGAACAGGGGTGGAGTGCAGTTGAGTGAGAAGCTTTTGTTGTGGTCTGGGCGCTGAAGAAGTTAAGACCCTACTTGTATGGGACTCACTTCCAGCTTCAGACAGAATACAGGCCCCTCAGACGGCTGATGCAAATGAGGGGTGAAAACCCAAAACTGTTTGAGGTGCTCCATTTCCCTACAGGGGATGGACTTTACTGTGGAACACCGCCCTGGTACAGACTACGCCAATGCTGATGGTCTGTCCAGATTCTTCCACCTTAGTCATGAGAACTCCTAGGAGGGGGGTGGGTAGTTCTCCCCACTTTTCAGCTGGAGGGAACACGTGTTAGATTTGGCATCTTTGAGTGGTTTCCCCAGACTTTTTGCCTCTACCTCCTGCATTTTTTGACTGTGTACTGGATTTTGTTTTTGCTGGATTAGATGCTTTGGGCACTTTGACACTGCTGATCAGTGTCAAAGAGCAAGTGCTCCCTGTGTAAATTGTGATTATGATTGGTTATCCATGATTGGCTTATTTGATTTACTGGTAAGTCCCTAGTAAAGTGCACTGTGTGTGCCCTGGGCCTGTAAATCAAATGCTACTAGTGGGCTACTAACACTGGTTGTGTCACCCACCTGAGTAGCCCGGTAAATGTGTCTCAGACCTGCCACTGCAGTGTCTGCAAGAGCAGTTTTCAACTGCCATGTTGACCTGGCAAGCGCATCCACGTGCCAGGCCCTGACCATCCCTTTTCTTGCAATTAAGGCATCCCTATGGTAGGCCCAAGGTATCCCCATGGGGAGGGTACAGTGTATGTGAAAGGTATGACATGTACTAGTGTGTTATACATGCCCTGATAGTAAAATACTGTGTATTTAGTTTTTTCACTGTTGAAAGGCTGTCTGTCGTATAGGCTATCATTGGAGCTGCACTGAAACATTTTACATGTGTAACTTTCAATTTGAACAACTAAAGTTTTGGAGTTTAGGCTCTCTGAATTCAGAATTTAATAGCACATCTTTCAGTAAAGGTGGTTTTTATATTGTGTGTTTAAAATTCCACTTTTAGAAAGTGAGCATTTTCTTGTTTAACCATCCTGTGTGCTTCTGCTTGTTTGTGTTTTCACCGTCTGGTTTTGGAGTGACAGGAGCTGGGGATGTGCATTCACTCTAGACAGTCACAAGGATCTATGAGGTGTGTCCTGTCTTTCCTGGCTGACCCACAGCCAGGCTGAATAGACCTTTCTGCATTCAGAGTGGTGGGAGGAGTTTTCACTAGCACCTGAATAGGCTGTGCCTGCTCTGAACAATGCTGTCTCCACCTCCTGTAGTGAAGCTGGACCAGAGAGGACAGAACTGTTCTTTACTGAGCTCAGAGACTCTTGCAACAAAGACTACAAAGAGAAAATGGGGTATAAATATTAGACCTAAAGCCCCAGAACTTTAGATTACTTCTGGTATCAAGAGGGACCCTGCCAAGAAGAAGAGCTAAAGAGCTGTTAGGAGGAGTACTGCCTCTTTGCTGTGTGTTGCTTTGCTGGGTTAGCCTGCAGTTGCTGCTTCCGTCTGTGGGCAGTAGACACAGACTGGAACTGTGCTGTGAACCTGCTTGTGAAGAATCTCCAAGGGCTTATGTGTGCTTGCCTCCTGTTCTGAAGTCTCATTAACAAAAAGACTTCACCAGCAGCTTCCATGAACTTCACTGCTTTGAGTTCTGACCTGCCAGGAGGTGCCTGTTCCAGTTCTGGGCCTCTGGAGGTTGTTTCTGTTGCTGGGAGCTGAAAAAGCTTAAAGAAACCAGGAAAATTGACTCATCGACCTTCCAGCACCTGTTCTTCCGATGCCCCAACCCTGTGCAGGAAGAATTTCTACACAACGCCGCCATGCGGCCAAAGAATCGACACAGCACCTAACAGCAGCTGAAAAATCTACTGCATGCCGCGTCCAGCGCACTGAAGTCCAAGATCACCACCTGACGCAGGCCCTGCTGTGCAGCTGAAAGAATCGATGCATCGTGGGACCGCGGCTGAAGAAATTCACGCAGTGCCTGATTGCCGCCGCCGCATCAACCTCCAGCATGTCCCGTATTTCCATGCATCGCACCTGTGCGGCAACTTTTCCAATGCATCACCCACAGACCAGAACTGTCTTGGAATCGACACATCACTTCCCCCTACTGTCCAGATTCTACGCTTCACTTCTTGTACGTGCAGCAGAACTGTTGCTTCGCCTCCCCAAGGACTCAAGAACTGACGCATCGCTGTGTTTTTCGACGCTTCCCTTCTCTGCGGCTGTTTAGCATTGTGGATTTTGAGGCATTTGAGATATTTTGTGTAAAAATCATGCATTTGTAGATTTCTATGGACAGAGTTACTTGAAACCTTTTAAAAATGTCATATTTTGAATTGTTGATGTTGGATTTTTGTAGTTTTGGTCTTGTTTGGTTTAGATAAAGATACCATACTTTTCCAAGCTGGTGTGGTGTCCATTTGTAGTGTTTTCACTATGTTACTGTGTGTCTGTGTGCAAATACTTTACACATTGCCTTTGGAATAAGCCAATAAGTCTGCTCGTGCCAAGCAACCAAGGGGATGAGCAGGGGTTATCTAAAGTGTGTATCTCCCTTATCCTGACTAGAAGCAAGGGTCCCTACTTGGACAAGATGCATACCTCTGCCAACTAGAGACCCCCATTTCTAACAGGTACTATGTGTTGTTTTTCCTACACTACACACACAAACCCCTGTCAATCTTTTGTTTAACCTTTTGCTCCATGGCAACGCTACAAATAAAGCGGAATTGCCCTCTTCAGTTTCCTTTCCTCTTTTATTGGCAACACGTTTTCATTATCCCAACAAATTCAGCCACCCATCTTAGGAAAAGTTATGTTGGTGTCACCAAACCACAAACGAAGTAAAATTTGAGGTATTCAGTGTTCAGAACAATATATTCACCAATGCTTACACACAAAAAGCTCTGTGAATCCTCTTATTAAGTGTTACTTCCCTGCAGTGATCCACATAGGTTAGAACTGAACTTTCCTATATACTATTGTATTGCATTGTTATCACTGTTTGAGAATCAGGCCATTTTGAAGTTGCCTGCTAGAATTTATGGCCTGTTGTCTCACAGGGTTTACCGAATTTGTGCCTTTGCAAACATGTGTTACTGCATATGGACCACAGACTTTGGTATACTGTTAAAAGATCTGCAATTAGGAAATCTGGGTAAGGCTGTTGCCTGACATCTGTTCATAAACACAAATGCTGCGTGGTTCAGGCGACTATTGTGCTGTGCAATCCCTTTTACTTGAGAGAACGGAACCGGCCCTAATCATCTTTGCATGCCTTTATACGAGGCATCTTTAAAACAGAGGGACTTTGTTCTGATTGTGTTAGATGAAATGAAAACCGATCTGAGGACATGTAAATAGCCCGCGCTTCCAGCAGTACATTACTTTTTGTCATTTTCCCAAATAATTCTGAAGCCGAAGAACTCCATAATAGTCTGCTACGGGTGCAAACGAGGTGTTTGGAATGCTGTCCTTCTGAGGTGGGTGTTCAGCCTCATAAGAGAAAGATGTAGTTGGATTCTGCCTCTAAAGGATGGGACGTCTCATGACAATGTCAGGTTACCGTCAGAGGGCGCCCTAGTGTTTTTTTCTGTCTTGTAGAGAGTAAAATCTTCTTTGAACAAGCTATAAATCTTAGGCATAATTGAGAACGTAAAGCAAATGATGTAACTAGAGAACAGAGGGGCATATTATCAAGGGCTCTATCGCCGCTTTAGCGTGACTTTTTCCCGCTAAAGCGGCGATAATTCTAACGCCCTATTAGCAAGCTGTCGCTAACTGCTGTTAGCGACAGCTTCTAGGCGATAGCGACCGGGTTGGGTGCCGCTTTGCATGCCACCGATATTTATCGCTAATGGCATGCAAAGTAGGCGTTCCCAACCTAAAAGCGACTGGAAACAGTCGCTAAGCTTGCTATCGCCTATTAGCGAGGCAGGGGAGGTGATTAACGAACCAGCGCTAAACACGTTTAGCACTGGTTTGTTAACGCCTGGTCCAGACCTGACTTAGCCATGTAATCCAATGGGAGGTGGATTACATGGCTAAATCCCCTCGCCCTATCACCTAGCTAACACTGGTCACAGTGTGAATATCGCTTGTTTTCAAGCGATATTCACACTGTTCTCAGGGTTTCTATCGCTTTGGAGATAAGCGTTGCTGATAGCACGCTATCTCCGCGATAGAAACCTGCGATAGCCGGCGATAATTATCCTAGCGCTAACTGCGCTTAGCGATAATTATCGCCGGTTATTGCTAATAGGCCCCAGAGTACTTCAGTTTTCCAGAGCTAGTTGGAGCCCAGACCTCTATTTGAACAACCTTCTCTCAGGATTAACGCCATTTCCAGCCTTTGATAAATATTAAGGTTGTAATATTAGCATGGTACAGCCCAGAAAAACGCACATAAAATAAAGAGTGTTTCCTTTACAGAAAGAAATCTACCCTTTCCCTGACACTTCTACGAAAACAGAAACCTAGTATAAGTTTTTGCGTCAGGATCCCCCTTATCTATACACAATTTGTAATAGGGAGGTGAACCCAGTCATCATTAAGAGTTAGGTAACTGCACTAGGATGAATTCACCCACTCCTGTCCTCCTCAGATTTCCTACGAATGGCTTGATCGCCATTATATCCCAATTAGATAGCAGTAAAGCCCCACACCTGTCCTTACAGAGCAGTGATATGGGTTCACTGCAAAATTAGGTCATTAGAGTAAGTATCTGTTAGAAACAAAAAATTAAAAGGTAGAAAACACAGAACCGTTTTAAAAAACATACAGAAGGAAAATATAAAAAAACAGATTTGTTGTGTGAAAAGGGTTGAGGACTTTTTCATGCTAAGACTGCCATCAAGTTATCAGGTTTTAGTTAACATTAAGGATATTGCCTGATGGGAAGCATAGGGAGGAAGTGGAAGAGAATGCATTAGCAGTGTGCGGTGGGCAGAACAGAGGTTTACTGGATATATTGTAAAAGAGAAGAGAGAATAGTGGAGATAGCTGTGGATGTGAGAGGAGCATTCTAATGAAACTCTCTCACCCCGTGATATTCAGGAAAAAGAAAAACAGCAAAAAAGATGTTGGCTCCTTCTTCGTTGATGACAGTATACATCCAAATCCTCCCATGTCAGCTCTGGCCTTCCTACTCTACTTATATCATATCTATGTCTTTTATACATGTAGGGCCCGATTCACAAAGGTAAACTGAGACAAAAGTCTAACTTTACGACTTTCGGTATTCACAAAGGGCATTTACTAGTAGTAAAGATTGGACTTTCGCCTCAGATTTACTTACATTTTGTCTCAGTTAGACTTAAGACCAAAACTTAAGGTAAACTGAGACAAAAGTCTAACTTTACTACTCGTAAATGCCCTTTGTGAATACTGAAAGTCGTAAAGTTAGACTTTTGTCTCAGTTTACCCTTGTGAATCGGGCCCATCTTGTCCACATGACTGCAGCATATTTGTCACTTTTGACTGTTTATATTCACCTCTTACCAAGTTGAATGCTGTCACTGATACATCAGGCCTTTTTAGACAGCTCTGACATGATATGCTATTTCCTATATACATGTTCTTCTTTAATCCTCACTTCCCTTTTGAAAAACACATCCATTTATTCAAGGGAGAATAGTTCTCAACTATGATCTCCTCTTTCATCTATATTTCATTGTAATTGGCATGGTCTTCAACTAAGAAGAAGGGATTCGGCAGGGAGAGGCAATATATAGTCTAGAGACACTTTTGTAGCTTAAGTTGGTTTCTTTTTAGGTTTCGCCTGCACAGCGATTGCAAAATCTCTTGTAATTAAAAAAGAAATCTTAAAAGGGGCTTACAGCCCACCTGTTACTTACCATTATTTGGCTTTCTTGTCACTCTAATTTCTTTTCTTTGTATTGGTTAATGCATGTCATTTCATGTCTCACTTCATCTTTCTTCGTGTGTTTGTGTTTTCTGTAGATCATAGACCAAGTGCCTCTTCATTTTGAAGTCTTCATCTGCTGCTTCGTTGCTGGTTCTCTTTTTTAAGCCACCTCCTCCCTCCTCCCGCTCTCTGTTGTTCTACCCCTCCAGCAAAGCCTGAGTATTGCACCATGCCTTTTTAATCTTCTTTATGACACTTTTGGGAGTATCCCCACTGTAGTCAATCCCTTATTGTAGTCAGTTTCTGTCATTATGCAGTTTTATATAGCGCAAACATGACCTGAAGGTATTGGCGCACTTTACATGAGCACCAGTTACATTGCACAAGGACACATCCAATTTATTTATTAGGCACAGAGAGATTAAGTGTTTTGCCAGAATCACAGGATGTTGAGCTGCGACTCGGACCTGATTCCTCAGTTCCATAGTCGGCAACTTTGGCCGTTACCCCATATCCTGTCCCATTGTTGTTATGTTGTTTCGGGTTCTTTTGACAGTCTGTGGCTCTTGTTTTAGGAACTGGCCATCCGAGGCCTTGGCTCTAATGGGCTGGTCCTTCTAAATAAGTTACACATGGCTGCTGTGGGTACATTAATAGCGCTGCAGCCCTTTACACCACATTTATCAGTAATTATCTGAATCGGGCCTTAAGACAACAGCTTGCTACTGCCTCTGTTAGTGTGTTTGTGTGTACGTGTGTGCGTATGTGTGGATATATGTGTGTGTATATATATGTGTGCGTGTGGGGCAGAGGTGTAAAAATAGACAATTTGGTCTAGACTTGTTCCTCTGGGCTATTTGTGTGTTTAAAATGGAAATCTGCATCTTGCGTGCTTGTACATCTTCGTCCCTTTCATACAATCACAGTGTTGCTGCAAGTCTTTTGGGGGCATATAAATTAGGAGTCTGACTGGTCTTGCAGCTCGGATACAGGGGTCCCTGTGCGGCCCTCGCCCCTGGTTTGCCTCTCCCTCCCTCTCATACCATCACAGTATCTGGGGCGGTCATTCAGGCTTGTTTCTTTATAAAACCAAGCATTGGCAAAGCCAATAGGTTTAGCCTATAAAAGACTAGTGGGGTTGACAATATATTTTAAAGATGTAGCATAGCAGCATGGGCTGTTGTGCAGCATGGCTTAAAGTAAACAAAACAATAGCACTTTATTTTTATTTACTTTAAGCCATGTTGCACAACAGCCCATGCTGCTGTGAAACATCTTTAAGAATACACTGACAACACCAATATAGCCCGCATATGCGAAACCTATTGCCTGTGCCAATGCTTGTTATTTTAATCTCTGCTGATTCTCAGTTTCAGCTGATAAACTGGGTTACAACTTCTTTCACATACTGTTTTATAGGTTTTTGATTGTGTTTCTGTTCTTCTTCATAGGCACGGAATGTTGTCGGACTGGAGACCCTCGGCGAAAGAACACAATAGGTAAGTGGTCAATTTCTTATGGTTAGGGCCTATTTTCTATCCATCCCCTCTTTTCTGTTTTATCCCCTTGAGGGTTCTGTTTCCTCTTTCTTTACCTTAGGTTGGTCTCCCCTCATTCACGTTTTTCCTGGATGTTGGAAGACACTCCTGTCTTTACCTTAAAAAAAAAAAGTGAAGGTACTCTCCTCTCTTCCTTGACAATCTACACTGCAGTTGGCTTTCTGGTTTAGCTAAGTTCTCAGTCTTTCTCCTCGAGACCTTCCTGCCTTCACCTAATGTCTTTTCTTGACCTTCTCGTATTATCACTCTATGCCTTCTCAACAATAAATCTGAGGTAAAGAGGGAGAGAAAAATAAGACAAAATCACATCCAACTGCCTTTCCACTTTTCCTTTTAGGCTCCTATTCTCTCTCTCATGTTATTACCATGATATAACTTAACTTGTATCCATTAACTCCTCATTCCCCACCTCCTTTAAATTTTAATATACTCTTTTCTTTCTAAATCAATAATTTAGACCTGTTCGCTTACCCTTCTCCCAAACCTGCCTCCAACCCTGCAATCTGGCACCCACTTAGCTAGTGGAGGAGGCCGGCCACCTCTCTGGTCCGCAAAGTGAGGCGGAGACATGGTGGCTCAGCATGCGGTTTTCTCTCACTCTGCTGGGCCGTCCTATCCTCTCTCTTTGCAGGTTCCAAGTTCCTGGGTCGAGGCTCACTGCTTGTGCGAGTTGCTCTTCTTCATCTCTCTCCCTTCGAACACATCTTTTTTCCTTCTCTTCGCATACACCGTCTCTTTCTCCTGCAGGGATCATCTCCTGGAGAGCAATTTAATTTCTTCTTTTCTTTCTGTCTTTAAACCTAGTCCTTCCTTTATTTTAACATCTATTTTTTCTCTTCCAGGTCGCAGCAGATCCTCAAGAACTCCTGGATTATCAGGTAGGTTTTTCTCGCTATTGCCACGTTTAAGGTCACATTAAGGCCATTAAATCTACATCTACCGAACATCCATCTTCCATAATTTCCTGTTACTCTTCAATGTATATGATCCAACCTACTACTGTTCTCTTCAAACCCTCCTCATTGTTTCTTTCTAGGTGGTGAAATGTTGGTGTGGTACACATCAACTAGGTAAACAATGTCATATGTGCTTTTTTATTGAATCTTGAATGCCCTCTCTCTTCCTTTACAAACAAATCTATATAGGTTTTAATTATCCACACTCAACTTCATTGCAAACTTTTCCACTTCCAGCAGAGCAACTGGTCCAGTATTGGGGGATCAGAGAATGTCACACTTGAGGTAAGTTGATCAAATTCCACACACAAAACACTAGATGCTCACTCAAAGAAAGCTAGGGTGATGCATAGAGAATGAATATATTATACACCTGAGATATGAATTTTAAAGGGGGCATAGTGTATTTGAAGTTGGTCAGTCACTGCTTCTAACCATAACAACCGAACGAATTCACCAATCACTACAAATGTGGGTCCTTGAATCACCTGGATAAGGGTTAAAAAGTGGCCAAAAGGTTTGGACTGAGTATTCTTCACTACAACGTTTTTTGAGAAATTGAGAACAAATGGTACATATCATGAGTTGGCATAATCCTCCCAGAATATTACTAAAAAGAGGTTTGAAGCATTGCAGCTCAAAAGAGGGACTTATGAAATATTGCAATGTTATAGACCTTGTCGGAGTGCTAGGGCTCCTGCAGGTACGAATTTCTCTTGCATTGCTAATCATGCAGGACTACGCATCAGACTGCAAATTAATGTATTACTTTATCCAAGGGATTTTTCATAAAGCCATCATATCATCTACTCTCCTATTGGCTTCAGTGGCTGGAGTGTTGGTTATCTTAGTGTCCTCTTTTCTGTGTATTTTCTTGCATCTGTTAATCAGTCTCGGAAACTGGATTCATGGTGGGTCAAGTAAGGTAGCATATTTTGTCTTGTCCCATATCTACATACATCAAATGCCAACCTGACCTGGTATTGTGCTCATATAACTCATGCCTAGCTCTCCTAAATTAAAATAATCTCCTCCCAGCAGAGTTGGCGCTTGGCTCTTATGTGGGCACATCCACTTCGCCCTGGATTAACTTACTCCACCATCTGTAACTAGAAATCCTGCATGCTATTTATTTCCCCATGAGGTTTGGTTGATTCATATGTATCGCAGTCACCACTGTGTGCCTCCAGTAGCTCAGCAGTCATAAAGTCTGACCTCATCATCCTTTTTCATACTGCCAGAATGTTCTGCAGTTTTCTTGCCAAGATCAGCCTCTGTAACAGCCTTATAGTGGTTTGACTGCAATGTCCACCAGACAAAGTTAGATGTCTAATCTTCCCACGCAGGCTCTCGTCTCCACTTACCAAATCCCAGATGGTGGGTTGCCAATAGCCCACTGGCCCTTATAAGGGTTACTCATTTTATTCTGCAAATTCATTCATGGCAACTCTCCTCCATACATATCACAGACACTGGCCACATAATACCCTTATGCAACCTTGGTTATGTGTCTTAACTTTTTGTTAACCCTTAAATTACCCTGTGCCACATCTACATTTCAATTCTTCAACATGCCCAGGGCACAACATTGGGAATCGCCCCAAAGATCCACAGGCTATTACCACTTTGCCAACATTCAAGACAACCCTAACTCTGATTATTCCCTTTTTTTACCTCCAATTATAATCAACGTGTATGCACACTCCATATATGCATATTTGTGATCTATGTTAAACTATATTTCACACCACCCTTTCTGTGTAACCACTCAGTCTGCCGTTTGCTGCTATGCGCTCATGACGCAATGTAAAGTATATCTGATAGGAAAGGACAGTCAAAAAAGCTTCAGTCCTAAAATCTCCAAGAGCCCCTTCTATGGTGTTAGTAAATGTCTGCAGATCTGAAGAAGAAGGTTCTTGTCCGTTGTCATCATGTGCTCCATTATTACAAGAATTCCTGCCTATTTAGTTCTGTTTTCAGATGTGTCTCCAATAGTAGGAGGTTGGACTCAGCCCAGTAGGAATAGCACTCCTTTTCCCGCTTTCCCTCACCCCGCATGTTATTACAACGCGGTTGTTACAACGACCGCGTTGTAACAACGCAATACCATTACCCCGCAAGGCGTTACCACGACTTGCAGAGGGGGGCGCTGGATGTTGGAATAGTATGATTTACTATTCCAACTCCAGTCTGTGCGGACAGTAGGGAAGGTGTTGGATTTTAAATCCAACACCTTCTCCTCCCTCCGCAAGTCGTGGTTTCGACTTGCGGGTAATAGTATTGCGTTAGTTACAACGCGGTCGTTGTAACGACCACGTTGTAATAACATGCGGGGTCACGGATGCTGGGTGAGTGATGTTTACTGCCCAGTAGTACCCATATAATGTGGTCTGCAATTTAAGCCTTAATGACTGAGGGATCTGACTTCATGTTTCTGCCATTTGTTTCTGGGTTGGCTTAGCTTATGGGAATCTGTTGATCTCTTGGTGCTGGGTGGCATGTATGGTGTGGCCATTTCTGAACGGACCCAAAATCCTTCGTTCAGCTTTATATGTGTATGCGGAGCGAGGCTGAGTTAGAAACTTTCCCTATAAACTGAAATAGCAATGGTGTGTTCCATATTATCAGGGATTTTGGAAATTGACTTAATAATTATGAGCTGGTCTTTAGGAGAAAATGTGAAAAACACCATTTCAAAACCAGTTCATCCACTCTGTAAAGAACATTTCTGTCAGTTTCCACCTTTTTCCAGTATATAAAGCACCACTGATAAGCCAGTTTCCATATTTCCCTCCCAATATTCAATATTGTATTACATATTTGGGAACATATTGAAACCGCAACACTTCAGACATTTTTCTTAAATGTAAACTGTGCTTCTTCCTAAGCCAGTTATACTAAAGCACCATTATAAGCATGCCCCTGCCTCCTTGCCCCCCTCCAGTCGTCCTCCAGCCCACCACGACCCTATCAGATTGGTTGGTGCCAGGCCGTGTGCAAACAATGACTATAGATAGAGGCTTCCCTGTCAGTCAGTGATACTGTAGCCACAAGTCACTGAAACAGCAGAGCCCTGAGCCATGTTTGATTGGGGTAGGGAGCAAGAAGTGCAACACTAACCATAGTACTCTCTCTTTTTTTCTTGCATTGACTGCCATGGCAATAAGTTCACATATGGCCAGGGCCACTGGTGTTATGCGGCAGGAGAGGGCCAAATTATGCAGCAGGGTTGAGTAAATTATGCAGCCAGAAAAGGCAAATTATGCGGCACATTTTGTAACAGTATTACTTCATTATTTTGTCATTTGTACACTAATTAATACTGTCTGGGCATTTGTTGCACCTCGTTAGTACCATTGACACCCAAATATAGCAATCAGCAACATAAAGCTGACCAGTCCAGCATTGCAGTGGGCCTTCCACTGAGAGGCAACACGTCACTGTATTTTTAGTAACTTTTGAACAGTTTGAGCTAGAAACACAGATTTTTTGTTAAAATCTGCTGATTATGCGGCAGATGGTGGATTATGTGGCAAATGCGGCAAATTTATAATTATGTGAAGATCTCCATGGCCACACACGCATAATTCCAGTGGCCATGCATATGGCTTAACTCCTGCACCACTCGTGCTGCTTGGAAATATAGCTTCAACAGTCCACGCACATGTTAGGACACTTATTCTGTAGAACTTTTCAGCATGAGTGGTCATACATCTATCAGTGCCCGCCCACAAGAAATATATAGATGATGTAGCTGTAGGGGACCAATGAGTCATGCTGGTGGCCATACAAAATACATGGAGCACTCGCACACTTGTGCGTTTGGGGATATTCACAAGCATTTTGTATGGCATTTTCTAGAAAAAACCACTTGCAAGCCTTGAAAAGACTAGCTTACTCCTGTTTCGAGGGCGGGAGAGGGAAGAGAACGTGACCACATTTCTTGTGGGTTCATTGAAGGGGTTCGCCCAGATGAATAATATTTTCCCATTAAGAAAAAAAGAAAACAAAGTTTGTTTTGCAAATTCCTGAGTCCGCTACCCTTACCAGGGTTGGCGGTCTTCTCAAGAGTAAGTGGAGAGGAGGTGAAATACTAATGGAAATCTATGACTTACATATATTTCCACACAATGGGTTTTGTAAACTGCCAGAAAATTAGAAATGTAGCAATCCTTATTGCATGAACTACAATTCATAAACTTCTGATAATATATTTTTTTACGAATCTGGGCCATTTTGTTTATAATTATCCCTGCAATGGTACTCAGGTTTCCAGTGCATAACAAAAATAAGACATTAATATAACCTCAGGCGCCTCAGCAGTGCCTGCAAGGCATTCCATTTTTACCTAGCTGTAGGAAGAAGTGTGTCCTATAAAATGAATACATTTCAGTGCGTATGTAAAGCATTATACAACCATGCTATTCTTGGAACAAGAATATAGGCAGAATTGTTAACTGCAACGCAACCCATACATTTCCATTGCAGGCCTTCTAATAGGTGGCTTCACAAAACAAGACTGAGCCCTTTGACCCACTCGAAGGCCTTAATTATGCACGAGTGGTTGTAAATTGGAAAATAGGTGCCTCTGGCAATACTGAGATATGGTTCTCCTTGGGTTCCCCTTGACCCTGCCCGAAGCTAGCAAATGTTGCTTAACAGTGTATCTTTATTTCTCACTGACATTACCCTGGGGGTGTCCATTACTCATACTTTGTAAACGACGCAGGCCGTCTACAGTGCAAAGGTAGTAGATATGCTGCTGGTGATAATCTCTAGAGGGTGAAGAAGGGATCATCTTGCTCCTGCCTACCAGTAAGCCAGCTTCCAGAACTGGAATTCTCCAAATAAGCCTTTCAGACACTCCTGCTCCTATCTGAGGTGCAGGAGAAACAGAGTTGTTGCCTGACATATTCAAATTTGGAATCTCCTTCAAGTATAATTGGTCCAGAATCAGATGTTAAACCCAACTCTAACATGAAGCCACCATTCAACCTCTTTACCACCATTTTGCCACAAAAGTAATTGAATTATCTCTGAGCTTAGTTTTCGTTTCTGCCATATACTTATGAGTATGGCACAGAATTCATGCTGCCGCCCACAAAAGGGCATCTTGCAGTTGCAAATTCTGGAATTAATGCATCTTAATACACATCTCAAAACATTCTATACATAATATCAGATTGTGCGGTTTTGACAGCATCGAACTGGATAGCTCAATTTGTTTGGCAAATGTTGCCGGTGCCTTTCATCAGCAGGTAACCAGTCGGACCACACCCCAAGGAGCAGTGATGAAGATTGTTTGAATTGGACTACTGGACTGCTGTCTTGATTAAGCATTGAATTTGAACCAACCTGTCCAGGGGCGTAATTTAGTCAAGGAGATTCGGGGGCTGTGAATCTCAAATTTCCAAACTAAAAAAGCAGTGGGCTGCAGAGTGGAGAGGTGAGATGACCAAGATTCGGGATGGACTGTTTCCATGAGGAACAGGGTCAGTACTGATTTGAATTTGGCTGGCCTCTGTCTAGAGCGACTCACTGGGTGAAAAATTAGGGGTTGGCAAGCTCCCCAGGGCTGGACTGGGAACAGCAACCACCCCTGGCAGCTGGAGCTTCGAGCAGCGGCGGCTCTCACAGGTAAATGTTGTGGGGCGGTAAGGCGGGTGGAGGCGGGGCAGGGTGGGGGTTAGTGGAATTCGACATACGATGGGAATATGAAAACTAACTAAATAAATAAATAAAACCACTTACCTTGCACTTGCCGCATCGCAGAATTCTGATCTCGCTTCGTTGGTTATCTCTGGCGGTCACTGTAGCACGAAGAGTTGGGTCCTCCGGAGCTTTACGATGGTGGTCATAACATGTGGCAAGATCTCAGAGCGAATGGGCCGATTCGCGGTCATAAAGAGCCCAAAACTTCGGGAATTTTCCTGTTCTTGAGAATAGGAGCACAACTGATGCCAGCCAAGGGTCCAGAACCTGGGAGGCACCACTTGGCGGATCATCAGGAATTCACTCTAGCAGAGGCCAGCAGGGCTCAGGTAGATCCAGTTGCAGATCCAGGCAGGTACAGTGTAGCAGGTCAGCTTGGCAGTTGCAGGGTGGGCCTCGGGAGCTTGTTGTGTCCCTGTAGCTCAGAACAGGAGGTCAGCCACCTGACCCTTGGAGTCACTTTGCCTGGGAGGAAGGGAGCAGGTCCAGTCCTTCTCTGAGAGCAGGGCCAGCCTCAAGCAGTAGGGCAGTCTTCTAGCAGCAGGGCAGACCTTCTTCTGTAGTATCCACAAGTCCAGGAGTGCACTGAAGAGTGGGTCTTGGGGTCCTAGTTTTATACCTTGTACCAGCATTTAAGTGGAAGAAACTGCTGGAGTTTCCCCTCAACACATGGGTCTGAAATGTCCTTTCTCCCTGCCTTAGTCCCAGGCTGTCTGGGGTGACAACAGGTTAGCATGAAGTCCTTTGTGAGTGTGCTGAGGCTGCTGCTTTGAAATGTAAGTGGGGCTGTGCACAGCTTCGACCCTCCCATCCTGGCTGGATAGTCCATGCTGCCAACACACAGTTCCCCTTTGTGTCACTGTCTGCTAGGAATACACAAAGAAAAACTGCCAACTACACCTGGTCATGTGACTCAGGCCAGGATACAGGCTGCAGGCAGCAAATGGTTAGGACAAGAAAATGTCAACTTTCTAAAAGTGGCATTTTCAGAATTGTAACCTAAAATACAACTTTACCATTAAAGAAGGTTTAAAATTAAAATGCATTTGAGTGCAAACATAACATTTCTACATGTTCCCAAACAAACGTTATCACTTAATAAATGTAGTAGGGTAACCCCTGTTATCCTATTGGAGATTTGGGCCTCAGTGAAAAACAAATTTAAGAGTTTTTCACTACCAGGACATGTAAAACTTAAACGTATATGTCCAACTTTTTAAATACACTACACCCTTCCCTAGACGATGTTTAGGGCCTAGTCTAGGGGTGACTTAAATGTATTAAAATGAAGGTTTAGGCCTGGAAAAAGGTTTATTATGGCAGGTCGAAATGATAGTTTAAAAGTGCACACAGGCTGCAATGGCGGTGTGATACATATTTTAAAAGGTATATTTGAGTGGGTGGCACAATGCATGCTGAAGTCCCACTAATAGCATTCAATTTACAGGCCCTGGATACATGCAGTACCAATTTCCTAGAGACTTAAAAGTAAATTGAATGTGTCAATTGGGGGAAGCATCGTTTACATAGTATGCCATACATCGCATGCCATTACAACACAGTCGTTACAACGACCGCGTTGTTACATCGCAAACGATTACAACGCAAGTCATTACAACGACTTGCTGTAGGGGGCAGAAGGTGTTGGATTTAAAATCCAACACCTTCCCTACTGTTGCACGGACTGGAGTTGAAATAGTAAATTATACTATTCCAATATCCAGCGTCCCTACAGCAAGTCGCTATAACGAATTGCGTTGTAATGGTATGTGATGTAAGAATGCGGTCGTTGTAACGACCGCGTTGTAATGGCATGCAATGTATTGCATGCGTTGTAACGTGGCCTATTCATCAATTGGGTCTAAGCCAATTTTTCCATTTTCAAAGGCGATAGGACAAGAATTTTAGCACTGGTTAGCAATTGTAAATTGCACAGACTCCTAACGCCAACAAAAACGATTTTGAGTAATACAGGAGGGGAGAAGGCATAAAGTTTGGGGGAAGACTAACCTAAGGCAGTTTAACACTTACCAAATTCTTTCTACAGAGCTCTGCTCAGTCTTGACCATGTGCTATCCAAAGGGCAAATGCAAGGCCAAAGCCTCTAATGCATATTATCTGTGTCCCTTTGTTACTGTCTATGACTGTATGACATTGGAGTCAGTTGTGGCCGGTGCAGATAAGAGTGGTGGGTGGGTGCATGGAGTCGACAGATGACAACGAGGGGAAAAAAAGAAAACCACTTACCTTGTGCTTGACGCATCGCCGACTATGCGATGCAGCAAGCGCAAGGTAAGTGGTTTTTTCCCCCCCTCGTCGTAGTCTGTTGTCCCCCCACCCCACCCCACTGCTCATACCTGCACCAGCCACAACTGATTGGAGTATCTCAGTGTCAGGATCTCCATGTTAATGCCAGTGCTACTATCTGATTTCAGTTTTGCCAGAGAGTTGATGCTCTAGTGCCAATGCCCGAATCTGTGCCAATATCCTAGTGTCAGTGTCAATATCCCCATGTCAAAGACAGAATGCCAGTGTCAGTGCCCCCATTTCCGTGTCAGTGTCCTGTGTCAGATTTGGTAACTCTGTTCAGTGTCGCCTTGTCAGTATCTTTGACCTGTGCATGTCCATGGGTCACATTCACAGAAATCCAAGACTTTAGCTATGATTACCAGTGTAGGTACCATTGTATGAATGTTAGTGGTCTAGTTCAATCAATCAATCACAGAATTTGTAGAGCGCACTACTTACCCGCGAGGGTCTCAAGGCGCTGGGGAGAGAAAAGGGGGGGTGCTGCTACTGGTCGAACAGCCAGGTCTTGAGTAGCCTCCTGAAGGTCAGCAGGTCTTGGGTCTGTCGTAGGCTTAGTGGAAGGGTGTTCCAGGTCTTGGCGGCGAGGTGTGAGAAGGATCTGCCGCCGGTGGTTGTTCTTCGAATGCGAGGGACGGTGGCGAGGGAGAGGTCGGCGGAGCGGAGCTGGCGGTTGGGGACGTAGAAGAAGAGTCGTCTGTTGAGGTAGGCTGGGCCAGTCTTGTGGAGTGCCTTGTGTGCGTGGATGAGGAGTTTGAAGGAGATCCTCCTGTCGACGGGGAGCCAGTGCAGGTTCCTCAGGTGGGGGGTGATGTGGCTGTGGCGTGGTACGTCGAGGATCAGGCTTGCGGAGGCGTTTTGTATGCGTTGCAGTCGCTTGATGAGCTTGGCCGGGGCTCCCGCGTGAGGGCGTTCCCATAGTCAAGTCTGCTACTGACGAGGGCCTGGGTGACTGTTCTTCTTGTGTCTGTCGGGATCCACCTGTAGATCTTGCGAAGCATGCGGAGGGTGTTGAAGCAGGAGGAGGAGACTGCGTTGACTTGCTTGGCCATGGAGAGCGTTGAGTCGAGGATGACTCCCAGGTTGCGTGCGTGGTCAGTGGGTGTCGGGCCTGCTCCCAGCGTCATTGGCCACCAGGAGTCGTCCCAAGCTGAGGGGTTGGAGCCAAGGATGAGGACCTCTGTCTTGTCCGTGTTCAGCTTTAGTCGGCTGATCTTCATCCAATCGGCGACGGCCTTCATTCCTTCATGGAGATTGGATTTGGCGGCGAGGGGGTCCTTGGTGAGGGAGAGGATCACTTGAGTGTCGTCGGCGTAGGAGATAATGTTGAGGTCGTGCTGTCTGGCGATGCGTGCGAGCGGGGCCATGTAGATGTTGAACAGTGTTGGGCTGAGGGAAGATCCCTGGGGTACACCGCAGATGATCTCGGAGGCTTCGGATCGGAAAGGTGGGAGGCGGACTCTCTGGGTTCTGCCGTCGAGGAAGGAGGTGGTCCATTCCAGGGCCTTGTCTCGGATCCCTGCGTCGTGGAGGCGTGTGCGTAGAGTGCGGTGGCAGACAGTGTCGAAGGCGGCGGAGAGGTCCAGCAGGATGAGGGCTGCGGTCTCACCGTTGTCCAGCAGGGTCCTGATGTCGTCGGTGGCGGCGATGAGGGCAGTCTCAGTGCTGTGGTTGCTGCGGAACCCTGATTGGGATGGGTCCAGGATGCTGTTTTCTTCGAGGTATCGTGTTAGCTGTTTGTTGACGATCTTCTCGATGACCTTGGCTGGGAACGGAAGCAGGGAGATGGGCCGGAAGTTCTTGAGGTCTCTCGGGTTCGCCTTGGGTTTTTTGAGTAGGGCGTTGATCTCTGCGTGTTTCCAGCTCTCTGGGAAGGTCGCGGTCTCGAAGGAGAGATTGATAACGTTGCACAGGTGGGGTGCGATGGAGCTGCTGGCTTTCTTGAAGATGTGGTGCGGGAAAGGGTCTGACGGGGAGCCGGAGTGTATTGTGCCCATGGTCTTGATGGTGTCATCGATGTTCACGCTGGCCCAGGCTGGCAAGGGGTCATGGTCGACGGTGTGCGGCGGGTCTGGTGTATCTATCTTAGTGGGGGCTGTCTGGGTGTTGAAGCTGTCGTGGATGTCGGCGATCTTGCGGTGGAAGAAGGTGGCGAGGGAATCGCACAGGGCTTGCGACGGCGGGATGTCGTTGGTGTTGGAGCTGGGGTTGGAGAGTTCCTTCACGATGTTGAAGAGCTCCTTGCTGTTGTGTGCGTTGTTGTCGAGGCGGTCTTTGAAGGAGATTCTCTTGGCGGACCTGATGAGGTGGTGGTGGTTACGGATGGCATCTTTATGGGCTGCGTGGCTGTCCGGTGTCTTATCACTGTGCCATTTCTTCTCAAGTTTCCGGCAGGTACGCTAGGAAGCTAGGAGTTCCGGGGTGAACCAGCTGGCTCTTTTGGTGGTGTCGCTGTAGGTGAGTTTTTCAGCGGGGCGAGGGTGTTGGCACAGTCGTCTATCCATCGTCTGAGGTTGCAGGCAGCGTCGTCGGTGTTGGATGGGTCGGAGGGAGGGCTGAGAGCGAGGTTTGCCCGTAGTTGGTCTTCGGTGACTTTGCTCCAGCAGCGGCGTGGGATCTGTTGGGTGCGGTGGTGTGTGGTGGGTTTCTGGAAGGTGAAGTGGATGCAGCGGTGGTCGGTCCAGAGGAGTTCTGTGGTGTGGCTGAAGGAGACGTGGGAGCTTGAGGAGAAGACGGGGTCGAGCGTGTAGCCGGCGGAGTGAGTCGGTGTTGTGACGAGCTGTCTCAGTCCGAGGTTGGCGAGGTTGTCGATCAGGGTGGTGGAGTTGCTGTCGTTGTTGTTCTCCAGGTGAAAGTTCAGGTCTCCGAGGAGGATGTAGTCGGTAGAGGTCAGGGCGTGCGTGCTGATGAAGTCGGCGATGGAGTCGCTGAACTGGGGTCGGGGCCCAGGGGGTCTGTAGACAAGGGTGCCTCTAAGGGTGGTGTTGGGGTCCGTGTGGATCTGGAAGTGCATGTGTTCGGCGGTGCTGAGAGTGTCGTCGGTGCTGGTCGAGACCCTGATGGAGTTCTTGTGGACGATGGCGATTCCTCCTCCTACTCCGTTGACGCGGTCTCTGTGGGTGATCTTATAGCCGTCTGGGAGGGCTATGGCGATGTCGGGTGCGGAGGAGTCGGTCATCCAGGTCTCTGTCAGGAAGGCGACGTCTGGTGATGATGTGTCGAGCAGGTCCCACTGCTCGACGGCGTGTTTGCGTGCGGAGCGGGTGTTCAGTAGGATGCATCGGAGGTGGTTGAGGTCCTTCTTGGCGGGCGATTCGGTGGCTCTGAGGCTGGTGTAGCTGCAGTTCCGGCAGGTGAAGGGGCCATGTGTGCGTTTCGGGGCGGCCTTGAAGCAGTTGTGTGTCCGTCCGGGGTTGAGAGCGTGCAGTGTGGTGGCCTCGTAACGGCGTCGGTCCTCGAGGCTGGAGCGGGGGGCGCGCGGCCCAGGGGTTCTGGCGCTGGGCGCGGTCCAGGCGCGGACGGGCTTGCCTTAGGCACGCCTTTGGCGCGCCGGCGGCGCGCCCGCTGCGAGCATCCGCTGCGCGGCCGCCATATATGGGGAGCTGGGAGGGAGGAGCAGCTGGGAGGCGAGAGGCAGGGGCAGCGAATGGGCAGTCAGGGGGGCGGGGCCGCAGGGGACGCAGCGGCGGGGGGTACAGAAGGCAAAGTTGGGCCAGCAGAATGGGGGCACGAGGGGAAACAGAAAGCAAAATGGACACAAGCAATGGGGGCACGAGGGGAAACAGAAGGCAAAATGGACACAAGCAATGGGGGCACGAGGGGAAACAGAAGGCAAAATGGACACAAGCAATGGGGGCACGAGGGGAAACAGAAGGCAAAATGGACACAAGCAATGGGGGCACGAGGGGAAACAGAAGGCAAAATGGACACAAGCGATGGGGGCACGAGGGGAAACAGAAGGCAAAATGGACACAAGCGATGGGGGCACGAGGGGAAACAGAAGGCAAAAAGGACACAAGCAATGGGGGCACGAGGGGAACAGAAGCAAAACGGGCACACAAAATGGGGGCACGAGGGGAACAGAAGCAAAACGGGCACCGAGGCAACAGCAGAGGGGCGAGCTTACCAGCAGCAGCAGAGGGCAGGACAACACAGGCGGAGCTGTGTGGCGGGGGAGCGACCTACCTGGCAAGGTCAAGGGTCGCTCTCCTCACCGTGCAGCAGCCGCCATATATGGGGAGCTGGGAGGGAGGAGCAGCTGGGAGGCGGGAGGCAGGGGCAGCGAATGGGCAGTCAGGGGGCGGGGCCGCAGGGGACGCAGCGGTGGGGGGTACAGAAGGCAAAGTTGGGCACAGCAGAATGGGGGCACGAGGGGAAACAGAAAGCAAAATGGACACAAGCAATGGGGGCACGAGGGGAAACAGAAGGCAAAATGGACACAAGCAATGGGGGCACGAGGGGAAACAGAAGGCAAAATGGACACAAGCGATGGGGGCACGAGGGGAAACAGAAGGCAAAATGGACACAAGCGATGGGGGCATGAGGGGAAACAGAAGGCAAAATCGACACAAGCGATGGGGGCATGAGGGGAAACAGAAGGCAAAATGGACACAAGCTATGGGGGCACGAGGGGGAAACAGAAGGCAAAAAGGACACAAGCAATGGGGGCACGAGGGGAACAGAAGCAAAACGGGCACACAAAATGGGGGCACGAGGGGAACAGAAGCAAAACGGGCACCGAGGCAACAGCAGAGGGCGAGCTTACCAGCAGCAGCAGCGGGCAGGACAACACAGGCGGAGCTGTGTGGCGGGGAGCGACCTACCTGGCAAGGTCAAGGGTCGCTCTCCTCACCGCGCAGCGGCCGCCATATATGGGGAGCTGGGAGGGAGGAGCAGCAGGGAGGCAGGGGCAGCGAATGGGCAGTCAGGGGGGCGGGGCCACAGGGGACGCAGCGGCGGGGGTACAGAAGGCAAAGTTGGGCACAGCAGAATGGGGGCACGAGGGGAAACAGAAAGCAAAATGGACACAAGCAATGGGGGCACGAGGGAAACAGAAGGCAAAATGGACACAAGCAATGGGGCACGAGGGGAAACAGAAGGCAAAATGGACACAAGCAATGGGGGCACGAGGGGAAACAGAAGGCAAAATGGACACAAGCAATGGGGGCACGAGGGGAAACAGAAGGCAAAATGGACACAAGCGATGGGGGCACGAGGGGAAACAGAAGGCAAAATGGACACAAGCGATGGGGGCATGAGGGGAAACAGAAGGCAAAAAGGACACATGCAATGGGGGCACGAGGGGAACAGAAG
This sequence comes from Calotriton arnoldi, assembly GCA_963921515.1. Classification (NCBI taxonomy): domain Eukaryota; kingdom Metazoa; phylum Chordata; class Amphibia; order Caudata; family Salamandridae; genus Calotriton; species Calotriton arnoldi. The sequence goes on along the minus strand of CAWUFW010000108.1, from coordinate 1,667,239 downwards.
CAAAACGGGCACACAGAATGGGGGCACGAGGGGAACAGAAGCAAAACGGGCACCGAGGCAACAGCAGAGGGGCGAGCTTACCAGCAGCAGCGGCGGGCAGGACAACACAGGCGGAGCTGTGTGGCGGGGGAGCGACCTACCTGGCAAGGTGTGCAGGTGCTAAAGAGTTTGGTGTCCCTAAAATGTGAAGCATCATGTAGTGGATTGACCATTCAGCTATTTTCCTTCACCACTCATCACCATAAAACACCAATACTTCTTGCTGGAGCTGCTGGAAAGAACCTCTTTGTGTAATACATCTGTTACTTTGCCATTGATCCTGGCAGTAGCCCTACCAGGCTGCTCTTCGGATGTGCATGGTCTACAACCTGTTTCAGAGAGTAACAGCTGTAGTTTTTGTCTGTGAACCAACAGGTAAGACTGTGCCTGTAGTGACCTGGAGACGGGCACTAGGACCCAGAGTGGACAGTGGGGACAAGGGAAACCGGACACCACATCCGGTCAGGGTGTGGGGACAAGGGGGCAGTACCAAGGAGCAGGGGAAGAGGATACACGTGTGTGGGCAGGGGAGCAGAGAGAGAATAAAGAATAACCAACCTCTTACCTGTGTACTGCGTACGTCTGTGGGGGACAGCGGGGACACGACAACTGGCGACGAGAGTGGGATCATCTTTATCCCAAGGAAGAAGGTCGAGGTCGACGACGGAGCCAGGAGCCCACCCTGGTGAAGAGAAATCCCCGTGGCGTCGCCGAGAGCAGCCGGAGCGACGGAGCCAGGAGCCCACCTGGTCCGCTGAAGAGAAATCGCCGTGCCGTGGCATCGCCGAGAGCAGCTGGAGCGACGGAGCCAGGAGCCCACCCTGGTCCGCTGACAAAAAAAAAAATCGCTGTGGCGTCAGGAGCTGAGAGGAAGAAGAACCGGAGCCAGGAGCCCACCCTGGTCCGAGTAGCCGAGAGCGATACCGTAACCGGAGCCAGGAGCCCACCCCGGTCCGAGTGGCCAAGAAAACACCGTTGCGGGAGCCCACCCCGACCGCAGGACAAGAGCGGTAAGCAAAAGTGACTGGAAAGCGAGTTAACGCTACTGACGCGCGAAGTTCAAACGAACTATCGCGAGAGTTGGCGGCCATCTTAAGGACAGGCGGGCCGGACCAATCAGGAGCCAGGAACAAGTGGCGGCCATCTTAGAAGGTCAGGCAAAGGCCCGAGAGGCTGAAATCTCGCGAGACTGCGGCGGCCATTTTGAAACCAGGCAAAATAAGCCAATCAGAGCACAGGAAAGCTCAGCGGCCATTTTGAAGTCAGGCAGCCATTGAAATGCATGGAAAATAAAGAAAAAAGAAAGAAAAAAAAAAACATTGAAAATACAAAAAATACAACGACCACAAAAGACTAAATAAAGGAAAGAAGCAAGAGAAGTACAAAAGCAAGAAAATGAGCGACACGGAGAAACAGAGCGCAAAAGCAATATTCCGCAGATCGTTACCATTTAGCCTGTCGGAACCGCAAGCAGGCATCAGATGGGAGAGATGGATCAGGCAATTTGAGCGCTACATGCGCGCCACGGACATCGTGGCAACCAAACAACTAGACCTGTTTCTAAATCTCGCAGGGGATGAAGTAGAAGATCTGCTCATCACCTTCCCCAGTGATAAGACAACGGACTACAAAGGAGTAATAAAGTGCCTCACCGAGAAGTTCGACCCTCAACGAAACGTTGACTTCGAGAGGTATACGTTCAACACTGCATGTCAGCAAGATGAAGTAAGCTTGGACGATTTTGCAACTAGACTGAGAAAACTAGTAACATACTGCGCGTTTGACCAGTTTGACAACGAGCAAGCGATAAAATTGCGCATTATTGAAGGTTGTCAATCAGTGGATTTCCGAGCACGCGTTCTGAAGGAACCAATGACGCTAGAGAAGATATTGACGATGGCTCGCACGGAAGCACGGGCCACAGCTCATGCCAAGCAAATGGAAATGGGAAAAGAAAAGAGAGTGGGGCTGGCGCATCGCGTCGCTGGGGCGTTAAAAAAAAAAGAATACCAGGCACCAATACAACAAAAGAAGGGCGAACAAATATGCTATCGATGTGGCATTGAATTCCCGCATGTCGGTGCCTGCCCAGCAATGGGCCAGAAGTGCAGAAAGTGCAACAGGGACAATCACTTTGCAAGCATGTGCATGAGCAGACAAGGCAGAAGTGAGAGAGGCAGAGCAATAAGACCGCGGATGACCAGCAACAGATACGCCCGACACATGGAAACGGCAAATTGTAGCTCCTCTGACGAGTCCGAAGAGACGGCAACACCAGTGAATGAGGCGAGACTATATCTAATGTCAGATGAGCCCAAAGAAGACACAAGGTCGGAGCACATTCAGCTGGTGGAGAAGCAGCAAATAAAGAAAACCGCCACCGTGGACATCGGTGTCGGGAGCCACCAAGCTAAGTTTGTGCTAGACAGCGGAGCAACATGCAACATCATGTGCATGTCAGAATACAGGAAAATGAAAGTGAAGCCATCGCTGTCACCGTCAACCGTAGACGTGTTCACGTGGGGCTCCAAAGACCGGTAGAAAACATAGGAAAATTTACAGAGACTCTAACATACAAAGGCAGGTCATACAAAGAAGAAATACACGTGCTAAAAGGTGACATCCCAGCACCATGCCTGCTAAGCAATGTAACAGCGCAAGTGATGGGGTTGCTAGCTATGACGTATCACATGTCGGAAAAGGAGAACATTCTACAAGAATACCCAGCAATACTGAAAGGTCTCGGGAAGTTGAAAGGAAAACAGATAACGCTACATATAAATGAAGCAATCACGCCGGTGGCCCAACATCACAGACGAGTGCCCATCCACCTACAGCCACAAGTTGAAGAAGAAATCAACAGTCTCCTGGCGCAAGACATAATTGAGCCTGCTGAAGGGCCAACGCCCTGGGTGTCTCCGATAGTGGCAGTCCCAAAGAAGAACACTTCAAAGATCCACATCTGCGTGGACATGAGGATCCCAAACACAGCAATCGCGAGAGCGTCATCCGGGACCACACCTAAGCGACATGATCAGCTGTCTCACTGGAGCCTGCCAATTTTCGAAGCTGGACCTGTGCAAAGGGTACCACCAACTAGAACTAGACCACCAGTCCAGGTACATCACAACGTTCTCCACGCACTTGGGCCTGTTCAGATACAAGAGACTGAGCTTCGGAATCTCATCGGCTGCGGAAATATTCCAAGAGACAATAAGGCAGGTGATAAGGCCGGTACAGAACAGCCTAAACTACAGTGATGACATCTTAGTGTTTGGAAAAACAGACCAAGAACATGACACTGCGTTGCGTCAAGTGTGCACACAACTGGAACAAGCAGGACTAACGTTGAATGGAGACAAATGCGAGCTGGGAAGAAAGGAATTGGTGTTTTCGGACACATTTTCTCCAAACAAGGAATGAGACCAGATCCCAGCAAAGTAGAGACACTGAAAACGCGAATCCTCCGACGGACGTCGCAGAAGTAAGATCATTTCTAGGACTTGCCAGCTACTGCGCCAGATACATACAGGATTTCGCCACAGTAAGCACACCACTAAGAGAACTGACCAAACAAGGACAGAAGTTCGTGTGGTCACCGGAGTGCGACAAGGCATTCGAGGAAATCAGACATGCGGTGATGACCGTGGAACATCTTGCTTATTTTGACCCCATGCTCTGCACTGAACTGACTGTGGATGCCAGCCCAGTAGGACTAGGAGCGATACTAGCGCAGCATCTGCCAGGGAGAGATTCGCCAAGGAAAATCGTCGCGTACGCAAGCAAAAGCTTGACAGAGATTGAGAAGGCATACTCGCAACCGGAAAAGGAAAGCCTAGCGGTGGTATGGGCGTGTGAACATTATCACATGTTCATCTACGGGAAGCCATTCACCATCATAACTGACCACCAAGCGCTGGTAACAATCTATGGCAGCCCGTCGGCCAAAATGCCACCCAGGATTGAGCGCTGGGGCATAAGGCTGATGGACTACGATTTCAAGATTGTGCACAAGCCCGGGAAAGAGCACAATCCGGCAGACTACATGTCGAGACACCCACTGCCGCAGGCACAAGAGAAGAAATCAATGGCAGAAGAGTACCTCAACTTCGTGCTAAAACAAAACACACCGGCACCGATAACAGTAGTGGAGCTAAAAAACGAGACCAAGAAGGATGCCACGTTGAAAATGGCCATGGAGACAATGAGAAAGCAGAGATGGAAACACATCAATAATAATTGCACCTGGGGAGAAGGAGTACGCAAAGAAGAAATGCTTGCCCTAAAGAAGATAAACGAAGAACTGTCAGAAACTGCAACAGGAATAATGATGCGAGGAACAAGAATAGTGATACCACGCTCACTGAGGTGACAACTGGTCGATCTGGCTCATGAGTCACACCCAGGAATAGTAGCGACAAAGAAACTACTAAGGGAGAAAGTATGGTTCCTGGTTTAGACCGCATGGTGGAAGACACAATCGCGACATGTCACCTCTGCCAAATGACAGGACCACCACCAAAACATGAACCATTACAAATGTCAGAACTCCCACGAGCGGTGTGGACAACACTAGCGGCTGATTTCTTTGGGCCACTAGACACAGGCAGCTATCTGCTTGTGGTCATTGATGAATACTCGCGATTCCCCATAGTGCGACAGGTATCATCGACGTCAGCGACAGCAACCCTACCGATATTAGATGACATCTTTGCGGCCTGGGGCTCACCAGAAACATTAAAAACAGACAACGGACCCCCATTCTCAGGAGAAGAATTCCGAAAATTCATGGCCTACCTGGGAATAAACCACAGGAAGGTAACTCCAGTGTGGCCGCAAGTGAATGGAATGGTGGAGAGGTTCATGGGGAACATCAAAAAGGCGGTTCAAAGGGCAAAGTTGGCGCAGATATCAATTGGCCAGGCTCTATGCCAGGTGCTACGTGACTATAGAAACACGCCACATAACTCCACCGGAAAATGCCCTGCAGAGCTAGTACTGGGAAGGACAAGCAGAACAAGACTGCCACAAGTAGAAGCAACTATGACACCAGAACACAGCAGCATTGAGGCAAGAGACAAGGAGGCTAAAGAAAAAATGAAAAGATACGCAGATGCTAGGCGACACGCCGTCTCGTCGCACCTGAAAGAAGGGGACACTGTGGTAGTGCGTCAACGACAACAAAGGAAGTCTGACAGTACGTTCTCAACAGACCCGCTAACAGTAACTCAAGTGAAAGGCCCAATGATCACAGCGGAGTCAGAACACCGAAGGATAACACGGAACAGCTCACACTTCAAAGGACTGAAGGAGAAGAATGAAGAAGACCAAGAAGAGGACACAGCAGAAAGAGAATGGTCGGAACACGAGAGAAAGGAACACACAAGGGGGAGGAGCCATCAGAAGAGCAACAGACGGAGGTTTGCCCAAAAAGAATAAGCAGACGGCCGAAAAGACTAATAGAAGAAATGTAACAATGGGAGACGCATTCATCTCCATCTTATCTGTTCTTACCTCTATCGACACACCTCTGTGTTTCAACTGCTCGTCATTTCTTTGTGACAAAAGGGGGAGATGTAGTGACCTGGAGACGGGCACTAGGACCCAGAGTGGACAGTGGGGACAAAGGAAACCGGACACCACATCCGGTCAGGGTGTGGGGACAAGGGGACAGTACCAAGGAGCAGGGGAAGAGGATACACGTGTGTGGGCAGGGGAGCAGAGAGAGAATAAAGAATAACCAACCTCTTACCTGTGTCCTGCGTACGTCTGTGGGGGACAGCGGGGACACGACAGTGCCCATCTGTCCTTTCCTACAATCAGTAATCAATTGGTGGGCTCAAGTTGAATGCGTTTATGAATTTGATGCCACCAAAAACATGTCTCAACCAACACTGTCAGAACAGAGGAACCTCTAGATAAACTGACACCTCTCAGGGCCAAAGTCATCTGAGATGGCAAATACGGTTCTTCTGCAGCAATAAATAAGCAACAAATGCTGTATCTCCTTGAAAAATGTAAACAGACAAGGCACTCTATACTTCAGCACCCGAAGCATCAGCCCCACACAAGCAGCACAGGTTCAAAGACATGCAAGCAGCAATGTGGCACTCTGCAGTGTTCCTTAGCAACAGCACTGGAACAACTCACTAATACTTTCCAGACAACACACCAGTAGCGGCCCGTGGTGGGAGTGCTGCTGGGCGGTGACGTGGGGCGGGGGAGGGGCATGGTGGGGGGTAGTAAAGTACGGAATACGGCCGTATAGAGGTAAGTAGACATATAAATAAATAAAACGAATTTCGTTGCGCGCGCTGCATCGCAACTCCCACCACGGGCCGCTACGGCAACACACATAGCTACATGTACCGCATCTCAATACAATCACCTTCGTTGATGAACATGAAATACAGAGGATAACTTGCCATCTCTCCTTCATTTTACCCTTTGAATCTCCGTTCACATCATAGTGAAAAATTTAAAGATTGAAATATTTGAATAGCAAAAATATGTGACCATGATCACCTAAAAAGTCCACTTAGTCAGGAGGAAGGTAAGAATAGAGTTTTGAGAAAAAAGAGAGAAATGAATATTTTTCTTATGGTGAAATAATTGACTTCAATTAGTCTCCATAACTACTCTACCCTTGAATTTTGAACAAAATCCAAATATTCGATGCAATCAGCTGGCCGTTGCTCTTAAACAGGGTATCAAGTCCCAACCAATCTCCAACAGATCAAACATGCCGCATAAATGGCAATTTAATAACGGAAAATTCATTAAAATTCCATCTACTGACTCACGTAAACTGACTTACGCTTTTCAATTTACCTCATGTTACAGACAAGAAAAATATTTACGACAGGATACAAATGAAACCTTTCAATAATTATTCTCCTTTTTAATAAACAAGTCTTTATCAAGTAATATCGAATCAAGATCAAATGAATATTAGAAATGATTGTTGGGATATGATGAATTTTAAATCAATAAATGCACCCTGTGGTTCTGCAACATTCTTTGTGGTTGGTCTGACATTCATCTGACCTACAAATCTCGACCAATGATGGGGTGACTAAAATAGGTCTAGATGTAGAGCAAACATACATAGCAATTGACATACGCATTACTTCACAACTGTCATTTCCATATAAAGGCACATCTAAAGTAACCTAGCGTTTGGACTGACTTGATGTTTTTGTGAATCACAGGCTGTCTAATACATGATCAGATCCTTTTTAAGTTCTACAAACACAGTGGAAATGTTCCTTACAGAATATATCTACTGGCAAAGAAAAGCAGCCGAGAAATTCTATAATTGGCTTAATTGATGTTACCTGTTTTAATTTAAATGAAGATAAATAAGCAGATTAGTTTCTACTAAAAAAAGTAAACCACGACAAAGAATTTCCAAAGTTATTATAAACAAAATGAAATTGCTTTTGTATCTTTGTGAATCACCACAACACAAAAGAACAATCAAAGAAAACGAGCCATTATTTCACTTCAGTAAAACTTCAGAGGGTCATTTCTAAGCTCCGCCGATATCTCCTCGACAACATGCTAATCTCCACATCTTGAAATGACTGAAATCAAATGGGCCCGTCGTCTTTGTTTATGTCACGTGCCCCTCCACCTGAGCTGCAGCTCTGAGCTGAGAGGGAATGCGCCATCTGTAGTCACATTTACTGACCTGCACGACAGTACAACACCAGGGCCGGACTGGCTACCGGGCGTTTTGGCATGCTGCTGAGCTGGGGGCTGATTTCGTTGATGGGGACCTGCGTGTGCTGAACGAAATTCGTTTTGCTTTGTTTATTTCGTAGCACACGCAGGTCTCCATCAACGAAATTAGCCCCCACCGCAGTGACATCAGCCCCCAGCTCGGCAGCATGCCAAAACGCCCGGTAGCCAGTCCGGCCCTGTACAACACCTGCAGATCTCTGGCCGCCGGGCAGCACCAACATGCTGACTGCGAGATATAAGATGGCCACATTTTCTTTCTTCAATCGTACTCTACCGACCTCCGTAGCGAGAACATTTGTACTGCAATTCTGTAACTTAACTTTCATAGCAGCAGTTCTGCCAGGTGTGTTCTAGCACTCAATCAGCACCTTGCAGCAAATGATCTGAGGCAATTTTGTGAATTTAGTCAAACTTGCAAGCAAATTTGTGCTCAGCGTGGAAGTGTTTCTCAAAAAGTTTTAAATGGCTATGAAATCGTTCAAGTCTCTTTTGTCATTCTATTGACAGTCGCCACTTGGTAGTTATATTCAGGATTGTGTTTCCATAGGAAATGCATTTTTTGTGTTGCTAATAACGTTAGCCCTGTTTGACGGATCTCCATGAAACTTTCCAAAAACGTGCTACTTTTTGACTAGTTTGCATATGGAAAGTTTTGCGGTGATCTGTCAAGCAGGGGCTGAGAAAGAGGGGTTCCAAAATACATTTTCCCCATTTTTTTCCATAGGAACTTTAGACATTGCTACATCCCATACCGCTGAACGGATTTACACCAAATTTGACAGAATGCTAGAACTTGAGCCACAAAGAGAGCCTTTTGTGTTTTGCTGTAAATCAATTCAGCAGGTTTGGAAAAATTAAGTTTAAAAAAAATTATATATTTCACGCTGCTGAGGATCCACAGAGCCGACAGATCTGAAAGTGAGATCTGATTGGCTGCCACCAGCTCAACCAGAAAGTGGTGGCAGCCATCTTACGACTTGGGCCTGAGCAGTGGTCGAAGTGGGCGGGATCGGCAGGGCACGGCGTGCCCCTACTTCTTTAATTTCATTGAGTCCGTTCCCCTACTTTCTTATTTTAAACATGCCTCCCGGACGGCAGAAATCCCCAAGGCCGATAGTTAAGGCCCGGCTTTTGGGGACGGGCGGAACGGGCAGAGAAGGAAAAGGACTCTGTCTTTTCCTTCGTGCCTGGAGAAGACAAGGACAGTGTGCAGTTCTCCTGCCGCTGGCAGCTGCCCCCCCCTCTTTCTTCCCCCTCTTCCCTGTCTCGCTCCTCCTCATTTAGTGAAAACCGAGCCTTCAAGAAACAGGTATTACCTTCTCTTTCCTCCGTTCGTTTATTTGCACCCCTGTGAAATGGATCCAAAAAAGAAAAATACTTTTGCTGGAAACTTGTCTTTTTCTGACATTTTTCAATTTTTAAGTGAAGCCTCGGGGTGGAGAGAAATAAAACATACCAAATATGAAAAATAACTAACTAAAGCAAGACAGAGTGGTTGCAAGGTGGCCAGATTGATTTATTCACACCTAAACACATTAGCGCCACTTTACAGTGTTTGCCAGTGAAGCACTACTTTTGTTTTCTCGTCGTTCTTTGAACAACATTGTTTTCCCTGGGTGGGAAAGTGCACTATTCCTGGAGGTACTGAAATACCTGCTTGATGGGTGAATTGGAAAACAAAATGCATAGCGTGGCTCTGTATTCACAAATGTGGTCTTTTTAAACCACACTGCTTTCGTTTTGTAAGGATATAAGCAATGGGCATTGAAGCGGGTCCCTTCTGGGCCCTGTAGTCATGGCCTTAACTTTTCAGGCAAAAGCACTCACTAATTTCTGAATTATGAGTGTAAAAAGAAAAAGGTAACCATGTTGTTCCTGCTTACATTTCACATGCTTTACTTAATCTTGCATTCCCTATGAGTGCTTGCTTTTTCTAGGATGTTCTTAATTTTTTTTAGGCAGCATATTGCTCTTGTCTAGTGCGTATTTTGAATTGAGTCACATCCAGGAGTTTATAGCGGGTCAGTGCAGTGCAAGTTTCTCTCAGTGGGGCAGTATGATGTTCAGTGGGGGGAGAGGATGTGGCACTATGGTCAGTGCTGCTGAATTTGGAACTGGGGAACCAGGTTCAGCCTTCATGACCAGTCCCCCTGACCACTCCCCCTGAGGGAGCACATTCCCATGCTAGACCTTAGAAGGCCCGCAAGATCTTAAAAGCACTGGTGTCTTAGCACCAGCAGGTGGACCCTAGCAGTGGCACGTGTGGGTTAACCTTGAAGGCCTGTCCGCCACACGTCATTCTGAAGTTCACCTCCAGTCTTGCAGGCAAGACTATGAAGCAGCACACCATAGAGTGACAGTGACTCTGTCACTGAGGTCACAGGACCCTTGAGCAGGGTGGCTCTAGGGCAGTGCGACCGCACCAGGCGCTGACCAGCCGCGGTCCGTGCAGCTAACAGCGGTAGGGCAGAGGGGCCGGGTAAGGGGGAATTTTGAGGGACGATGCAGAGGGAAAATTAAATAAATAAATAATTTTCCCTCTGCATCGTCCCTCGAAATCCCCCCTTACCCGGCCCCACCGATATTACCTGCATGGACCGCGGCTGGCGCTGACTTCAGGTGGGGTCGTCTTGTTGGCAAGTATAATATGGTTTTAAAAGCACTTGCTGCCTCCAACAATTTTCGGGAACAATAAAAATGTCATGATAACTCCAGTGATTAATGTTCTTAGTAGGGAGAGATGTTTTGTTTAGTGGACGTTTTGACTCATGGAAAGGAAGCGCATGTACCAAGCAGATCACAAAGTGCACATAATGTAAATAGGTCAGTGGGTTACTGCTTTTGTCAGAGAGACCCTATTGTTACTTGCAGTTAATAAGTTAAAATCCTAACATAGAACAGTGAGCTCTTAACTGTCATGTAAGAGCTGCATGCAAACTGCAAGGTATAAATTAGAGCGTTATGGTTTTTTCCCCAGTCTTTGATTATCCTAATGTTGCAGAAAAAGGGTTCATTTGGGTAGAAATCAATTCTGATTATTAAAGAAAACCACCAACCATGGTATTACGTTTTAAATTCTGAGTTTGTATTTCTCCAGACCAATCACTATTAAACTATGCTGCCTACTAGTATGGATGTCATGTGACTCCTACACCTTGTAGTCCTTTGTCTTATGTAACATTTCCTATACAGTGATTTACACACATATGATTGATTGTCTCTGTGTAATATGAGTGATGTAAAGTGCTCAGACACCCTACACTGGTATTAGTGGTGCTGTAAATTTTCTGATACTTTATTATTGTGACATTTTTACACATGCTAACAGTCTCTGCAAAGATTTTTCCTTATTAGTACGAGTAGAACATACAACTGCAGCAGTGAGAAAGGTGACCAGTCAACCTTTGCAAAGGGCCCTCCACTTCACAGCAGCACAAGTCACATTTTTTAGGAACTTTTGATCCGTTTGAGCTATAAACAATTTACTAGCTAAAATCATCAGATTATGCAGCAGATGATGTATTATGTGGCAAATATGGCAGAGCCATAATTATGTGGAAAACATTTGCAAACTAGGATATTTTGCCATTCATGTTTGAACTGCTCTTGTGGAAAAAGGGAGGAGAAGTGCTGATGACAGAAACTCCATGGCTGGGAGACAAATGGCTTGCAATTCCACTTTTAAGGATATTTGGGACATTCTGTGATTGGAAACGTATCCCACTTTGTGAATGTATTTTAATGTCAATAACTCATATTAAACCTTAAATAAACATGTGTATCCATTGGTTAAATTAAATACCGTAATAAGCTGTAACCGATTAGTGAAATGTGAAACAAATACTAAAAATTGGGATATTTTGCTCTTTCTGCCACACCTCTGACTCCGCCCACTGACCCAATCCACGGGTTATTCCTGCCCTCTGATTCTCCGCCCACAGTTCCCCTACTTTTTTCCCCCCCACTTCGACCACTGGGCCTGAGTCCTAAAAAGGTAAAAAATAAACATAAGGGGGCAGGATAGGAATATCCTGACACCCTAGGCCTGCTGGTGGGGTCCCTCCTAAACCCCGGCAGGGAGCAAAGCCATAATTGTTTTTATTTTTATATGATATATATATGTGTGTGTTTTTGTGTGTATATGCACCATTCAGTGGTGGTTGCCATTGTGCATTTGTAGTTAGGACCTAGTCACCATAGGAAATTGATTTTTTTGTTTTGCTAATACCTTTGGTGCCCTTTGACAAATCTTCACAAAACTTTCCCAAAAAATAAGTTCATCCACCTCAGCTCCTTCCTGGAAAGTTTTAGAGTGATCTGTCCGGTGGGGCTCCAGAAAAGGTGGGGGGGGGGCTAATGCAATTTCCCCATGCAATTTACATAGGGACTTTTTGAACAACTCTACAGCTAAACGGATTTGAGCCAAATTTGACAGAAAGCCTGATCTTTGCCCAGAAAGTCTGCTTTTGTGATTTGATATATAAATATTCAGTAGCTTCTTAGAAATTAAGGTAAAAAATGTATAGATATGAAACTTTGAGCTTCAACCAGGCACTTCTACCCTTGCAGCCCTCCTGCCCCTCTCTACCAACACTCAGAGGACCACCCTGACTTCCTGGCACACTATCACCACTCAAGAAACAGCAACAACCATGCAGTCCATACATCCTGGGTTACCCTCGGACCCCTGCCCTCCCCACATCCAGTAGCGGCTGCTACCGAACGGGGATGATGGGGGGATTAAGAAAAAAAGTCTCTTACCTTGGAACGGCCAGTCACCGCCTCTCCCCGTCCTCTTCATCTTCCTACTTCCTGTCTCCAGTCCTGGCAGCAGGAAGCAGCAGGAAGCACCCGGGTTCCCAGGCTCCCCTAAGCCAATCACAACGCCTCATTGCAGCGTTGTGATTGGACTGAGCATCGTGGTTCGGCACTCAGACGGGGACAGGAAATCTGTACATGTTCCCTACCAGGCTGTGTAATGTAGCATGAACTGTTTAGCTGGCCCAAAAGTGCAAACCACTCCTCCCCTGCTCTGGCCAGCCCCACCCCGCCCCACACTGAACAAGGCCACTGACTGCAATAGGAAAAATAAAATGATAATAACGATACTTTATTGTCATTTTATTTTTCCTTTTGTGCAGTGGGGCGACGCTCCTCCACCTTAGTGGAGGACCCGCCACTGCCTGCATCTTCATCAAAGGATTGGACCTCATTAGTGCAGCCCTCATCCCAATCCTGAATGACTCATTCATCACAGCCACCTACCTGGATGCCTGGAACCAAGCCACATTACACCCCTCAAGAAACCCTCAGAAGACCCAAAGAAGCTAGTCAATTACCAGTCTCTCTCCTTTACCATGACAGAGCAAAATTAATTGAAAATATGATATACAAATCCCTAGAAAGCCACATAACTGACAACCACCTCAATGACATAATAATTCAATGCAGATTCAGGCCCAACTACCACAGTACAGAGACCACCCTCACCGCTGTCAAGGATGACATCCAGATGATTATGGTTAAAGGAAACACCGCTGCCATCATACTACTGGATCTTTCCTCAACCCTAAAGACTGTATCCTACCCCACCACCATTAATTGTAAGAATGGTCATGTAATGTATATTCTGTTCTGTCCCTGCGATGTGAAGTGCTGTATGTGGGTAGCACTACAGTATAGGTCCACAAGAGCAAACTTCAGCATATCTGTGCACTAAAGAACAGGGATAGGACCTACCCGGTAGCATGATATTTTGAGGAGAATCACAACACTGATAACTGGTATTTACAATATTTTGTCATTGACCCAATTCCGAAAAACACATCAGAGCTGGAGACAGAGAAAAAACATTGAGGACAATAGAATCCAGATAAATCGTAGAATTAAATACAAAATCACCAATGGGACTGAATACCGAAGAAGACCTCCATACACATCTGTGATATGCCATACCTTAGTTTTCAATTTAAAGTGCAATGTAGTTCAGAGCACTCAGTATACATCTACCTAGGAAGATACATACATGAAATATTCTTCAAGTGCCTGAAATACTATAAGGGTGAAGCTAAATGGTTGTGCATTAGACACTTAAACATGATGACACAGTGTGCGAACACTAGAGGAGGAAGTATTCCTGAGGAAAGAAGCTGATAATGCCCACTAGGGTGGGATTGTAAAGTGACAAAATCTCCCAAATTAATTTTTCATTAAAAAGTGGAAATGATAGCTAGTATAATGAATTTTTATAATTCAATGATGTCATATTTGTGTTTATGAAATACTCACTAGAGCAAGATTCTGTAGGAACCAAGTCTCTGGAAATATTAATTTCAGATAAATAATTGGAAATGTTAGACAACATTATTGAATTGTAGTAATATAATAATGTCGTCATTAAAAAAATCTTTATTTCAGCACTTGTGCCATAAAAGCACACAAAAACAGATAAAACAGTAAAAACATAAAAGTGTCACTCTATAATGCTTACAATAAATATAAATAGATGCAGTTATTCTTAAAAAAGTTAATTACTATCCATAAACATTTGTGTTTTAAATCAAGGCACAGGGACTAATTTCATACAGCTTGCTACTTAAAAAATGTTAAAACAATTATACAAAATTCACACATCATTATGTCGATTATAATATAGAAACAATTGAAATAATTGATGGCTATGTCACCGCCAGCCTCGCTGATGGGGCAAAACACACCTTTTTCCTCATTCTCCACATTCCCAACAGGTACTGATTCAGTGCAAAAACAAACGATTTATTGATGTTTGATTTCAGCAGCCTAAAGGCCTCTGTATATTCCCTAACTCCTAGATTCTGACAAAGCGGATTATCCAACGCCTCCTACAATTCATGTAAACTGGGCAGAAGAACAATACATGCTCTATGGTCTCATTGGCAGTGCCACAACACGGGCACTGCCTGTCTGATCCCCTCAGAGCACATAAGCACTTGACAGTAAAGGTGCTAAGGGGCAGGGTTCCATAGAGAAACTGCACATAGAGTCACCTGGCTAGGGGGTGGCTCAATCTCTTCCAGAAAATCCTCCTTCAACTAGGTATCCTTGACCAAGAGGAAGGCACCGGTCAAGGTACCACGTCTCCCCAGCAAACAAAGGAGGGAGTCCCTGTACTCCCTATGAGTTATTTTAATGTGGGCCTTGGAAACAGCCCTACTGCTTCAGGTGCACACTCTGAGCTGGTTATCCCAATCTCCCGCAAGGTAGACTTCACAAACTTGTTCCATGGAAACTGCTGGAGCCGGCATAGGAGAGAATTTCCTCCAGTCCTATCCGGCATGACTCCGGCTCTGGTTTAGCCCATATCCTCCTCCAGTAAAGTAGGGGACACACTCCCACCATGTCAGCAAGGGGTCTTAGCCCAGAATCTAACCTAAGGCAGAGCAAAGGGGTACTTATAGGAACACTAACCAGCTACTACATGAATCTATTTTCCACCACAGTTAGCGCAGACGCACCCAGATGACCCCACAATGTCACCCCATACAAAGTTGCCCCTAGTGCCTGGTGCATATGAATCTGCAATGCAAGTTGTACTGGGTGGAACTGGGAGCCTGATGCCATTTTAATAATTCCTCCTGTAATTTGTTCCATCTTTAGCCTCCACAGTGTAATGTGAACTTCCCAACCCATGTGCTCTGTTAAGGTCATGCCAAGATACACAAAAGTGTGCACCCTTGGGAAGAAGAAAGGTATAATCGGCGAACATGATAGCGGGAACCCGCATGTTTGCTAATCTGGGTGCATCACTATCGCATTGTTCCAGGTATTTGACAAGGCTGTTAATGTATGATGTAAATAGTGTAAGGGCAAGCACACACCCCTGCCTGACTCCTCTGGTAATGGGAAAGGGTTCTGTAAGTTCATCATCATTGCCACACCTTACCTGCACAAATTTCTTATTGTGAAACCTCACTATAATATCAACCAGGTAACTAGGTACCCCCATCTCAACAAGCACCCACCAGAGTGTCTTTCTGGGTACTGGAACAAAAGCTGAGCAAAGGTTTGCAAAAACAACGTAAAGTTGACCCTCACTCAAGGTCATTGTCTTCCAGTAGACCACCTGTAAATGGAACACTTGATCAACTATGCTAGCACACGCTCTAAATCCCGCCTGAAGAGGGGTCAAGACTTCCTTAGCAGAAATCCAGTCCTGATGTCTAACCAAAACTGCCTTGCCGCCTGCACTGGTGGTCTATCTTGCCTCTATATCAATAGAACTAGCTTAGTCTTGGCATCTCTGCATGTCTTGTTAAATCAGGATGAGAAATGCTTCCTCATCACTACTCGCTCAACCTCTATAAAAAAAGAGGTCCCTCAGATTTTTGAACTTCCAGTTTTCACCTCCAGAATCGCCTTTAGAGGCTCCTTACATCCCTTGATGAATCCAGGGAAGCCTGTGAATCTGGCAGATAGACTCTTGAGAATAATTCATACTACACCATTTAACCCTGCACCTGTTGCTTGTGAGTCTTAGCCTTTTGTTGAAAGGCTCACCTTGGGCACAGGAAGCCTCTTTAGTAGGTAGACTCAATTTAAGGTTCAGGGCATTGTGATCACTATTGGAGCGAGGTAGCACCATCATGTCAATTAAAAGTGACCATAGTTTGACATCCAACAATATATATTCTATTAAGCTGGTATCATTTGACCAGTTGTAAGTGTGCTTGCCTAATTTATCCGAACAGAATCTGCCATTACAGGTACATAGCCCCTGATTTAGAGTGAGAGCATTAATTTGGATGGCTACGGAAGTTCATTTCTTAATAGGGGAGAGCTCGGGTTCCGGAATTGCCCATGCAACATGCTCCTCAGGCATATGTGCCAGACTGTCTATGCCCAACTGTTCAAATTGGCTGTTAAGGTCGCCCTCCACTATTTTCCTTGCATTGGCTGGGAGTGTGGCTATGTGCTCACTCAGGCAATCTATGACGTTGGATTCCATCTTGTTGCAAATAGGTCTGCTGTATACATTATACACATATAGTAGGTGATTTCTGGGAAATGGTCATACAGAGGCATAGAATATCGGGAGAGTTCACTTTGACCTCCCTAATATGGCCCGGCAAGATAGTTTTAACCCAAATCATTAAGTGTCTGGAGGGCCTGCCCACCCCAGAAGAAACTGCCTCCTTACTAATATTTTCATACCCTGTACGATATAATGGCAACAGATACCAAGTCTCTTGGAAGAGGTAATGCTCAAATTGATCAACAAATTCACCCCACTGTGGACTGATTACTTTAGAGCCCAGGCCTGCCACATTCCAGGAGATGAGGTCAAGTTGGATGGATCTGAACATAAAACCTTCTGGGTGCCCAGGTACATATGCCAGCTGGGCTATTTGGTACTCTTATCCCCCCCGTTGGACATAGCAGACCACTTACTAACTCTGTTTCACCCCCAACATGACTTCCAACATAGGTCTGTGGAGCACAGCACCGGTCAACTTGATTCCCTACACCAACAACCTGTGGTACTAAACGGAGCATTCCCCCCTCTCCCTCCTGCTGTGATTTTTTTCAAGCAAGAACCAGGTGGCCTAATATGAAAGATGTACACCTTGATTTTCATGAGTCAATCCACCTCTTCAAGGAACATTAAAACCCAATGGGTTGTAACAATGACTGTTGTGATTTGACAGAGATGGGGGCGGGGAAGAGAAGAACTCTGCATAAAGGGCCAATCATGCCTGGTGTAAACCCTGGATTTATAGAAATAGCCAAGGGGCAGTAAAGATATTCCCAAACCATCACCATGCTTTTTCGCAGAGCCAAAAAGTAACTTGTGTACCACATGTGGACTTCTAAAATTTACAATAACACAATGCCTTTGATGATGCGCTGGTCCCGGCCCAATCCAACCCACCCTACGAGTTGATAAGATGTTATTTGCCATAGAAAGTGGAAAGTAACTACTCTTCAAAAGCCAGTCCAAGGTCTTATTAGCAAGTTCTTCCTGTGTCTCTGTCTGAACCTCACCCAACTGTGGGACTCCGGTTAGTATCACTACATAAGGATATGAAGCAGGGGGTAGATTCACTACAGGAGGTTTCCATTTCTGCATCTGGCTGCAAAACCTATTATATTCATTGGTGTCCTCAACACGTTGTAACAATCCCTCCTCTCTGTTCTTGGCAGTAGATTGACATTTCAACATGGAGGCTCCAGTATGTGGGGGACAAGGACTGGTGGGGCTGTGCTGTCGCATTGGCGCATTGGGTGGCACTAGTAGTAGAAAATTCATGCCTAACAGCAGATGAAGTGCTGGCTGTGTTGGCGAGGTCCCCCCACTCCAACCGAAGTAACATACTGTGCAACCAACTGACTAGAAGATAGCGATTCGCACATATCATCAAGTCTCTTCTACATTGCTGAAAGGCACGCCTTAATGGGGGCAAGTTCTGTACTCAGAATGTCCATAACATTAACCAAAAGTTATGCCATAGTCCGCATCAACCAAGAGAATTGTGGATCAGCACCTAGCACTGGTTGTGAATAGGGGTGGGCGGAATTTGCGTAGTCGCGCTACGCAAAGCTCCGCGAAACGGTAAAAATCTCCGCGAGCACGCAAAAGTTCCGCGAACACGCGGAATTGCTTGTTCCGCCCGTTCGCGATGCTTTTTTCCTGTTCGCGAACGCTGTTTGCGTGCTCGGGGAGAAATATCTCGCGAACACGCATTTTGAAAGCGCGAACAAGCAAAAAATTCCGCGAAGCCGCGGATCGCGGAATTTTTGGCAATTTTGCATTCTCCGCGGAACGCGAAATTACCCAAATTCCGCAAATTTCGTGAGCGGAACGGAATTTACCACCCAGGCCTAGTTGTGAACCAAAATACTGCCCATTGGGAGGTGGGGTCAGGGCCAAGTCAACTTGAATGCCGGCCTCAGTAACTTTATTCAGAGCCACTCTTTTAGTATTTTTTTATAGTTACCAGTGTCTTGCGGCACTCTTCATGGTTCACCTAGGGGGGGGTGCAACAAGAGGTAATCCTTGTGTTACTGAACAGCCATTGACTGGGTCAGACCAAACTGCATTTACTGTGGCAATGGGGAGGCTTGCATCGTTTGAATTGGGCGATGGCAATGAGTGCAAGCCAGATCCTGATCCCACTGATAATCCCCTCTTTGATAATTCAATCTCTGTGGATAGTACCCCTATCACTGTCTGCAGCATCTGATCAATTGATGTAGATTTGTGAGGTGGGGAGGTGACAGAGGGACCCCCTGCCCCTTTCCATTTGCCCATGACTCTCTCACCAGGAGTGAGAGACCTCTGTGGCACTTGGCAATGTACTACATAATGAGCCTGCTGCTACAAGCCAACAGTAGAGTGGATCCCAAGTTGGCCACAGCAAGTACTGCAGAGAGACGCTCCCAAACATTGCCTCAATACAGCTTAAACAATTGTTACTTGGACATGCAAGCAAGTAAACAGAGACACCAAATGGTTGACGACCCAGAAATGGAAGACAAAAGCCCTTAAGAGTAATCACTCACGCAAGTTGGAGGACGGATGTTAGGGAAGTGGCACAGGTCAGCCTCGACAGGCTGTGAATAGGTGCAGACAAGTCTGCAATTGGCCCAGGCTTTGCCCGGGCATGGCTTGCGCGCGTCCCGTTCTGCAGGAAAGTTGGTGAGCATTCGATGAGCATTCAAAATGGGAGGCCCCACCCCCTTCTTCCGAGTCTGACAGCGCCTCGAGGTGCGAAAGCCTCTGGGGCTGGTAGTCCCTTCCAGGGACTATGGGTACTTGTGGGGGTCCAATGCCCCTGATGCAGCAACTCTGTCTCGTCCCACGCAGCGGGATATCCGGCGAGCGCTTTCAGCGTGTTCGAACCAGGAGGCCTCACCCCCTTCTTCCGAGTCTGTCATCGCCTCCAGCACGATAGCCTCTGGGGCTGGTGGTCCCTTCCAGAGACTTTGGGCACTCCTTGGGGGGTCCAATGCCCCTGATGCAGCAACTGTATTTTTGTTGATCAAGGAATTGGTGAAAGAGAAATGGTACCGGCATAATAATAGTATGTTTTTTATGTCTGTAATGTTGGAAAGATAGCACTTACACTAGAGCACTTGTATTTCCAGTATGTTGCTCCATATAGTGAACAAGGCTTTGAGAACAAAAGCTCGTCAAGGCATGAAATTGGACGCAACGAATAAATGCAGAATTTGGCACAATTTGAGAGTGTGAGCAGCCATCTTTGGGTAAGAGGAGGGCAGTGATGGCTCGCAGAGGGAGTGCTGCGGGCAGTGGGGCGGGGTGGGGGAGGGGTTGGGTGGGGGGATAGTGGAGTCAGACATACGACAGGCAGGAGTAAAGTAAGTAAATAAATAAATAAAACTATTTACCTTGCGCTCGCTGCATCGCCAACTCGGAGCCGCCACTGGAGGAGGGATACCTGCAGCATTTTGGGAGGTCGCTGGTTCCATTTTATTCCAACACCCCCTTTGATTTAGAGGACGGCGGTGATCAGCGGTGAATAGGGAAGTGTGTGTATATAACTTTCTTAAGTATACTTACAGTTACAATTATTTTTGTAGCACGATTTATTTGTGCTCGATAGTCTGACATACATCCACTATACAATCATAGGTTACATTTGAGAATGTGAAAACAAACTTTGTTGCAGAGTTAGATAGGTGTAAGGTTGACAAAAGATTTATAATTTATAAGTGAGTGCAATATGCTGCACTTTACGGAAATGGTCGAATGGATTTTCAAGGAGCAAAGGTAATAACATTGAAATGTGTGCATTGTCTAGTGAGCCAACAAGTACATTATGCACCTAGCATGAAAAACGAGCAAGCCCATTTACAAATGTCTCAGTAAGTCAGAGATCTGCAATTAAACCTTAATTTTATGAGGTGCTTTGTATGTAAAAAGCATTACATGTTCGAAAAGATAACACACAGGGGTCGATTCCGATTCGGGGCGGAAAACGTACCGCCCGACTCGGAGCCGGAATTCTATCCGACCGACATGTACCGGTGCAGCCCGACCCGCAAAGTATGATGAGAAGCGTGCAAAACCCGACCGACTCGTACAGAACACAAGCCGAACGACCGAGCCGCGCGGAAAAGAGCAATCCGGCCGGAAAAACACGCGAATCGAACCGACCGACACGCACCCGGAACAATCCCGAACGAAACGTACCCGCGAACTCCTACCCGCCAAGTACGATGCAACGCGTGGAAAACACGACCGAGTCGCACGGAGGACAAGCCGTACGACCGACACGCATACAAAACTGCGAGCCGAAGCAACCCAAAACACCGCGACCGACGCGTACCCACCATAGAAAACAGCACAAACACAGCGTGAACGACTCGGAGAAGCTCGTACGAGACAACTGCAGGGTCCGACTCGGTCACAAGAACGTCTCCTACATGCACAAAAAGTACAAAGGGAAAATACACAAAAAAGGCCAAACAAGCAATTACAAAGCAAATAAATACTGGGGGGCAGGGAACAAAGACACACCCACAACTCCACCCATATAAAGGACACAAATCCATACCATGATCCTTTGCAAATTCAAATTACCTGCCAGCACTCAACAGACAGCAACCACACACCCACAGCTCATCCATCACACAAGGCACACACCATCAGCACCTCAACAAATAGCACCCTCACATACACCCAGCAAAACACACACTCACACACCTTCACCTGCACACCAACACACACATCACTCACCATCACCACCCATCACCATGCCCCCAAAGAAGAATCATAAGTTCCTAGATAGTGAATTAGAAGTCCTGGTAGATGAGATCCTCAGGGTAGAGCCACAGCTGTTTGGTACACTGGTCCAACAGCCACCCATGTCGCAGAAAACCAAGATGTGGGAGAGGATCGTCGACAGGGTGAACGCACAATCACCATGTTTGCGCACAAAGGTAGACATCCAGAACAGGTGGTATGACGTGCGCAGGAGGGTCAGGGAGCTGTTGAAGAAGGACTACCTCTTGAGCCAACACACCGGCAGTGGCCCTCCTGCCAAACCAGTATACCTCAGGCCCTGGGAGGAGAAGGTGCGGGCCATCCTACCACCAGTGAGCGTATATGGACTAGAAAACATCCCAGAGCCTGGTGAGTACACAACAAATGTACACAATATTGTGCGACAATACACACACATCACTGTCAAGGGAGAGTCAAACCATGCACCCTTAGCAAATACACACCAACCAGAACAGAATCATCCCAAAATGTGTATGTCAGTCAGATAAACACAACACATGCCATCTCATAGTGATATGTAACTGTGTCATCACATGTACAAACACAACTACAACTACAGCTAGGCAGTGGCACAAATATAACTAACAAACACATCCAGCCATGTAGCCACCACTACAACACCACCTCACAGTGAAGCCCACTGAAAGGAAGGAATTCTGTGTATGCTGGGCAAGTCAGTGTAGCCAATAGCATCATGGGAGTCGTAGTCACAGATATTGCCCACCCTCACAATGCGCACATCAACACCACCATGAACCATGCTCACATCACAGGGAGTGGAAAACAACTGACAAGATGGCTGACACTGGCTACTGCTGTGGGGAGCACAAGGCCCTGCTGGCAACTGTGCACCAACCAACAGCAGGACACCACTGACTGACATCCTGAAGGACAACTTGCACTCCCTGCAATGGAAGCACGTTCCATGGTGGGATATCTGGCTGGGTGGGAAGGAGGACTCACAGCCCTGACCATAGTTACCAGCAGCTCCACTCACACACACCCCTAACACAAACTCCACACAACTCACCTGGGAGAATTCATTGCCTCACACTCCAATCAAATATCCCACAAAGAACCACAACCCTGGGTCATGCTGAGTGAAGCACAGGGACACACATGGGACTTGTAGCAAAACTAACCCCAGGATAACACTGTCAGCCATCTTGTCAGCACAGGCACACAACCCCACAGGGAAGCAGAGTCAAAGGAAGGAAGCATGGGCATGCTGGGAAGGGGGTGGAGGCAATAGCATGATGGGAGTGGTAGTCACAGCTCAACATCCCCCACCCACATGGCCCAGCAAGCTCACACTCAAGCATGCACACCTCACAGAGAGTGGAAAGCCCCATCAAAGATGTCTGACACTGGTGCTCTGTTGTGGGGAGCACAAGGCCATGCTGGGAACTGGCCACCAACCAACAGCAGGACACCACTGTCAGCCATCTTGCCATTGCTCTCACACTCACACACAGTGAAGTCCACCCAAAAGCAAGTAAGTATGGGCATGCTGGGAAGTGGGGTGGAGGCAATAGCATGATGGGAGTGGTAGTCACAGCTCAACATCCCCCACCCACATGGCCCAGCAAGATCACACTCAAGCATGCACACCTCACAGGGAGTGAAAAGCCACTTCAAAGATGTCTGACAATGGTGCTCTGTTGTGGGGAGCACAAGGCCCTGCTGGGAACTGTGCACCAACCAACAGCAGGACACCACTGACTGACATCCTGAAAGCCAACGTGCACTCCCTGCAATGGAAGCACGTTCCATGGTGGGATATCTGGCTGAGTGGGAAGGAGGACCCACAGCACTGACCATAGTTACAAGCAGTTCTCACAGACCCCCTCAACACTAACTCCACATAACCCACCTGGGAGAATGCAATGCCTCACACCCTAATTGAATATCCCACAAAGAACCACCACCCTGGGTTATGCTGTGTGAAGCACAGGGACACTCTTGGGACTTGTAGCCAAACAACTGCCAGGACAACACTGTCAGCCATCCTGTCAGCACAGGCACACTACCCCACAGGGAAGCAGAGTCAAAAGGAAGGAAGTATGGGCATGCTGGGAAGGGGGTGTAGGCAATAGCATGATGGGAGTGGTAGTCACAGCTCAACATCCCCCACCCACATGGCCCAGCAAGCTAGCACTGAAGCATGCACACCTCACAGGGAGTGAAAAGCCACTTCAAAGATGTCTGACACTGGCCTCAGCTGTGGGGGCACAAGGCCCTGCTGGGAACTGGGCACCAACAAACAACAGGACCACATCGTCAGCCATCTTGCCATTGCTGTCACACTCACACACAGTGAAGTCCACTCAAAAGGAAGGAAGTATGGGCATGCTGGGAAGGGGGGTGTAGGCAATAGCATGATGGGAGTTGGAGTCACAGATATTGGTCACCCTCACAAGTGGCCCATCAACACCACCCTGAACCATGCTCACATCACAGAGAGTGGAAAGCCCCATCAAAGATGTCTGACACTGGTGCTCTGTTGTGGGGAGCACAAGGCCATGCTGGGAACTGCCCACCAACTAACAGCAGGACACCACTGTCAGCCATCTTGCCATTGCTCTCACACTCACACACACTGAAGTCCACCCAAAAGCAAGTAAGTATGGGCATGCTGGGAAGTGGGGTGGAGGCAATAGCATGATGGGAGTGGTAGTCACAGATATTGGTCACCCTCACAACTGTCCCATCAACACCACCCTGAACCATGCGCACATCACAGGGAGTGGAAAACAACTGACAAGATGGCTGACACTGGCTACTGCTGTGGGGAGCACAAGGCCCTGCTGGCAACTGTGCACCAACCAACAGCAGGACACCACTGACTGACATCCTGAAAGACAACTTGCACTCCCTGCAATGGAAGCACGTTCCATGGTGGAATATCTGGCTGGGTGGGAAGGAGGGCCGGATGTCAACCAAATACAACCAATGCAGACCATGTACACATCCCAACATTTACATAGAAATGCCCAAATAAT
Organism: Calotriton arnoldi; assembly: GCA_963921515.1. NCBI lineage: Eukaryota > Metazoa > Chordata > Amphibia > Caudata > Salamandridae > Calotriton > Calotriton arnoldi. The sequence continues at coordinate 1,642,666 of CAWUFW010000108.1, read as the reverse complement.
GCAGGACAATGTGCTACACCAATATCAACCTCTGACTGTGACAACTTAGGACAATGCAATGTACAGGCCCGCATCCAGAGGCACAGTCACAACTGTCAGGTGTGTCAACCATTTATGCCTGCAGAAACATAACATACAATGTGTGTGTCTCCCAAAAACAGGTGATGATGGGGACACAGCAGCAGACGCTGAGGATTCCCCGTCCCAGGCTCAAGAGGATACAGAGCTCACTGGTGTGGAACAGCCTCTGCCCTCCTCGGATGAAGAAGACCTACCTGGCACCTCCGGAGCAAGTCATCATGCAGCACCAGCAGGACCACCAGCTGCACCCCCTGCACCCACCCCTCCAACGACTGTCAACACACATACCACCCCTGCCGACATGGACAGACCAAGGAGCACCACCACCACCACCAGCACAGGGACCCTGGACCAACGTGGGGCCATGGACACCAACACCACCAACAACCCCCAAGGGGGCCCAGGGTCACCTGTGCGTGCCACCTCAGGTACTGCACGTGTCGCCAGGGGTGGTGGGAGGGGTGGGAGACATAGGTCGCTGATCGCAGAGGGGTCTGGACAGCATGATGACCCACAACTGGCACGCATAGCCGATGCGTACCAGTCCAGCACCGGAGAGGTCAGCCAGGTAGTGGGGCTCCTCAGGGACAACAAACAGCAGCAGGCTGCCCATCATGCCCGCTTGGACTCACACATGTCCCGCGTGGAGTCCAAGTGGGACACACTGCAAGAGATGACGGCGGTGCATAGGGACATATTACAATGCCTCCGCCAGATGAGCAGCAACCAGTCAACACCTCCCTGTGTGCCCACAACATCTGGTGCTGAAACAACTGCAACTGCCACAGGGAGGGAGGATGACTCTGGCGGAGAGTCCCCTGCACCGCAGCAGCCTGCACTTGAGGGTCCCCCCAAAGAAGAGGGGTCGTCCGAGGAGGGGCAACTGAGAGGCCGATGGCCATGTGCAACCCCCAGGAAGCCAAAACCTGTTCTGGATAATCACCTTTGTGCGCAAACTGTTCACCCTGTTGACTGCAACACAACTCCCCCACATGACATGGGGAGTACAAGTTGGACCAATGTCTCAGATGACTGTGGACTTGATACAGGACATTTCTGCTACCAGGACTTCCAATTCATCTAGGAACTTTGGATTGCAATCAAAATGTACAGCACTCACCATCCTGTGCACTATTCACACACATGTATGACAATAAACACACTAATACACCATACCTGCCTCTGTCGTGATTCCAACGTGGTTTCTGTCATGGAGATGATGACCAGCGAAATTACACTGTGCATGCTAACTGCTACAGCTAGTACAACACAGGCATGTGAGTCATGGCAACGTGACACATATGAGGGAGACACACCACCAGGGCTACACAACAAATACACACCTAGGCCATCTGACTCATTGCCTACACTGATGTTGCTAGGAAATACGGTGCAATGCACAGACACAACACCTATTCACAGTCTTTGTCAACTAGCCCACTGGTGCAGTAAGCAAATGTCAGTCAAATGTGTGACCACAGACAACGCACATCACAAAGTGAAGCACAGGTTTATTACACATTTGCTACATGTTGTAACCACTACAGATGCAAGGTAATCCCACCTGGCAGCGGGCACACAGTCAACAAGTGTAGAAGGAAGGAAGTCCATGGGTGTGGCGCACATCACCTGTAGGGACACGAAGGCTACCACCCTGGAAGTCGAATCACGGTGTCGGGGATCACAGTTGACCAAACGACTCTGAAAGTACCCTGTGAAGGACAGAAATGACACACAGTCAAAAGCACTGAAGAACAGGACAGAACTGCAATACTCATGCCCAATACATGTCACAAGATAGCCACCCAGAACCAAGTTAGCATGTCAACACTGTTGGGGAGTACAGACTACCTGTAAGGACACATCGCTACACGCATACAGTCATGTAGCCCATGGACACACTCAAACAGCACCAGAGCACCACCAACACATATCATGCAAACTCACATCATTGACATGACATCTCTGGATACTCACATTCAGCTGAAGAAGTTGGTGATGAGCTGTGTGCGGACATCACCATCACCATCATCATCATCATCACTGGCATCGTGGTCCAGGCCAGGATCCTCCACAGGTGGCGGATGTTGGTCATCGTCATCCAGGATGAGAGGCAACTCCTTCCGCACTGCCAGGTTGTGTAGCATGCAGCAGACGATGACAATCTTGCACACCTTTGCTGGGGCATATGGGAGGGCCCCTCCTGTCTTGTCCAGGCAGCGGAAGCGGCTCTTCAGGAGACCAAATGTCCGCTCAATCACTCTCCTTGTCCGACCATGTGCCTCATTGTAGCGCATCTGGGCTGGTGTCACAGGGTTCCTGAGGGCGTCAGCAACCACGGCATGTTGGGGTATCCGGAGTCACCTACATACAGACAATTGCACATTAGCTGAGTTGGAAAAGAGGATGGAACACTACATTGCAGAACACACACAATGGTACAAAGTCAGTACACACCAACAAGCCAGGCACGCTGGTTCGGCATCTGTGACATCATCCTCGGGATGCGACTACTAATCATCACGTAGGCATCGTGTGCAGAACCAGGGAAACGGGCACACACGTGTGAGATGCTCATATCTGCAAGACAGACCACCAGTGCATTGACCGAGTGGTAGTGTTTGCGGTTCCTGTATGCCTGCTCTTGGGCCTGTGGTGGTACCAAAGCCACATGTGTCCCATCAATGGAGCCAATGACATGCAGCATCCTCCCCAGGGCATAGAAGTCACTCTTCACGTCAGTGAGTTGTTGGAGTCTAGGGAAATAGATGTACTGGTTGAGGTATATCAACATAGCCTCCAAAACATCGCGGAGCACACGGCTGAACATGGTCTGTGACATCCCACCAGCAGTCACCAGAGTGTGTTGAAAGGTACCGGTGGCAAAGAAGTGTAGGGCTGCCATCACCTTCACCTTGGGGGTCAGCGCTGTAGGGTACGGCCGGCCAGGTTGCAAATGTGGTGCCAAGCGCACTGCCAAATCCTCAATCAGCTGCCTGGTGAAGCGGTACCGTCGGATGCTGTCACGTTCCACCATCGTTGCCAGGTCAGGGAATGGTCTATGGACAGCTGGAGCCCTGCAGTGCATAGGTTGAAGAAAGAAAGATTGTCAGTCACCCCACATATGTGCCATTCACCATACTCAATTTCACATGATACATCATTACGAGACACAAGTACTTGATGTGTGTGCCGTTCTGTTCGGACATAACTGGCACCTACATGGCCATCATCTAACTTCTCAGTACAACATGTGTGGACAACAGGTTCCAGGTTGTGCTATGGGAAACCATTAGGCTGTGTCACAGTACCCATTTACTGCTGTCACGTTCCACACACACACCACAGTGACATGTCTGGACAGATGCGGCACGTTCCACCATCGTTGCCAGGTCAGGGAATGGTCTATGGACAGCTGGTGCCCTGCAGTGCATAGGTGAAGAAAGAAAGATTGTCCGTCACCCCACATATGTGGCATTGAACACACTCAATATCACATGATACATCATTATGAAGCACAAGTACATGATGTGTGCAGTTCCGTAAGGACATGTATGGCACATACATGGCCAATATCTAACATCACAGTTCAACAAGTGGCATCAATAAGTCCCAGGTTGTGCCATTGGATATCATGAGGCCATGTCACAGTTCCCATCTCCTGCTGCCATGTTACAAACACACCCCACAGTGACATGTGAGGACAGATGTGCCCCAGCCATCACAGCTCAACGACAGGTAGATTCCCAGGGACCCTGTATTGCCACATGGACACTGGCATGACATGGTGTATCATGTATACACCACAGCAAAACAACCATGACCCCCACAGGTAGTGGTCCCTGTTGCCTCGGCAGGACAGACAAGGACGTCTGTGACACACACACGCACAACATCAAAGTCCATGCACAAGCAACGTGGATGTGGAGACTGTCTCCCATTGTGCACATGAAATCAGAGACATTGTAAACACAACATGCACACAGACTGTGGAGGACCATCACTATTGTGACAATGGGTCACCCTGGGTTAAACATACCGTCCCACATGGGACTCAGGGGGTATGTGACATGACATACACATACACCACCATGAAATGTGACCATGCCACATGCTCAGATATGAACAGTTGCACATCACAGTGGTCATGTACCACGAAACACCAAGGATTCTGTCCCCATGAACACGTGCACAGCCTGGGGGTGGCTGCCCCAAGTGACACCCACAGAACAACATGTTCACCCCCATACACGGAATAGGTAATGCAGCCTTACATGCCTTAGGATACAGTTTGGACAGGCTGTGGTGTTGTAGGTGTGCCCCTCACTCCCTGGGAAGTATATGTGGCTGGCATATGTTCACCTGTGACAGGCATGGTGACATATGCCAGTGACTTGTACAGGGACGCGTTGGACAGCAATGGACCGATCGGTGCGCACACATTGGCCATTGCATTCAATGTGTGCTGGTACGCGTTGTATTCGCAATCACGCGTTGGACAGCAATGGACCGATCGGTGCGCACACATTGGCCATTGCATTCAATGTGTGCTGGTACGCGTTGTATTCACAATACGCGTTGGACAACAATGGACCGATCGGTGCGCACACATTGGCCATTGCATTCAATGTGTGCTGGCTCGCGTTGTATCCTGAGTACGTGTTGAACAGCAATGGACCGATCGGTGTGCCCGGTCGGCCCATTGCATTCAATGTGTCGGGTACGCGTTGTATCCTGGGTACGCGTTGAACAGCAATGGACCGATCGGTGTGCCCGGCCGGCCCATTGCATTCAATGTGTGCGGAGTGCAGCGTTGTATCCTGGGTACGCGTTGAACAGCAATGGACCGATCGGTGCGCACCCATTGGCTATGGCCTGGCCTGGCAACGGACGCGTTTTCAAATTTTGAGCGAGTCTGATGCTGTAAATTCAGTTGGTCACCCACAACAATGTTGCAAATTCATGGGTGTCATGAAGTTGAACTTTTGAAGGATGCCGTGGGCATGTGTAAGTGGTGCAATTCCATGGATTGGCCAGATTCAGAAGATGCAAACGACTTGGACGTATCACTTTGGACACATGGGACAGTATCTGCCTCTGCAGCACACATATAATGCTGGCTGTTCCCCTGAGAGCTCACTTGCCTGCACTACATGCTCCAGGACGACATCTGCCACCACCACTGCTGCTGTAACTGCACCCTCTGGACCCTGCAATGGCACATACTGTGGAGAGAGCCCCAGCCTTCAGCACTGAGGAGAACCAGGCCCTGCTGGACAGCCTCCTTCCACAGTACAGCAAGCTGTATGGGAAAGCAGGGGAGCAGGTGAGTGTTCTGTCCACTGCCTTTCTAAATGTGCATGTTGTCTGACTAGCAAGGCTAACAGTCTGCACGCCACTGGCTAGCATGCTCACTGAGTAGTTGTCACCCCCCATAGTGTGTAGTTACATGCACTGAACAGGTATAGTGCAGTGACAGTGCATTTAAACAAGGTTTCACTTCCCAGGCAATGATACCATGTAGTAACTGCTGGCATACTGTCCATGGCCATCGTTGCACTGCCTGTGTACATCATGTGCCCCTGTGATTGAGACATGTATATCCAACTGTGTAATGCACGGAAATGTTGCATGTGTAGTAATGGCATTCTCACTTTGTCATCCTCACAGGTTGATGCCCACCAGAAGCAGCAGATATGGCTGACCATCGTCCGGGCAGTGAGATCCGTGGGGGTCTACAAGCGCCGGATCCGCAACTGCCAGAAGAGGTGGCAGGACCTTCGGGGCCGGACCCGGAGGATCGCACGGGTCCAGCTGAAGCTGTCGCCTCCTCGCAGGCGGGGCGGACACCGGACCCTGACCCCCCACATGCTCAGGATCCTGGCGGTGGTCTTCCCTGATCTGGATGGGCAGCTGAAGGCCAGAGAGCAGCAAGGAGGGGTGAGTCCATGACTGCATTGTGAACTTTGTCTGCCATGCTATGTGCCCTCCTCTGGCCTGGTTAAACTTCCACAGTACATCAGTCATGTGGTCCAGGACCCATGTCCCTCTATTGTGCACTGCCCACTCCTCATCTGATACCCAGGTGTGGCCCTTACAGTCAGGGAGTTGTGTCACTTGGGTACTGTGTCCTTGCAGTTTGCTTGACTCAAGGTGGGGGACAGCATCTGTTTCCCTAACTCTGTGGTGGGCATCATGGGTGGGTCCATTGCTTACACAATGCCTGTGTTCTGACATGTAATCTGCGTGTTACTTTGATATGTGGTCCAATTGCTGAGCTGATCCACCACATGTGCCTGGGGTATCTGGCACACACCCATGCTGCGGGTGGGAACAATGTTTGGGCCCCAGGAGTGTGTATATTACGTGTGTCACACATACTTAGCCACCTGCCTACTGTCCAGGGCTCATCCCTCATTCATGTGGGGCAGGACAGTCATGCCTACTCCAGGCCATACAATACACTCTGTACTCCCACTCCCGTGTATCAGCTGACACGTTGTGCTCAGTGATATGTCCCCTCAGGTGTCTGCCTCTGTGTCAGTGTGCTGTGGCTTAGTTGTCAGGACTGCTGGGGTGTTTCTCGGTTGGGGCTCAGCATGCCACCGGAGATGTGACCATAGGAGACGATACTTGTGTGACACATAGGTGTTTGATCACCTGACCGTGCAGACTGGGGTATGCGAATGTGAAGTTCAGGTAGCTGTTTCCCATTTACAGCAGATTGTGAGGTGCTCAGGTTCAGAGGGTTGTGTTACAGGTCTCCCATATGTCCAATCGGTATGACCTGGACAGATAAGGGTTCAGATGATGTGGTGTGTGGGGGATGTACATGTGCACTTGTTCAGCTCCAGGACTTGCATTCCCCATGACCTACTATTGTGACACAGTGCAGAGTGTTGTTGTCTGGCTGCCCTGCCCATGTGACTGGAGAGAGTGATGTATGACTTAGCAGGCATGCCTGTGCCATGGCATGTGACTTCCTATGAGTGATCCTGCAGGGGAGTGACATGTGCTACATGCACACCATTGTGGCAATGGCTATCAGGACATGGGTGCATCATGGTGTCTGTCGCTGGTATGCATCACATGCATTTCCTATTTGACTCTGGGCATCCCTTTCATCTGGACACCTGTACTGACTCAGTGGCAAGAGTTGTGATGTGTGCATGTTCACATGCTTCACCGTGTTCTCTGCACTGTCCAACTACTGTGTAGGTGGTGCATGTGTCCACACTGGGGTATTGCCATCCAACAGACACCAGACAGATGGGTGCAAGGCCAGGTGGGATGTGAGTGCCATGGTTGACCATCAGACTGACAATTGGCTTCTCCTGTTCTGTTTGGGCACTTTTAGCAATGTTCAACTAAGGATGCCAGGGCTTGCTCTGTAATGTGCTGTACTTACTGTGGTGTGTGCGTTCGGTGCAGGTGACTGATGTCTGTCTGTTTCCCTATTGATTGCAGATACATCCACGGCCACAGGAGGGGACAGCTCCACGGACCAGGAGGAGCCGCAGAGCCAGACTGGGTCAGCAGCCGAGGAGTGGTCGGAGGGACCCAGTGGCACGGAGGGTGAGGGGAGCCACACCGAGGAGTCCTCAGCACCATCCACCTCAGCTGAGGACCACAGCAGCTCGGAGGATGACTCCCTTATGGAGGCGGGTGTCAGCAGCCACCACACCCCAGCTAGTGTTGCTGTCCCTGCCACCACCACCACCGCCCTCCCATCGGCTCCCATTCCCGAGGTCCGTGGAGGCTCCCATGTTCGGGAGCGTGTCTCCTTCGGGCCAGGCACCGCACCCCCTGCCCCTGTGTCCCCTGCTGCCCTGAGTGAGGAGTCTGTGTACCTCCTTCGCCAGCTCCATGTAGGGCAGACAGCCATGCTGAGTGTCCTCCATGCACACACCACTCTGTTGACTCAGCTGGTGTCGTTCATGGAGGGCATCTCATCGGGCATGTCTGCCCTACAGAGGGGCAATAGGTCCATGGACTCCTCCCTGACGGCAGCAGTGTCCCTCCTCCGACAGTCCCTCACCCCTCCTGCCTCTGCCCCATCCACACTCCCCAGCACCTTACCTGTCCCAAGCACACACACACCGGCACAGGCACACACCAGCACAGACACGAGCAGCACACAGACACACACGCCACAAACAAGACGCACACGCACGCACAGTCAGGGGACTGAAACCACACTCACAGGGGATGGGGCCCAGGCACACACACACGCATCCACGAGCACTGCGCAGTCCTCAGTTGCCTCTCCCTCCAAAGCCCCCTCCCTTGCCTCACCTGCAACCCCAAAGACACAGCGGCTCTTCCTCAGTGACCTCGGCCTCTTCCCCTCCGATCCAGCTGATACAGCATTCAGGGGAAGAGGAAGCCCACCCACATGGAGCGGAGTGCCCCTCGCCCCCGGACACCCTCCCCCAGGCGCAGACCGACTGACGCCCCCACCCGCAAGTCCCCCGGACCCGGAAGAGCAAGACCCCGCCGCCGCCCTGCAGCTCAGGCACCAAGTCTCCTTCCTCCATCCCTCAGGCCCCCACTCCACAGGTGCCCCCACCACACCCTGCCCCAGGTTCCCCCACCCACAGATACACCATCCCCAAAAGGATCAGGCCTTCTCCCCCTGCCACTTGCTCTTCCGGCCCCACACCCCCGCTGCGCTTGTCTGTGCCACTGGTGTGGTGAGGGTGTCCTCCCCCTCTGTCCTGCCCACCTTACCTGATCCCCATTCTCCTCCCCTGGAGGTAGGCACTGCAGTGGAGTCCACTACCACCCTGTCTGACTTGGGCACTGCAGTGGCGAACCTGTCCACTCCATCTGCACGGTCCACTGCAGTCGTGCCGGCACCCACACCATCTGAGTCATGCCCCCAGTTGTGCCGGCACCCACCATGTCAGATACCTCCACTGCAGTTGTCAGTGGCTCTCCAGCACCCACCACCCCTTCCCTGCCTCCTTCTGGTGAGCCCTGATCCTGTCCCTGCGGTGCCTGGCCTGCACCCCGTATGCCCCTCCGAGGGGATTGTCCCTGGTTTTTATCAGTGCAGGCATGCGTAGGGTGACATCTGCCACTGTCACCCTGTTTTGACTTTCATGATTGGACTGGCCATTGGCCTTTGTTTATTTTTTACATGACTTCAACTTTTGAACCCACATATGCTGAATAAAGCAACTTTCTGTTCTCTAGTGCTTTTGCTTCTGATGTACATGATGTTGATGATGCTAAGCATGCCCTTGCTGCAGTGATGGTGATATTTGGTCTCATGAAAATTAAGTGTTACTGTGCAGGAACCCATGTGGTCCAGGGGGACTGTGTCCTATCCTGTGGTGTATCCATGTCATCTTTAGCAGCATCTGAGGGTGTAATGTTTTCAATATTTGGCAATGGGATTTCCTACTTACATTAGCAATGTCACATCTGTGGCTTCCACCCCTGCACATCTGTTGTGCTTGCCATTGTTCAATTAGTCTACTTCCCTGACCGTGTGGCCATCTCCATTGGACATGCAGGTTTGGGCATCAATGGGGAAGGACTCATCTGTGTTGTCAGTGCAACTTGCTATACATGTGTGTTGGATCTGTGCTGATGATTTCGTTGACACTCCCATGACCAGGCTGATGTGACGAGAGCCTTCATTTGGTGCTAATTGTTGACTGTGTGACCAAGTGTTCTGCTGACATGATGGAGCCCTACTGAGGCAACATATGGCACAGCTTTCCTCACACAGGAGTGGAGTCCCCTCATGGCAGTGTGTACTCCTGTGACATCGCCTGCGCCCAAGGTGTGTGTTGTATGAGCATGTCTGTGTGTTCACTTCCATTTTGCTGTGCATGCTGGGATCCCTAGTGATGTTCCTGTTTGTGATGCTTGCTGAGTTGACCTATGTTCCCCCAAAGTCTTCTTCCTGGGTTCTCTGTGATGTGGGTGCATGGCACATTACTGGTCATCAGGGTGTCACCCATAGGTGTGTTTGCTGTCAGGGCTGAGTTTGTGGGCAGACGCTGATGGGTCACAGTCAGGATTCCCCTTGGCACTTGTTGTTTACACCTGTCATGTGATTTCCGGTTTGTGTTAGCTTTCATTGGTTGTGACACGTTGTGTGTGACTGCTGGCACTCCTCAGGGTCAGGGCTGCAATGTTGGTAGTTGTCTATGTGTGTTCTTTGTGGGTGACCTTGGCTTCTTCATTGGTGTGTGACTGTGGCTGGGATCCCATTGGTTGGTGTGATATTGCCGTCAGGTCCATGTACAGCGTAGTGTGCAGTGTGTCAGACATTCAGGAGTCTTGTTGAGTGGCCATGTGTGATGTGTGTCTGCACCTTGCTTCCCACCACCCCCCCTGGGATTGTCATGGGTGCATGTGCAATGTCACCAGTGCATGTGAGCTTCACTGCTGCACATTGTTGGAGGTCGAGGTGTGTGGTGTTGAGTGTGTGCAGATGAGAGTTGTTGCCCGGCTGGACCCCTGCCTCCATGTTGGCCTTGGCTTACTGGCCGTGCTGATTGATTTGTGCTTGTGTAGGTGTGATGGTAGTTTGTTGCTCAGGACACATGACTGTGGTTCACAGTGTGAACGACATCTAGCTTTGTCATCACAGTGGTATTGTAATGCAGACCAGGGTCACCACCTTGTGGGGGCCCTGGGGGTAGTGCTGTGGTGTCTCTGTGTCTTGCTGTGTCAGTTGCTGTTCCTACATGCTTGTGTGAGATGTGTGATTTGTGCTCCCTCTCATCTGACAATGCCTGATTGCCCACATAGGGATTTGGATCCATGAGTTACCTTTGTGTGGCACTGTATGCACATCTGTGTAATTGGTATTCAGGCCTCCTCATGTGTTGTGTGGTTGCCTGGGGACACTGGCACCCCCTCACCTGTTGTGTTTGATGTGCAGTGTGGGTCTGCCTGTTTGTGTTTGTGCATCTGCACCACTGCATTGGCATATCTTTAGTGTGCCATTGGCTGTATGTTGTTTGGTGTGTTTCCCCTGCTGTCCCTGGGACTCCTAGGTCATCAGTCAGCACAATGATCATTGTTTGTGTGTCCCATTGCTGCCATGGTATGGTATCTGTTCACCTCACATCTACATTCTCCACAGGGTATCTGCATTTGTGTGCCCATTGGTGCAAATATGTGGGTCTGCATTCTGATGGTCACTTCTGTCATTGTGTCATTGATGACTGTTGACAGTGTCAGCCCCCATGGGTGATGTTTGTCTGCACATGGCCAAAAGTATGTCTTATTTGCACTGCACTGTTTGCCTCCCCCAATCTATGTTGCTATGGGACACAAGCACTACTTTGCCACTGATGTGTTTGTTGTTCTGTGACCAGGAATAATCCATGCAGTTTGGCAGTTGCAGCTTTTTCTTTGTCAACACTTACATTTTCGTCACTGTGATGATGGGGGTTTGGACCCCATTGCCACAATGTTCAAAATGTGCTTCAGCTATGGACCCCACACTTACATTTTGGTCACTGTGATGATGGGGGTTTGGACCCCATTGCCACAATGTTCAAGATGTGCTTCAGCTATGGACCCCACACTTACATTTTGGTCACTGTGATGATGGGGTTTTGGACCCCATTGCCACAATGGTCATGGCCTGCTTGCATTGTGGGGCCACACACATTTATGTGTGGCACATGTGATAGGGGGTCACATTGTATGTTCAAAGTCAAATTCAGTGTTGTAGGCATTTGACACAGTCTACACACGCTTGTCATGGTGTTGGGGGGGATGTCTTTATGTTGCATTCTTTTTGTTGGTGTGTGCTTGTTGTGTCATGTATTAGCCATCCTGTGAGTGGGGGTGTTGTTGGTGGTAGCCATCCAGCCCCCCATGGGTAGGGGTGGTAGTAGTGGTAGGCATCTGACGCCCCCTGGGTAGGGGTGGTAGTAGTGGTAGGCATCTGGCACCCCCTGGGTAGTGGTGGTAGTAGTGGTAGGCATTTGGCACCCCCTGGGTAGAGGTGGTAGTAGTGGTAGGCATCTGGCACCCCTGGGTAGAGGTGGTAGTAGTGACAGGCATCCAGCCCCCATCGGTAGAGGTGGTAGTAGTGGTAGGCATCCAGCCCCCATGGGTAGAGGTGGTAGTAGTGGTAGGCATCTGGCACCCCTGGGTAGTGGTGGTAGTAGTGGTAGGCATCTGGCACCCCTTGGGTAAGGGTGTTAGTAGTGGTAAGCATCTGGCACCCCCTGGGTAGAGGTGGTAGTAGTGGTAGGATTCTGGCACCCCTGGGTAGAGGTGGTAGTAGTGGTAGGCATCCAGCCCCCATGGGTAGAGGTGGTAGTAGTGGTAGGCATCTGGCACCCCCTGGGTAGAGGTGGTAGTAGTGACAGGCATCCAGCCCCCATGGGTAGAGGTGGTAGTAGTGGTAGGCATCTGGCACCCCTGGGTAGGGGTGGTAGTAGTGGTAGGCATCTGGCACCCCCTGGGTAGGGGTGGTAGTAGTGGTAGGCATCCAGCCCCCATGGGTAGAGGTGGTAGTAGTGGTAGGCATCTGGCACCCCTGGGTAGAGGTGGTTGTAGTGGTAGGCATCTGGCCCCCCTGGGTAGAGGTGGTAGTAGTGGTAGGCATCTGGCACCCCCTGGGTAGAGGTGGTAGTAGTGGTAGGCATCTGGCACCCCTGGGTAAGGGTGGTAGTAGTGGTAGGCATCCAGCCCCCATGGGTAGAGGTGGTAGTAGTGGTAGGCATCTGGCACCCCCTGGGTAGAGGTGGTAGTAGTGGTAGGCATCTGGCACCCCTGGGTAGTGGTGGTAGTAGTGGTAGGCATCTGGCACCCCCTGGGTAGAGGTGGTAGTAGTGGTAGGCATCTGGCACCCCCTGGGTAGAGGTGGTAGTAGTGACAGGCATCCAGCCCCCATGGGTAGAGGTGGTAGTAGTGGTAGGCATCCAGCCCCCATGGGTAGAGGTGGTAGTAGTGGTAGGCATCTGGCACCCCTGGGTAGTGGTGGTAGTAGTGGTAGGCATCTGGCACCCCTGGGTAAGGGTGGTAGTAGTGGTAGGCATCTGGCACCCCTGGGTAGAGGTGGTAGTAGTGGTAGGCATCTGGCACCCTGGGTAGAGGTGGTAGTAGTGGTAGGCATCCAGCCCCCATGGGTAGAGGTGGTAGTAGTGGTAGGCATCTGGCACCCCTGGGTAGAGGTGGTAGTAGTGACAGGCATCCAGCCCCCCATGTGTAGAGGTGATAGTAGTGGTAGGCATCTGGCACCCCTGGGTAGGGGTGGTAGTAGTGGTGGGCATCTGGCACCCCTGGGTAAGGGTGGTAGTAGTGGTAGGCATCCAGCCCCCATGGGTAGAGGTGGTGGTAGTGGTAGGCATCTGGCACCCCCTGGGTAGAGGTGGTAGTAGTGACAGGCATCCAGCCCCCCATGGGTAGAGGTGGTAGTAGTGGTAGGCATCTGGCACCCCCTGGGTAGGGGTGGTAGTAATGGTAGGCATCTGGCACCCCCTGGGTAAGGGTGGTAGTAGTGGTAGGCATCCAGCCCCCCATGGGTAGTGGTGGTAGTAGTGGTAGGCATCTGGCACCTCTTGGGTAAGGGTGTTAGTAGTGGTAAGCATCTGGCACCCCTGGGTAGAGGTGGTAGTAGTGGTAGGCATTCTGGCACCCCTGGGTAGAGGTGGTAGTAGTGGTAGGCATCCAGCCCCCATGGGTAGAGGTGGTAGTAGTGGTAGGCATCTGGCACCCCCTGGGTAGAGGTGGTAGTAGTGACAGGCATCCAGCCCCCATGGGTAGAGGTGGTAGTAGTGGTAGGCATCTGGCACCCCCTGGGTAGGGGTGGTAGTAGTGGTAGGCATCTGGCACCCCTGGGTAGGGGTGGTAGTAGTGGTAGGCATCCAGCCCCCCATGGGTAGAGGTGGTAGTAGTGGTAGGCATCTGGCACCCCCTGGGTAGAGGTGGTTGTAGTGGTAGGCATCTGGCCCCCCTGGGTAGAGGTGGTAGTAGTGGTAGGCATCTGGCACCCCCTGGGTGAGGTGGTAGTAGTGGTAGGCATCTGGCACCCCTGGGTAAGGGTGGTAGTAGTGGTAGGCATCCAGCCCCCATGGGTAGAGGTGGTAGTAGTGGTAGGCATCTGGCACCCCTGGGTAGAGGTGGTAGTAGTGGTAGGCATCTGGCATCCCCTGGGTAGTGGTGGTAGTAGTGGTAGGCATCTGGCACCCCTGGGTAGAGGTGGTAGTAGTGGTAGGCATCTGGCACCCCTGGGTAGAGGTGGTAGTAGTGACAGGCATCCAGCCCCCATGGGTAGAGGTGGTAGTAGTGGTAGGCATCCAGCCCCCATGGGTAGAGGTGGTAGTAGTGGTAGGCATCTGGCACCCCCTGGGTAGTGGTGGTAGTAGTGGTAGGCATCTGGCACCCCCTGGGTAAGGGTGGTAGTAGTGGTAAGCATCTGGCACCCCTGGGTAGAGGTGGTAGTAGTGGTAGGCATCTGGCACCCCTGGGTAGAGGTGGTAGTAGTGGTAGGCATCCAGCCCCCCATGGGTAGAGGTGGTAGTAGTGGTAGGCATCTGGCACCCCTGGGTAGAGGTGGTAGTAGTGACAGGCATCCAGCCCCCATGTGTAGAGGTGGTAGTAGTGGTAGGCATCTGGCACCCCCTGGGTAGGGGTGGTAGTAGTGGTAGGCATCTGGCACCCCCTGGGTAGAGGTGGTAGTAGTGGTAGGCATCCAGCCCCCATGGGTAGAGGTGGTGGTAGTGGTAGGCATCTGGCACCCCTGGGTAGAGGTGGTAGTAGTGACAGGCATCCAGCCCCCATGGGTAGAGGTGGTAGTAGTGGTAGGCATCTGGCACCCCTGGGTAGGGGTGGTAGTAATGGTAGGCATCTGGCACCCCTGGGTAAGGGTGGTAGTAGTGGTAGGCATCCAGCCCCCATGGGTAGAGGTGGTAGTAGTGGTAGGCATCTGGCACCCCTGGGTAGAGGTGGTAGTAGTGGAAGGCATCTGGCCCCCTGGGTAGAGGTGGTAGTAGTGGTAGGCATCTGGCACCCCCTGGTTAGAGGTGGTAGTAGTGGTAGGCATCTGGCACCCTGGGTAAGGGTGGTAGTAGTGGTAGGCATCCAGCTCCCCATGGGTAGAGGTGGTAGTAGTGGTAGGCATCTGGCACCCCCTGGGTAGAGGTGGTAGTAGTGACAGGCATCCAGCCCCCATGGGTAGAGGTGGTAGTAGTGGTAGGCATCCAGCCCCCCATGGGTTGAGGTGGTAGTAGTGGTTGGCATCTGGCACCCCTGGGTAGAGGTGGTAGTAGTGGTAGGCATCTGGCACCCCTGGGTAAGGGTGGTAGTAGTGGTAGGCATCTGGCACCCCTGGGTAAGGGTGGTAGTAGTGGTAGGCATCCAGCCCCCATGGGTAGAGGTGGTAGTAGTGGTAGGCATCTGGCACCCCTGGGTAGAGGTGGTAGTAGTGGTTAGCATCTGGCACCCCTGGGTAGAGGTGGTAGTAGTGGTAGGCATCTTGCACCCCCTGGGTAAGGGTGGTAGTAGTGGTAGGCATCTGGCACCCCCTGGGTAAAGGTGGTAGTAATGGTAGGCATCTGGCACCCCCATGGGTAGAGGTGGTAGTAGTGGTAGGCATCCAGCCCCCATGGGTTGAGGTGGTAGTAGTGGTTGGCATCTGGCACCCCTGGGTAGAGGTGGTAGTAGTGGTAGGCATCTGGCACCCCTGGGTAAGGGTGGTAGTAGTGGTAGGCATCTGGCACCCCTGGGTAAGGGTGGTAGTAGTGGTAGGCATCCAGCCCCCCATGGGTAGAGGTGGTAGTAGTGGTAGGCATCTGGCACCCCTGGGTAGAGGTGGTAGTAGTGGTTGGCATCTGGCACCCCTGGGTAGAGGTGGTAGTAGTGGTAGGCATCTGGCACCCCTGGGTAAGGGTGGTAGTAGTGGTAGGCATCTGGCACCCCCTGGGTAAGGGTGGTAGTAGTGGTAGGCATCCAGCCCCCCATGGGTAGAGGTGGTAGTAGTGGTAGGCATCTGGCACCCCCTGGGTAGAGGTGGTAGTAGTGGTAGGCATCTGGCACCCCTGGGTAGAGGTGGTAGTAGTGGTAGGCATCTTGCACCCCTGGGTAAGGGTGGTAGTAGTGGTAGGCATCTGGCACCCCTGGGTAAAGGTGGTAGTAGTGGTAGGCATCTGGCACCCCCATGGGTAGAGGTGGTAGTAGTGGTAGGCATCTGGCACCCCCTGGGTAGAGGTGGTAGTAGTGGTAGGCATCTGGCACCCCTGGGTAAGGGTGGTAGTAGTGGTAGGCATCTGGCACCCCGGGTAGAGGTGGTAGTAGTGGTAGGCATCTGGCACCCCTGGGTAAGGGTGGTAGTAGTGACAGGCATCCAGCCCCCATGGGTAGAGGTGGTAGTAGTGGTAGGCATCTGGCACCCCTGGGTAGAGGTGGTAGTAGTGGTAGGCATCTGGCACCCCCTGGGTAAGGGTGGTAGTAGTGGTAGGCATCCAGCCCCCATGGGTAGAGGTGGTAGTAGTGGTGGGCATCTGGCACCCCTGGGTAGAGGTGGTAGTAGTGGTAGGCATCTTGCACCCCTGGGTAAGGGTGGTAGTAGTGACAGGCATCCAGCCCCCATGGGTAGAGGTGGTAGTAGTGGTAGGCATCTGGCACCCCTGAGTAGAGGTGGTAGTAGTGGTAGGCATCTGGCACCCCTGGGTAAGGGTGGTAGTAGTGGTAGGCATCCAGCCCCCATGGGTAGAGGTGGTAGTAGTGGTAGGCATCTGGCACCCCTGGGTAGAGGTGGTAGCAGTGGTAGGCATCTGGCACCCCCTGGGTAGAGGTGGTAGTAGTGGTAGGCATCTGGCACCACCTGGGTAAGGGTGGTAGTAGTGGTGGGCATGTGGCACCCCTGGGTAAGGGTGGTAGTAGTGGTAGGCATCTGGCACCCCTGGGTAAGGGTGGTAGTAGTGGTAGGCATCCAGCCCCCATGGGTAGAGGTGGTAGTAGTGGTAGGCATCTGGCACCCCTGGGTAGAGGTGGTAGTAGTGGTGGGCATCTGGCACCCCCTGGGTAAGGGTGGTAGTAGTGGTAGGCATCCAGCCCCCCATGGGTAGAGGTGGTAGTAGTGGTAGGCATCTGGCACCCCTGGGTAGAGGTGGTAGTAGTGGTAGGCATCTGGCACCCCTGGGTAGAGGTAGTAGTAGTGGTAGGCATCTGGCACCCCCTGGATAAGGGTGGTAGTAGTGGTAGGCATCTGGCACCCCCTGGGTAAGGGTGGTAGTAGTGGTAGGTATCTGGCACCCCCTGGGTAGGGGTGGTAGTGGTGGTGGCCATCCGGGCCCCTATGTGTATATGTGGCATTGGTGATGGCCATCCCGCCCCTATGGTGCTGCTGTTGCTGGTGTAAGTAATTTCTGCATCCCTCTGTGTGTGTGTGATATGTCGGGTACGTGTAGTTTGTTTTTGTGGTTGGTGTCTGACTTACCTTCTGCGCCGTACGCGTCCGTGCCTGTTCCGGTAGTAGATGTAGAATATTGGTAGGATCGGCACGATGGGATTCATGGTTGGTTCGTCTCATTCGACTTTCTCGTTGCTTCGCCTCATCCATGTCGCTGGCGTGTTCGTCTCGTAGCCGCGGATCTTGTTGTGGCGCGAATCGGAGCTTATGTGCGCCTCTCCCGGATGCTTTGACGTGCCGTGCGTAGCGATGGGTTCGGCGCGTACGGGAAGCGTATCGTACTTGTCCGGCCGGACGGAGCTGCATTTTGGCTTCCGTGCGACTCGATTCTGCGTTTACGGATCCGGCTCCGTCTGGGAACAGGACCTGGATTGGGTGAGTACGACTGGGTCGGAGTCTATGCTGTTGTGCGCATCGTACTTGCTCGTTCGGAATAATGTGCGGATCGGTCGGGAAACAGGCATTCGCATGGCTTTTTTCGCGACCGAATGGTGTTAGGTGCGCCTCCGACCGAGATCGGAATTGGCCCCACAGTGTTTTATAAAGATTCTAAATAAATAGCGTGTATTTGTTATGCACACATCCACCTGTGGTGTCCTTCGTGCTGAATAACATTGGTACAGAGTTTAATTGTAATAATTTTATTGACCTCAATAGAATGAAAGGCTGACTGGCCCACAAAGATTTCAACCTGTGACCAGGGTTTCAAACAGATCTCCGCAGTGAATGTATCAGTCCATTAAGCCATCAGTTTGATTACAAAACAGAGATTCAGGACACACTCCAGTAACATAAAGGAGAAACTTGGGCGGAACAGGCTTTGATGAAGTGGTGCAGCTATTTCAACAAAGAGGCTACAAGGAGTAGAATCTCTTACAGGTGTTTCTGATACTAGTCAAACAAGCATTGGTAAATGCATTAGGTTTTGCCTATGTGATTAATAATAAGCTGGTTTTTGTTGTAAGTTGTAACTTGCTGAGTACTTGTACAATATGTTGCAGAAAGTCTGTTAAAATGTTATGACTTGTTAATGTACAACAAGGCAATATATTGTGCTGTTAATAGTGGTATAGTGTGGGTAAGTAATAGCAACATTTGGAAAATGAAATGAAAGAGGGAAATAATAGAATTGATTGAAGTAATAGCAATATTATGTGTTTAGAGGAGTTCTGGCAACTTTTGGGCCTGGTGCTACTGCACAAGCTGCACAATTCAAATCATGCCCCTAGTGCCTGCAAGATAACTGCATTTGTGACTGCCTGTTTAGTAGTAAAATATAGCAATATTTGTTGTTTAGAGGAGTTATGACAACTCTTGGCCCTAATGCCATTGCACCTGCTGCACCATTCAAATCATGACCCTATTTTCTGTAAGATAACTGCACTTGTGACTGCCTGTATAGTAGTAAAATATTGCAATATTTGGTGCTTAGAGGGGTTCCTAGAGCTTTGGGCCCCGGTGTTACTGCACCTGCTGCACCATTGAAATCATGACCCTAGGGCCAGCAATGTAACTACTCTTGTGACTGCTTTTTTAGTAGATAAATATAGCAATATTTGGTGTTTAGAGGAGTTCTGACATTTTTTGGTCCCAGTGCCATGCACCTGCAGCACCTTTGAAATCATGGTCCTAGTGCCTGCTAGATAACTGCACTTGTGACTGCCTGTTTAGTAGTAAACGTTAGCAATGTTCTGCGTTTAGTGGGGTCCCTAGAGCTTTTGGCCCTGGTGCCACTGCACCTGCTGCACCATTCAAATCAAGTCTCTTTTAACTGCAAGATAACTGCAATTGTGTCTGACTGTATAGAAGTAAAATATAGCACTAGTAGATGTTTAGAGGAGTGCTGACAACTTTTGGGCCCGGTGCCACTACACCTGCTGCACCATTCAAATCATCACCCTGTTGTCTGCAAGGTAACTGCACTTGTGACTGCCTGTTTAGTAGAAAAATATAGCAATAGTATGTGTTTTGTGGGGTGCCTAGAGCTTTTGGTCCTGGTGCTGATGCATCATTCAAATCATGACCCAATAGCCTGCTAGTCTTGTTTAGTAGTAAAATTTAGCAATAATCTGGGTTTAGTGGGGACCCTAGAGCTTTTGGCCCCAGAGCCACCGCACCTGCTGCATCATTCAAATCAAATCCCTTTTAACTGCAAGATAACTGCAATTGGACTGCCTGTTTAGTAGTCAAATATAGCAATATTATGTGTTTAGAGGAGTTCTAACAACTTTTGTAACCGGTACCACTGCATCTGCTGCACCATTCAAATAATGACCCTGTTGTCAACAAGATTACTGCACTTGTGACTACCTGTTTAGCAATAAAATAAAGCAATATTTGGTGTTTAGTGGAGTTATGACAACTTTTGGGCCCGGTACCACTGCACCTGCTGCACCATGTGAATCAAGCCCCTTTTAACTGCAAGGTAACTGCAATTGTGACTGCCTGTATAGTAGTAAAATATAGCAATATCATGGGCTGTATTATACAAGTACCCCTAGGGTGCCCCCCGGGCACTTGGTATTTCAGAAGGGGCCGCAGGCGCTTGTGCAACTCCTTGTGCAACCCCTTCTGTAATACCGATAGCGCTGGCGCACATAAAGTTCCAGTGCTATCTTCAGAAGGTGTTCCCTCATTTGCATGGGGGCATGCCCCATGCAAATGAGGGAATCCCTTTGCCTCTGCACCCGTGCCATATTACAGACACGGACGCAGATGCAAAGAAGCTCTCAGGAGGCACACTGACAGAGCGCCATCTAAAAAGGTGGCGCAAGGTGGCCCACTGACAGTGTGCCATCTTAAAAGGTGGCACACTGTCAGTGTGCCCCCTGATGGTTGTCCTCTGGGGGGGGGTGGTCCCATTGACCCCCCAGAAATCTCCTTGCAGAAGGGTGCAGTCACTCACTGCACCTGTCTGCAAGGGGATCTCAATTCCCCCTTCAAAGTGCAGGCGGGTTGCTGTCTGCACTGTGAAAACACAGAGTGGCTTCAAAGGAGGCGCTCCGTTTTTCAAATAAATGTGCTGCCCCAAGGGCAGTGGCAGTTTGCGGCTGCCCTGGGGGCAGAACATTCATCATAATACAGTGCATTTTCCTTCATTGAGCCGGGTGCACCTTTTAAAAGGTGCACCCAGCGCATTAAAGGGGAATGCACCACATGTATAATACGACCCCCAGGTGTTTAGAGGAGTTCTGACAATTTTAGGTGTTTAGTAGGGTGCCTGGATCTTTTGGTCCTGTTGTCACTGCACCTGCTGCACCATTGAGATCATGACCCTGTTGTCTGCAAGGTAGCTGCACTTGTGACTCCCTGTTTAGTTTTAAATTTTAGCAATAATCTGGGTGTAGTGGGGTCCCTAGAGCTTTTGGCCCCAGTGGCACTGCACCTGCTGCACCATTCAAATCAAGACCCTGTTGTCTACAAGGTAACTACATTTGTGGCTGCCTGTTTAGCAGTAAAATATAGCATTAGTCTTGTATATTAACTTTTTTTTCCGAACACAATGTTTATTACAACATTTAGAATTTGATCATAATGATCAAATAGATTAAGTTGAAAAAATAAATCCGATAATGCCTACAAAGTGCAAAGAAAGGAACTTAGGCATGAATATGAAATGCCACAAACATTCTAAGGCTAAAGCATCTGCTTTACACAATTAAGTAATAAAAAGCAAGCATTCCAGCATACCCTTAGAAGCTGTCTGCCTTTTCTGTGGGAAGAGACCTTATCTTGATAGTGAATGGGGCTTAGACAGTGTGAACAGCTTTAGTAGAAGTTTCTAAATGCGTGCAGCCAGGGAATGTTAACGTAAAATGAAAGTTCCACACAAAAGCGAATGAACAGTAATTCGGTATTGTGAACTGATAACAGCCCCCTTTTAAGATATATTAAATACAAGAGACAAGCACTGCGGAAGCGGTGTGCAGGCGAAACCTAAAAAATGCCCATAGCAGGTAACAGTTTGAAAAAGATATTTTTTCAGTTTACATCAAAGTATGACAGTAAAGCTGTTGCACATTACATTCCAGCGCACTCATCCTTTTTGTGCTAAATATAGGGACAGACAAATTCCTATTTTGGGGGGTAGCCACAGATCACTGACTCTTCCCATAATATTGGTGTCTGTACAACCATACATGCCAACTTTTTAAAAGGGGAAAGCAGGAGATTTTAGAAAAATAGATTGTTTTTATCCCATTGACTTCTATCAAGACCTAAATCGGGTCTTCTGTCATGTATGAGACTGATGAGGGGCCGATTCCGATTCGGGCCGGAAATCTCTCCGACCGAGCCGGACCCGGAGAGATTTCCGACCGAATCGGACCCTAGCAACCCGACCGAACGAGTACGATGCGCACGTAAGCTATCGGACTCGAGTCGGTCGGACTCCCATTGAAGTCAATGGGAGCCGGTCGTACAACGCGTACGTGGGCTCGCATTAACTCAATGGGTGCGAGGCGAACAAGGGCACCCCCTACAGCGGGTTCGCCTCGAAGCGACTCGCGGCGTACATGCACAGGCTTGGGTCCCCCCTGTGTGCGACTCGTGCGGCTACGCGTACAGGGGGTCCGACACGGACCCCCAAAGTGCGGCTCCGACTGCTTCTTGGAGCCGGATGGCGCGAGTCGGTCGGACTGCTCGCGGCGCGCATCGTACTTGCCCGGTCGGGGAACGTCTCCATTGCGCGGTGCGAGGTGCATCCGTGCGAGTCGGTCGGAGCGGTTGGGACCCGCGAACGAGTCGGTCGGCGAATTCGCACGCGCTCGCATCGTACTCGCTCGGCCGGACGCACGTACGAATCGGTCAGGAAACAGGGCTCCGAATCAGATCCGGTTCAGCCGAATCCGATTCGGTGCCCTACCGGCCGAGATCGGAATCGGCCCCTGAGTGCGCTGCTGCAGGATCAGATATCAGAAACGTTTTTTTTCCCTTACCTGTCAGGAGCGCGGAGAAAGCACAGGCAGAGAGTGCATGACAAAAATGTTGTGCACTGGCCTGCAGGAGTAGGTTACTGGCAGTGAATACTACCAGTCTCACTAGACCAGTCCCAGCTGCAGCCCACCGAGGAATCGGGTTTTTGTATGCAGGAATCGGGAAGCAGTAGACTAGCCTTGAAATCGGTAGTCCCCCGCCTGAATCGGCAGGGTTGACATATAAGTTACAATAGCCCAGAACATTGTTTCCACAACATCAAGTGTCTCACCTTCAATTTATTTTCATTTTATAAGGAGTGTATAAGCAGGAAGTGCCTCCTAAATATCATTCTCCTTGCTGCAGCTATTGCTGTTTCTTCATCGTCTGCAGTATTTGCCACCAATGACTGTAAGATACATCGATAAAAGAAAATCAAATTTTGAGGAGAGCATGTCAAGGCAGAGGAAGGCTTCTGAATTTTAAGTTCCTGTGGTTTCTCCTGAAAAAGCAATACATCTGCTTAGCATCGCGTGTTTGCTAGGACTCTCCTTGAAATTAGTCCCTGTCTCAGCAATTCTGGAAGATGTCTCCTCACACTGAGCAGCTTTTAAACTTCAGATGAGAAACATTGTTCTTTGCCCAGCGGGAGCCGCTTAAATGGAAAATGGGAATCAGACCGTTACCAGCAAAGGGACGCCCAGCTCGCCAGACTTCTGTTCCTGATAGTCCCGCACTAGCCAATGCATTCATGCCTATGTTCTAGCGCTACCGTATTTGAGTCCAATATGGTTTAAAACTTTGCTCTAAGTTCTAAATAACGAATAACCAGCTAAATAATGAATACACGTGCAAACGTTTATTAAGGATAAAGGTAAAAACGTAAAGGCAAAGGAATGAAAAATACATGCGAAACGAAAGAGAAACGATAGAAGTGATAATCTAAAGTTTTATTGCAGAATCATTAGAAATGTGCATTTCCAGATGGACAAGGTGGACTCCAGCAGTTGTGCAAGTCCATTGGCAATGTAGCTATTTGTACTGACTCGGCTAAGCGACGCAGAAATAAGCCAGACTTTCAGTGATGTCATTCTTGGACATAAGGCCCTACTGGACTTGATCACCGGGACCACTCTGCTCCAGTTTGTTGTGAATCTAACTTAGGTTAGTGGTGAATGTGTCCCAGGTTAATAGTAAATCGGGCTTGCATTATTATTTAACGTGTCTCAGATTAGTTTTAAATCTGACGTAGGCTAACTGAGAAATGTGTCCCAGGATAATAGTAAATTTGACTCACGTTAATATTTAACATGTCCCAGGTTAGTAGTTAATCAGGTTTAGGCTAAATGAGAAATGCGACCCAGGTTCATAATAAATCTGACACACGTTCCTATTTAACATGTCACGTTCCTATTTAACCTGCCTCGGGTTAGTAGTTCATCTGATTAGGCTAGTTACAAAATGTGTCCCAGGTTATTAGTGCATCAGACTCACGTTTCTTTAAGGTGTCTCACGGTAGAAGTGTACCTGGCTCACACTAGTTGCAAAATGTTCTCACGTTAATATTAAATCTGACTCAAGGGCCTGATTACGACCTTGGTGGACCGGGTATCCGTCACAACGGTGAGGGATATCCCATCCGCCGAAATATAAATCCCATTAGATCTTGGCGGACGGGTTACTCCGTCACAACGGTAATGGATATCCCGTCTGCCGAAATATAAATTCTGTTATATCCTATAGGATTTATATTATGGCGGACGGGATATCCGTCAGCGTTGTGATGTAGTAACCCGTCCGCCAAGATCGTAATCAGGCCCAGTGTCTTATTTAACAGGCATTGCATGTCTCAGTTTAATAGTGAATCTAACTCAGCATACTTCTGAACTTGACACAGGTTAAAGGTGAATCCTAATAGCAATCAATCGCCATGTTATTTTATTCGGTATTGTTGAATAAACCCAATTATGCCAATTAATTAAAGGAAAGACATGATAAATCTTAAAGCAGAAATATATAATTTAGCAGAATTCCTGGAGGTATAGTAATGAAAGCTATTTTATTAATCTAAAAAAACCACTCCCAGTGGGTGTGAACAGGGACAAGCACATTGTACCATGGTTTCTTGAGTATTTACGTGAAGGGCAAGAAACCACGGGAATCACTAAACAAAGATTTACCTGTCTGCTAACCAATTTGTTTGATCAAAATGTAATATTTCTCTTCATAGGTGGCTAAATTGTTCTCTAGGCAGTGCTTGAAATGGAAAAATAGAATTGCAGGTACTCTGAACCTGAGTATCCGCTTGTTTCTGAGAAGTGCTGGAACTCTCCAGTTAAATGTATTACATCACTCTTGAAAAGTGCCGGTACTCACCCTCCCAAAATAAAAAAGTGCCGGTACTCAGTACCGGGCAGTACCGGCCCATTTAAAGCCCTGTCTTTAGGTATATTTGAGGGGAGTCTTCACATGACTGCGAAATTCGAGTGACATTGCAACCACATACACCACAAACTCATTCTTTTCCCACCAGAAACTTTGGCACTATTATATGTAGCCACGCCCATTACAGATACAGAACAAGCCTGCAATGTGTTTTGCAGCAAGCGGCAGGAGGAGCAATAACATAAATATAATTTGAAGTTTATTCTTTTAATTCAGCCGTGTAGTTTTTCTGAAGAGAGTCTTTGTAGGAAGGTGGAATCTGACTATATGGTTGCCCCCACTTTTTTTATGGTGTTTTGCTGGTTTATGACTTAGTTGGACTGGGACCCTGCTATTCAGGGCCCCAGTCTATCTGCTCTCTCTCTAAATGACATGGAGTGCACTCTAGGTGCACTAGTGATTGGATACTGTGGTGCCTTATGAGTCCCTAGTATATGGTACCTTAGGTGCCAAGGGCATAGGTACTTCACAGGCCTCCCAGGGGCTGCAGCATATGTTATGCCACCCCTGGGAAGCAGTCTAAATCTGACACCACAGGCCTGCTACTGCAGCCTGGGTGAGGTGGTGCTAGCACCCCTCACTGAGATATAGGTTTCCTATATCTCTCCTGCACACACATATAAACCTATCAGTCACCCCTAAGGCAGGCCCTATCAATCCTGAGGGCAGGGTGCTTGGCTTCTATGTGAGGGGGTGCCTCTGCATGAGCAGGGCCCCTCTGCAGTTCTCAGAGTCCATTCTCTGGTGCTGTTTGTGGATGCGGTTAAACCATATACTCTTAAGTGCATTATATCCTCGCGGTAAATGCTAACTTTGGAATGGCTGCATCAAAACATGTCGTGTTTGGTGTCAAACATCTTGGAATACTACCCCCCGCCAATCTTGGCGGCGGGAGTAGCATTCCACCCTTCTAGAGGATAAGACATGTACCTGCTGTGGAAACGCGGTAGAATCCTAAAGAGCCCTGGCATCACAAAATGGATGCCACCAGTCACAGACACTGGGCTGCCCTCCTGCTGATGACCGAAACTCGCAGTGGAGGAAGCCCAACAATAGGCATCCTGTCACAGGGAGGTGTAACCACCTTCCAGACAGGGTTTAGTGTATTGGGGCTGGGTGGGTGCACTCTTAGAGTGCTTTGAAGTCCTGCACTGGGGGAGCAGAAGGCTCCTCTGTGCATATGCCAGTTCAAACCAGCTCAGGGGCTACCTGCCCCTGCTCTGGCACGAAACTGGACAAAGGGAAGTGGGTGTAGCCACCCCCTCCCTTGACCCTCCCATAGGTGGGGTCATAGAGCTAGTCCATCCCCTCTTTTTAGTTTAAGAGGGGGAACCTTGCCATTGCAAAGCAGATAACCCCTGGACGACGCTCTACAGAAGAATCCTGGCCCTTCGACGTTCCACTACCTTTGGAAGACAGAAGAATCTCCCTTGGAGTCAAGGAGTGACTCCCCTGCTTGGCAGGCACCAAAAACGACAACGACGGTCGCAAACTACGCCGCTCCCGCCGGAGTCCGAAGTCCCTGCAGCCCAGGAAGTGGATTTCCTGACCTCTCCCAGGCCATCGTGAGTCCCCAGCGAAGCTGAGGCAAGTGGACCCCACGAGTAACGAGGAACCGCGACCCCTGGGTACCGTGCACTATTGTCGAGTGCAACCCCTTCACAACGTTCTACGAACCTGTGCTTTGGACCACGTGTGGTCCCGACCTCCAACAGGAATCCCTCCGAAGATCAGAGGCCTACACCGTCCCGAGTGACCGTGGGCCCCTGTTGAGTGATTCCGCCCGAGGTGTCTTCGCGATCCCTTGCCCGCTGGCTTGTGGGTCCCCAGAAGACTTCTTAACAAAACCAAAGGGCTCCCCTGGTTGCTCCAGGCCTGCCCTGACTTACCCTCGCTGGGTGAGTTCCACAGACCTTGCTGGTCTGCGCCATCGACTTTTCTTCATCTCCCCGAGACTTGCGGCTGCCAAGGCTTGTTGGCTCCGATCGAGTTGCCGACACCGCAGTCAGCTGCAGACGTCGAGGGACACACCGAATCCAGCTCCTGGTCATCGTCGACGCCTCCTGGACCACGTGGCTGAAGAGTCAAGGCACCTGCAACCGACCTGAAGCGACCGACGATGGTGGGCATCCATCTTCCTTGCCCCGGGTCACTGCCAAGTGACTTTGAACACTGTCCCCTCTGCTTTCAGGTCATCCTTCTTCAGAATCCAGGCTTGGATTCCACCGGACACTTCTTCAGCTCCCGCAAGCAGCAAGTCTTCTTTGTTCGCCATTGAAAACGACGCCGCGACCCGACACCAAAGGACACCTGTGCACCCGGCTTCCCTGGGTGAGGTAACTCCAGCACTACGGTGCTCCTGTGGGTGTGGGCCCTAGAACTACTTACCCTGTAAGTGACTTGCTTGTAGGTTCTCCCGAAGTATCCTAAAACTCTTTATTTCCAACCGCGACTTGCCCCATTGAAGTTAACGGCGATTCGCGCCTGTGTATCCACACTGCACGCGTCCCCCGTGGGTCCTTTACTTACCTGCCTTGGGTGGTTTCGTGAGGCCCCAGCACTTCTGAAGGCCCTAGGCCTTGTCTCCTTGCAAGTCGTTGTTTCTAAGTCTCTTACTTAGTATATGGTCTGGTACGCCCCTAGGGCCCCAGCCATATTTTGTGCTTAACTTATTGTGAAACGTTGATTTGTGCATATGTTTGTCTTCTAATCTCATAAAGAGATTAGTAGAGAGTTATTTAGAAATAAATACATATATATTTGATATATATACCTGTGTGGTGTCTTTTCATTTGGTGATTCAAGAGATTATATGGTAAAACAAGCTGCTTTACATTCCTCCGAGACTTAGCCTGAAGGCTGCTCTCCACAGCTACCACTAGGATAGCTTTCTTTAAAAGGTTGTCTTAAACCTATCTACCATAAGAGTCGATTTGCCCTGGTGCAAGGTGTCCACTTTAATTAGTGAACAGCATATACCAGGCCAACTTCTCACATTGGTGGGCAGCGTGTGGGATTCCAGCTTGCCATTGTTTTACCAGAAAATCTCTATTTGAATTACTAACTGAAAACCATTATAGGTACTCAAGGTACATATAAAGTCAAGCTTAGTATCAATAAGTTCTACTGAACTTAGAGCTGTGTGCCAAGGGATAGCACACCCTTTCCACAGCTCAAGCTAGGATCAGTAGGCCACAAACTAGTGTAGGTAGTACAACACTGCACAACACTAGAATGTCCTTAAAGGGTGGACCCAGTGGATCCACTCAGCCTCAGTATAAGGACATGGCTTTCTCTGACTTGAGAGCCATGTGTGTTGACAGACACCTGAGACTAGGACAGAGTCCCTCAACACTACACCTGATAGATCTGCTGACAGCAGATGACCTTAGATTGGCTCTAGGAGCTAAGGGGTCTGAATCAGTGGGTGGGTCAATCATAGTATCTGGGTCAGATGAGGACAATCCGAATGACCAAGACTCTGTGGTTGAAGGGCCAGGCTTCAAGGAGCCTGAACAGGACAGAGGAGTTCTCCCTAAGAGAACTGGCAGAGTGGATGAGAGGCACAGATCCCCTTCCAGGGAATCTGAGCACTCTTATCACTCTGGCAGAGAATTTGTCCAAGAGAGGAGCTCATACTTTAACTTAAGAGAGACCTCCTCTGAGAGAAGGTGCAAACTGCTCCAGTATGAGGAAGCCAAAGTGGCCCTCAGAACCAAGCAGTTGGCACTGGATAGAGAAGCCCTGGAGATCCAGAGAGCTTCCAGAAGGGAGGGTTTAGAACCCCCTGGTGGCAGCAACAGTGTCCCTAGAGGCAGAGAATATGTCCCTGACCATAGGAACCTGAGCAAGGTTGTTCCTCCCTACCAGAGTGGGGATGATATCCACAAGTGGATAACTGCTATGGAGAGGGCCTGTAGAGTACAGCAGGTCCCCCAAAAGCAGTGGGCAGCAATCTTGTGGCTCTCCTTTTCAGATAAAGGTAGAGACAAGCTCCTCACTGTTAGAGAAGAGGATGCTGATAATTATGAGGTCCTGAAGAGTGCACTGATAGATGGGTTTGGCTTAACCACTGAAGAGTACAGGTTGAAGTTCAGAGATACCCAGAAGGCACAGACTCAGGACTGGACAGACTTTGTAGATTGTGCATCCAAGGCTCTGGAGGGTTGGCTGGTTGGCAGTAGGGTTACTGATTTCAAAGGATTTTATAATCTAATGATGAGAGAACAGATCCTTAATAATTGTCAAAACCAGCTTTTACACCAGTACCTGGTGGACTCTGATCTGACCTCTCCCCAAGAATTGGGAAAGAAGGCAGACAAATGGGTCAGAACCAGAGTAAGGCCTAAGAATCAGGGTGGTGACCACAAGAAAGATTCTACCAAGTCCCAAGAGAAAGGTGGGGATAAATCCAAGGATAAGTCCACTACAGGGCCCCAAA
Organism: Calotriton arnoldi; assembly: GCA_963921515.1. NCBI lineage: Eukaryota > Metazoa > Chordata > Amphibia > Caudata > Salamandridae > Calotriton > Calotriton arnoldi. The sequence continues at coordinate 1,613,390 of CAWUFW010000108.1, read as the reverse complement.
ATTCCTCTTCTGGGGGTGGGTCCCAAACTCCTTCCTCTCCTGAAAAGAAACCCTATTGCCATGTCTGTAAAAAGCCTGGGCACTGGAAATCTGATCCCAGTTGTCCCAGGAATGGCAATAAAGAAAATGTTCCTCCAACAACTACTACCACCCCTCCTGGTACTACCAGTAGTAATCCTCCAGTTGGGAGTAGTGCACCCAAAAAGTTAGGTGCTTTTGCAAGAGGAACAGAGGTGGGCCCTAGTTTAGACAGGACCCCCTCAACAGACTCCTCAGATTCTGATGGTGGTGTAGGATATGCCACCTTTACCATGGGTCCCATAGCATTGGGCAGGTACAGACTGGAGCCAATGATTAATGGTCAGAAAGCTGTGGCATTTAGGGACACAGGGGCTAGTGTCACCATGGTGGCAGGGAAACTAGTCCCCCTCACCAGCTTTTACCTGAGTTTAAATACCAGGTGACCAACATTGATGGTGTCAGAACAGATCACCCCATGGCCATAGTCAATCTCAGCTGGGAGGGGTCACAGGCCCAAAAGAGTGGCAGTGTCCCCAACCCTACCTGTAGATTGCCTGATGGGCAATGATTTGGAAATTTCAGCCTGGGCTGAAGTTGAACACCAAACCCATCTTAGGATGTTGGGCGTCCCTGCAAAGGTTAGTGGGGCTGTGATGGCCACAGCCCCAGCCCAAGAATTTGGAGAGATGGAGCCTGAAAGAATGGCCCACTCTCCCCGAAAGAGAGCACAAGGGTTGAAGAAAAGTCTTCTTCCCCCAGACAGTAGGTAAGGGTCAGCCTCCTCAGGGAACTGACCCTACCCCTAGTGAAGGAACTGCCACAGAGGTAGTCAGGCCTGGCCTGGCCACACCCCTGATGGCAGAGGACCCTTCCAAGGTGGTACCCAGTCTGGAGCAGGTAACCTGCCCCTCTCTACCCTGCCTCAGTCAGCCCAGGGCTGCAGAGGTCAGGGAGGTCAGTGGACCCCCCGGGCCCCCTGTCCAGAGGAAGCCCCCATCAGCAGATTAGGGGCACCCAGTCTAGTAGCCCTAGCCAGGTGAAAATTCCTCTACACACTGAGGGATCCCCCATACCTTTATGTAGGGACCTCCCCCAGAAGGACTCTGGTAGGCAAGGGCAAACCTGGGACCAGAAGGTTCCAAACCTGCCATGTCCCTCCAGTGTTCCATCCAAAGGGACCCAACCCCCAGCTGTAGGCAGCCAAAGGTTGACCCTTAGAGCAAAGTGCAACTCAGTCATGGAAAGACAGGCATACATGGTGACCAGTGATCTGAGGAAGCTGAGGCCAACATTCCTAGGGCCTCACTTCCCTACTCAGACACCTCACCGGCCTTGTACTTTACCTAAGCACACCAGAGGTAGTGATTCCCCATGGTGGAGACCCTCTCAGACCCTTAGGGCGAGGGATTGCTTAGTGGACCATAACATAGGGGGCAACCATGCTAGTGCAGGTGCTTCCTTATATGGCCACTTAGTCAATATAGGCTCAACTGGTCAAGGTTAGCCTTATCTCCTTTCGTTTGGGGGGTTATGTAGGAAGGTGGAATCTGACTATATGGTTGCCCCCACTTTTTTATGGTGTTTTGCTGGTTTATGACTTAGTTGGACTGGGACCCTGCTATTCAGGGCCCCAGTCTATCTGCTCTCTCTCTAAATGACATGGAGTGCACTCTAGGTGCACTAGTGATTGGATACTGTGGTGCCTTATGAGTCCCTAGTATATGGTACCTTAGGTGCCAAGGGCATAGGTACTTCACAGGCCTCCCAGGGGCTGCAGCATATGTTATGCCACCCCTGGGAAGCAGTCTAAATCTGACACCACAGGCCTGCTACTGCAGCCTGGGTGAGGTGGTGCTAGCACCCCTCACTGAGATATAGGTTTCCTATATCTCTCCTGCACACACATATAAACCTATCAGTCACCCCTAAGGCAGGCCCTATCAATCCTGAGGGCAGGGTGCTTGGCTTCTATGTGAGGGGGTGCCTCTGCATGAGCAGGGCCCCTCTGCAGTTCTCAGAGTCCATTCTCTGGTGCTGTTTGTGGATGCGGTTAAACCATATACTCTTAAGTGCATTATATCCTCGCGGTAAATGCTAACTTTGGAATGGCTGCATCAAAACATGTCGTGTTTGGTGTCAAACATCTTGGAATACTACCCCCCGCCAATCTTGGCGGCGGGAGTAGCATTCCACCCTTCTAGAGGGATAAGACATGTACCTGCTGTGGAAACGCGGTAGAATCCTAAAGAGCCCTGGCATCACAAAATGGATGCCACCAGTCACAGACACTGGGCTGCCCTCCTGCTGATGACCGAAACTCGCAGTGGAGGAAGCCCAACAATAGGCATCCTGTCACAGGGAGGTGTAACCACCTTCCAGACAGGGTTTAGTGTATTGGGGCTGGGTGGGTGCACTCTTAGAGTGCTTTGAAGTCCTGCACTGGGGAGCAGAAGGCTCCTCTGTGCATATGCCAGTTCAAACCAGCTCAGGGGCTACCTGCCCCTGCTCTGGCACGAAACTGGACAAAGGGAAGTGGGTGTAGCCACCCCTCCCTTGACCCTCCCATAGGTGGGGTCATAGAGCTAGTCCATCCCCTCTTTTTAGTTTAAGAGGGGAACCTTGCCATTGCAAAGCAGATAACCCCTGGACGACGCTCTACAGAAGAATCCTGGCCCTTCGACGTTCCACTACCTTTGGAAGACAGAAGAATCTCCCTTGGAGTCAAGGAGTGACTCCCCTGCTTGGCAGGCACCAAAAACGACAACGACGGTCGCAAACTACGCCGCTCCCGCCGGAGTCCGAAGTCCCTGCAGCCCAGGAAGTGGATTTCCTGACCTCTCCCAGGCCATCGTGAGTCCCCAGCGAAGCTGAGGCAAGTGGACCCCACGAGTAACGAGGAACCGCGACCCCTGGGTACCGTGCACTATTGTCGAGTGCAACCCCTTCACAACGTTCTACGAACCTGTGCTTTGGACCACGTGTGGTCCCGACCTCCAGCAGGAATCCCTCCGAAGATCAGAGGCCTACACCGTCCCGAGTGACCGTGGGCCCCTGTTGAGTGATTCCGCCCGAGGTGTCTTCGCGATCCCTTGCCCGCTGGCTTGTGGGTCCCCAGAAGACTTCTTAACAGAAACCAAAGGGCTCCCCTGGTTGCTCCAGGCCTGCCCTGACTTACCCTCGCTGGGTGAGTTCCACAGACCTTGCTGGTCTGCGCCATCGACTTTTCTTCATCTCCCCGAGACTTGCGGCTGCCAAGGCTTGTTGGCTCCGATCGAGTTGCCGACACCGCAGTCAGCTGCAGACGTCGAGGGACACACCGAATCCAGCTCCTGGTCATCGTCGACGCCTCCTGGACCACGTGGCTGAAGAGTCAAGGCACCTGCAACCGACCTGAAGCGACCGACGACGGTGGGCATCCATCTTCCTTGCCCCGGGTCACTGCCAAGTGACTTTGAACACTGTCCCCTCTGCTTTCAGGTCATCCTTCTTCAGAATCCAGGCTTGGATTCCACCGGACACTTCTTCAGCTCCCGCAAGCAGCAAGTCTTCTTTGTTCGCCATTGAAAACGACGCCGCGACCCGACACCAAAGGACACCTGTGCACCCGGCTTCCCTGGGTGAGGTAACTCCAGCACTACGGTGCTCCTGTGGGTGTGGGCCCTAGAACTACTTACCCTGTAAGTGACTTGCTTGTAGGTTCTCCCGAAGTATCCTAAAACTCTTTATTTCCAACCGCGACTTGCCCCATTGAAGTTAACGGCGATTCGCGCCTGTGTATCCACACTGCACGCGTCCCCGTGGGTCCTTTACTTACCTGCCTTGGGTGGTTTCGTGAGGCCCCAGCACTTCTGAAGGCCCTAGGCCTTGTCTCCTTGCAAGTCGTTGTTTCTAAGTCTCTTACTTAGTATATGGTCTGGTACGCCCCTAGGGCCCCAGCCATATTTTGTGCTTAACTTATTGTGAAACGTTGATTTGTGCATATGTTTGTCTTCTAATCTCATAAAGAGATTAGTAGAGAGTTATTTAGAAATAAATACATATATATTTGATATATATACCTGTGTGGTGTCTTTTCATTTGGTGATTCAAGAGATTATATGGTAAAACAAGCTGCTTTACATTCCTCCGAGACTTAGCCTGAAGGCTGCTCTCCACAGCTACCACTAGGATAGCTTTCTTTAAAAGGTTGTCTTAAACCTATCTACCATAAGAGTCGATTTGCCCTGGTGCAAGGTGTCCACTTTAATTAGTGAACAGCATATACCAGGCCAACTTCTCACAGTCTTGACTTGAAGCAGACCCTTAGAAGTGTTGTGAAAGGAGGCGTGTAGTCGTATACCAATGGCAGAAAAAGCTGGTGTTCCACTGACTTGATGAACATCAGGTAGCACAGTCGGTGGCGTCTACCTCTTAGAAAGGTGTAGAGATGTTTTGTCTTCAGATATGCCTTTTAATATGTAAATTGCTTTCCCCATATTGTTACAATGGGTGAAACCAAACCTAGACACTGCCACGAGGAAACACAACTCTACAGTTTCCAGGGCGCGGCCAGGGCGACTGACGCTGGACGCTGGGGATCACTGTTCGATCCCTGGCTCCGGCGGCAGGGGTCTGCCCACCACCATGCGACTCTGGGCAATAGCTCGCTTAATCTTCCCAACGGCCCCCAAGCGCCGAGAGACCACTTCGGGGGTGATTCGTGCGCTATATCCTAGTACTGGACTTTACTTTACAGTTCTGTCATCAGCCTTATACACATTGTTGAGCGCAGTCTTGGAAGAAACATCTTGGTGACATTTTGCACCGGCCTTACAACAAAGTGGGGGCGTGCATGCAATACAGTCATTCTGAATAACTGGAGGGACATAGGTATATGTCTATAAGATCTACAAAGCCTAGGATACATTTAAGCATGTACTGCAATACACAGACCTACCATGGCCATAATGCATTTCAATAGGACTTATGATAAGTAATTATAGAAAGATCACTCCAAAGCTTTTTAGGCAAATGTACATTTGAGGTTTTCACCTGATTCTCATTTTCATTTGTTGTGCCAATCACAATGCTCTTAATTTCACCTCTGATGGGCGCCCGAAAATACATTCAATACTTAGAAGATTCATGGATAGAATTTATAATATACATTTGTTTTTTCACACCTCACACTTTTCTCAAGAGCAAAGAAGATTATGTCCCCTTTCAGTCTCCTGGGTGCTCTCCCTCGTTCTCATGCTCCTGCCTCCCTTGACTCCCAGCACATAGCATTGTATAAAAGATGTCCACTACAAGGCAAAGCTTGTCAGTGATTAATAAGCAATATTGCCAACCCGGGTGCCCGGGATCCACACCACTGCATTTCATTTTAAAGTCATCGCTCAGTAAGATAACCATTCACACCCTCCAAAAGAACTGATCATGACGGGAAACAACCTTTACTACGCATGCATTACATCGCATGCCATTAGATAGCGGTCTTTACAACGCAAGTCGTTACAACGACTTGCGCTGGAGGGCGCTATAGGACAAGGAATAGTTTAATTTACTATCCAACACCTTCCCTACTGTACGTAGGCTGGAGTTGGAATAGTAAATTTAACTACTCCTAAGTCCAGCGCCCTCCAACGAAAGTCGTTGTAACGACTTGCGTGGTAAAAACCGCGATCTAATAGCATGCAATGTGAATGCATGCGTTGTATAATCATACAACCATCATGACTGGCTTTGCTATTGCTATATCCAGCTAGTCAACGTTCAGTATTTCATCATCTGTCCAGTCCTGCTGTTTGTAAACAATTGTGTCTACAGAGATATTACTTACACATTGAAACTCCAAGTTTCAGCCCAAACATGCTGCCTCTGTTCTGTGCCCCTGCTCCTCCAATTGAGCAGCCAATGGGGTGCTTGCTCTGCCACTCGCATCCTCGCGCCTTGACAATTATACTCACGCTTTCGTTACTTCCTTCTCCTTTAGTTGAATTTCTGAATAAAATAAATACCATGACTCTTCGATGGCCACTAAATTTAAGTACCCTTCTAATTATTCAATATGTGCACTGTATCAAAGAGACCCATTCACATGAGCACAAAAATCATATTCATATAAGTTTTTACAACAATCAAAATTGCACACTTTCCACTCATTCATGAACACCTGCATTGGACACATGGGGGCATATATACAAGCCCCTGTCGCCACCACAATGTCACTTTTATCGATGTTGTGGTGGCGATAGGGGTTTAACCTTATTTACAAGGCAGCGTTAAGCCACTTTACGTGGCTTAACGCTGCCTTGTAAATCAGGCCCCCTTTCACACCATGGTTAGCGTGAAAGGGGAGGGCAGTGGGTGCTGAGGTGGGCATTCCACCGCAACACCCACTGATTTTGACGCTGCCCCGTATGTACAAGGGCAGCGTACATAGGAGGCAGTGCCAAAATTAAGACGCAGTAAAACCTGGTTTTAAGTTGGCGAAATGAAGAGAAATGCATTATTTTTCCTCGTTTTTTGCTTTTTCCTTGTGTGCTGTCTTGTGCAGCACACATGGAAAAAGCAAAATGCCATGGATTGTTTATGTACAGGAAGGTCCCCCTTCCTGTACATAAACAATCTTTTAAAAATGCCATTTTGTGACTATCATGTGTGCTTCTTTAAGCAGCACACATAAAAGTGACAAAATGGCATTTCAGGATTGTTTATGTGCAGGAAGGGACACTTTCCGACACATAAACAATGCTCCCCTGCAAGCAGACACCCTTGCACTAAGGTGCAAGGGTGCCTGCATTGACACTACACTGCTAAGTATAGCGCCATTGCAGGGGGAAACGCAAGGCTACACCATATTGTTGTAAATATGGTGCAGCCTTGCATTTCAGAAGTGGCGGAGTGAGGCGTTAAGCCATGATGGCTAACGCCTCACTCCTCCACTTCTATTGTACATATCCCCCATAATTTCCACATTTATCCAGGCTTTTCCTAGTTGTCATAAACAGGGAAAATGTACATCAAAAAGACCACCCTAAATAGGGCAGTTCTTCCTACATGCATTGATCAACAGCCGAGATACAGAATGTTGGTTAATGCTGGCAGGTGAGGCTGCACCATTGGAAACCTGACACTTCACCCACCTCTAAAAAGACAGGAAATCTGCAATTTTGCTGGGGCAAGTGAACTTCCGATTATGGCAGCACTTCTTCTCTGTCAAACTCTATATGAGGACCTGCTACAAAGTGACCCCTTTTTAGGCAGTCACTCCCAGTTTTTTTTATTTTTTGGACTCAGCTGCTGGTAATTTTGAACTCGTAACACTGGACACTGCTATCCAATGGCGAGTGTATGTGCTCTGGCCCCAAAATCAAAGTTGAAATTGTCTCAAAACCCAATTTGGCAAATTTTATTTTACTGTAAGGCCATTGTACATGGTGTCATAAAAGTACACCTTTAGCATGTAAAATTAAATGTCAAATTTTGTGAACCTGAAAACATGACACAGGTCTTTACAAATACCTGGCACCTTGCAGCCTGCATGCTCTCATGTTTTGCAGACAAACCAGTGAAAATAAACTGTTTTACAGACCTAAAAACACACATCTAGACGCTAAATAGCTCATAAGGTAGGGTGAATAGTGCTTAGAAGTGGAACATACCTACATTAAAGTTAGCATGTACCTACAGTAAATAAATCACCAAAAGCTACTTTCAGTATATTGGGTTTAGCTGTTCCCGTAGGAAGTAACAGTAAAACAGATTGTCACTATTTCTGCATTATCCAGTAGGAAACAGCTAAACAAAAGTCCAATCTTTTTTCCTAAGTGTTTTCAAATATCCAATTCATTGGTAAAATCAGATTTTTTCCAACTAGTTAGGAAATACATCTTTCAGAAAAGTGATTTGACTTCCCTGAGCCACTGTAGTTTAACTGGCTTTATTCTGCAACTGCTGGCTAGCCTTGCCCTGTCCTGCCTGTAATGAAGTGTAAAAATCATTCCAAGAACTGCAGAAATACACTGCTCTGATTAACAGGTTGACCGGAATGGACAGTGATAATGCCATTTGAGCTCAGCAGAATATTCAGGTAGGGTGCTGCTGCCCTCCTGTTCAATCTCCTGTTCAAATCAATTCAATTCAAATGTGCTTGTATAGCACTTGGCACAGCAGTGTCAAATCATGCATGGCATGCCTGTCTCAGGCACATCTGAAACTTTTGTACATTTGAAAGGGATCAAACAGGCTCAGATCACAATTTTTGTGTATCCCCTGTCTGGTTACTGAAGGACCCTGCTTTGTCTTACTACACTACTGTCTCATTTTATGTTGTGGGTCGTGGGTCTCCTTCAAACTTTATTTTATTTTTTGATGTGGGAGGACACTAGTCATTTCCATAGTACACTCCCCTACACACCCCAGGACTCAGACTCCAGGTTCAGTGTGGCTGAAGACTTTGGACATCTTGGATTTGGAGTGACTCATTGCTTTTTGGGCCTATTTGAAGTAGGGAATACAGGAACTTCAGAAAAAGTAGGTAAGTCAGGGACTGGGAAACGTTTACTCCCAGGTTGACTGCATGGTCATAGCATGCTAGGAGAGCCATGGGGTGTCCCCCATCCACATGATAGTGAACTCTACAAGGCTCGTCCCTCACTCAGCCTTCTTCAGAACACTGCTGGACGTGTGAAAGGATACCAGGTGAACTGAACCTGCTGCACTTGGTGTCTGTGACCTGTGAAAAGGACCTGAGAAGTTTTGAGACCCTTCCACTTGAAATCCAAGGGCAGAACGATCTACAAGGATCATTAGGTCAATTCTCTGGAGGGCTCTAGGAACATAAAAAACTGAACAGGGCATTCCTGTGGAACAGTGACAACTGGATTTACACTGGACTTGGCTGTTGTCCTCTGCCTGACATCCTGAGAGTCTCTAAGTGCCTTCTTAGGTGGTCCTGGGGACCTTAGAGTTATAATTGCATTTATATAGCGTTTACTACCCCTGTCGAGGCATCAAAGCATTATTCGGCGAGTAGCATGTTATTCCTGAACCCACAAAGGATTAGTGGTGGATTAGTATAGTGAAATTTGAGTTAATTTGAGCAGTGGACATGTGAGTCTGTTAGCTGGATTGAAAGGGATAATGGGTGGACAGAAGAGGGAAGTGTTTAGAAAGTGTTTATTGGGAGATCATAGTAGTAAGATGAGGTTTGGGTTGAGTATAAGGAGAGATGGAGGAGGGAAGAATCTAGAAATTGATATGGAGATCATAGTAGTAAAATGATTTCTGGGATGAGTCAAAGGAGAAATAGGCGAGGGAAGAATTTAGATGGGTTTCTTGGGAGATCATAGTATTAAAATGAGGTCTGGGGTGATCCAAGGAGGGGTAATGGAGGGAGAGTCTAGAAAGGGTTATTTTGGAGATCATAATAGTAGAATTAGGCTAGGGATGAGTCAGAGAGTGGAGGTAGAGGCTATATTGAGAGAGGTATAGGGTGAAATATAGGGTAGTGCATTCGAGAGAGTCAAAGGTTTTTTTTTTACAGTAGTAGTAAAGTAATAAATTCATAGATACATAAGTTCATATTATTATACATAGTTATATCAAGAAATACACATATCTAAATACATACATATAATCAAATTAATTGTTTATATACACAGGGATATGCTGTACATTTGTGTTTGAATATGGTGGTTATGTAGGAAAGAGCTAACTCTTGAGTAGTCTTCTGAAGACAGGATCGCTATCTGTGGATCTTATGTTTGGAGGTAATGATTGCACAGTTTGGCTGCTCGAACAGAGAAAGATGTGTTGAATGTATATGGTGATTTTATTCCTGATGAAAAGTGGTCCTGTTCCATGTATTGCTATGTAGGTGATACAAAGCAGCTTGAATGTGGATCTTCTAGCAATCGGTAACCAATGTAGGGCCCTCAAGGCAAGGGAGATCTGAGCTTGTGGCTTTATATTTAGGAGTAGTCTGGCAGCAGACTTCTGAATCTGTTGTAGTCTTTTCATAGTTGATAAAGATGGTCCATGGTAGAGGCCATTGGCATAATCAAGTTTAGAGAGTAAAAGAGAGATAGTGGCTTGGACCTAGTGTGGGTGGGGGAAGATGTATTCCAACTTTTTCATAGTAATGAAGATGGATCTTGCTAATTTGTCCATTTGGGCATTCACTGATAACTTGGAGTCCCTGGTAATTTCAAGGTTTATTACTTCATTAGATATTTTAGGAGGTGGTCCCAGATCGTCAGTCCAGGCACAAAGTGGGTCATACTTTTTCCAATCGCCACATGTGAGTATTTCCGTTTTGGAAGCATTCAATTTGAATGTCATCCACCAATCAATGGCTATGAGGCAACTGAAATTTGTGAGTTTCTAATGTCTTTGGGGCTTTCCAGTTTAAGGACTATTTGTGTGTCATCTGCATAGTTACAGCAACTGAGCTTAAATTCATTAATGATTAATGATTCGTTAATGACTTCCTGTAGATGTTGAAAAGCATGGGTGAGATTATAAAGCTTTGAGGGCCCCTGCTTTTGTGAAGTATGGTTTGGATGAGAAAGGTGGAGAATGGATGACATTTGTTTTCTTTTGAAGGTAGGATGTGATTCAGTCGATGGCAGTCCCCTCTATGCCGGCTTTGTAGAGTCTTCAAATTAGAGTTTCATGGTCAACCGTATCGAGGACAACTGAGAGATCCAAGAGAAGCAGTGCAGCAACCCCGCTGCGGTCTACTGTATTTTTAAGGTCATCCCAGATGGCAATGAGGGCAGATTCTATGCCTCTTTCTGGATGGAATCCTGTTTGCAAGTCAGAAAGTATGGAGTTATTTTCTATTAATTGTGACATCTGTGTGAATGCTGCTTTTTCTATCAGTTTGCCCAGGAAAGGTCCATTTGTAATTGGTCTGTGGTTGTCAGGATTAAGTGGGTCCAGGTTAGGTTTCTTTAATAATGGGCGTATGTATGCCTTTTGTAGGTCTTCTGGAAAGTAATTCCTAATTAAGGAATTATTGATGATTCTTCTTACTGGTGTGACAGCAGAGGTAGTTAGAAGAAAGTTCTGGAATATTTATGGTGGACAAGGGTCAGAAGGCCTGTTCACTTTGACCAGATCCATAAATTCACTTTCTGATATTTGTTTGAAGGATTGCAGAGGCTGGGTTAGCCTACTCTTGGTGGGTATTTCTGGAAATGGGTTAGTACTGGGGGTTGTTCTTTGTTTTAAATAGGAGTCCAACATGTCTCCTTAGGTTGTGTAATGATTTTCCAGTTTGTCTGTGAATTCTTGAGGAATGGGATGAGTTCTTTCTATGCATTTAGGTTAAAAAAATTCAGTGAGAATTTTGTAAAATACTTTATTTGCACATTTAGCATTTTGAATTGTGTCTGAATAGTACCTTTTTTTTTTTAGCTTTTTTCATCGCCGACGTGTATAATCTGTTAACTTTCTATAGGTTTGGGGGCCGGAGCTTGCCAAGCCCGCAGATGGCCGCTCACTGAGCGAGCTCCTTCGGCCTCATAACAAAATCCTACAACATCCTGTGTCACACAGCCGCAATAATCGTGCCACTTGCCTGTATCGTATACCTGAAAGCCGGTGACGCCGGGGAAGTGCCTCAGACTCGGTAAACAAGGTTCTGTGCACCGTTCGAACTGCCCGTAACTGCGACGTCGAGGTGGGGCCTGACAGTCGTGGACAGAGGGAGCGAAGCCTTTCACTGAGAACTGGCGGTGGCTGACATTAGAGGGAGAACCGATCCCTGCCACATAGACCTCTGTATGCTGCCGGGGGGGGGCACGTGGGCCACGGACTGCTGTCCCTGCTGTGTTCTGCCGATGCGGAGCTGCGGAGGGAGTGGCGACGAGGCTGCGGGCAGACCAGCGCCTGACCGGTAGGACTGAGCTCCCGCTGCAGCAATTAATTGAGGCCGTGCTGGGCGCTGGGTGGGGGCCTGGCGTCCCCGCGCCCATATTGAAATGCAAACTGCCAATTGGAGCTGCGGAGGTTGGCGCAAACGCATGGTACACGTCAGCGGGAGAGAAGGAAGTGTTGAGTCCCCAGAAGCGCCCCGATTGCTGGAACGGAGGTATTGGCCTGCACCCTGGACACAAAGCGACTGCTGGAGGGACCAATCCTAGGACGCTGCCTCAGTGCGTGCCGACGCCAGAGAGCCCAGCCCTGGTAAGACACCCGGCTGCGAAGAGACACAGTGACGACAGGGGCACATTAACGAGACGCTGCGCTGGTGAGTCGATGAGACAGGCAAAGCTATGGCCTAGTTGCGGCCTGCCTGTGCTGCGGCAAGCCGGGGACCCCCCGCTAAGACACCAGAGTCCAAATTAACCGGGACAAAAAGGAAAGAGTAAACTCTTTATGAGGGGGAGGCTTTGAAGCACGATAACTATAAAGAGGTATATAGTGCCCACCCTGCATCGGCAATCCGTAGGATCAGGCAACACTGAGATACAACGCAGTGTGTAGGCACAATGGGGAACAAGATCTGCAGATAAGTCGGCTGGGAGTAAGATGGATACTTGTGCTGGGGCTACAAGACCTCTCAGAGGCCACTGGGAGGAAGTACAAAAACAAAACTAGACGCGTGGCTGGGTGCCCCATCGCCTGTGCACCAGTAATAAACTCATCCCTGCAGATGACTGCCTAGGCCCCTGACCGATCGCCGCCCCATAAAATCATGGGAAAACAGATAAAATGCAGTCTAAACTGCAATTCGACCAACGTAAAACGATGGGACAGCGTTTTGATGACCAGGAAGCAGCGGGCACTGCCACACCCTCCCAAGATGCGGAGATGAGCGGCAACCTAAAGCAGATTTTAACGGCCATGCAAACCACCCTAACTAACATAGATGGTAAAATAGACACGTTAACATACTGAGTAGACCGCATGTCGGAGCACCTGGATAAACATGCGGAACGTATAGATATGGTGGAACTCAGAGTGTCAGACACTGAAGATACCCAGCAGCAGGTCAGTGCAAATCATGAGAAATTAGAGAAAGTTCTGACCACTCTTCAGGCCAAGGCAGAGGATTTGGAGGTGTGGTCCCGCTGGAATAACCTTAGAATAAGGGGAATTGCAGAGACAACCAGTACCGGCAACATAGAAAGATATGTAGAAAAACTCCTTGCGGACCTATTGGGCAGAGAGACCTTTTCGGAAATGTTTATAGTACAACGAGCGCATATGTCCCTGGCACCCCCCCCCCGCCACCGGGGGCTTGACCACGGCCCATCATAGCAAGGTTGCTTAACTACAGAGATCGAGATGCCGCACTGGGTCGAGCTAGGGAACTGCAGACTTTGAGACACGAAGGCGCAGAAATTTCTATATACCCAGATTTCACAGCCCAGGTCCAGGAGGCGAGAAAGAAATACATGATGGTGAAAAAGAAGCTCCAAGACCTAAAAATTCCATATGCAATGCTATATCCAGCCCGACTCAAGATCACGGACGACGGCAAGAACAAAATACTCAATGACCCTAAAGCTTTGCAATAATATCTGCAGCGGCGAGGACAGCAGGGCACACGGAGGAAATCGCCGAGAGGTGGAGCAGATGATCAAGAACAGACATCAGGACTAGACGACACGGAATAATGGCCCAATCTGAGACTCCGACGACACATTAATTATGGTGATATCAGATAAGTGAACTTAAAACTACAGATGAGTAATACTGTAGAAGATAGATATATGAACACTGTTGTTAAGCTAAACTTAGGGCATGCGATGCGATCAAGAGTTTAGAGATACATTGAGACTGCCACAGGGATAACGATGCTCTCTAGTTATGAATGTTATTATGTTGACACAAGCATCTACTAGAAATGTGCGGCCCCCCGGGAATCACATCACCGGGGTCACCGGCTGGCCGCTCCTGCTCACATGTGTACACCACACCAAGTTTACGTAGCTAAATGGGGAATGTTGGGGGAACCAGTTTTTGGGGACTTTCTCTGCTGCAATTGGGGCAACGGAGTGGGCGGGGCCAGGCAGGGGGGAAAAAGGAAAAATAGTGGTCAATGACATGGAAACAGACAACATAATCGCTGGCATAATTGGGTCACCTCAACCAGAGGATACAAACACTGTCACCATAACAAGTGGCTGGCGTCATGACACACATGGTTAGACCTTTAACGCTATTGACATGGAACGTGCGAGGCCTAAACAATCCACAGAAGCTAAGAAAGGTACTAGCCTACCTCGACTGTCATGGGGTGGAGGTGGCCTGTCTCCAGGAAACTCACCTTACTAAATCTTCAGAATTAAGAGTGGGTGCTTGTTAGCCGTCCACCCGGATATCTTCCTCCTACTCCACATAAGCGAGAGGGGTGATAACACTTGTCAGGCGCGGCATCCCATTCACATTGCTACATTCCCTCATGGACAGTCAAAGCTGCTATATTATAGTCCAAGGGAACTTTGGAGGCACTATATTAACCTACATATGGCCAGAACACTGATGATCCAGCTTTTTTCGCACTAGTTTGGGCAAAATTACGGGCACTGGAGCCAGCAGAAATACTCTGGGGAGGAGATTTTAACACATGTTTAGACCCAGCAGTGGATAGATCCACGTGTAATGACAAATATGGCAAACAAGCAGCAAAGATGCTCTGAGAAGATATGGAGGAATGGGGGATGGTGGAGCTATGGCGGCTGCACAACCCGGGGCGCAAAGAGGGAACCTGCATTTCCACAACTTATAATACATGGTCTAGAATAGATTATTGGATAGCAACTCGCACAATTAGCACATGGACAAAATCCATAGACCATATGTCCAAGACACTATCTGATCACGCGCCTGTTCGCCTGGTGTTGGCACTCCCTATCCATACTCCCAGGCTGTTTGCATGGTGCCTACAGTCAATACTAGATCAAGTGTTTAGAACAGAGCTGAGACAGGCCATAACAGAGTGCTTTGCGCATAATACAGGAACAGTTGATAGTGCCCGAATACTCTGGGAGGCCTTCAAGGTGACAATCTGGGGGTTCTGTATACGCAAACACGCAGGTATACTAAAAGATATACGGCAGCAAATAAACAGCATAGAGAAAGATATCAAAACATTAGAAAACGAATATGCACAAACTCTGAACCCTACACTGCTTGCAGAAATTAGAAATAAACTGAACACTTACCATGAGTTTGCAGACAGCGAGGTGAAATATATCTCACGCAAGTATACAGCGAGCAAGTATGGGGAGGGAGGGCTCCCAGGAAGTACGCTAGCGGGTAGGATTCAAACATCACGCTCTCCCTCACATATTACACAGATCACAGATGCGCGGGGCACACCGCACTATGATACACCCTCTATCACAGACCGTTTCTCGGACTATTATGTGCGACTGTATTCCACACAATTATCCTCCTCTGAGGAATACCTAAATGACATAGCCCTAGCTTGGCTCTCTGATGGACATCGGGAATACTTCAGTCACCCTATAACCGAAGATGAGCTAAAAGAAGCCATCAGTTGCCTCCCAAATAACAAAGCCCCAGGAACAGACGGACTCCCGGGTGAATTTTACAAAGAATATAGCGACTTGCTCATCCCCCATCTAACAGCAATGTACTCAGAAGCATATGAAGAGGGGGCTCTACCACTATCCTTAAGTGAGGCATTACTAATCACACTACTTAAACTGTACAATGACCCGACTCAGTGTGACTCCTTCCGTCCACTGTCCCTTATTAATTCAGATGTCAAAATATTAGCAAAAATAATAGCCCTGCGATTACAACCCTTAATGCAAAAGTTAGTGCTACCGAACCAATCTGGGTTCCTTCCACCACGCTCAATGACACATAACTTACGAACCATCTTTGCGCTGTTACACCAATTACAACCAGACTTACCAGCAGCTGCCGCCCTACTGGACGCAGCTAAAGCATTTGATTCAGTAGAATGGCTATTCATGTTTTTTGTTCTGTGAAGGATGGGATTCCCGCACCCGTTTCTGTGCTGGATTAAGCTGCTTTGTACAGAGCCATGCGCAAGACTCAGGATTAATGGCATTACAGCCGCTCCTATACATATTTACAGAGGAACGCGGCAAGGGTGCCCACTTTCGCCACTATTATTTACCTTGGCACTTGAACCACTAGCATGAAAAATCCGGCAAAAACATGCGAACACAGCACTGCAGTTCCAATTACAGCCAGTAAGCATATCGCTTTATGCAGATGATATGGTTTTATATACACACCACCCGGAAGACAATTTAAACCCACTAATAAGAGAATATACACGATTTGAACACTATTCGGGATTATGCATCAATTGGACCAAATCCATGGTGATCCCGCTGCCGCCTACTATGGAACAACCCCCATTAGATTATCCTCTACGGTGGCGAACAGAGCCGGTTAAATACTTAGGGGTATGGATACACAGAGACCCTGAATTGGTAATACGCGAAAACTATGGCACTACCCACGCAAAACTGGAAGGTCAAATGGCCAGATAGATTAGGCTGCCACTTTCAATAGCAGACAGAATTGCTATACAGAAGATGGTGGTGCTGCCCTGCTTCCTTTATTTATTCACAAACATACCGGTTGTGCTCACACAACAGTTTTTTGTAAGGCTATGTGCATGCATGACCACGCTTACATGGGCAGGTAAATAGCCCAGGGTGGGGTGGAAGGAACTAACCAGGGCCATATACACAAGGGGGTTTTGGGGCTCCAGATTTACAGCTGTATTATTATTGCACACAAGCACAACATGGGCATTATTGGATACACCCGCAATCATATCTACCACATGTTGCGGTGGAGAGTGATAGTGCTCATCCAACACCCCTAGCCGCTCTTTTATCAGAGCCGAAGCAGTACACCCCACGTGCTGAAATTAACCAGGTGCGTAACACAACAGCAGCATGGTACACACTGACAAAACGAGCCAACAAATTCCCGGTAAATGCTCCAGCCTTGCCACTATGAAAACATCCTCAAATAACGGTAACGCAAGAGGATAAAATGCAAATACTCCTGGGCGATTTGGGCATGCACACAATGGGTGATATATTCCCCAATGGCCAATTTATATCACAAACAGAGGCCATGTCAGCAGCGCATCGCACACCGCTAATGCTATTTGCCTAGCGCAGATTACGTGCAGCACTGAGAGATATCTGCCCTATCTTCCCTAATGAGCCACCAATACACAATGCACTACAAATATTGCTCACATCACCTACACATCAACGTCTCATAACTAAACTGTACAATGCAGCCCAACAGGAGCAATTCCGAGAACAAGAGCGGGCTTTACAAAGATGGGAAAACGCATTAGATGGTCCACTATCTAAAGAAGATTTGGGATACTGCTGTGCACTTACACAGGTGCTTACACCTAACTGTAACCTCGGGATTATTCATTTAAATTTTTTACAGTAGATATATTATGCACCAACACAACTATATAAATATGGCCTCCGTGAGGATGATAGATGCTTACGCTGCAGTGCTACACAAGCAGACTATATACATGTTGCCTGGGCATGCACCCAAATCCAATCCTACTGGCAGAAAGTGACAAATACCCTGCGAATAATGCTGGCAGAACCAATACCCAATACGCCACCAGTTTGCCTATTAGGGCTACACAAAGTAAAACAGGCCTGGAGGTGTAAATTACTAGCTGTAGCTTTACTATTGGCCAAAAGACGAGTTGCCATGAAGTGGGGAAGTAAACAGGTGCCACAATTAAAAAACTGGATCACGGATAAGACATATTGCAGGGAGCAATTGGAAGTCTATGCAGAAGAGATACCAGAAGCATCTCGCCCTAAAGACTTTTGGGACCCGCTCATACAGTACTTAAGTTATGAGCAAGCAGACAAATTGACACTTTGTGCAAAATAAAGTGCACTGGACGTTTTTTGCACCTTGTCAATTAAAGTAACTGTGATAGATAATGAAAATTGAGATCTATGTTGCGTTTGCATATTTATTGTTTTTGCCGGCACTGCCAAATGTTACTTGCCAACAAGACCGTGTTGTTTGTGTGTCCTAGATGCAAGACGTATTCACTTTGTATACAGTGTAATTGCCTTGTGATATGATTTTTGAACTCTGTTATGTGTCTGATCATCAATAAAACAAATTTAAAAAAAAAAGTTGCTATAGGTTTGTTTGTCTTGATTGCTCATAGTTTTGAGCCAGGTGCATTGCAGCTTTCTAATTTGCTGTTTTATTTCTGTATTTCTGCAAGTGCCTGTTTTCTTTTGTCCTGTTCTGTTGTTTTGAGTGGTATCAGGATATCAAAAGCGTCCTGTAGGCACTCATACAGTTTTTGAACAGAATTTACTGTGTCTAGATCTTTTTTGGCTGTTAGTTGTGTTTCTAATTGTTCAAAATTGAGTTTGTTGCATAGTGAAAAGGTGGATGCATGTAAGGTGGTTTTAGGTGTGTTGCTTTGTAGTGTTTTATGTTGGAAAGCTAGCAAATGGTGGTCTGACCATGTGACTGGAGTAATTGTTTGAAAGGTAACTAGTCCCGGATTTGCAAAAATTACATCTAGCAGGGGCCAGCGATTTGTGTGGATTATTGGACGATCTGATGTAGGATCAGTGTGTCAAGGCCAGTGATGATGGTTTTTAGATGGGGCAGATTGAGTTTGTCAAACCAGAATGCATAGGTTGGAGTATAACGTTATCAGGTTTGAAACTGTGTCTAGAAATTTTTCTAGGAATGTTGAATTGCTTGGTGGAGGTCTGTAAAGGAGAAGGACGTTACAGGAGGAAGTCTGTATAGTGTTGGATCTGGTGAAGAAGGCCTTACAATCTGGTACAGAAACGTCATCAGCTTTAGTGAGATGTATTGTTTACTTGAATATAACAGCTAGCCCACCTCCTCATTTCCCTACACAATTTTGTGTGATAGTTTGATAGCCTAGAGGAACAGCTTCATGCATCACTGGAACCATGTCATCTCCCAACCATGATTCAGTTATGAAGAGTAAGTCAGGTTCTGTGTCAGTGAGTAGGTTGTAGATGTGATGGTTGTTTCTAGAGAGTGATCGAACATATATTAGTAGGCAGTTTGGAGATTGTGTTTTGGTGATGTAGTGACTTTGTTTTGTAGAAGAGTGAGCAGTTTTTTTTAAACTTGTAGCAGGTGTGTCATTAGTGCTATCATTAGCTGTATGAGGATAGCAATCGTGCTGCTTTTCTATATCATGTTCCTTATCCAGCAGGCTTAGAAAGCACTTTAATGGGTCTGCGTGTGTAGGTGGAGTAGACGGTTTTTGAGAGTGAGTTGGTGAGCTGTGTTGTTTCTGTAGAGTAGCCTTGTTGTGTAATAGACATGGAGATGCAAAGTTGTGAAGAGTAGCATGTTGTTTATTTAGTTTGCATCTGTTTAGGGTGGAAGGTGAATGAGTTTGCGGTAGTGGTGCAGCCTGTGGGCTATGTTGTAAGGCTCTGAGTTGACCAATGGATGAGATGCATTTGAAAGAGAATTGTTATGCTGGTGTATTTGTGTTAGGTGTGGGCGAAGAGCAAAAGGTTGGCTGTAAAGATGGTTTAGGATTTGTATTATTTGTGTAGTCAGGAGGGTGGGAGTAGGTGTAATGTTTCTAGTTTGAGATGGAAAGTATTATGCAATAGTGTGTGTGTGTGTTATTTTGTTGTGCTGGTGTGTGTGTTATGTATTGTTTTGTGGAGTAGTGAGAGGAGATGGTGATGTAGTGGTTTTCTGAGAAGAATCTGTATGGGAAGTATTATTGGTGAGTGGAAGTTGAATGGTAAAGGGGTGGTGATGTGTTTTGGAAAAGAGTGTATGTTATGAGTGTTTGAGTTAGTTTTGATAGCTGGAAGAGGTAATATGTGTCTTGGAGTAGAGTGTGAGGATTGATTTGTTGTGTGTTTTTGGTAAAAAGAGGAGTATGGTGTTGGTGGATGAAATGATGTAGGGCTGAGTATCGGTTTGGTGGTGACAGAAAGGGTTCTGTTAGGAGCAAGTAGAGGGTAGAGCTGGCTCTTTGTATGAACAGGTAGCGTGTGTCTGGATAGACTAAAGTTATATATAATGTGGCTTTGTGTTGTGTTGGTGATGAGTGGATTTGTTAGTGGGTTAGGGCAGAGTGCTGTTTTGTGGGAGAGTGAAGGTGCCATTGTATGGCAGGTGGGGTAGAGAGATGTATATGTGTGGGTTGTGGAGTTTTATAGTGTTTTTTTGAGACAATGAAATGTGGCTAGGGTTTGTTTGTAGTACATGAGTGGAGTACATTTGCTGTGAGTGTGTTCATATGTTTGTGGGTGGGTTAAGGTTGGTGCTGGTGAATGGAAAAAAGGGAATTATTTCTGGCCCTAGGCCCAACCTGTCCTGAACTGGCTCAAAAACGCAACTGCACTTGTCGTCTCCGCCCTTATCCTCAACGCCCGGGCTGAGATGCCCTGAGCCCTAAGGTCAAATAGCCCTAGTAATTAAATGACACTTTCGGCCAATAGGAAGCCTAGCCCTAATCCTAACCAATAAGACCATTAGCCCTAAGCACTAGGACCAATAGGAGACCAGATCCTTACAACCAATCACAACCCTAGTCCTAGCAACCAATCAGAACCCTAACCCTAAGCCCTAAGTCCAACAGAAAACCTAGCCTAAGGAACCAGTCAGAATCCCAAACCTCTCAGCAAATCAGAACCCTAACCCTAAGTCTAATAGAAAACCTAGCCTCAGGAACCAACCGGAATCCCAAACCTGTCAGCCAATCAGAACCCTAACCGTAAGCCCTAAGTCCAATTGGATCCCCAGATATAGGAACCAATCTGTGCACAGATGTAACGACCAATAGGAAACTTATTTAAAGGGCATGTGACCTTAAACACAGGATGATGACCCAGGGGCAGGGAAGCTGCTCCTGAAGACCAGAATCTACTTGGAGACAGACATTCCACACTTTAGAGATCTAGGTTTTAACCCTGCAGGTAAGGCCAAAATCTAAGCCGCTTAATATATTGCTTTTTGCGCTCTTAAACAAATCACTTTTTTCTATCCAAAAACAAGTGCTACAATCATTTTCCAAACACAGTTTAAACCATACAGCCGATGAAACAGTCTTTTACACACACTCTGGTTATCCTGTAAGGGTGTACTTTGCCTTTTTAACTTTAAAAATCAAAAAATGGGGGTGTAATATGGGCTAGGGGATTGCCCCTGCAGGCCTAACCACAGTACGGGGGAAACTAGGACACAAACCAAACAGTCACAGGTGGAAAAAAATAGCCGTTTTCACAACACAGTTTAAAACATAAAGCAGATGAAGTAGTCTTTTAAACACACTCTACTTAACTTCTGAGGGTGTTCTTTGCCTTTTTAAATGTAAAAATAAAAAAACGGGGGCTGGTGGCTTGCCCCTGCAGGCCTAAGCACAGTACAGGGAAAACTATTAGGGGTGGGTGAAGAATTGCGCTCCGCCAGCGGAGTTCGCAGAGTTTTGCAGAATCTGCACTCCGCAATGGGTTCCGAAAGTTTTTTCTCTAGCAGCTCGCCAACATTACGTTGGCGAGCATTCGTGAGAAAAAATGGCACTCTAGACCTCCTCCTGGCTAGATTTCTCAATGCAGGCTGTCGCAGCAGGACACGACCGCTCACATTGAGAAATCTGTTGCTCGCGTTGAGGAAGCTGCTGCTCAAGTAGAATGTCTACTCAAGCGGCAGAAAGCATCAGCGCCCTCTGGCGCGACATGTAGTGCAGTTCGCGCTGACTTTACAGCATAAGACAAACTCCTGGCGCTAAAATGCGTTGCTAGCAGCGTGACTTAACAGACTCGGCTGCTGGCAGAACTCCGCAGGGCAGAGTTTTTCCGGCACTTCACAGAGTTCCACGGAGTAGAGCTTCCCGAAATCCACCCAGGCCTAGAAACTATGACACAAATTCAAACAGTCATGGGTGGAGAAAACAGCAGTTTTCACAGTACAAATTGCACAGAAACCAAAAGTTATATTTAAACCATCAAAAGTAGAAAAACAGCAGTTTTAAAGTTTCAGAAATTCACAGCACAAGTCTGTCTTCTTACCACCTTCTTTGTTGTTTTTTCACTGGGCTGTTTAGGGCAAGGGGGACTGGGGCTACAAGATGGAGGTTCCTGTCTTGGGATTCCGTGCACAGACCTTAAAGGGCTTCTGCAGGTGTGAGAGTAGGAGGGCTCATGGTTGATTGGGAGCTAGAGGACCAATCAGGAATGCACAGGCTGATGGCCTGGGGCCAGGGAAGCTGCTGCTGAAGACCAGAATCTCCTGTAGACAGGCTGGCTCAATCCACATTTTGCAGGTCCAAATCTAAGCCACTTCATAAACTGTTTTTTGCACACTTAAACAAATCACTTTTTTGTCAAAAACGAGGGCTACATACACTTTCCAGATACCGTTTAAACCATAAAGCAGATGAAGCAGTCTTTTAAACACTCTGCTTAGCCTCTGAAGGTGTATTTCACATTTTTAACTTTAAAAATACAAAAAAACGGGGCGGGGGTATGGGCTGGGGCTTGCCCCTGCAGGCTGAAGCACAATACAGGGAAAACTAGAACACAAATTCAAAAAGTCACGGGTAGAAAAAAACAGCAGTTTTTCACAACACAGTTTAGACCATAAAGCAGATGAAGTAGTATTTTAAACACACTCTGCTTAGCTTCTGAGGGTATACTTTGCCTTTTTAAATTTAAAATAAAAAAAATGGGGGGAGGGAGGTATGGTATGGGGGCTTGCCCCTGCAAGTCTAAGCACAGTTGTTTGAGCACCAGAAAAAGTTTAGAAAGTTTTAAAAACTTTTGCTCAAGAGCTTCAGCTGGATCTGCCTGAAAAAGTATCTGACCAGCATTTCCACAGGGACGTACTGGATTTCAGCATCATCCAGAGTGGAGATCTCCACACTTCCAAAAAAATATCTCAGTTCCATTCTGAAATGGGACTTAGAACATTTTCTGCAAGAAATCAGAAAAGCTCCAGAGCGCTAGCGGGACCAACCTGCTTCAGGTATTTGGGCTTTGGCTCCACAGTGGCAGCTACAATTTCAGCAAAGTCCTCTGCAGAAAGGAATTTTCTTCTCAAAAAGGGACAGCGTCCTATTCTGAAGTAGGACTTTAAAACCTTTTTTTAACTATTTGACATACACACTTTCAACAGGACCAATCCACGAGGTGTATCTGACCTGGGCTTCAACGTGGTTGGCCTGAAATTGTACCTTAGTCCAGGTCTACCACGGCCATTGACTAACATTTTTTTATGCTTTTTCACTTTAATTCTTCGAAAGTTTATATCTCTTGTTCCCTTTATTGGATTTTTGTTGTTTAAGTCTTCTTTTACTCGTAACATATTTCTCTTTCTTTTCCAATTGTGTGACTTTTTATACTGTTTATGCACTGCTTACATTTTTGCGCTACCTTTGATTTAAGCTTGGCTGCTTTGTATCTTGTTACCAGGAATAGAGCACAGGTTTATTTTATTTAATTTGTGTGACATTAAAAGGTCGTGGTGTTATCCTTTGAGTAAGACACTTGTCCACTCCAAATATTAACCCATTTTCCTACAAGACCATACAATTTAACATAATATGAAATTCAAAATAAACCACACAGCAATATGCATAAAACCTGCTGGGGCAGAGTTCTCGGCCACTTTCATAAATTGTGAGGAAATTCCTTTTACACTATTCTTGTGTTATGGAGCAAGTTCAATGGCCTGATAACTAGGAACATCATTAGCTCTTGACTGTGATTTGAATCTCCCTTTATTCAATCCATGGAAGTTCTAAAAACAAAACTATTCCATTTGTAGACCTGAGTGAAATTTTTAATCATACCATCCGAATTCCTCTAATTTTTGGAATTTCACATTAGGCTTGTTGTGAGAAACTTCTGAAAGTTTGCCATTACTCCATATCATAAACTGCGCTTTTCGGCTAAATCCAAGGTGCTTTTTCTACTTAATCACAAACATTATACCTCTACTTTTTCTCTCTACAGGGGCATATCATAGCCCAAGCACATTAACGCCCTACAGATTAAGTAAGTTACGAATAAATTTTAATTATTTAACCATGTTGTTCGGATAAATCCAAGGTGCTTTTTCTACTTAATCATGAGCATAATACTATGCTGGCGGACCATCCTAGCATAGCTATCTTAGAGGATCAATGTCGAGCTCTTGGCTAACTGTGTATTGTTTTCTGTTTTAGAGGGACAAACTATAGTCCCGCCTTAAAGTATCACACTACGTATTAGAAGAGTCCACTGTCTGACATTGTTTTTTTACGATAGATACGTTACTTCAGCACAGAATTTTATATGTATGTCAACCCCTCCTCCGATTCAACATTTAGCAGTCCATAACAAGCTACTTTACAATCAAAATCCTTGACCATTTATCCACGTAATACTCTAACTCCTGTCTTACTTCTAGTAGAGAACTCCTCCATTGTACGGTCATTTGACACGCGTATCCTTGGAACCGGTCCGTCACGATTGAAGCTCCTTAATGGATATCCAACGTGGATATCAGCAACTACAAGGTGCCTAACTACACTAATTTGTCTTGGTTAAACGATAAAATAAGTGACTTTATGTATCTCCAGACTATTTATACATAATATTTTTTTTTCTTAGGACCTTCCGAATTTCAGTTCTCATTTCTATGACAACCACTCATGTATTTGAGTTTCCGGAAAACTAAGCTACTTTGAGAATTTATACCTCCATAGATTCATGGTAGATTCCTCTGTACTATCGGACGGGATTCAATATGATTTAAACAGCTGAATCACCCAGCTACTTCCCTTTTATAAATTAAATTTATCAGGGACTTATACTTTCACCTGGTTCTTTTCGCTCTGCATGCCTAATCTTTTGGGATATTCCCAGCTTCCCAAATCATTATCACACCGGGTCTTAAATGGTCATACCGGTTTCTTTCTCTTTACTTCTTTCTATGGGAATGCTATGTCTTTTTCTACACTTACGTTACCGCTTCACAATTATTGAATATTTTCTCATTTTTCACTTTCCTTGGGCCTTCTTCTCGAATAGAAAAAGTATTTATTTTTAGACACATCCACTTTCAATGGATTTTGTAGCAGACAATGTACACGCACATGTAATTGTTTTCGTGATACTTATACATATGCTACTGTTATTTGCAGCCTTGAAGAAGTTACAGTTGTAACGAAACACGTGTCGGCTGCCATGTTCCTTACCGTCAATGATGTTTCAAGAATTGGACCATCATGTACTAACTGTATAACATATAAATGTTCGAATGTGGTCAACAGATGCATGTTTATACTAAGAGCCAGATTGATTACATTGTATAAAGTGAAACATTGTCACAAACTATTAAATTGAATGAGAATTTCAGTATAATCTTGTAGACTGGTGTTTCCTGTGAGTTGTGTTACCATAAATGTACATGGGATTCATGTCTTGAATATGATTAAGAATGAGAGATAAAAATATTGAGAGTGCCGAGGTACAATCATTCTATTAAGTTTAACACGAGGATCTGGCCAGACAATCGTGCACTGACACCCGAGGTAGTGGGGTGTTCTGTTACCTCGAGGGGCACCAAGAAGCTTTGTTTCCAATAACGACGCTACCCACATCCAACTTTCTTAAGACAGATGTGGGACTTTCTACACCACCACTACCCCCTGTTCATATTGTAAAACTCCATATCATGTAATTATACTGCTTTTCTCAGCAAACGTATAGCACATGAGGTCGGGAACAATGCGAACATCAAGAACACGAGTCGCTGTTGTTCATGGCACATGTCTTTTTTCAGCTATTTTTTAGCACAAAATGAGCCCTCATGTCAAGAATTGACAGAGGCCCTTTTCATGCTAAAATATAGTGCTAAATGCCCAATTCGCATTTCACATAATTATATGTATATGAAATTTTATTTAATTTTCCTGAAATTTCACGGATTTAAGCAAACGCAAATTATACAAATCTCATACATCCCTATCCAAGTGGCCTTAAACTAAGCACCAATTAGGTAAAGGAAATTAAGGAAAAATTCCAGATCCAGGACCAGTACAGACAAACTTCAAATATAATACAAATTAATGTAAAGCTGATATGTAAAAAGATAAAAATATTAGCACAGAAGATATGGAAATGCACTTGTACATGAATGAATGCCCTTGATTTTATCTTGTTCCCAAACATCATACTAGGACTTGTGGGCAATGGGAGATGTGAATAAGATTTTTGAAATTGTAACTTTTGACTTGTTACAAAACTAGTGGCGGGTATTTCTGAGAACCACAAACATGCTGAGGGAGACTAGCATAAGACATGTGCTTCCTAGACCTGAAATAGATGCCTGTGTTATTGCCAGTAAATGCTGTATTTGGGATGCATCAGTCCAAGCTATTTTTCTGACTCAGATTCCTGTATTTAGACAGACTTGATTTACTTGTCTTCGTCTTATGTTTGAATGTTAACCCTCAATTTGTACATGAAAACGTAGTTTTCTATGAGCTCTGTGCTGTCTACTATGGGGCTGCATCAAAGATCAGGGATAGGTTATTGTTATTTCACCTAAAGAAGGAATTTGTACTAAAAGGGTGTTGGTAGGGTATTAGTAGACAATTCTATATGTTACAATGCCTTGCAAACAACCCCCTTCTGCACAACATTCAGTTATTCTTCAGTTTTTAGGTTTTTAGGGAAATTGTAGGGAACAGTAGAGATCAGGGAACAGTAGAGATTAACTGATGTTCTGTCCCCTTCCTACTAATACAGAAATAGGTCTAATGAGCACTTTTGCTCTATTTCGCTGTACATTTATGGTCATTTAAATATAGCAGTATTCACAGACATATCATAATTCAAACAATCTTACACAACATGCACAAATTGCCACCAACGATCAGCAAATCAGTGACACAAGAGCTGATGTGTGTATAGATCAGCTGTATCTGGCAGAAGCAATATCAAACACTCATGGAACGTTTCTCTACTGTTTTCCATAGCTATAGAACCCACTTCGCATCTTCTTAACCAAGTCCTTTATGTTTTCACTAGATAACTTCTTTGGCACAGACAAAATATTTTATTACCATGATGTAAATCAAAAGAAATTGGCAGAACTAACTGGAAATAACACAAAAATAAGTTAACCACACAAGTTCTGCAAAGCATGAACCTAAAATGCTGCAAAGTGTTCTAAATGAGAAATAAAGAGTCATATTAGGGAGGACACTGAAAGGGGTGGAAATATACAGTAACTTTCTCTGTCTTGTTCCAGTCTTAAAAGCTGACAACCCTGCTAAAGAAAGAATGAAATGCCACAACCTTAAACCTGCCAAAGTTACCATGTTCCTCGGGAAGCTACAATGTCCAGAAGTTGATTTAATGACTGTGTTTTTTAAATATGCAACTAGTCCAGAATAGACCCAACCAAACAACCTCAAAGACCAACCCTATATCCCAGACCTCGATTTTTGACTTACCCACCACTGATAAGACGCCTCATTGATGCAAAGTAGCACAAAGTAGTGTATAGCCCTACTTTGCTTTACTTTTCGACAACTTTCCAGTGAAAAACAAGTTTTGCAAAAGTAAATCTTAAATCAACACTTGCAACACTATTGGTGACTTTGCATCAGTGCAAAGTGTTGATAAATTTGGCCAGAGATTATCTATTTTCACCAGGGCATTGTGGACATACTGTAACGATTCCCATCCATTTACTACTCCTATGCCATCTTCACTAGATTCAAAGCTTTGATAAAGAGTTCTGAATTCAGAGGGATGTGTCGTTCTTTTTCCTGTTTTTTATTCTCTGGGTCACAACATTTACCATCAGAAATTGCATTGTAATTTAAACTCTGGGAAGACAAGCTAGAAATTAAATAGTTAATTCCATTGAACTGCTCATTTTATTTAACAGTGGCCCTTGCGAAGTAAAAAAAAAACACTCTGGAAGGAGTCATTCGAGAAACTTGTTGCAATTGACTGTGCGTCGATGTACTTTGCACAGACTGTGGAAATAGGGACACTTTACGTTTTCAATGCCATCTTCCCCACGCATCTCAAAGGACTAAATCAAATCTGCAATTAAGAACACAAAAATCTAAGAACGATGGTTTGCGTGTAACATTTCTTATTGTTTTGTTCTTGATAAAATGCCACTAATGGCTCCTCATTGTGCGAGGCAATTCCATGTCTCGATGCCCTGCATTCAAATAGCTCGTCTCAACTCTCAAATGTAATATTCGTCGCTGTGCCTAGTATTTGTGCAGTTTCCTTGACATGTGAAGTGCTCCCGTAGAGCAGCGTTTCTTTCTGTCAGCATTCCTGCTTTTTTTTTCCAAGGTTGCTCTGATGCTGGCACGCTTTAGCATTTTTTTCTCAAGGTGCACTGGTCTCACAATGTATTCCAGGCAAAGCCTCGGTGTGACCGCATGTGTAATTTGTTTTGTTCTATGGATTTCTTGTCAAAGCCGCTTTTTTCTCTTCACATTTTAATTTTTATTTTCCTCTTCTGGATGTTTACCCTGCATCAAAGCTGACTCCGTGACCTGTGGCTAATGCGTGTTTTCTGTCGGGGCGGCAGCTGAATTGAAGATGTTTTACTGGTATGAAGTCAGCAGTGCGTGCAGAGCTCGTGCGCGCTGCAGACTGACAGACCAATTTTGGCACACATATCGCTTTCATAAACTCAAGATCCGCTCATGATAAATGGGGAAGGGTTTTATGGCTAATTATGGCAGGGATCCTCGAAACAAAAGGCTACTATTAAACATTAATACGTGAGTTAAATTACCAGTTAAATCAACAGAAAACATACCACCCCAAAACCTCGTTGATTATCTTAGGTCGAAAATACCCATAATGTGGCAGCCCTCTAAATTGATTATCTCAGATTGTTGGAAATGAGGATCTCTAGTTGGCAACAATGGTTTGCACCTTGTCCAAGTAGGGACCCTTCCTTCTAGTCAGGGTAAGGAGATTACACAGTTGAGACAACCCCTGCTCATTCCCTTGGTAGCTTAGCACAAGCAGTCAGGTCTATCTCAGAGGCAATGTGTGAATTATTTGTACATAACACACACAGTAACACAGTGAAAACACTACAAATGGACACCACACCAGTTTAGAAAAATAAAGTATCTTTATCCAAACCAAACACGACCCAAACAACAAAAATCCAACATACACAACTCAAAATATGACTTTTTAAAAGTTTCAGGCAATTCTGTCCTTAGACCTTTATGAATGCATGAGTTTTACGCAAAGTACCTTAAATGAGTCAAAATCCACAAGGCAAAATAGCAGCAGAGGAGGGAAGCTTCGGAAAACACAGGGATGCATCAGTTCCTGAGTCTTTGGGGAGGCGATGCGACAGTTCTGCAGCATGGTGGAGAAGTGATGAGTCGAATCCGGACTGTAGGGGGAAGTGATGCTTTGATTCCAAGACAGTTCTGGTCTGCGAGGGCTGTGTCAGAGACGTGCGGTGCACAGGTGTGATGCATGGAAATATGGCACGTGCTGGAGATTGATGCAGCAGCAAAAAAGTGCTGCGTTGGTTTCTTCAGCCGTGGTCCCACGATGTGTCGATCTTGACAGTCGCACAACATGGCCTGTGCCATAGTCAGTGCGGTGGTTTCAGACTTCAGAGACGGTGCACTGAATTTAGCATGCTGTGGTTTTTCAGGTCGGAAACAGTTGCTGCACGGAAGCGGTCCGTGGAACTTCTCCCGCTTGGCAGTGCTGCGTAAAATAAAACAGGCGCTGGAAGGGCAATACGTCAATTTTGATGTTTTCTTGATGCTTTTTGCAGCAGGAACAACCTCCAAGGGCACAGAACTGGAATTGGCACCACAAGGCAGGTCAAAACTCCCAGCAGTGGAGTTCAAGAATGCTGCAGGTGAAGTCTTTGTGTACTGAGACTTCTTAACAGGAGGCAAGCTCTACTGCAAGCCCTTGGAGAATCTACTCAAGCAGGATACAGCAAAATAAAAGTTCAGTCCTTTCCACTGCCCACAGACAGAAGCAACAAATGCAGGCCAAGCAACACACAGCAAAGGGGCAGTACTCCTCCTGACAGCTTTCCAGCTCTTCTTCTTGGCAGGGTCCTCTTGATCCAGAAGTGTTCTAAAGTCTGGGGTTTTAAGTCCAATACTTACCCTTTTGGCCTTTGAAGTCTTTGTAGTTTACAAGTTCTTGTCTTGCTTGGGCTTGGCTCCAGACACACTCCAGGGGGTGGAGACAGCATTGTGAGAGGCCAGGCACAGTCCTATTTAGGTGCAGGTGACAGCTCCTCCCACATCTCTAGCTCAGGAAGGCCCATCAGTCTGGCAATGGGCCACCAACATATGCAGGGCACACCTCAGCTACGTTTGTGCGACTGTCTAGAGTGAATGCACAAACAGGCCCCTGTCAGTCTAAACCAGATGTTGATTCCACAGGCAGGCAGAAGCACAAGATGGTTAAATAAGAAAATGCCCACTTTCTAAAAGTGGCATTTTCAACACACAATTTAAAAACAAGTTCACTAAAAGATGTGTTTTTAAATCCTGAGCTCAGAGAGCCCAAACTCCAAATCTCTGGCTGTTCCCAATTGAAAGTTACACTTGTAAAGTATTACAAGGCAGCTCTAATGATAGCCTATGGGAGACTTAGTCCTGGCAATAGTGAAAAACAAAATTGGCAGTCTTTCACTATCAGGACATGTTAGAAATGGGGGTCTCTAGTTGGCCGAGGTAAGTACCTTTGTCCAAATATGGACCCTTACTTCTAGTCAGGGTAAGGGGGAAACACTCTGTAGATAACCCCTGCTCACCCCCTTGGTAGCTTGGCATGAGCAGACAGGCTTATCCCCCAAGGCAATGTGTAAAGTATTTGCACCAACACCCACAGTAACACTGTGAAACACCACAAATGGACACTACACCAGTTATTACAAAAATATCAATATCTTTATATAGCTTAGGCAGATCAAAAACGACATAGATCCAACATAAACACTGAGCTCCTTATTTACAAATGTCTCTTGCGAGGTTTCAAAGGTAATCTGAGTTCTGTAAAAGCAAACTCTCACTGTAACGTTCCTTTTCTTAATTATAGCCAAGTAAGTCAGTAGAGACTGTGCTCTCAATCCTACAGTCTCTTGTAGCGCTACTCCATCTCTGTGCGGTAACAGCGGGGACTAGGAGGCTAAAACAAAGGCAGGGAGCCTACCTTTCCGATGCGCTATACGCAGGGACTCCCAGTCCGTGTATTTAACAATTGCTCCCAATGCGCCGCGCGTTCCTCTCGCGGCTCCCTCTCCCCGCTTTGGCTTCGATTCTAAACCGAAGGCAGTTACCTTGGGCGTGCGGGGACAGGAGGCCGTCACTTCGATGTTGCTCCGGGCGGTTTCTCCTTCGGGACACTCCCCGGCCTCAGGCGCAGCTCTGCTTCCCTTGACGAGCGTGGGGAAGCCCTCGAGGCTGGGACCAATCCCAGCGCGGCCCAGCAATGACGAGGCGGGAATCCCTGAAGGCTGAGACCAATCTCAGCGCAGCACGGCAATGACGTCGGAGGTCCCCGGGTCCGCGGCGGCGAACTCGGGCTTCCAGCGGTCCTGGGTTTCCCGGGCTGGCGGCAGTGATCCCGGTCTGGCCACGATACTTCAGGCAGGACGGGGGCTGGCGAGAACAAGGTGCCGGCCCTCCAACCTTTATGCTGGTACAACGATTACAGTGCACGTCAGGCAGGCGGCACGAAGGGCTCACACCGGTCCAGGGATTACCATGCGCGTCAGGTGGGCGACACGAAGGGCTTCACGCCGACACCAGGAGTATCGTGCACGTCAGGCAGGCGGCACGAAGCAGGCTAGTTTTCTTCTGGAAACTTTTGTAACCCTGTGTTCCCTAAACAGAAGACCAGCACTTCGCAGGCCCTTGGAGACTTGGTGAAGACACAGCACACAGCAAAGTCTTATCTTCAAGTAGGTGGGGGGAAGCACAGCACACAGCAACGTCCCCTTTTCTCTCCTTTAGTAGGATCAGCAAACTGCAGGTCAGCCCCAGAGCACACAGCAAGGGCAGTCTTCCTTCTTAGTTCCTTCAGCTGACCTTCTTCTGGCAGAGGTTCCTCTTGATTGTAGAAGTCTTGGGTAAACTTTTGTGTTCCTGAGTTTTAACAGGAGGCCAGCTCTTCTCAGGCCCTTGGAGACTCTTAGGACACAGCACACAGCAAAGTCCTTCCTTCAAGCAGGTGGGGGGAACACAGCACACAGCAAAGTCCCCTGTCCCCTTCCTTAGTAGTAACAGCAAACTGTAGGTCAGCCCCAGAACACACAGCAAGGGCAGTCTTCCTTTTAAGTCTCTTCAGCTGATCTTCTTTGGCAGGGATTCCTCTTGTTGGCAAAAGTAGTCTAATTTACAGGGGTTTCAGGTCTTACTTTTATATCCCAAAAGTCTTTGTTCTCCATGTGTGAGGGGTCCTGGACCCAGTCCAAACCAGTTCTAGGTGCATTCTGCCAGTGCATGTCTTCTTTCTTTGTGAGGGGAGGCCAGGGCCATCAGACGCACCGCAGGAGGTGGAGCCAGCATTGTGGAAGGCAGGCCCAGCTCTATTCAGACCCAGGTGCGACTCCTCCCACCACTCAAAGTGCAGATAGGTCTATTCAGCCTAGTGCTGACTCACCCCCTCTCCTGAAGCCACCCCCAGCCCCTGTCACTCACAAACCAGACAGTCAATACACAAACAGGCAGAGGCACACAGAAAGGTTGAACAAGAAAATAGCCACTTTCTAAAAGTGCTATTTCCAAACTTAGAATTTAAAAACCATCTTCACTAAAAGATGTGTAATTAAATTCTGAGTTCAGGGGTACCAGATTCCAAATTTCTATCTTGCCGTTATGGGAAGATATGCAGGTAAACATGTTACACAGCATTCCCCATGTTAACCTATGGGCAAGATAGACCTCCAATAGTGAAAAACGAAATTGGCAGGATTTCACTATCAGGACATGTCACCCACACTAGTACATGTCCTACCTTTCACATACACTGCACCCTGCCCAGGGGGGTACCTTGGGCCTACCATAGGGGTGTCCAATGTGTAAGAAAAGGGAAGGGTTAGGCCTGGCAAGTGTGTAAACTGGCCAGGACAACATGGCAGTTCACAACTGCACGCAGGCACTGCGGTGGCAGGCCTGAGACATCTTTTCCGTGCTACTGATTTGGGTGGCACAACCAGTGCTGCGAGCCCACTAGTAGCATTTGATTTACCAGCCCTGGCACACTCAGTGCACTTTACATGGGACCTACTGGTAAAACAAATAAGCCAATCATGGATAACCAATCATAATAACAATTTTCAGAGAGAGCATATGCACTTTAGCACTGATCAGCAGTGGGAAAGTGCCCAGAGTTCTATAGCCAACAACCACAGGTCAGGAAAAACAAAGGAGGAAGAAGCAAAATGTTTTGGTATAACCCTACAAAAAGGGCCATTTCCAACAGGACATATAAAACACACCAGTACTTGTCCTACTTTTCACATACACTGCGTCCTGCCCACAGGGGTACCTTGGGCCTACCTTAGGGGTGCTTTACATGTAGTTAAAGGGAATGTTAGGGCCTGGCAAGTGGGTGCACTTCACTGCAATGACAGGCCTGATACACATTTACAGGGCTACTCATGTGCGTGGTACAACCAGTGCTGCAGGCTCACTAGAAGCATTTGATTTACAGGCTCTGTGCACACCTAGTGCACTTTACTAGGGACTTACTAGTAAATCAAATATTCCAATCATGGATAAACCAATCACCAATACAATTTACACAGAGAGCATATGCACATTAACACTGATCAGCAGTGGTAAAGTGCCCAGGGTCCTAAAGCCAACTAAAGAGGGTCTGAAAAATAGGAGGCAAAAGGCAAAATGTTTATGGATAAACCTGCAAAAAGGGCCAGGTCCAACACAGATCATTGGGAATATCTCCACAGACGTTCAATAGCGCACTAAAAAAACTTAGGGGTATACAACATTTCTAATATGCAAGGGTACTTTTCCCAATTATTGGCCATCCAAATATGTGGTCTATAGGCACTACACTCTTTCTCTTCCCCTGTGTGCCAGCATAGCTATTCACCACACTTACCAGTGGAGTACGGGAACTCATGAGTATTCCAAATGGAAATTCATACCTTGCATAGTGTTTCCTCGCAGGTAAATTGATACTTATGAGAAGTAGTGGTGGAGCAATTTTTAAAGCAGGCAAGTGGTGTTAATCCATTAATGTCAAATCTGCTAAAGTCAAAATGCCTGCAATTGAACCAACAGCAGTGTAAACTTGACACAAATGTACTAACCTTTTAGGTAAACTATGGCATACATTTGTTTGGCCATTTATAATGAGTCCATTCCCTACTGAATTTGCATTTGGATGTTACTTAAACTACAAGAAGCTTTCTCTGAAGTGCACCTGGAGGTCTTCAGTGTTAACAATACAAAGAGTGTCCAAAACCAACATTTGATAATATGCTGTCACTCAGAGATCTTCTCTTGTGTCTTCAGGGTGTGACCAAGTGTATTTTGTTGCCAACGAGGGAGTCCAGTGTCAACTGAGCATGTTTGTACCATATATCATGTAACCTAACTCCCCAGAATGCAGACAAAGTTTTGGAAGGCAGCAATTGTACTAGAGCAGAGCGATCTCTAAACA
This sequence comes from Calotriton arnoldi, assembly GCA_963921515.1. Classification (NCBI taxonomy): domain Eukaryota; kingdom Metazoa; phylum Chordata; class Amphibia; order Caudata; family Salamandridae; genus Calotriton; species Calotriton arnoldi. The sequence continues at coordinate 1,578,666 of CAWUFW010000108.1, read as the reverse complement.
TAGTCTTCACCAGTCTTCACCAGTTGCTTCTAAGCCAGGGCTGGTACCTGTGCAAGCAAGAGTGAGTACTCATAAAAGTTGCTGGAAAGTGCCCAGGGTCCTAAAGCCAACAAAAGAGGGTCAGAAAAATAGGAGGCAAAAGGCAAAATGCTTATGGATAAACTGCAAAAAGGGCCAGGTCCAACACAGATCATTGGGAATATCTCCACAGACGTTCAATAGCGCACTAAAAAAACCTAGGGGCATATTCACAAGCCCCTATCGCCACCACAACGTCACTTTCAGTGACGTTGTGGTGGCGATAGGGGCCTCGCCTTATTCACAGGGCAGCGTTAAGCCACTTAACGTGGCTTAACGCTGCCTTGTGAATAAGGCCCCCTTTACGCTTTTAGCGTGAAAGGTGCGTGCAGTGGGTGTTGCGGTGGGCGTTCCACCACAACACCCATTGATTTTGACGCTACCCCCTATTCACAAGGGCAGTGTAAATAGGAGGTAGCGCCAAAGTTAAGACCAGGAAAACCCTGGTCTTAAGATGGCGAAACGAGGAGAAATGCTTAATTTCTCCTCGTTTTTGCTTTTCCATGTGTGCTGCCTTGTGCAGCACACATGGAAAAAGCAAAATGCCATGGTTTGGTAATGTACAGGAAGGTGTCCCTTCCTGTACATAAACAAACCTTTTTTAAAATGCCGTTTGTAGCTTACATGTGTGCTGCATGAAGCAGCACACATGTAAGTTACAAACTGGCATTTTAGGTTTGTTTATGTGCAGGAAGGGACACCTTCCTGTACATTAACAAACCTCCCTGCTTGCAGACACCCTTGCACTCTGGTGCAAGGGTGCCTGCGTTGGCACTAAGTTGTAAAACTTAGCGCCATTGCAGGGGGAAACGCAAGGCTGCACCATATCCTTGTGAATATGGTGCAGCCTTGCTTTTCCGAAGTGGTGGAGAGAGGCGTTAAGCCAAGAAGGCTAACGCCTCTCTCCCCCACTTCCTTGTGAATATCCCCCCTAGGGGTATACAACATTTCTAATATGCAAGGGTACTTTTCCCAATTATTGGTCTTCCAAATGTGTGGTCTATCGGCACTACTCTCTTTCTCTTCCTATGAGAAGTAGTGGTGGAGCAATTTTTAAAGCAGGCAAGTGATGTTAATCCATTAATGTCAAATCCGCCAAAGTCAAAATACCTGCTTGAACCAACAGCAGTGTAAACTTGACACAAATGTCCTAACCTTTTAGGTAAACTATGGCATACATTTGTTTGGCCATTTATAATGAGTCCATTCCCTACTGAATTTGCATTTGGATGCTACTTAAACTACAAGAAACTTTCTCTGAAGTGCACTTGGAGGTCTTCAGTGTTAACAATACAAAGAGGTCCAAAACCAACATTTGATAATATGCTGTCACTCAGAGATCTTCTCTTGTGTTTTCAGGGTGTGACCAAGTGTATTTTGTTGCCAACGAGGGAGTCCAGTGTCGAGTGAGCATGTTTGTACCATACATCATGTAACCTAACTCCCCAGAATGCAGACAAAGTTTTGGAAGGCAGCAACTGTACTAGAGCAGAGCGATCTCTAAACATAGACTTCACCAGTCTTCACCAGTTGCTTCTAAGCCAGGGCTGGTACCTGTGCAAGCAAGAGTGATTACTCATAAAAGTTGCAGGAAAGTCACCTTGAGAAGATGTGAATCAAGCATGTCCATTATCAACCAAGGGAGCTGTCTGTCAGGATGGACTAACCTCTGTGCTTCCATATCTCACCACGTCTATCACTGACCGCATACTCAGGAATATGAGGATCTGTGACAGAAGTGAGGCAAGGGGAATCGGATGAGAGAAAACAGAGACAAAGGACGCCACCCCTCTGACTCGTCACTTCTCTTGATCAAGGATGCCTACACGATGTAGTGGCTATCTACAAGACAAACAGCTATGTTAAGTAACTTGTCATTAAAAATTAAAAGTTCTATGCTTAGCTGTAATAGTGAATGGATATACTTTTGAAATATCCTTCTGTTAACAGACGCCCTGTACGTTGAAAATTGTCGCTTCTGAAGACTAAAACACACAAATAATGAGTATCACAAATATATATCTTCACTAGCATTTCTCTCTATGGTCTGAATAACTACTTCAATTTCATCACTATGAACTCTCTTATGAAAGATGGCATATAGTTTCTACTTGACATTTGGGGAACTACAAATTAACCAACAAAGTTAAACATTTCTTTTTCCCTGATTCTTAGCAATTTAATGTATATAATATAACTAATAGTTTGTGCTTAACAATCGTGTATATATATATATATATATATATATATATATATATATATATATATATATATATTATCTACTGGCGGTCGCCAGTAGATAGTTATAGTTACAACCTATTATCCATAGGAAATCCGCGACATTCTATTTGAAATAACTCTCTTGCCGGTTGACGTATCTTCGCAAAATTTTCAAACTTTGTGGCCCGCTCGGTCCGCTCCTACCCTGAAAGTCTCGGGGATTCTGGCAAGCGGGGCCGAGAAAAAGGGGGTCCCAAAACGCGTTTTCCCCATGCACTTTTCCATAGGAAACTTTAGACACGGCTACAGCCTGAACTGCTGAACGGAATTACACCAAATTTGGCAAAGAGGTAGTTTTTGGTTCAGAAAGAACCCTTTTGTTAAATGGTGTAAATCTGCTCAGTAGTTGCTGAGAAAATGAAAAGTAAAAAGTTAGTGATATCTATGGCCGAGTAGGGTCCGCGTGCACCTCAGCGCACCCTGCGCGCACCGTCCCGATCACGAGCTGCATGTTAATTGGCTGTCAGCTGGCTGTCAACATTCCGATTCAGGAAATGTTGGCAGCCATTTTGTCCCTCGGTAGAACCGAGGGACAGAAACAAGTGCGCAAAGCGCACAAAGGGGGCAGGGTAGAAACACCCTGACTCCCTAGGCTTGCTCAGGGGGTCCCACAAGGACCCCTGGGCAAAAAAAAAATGTTTTTAAAAATCGGCAGGATGCGCTCAGGGTGCGCGAATCCTGCCGAAAATCGAGCGCGGTCTCCCGCGCTCGATGCACTGGCCCCCGGGTGGCCCAAGTCCCGGGGGCATGGTGGGGGGATAATTTAATGTGTGGGGGCCTCAAGGGCCTCCTAAGCCCCGGGACCGCCACCCCCGGGGCTTTTTTAAAAATGGTGCGGGAGGGCTCTGAGCTCTCCCGCAGCCCCGGGGACCACCACCTCCCCGGGCTTTTTTCTATACATTATAAAACCTGTGTGGGGGCTCCAGCCCCCACATGCCCCGGGACCGCCACCTCCCCGGGGCACTAAACATTTTAATATGGGGGTCCGTTACGGACTCCAGAGCCCGGGGACCACCACCTCCCCGGGCTGTGTACTGAATGGGAGGGGGCCCCGCGGCCCCTCCTGGAGCCCTTGATGGCCCTGGGGACCACCACCCCCAGGGCCGGCTCCTGCAGTGTCCCGGGTGCCTACCCCGGGACACTGCTGTTTGCAATGACAGGACGGAGCCTCGCGGCTCCCGTCCTGTCATTGCAAACTGCTTTGGATATTGGAAGAGAGAGCAGGAAACCTGCTCTCTTCCAATATCCAAAGCGATTGCTTTTCCACATGGGGAGCAGCATGTCAGCTGCTCCCCATGTGGAATCAGCAATGCCGGCTCCCAAGGGACGTGGGGAGCCGAGCGGGACTGTGGGGGATTGGGGACCCCCCACAGTCCCCAACGGAGAGGGCCAGCCCCGGGGATGGGGTCCCGGGGCAAGTAGTGGCTCGGGAGGGGGCCACGCGGCCCCCTCCCCAAAAAAGAGAATTTTTTTTTTTTAAATGGAAAGGCCGGCCCCGGGGATGGGGTCCCGGGGCCTTAAAATGGCCAGAGGAGGGGGCCACGCTGCCCCCTCAAAATAATAAATATAGAGGCCATGCCCCGGGGATGGGGTCCCGGGGCCAATACAGGCCCAGGGAAGGGGGCCACGCGGCCCCCTTCCCGTTTTTTTTTTTTTTGTAATTTAAAGAGGGGTAAGGCCCTGGGGGATGGGGTCCCCAGGGCCCAAAAAGAAAAAAAGGAAGGGGGCCACACAGCCCCCTTCAGGGGACAAAAAAAAAAAAACGATCGGGCCCGCAGGCCCCGCCCCTTCCTTCACCACTCTGCAAACGCGCCCTGGCGCGTTTGCAGTGGGGAACAAATTCCCCTTGAATACTGGGGGTCCCTGGGGCCAACTAGCCCACCAGGAACCTCCAGTATGCGCCAGGGGCTGCCTTGCAGAGACGTGTAGAGAGGCCACACCCCTTTTACACCTCTCTGCAACGCAGCTCTGTGGCGCTTTTGGAGGTATATGGTGGGCTAGTTGGACTCCGGGGACCCTCAGGATTCAAGGGGACTTAATCCCCCAACTTAAAATGCGCCACGGGCGCGTTTGCACAGTGGTGAAGGGAGGGGCGGGGCTTCAGGTGACATGTGTGCAAACAGGCCCCGTGGCGCGTTTTAAGATGGGGAATTAAATCCCTTCAATCCTGAGGGTCCCTGAGGGCCAACTAGCCCAACAGGTACATCCAGAAAGCGCCACAGAGCTGCGTTGCAGAGAGGTGTAAAAGGGTGTGGCCTCTCTACACGTCTCTGCAACGCAGCCCCCTGGCGCATATTGGAGGTTCCTGGTGGGCTAGTTGGCCCCTAGGGACCCTCAGGATTCAAGGGGACTTAATCCCCAACTTAAAACGCGCCACGGGGCGCGTTTGCACAGATGTCACCTCAGGCCCCGCCCCCGCCCTTCACCATTGTGCAAATATTCCTCTAAAATCAGCCGAAATAGGAATTCCGATTTACTCACCTGTTATAAGGAGAGACCTCAGTGCTGTATCTTTCAGCCCAGTACTGGTCCTGAAAAGTAATTTTAACCGTACTTACCAGTAACTTGAATTTCCTTCCATAGGCTAACATTGACTGGTTTCACTTGGAAATTCTTCTAAGTGTGGAGTTTTGGAACTTTAAAATATTCCTCTAAAATCAGCCGAAATACGAATTCCGATTTACTCACCTGTTATCAGGAGAGACCTCAGTGCTGCATCTTTCAGCCCAGTACTGATCCTGAAAAGTAATTTTAACCGTACTTACCGGTAACTTGAATTTCCTTCATAGGCTAACATTGACTGGTTTCACTTGGAAATTCTTCTAAGTGTTGATTTTTGAAACATACAAATATTCCTCTTAAATCAGCCGAAATCCGAATTCTGATTTACTCACCTGTTATCAGGAGAGACCTCAGTGCTGCATCTTTCAGCCCAGTACTGGTCCTGAAAAGTAATTTTAACCGTACTTACCAGTAACTTGAATTTCCTTCCATAGGCTAACATTGACTGGTTTCACTTGGAAATTCTTCTAAGTGTGGAGTTTTGGAACTTTAAAATATTCCTCTAAAATCAGCCGAAATACGAATTCCGATTTACTCACCTGTTATCAGGAGAGACCTCAGTGCTGCATGTTTCAGCCCAGTACTGATCCTCAAAAGTAATTTTAACCGTACTTACCGGTAACTTGAATTTCCTTCATAGGCTAACATTGACTGGTTTTCAGCAAAAAGTTTCAAAGTGTTGATTTTCACAAACTACAAATATTCCTTAAAAATCGCCTGTATGACTTAAACGCATTCTTTCAACTGTTTACAGGAGATGCACCAGTGCTGGATCCAGGATCCAACACTGAGTAAGAAAAAGTAACGATAACAGTTTTTACCTGCTAAGTGAATTTCCTTCCATAGGATAACATTGGTGATTCTATGAGAAAAAGTTTCTAAGTGTCAACTTTTAAAATACAATAATATTCCTTAAAAATCACGACTGTAACCAAAACGCTTTTACTCAACTGTTTACAGGAGATGTACCAGGACTGAATCTAGGATCCAGTCCTGTGGTTAGAAAAGTAATCCATAAAGTAACTAATTGCATTTAACTAGAAATTCACATTGAGCTGAATGTTGCATTGTGTTTGAAAATGTGTTGCCCATTGCAACAACTGTAACTACTGTACTTAAAAGTCTATTGCCTATCTGCAAAGTATTTAAACTAAAGTAATTCATTAAGAGAAAGTATTTTTTGTAATGTAATGTATAATGTAATTACAATGTAATTTAAAAATAAAATATGTAAAAAAAAATTGTTTCTAAAAATGTAGTAAATCAGTATGAAAAAATTAATATAACAATTAATACATTTAAAAATTGTCATTTACAAAACCTTTGAAATTCACTAAAAAAACGTAGGTTTCAGGCACGTTATAGTTAGAAATTAGCATTTAAAAAACCTTTGAAATTCACTGAAAAACCATAGGTTTCAGACACGTTATAGTTACAAATTAGCATTTAAAAAACCTTTGAAATTCACTGAAAAAACCATAGGTTTCATACACGTTATAGTTACAAATTAGCATTTAAAAAACCTTTGAAATTCACTGAAAAAACCATAGGTTTTAGGGACAGTTATAGTTACTTGGACATTGCACTCGTACAAAACCCGTGAAATTCCCCGTTATAGTTAGTTCAGCTAACTATAACTCGCGCCCCCGCAATGCACTGCTGATGACGTCACATATTACATCACTCATGACATGGTCAGTGACATCACTGATGACATCACTGATGACATCTCAAATGACATCACTGATGACATCATCCACGTGATAATCTGATGCACCTCCTCACACCCTAATATAACCTTTGATACACCCACTCTAAATTACAGACTGCCATTCGCAAAACCATAGACACTCCAACACCAATAACTATATACCCACTCACTGATTCTTAGGTCTACACACACACATCCACTCACTCACCCGTACAGTCACTCATACTTACGGTCACTCAGTACAGGACTATCATATGCACTCATACTCCTATATAGACACTCAAACACCGCCACTCATCCATAGAGGTACTCACACACCTAGTCAGTCATGCAAATAATTAAACACACTACCATTTACTCACCTATACAGTTATACACACACCAGCTCACTTACTCATACAAATACTAGCACATTCTTACGCTCTTATACAATCACTGATACAAGCACACACTCATCCATACAGCCACTATCACAATCAGTCACTCTCGCTTATAGCTATTTATATACTCCAACACACATATATACTGCCTTTCACATATGTAGTTACTCACACATGTACCACTGGGACATACATTCACTCACTAACACACTCTTACACACACTTACCCACCCATACAGTCTATCACAGATGCACTTTTGAAACCATCCACCCAGTGAATCACCCACTCACACATCTATGCACAGAGTCGCACACACCCCTCCCACACAAACACTCAGGCACCCATACAGATACTCACACAAGCATTCAATAACTCAAATAGACACTCATGTAGCTATTCACAAACACATGCAGCCACTTACACAGCAACAGACAGACGGATACAGACATTCACCCAGTTTAGTCACTAACCCATGCATTCAGTAAGATACGTTAAATCACTCACTTATACAGTCAGTCACGCACCTACTAAATCATCCATACAGACACTTACACACCCACTCATTCTTCAATACGTCTTTTCCTATATATATTAAAAATATTTAAACTTTAGAGAAACACACAGTCACTGGATGATGTCATCAGTGATGTCATTTGAGATGTCATCAGTGATGTCATCAGTGATGTCACTGACCATGTCATGAGTGATGTAATATGTGACGTCATCAGCAGTGCATTGCGGGGCGCGAGTTATAGTTAGCTGAACTAACTATAACGGGGGAATTTCACGGGTTTTGTACGAGTGCAATGTCCAAGTAACTATAACTGTCCCTAAAACCTATGGTTTTTCAGTGAATATATATATATATATATATATTACCTACTGGCAGTCGCCAGTAGGTAGTTATAGTTAGGACCTAGTTTCCATAGGAAAAGCGTTTTTCTTTTCCCAATAACTTTGGCGCCGGTTGACGAATCTTCACGAAATTTTCAAAACTAGTGGGGCGCTCCGGTCAGCTCCTGTCTTGAAAGTGATTCGACAAGCGGGGGCCGAGAAAAAATATATATATATATATATATATATATATATATATATATATATATATACATATATATATATATTATATATATGTACAACATAGCTAAGTATAAGAATCTTTCCTGCTTCGTCAGTAGAATATTTCTTAACATACTGTAATGTAGTCATCAAAAATTCCAGAAAGATGTTTAAAAATAGTTCAAAGTTCATTTTCGAACAACACAACTTTTCTGAATACCGCTCTGTATTCTCAATGTCCAGCAACACAAACCCTTAGGAAACTATAGGTCTTGGCAAGGAAAATCTGATGTTCATGTTCAGAGGTCCTGGCTGCAGCAACATTGTATCACGATTACTAAGCAAAGACACTATGAAACATGAGGGAAGTTTTACCCAATATTTCAAGATGGTCTCTGCCTCCCCAGAATATATTAGAATTCATGGCTTGCTTGGAATTAATTAATACACTTACATTGCACACACTTCCATTTGTGTGGCCTCTTGCACTACACGCTGCAAGCTGCCAAGTAGTGTGTTCTCCACAGGCTCGGCAACAGTACAGCCAGCTCTAACACTCCATGATGACTGCCAGTCTTCTCTTATCTGAAAGGAACTTAGAAGATAGGTTTGGAGTACCGCTTCTCAAGCCATGCTAAGAGTTAAATAATGTCTCCAGCCCGCTTCCTGACACTGTCCCATTTTAGCCACTCACCGGGATTGCTGGGTAGTCGAGGATTGTGCTTCTGGACGTGACGTGTGACGTGTGACGTAAGGAGTAGGTGGACGAAGAGCTTGTGGCTGAGCGGAGAGAGCGGCTGCGGGGGACCGGAGCAAGCTTGGCTCCAGGGGCAACGTAGGCGGTGACGGGGGTGCCACAGCCCACTCCTTTTGGAATTTGCCATCCTCTGTCATTCATTGCAATCATTGCGGATGACGACTGAGCAGCTGGGGTTGCGAGGACGCAGAGATGCTGACAGGTTCCTCCTTTTGCACTCTCTTCCCTGTTGTGCGGCCATTGCTCCTCTCGCCACTGTGCTGCCGGCTCCCAGCTCCTCAGGCGGGGCTGGGCTGGTGGCTTGAACGGTGGCTTAAACTGAGGCTGGATCAAGTGCCGTTTGCCAAAATTGCTGGTGGTGAGGTGGTGGGATGCGGAAAAGACGTGGTGGGAGCGGCGTCCCATGGGCAATGAGGCTCAGAGCTGTGGAAGCCGCCAGGTGGAGCAAAAGCGGCCAGTGGTAGTCTGGTGCGGCTTGCTCCCCCGGGGTGGCCCGTCCTGCCCTCGGCTACATACTGCTAGCTGCACGCTGCCCATAGCTCATAGCCCTTAATCTGTGCCTCAGTTACTATCTTGGTACATCCAGGACATCCGGACATTTTGGAGACCCACCCCGGATTCACCCTAGTGGCCTTGCCCTTGGCTATGCGTTGTCAGCTCTACGCTGCACGCTGTCCATAGCCCTCAATCTCAGCCTCAATTACCGCCTTAATTACTGCCTTAATTACCACCCTAGCATACCCAGGACATTCGGGCACTTGTAGACCCACCTTAGATACACCCCAGTGGCCAATAACGGCTGCTTCCGTACCTCCTCTATTTTCCTACCCACCGCTCCTATACAGGGGACCATCAGGAGTTTGTAAGAGTGAGGAAGAAAAGCCAAGGGAAGAAAAGGCACTTCGCAAAGTCGGTCTTTGACCTGTTGGTTCCAGGAAGTGGTCAGGTTACAGCCAGCTGATTTCACATTTGTTTTTTTGATATTTGGTCTAATTTGTAGAAGCAACTGTTGTCTCTTAATCTCCTCTCATCTGTTTGTGTGGAAAAATACGCTGCTGCAAATCCCACCTGTTGGTTTCCAGGCAGCAGCATCTTAATTTTAAGTCCTTAACAAAGGCTAAGTGTCACGCTCGACGAGGCGGTCAAGTTGGCCCTGGGGGTAAAACCTTCTCACTATGAGATCAGGCCGCACAAGGGGATCAATTTAGCTTTTGTTACAAGCCCAACCACAAAAACGGTGGAAGATGGCCAAGAGAGTCCAAACCTGTACCCAAAAGGTGACATTATATGGTAATGAGATGGAACCTGAGGAATCGACAGATCATACTAGGATATCGTCAAGTCCAGACCGTGGGCTAACTGTTGTTGACCAAGTGTCCAATTCAGTTACTGCTAGCGGGACTCAGTTCCTGCAGCCCAGTATCATGGAGTTTTTTAAACCACCAGATAAAGCCCAAAGTGAGGATGTGATATCTTTATCCACTCCTGTCTTAGCAAATATTTGATTTTCAACAACCCAGACAGTACACATTGGTGTACTATCTCAGGGTGAAGAAATGAATGATCGCCTGCAACAATGTACTGTTACTACCCCTTTACATTTAATTGATTTCACTGTAAAAAATAACCCATATGAAAGGGGAACTCTCATGTAATAGCTGCTAAAGCACAAGTTCAGTATGTGCATGTTCCTGAAGTTACTCTATCTAACAAATTGTCAGCCCAAACCACGCCGTTGCTACAAAAGACCCGCATCGTACAGGCGGAAGTTATATCCTGGGTCATAACTTACTGTAACATCTGTAAAAAGGTTTCAAGCGAATGTGAATGTGATTCTTCTGTTATTTGTCTGGACGATATTCAACTTAATCATAGTGTTCATAAATCTCCCATTTCTATGACTAAGAATGGATGTGTCTGCAAGAGTCCAAGGGAATCTATAATTAAGTCACCAACCAGCATGAATTGTTTAAATCCATTCAGTCTAGGAATATGTGATAGTGACCAAGTTCCCGATTCCCATCCAACCCTAACTCCGCAAAAAGTTAAATCCACAAGTTTTGACCAGGCTCCAAAGAATTTAGTTCAAGTAGATAACTCCTTGAACTCTGCAGACCTCTCATTCTTATACAAATATGATGCACCTACCTTAGCAGATGAGTGCCCCCTAAACATCAATATGTCGACAATAACGGAGTATGGCAAAATTTGTTGAACACAATGGATGCAATAACGACAGCATTAAATTTTCACTCCATGAAGCTCAACATGCACGTGGAACTGTTAAATACTTTAGCTGTTTATGTGGCAGGTTTAGATACAAAATTACACAATTTAAACAACCTGGTGGTAAGAGCTCAGACTGATATTAACAATCAAGTAACCAGATGTATGTTTTTACATATCTTAGATAAAGTATCTGACCTCCCGACTATCGTAGGAGCTCTTATTAAAGAAGTTAAGAAATTAGTTGTTCAACCAAATACAGATCAATTCCTAATTGGCCATAACGAACAAGGTCCAGGAGTAGATAATGCGAGTACAAAGTTCCACCAGACTCAGCAAAATGTGCACCCTGCTATATGTAGGGCATCAGCAGGAAAAGTTGGGGATCCAGAAGTATGTTTGGGTATCGCTACTGCCAGGGATGAAAGCACCGTTTCACAAGGTAATGTTAAGATAAAGATAAGCCAGGTTGCCAATTCCACTGGTTCAGGAGATAGTTTCAGTGGTGCTCCCCATTGACAAAAAAGGCTGTGAAAAGGTTACATTAGGCTCGGAATAAAGCTAAGAAATCCATTGTTTCAGCAGTCTCAGTTGTTAAAACAAGGGACTGCTTCCCCATTTTTAAACCTGCCAGTCAGAAATCTCAGAGCCAGGATAGTTTCCACAAGGGTTCAGAACTCCCCTCTGATTCTAATGAACAAAAACCTAAGATCTCTGAATTGAAGAGTGAGGCACAACACCGTTTAAGGAATAGTGAAAAGGTTTATTCGAATGCTGCCGATACGGCGGTTTCTGATATAGTCGCCCACAATAATGGAGTTAAGTTTAAGCGAGTTAGTAGGTTTTTGAGCGGGAGTGGGATAAAGCAGAGCCTTGGAAATGTTAGCAGAGCAATAGTCTGTAACCTGCAGCCCAAGATTGAATTAACAGCTCATAACAAGGCTATGCCCCTGCCCCAAGATCATGTAACACAGTTAATGCATGGGGACTACCGAGCCGACATGATAAAGCCCTGTGTGTCTTCGGGTCTGCAGCTTCCAGCAGAACATCAAATTAATTTTTTTGCGAATGAAAGCAAACCAGGCCCAAATATATCATTAAGGGCTATGTTGGATAATAAAACAGCAAATAATGTGAATTTAGTTTTTCATTCTTTGTATGAATCTAGGGGTATCCACGATAGTCTTAATCGGAGCCTAATTCTAAACTTGATTTCAACTATCCCTGATTTATCTTTCATTAAAACTACTGATCTTCTTTCCATTCAGTTTAAACAAATACATTTTAATTAATCTCGTGAGTCTACAATAACAACTTGGTCTCCCTATGAAATTGTGAGCAAAATTCTAGATTCAAGTCCCTATTTTAAGGAATGTGGCATTGAGGTTATTCATTTCACCCCCTCAAAATATCCATCGATTCTAGAGGCATTAGCCCCAAAAGTGGAAAAAGATAGAAATAAGGTTGAAAGTGAAAAGTTAAATCCCCTACGTACAGGAGCAACTGGTCCATCGCAAAAATCAGTATGCAACACAGGTTTGCTGATCACCAATACTCTAAAAGGAGTCCGCACCTGTGAACTGCTATTCAAAAATAATAGAATAGTAGTATCCTTCCTAGATCAGTTCAACGGTGTCAAGAACTGTGTGTCCCCTAAAGATGTATAGGAAAACACAATGTTTTGTTAAAATAACCCTCACCCATCATCGGGTTCTTCCCGCCCCGCTGCGGGACGGGGCGTGCTTCGACCGACGAAGACGTGGGAGCACTAAATAGTGAGATGATACTATGGGGCCGATTCCGATCTCGGCCGGTAGTGCTCAGAATCGGATTCGGATTTACCGGATCCGATTCGGAGCCCTGTTTCCAGACCGAATCGTACGCGGGTCCGGCCGAGCGAGTACGATGCAGGCACCCGCGAAATCTCCGACCGACTCGAACGCGGCTTCAACACGCGCCGACCGACTCGCATGGACACGACTCACACCGCGCTATGGAGACGTTTCCCGGCCGGGTAAGTACGATGCGTGCCGCGACCACTCCGATCGACTCGCGCCGTCCGGCTCAAAAAAGCTGTCGGAGCCGGACTTTGGGGGTCCACGTCGGACCCCCCTGTACGCGTAGGCGCGCGAGTCGCACACAGGGGGGACCCATGGGTCCCCCTACCTGTGCATGTACGCCGTGATGCGCATGGACGCGTACACGCTGTAGGGGCGCCCTTGACCGCCTCGCACCCATTGAGTCAATGGGAGCCCGCGTACGCGTCGTACGACAGGCTCCCATTGACTTCAATGGGAGTCCGACCGAATCGGAGTCCGATAGCATGCGAACGCATCGTACTCGTTCGGTCGGACTGCTAGGGTCCGATTCGGTCGGAATTCTCTCCGGGTCCGGCTCGGTCGGAGAGAATTCCGGCCCGAATCGGAATCGGCCCCTATGTGTATTGTGAGAGTGGAGGGGTCAGAGTGAATAAAGTGTGATTTAAAAAATACCTGGCTGTGTGGAAACTAGAATTTAATACTCCCTCTAGCTGATATTGTTAAAAATGGGGAGTGGAGGATGTATGCTGTAATGGGCTACTACCTCCTTAGTTGACTAAGGATGTATGCTGTAATGGGCTACTACTCCTTAGTCAACTAACATTTGGTATCTGCAATTTAAGTGTTTCTTTTGTGAATTAAGAATTAATAAGGGTGTTTTGAGGTCACAGACATTCTGTATGACATTGTGTCAATACTGTTGTTATGGTGTTTAGTTCCAAATGTGATTGTGAAAACGCTGAAGTATTTTTTTTTTAAGATACTTTGCACAATGTGGATATTATAGTTTGTTTGTACAATGGATTTTATACAGCATAAATCTTATGAATTGGGTCAGTCTTAGATAATAGGTTTTTACAATCTACTGAGACCCCTCATTTATTCTGTATCTTGCATCATAATGATGCAGTAGGTATTTATATGTTTTTTACAGTAAAAACGAGCGTGAAAATCTTGATGTATTTTTATAGCTTATTTGTGCAATGTGGATATTTTGGACAAGTTAGTGCCCATGCCGCTATGTATTTTTTATAGCTTATTTGTGCAATGTGGATATTTTCGACGAGTTAGTGCCCATGCCGCTATGGTACTTTGAGTCAAGAGAAATGTTTCAAACACACTTTCATAGCTTGTTTGCACAATGGTTTTTATTCCGCTTAAACTTTAAGAATTGGGTCAGTCTTAGATTATAGGTGTCAATTCTCCTGTTATGGCAATTAGTTCTATATGTGATTGTGAAAACCCTGTTGTTCTATCTCAGATTATTTGCACAATATGGGTATTGCAGTTTGTTTGCACAATGGAATTTATCTTGTATAAAGTCTATGAATTGGGTTAGTTTTAGATAATATGTTTTTTAGAATATATAGAGACACCACTTTGCTCATTTGCACTTTGAATCATAATGATATAGCTGGTGGTCATATGTTTTCTATTGCATATTTGCACAATGCTGCTTAATTTTAACAGTTTTTATTGTTTATTTTTAAGTACAATTATAATTTGTCAATAGATTTTATTGCGCTGGTCTTAAAAAGAGTATTTCAAATGGTCCCAATGTAAGGGTTTGGCATCTAACCTTAGATTTATTCTCCTCGAACAGGTGCTTATTGTCTTGTGAAACTGGAATAGTGTTTCTTTTGTATAAGTTTTAAAAGTTTTAACTGCAAGGATTTTTGTTAATCAAGCAATAAAGCAATAAAAAGCACTCACCTTACAAAAACAAATCTTAGTAAGTGCTCACAGATATATGCACATTTTTTAATGTAACTTAATTACTATTGAGCGTCTGCATTTAGTGCTCATTTAGTCATGCTTAGAGGCAGTTAGTGGTCACATAATAATATAATAATTGTTACATGATGACCTAGTTCTTAAATATTCTGTTTGAAAAGATTTCTCAATCTTGCCTAAATACATTTTATATTAACGGCACCAGTTATTGTTTTTGTGCCTCTTAAGTGTATTGAGGCTATTCATGAGCTGCATTTTGTAGAACGTTTTATAGTACTACAAAATATACTACAAAATGCTATTCACAAACCTAGGTGGGGAGCTTACGTCTCCAACTCCCCTATACCTAAATTTGTGGAGATCTCCACTTCGACTGCAGAGTCCTGCCCTTGAAGATATGCATTTTAATTGTAAATGTGGAAAGGACACAGGGGACTGTCTGGAAAATGGGGAGTACTTACAAATAAAGGGTAGATATTAAGGGAGGAGTAAGGAGGAGTTTAGGGAAGGTGAGAGAAGGTTAAGGAGAGGTTTGAGGAACGTCAACCCTCCCACAAAATAGTAAGCCTATAGCTATTCACAAAGTACAATTCTATAGTTCCTACAGCCAAAATGGGACCCAAAACTGTATGAGTTAATCTCAGTCACCGCAGTTTGGAGCGAGCCATATGCAAATAATTCTGAGGTGGCATGGATGCTAAATAATGAAGGACTGGGATGCGGCCCAAGTGATTACCAGTGTCCGAGATTAATTTAAGCATTCCATCCATCACTTTTTTGTATACTTTAGTTTGTCATCCCAAGTGGGACAGGTATGCACAAACATGGGTCCCAGGCACACTGTGTCACTGGAACGAAGCCTTATCAGTCTGATGAGCCCTAGCTAGGGTGAAACTAGTCCTAGGTTGCTTGTGTTCCGGTTCAGGGAGCACTTGGCGTAGCAGTTTGTTCTGGACAGTTCCCAATGGAGCAGGGTCAAGGCTGATTTGCATATGGCTGTGTCTAAACTGAGTTGGCATGGTGTGCAAAATAGCAATGGACTAGGATACGGCCTGAGTAATTACCAGTGGCTGAGATCACTTCAAGCATTTCATCCATCACTTTTTTGTATACTTTAGTGTAACTGTTTCAAGAGAACAGATTTTGAGGTTGATCTTTTTAAAATCCACATTGAGTACTGCATATATATGATCTAGGAACAGAGAAACCCCTCACTGATTGCCCATGGTCATGAAACTAAAGAATTGAAGATATTGTTTCATTGGAAGTCAACATTTATCTCCTCTTATGGTATCTATTTAAATTAGTCAATTCACAGAACAAAGGAAAAGGATTGCATGGAATGGTGATCCCAACAGAAATAGGTGGGACAGAGATGCTTTGGACACAATGGCATTCTAAGAAGTCAAGAGAGTGCTGGTTGATGGCATCTGACCACAGCAGTCAAATACAATTGCTTATGTATAAATCAATAGGAAGACCTCAGTGGTGCAAATCACCAATAACACGCATGCACCTCCATTCAGACAAACAACTCACATGCCTCCTGTGTGATACTTATAGCAAATAATATAACCAAAGAAGACGGCCAAGGAAAATGACTGTCTGACATTAAGATGTCTGGCACCTCAAAGGTTTATTATGAAAACCCTCACACACCAACCTGGTTGGTGTCATGCTTCATCATCGGGTCCCAGCCGGGTAGCCGAATGCTACCCAGCTGTGCTACAACACCTGTTTACAGTGGAGCAGGGTTTAGGTGTATGTGAGTGTGATGAAGTGAGTGAAATATGTAAAAATACCTCCAGATTACTACCCGTTACTTTATTCGTGGTGATCTGGGGTATGGTTAAAAAGACAAGAGAGTGGATACAAAGACTACAAGTACTATGCGTAGTTGTTTATTATCCTCTGGTCGACATGTTTCAGCCCTTAGCAAAAAAATATTTGGGCTTTCCTCAGGACCTCTCTGAATAAATAAGGTGAGTGATGTGAGAAAATGTGAGTGGTAAAAATTACCACATGAACAGCATTTTTAACACTCACGCTAAGAGTGCTATTTATGCGGCGAGGACTGACAGTATGTAGATCCTCTTAAAATGTAGAATACCTGTAAAGGAAAACAGCATAATAAAATACAACAGATAAGGGAAGCGTTCATTCCACAGATATCGCTTGTACTGGTGGTTGATATATGGTGCTCACTACGTGCATTCCATAAATATCGCCAGTACTGGTGGTATGTATCATGTGCTAAATACTTGGCGAGGTGTCTGACATATTTGTACCAAGTTACCACTTTTACACATGCCGTACCGTCCACACTGCACAACACATAAATGCCATGCGCACTGTACAATCCGTTAAGTGATAGTGCCTTCTCACATTGTAAGAGAAAAGGGCGCGTTGTCCTCTGTGTTGATTACAAACAGGGGCAGTGTCTAGTATGTAGGATTCGTGTGGTTAAAAATCCTTCCATGAGAGCTAGTGCGCTACTATTGCGCTGTGAACATGCTTATAAAAGGGTGCTTATCTACCGATATCCAGCGCCATGTGACAGTTTCCCATATATTTCAGTTTATGTGAACTCCTTGAATAATTACATTGATTCTGAAGTAGGCGTTCGTATCTGGTCCCGGGGGGGGGGAAGAAACACCTCTCTTAAGTCACATACTACGGAAAATGGGTTTAAAAACGGAGAGAATCAGTGAAAGTATATCATTTACTGGCTTGATCTTGAAAGACGTTTTTATGAAACGAATCAACTGGGCATACAGCAGTAACAGACCGTTGTATACTGGAAAGGTCTTACTTTTTGTGGTGGTGTCTTCCCTGGATAACCTAGTGCGGGTCCCCTCGGTCAGGCTGGCAACCACTAAGGCTCCCGATTGTTGTTTTTATCTACCGTGCTCCGGTGGTCGGAGCAATGTGCGCGTCATCACGCTAACAAGCGTGTGACGCGGGAAAGTGCAGAAGAACTAGACCGTCACTTACTGGATTGCTACTAGCCCCTTGGACGTACGCGTCATCACGCAAAAGAGCGTGTGACGCGAGAAGGTGCGAACGAACTAGACCGTCACCTAATTGTATGCTATTGGCTCCTGGGAGGGTTAAGTGCCGGCTGAGCGCATGTGTGCAATGCGGCGATTGCATCCCAGTGTTGGAATGCTGCATTGTATTGCAACTAAAATTCAGCAATAAATTACGCTAAGGATTAGATGGATAAATTGCAAGTTCTAAGTTTAAGCTGCCAAAATAGGTCTAAAACAAGCCATCATGACAATATATTTGCGTTTATCCCAGAGGGGGTGAGTCCAAAATCGTTGCTTTAGAGGAACGTGTCAATCATTAATTGGTAAAGTAAGGAAAAGAGCCTGTAGGGGATGGCCTTATACTAAAGACCGAGGGTCTTCAGGTTCCATTCAGTAAAGGTAGGTTGTCATATAGGCTAATATCATTCGAGTGTTAACTGTGGAAGAATATATCAGTCTCTCTCTGGTGATAAATCTAGTAGGGGCTGGCCTTGTATTATGAACTTTAAATCCTTAAGCTCAACGATTCAGGCAGATCCAGGGTATATTGTCGTTGAGCCCCTGGATGTGAGTAGACATACAATATATCCATCTCTGTTCTTTGTCCAGCAACTCTTGCTGGATATTTGTTGTATTCCGGTCTAGTTGTTCAATCACTACCCACTGCATATCATTGGGAGTATGATTCTGTTCAAGGTAGTGGTTTGTCAAGCGGATATGTTGCGCTTTACAGCGGATGTTGCTCCTGTGTTCAACAATTCTTGTTTTTACTTTGCGGCTTGTCATTCCGACATACCTTAAGCTGCACGGCCAAGTTATGAGGTATATACCGTTTAAGGAGTTGCAGTTAGTATGTCGACGAATCACCCAGGTTTTGCCCGATTCTAGGCTAAGGGTTTTGGTGGTTTGTGTTAAATGACACACGCTGCAATCGCCACATGGGTGATGTCCTGTTATCTTAGGTAAACCCCAGGCATTGATTATTGTGTTTTCTTCCTGATTCTGTTGTTTTTGGGGTCTTGTGTGCACCAGACTGTCCTTAAGGCTCCTCCCTTTTCTGTACGAAAATAGAGGCTTTTCCCATTCAAAATTGCCGGTATTCAGTATAGCCCAGTGTCGTTGTACTATTTTAGCCACCTGGTTTGACACGGGGTTATATGTCGTGACGCAAGTTAGGGGTGCTCTGGTCTCAATGTGTGTTTTAGGTTCTAACAGGCTTTCACGATTTTGATTACGCGCCCTTTTCTCAGCCTTCCTGGTTATTTGATTGGGTTAACCTCTACTGTTAAGTTTAGTGGTCAGCATTTTTGCCTGATTTTTAAATTCGTTTAGATTGCTGCAATTCCTGCGCAGCCGTAGATATTGGCCGTAAGGAAGGTTCTCTCTCAGGGGATGAGGGTGGAAGCTTGTGTAGTGTAATAGTGAATTTCTCGCTGTTGGTTTGAAGTGTGTCTTAGTATCCAGAACACCGTTGTAGTGTGAGATGTCGAGGTCTAGAAAAGTGATAGTACTGTTACTTATTGTATTTGTAAATTTCAGGTTAGGATCACACTCATTGATTCATTCCAAAACGTTTTTTAATGATTCTTCTGTTCCTTCCCAGATGAGGAATACGTCATCAATATATCGTTTATAGAAACATATATTATCTGCGATGGAGGTGTTATTCAGCAGGAATTTGTGTTCAAAGCTGAATACATATAGTCCCGCTACACTTGGGGCAAATGTGCTCCCCATAGAAGTGCCAAACGTTTGTAAATACAATTGGCCTTCAAATTCAAAGTAGTTGTGCTTCAGAGCAAGTTCCGCACATTTCAAGATGAATGACTTCGGCGTTTGGTGGTCCCAGTTACTGCTGTCTAGGGCCATTCTTAACACCTCCAGGGTCTCGTCCTGCGGGAGGCTCGTATAGAGACTCTCTATATCTAAGCTTACTAAGAAGCTTGTAGTCGGATTAAATGTCACATCCTTGATTTGTACTTAGAGGTCTTTTGTGTCTCTTAAATACGTCGCCGTTTCTTGCACCAGTGGTTTGAGGAAGAAGTCGCAGAAATTGGAGAGAGGCTCTAAAATAGAGCCTATGCCGGACACTATGGGGCGGCCTGGTGGTGGGATTTTATTTTTGTGCACTTTGGGGATGGTGTAGAAATATGGAATTTTCTCCTTTGAAGTAGTTGAATATTGGGCTTCCTTTTTACTGATGTGGCCACGGTTTTCTGCTTCATTGGCCAATTCATGAATGGTTTCTTTCAGTCTGGGCGTAGGGTCCTCACAGATTAGTTGGTAGTTCCGTCTATCCGATAGCAAACGTAGGCATTCATTTTTGTAAGCTGTCTTGTCTTGTAGGACAATACCTCCTCCCTTGTCCGCTGGTTTGATAACCACAGTCTTGTTCTCTTTCAGTGCGGTCAATCCTTCCCATTCCTTTCTGGTCGTGTTTTTAAATGTCTTATTTTCTGACAGGGCTTCGATGTCTTTGAAGACAGCCTGCTCGAAAGCTGCGATTTCCACCGGTATGGTGTAAGGTGGTGGCATGAATGTAGACTTCAGTTTGAAGTTAGTGTCTCCTTTCTCTTGTTCATTGGCCTCGTTCTCTTGTTTAGAAAAGAAAGCTTTTAATTTCAACTTTTCTGAAGAAGTCCGCCATCTCACAGTGGAGGCGGAATTTGTCCAAACGGGCGTTGGAACAAAGCCCAAGCCTTTGTTTAGTAGGTTCATTTCTGTTTCATCCAGTACATGTTGGGAGTAGTTAGTGACTAGGTTTTGCTGGTGCTCAGTCCCGTGCGTTGTTCCTTGGACCTGCTCCTGGTGTGTGCTCCTTCTTGTGAGTCGTCCTCCCAGTGTACCTGTGCTTGTCTTCGTCGTTTTCCTCGTCCACTGCGGCCATTCCCTAAAAAGGAAACCTTTGGTTGGGAATCATGTAGGGAATTTGTGGAGGTGCAAAGGGCGGATTCCAGCCATACATCATTTGTGGTGGCATCTGGTGAATTGGCTGTGGAAATTGCATATCATTGCCTGGTTGGCCTTGGTTCCAGGGTTGTTGCCATTTGTTGGCTCTTCCACGTCCTCTTGTCTTATTCTGGTAGCTGCTAGAGCTAGAGCCACTGCTGTTAGACGAGGCATCGTCAGAGCTATAGGACTGTTCACGGTTCTTTTGAGGTTGATATTCTGGTTCGGAATAGGGATATGATTTAACATATGAGAACTTCTTAAGATCTTTCTGAAAGTTCTGGATTTTTGACTGTGTCAAGTTCTCCTTATATTCCTGCATTTCCTTATTTATCTTGTCTAGACTTTTTTTGTATGCTGTTAAAGTTGTTTTAAAGTGGCTTTCTGTTGTCTGGATCTCTATTAAATAAGCATCTCCCAGTCTTTTTGCTGTTTGGATAATCAACACAATCCAATCTCTTGTGCATCGCCAGGCAATTTTGGCCCAATCCTTGCGAAATGCGGCATCCTCAAGGAACATTCTCGGGCGTTGGTGACTATCAGCCCTCTAGGGGCAGTATTGGCTCTCAGATATTCTGTGAGTATGACCCCGTGAAGAATGGTTCGAATGTGATTGCGTTTCATTTCGGTAAGCGATTCCCAATCGGTACTTTGGGATATCGTTCTCGCTATATTAAGATCTGCCATCAGCGGTGGTGCTGCTAAGATATCACTAATTGTTTCCTCCGAAAAGGTTAGGCCCAGATTCTCTGCCATGGTGTACACTACTCCGGCAGATTGAGTTGAGAAAAAGGGGGGGGGGGGCCAGGGCTCTCGCAGCTGCACGCTGCCAATTATTCAAAACCAAAATGAAGAGCTAGGACACTAGGACGGCCGTCCTTGTCCCTGTGATTTATAATATAACCAAAGAAGACGGCCAAGGAAAATGACTGTCTGACATTAAGATGTCTGGCACCTCAAAGGTTTATTATGAAAACCCTCACACACCAACCTGGTTGGTGTCATGCTTCATCATCGGGTCCCAGCCGGGTAGCCGAATGCTACCCAGCTGTGCTACAACACCTGTTTACAGTGGAGCAGGTTTTAGGTGTATGTGAGTGTGATAAAGTGAGTGAAATATGTAAAAATACCTCCAGATTACTACCCGTTACTTTATTCGTGGTGATCTGGGGTATGGTTAAAAAGACAAGAGAATGGATAAAAGGACTACAAGTACTATGCGTAGTTGTTTATTATCCTCTGGTCGACATGTTTCAGCCCTTAGCAAAAAAATATTTGGGCTTTCCTCAGGACCTCTCTGAATAAATAAGGTGAGTGATGTGAGAAAATGTGAGTGGTAAAAAATTACCACATGAACAGCATTTTTAACACTCACGCTAAGGAGTGCTATTTATGCGGCGAGGACTGACAGTATGTAGATCCTCTTAAAATGTAGAATACCTGTAAAGGAAAACAGCATAATAAAATACAACAGATAAGGGAAGCGTTCATTCCACAGATATCGCTTGTACTGGTGGTTGATATATGGTGCTCACTACGTGCATTCCATAAATATCGCCAGTACTGGTGGGATGTATCATGTGCTAAATACTTGGCGAGGTGTCAGACTATATTTGTACCAAGTTACCACTTTTACACATGCCGTACCGTGCACACTACACAACACATAAATGCCATGCGCACTGTACAATCCGTTAAGTGATAGTGCCTTCTCACATTGTAAGAGAAAAGGGCGCGTTGTCCTCTGTGTTGATTACAAACAGGGGCAGTGTCTAGTATGTAGGATTCGTGTGGTTAAAAATCCTTCCATGAGAGCTATTGCGCTACTATTGCGCTGTGAACATGCTTATAAAAGGGTGCTTATCTACCGATATCCAGCGCCATGTGACAGTTTCCCATATATTTCAGTTTATGTGAACTCCTTGAATAATTACATTGATTCTGAAGTAGGCGTTCGTATCTGGTCCCGGGGGAAGAAACACCTCTCTTAAGTCACATACTACGGAAAATGGGTTTAAAACGGAGAGAATCAGTGAAAGTATATCTATTTACTGGCTTGATCTTGAAAGACGTTTATGAAACGAATCAACTGGGCATACAGCAGTAACAGACCGTTGTATACTGGAAAGGTCTTACTTTTTGTGGTGGTGTCTTCCTCGGATAACCTAGTGCGGGTCCCCTCGGTCAGGCTGGCAACCACTAAGGCTCCCGATTGTTGTTTTTATCTACCGTGCTCCGGTGGTCGGAGCAACGTGCGCGTCATCACGCTAACAAGCGTGTGACGCGGGAAAGTGCGGAAGAACTAGACCGTCACTTACTGGATTGCTACTAGCCCCTTGGACGTACGCGTCATGGCTAAAATAGTACAACGACACTGGGCTATACTGAATACCGGCAATTTTGAATGGGAAAAGCCTCTATTTTCGTACAGAAAAGGGAGGAGCCTTAAGGTCAGTCTGGTGCACACAAGACCCCAAAAACAACAGAATCAGGAAGAAAACACAATAATCAATGCCTGGGGTTTACCTAAGATAACAGGACATCACCCATGTGGCGACTGCAGCGTGTGTCATTTAACACAAACCACCAAAACCCTTAGCCTAGAATCGGGCAAAACCTGGGTGATTCGTCGACATACTAACTGCAACTCCTTAAACGTTATATACCTCATAACTTGCCCGTGCAGCTTAAGGTATGTCGGAATGACAAGCCGCAAAGTAAAAACAAGAATTGTTGAACACAGAAGCAATATCCGCTGTAAGCGCAACATATCCCGTTTGACAAACCACTACCTTGAACAAAATCATACTCCCAATGATATGCAGTGGGTAGTGATTGAACAACTAGACCGGAATACAACAAATATCCAGCAAGAGTTGCTGGACAAAGAACAGAGATGGATATATCGTATGTCTACTCACATCCAGGGGCTCAACGACAATATACCCTGGAACTGCCTGAATCGTTGAGCTTAAGGATTTAAAGTTCATAATACAAGGCCAGCCCCTACTAGATTTATCACCAGAGAGAGACTGATATATTCTTCCACAGTTAACACTCGAATGATATTAGCCTATATGACAACCTACCTTTACTGAATGGAACCTGAAGACCCTCGGTCTTTAGTATAAGGCCATCCCCTACAGGCTCTTTTCCTTACTTTACCAATTAATGATTGACACGTTCCTCTAAAGAAACGATTTTGGACTCACCCCCTCTGGGATAAACGCAAATATATTGTCATGATGGCTTGTTTTAGACCTATTTTGGCAGCTTAAGCTTAGAACTTGCAATTTATCCATCTAATCCTTAGCGTAATTTATTGCTGAATTTTAGTTGCAATACAATGCAGCATTCCAACACTGGGATGCAATCGACGCATTGCGCACATGCGCTCAGCCGGCACTTAACCCTCACAGGAGCCAATAGCATACAATTAGGTGACGGGTCTAGTTCGCTTCGCACTCTTCTCGCGTCACACGCTCTTGCGTGATGACGCGTACGTCCAAGGGGCTAGTAGCAATCCAGTAAGTGACGGTCTAGTTCTTCCGCATTTCCGCGTCACACGCTTGTTAGCGTGATGACGCGCACGTTGCTCCGACCACCGGAGCACGGTAGATAAAAACAACAATCGGAAGCCTTAGTGGTTGCCAGCCTGACCGAGGGGACCCGCACTAGGTTATCCGAGGAAGACACCACCACAAAAAGTAAGACCTTTCCAGTATACAACGGTCTGTTACTGCTGTATTCCCAGTTGATTCGTTTCATAAAAACGTCTTTCAAGATCAAGCCAGTAAATAGATATACTTTCACTGATTCTCTCCATTTTTAAACCCATTTTCCGTAGTATGTGACTTAAGAGAGGTGTTTCTTCCCCCCCCCCGGGACCAGATACGAACGCCTACTTCAGAATCAATGTAATTATTCAAGGAGTTCACATAAACTGAAATATATGGGAAACTGTCACATGGCGCTGGATATCGGTAGATAAGCACCCTTTTATAAGCATGTTCACAGCGCAATAGTAGCGCAATAGCTCTCATGGAAGGATTTTTAACCACACGAATCCTACATACTAGACACTGCCCCTGTTTGTAATCAACACAGAGGACAACGCGCCCTTTCTCTTACAATGTGAGAAGGCACTATCACTTAACGGATTGTACAGTGCGCATGGCATTTATGTGTTGTGTAGTGTGCACGGTACGGCATGTGTAAAAGTGGTAACTTTGTACAAATATGTCTGACACCTCGCCAAGTATTTAGCACATGATACATACCACCAGTACTGGCGATATTTATGGAATGCACGTAGTGAGCACCATATATCAACCACCAGTACAAGCGATATCTGTGGAATGAACGCTTCCCTTATCTGTTGTATTTTATTATGCTGTTTTCCTTTACAGGTATTCTACATTTTAAGAGGATCTACATACTGTCAGTCCTCGCCGCATAAATAGCACTCCTTAGTGTGAGTGTTAAAATGCTGTTCATGTGGTAATTTTTTACCACTCACATTTTCTCACATCACTCACCTTATTTATTCAGAGAGGTCCTGAGGAAAGCCCAAATATTTTTTTGCTAAGGGCTGAAACATGTCGACCAGAGGATAATAAACAACTACGCATAGTACTTGTAGTCCTTATATCCACTCTCTTGTCTTTTTAACCATACCCCAGATCACCACGAATAAAGTAACGGGTAGTAATCTGGAGGTATTTTTACATATTTCACTCACTTCATCACACTCACATACACCTAAACCCTGCTCCACTGTAAACAGGTGTTGTAGCACAGCTGGGTAGCATTCGGCTACCCGGCTGGGACCCGATGATGAAGCATGACACCAACCAGGTTGGTGTGTGAGGGTTTCTCATAATAAACCTTGAGGTGCCAGACATCTTAATGTCAGACAGTAATTTTCCTTGGCCGTCTTCTTTGGTTATATTATAAATCACAGGGACAAGGACGGCCGTGCTAGTGTCCTAGCTCTTCATTTTGGTTTTGAATGGTACTTATAGCACACAGGTCGTCGCACAAGAGAAAAACATTTCAATTACCATGCTTCCTATACCATGTGTGGTTCTATGCCACCGACGCTACCACTCAAAGCACCTGTTCAGAAGGGCTACAATGCAATCAGCCTTGTGACTGATTTCTGGTATGATTTCGGCTGCAGGACACTGGAGAGAACTGAGTCTGCAGCAGGGTTTTGCTAGCCCAGGCGGGCTCAGGTAAGAGTCAGATGGAGGGGTTGCTGTTGACCTCCCTGGACCTCCTACGTTTCCATGTGTTCTCCTCTTTCGAGCTGGTAGAGGCATGACTGAACATGAGTGTGTACCTGAGAAGAGAAGGGGTTGGGTGGGGTAGCATTTTTCACTTGCCCTAGTGCTTGCTTTTTACATCAGCTCCCCAACGTGACACTTCCCCATGGACAGGTGGCTGCTGGTGGAGTGCTGCTACTCCTAAATAACACTCTCCTCTATAATGTCCATAATGTCTTTAAGAGCTATCTGAACTACTTCACAGCAGAATGATCTTTTCTGATGAAGGCCACCTGCCCACCACTGAAGAAAGACTTACTTGAAGGAAAAAGTTTGAAATCTGCATATATTCCCTATGTATATGTTCATAATTTTATTGCTACAACTGTGCTTCCACAGATCTTTTTGCCCCTGCTCAACAGCCATGCAATTGGCCAGTAAAATACAAGTAGTCAAGTGCTTCTGATACAAGATAATTTGACTCTTTTTCCATCCAAATGGAATATCTTTTGAAAATGTCTCCCTAAACAATCGCAAATGCAGACCATGGAAGATCTTAAGTGATTTTAAGTGATAGAGGTGTCATGGTCATAGAGTGGGGGTGAGATATTACAGTTGGTGACACAGCTTAATAATATAACAAACAATTATTTTTTAATTATGTACATGCCTTTGTGCTGTGCCTTAACCCTTCCCAGTACATCGCCTCAGTTAAATATCCTACAATAATAGCATCCATCACATTGTGCATTAGCAAATAAGCATTCTATGCCAGCAGCCCCCTGCAGAGGGCACACTTCCTCAGCTTGTGGATGGAGATGGCCCTGGTGGGCTTGTTGATGTGTTGCATTGCCACCAGCTTCAGCATTTTATTGTGCTTATCGTAGATGTATCAAGGTTGCTCTAAGCAATAATTTCCGGTTATGCTGAAAGTATTGTGCTTTTGGTGAAGTGGACATTGGAGTGGGTGGTTCCATTTCAAGTATGTTGCTCCAGCCATCCTGGAGAGACAGACTTTGTGTAAAGTGATGCTTCTCACAGCAGGAAGTACTGGGGCACACTCCAAGTTGGAGCACCCACAGCTCTGGAGCAGTGAAGCGTGAGATCTCCCTGAAGCAGCAATTGGGCACATACAAAGATGAGGCCTGACCTAGATACTCTTTCTCCTTGAAAAGCAAAAATGGCAATCCCACCCCTTACCCATGCCATCCACCAAATGACAGTGCTCAGGAAGACAAATCTTCAACATCTTGTTGAAAAATAGGCCTTATGGAATTTCTAAAAGTAGCACTAATTGTCTCCCTCCTCACTTCAGTATTTGGGTCTTCTCCCTCAAGCCACAGAATCCACTGTCTGGGAATGGGTGTAAGCTATCCTCA
Source organism: Calotriton arnoldi (assembly GCA_963921515.1). Taxonomy (NCBI): domain Eukaryota; kingdom Metazoa; phylum Chordata; class Amphibia; order Caudata; family Salamandridae; genus Calotriton; species Calotriton arnoldi. The sequence goes on along the minus strand of CAWUFW010000108.1, from coordinate 1,551,215 downwards.
CCCACACACTGTGCCATGCTAGAGCAGGGGAATAAAAATGGATATCACGGTGCTTTCTAAGTGTACTTTGAAGTAAACCTTAATGGTAAACATTAAAAGATATTCTGTCCAGCATTTGCAGAAACTCAATTTTTATGGTTGCATTCGATGTTTGTATTATGTACCCTGTATATTCTCTCATGTTGCTTTCATCATGACGGCACTGCTTTATTCAAGCTTAGCCCAAAGCTCACAATCTTTCTCCATATATGCATCCAGCCATAACTTTATACTTAAAACCACTGAGTTGATCAGCTTGTCTAGCTGAGGTGGTGGTGTAGCAGTAGTCTGGCAGTGGACAGACTGTGTGTCTGATACTAGGGCCTATCAAAAAGTACCTAATGTAGCACTATCTCACGTGCAATTAATGATGTTTCTTTCTACAGTTTTGTATCCACAGAGTTCATGCTATTTCAAAAGTCTACTCTATGTTCCTTAAACACTGGATGAAAATGTTTGCCATTGACTAAACATTTCCGATTGTTGCTGAGCCTCTTTTCTTTAAATGGCTTTCTCCTTACTTTTTCTGCTTTGCATGCCTTCTCTCATTGAGTACAGGCTACTCTATGTCATGTGCACATTTGCTGTATTCTCTTGTATTTCAGCAAGTTACCAGCATCTTACTTCAAAGTATATAACCTGTCCTTCTTTGATAGGCATACCCTGCAACCTAGCAATACCTAACTAATATACTATCCCACCAACCATGAGCATAAACTCACATAACCCCCACTAATGATCACATCTCACTCCTACTAATTTAATCCACCACAAAGACACTGGAGTAAATGCATGAAATGGTCTCTGTAGAGGATAAGACTAATCCCAGCTATGAACAACCAAGAACAACTGGATTAATCATCAACCAAGAGATCCAGAGCAGCATGCGGCCTGGTGCAAATTACATAAATGCCTCGTCAGGGGTAGTATGGGTTATATAAATGCAATTACAATTACTGTCATAGAATTATAAAATAATTATTATCTAAATAAATATATATTGTACTGAGTCAGACAAATTAAAAAACCCAGTAAATACCTACCTATCTTCTTACCACATACAAGATCAAGCATCTCAGAATCATGTTTTCCACACAAATAACACTATTGTCACGGATCAATGCACCACAAAAAATCCTTTTCTTCTGCGTCTTTTGAAGCCATTCTGGAGTCAAATCAGCTGTGAGTACAGCAGAGTCGCTTAGGAAAGGGGGGCTGTTGTGAGGACAGAGTGGTGCTACTATATGGCATCTTTATGCTATGCTGAATGTGCGTGCATTGTTCTGTTTAGTGTGTTATGTGGCAGGATCAAGAATCATTTGCACCTATGTCTATATTGTTCTGAGCTTGATGATGACCAGCCACATGGAGTACCATTTCATTTTTAAAGAACCCAACACACTTGTAGCAAAAGCACATTGAAGCTTGCCAATAAGTTCACAACGGTCCCCAAAACTCATGATGCTATTCAAAGATTTTTGCTGAGTTTGTGATTTAACAAACGTGGTCCCAAGTAACCAGTAAAATCCCCTACAGTTATTCAAGCCAAAAAGTTGCGGTGGTGTTCACTGTCCAATATAAAATGTTACTACCCGCGGCAGTCAATTTACCTCAGTCTTCTTCAATTTTTCCTTTTCCTCAACTTTTTAGGTCTCAAAGGAACGCACCCCCATTTTCCATCTGCCACTGAAATCCACCATCCTCAATGGGCGAGGCATGAAGCTTGTGTGATCTAGATTCCAGCAATGTGTATTATAGGTGACTCAAACTTTGACACTGTTCAAGGTAACTCATTCTCTTGCCACAACATTATCAGATGTGGCTAAAAGACAGCTCTTTGGCTTAACCCTACTAATCAAACAAGACAGCATAAGACCAGACAATGCCCATTATGAGGCAGCATGCTATATACTATATACTATATTTATACATAGTTTAAAACGTTTCCAAGTTTTTATGTGTACTGTACAGTACAGCACATATGCAAAGTTGAAATGTTTGGATAAAAGAAAGCTTTTCTCCAACTTACGACTGCCCTGAAACGGCATACATTTTTTACACCTGGCTCTGTCTATCTCTTTTAGTAGTGTTTGTGTCAAAAATCATTGATGCTTGCCAGGGAACGCCCAGGTGCCAACCATGGTACACCCTCTTAATGCATAATTGTGAGTGGCCATCCTTCACATTATTTTATGACTTCTTCCTAATGCAAAACAAGTTTTATTGATTACTTGGGTGACTAAAATGAAGGGATATGGTGCTCTAAAGAATTATACACATGTGTTGATATATACTGTAGTATAATGCGGTGCTATGAGGTAGGGAGATCACCCCACTCCCCAATAACTGACCAAGGTCAACAATACAATTGATTTTTATCCTCCAGCACACACAAGTATCACCATACAATAGGTACAATAATGTATCAAATGTCCACAGATTCTTTTGTTCTTGCGTTCTTTAATTGGTTCTTAAGTCTAGCCAACACGTGTTTCGTCGCCTCAGGGAATGAAACCCTCAACTTCATCAAGGCTAAAATACACAGAAAATATATACCATTGCACTGTGTCCTTCCAAAATAGGGACATTTGTGCATTGTACTATCATTACTATGTTTCTCAGGGTGACTTTATGGTGGCAACATATGCACATTTCTATGATATATATTTGAACAGTCAAATTATGTAACATGCGACTGCAAACTTATAGATATGATTGTTTGTGAAGCAGCCATATGCTAAGCATTCTCATTATTAGATGATCTTTAAGTGACTTGCATATATGTATATTCCTGTATTGTACATTGGCATTTCATTGCGGTTCATTTGAATATTTCTAATTAGGTGCTGTGAAATGTCACCATTCCAAACTGTGCCTCAAAATAAAGTGACAACAGATATTTCAACACTGTGCGGGATAAAACACATTTTGTGTGTAAATACTTGTGCATGTCATCATTGTGTAATTCGAAAGGAATATGTATCTGTTGATTTCTCAAGTACCGTCTATAAGATACAAGGGAGAAATGGGAAAATCCATAAGTATTCTTTTAGGACTTCCATCCCGGTCTATACTTATTCACATGTCTCAAGATATTAATATCAAGACATCCTACCTTTCTGCCTGTTATACTTCCATCCCGGCCAGCATATCTGCGATAGTCGGGTAGTTCCCCGCTCTCCAGACTCAAGCGTGTTCTTGCTTGGACTGTCTTCCTTCCCTGCATACCCTAATTCTTTAAAAAAAAAATCACATTTAAGATGTGAGATAATTAGTACACCAAGACTCCTGCTTAAACCCATATCTATAAGGTTCTAGATATTAAATGGAAAAGACGAAACGTCTCAAGCTTACTCGGTATGGCGCTCACTATCTTCCTGCGATACGAGAAAGTACGTACAGGTCTTTGCATACGAACGGCTGGCGTACAGCCTTGTTATATTGATCCGTAGAAATTGAAAACAGACTATTGTTTCTATCGTGAGCAATCTGCCCAAACTGCGGTCGCCATATTGGAGTGTACAACTGCATTAATATCTTATGCTTCATTTCCTTATTCTTGCCATTCTCCATCTCTACTTGTCTCAAAAGTCAGTGTCTTCATCTCCAATTAAGAGGACTAAGTAAATGTCTGTCCTGACTGTGTATCATTCCTTCAGTGTTTTGTTTACATGTTTACAAAAGATGCATGTTTAAAATTATCATTACGTCACATATAATTAGTTGATCATGAAATGAAACGTCGATTAGCATTTTATCGGTTTCTACCTATTAGTAGAGGACTGCACAGTTGGAAATATCCTTTCATCATACACTGTCAGTTACTTATAACCTGAATAGCCGATTTAAATTTGGTTAGTGTGCAATTCTAACGTTGTGTAGATAACAAATCGTGGGCCACATAATATTACAACATTACATCGTGTTGTTACTAATATTGCAGCACTACACTGTGTTCTTACTCAAAAAAAGCATTATCCTTTATTTGAGAACATTTGCAATAATATATTCTTGGGTATACATCCGTAAGCCATACTGTGCATACATCCTAGATGAGGTTCATACTATCAATGTATATATTTTTCATTCTCCCAGAAAGTACTGAAGCTCATGATCAGTGTTGCGACCCATTTCAACAAATCACCTCCTTTCTCCTAAGGGTGAGTTCTCTGTTTCCCCCATGGGTGTCCCTAGGCACCTGCTCTATACCATAAAATTAAAATGATCTGTGCTTATCTTGCATCTCACATGTCGCAATATGTGCAGCTATGGGGTATCTCATGTCATTGTGTATCACTGCCCTCATGTGTTCGTTAATCCTATCTTTAAGAGCCCTGATAGTGCTCCCACATCCTACGTTTGCATCTGCATTCACATTAATGATGAATATACCTATTTGAAAGTTGATCACCCTGGACATCCTTGTATATACACCCTTCAAAAATATATATAGATCTTCCTATCCCACCTGGGAGTCCGATAATATCAAATATCGGGGGCCCAACGGAAAGATTGTCAGAGTATGTAGAAACCTTTTGTATCCAACTTACCTTTCCATATAAGGGACACAAAACATGTCCTGAATTTACTAACGGATGTTACATGGTAACCAAATATGACATTAGTAACATAGGATGTTACAGCCCTATATACGAGTATCAAACATGACCTGGGGATCCTGGCACTAAAACACGTATTGGGCACAAGATCATCAGCAAGCTTATGGGAACACACGACAATAATGGTGGACATGACAAAATACGTTTTTCTATTAAAAAACAACCGGTACAGACAGATACAGAGTGTGCATGGGCTCCAGATTCTCTCCTTCGTAGGCCAACCTGTTCATAGGTCAGCTGAAGGAGGAGGGGATATGGGGCACGAGAGGTACACCATGGAATTACTCTATCATATACTGGGGTTGATACATAGACGATTGCTTTATGATTTGGACAGGCACGACAGAAAAATTACACAAATTATGTGAACATCTGAACCATAATGAGAGTAATATCAGATTTACCTATCAATACAGTAAGGAGAAAGTGGTATTTTTAGATGCGGAACTGTATACACATAATGACAAGATTCATAGTAGACTATACCGCAAACCAGGAGCTTGCAATGCAATTTTACATGCTACAAGTGCACATCCTAGGCACCAAATCAGGGCCATTCCCTATGGGGAACTAGTGCGTGCTAGGCGCAATTGCAGCCATGACTTGGAGTTTCAAAAGTGTGTGAATGACATGAACACCAGATTCATTACGAGAGGGTATGAAACAGTCACACTAGCAAAAGCAAGAAACTGTTTTACTAAAATGCAGAGATCAGATACCTTGAGACAGATATTAAAGATATGACAAGACCATTGAGAAATGTACCTCCCCCAAGCCAGACATTACCTTTCGTAAGGGGAGATGTCTTAAGAATATACTGAGCCCCAGCTACTCAGTGTCAAGTCCCCAAAAACACTGGATGAAGGAATATACACAAGGTTTTTATAAATGTGTCCGTTGCAAAGTATGCAAATTGGCTCATGACAAGAAAAAAGAGTTTGAGGGTGGTCATAATCAGACATTTAAAATCGATCAAACATAAATTGCAGTACTAGATTTGTGATATATGCGAAAGAATGCAGATGCATACGTAAATATGTGGGGAGCACTATCAGAGCTCTTAAAGATAGGATTAGCGAACACAATGACATGAGATACCCCATAGCTGCACATATTGCGACATGTGAGATGCAAGATAAGCACAGATTGTTTGAATTCCAGGGTATAGAGCATGTGCCTAGGGACCCCTTTGGGGAAAACAGAGAACTCATCCTAAGGAGAAAGGAGGCAATGTGGATTTTACGCTTGAGATGTGTTAAAATGGGTCTCAACACAGATCATGAGCTTCAATACTTTCTGGGAGATTGAAAAATGTATACATTGACAGTATGAACCTCATCTAGAATGTATGCATAATATGACTTAATGATGTTTACCCAAGAATATATTATTGCCAATGTTCTCAAATATACGATAATGCTTTTTTTGAGTAAGAACACGGTGTAGTGTTCTAATATTATGTGGACCATGATCTGTTATCCACACATCATGTTAGAATTGCACACTAACCAAATATAAATCGGCTATTCAGGTTATAAGTAACTGACAATGTATGATGAGAGGATATTTCCACCTGTGCAGTCCTCTACTAATAGGTAGAAACCGATAAAATGCTAATCGACTTATTATTTCCTGATCAACTAATTATATTTGTCGTCATGATAATTTTAAACAGGTGTCTATTTCAAACATGTAAACAAAACACTGAAGGAATGATACACAGTCAGGACAGACATTTACTTAGTCCTCTTAACTAGAGATGAAGACACTGACTCCCAAGATAAGTAGAGATGGGGAATGGCAAGAATAAGGTAATGAAGCATAAGATATTAACGCAGTCAGACACTCCAATATGGCGACAGCAGTTCAGGCAGATCACTCACGGTAGAAACAATAGTCTGTTTTCAATTGCGATGGATCAATATAATGAGGCTGCACGTCAGGCATTCGTATGCAAAGACCTGAGCGTACTCGGTGTATCGCAGGAAGATATTGAGCGCCGTACCGGTAAGCTCGAGACTTTTCATCTTTTCTTTTTAATATCTAGAGCCTTACAGATATGGGTTTAAGCATGAGTCTTAGTGTACTAATTACCTCACACATTACATGTGATTTTTCAAAGAATTAGGGTATGCAGGGAAGGAAGACAGTCCAAAGCAAGAACACGCTTGAGTCTGGAGAGCAGGGAACTACCTGACGTTCGCAGACATGCAGGCTGGGACGGAAGTATAACCAGCAGAAAGGTAGGATGTGTTGATATTAATATCTTGAAACATGTGAATAAGAATAGACCAGAATGAAGTCCTAATAGAATACTTATGGATTTTCCCATTTCTCCCTTGTATCTCATAGACACATAGTGCTTGACAAGTCAACAGGTACATATTCCTTTGGAATTACACTATGATGACATGCACAAGTATTTACACACAAAAAATGTGTTATTCCGCACAGTATTGAAATATCTATTGTCACTTTATGTTGAGGCAGTTTGGAATGGCGACATTTGACAGCATCTAATTAGAAATATTTAAATGAACTGCAATGAAATGCCAATGTTCTATACAGTGATACACATATATGCAAGATCATCTAATAATAAGTATGCTTAGCATATGGCTGCTTCACAAACACTCATAAGTATCAGTTTGTAGTCGTATGTTACATAATATGAATGTTTAAATATATATCATAGAAATGTGCATGGGTTGCAACCATAAAGTCACCTTGAGAAACATAGTAATGATAGTACAATACTCATATGCCACTATTTTGGAAGCACAAATAGTAGGAATAATCGAAGGACACAGTACAATGGTGTGTATTTTCTATGTATTTTAGCCCTGATGAAGTCACAGTTTTCATTCTCTGAGGTGTCTAAACACGTGTTTGCTAAAGACTTAAGAACCAATCAATGAATGCAAGAACAAAAAAATCTGTGGACATTTGATACATTATTGTACCTATTGTATGGTGATATTAGCGTGTGCTGGAGGATAAAAATCAAAACAAGGTTTAGTCTGGAAAGTAAATTCCAATTCAACACTCTATTGTGATGAAAACCCAGTGCAAAGTATTAGTAAATCTGAGCCTATGTCTTGTTCCTAGAATTAGTATTTTGTCCATACTAGGAGCTGAATGATATTGATTCTATGATATAAACTACGCACCTCATGTATTGCCTTCTTACTTCTTTCATGTTAGAAAAACAAAGTTTGAGATGCCTTGAATGTTCAACACAAAGGCATATGGACTTGTGCGTGATTAGTTTTTATTCATTCTACATCTTTACAACTACTTATATATATAAATATTGTAAAATGGTGAGCTGAATGGCAAGGAAAATATTAGGCATAGTGCAAGGATAAGCATGCTTTTTCACCAGAAATGTGCAACGGAAGCTTCCCTTGCACGGAAAGGCTTACTATGAAAAATTCACATCCACTCCTTAACTAGTCTGACAATTACTAAACAGAACAGGTCCACTTAAAGACAAAATAAGCTAAATACTAATAGACAATAGATCTCCTTGTGAGCTCACTTTGTCAATCACTGCGCCAAAAAGGCTTCTCGCTCTGTGGCAAATGATGAACTGTGCTCTGAGGACCAAGCTGCCCGTTGGAAAGGAACGCTTTATCGCTTTCCATATGTCCAGTCTCGGTCGAGTTCTCAAACACAAAATGTATTCGACATGTGTGCGGCTACCACGCGCTCTCATTCTGGATAGAAATATTTAGAAATGCATCATCACAGAGAAGTGAGTCACTCCTTCCTAGTAAAACTCGTTACACTTGGGTTTCATATATAAAATGTTTCCATTAGTTGTTCCACCTGACCCAGTGGTGTAACGCAAAATGATCCCCACCCCTGCAGAATGCAATGAGGGGCCCACCGAGTCTCCCATATCTTACAGATATTCCTTGGCCTTGGGCTCAATGGGGGGACTCCTTGAGGGTCGCCCCCCTCCTGATCCTCAGGGGCTGCAGGGGCCTCTGTTACGCCCTTGACCTTGACCAAAATCACAGAAGAATAACATGTCATAAACAAACACAGCAATCATGCATTATTTATTTACGTTTATCTAGGCTTGTTTTTGAGACAGTCGCATCTGCAGTCATCCAATGGTAGAGCTGCATTTCCTGCATTTATTTATTTTTAACAGAGCAAACCAATACATAATTTCTATGTATGAGTGGAATGAAAGTCATCTCTCAAGTACAATTTACTGTTTACACTTCTGAATAAATATTATATTTACAGATCCTTGAATTATAAATAGAGGTTCTTCTCTCTACTTGTCACTCGCTTTAGAATTTTTTATTCCATCGTGTCGATTGACGTATCCCTTAAAGGAGGTTTGCAGCATTCCGGTTGAAACCTACATAAGCCTTAGTTTAACGGAGAGGGCATGTGAATGTATAACTTTGACTATGCAATGATATTTTTATGTAATGTATGTACTGCGTTGCATCGTGTTCAGGATCACGAGAATTAAGCAATTATGCATCTGTGGCATTTTTCGCATAATTATGAAGTTGCTACACTTGGCATACAATTCACCATCTGCTGCATGACTTGATCATTCTAACTGTATATATTTATAGGTGAAATGGATCAAAAGTTACTAAAGGAAAATACAATATGTGATTCTGTGCAGTGGCAGACAATATGCATAACTTAATAGGTCGTCTTTCAATCGCTGACTAGTAGTATTCAGGTGTTAAATTGTTACTAATGATGTGAAACGTTTGTCATATAGTACAAATGTGTTTACTGCTGCTTTCTTCGGATGATTTGTGGGAGCCAAGTACGAGTACCACATACAAACCCTTGTGAACCTCGCTTTTTGCCATCACCATTAAGGTCGAGACAGCTTCTTTTTTTTTTTATTTCTTTTTTATTTATCTCCGGGAATAAACAAAAAGCCATATGACATTAGAAAAGAATATACAGGCATGTACAGGTAGAAAGCAATTATAAATATTGTATATTTTATACAAATTCAAGTACATGGTGGAGAGAGAGACCAGATACAAAAACAAATACATATACCACTACATAGGTGGTGTAATAATTCCTAGCATTTTGGCTACTCTGTATAAGCCATAGGCCCCCAAATTCGATACATTTTCTTCCCAGAGCAGATTCCCCTAGTCTTGGCTATAGCCATTTCTCTTTCATACATTTCTCTTATCATTGCCCACCATTCCGATGCCCTGGGCGACAACTTAGAAACCCATGCCCGGGCAATGCATAGTCGGGACGTTAGTATGATAACAGAAAAAAGAGATCTTAATCCAGAGTCCGGCATTGGTTTATATCCCAGCATACTTGCCACCTCTGTTAATTGCAAATCGATGCCTAGACGATCTGCTACTATTTGACCAACCTCTTTCCAAAAAAGTGTCAAACCAGGACAAGGGACAAACATATGTAGACTATCTGCAACAACTAATCCACATTTAGCGCACATACCCTTATCACCTATACTTCCCCCCCTGTACACAGACCATCGAGCTATTCGTTTGGGGTATAATATAGCATACATATAGTTTCAAATTGCTGCAATTTTAAAATAGTGAAATACACTGCCTCATCCAAAGTACCTAGTGCATCTTCAATATCTGCAGAACTGATATCCTCACCCAGTAGCTTGCTCCATTTAGATGCTAGCTTCGAGCTATCATTATCCCAGAATTGGGAAAGTAGCTGGTAGACCTTGCTAATAGTTAACTTTGTAGTTGAGTGTAAGTAGGTCATTATATCAGATTCTGCAGGTGTTCTTATACCTCTGCGCCCCCATAAACAGTCTCTAACCTGTAGATATTTATAAAACATATGCTTTGGAAGGCCGAATACACTCTGTAGGTCTTCAAAGGTTCGAAACGCATTAGTATGATATAAGTGCCCAAGTTGACTAACCCCATATCCAGCCCAAAGTTTAGCTTTAGTGTCATGGAATATATCTGGGAGCAGAGGGTTACCCCAGAGCGGGACACTAGTATGCATTGTGGGCAGGGAACAATTAGCTACTATTTCTCGCCAAGTATAGACTATATCTCGGAGAGTCTTAAACCGCACTCTTTTAAAATAGTTTGGATCATTGATCTTATATAGAAACATTCTGCTATCAATATCGATTGCAAGGCTATAGAAGCAGTATTGGCTGCCAGCAGAAAGAAGATCACAGAGTCGCCCTGCAAAGGAAGCCCAAAAGTATACTTTAAAATCAGGCAATTGGAAACCTCCCTGTTTATATGGAAGTTTTAAATACCTTATGGCACGATGCAGCTGTTTATAGCCCCAAATAGAACTACTGATTGCCCCCTCAAGTTTCTTAAAAAAATAATTCGGAACTCGTAGTGGTATTGCTCGAAAAAAATAAAGACATTTTGGTAAAACGATCATTTTAATAATGTTGCAACGTCCTATAATACTGATTGGTAGTTTAAGCCAGATCTTCATTTTTAGAACCACAGACTTTAGCAGATCAATCTTATGATCTGTTACATATTCGGAGTAATCTGTACCCCTAAATAAGTTGCTGCCGAACAGGCCCCGAGTACTACCCTATTAGTTTGATAATTAAGAAGAGTCTGCGTCTTATTTACGTTTAGCTTGTAGCCAGAAAAAGTGCCAAACGTTCTAGCCTCCATTTGGATTGAGTCTATAGTCTTAATTTTGGTCTGCAGAAAAGACAGCTATGTCATCCGCATATGCCATTATTTTCAAGTCACCAGAACCTAATTGAGCCGGAAAAATAGATAGGTTAGAAAGAAGTGATCTTATGAAAGGTTCTATGTATAGGGCAAAAAGTAAAGGGGAAAGCCCTGCCAAATGCCCCTTAGTATCAAAAAAGGCGTAGATTGTGACTGTAAATAAATTAATTTAGCCCCTGGTTGTTGATATAAAGCCCTGACCCATGCATAAAAGCAGCCGTGAATATTAAACTCTACAAGCGTGGCCCAAAGACATTCCCATGTTACACGGTCGAATGCTTTTTCAGCATCGAGCATGACCATTCCCAGTTCTTGCTTTAGTTAGTTTTTTCGCAGCATCAAAGGCTACTATAGCAGCATTCACATGTGTTGTAGTGTCTCTGCCCGGTATAAAACCATGTTGTTGGTTAGAAACTATTTGCGACATGAAAGGTGCCAACCGTGTTGCCAATACTTTTGAGAATATTTTAGCATCTGCATTGATGAGTGATATCGGGCGGTATGAACCGCACTCCTCTGGTGGTTTATTCTTTTTTAAGAAAAAAAAGATATTTGTCGTGTCCCACTCTCACTTATATATTGCATGATCTTACTCATTAGGGAGATCAGACAGACCTTAAACGTTTTGTAAAACTCGACTGGTATAGCATCGTCACCTGCTGCTTTACCAGAAGGAAGGGCCGTTATTGCATAGGATATTTCCTCATGCATATTTCTTGGTTAAGAGACTGTATCTGTTCTTCTTCGAGACTTGGTAAATTACACCTTTCTGCATATTCAGAAAATTTGCTTCCGTCAAACGTACTAGAACTTCCATATACTTTTTTACAGTACTGGGCAAATTGCTCTACTATTAGCTCTGGCTGAGTGTACAATAGGCCACTCTCCGCTTTAATAGCTTTTATCTCCAGCTTTGCATTTTTATCAGAAAGCTGATGTGCCAATACTTTCCCCACTTGATCTCCGTATTTGTATTGCATAGCCGGTTTTTATTATATCTAGCCGCAATCCTATCTTTTAGAACCCTCCCCAGCATGGTCTGTTTTTCAATCAAAAGCAGATATGTTTGTGAATGTGTATGCGTCGTTCTTTGCAAAAGGACCCCCTGCCTGGCTTCTTCAGCATGTGCTATTTCTAATTGCAAAATTGCATCACCAGCAGATCTAAGAGCCATATTTTTACTCCTGTTCTGCCGGAAAACATATTGTTGGGTAATGCCCCTTATATAAGCTTTAAGCCCGTCCCAAACTATGAGAGGAGAAGCAGAGCCTTCGTTGTCCAATAAAAAAATTCCTAAAATTGTTCTTAATAAGTACTACATATTCAGCATCTGCTAAAAGATATCGTGGGAAAGAAAACAGACGTCCTTGTCGGTTAGCTGGACCTATCGGAAATGACAATAAAATAGGGTTGTGGTCCGATACAATCTTAGGACATGCTTCACACTTGGCCGTACTCAGGATTCTGCTATTAACAAAAAACATGTCGATCCTAGAGTACTGTTTATGTGGTGCACTATAATAAGTGTAGCCGGGCTGCGATGGGGATAATGATCGCCCTACGTCTCTAAGACTGTGTAATCGAACCATTTCCAATATTGCTGCTCTTACCTTCCTCACCCTAGCTGAAGCACCCCGGTTAGTAGAGTCCAAATTAGGATTGATGATACAATTAAAATCCCCCATAACGATTCACTTCCCCTGCCATTCTAATCGTTCTAGTGCTAACGTATCAAACATTTGAGGCTCGTCAGAGTTTGGCCCATAAACAGTGCATAGTACATATTTATGGTCTTGAATAGAAACCTGAGCAATTATCCACCTGCCTCGAGTATCATGGGAAGCTTTAAGAAGAGTACAATCAAACGATTTATCAATTAAAATAGCAACTCCTCTAATGGAAACAGTCTGAGATATGCATTCAGTTATCCTATAGTCTAATTGTCTAAGCAAATGTCTATCTTTATATGCCAGGTGAGTTTCAATAAGAGCCAGAATGTGAGGTTTATAAATTCGCAGCTCCTCCTGCACCATCTGGCGTTTGTTAGCAGAATTTAGCCCAGCTACTTTCCAACAAAGACATTTAATTATCTCCATTTGTATAAAGAAACCAAAAACCAAAGATCCCATGAAAGATGTCTATCTCCCTGCCTTCATTAGCACCTGGACAAACAAACAACATTAATGACATATAGAATCTAAATCTGAATACCCTACTGAAAACAATATCATACATTCCAATATTCACACATGAGTTTATTCCCTTTGATACTTTTTTTATTATCACCCCTACCTTCCCACCCCTGGCTCTAACTACTAGCCCCCCAACCAACCCTGAAGAGCCCACCCACCCCAGTTTCCTGGAGAAGGAATCACCCCAGACAGGCTGTCGATAGTACTGACAGCCAGTAGAGAGCACAAGCACCCCCCCGGTGCTACCCGCTGTATCCATTACCCCCTCCCAAAAAAACTTGATTGATGCATGAAAACGTGACAGAACGAGCAGGAGGGAGAGAAGACAGAGCAAGAGAAAAAAAAAAGAATGAGCCCCGTTTCATAACCTAAAGAAGGGAAAGAGAAAAGGAAAAAAAAGAAAAGAAAAAGAGAGCAGGGAAGAGACACAAAAGCACAAGAGCACAGAGTCAACCAAAAATGTATAACCTCAGAACAAAAGCTACTTTCTCCCCTCCCAGATAATAAAGCAAAAATGTATTAATTTATTTATTTTTCCCCCTTTTAAATTTTTTTTTAAATCTCCCTCTCCCTCTCCTTTCCCTTCTCCCTTCCCCTCACCCCATCTCTTCCCCTATGTTCCCCCATTTTAGCTTTATACTCTCATTTTAAACATTATTGTCTCTTTAATTTCTAGAGAAAATATGTAACAAGAACAAAACTAATAAAGCTAAACCAATGGATCATCCTTATCCAATGAAATTCCCAGGGACCCTTCCTTGCCGGAGACCCCCAAGAGCTAAGAGTCTGCTGGGCCTCACTCGCTGTGTGAAAAGTCCATGTATGACCTCCCCATATAACTTTTTAGCGTGCGCGGCTCCTGAAGGAATACTTGCGCCCCAGCTGCCTTCATAGGATCAATCAGCCTCTCCATTGTTTCCTTACAGAGATCTGATCTGACAAAAAATGATAAAGAGCTGGCCGTGCCCGGGCGAGCCCGAAAAAAAACAGCTGTCTTAGTAAAAAATTGCCAAAATAAACGATCATAGGACGTGGATGTTGCCTGTTAGCTCAAGATTCATGACTTAGGAATAGTGGGAGTCTGTGGGCTCATTGTATCTGAGAGTCCCAGTCCCAGTCAGAAAGATCGGGGAATGTTTTCTGGAACAACTGCACTATGAATGCTCCCCTCTTTCTCCTCAGGTATGCCAACGAGTCTTAAATTGTTACTTCACTGTCGATTTTCCAGATCTTCAACTTTATCCTTAAGAAACAATAGTTGTTCATCATGTAGTTTGGTTGTTTTAAGTGTAGCTGCTGTTAAATCCTCTGTATCTGCCATACGCTGTTGCAATTCTGTTATCGCTTGCGTTAAGCCAGCTACTTTGCCCGAGAGTTTAGACAACACTTGCTGTATCAGATTGCTCTCTGCCCTAGCTTGACTGAAGTATCCTTGTGTCCCTGCTCTTTGATCATGAAGCCCCTGAAGGATCGTAGATAGTGAGGGCTCATTGTTAGGAAGAGTCTCTGCCCCTTTTGAGGGGAGACTAACATTAATAGGACAGAGATCTCCTACTGTTTCAACATCTCTCCCCCCAGATTTGAGGCTGTTAGATGTCTCCTGTGCCTGAATCTCACTATCTGAAATTACTGCTGCTGAGGTAGAAATGCCACCACTGAGAGATGAGCCTGATAGCCTTGATATTATAGCTCTCACTTCCCCCTTAGCAGTAACCCACTTTCGGAGAGGGTTCACCTTGTCAGCCACTTTACAGTCAGTCTGTGACTTTGAAACATTGCGTGGAGCTGCAGAATGTTCCTTAGCTTTTCCCGTGCCCTTAGTATATATTTTTTTATATTTGATTTTCTTCCTGCAGTGTTCGAGGCTTCTGCTTGTTTCTCCATTTGTATGCCACTTATCGTGATAGAATTACTGGAGATACCCATCAGACCTCCCATAGCTGGAGTAGGCGAGGGAATAGGCGAGGGCAAAATTACGGCTTCATCTACAGAGTTATTAAATGCTGAGTTAGTACTTAGATCAGACACCCAGCAGCTTGACTGCACACCTGCTGCATCCCCGACTCTTTCTCTATCCCCATTCCCAGAATTAGCCTCTCTTTGTCCGCTGGCTCCGCCATCCGAATATCTAAGGGAATCTTCCCCTAAAGACGCTTTGTCAGGATCACACTCCCCTCTTAACAAGTTAGCTCCATTCACTGTATTAGCTGTATCAGTTAATCGTTTTTAGCAATTTTAGCCAGACCAAGCTGGGGTGCAACTGGAATATGGCCGGCAGAAGCAGTGAGCAAGGAAGTATCCCTGAAATCAACCACAATAATCGTACTTTCCAATAGTGAAGCAAGTTGTATATCTGATGGATTACCTTGCAACACTGTAGCACTCGCCTCCCGCCGAGCCCCGTCCTCTACCTCTCTTTGACAGTTACCAGAAGTGAAAGCAGAAACATTGTCTCGATCAGATTCCAGCCGGACTTCCTCGAGGAGAGCAGCGGCCATTGTTTGCTCCAGCGGAGGGGCCACTAATTCACACGTTTGAATAATGTCCGCTGCCTTTCCCGACTGTAGAAGCTTCAGCATAGGCTTCCCAAGTTGTGAGTTTTGTCCTTTAATCACATTCGCTGTGCGGCACCCTGCCGTCTCTGTATGGGCTGCCTGAGCAGGCAAGTTCTCCTTCTCCATCGGGGCAGGGGCTGTTGCAGGCATGCACAAGTTGAGAGTTCCTCGCTGCGGAGCGATGTCTACTGCATGCAAAGCCAAGATCAGCCAAATGCAGTTGAGAGCTGATCGGGTCGGCCCGCTATCCACCTCGCAGACCTGGTCAGTTGGAAGAAGCGATGTGCCGCTCATGCTTGCAGCAGCAGCATGGAAGCACAGGAAATTTCTCCTAGTCCTTCTCTGTTCTTTTCTTTTTACGCCCACATCCGAATCCACCTCATGCCGGAGTTAAACCAAGACGCAGCAGCAGAAGCGGGAACAATCGGAGGTACGTGCTCTCCTACGGCAGACTCAAACCGCCATCTTCCCTCCCCCCCTCAGGTCGAGACAGCTTCTACAGTGTGCATGCCCACCAGACTGGCCATGTGGCAAGGGTGGACTGGGAAACCAAAGCTGTCCTGGGAAAAGTGCTGAAATCAGCTCCTCTCCTTTCATGTTCTCACGCTATCACTCTCTTTCCATCCATCCATTCTCTGTCTCTCCTTCTCTACGTTCTCTCATCTTCCTCTCAGAACTCCATCTCATTACCACCCCTTTCCCTCCCTCTCTTTCTCTCTCTTGATGCTGCCTGTGGCTGTTGCAATTAGCCTAGGGGAGTTGGAGAACGATGAGCAGCCCTGATCTTTCAAAACTGGCCTCCAAGGGCTCCATTCCACCAGGGAAATGCTCGGTGTAATAAAAGACCTGTCAGACTCTGAACTTCCAGTCAGAGAGACAATATCCTTGATCTTGGTTGTTGGACTTTACCCTCTCTGCAGGGTCACCCCAAAATATTTGCCTTCACAGCTCCTTTTTTACCAAATACATTTTTGTTGGCTTTAGGACTCTTCCCCCTGCTAAAGTGCTTGTGCTCGTTCCCTTAAACATGGTACTATTGACCTACACCTAATTGGAACATTGAGTTTACTTGTTAGTCCCCAGAAAATGGTACTCCATTTACAGGGTCTGTAAATTAAAGGCTATTTGTAGGCCGCAGCACTCATTGTGGCATCTACCAAAGTAGCCTTTTAGAACATGTCTCAGGCTTGCCACTGCAGCCTGTAGTGGAGTTTTAAACTGCCATTTCGACCTGGAAAAATAAACCTAAAATAAACACGCTCTCAATTTGAAATACATTTGCTAGCCTTAATGCAGTCAGTGTGTCCGGCGGCTTTTTGCTTTTCAAGGTAATTAGCGTTTCCGTAGACTCCACATTAAGTTTTCTTTTCACTGTGCAGATGTAAATTTAGCGTGGAGTTTCCTTTTTCAATATGGTTACTTTTTAGCACGTCTGCTTGAATCTTTGTGATACAGCGTTTCAACAAACTCTCAATTTGAAATACGTTTGCTACCTTAACGAATGTGAGTGCATTTGTACAGATTGGTTCTTTAGCGTCACTGTTTTGCATGTTACCCCATAGGGACACGCTGTTCTATTAAGACATCTGTTTTAAGCACTGCTATGTCCATTTGACATGTTAGTTTGTTTCTAACACATTGGGTTCCGCAGGCACAATTTTTTCACATATTATTTTTTCTTTTGTTTCTTTCAAAGGTGGTGCAATGTTAATCGTTTTCTTTGTTTGCCGTCACATTAGGTTTTGGCAGAATATTTATTGTTTACACAGCCACATCGGGTTGTTTATTAGGTCCACAGGCATGTTTTATAGAAAATCTTTGCAGTAGTGACACAAGTGTTTACCTTTGTTGCACTGGTATACTAGTGGTCTTTTGGGGCACTATCACAACCGCAGTTTTTGTTGCATGGTAAGCACATATCAGTTTACTCTTCGGCCACTTATTTTTAAGTACCTATTCATGATAGTTTTATTCCCATGCTATGTTCTGATTGCATTCTCAAAATTTACATTACAGTTACTGTTGATGAAGGATTTCACCCAAAATGCATTGGTTCAAGATGAAGTGGGATACCACTATTCACAGTGATCCTGAATTGTAAAGTGCTGCGGACATATTTTTGAGAAGCATTTCGTATGAATATTGAAGATCACCTTATTCAAGACTTCAATAAAGGAATAATTGAAGAATTGGACACTACTGTTTCATTTTGATTATTAGCAGTATATCTTGTTTATACTGAAGCCTGCAGGCCTGAAGGAAGTGCATCTTGGGTCTGGTTAACAATTTGGTTACCAGCTAGTAACTCTAGTATTTACACGTGTGTTCTGGGCAAAGCTCATACCAAGGCTGCACACCATAAATATTTATTGTTATAAATTGTGAAGTTTGTTTACATTTTGGGATTCTATTACCTATATTCACTGAAATAAATCATTTTGCTAGGCCTAAACCTTTCTTTTTAATACATATGTCATCTAAGTAGGCCCTAAAGGCTCACAGTGAACGGTGCAATGTATTAAAAAAGCTGGACATGTGGGTTTAAGTTTTACCAGTCATCTTAGTGAAAAACTCCTAAAGTCGTTTTCCCTACAGCTAGGCCTATCACTCCCATACGATCACATTAGGTTACCTTATTCTACTTATTACATGATAAGTTAAGTTTGAGAGAAGATAGGAAAATTATGTTCACACTCAATGGCTTGTAATTTACTATCCTCTTTAATGGTGCAGTTGATTTTTAGTCACAATTCTGAAAATGCGACTTTTAGAAAGTTGGCATTTTCTTGCCCTAACCCTTTGGTGCCTGCTGCATGAGTCCTGGGTCACATGGCTGTGAAAAGCTTGCAAGTTGGCCTTTGTGTATTCTTCCCAGACAGTGAGACAATGGGGGGCTGGATTTTGCTAGGATGTGCCCATCCTTTAAGGTTAATTGGAGCAGAATTGTTCCCTACTCTACTTAAATTTCAGAGGGCTGCCTTCAGTACACAGACATAGGAACTTGAAACTTGACTTTTGCCACCCATTACTACTTGGAGCCTTGACAGTGGAAGGGAGACCCTATCCAGAACGCGATGTTGGGGTAGTATAGGGAGTCCCCAACTTCAAAGAATGGCACCAGGTATAAATATTGGACCTCTTCAACCCCTCATCAAATCACTTCTGGACCTGTGAAAAAATCAGAAGAAAGATGGCCCTGCTGCCTGCGGAAGGAAGCCTGGACCTGCTTCTTGTATCCAGGACCCCCAGAGTGGCTCCAAGGGCAAGCTGGCTGGCCTAATGTTCTGAGCTACAGGGACACAAGCTCCCGAGACCTACCTGCAACTGCCCAGCTTCAACTGGACCTGCATGGACCTTCAACTGGACCTGCCTGAGCCCTGCTAACCTCTGCTAGAGTGAGCCCCTGAACCCCAAGGGGTGCCTCCGCAGGTTCTGAACCCTTGGCTGCCATCAGAGTGTGCCTTTGTGCCAAGAAAGGTGAAATCCTAAAGCCTTGAGCTCTTCGCTACGGTGACGACAATGCAAAGCTCCGGTGAACCTGACTCTTCGTGATACAGTGACCGCCAGCGACGACCGGCAACGCCAGATATGCACTTCACTCTAAGCAACAACAGCCCATGTTGACCGCCAACACAAAGCTCCAGCGACAACCATCCGCAATTCCCGACCGGATCTTCATTCTACAGCGATGACTGTCTTCAACGCCAGGCCTGCTCTTTGCACTAAATCGATGACCGTCCGCAATGCTCATCTGGCTCCTTGTTGCCTCCTACACTGCGAACTGGGATCTTCGCACCAGACTTTGAGAAGGTAACTTTTTCAGCAGGACCAACCTGGATCATGCCCACGCTCCATCGCGATCAGCCTAAAATTGGGACTTTACCCCAGTCCAGCATGACCAGATGACCACGACTGGTGCTTTGTGTTTTTAGGTGCTGTACTTACTTAAACTTTGAAATGGCATATTTCCAGTAACTGAGTGGATTGCTGCTGTTCTGAAATCATTATTGTTAGAAATGGGGTTTCTGGTTGGGGAGGGCATGCACCTATGCCAGGCAGAACCCACCAATCTCGTCAGGGTAAGGGAGTTACACACACAAGATAACCCCTGCTCACCCCCTTGGTAGCTTGGCAGAGCAGTCAGACTTATCTCAGAGGCAATGTGTAAAGCAATTGTGCAACACACACCCACACACTAGCAACACACTAGGCACACCACAAAAAGAGACCCCACACAAGGTTATATAAAAAATATCTCATATATTGTAGATAAAACACATAGACCACAGTTACATGAATCACTGAGCCACATAAATCAATAAACACTTTTCCACTAGGCATTTGTCATGTCATAAAAGAACATCATTACTACACATATCAATAAAACTTCTGAATTACTGTAAGGCAAGACCACCTATGCGCTGGCACCAGGGCAAACAAATGCAGCAGGTTATGAAATACCTGAATCACCACATTAGTGCCAGTTCTGTACCTTGGTTGCAAAAGCACAAAAACATAGGAATCACCATATCAGTGTAGAAGCACATAGGGTGCAGAACTCTGCACTCCTATTACCAACAATGCGGCAATGGACACACCGGTGTGGGCCCAGGAGCATCTGAGCCCCTACTGTGGGTTATATGGTAATTTCTGAACTGTTTCCTCAAATCGGCCAGTTCCAGATTGGGGGCCATGTCCCAGGCTCGCCCCACAATAGCCTCCACCATAAGGAATGGTACTCCCCAGGTATGTGCAGACACGGGAGGTACTTACTACCTTCGTCTGCGGGGCGACCTCGATGGGTCCCCCGCATGAGTCAGCCTACAGCAGCTGCCCACTAGCATGCGGGGCAGCTGCTATCCCAAAGACTGTAATCTCTCCCCGGCTCACTCTGGGTCGGGTGCATAACTGCGGTGCACACAGAGCGGTAGGGCCAGCCCGTGGCCCGAATGCCTACAGCGGACCTCATGGACCTCGCGGACCTCCGTCCAGTGGCACTGTCTCCTCTGCGGTGCCTTCTCTGGGCCCCCGGGGAGTGGACCACGTAAGAGACTTCTCTTGGTCTCGGGCGGTCGCAGTCGGCATGAGAGATCTTCCTCTGTCTCTCCTGTTTGAGCCATGTCGGGAACCAGCTGCCAGATGGGCTGACAGCCGCCTCTCTTGTAGCGGCCTGCTCATTCGACCAGGCGCTGGTCCAGTCGGTGGGCATGCCGGCCGGTAACTAGGTTCAGTGCTCTTTGGCGACTGGGCCCTGCCCCCGGGTGGCGTCGGCATTGCTCAACAATGCTGGGGCTCCGGCCGGTTTCCTCTTTGTTGATTTCACCAGCTGACACCTGTGCCAGCTGCCAGGGAGAGGGGGAACACTTCTTTCACACCATGCTCTCCCCTCCCGCTGCCACTAAACACGAGGAATAGGGCAGCACTCCACACGAGCTGATTCCCTTTGTTAGGAGCGCTATGTTGAACGCACAAGCATATGCTGCAAAAGAAGCGCTCAACACGCCCTGGGCAAGGGACAAAACAAAGCGCTCAGCATGCAAGGTGAAGTACAGTCCAGTCCTTCTCCTGACCACAGCAGCACCTGCAGGCTGTCCTACCCCCCACAAATCAGGAGCAGCGGTCCTCGCACAGCTTTTTCACCTCTCCTTCCAGGCAGGTTCTTTGGATTGAAGTCTTTGATTTCCCTGAGACTTCCAACAGGAGGCAAGCACACACAAGCCCTTGGAGATTCCCTTCACAAGCAGGATGCCACAGCAGGGCCAAAAGAGTCAGTCCTTTTCCTCCACCACAGAAATAAGCAGAAACTGCAGGCCAGCCCACCCCTCAGTCAGAAAAGGCAGCACTCCACACAGTCCTTCTGCTCTTCCTCTTGGCAGGGTCCTCGTGTTCTTGGAAGTAATCTAAAGTCCTGGGGTTTTAGGTGTAATACTTATACCCCATTTTGCCATTGTTCTTTTTGTTGGAAGGGTCTCTGAACCCAGTCCAAACTGGTCCTGCCCTCCATAGTGCAGCATGACCACAGGGGCGTAAACTGCATTGTGAAAAAGGAGACACAGCCTATTCAGGTGCAAGCGAAACTCCACCCACCACTCTAAATGTAGACCAGGTCTATTGAGCGCTGCGATGAGTCACCCAGGCAACGCAGGGCACACCTCAACCCCCCCCATGTGACTGTCTAGAGTGACTGCACATCCCAGCTCCTGTCACTCAAACACCAGATGCTGAATACATAAACAGCCAGAGGCACGCAGAATGGGAAAGTAAGAAAATGCCCACCTCCTAAAAGTGGCATTTTTAAACACAGAATTTAAAAACCACCTTCAGAAAAAGGTGCATTAATAAATTCTAAGTTCAGAGAGCCTAAACTCCAGTTTTCTATCTTGTCCCTATGGAAAGCTAAACATATAAAATGTTATAGTGCAACCACAATGATAAGCCTATGGGACAGACAGTCTTTCGATAGTGAAAAACGAAATATCACACACACCAGTACATATCCTACCTTTCCCATACACTGCACCCTGCCCATGGAGGTACCTTGGGCCTACCTTAGGGGTGCCTTACATGTAAGGAAAAGGAAGGTTTGGGCCTGGCAAGGGGGTACAATTGCCAGGACAACATGGCAGTTACAAACTGCGCTCGCAGACGCTACAGTGGTAGGCACATTACAGGGCTACTCATGTGGGTGACACAACCAGTACTGCAAGCCCACTAGTACCATGTGAATTACAGGCCCTGGCACACACCATGCACTTTACTAAGGACTTACCAGTAAATCAAATATGCCAATCATTTATAACCAATCATATCATAATGTATACAGAGAGCATATGCACTTTAGCACTGATCAGCAGTGGTAAGTTGCCCAGAATCCTAGAATGCCCAGAAGCCCAGAAGCCAACGAAAACAGGGTCAGAAAAATAGGAGCCAAAAGCCAAAAAGTTTGGGGATGACCCTGCAGAAAGGGCCAAATCCAACAATTATATTTATCAAAATGCACTTTATTTTTCTAAATTGGTTTGGGACTTTTCTTGTGTTATGTTTTCACTTTATTCCTGTTTGTGTGATGCATAAATACTTTACACATTGCCTCTATGTTAAGCCTCACAGCTTTAGTGCCAAGCTACCAGAGGTTTGAGCACAGGGTAATGTAGTGACTTTTGTGGTTCACCCTGACAGGGATTGTGGTTGTTGCTTGAGAAGGGGTTAACCCCCCTCAATCAAAAACCCAATTTCCTGCTTCGGCCTAATCCAAACTAGAAATATTGATTTTTTTAATCTAGTCTCAGTGCTTTTGATTGTCTTACCAGCAGAGAAGAGGAATATTGGTGCCCCTGTTGGAACCCTCCCACATTCCTGGCCCACAAACTCTTTACACATATCTCAAACAAACCGAGTGTCAAAATTGAAAAGAAAAGTTTCAGAACAAGAACATCAGCAGGTGAGACTGCCTGCAAACTGAGCTCATGCTCTTTGCCTTGCTCCTCAAACTTCTCCCATTCCATCTCTCTTTTCATAGCCTGCTCAGATTGTTTGAAACAGTGCAATGATGCAGCATGTTGTCACTCAATCTCTGTGCTTCCAAATCTCTGCCTCCCCCCACTCCTTCTCACCTTTCCCCAGAATTCTCCCCTTCTAACTTTTTTGCTACCTCTCTCCCACTCTCTCCTCATTGCCACTATTGGCTTTGCCATTGAACAATGCCAACATTGTAAAACCAATACAGGTGACAATAATGACCAAGGGAGACATCACAGCACTCATCCTTCTGGACCTCTTCACCCCATCCTCATTCAACGACTCCATAAGCCTGAAAATCTTGGAACTGCACTTCGCTGGATTAGTTTCTTCCTCACAGTCCACACGCATTCAGTCAGCCTGGCCCTGTACTCCTCCACCGCCTCCAACCGGATGTGCGGCATCCTCAAGGATCCTTACTAAGCCTCACACTCCATATCTATGTGGTACCACTTGCAAACACCATCTGAGTCCACAGACTCAACATTATCTCTTATGCCAACATGTCCCAGCTCATCCTCTAAGTTTCAGATGATACATCTGACACACAGACTAAATTTATCAACTGCATGTCTGAAGTCGCAAACTGAATGAAGGCCAACTGCTTGAAGCTCAATTCCAACAAGACAGAAGTGGTTCTCTTCAGAAAAGACACCTCTCTCTGGTACTTTGCCTGGTGGCCCTCATTATTTAGACCCATCCCGGTGAACCAAGCCACAAATGTGGAAATCATTATCATCAGCTGTCAGCACCATTTCCTCCTCCTACTTCCACACCCTCAAATTCCTCAGAAAATCTTCCAATGGCTTCCTGCTCAACCCCCACAGAACCATTACCCAAGCACTGAGACCAGTGAGATGGTCTAAGGAAAGACACTATATGTTGTTATCCCCCACACAGCTCACCAAGAGACTTTAGGTTAACCAGAACACAGCAGACAGACTCACACTCAAACTTCCACCTCACATTCACATTTCTGCTCAGCTCAAAGGCCTCCACTGGCTCCCCATTCAAAAATGTGCTCCTTTCAAATTCCACAAACACATATACAAAGCACTGAACAACATAGGTCACGAATACCTGAATAGCTACATCAGCTTCCACACACCTACCAGATTACTCCGCTCCTCCAACCTTTTGCTCGCCAATGTGCCCGCATCCAAAGAGCCTGAGCCGATGGCTGAGTTTTCTAATATCTGGCACATAAAGCCTAGAACGGCTTCAACCTGCACATGAGAGCTGCCAGCTATCTCTAGAACTCTGCCAAAAACTGAAACCTGGCTATTCCACTAGGCCCCAGTCAGGGCAGCATCCACACTCCAGGTGCTAGAATACATTTCAGGGTTACATGCAAGTCATACAAAATTCATATGGCATGATATAAATAACATAACACAACATAACATCAATCTTGAAAATCTATTTCTTACACTTTCTAGATGGCACCATTGTGCATGCACAGTCTGACCTGAAGTAATATGTTGGCCATCTTGAAAGTAAAGAAAATGATATAGTCATACTTTCAAGATGGCTGCCATTTTGTGTCACACCACATAGCAACATGCAATGTGATGGCCATCTTGAAATTGTGAAAAGTCAAGTTTCTATAATTTCAAAATGCCCCTTATGTTGTGTCAAGTCATGTTATGTCTTGCAATGTGTCGGTGATCCTGACAGTATAACAAACAGATTCAAGATTGCGAGTTGCCATTACTGGCTTTGCAAATAACTGCATTTTAAAACTATCCAGCAAAGGCAAAGCCAATAGCAGCGACAAAAAAGAACGGGAGACAGATTTGCTTTGCAAATGCTTTTTGTTCTGGGAAGCAACATTTTTTATCAGGAGACATTACTCTCCGCTGAATTGTTACCAAATTGTAATGTTGGCGTGATGATGTGACAAGTGTCCAACAGGTACCTCATCATCATCTGAATTTTTATAGCGCTTCCTATCCCTGAGCAGGAATCGGTGGAATCAAAAGATCATGGAGGGCAGCCTAGAACAAAAAGGTTTTAAGTGCTACCTCTTCCACTGCATGCTGATGCTCTGGTTCACAGTGCTATCAGTCACGCACCTGGTGCCTGTCAATCAAACATCAAGGAAACTTTCACGGACAACTCACTGCTACTTAGGGCCCCTGACTTAAAAGAGAGCAGTAAGACTGTGGTGGTTTCCGCGGAATACTTCATTCACAGCACTATAAGAAAACGTTCTGCCTGAGAAGATAAAACAATGTGAGCTTTGCACCAGATGTTCTGCTCTGCTTGCCCTGGTCCTAGACCCTTCTGCCTGGCTTGGACCTCCATCCAACATAAACCCAAGTACATGCAATGTGAAATTGCCTTGGCAGAATGCACGGATCTCCAGATAAACTGGATGGAAACATTTACCTTGCATGTTTTCAATTTGTTTATAATCCTCAATCTTTATTTACTTGCACACTGGCGCATGTTCCTTATAAAAGAGGCTTTGACTACGTTTCATTAAGTTCATGAGAGCCAGAGGCAACGTTGAAAAAATTGGGCTTCAGTTCAGAATGGCCCCGAAGTAAACACATCTCTGCATGGCAGGGACCAATTGCAGGCGTAATATTTGAAGCGAGGGCGTTTGTGTGTCTCTCTCCGTCAGCAGGAATGTGTTAACATTTTGAGTGGTTCGGGTGCTTCGCAAAGGTTCCTTTGAAGATGTAGTATTTGCCCTACAACATGATCCTTTTTTCACCTTCACTAACAGACAATCCCTGTGATATTTCCCTACGTCAGTTAAGAATCAGCGTATGAACTGCATCACTCCACTTGCATCAGTTTGATTTGTTCAGCTTTTATTTAACAATCGTAAACAAATGCTGAGTGTCTCTTTAATGTGAAGTGCTTTGTAGTATTTTCGAGGAGATCAAATATATTATCAACATTTCATACACATAAATAAACAAGTAAACATTGATTGTAGAAATCAGACCTGGGAGTCTTGCCAGCTAAAAGAACAATAGTTCAAAAAATTTGCATTGTCCGCTAAGGTATTGTCATAGGTGACCTCTAATTTGGAATAAAAAAAAAACTCCTTACATATGTAAAATATAACACACTGAGCAATACAGTTACCCTAAAAAAGAAAACATCAACAAAATAATTTTGAATGCCACATTCTGAGTGAGAAAGGAGATGTCTGGTCAATTAAGAGAATTTACACTAATAATCTGGCACCGATACACAGGGCTAGATTTGCTCTGGTGCTTTTGTTTTTTTATTGATTTTTTTCCAGAACGTGCCACTTTCGTTCCGAGAATAGTGCCTGTCCCACTAGATCAATGCAGGGACAGAGCAGCAGGAATGTTGTCTAACAGGGTGGACTGAAATGGGTCAGACTGTGCCAGTGGGCGAGCTTTGGGTCGTTTCCCTGGTGCTTTAGGACTGTTCCTATTCATCTTCACTGTCTGTTTTCATATTCCTCTTACTAGCATCTGTAAATGCAAACAAGCACTGCCAAAGCCAACAAATCTGCTTATAATGTGCTTATGCATGCAAAGTTAGCACATTAGAGCAAGGCATGTGGAATGGAGCCAGCACGAGCGTATAGAGCAGGTTCTATCTGTAAAGTAGTCCCTCATGCATCTCAGAGGAAACACTCGAGGGGAGGCAACAGGATGCAACCAAACAACCAATACCATTAGGTGAGAGATGGATACGCCACTGGATTGAAGAAAGACGTGACTACTAAAGTCTCAAACCAATGGGTGAAAGAGGCTGGTGTACGAAACTTGATAGTTGAAAGAGGTAGAGTCAAAACCAACTTTAAATATATTATTTACACTAGGTTTGTTTGACTGCTGCCCTGTCAAAATCAGCTCTAAAATGATTTTCTAAAGCCACATTTTACAGAACACCTTCTGAGCTGCAGCTCCTCCCTCCCATTTACCATGTTAACAAACATTAACCCTTCCGTTCACAACTCATGTTCACAGTGTACAGGGCTCCATAGGGACGTCCTACCAGGTCACTTGAGGCATCCAGTTTGACCATGCAGCCCATATCACCCATGTTAGAAATGGGGGGTCTCTAGTTGGCAGAGGTGTGTACATTTGTTCAAATAGGGACCCTTGCTTCTAGCCAGGGCAAGGGGGGATACACACTTTAGATAACCCCTGCTCACCCCCTGGGTAACTTTGCACGAGCAGACAGACTTATCCCAAAGGCAATGTGTAAAGTATTTGTACTCAAACACACAGTAATACAGTGACACAGTAACACCACAAATGGACACCACACAAGTTAAGAAAAATAAAGTATCTTTTATCTAAACTCAACAAGACCAAAATGACAAAAATCCAATATACATGTCATAAGTATATGACTTTAAAAAGGTTTTAAACAACTTGGCCCATAGAAAACTATGGATGCGTGATTTCTCTCAAAGTACCTGTAGTTGCGACAAAATTCACAAGGCCAAACAGCCGCAGAGATGGGAAGGGTAGAAAAACAAAGAGATGCGTCAGTTCCTGAGACCATGGGGAGGCGATGTCACAGTTCTGCTGCATGCAGGAGAAGTGATGCGTCAAATCCAGACTGTGCTGGTCCGCGGGTGATGCGTCGGGAAAACTTGCTGCACAGGTACGAAGCGTGGAAATCCGGGATGCGTTGGCGATCAATGCGTCGTCGTCGAGCGCCGCTGCGTCGGTTTCTTCAGCCGCGATCTCTCAATGCGTCAGTTCTTGCAGCGGCGACAGGCGCAGCGGCGGTTTTGGCAGCGGTGCATCGATGCGTGGAGTTTGGCCACTCACAGCAGTGCTGCGTCTTAAAAGCAGCCGCAAGAAGAGCGATGCGTCGATTTTCTTGTAGTTGCGTTGCTTTTCCAGCTCCCAACAGTAGGAACAACCTCCAGAGGCCCAATACAGTCACAGGCACCTCTTGGCAGGTCAGAACTCCCAGCAAGGAAGTTCAGGGGAGCTGGGGGTGAAGTCTTTGTTTCCCTGAGACTTCAGAACAGGAGGCAAGCTCTACTCAAGCCCATGGAGATCCTCCTCAAGCAGGGGGCAACAGCACACAGCAAAGTCCTTGTCCTTTCCTTGGCAGAAAGAGCTACTGCAGGCCAACCCCAGTCAGCACACATCAAAGGGGCAGTACTCCTCCTCCAGTTTCGTCAGCTCTTCTCCTTGGCAAATGTTCCTCTTGATTCTAGAAGTAGTCTAAAGTTCTGGGGTCTTAGGTCTAATACTTGTACCACAAAATGTCTTTGTTCACTTTGTGCAAGGGTTTCTGAGCCCAGGCCAAACCAGTTCTGTCCTCACTGGTGCAGTATGACCACAGGGGGTGGAGACAGCATTGTGCAAGGGAGACAGGCCCTATTCATGTACAAGGAAATCTCCTCCCACTACTCTAAATTCAGCCAGGGTCTAATCAGCCCAGCTCTTAGTCATCCAGGAAGGACCAGGCACACCTCAACCCCCCCAGTGGCTGTCTAAAGTGAATGCACATCCCCAGCCCCTGTCACTCCAAAACCAGACAGTCAATACACAAACAGGCAGAGGCACACAGAATGGTTAAACAAGAAAATGCCTACTTTCTAAAAGTAGCATTTTCAAACGCACAATTTAAAAACCATCTTTACTAAAAGATGCGTTATTAAATTCTGAGTTCAGAGAGCCTAAACTTTATTTCTCTATCTTGTCCCAATTGGAAGTTATGCTTGTAAGATGTTACAAAGCATTTCCCATTCTATCCTATGGGGCAAGATAACCTTTCAATAGTGAAAAACGAAATTGGCAGTATTTCACTATCAGGACATGCCATACACGCCAGTACATGTCCTACCTTTCACATACACTGCACCCTGACCAGGCGGTTACCTTGGGCCTACCATAGGGGTGCCTTACATGTAAGAAAAGGGAAGGTTAGCGCCTGGCAAGTGGGTGCACTTGCCAAGTCGACATGGCAGTTTACAAAGTGAGCACAGACACTGCAGTGACAGGTCTGAGATACCTTTTCAGGGCTACTCATGAGGGTAGCACAATCAGTGCTGCAGGCCCACTAGTAGCATTTGATTTACAGGCCCTGGCACACACAGTGCACTTTACTAGGGGCTTATCAGTAAATCAAATATGCCAATAATGGATAACCAATCATGTTTACAATTTACACAGAGAGCCTATGCACTTTAGCACTGATCAGCAGTGGTAAAGTGCCCAGAGTCCTAAAATCAACAACAGGTCAGGAAAAAATAGGAGGAAGAAGCAAAAAGCTTGGGGATAACTCTGCAAAAAGGGCCAACTCCAACAACCCATTTCCGAACATTGTGATGCAGAAACTAATGGCACTGAAACCTTGTAAGAAAATGAGAAATAATGCAACATTAAAAGTTATAAAAATTAAAACTACTAAATATCTCAGAATAATAAGCCCCGTTTAAAGATAAGGACACAGAAAACAGAACTGATCATTTGTACTTAATTTCATAATTACCATTGCCAAAACAAAGCTTCTGATATGTGAGTGGTAAAGGTGTTAACAGTAAAAGTAAAACAGGAAAGATGGTCATTTAACTTACTTACTTGGACCCTGATTTAGAGTTTGCTGGATGGGATACTCATCGCAGACGTGACAGATCTGCTGTATTTCAAGTACATTACATCCTAGGGCACTTGTAATATGGCAAATGGGATATTCATCACTTTTGTGATGGAGTATCCCATCTGTCAAACTCTTTATCAGGTCCTTAGTTTGAATAAGCAGTATAAATACTATAATTTATGCTCATATGAAGTTTAATAATAGAATGGTAGGTCCTTCAGCAAAATTGATTATGAATTTCACTTCTGGTATATTATAATGCTGCATTTCCAGGACAACCTGCTCTCTGCCTAGATAGATACAACTCTATGCAGAATATAGCAAATTCGCCATTTCAGCATGGTCACCTAGTGTGTTCACATTTTTGTGGGCCCTATTTTTGCTGGATTTAGAATTCTGTGCACTTTACTACTGATAAAGAGCAGTAAAGTATCTGTGCTTCCCCTTTAAATCATGCGTTGTACATTGGAACTGCTTATTTGGCCTATTTACCTTTCCTGTAAGTTCATTGTAAATTGTGCCTTAAGTGTACCCCTGGCATGGAAAGTTAAAGGTTATGTGTGGATTGCAGTGTGTATTTGTACCGCCCACACATATGACAAAGATATATTTCTGCCAGGAGCACCACTGTGTTTTGGCTAGGCTGCAGTTTAAATGCACTTCAGTGACACATGGCAAAGAAAATGAGCATATTTTATTATGTTCATGTTAGCTCTAAAGTATGCCTTGTAAGCCCTCAGGGAAGGATAATAATATGTGAAAAACATGGCACACTACATATTAGAGTTAGTGTTTCTCACAGTGAAATAAAACTCCAAAGCTAATTTAATTGGTAGGCCTTGCGTACACCTATCTATGATAGGAATAGATGGGATTAAAATCATTGTTTCCTACTGTAGAATAGGAACAGGTTAGGAAAATGCTTTATGTTGTGTCCTGCTTAGTTTAAAAAAAAGGATTTAATGGTGAAATCAGATTTTTGATAACTTAAGCAGAAAAAAAAATTGTATAAAGGAATTTTAGGCCACCTGAGTTGACGGCTTTGACTCTGAGAATAATTGTTTGCCTCTTGGCCCAGGAAAGGTCAATGGTTGTTCACTGCTGCTCACATCACAGGAATTAGTTACCTGGGAGTGGACATGAACTGTTGGCAGAACAAAGAGCAGCTTTAGCACAGCCTCTATTGACTGACTTGGAAATGTCAGAGAGAGGTTTTCTTTTTCATTCCCATTACCCTCCTAGACAGCCTGTCCACGATCATAGTGGAGCTAAATATAATTCTGCCACCTAATCGCATTTCCAGAGCTGGAATACACATCTATGCCTGAGAGAGTTAATGACTCTTACTCAGAGTACAATGGTTTTCCTCTGGGCCCAAGACAAGCAATCCTGCCGACCACTTAGGAGGGATTAGCTATCTGGGAATGAACAGGAACAGTTGGTAGAATAAAGGGCAGTTTCTACTTCTTTTGACCAGGAGATGCCAAAGAAGGCTTCGTCTATTCCTCCTAGGACCTACTTAGATTGTTAGGCTCCAGCCACAGTAGCAGGAAAAAACAGTTTTGACCCTGTCTGGTAGGAGAATGGCCTAGAAGCTGAAGAAGGAAGCCATGCCTGGTGGCAGTTGGCCCCTGCTATCTTGAAACAGGGGCTCCTGAGTTATTTTAATGTATGGCAAAGAGGAAGTGCTGAAAAAGGATATTGGGGATAGCGAGAACATTTGTTAGGATTAGGAGGTTGAATTTCTCCCATCACTGGCTAGTGCACAGGACATAACAAGCACCTCCGTCACCACATTCTCAGAACATTCCCGGCCCAGAAAAGATTCCATCTGAAAAAGAAGCCCCTGCTGGAAGAGGAATTCTGACTTCTGGCTCTTGACTCTTGGCTTCCTTTGGAAGACGAAGAGTCATGCAAGGACTCAAGGCCTTAATAACCCATGAATCTTGCTGCCACCCAGAGACTACTTCTACTCTCCAATGGTCAAGTGGTTGGTCTCCTCTTTTTCTGTTTCACTGACACAAAAAGAAGAAGGGCTCCTGACTCCAAGAGGTCCCAGCTGACTGAAGAGGACTAAACCCTGCAGGGGTTCTGTCTGACTAGAGACTGGTGCCAAGAAGCCTGCCTTGAGGAACTAGAGGCTGCAGGACTGACCAGAAGAATCTTTCCCAGCAGTTGGAGACTATGCCTGAAGGTTAAACCTTTGGTGTACCCAATCTCCACTCCATCGCAATCATCCTGAAATTGCACCTTGGTCCCAGTCCAGTGCCACTGTTTATTTCCATAGTGCTTGATTTCTTTCTAGGCGTTTTTTTCCTTAAAACTTTGAAGATCCATATCGCTAGTCTCTTTAATCTATTTTAATGATCTTGATGCCTTTTTGCTCTATATATATTTTATCTATTTTTCTAAATTACTTTGAGAATATTATTGTGTTGTGTTCTCTACTATCAAGCACTCACCGGATATTCCTGCAGGATTGAGCTGGATACGTGTTGCTGGTTCCCAACTCCATCACCAGGCACAGGTCGCCCTATTCAAGATAATTTAAACAAGGCAACTCTAACCCAATGGGGGAAAAGGGAATGGGAGTAAGACTTGGCTCTGGACCCATCTCGGAAGACTGCCAACTGGAGGTGCACTCAGTTTTCACTACATGTAGGGTGAGATCCAGGTTAGTTATGGGAGCATGCATACTAACACCCTATCTTACCCCTTGATAAAACGTTATACCTGTTCATCCCCTTTCCCCCGCCTAAGCTTGCTGTCCTCAAAAGTGTGTTGTTGGGAAAGAGTTGGAGTGTGTTGTTGGGAAAGAGTTGGAGTGACGGGAATCTATGGAGCTGGCCAACCTGAATGCATATGCACAATATGAGAGTTGTCACTCAGTTTAGAGGATATAAAATCAACATGCTTTCATTATGTAATTTATAGAACTGTGTACATACCACAAGGTATACCAGGAAGCACCTTGTATCTAATAACCAATATCTTGTGAAAAATAAGGTAAGGTTCAAAAACTTATAAGCTAACTTTACATTTGAAGTCATACATCACCACCAATATATATATATTTTGATTAATGTAACCTTCTTAGAACAAGTCTGAAGGCAACTTGGTAGGTAAACATTACTCACCAGTTACCTTGTACATAGTTTGCAACATTGTAAGCATTCAATGCAACATATATCTGGCAATAATCTATTTTGCCAGATATTATTTTATACACGCCATAGTCATTTATATGTATACGATGTAAGAAGAGCCTTCAGATAATAACTAATCAAAAGACTATTGCTCAATTTCAATGAGCCCTTGTTTTTGTTGCAGGACGTGAGTAGCAGAGCTTGCCCATGTAAGGAACTCGATAACAGTCAGAGCACAAGAAGTAGGAAAAAAACATGCCCAGGCCAGCTAAGTAACTCGCAGGTGCACGAGCGCTGTTACCAGCTTTAATGTTCTGATTTTGCTATGTTTCTTGTTCCCCCAGGTTTCGTGAACCAGGAATGCTGCAGCAGAGAAGACAAGGGCGAACGCAGAGAAACCGCAACCGAAATCTCTGAGGAACCCGACGGAGCAGGTGAGTCGAATTGGAGAGGCTAAGGTCCGTAGAAAGACTAGAATGACTAGAGTCGTTTCTGGTCTTTGACCTGGCTAAATAGTAAACACAATTCAAGATGGCCCCGAGGCTTCGGTCCCAAAACATGGTAGTGCTCATGTTTCCTCCACATTACCATGGTTCCTCATATGCATGCAATGCTCTTCGGGTCAGCAATTTCACCCATAACAGGACTGAAGGTATGCATAATAATGGCTATGATCTGACAGGCATGACATTTACTTTGAAATTGTTGGTAAGGTTTGAACTTAGTGTACACATCTTAGGTGATCACCTGCTGCTTGTGCCATAGCTACCAGTGGTTGAATAGAGAAACAGAGAATCTCTCTCACCTACGTTTTGATCGAACCAGAGTGGGTTTATTGAGTTGAAAGGGATGCCCCCTCTCCCAAATGAATAACCTTGTTTCTGGCACATAATATTGAGGCACATATTTCATCTATTAGTTTCCACTGTTCAAACTCGTATAAGGTTAGAATCTGTTTGCTTTTTTATGGACAATCTCTATCTTTGATGACACAATTCATACTTTGGTTCTTTAGCCATCAACTGTCAGATCAGGTGGTGCAAAAATCAGTACTAAGAGGCATACATTTTTAGATGATATTGTTCTGTATAACCCAGTATCACACATATTATTTGCAGCAATACATGAGAGAACTTGACAAGGAAATTTATGGAACTAGTCTTGACTTGTGTCTACTATTTAAAAGTGAGCTCCTACAAAACAGACATTCTAGAATTAGAGTGTAGAAAAGTTGGAAGGAATGGGAGTTTTAACACAAAATTATGTTTGCCCTAAATCTATTTATTGATCCTACTTTCAAGACAGTTATGTCATGTCATTATGTGAGCCATAGTTTTACTGCTATTGATATCAGACCTCAGGAAATCCTGGGGAAACAGGGGGGGGGGGATTGATGGCTTGCAGACTGTGTTGGCAGTATAAGAAAGACTTAACACATTTTGATCTGGATGTAGCCATCCATCTTTTGCCTATATTGGTTAGACATTTTATTTAAGCAAAACTTCATTCCAACATGCAATAATTTATAAGCCCAAAGTATAAATAGTGCATGTGTTCAGCTGGGGGATAGCTTTGGCAAATTCTTGGACTTGGGAAACTGAGGAAGCTTTTGGCCACTTTGAGGGAGATGTTGTGGAAAAGCAAGTCTAGGTTAATAAACTTGCAACCTTTATCCACACTCTGATGTACAGAGTAGAAGATGCTGAAGACAGGCCAAGGAGGAACAATCTCCACATTTTAAGGTTTCTAGAGAGGAAAGACGGTCTTCCTCTTCAGCAGACATCTTTTTTGAAGTCTGAATAAGGCAAACTCTTAGGCTCACTCCCTGAAACAATAAAATTGGCCTACACCTGATTGGCACATTTAATTTACTTGTCAGTCCTTAGTATACGGTACTAAATGTACCTAGGGCCTGTAAATTAAATGCTACTATTGGGCCTGCAGTACTCCTAACGTTGTTTGTCCCTACTGTAAGGCCTACTTCTCCCATAGGACACCTTACCTTATTAGACTTAATACGTTATAGTCTAAGTTTAGGAGCAGATAGGAAAAATGGGAAGCAGCCCTTGCAACAAAGCCGGAACCCTGAATGCCTTTACCACGCAGGCTTCACCATGCATGTGACACTACCACGCACGTCTTTACCACGCAGGATTTTACAACCAATGTGCCTTTACCACTCATCTCTTTACAATGAATTTAGTGTAAAGCCTTGAATGGTAAAGACATATTCATTGCAAAAGTTTTAAAGGTAAGTATATGTAAGCATTAATTGCTTTAAGTGTTTTTGCGCTGTAGAAATATTTAGGGTTTAGGCTGGGTTTGGGGTTTTGGATGGTAAGTGAATTTTTAGGGGTTAGGGTGAGTATGAGTTTTTGTGGAGCAAGGGAATTTGTAGTGCTTACGGTGGGTATGGGTTTTTGGTTGGTAAGGAAATATTTAGGGTTTAGGGAGGGTTTGGGATTTTGGGTGGCACCTGAATTTTTACAGTTTAGGTGGGTTCCGGTATTGGGTGGTAAGGGTAATTTATGGTTTAGGGTGGGTATGGGTTTTTTGGTGGCAAGGGTTTTTAGGGTTTAGGGTGGGTATGGGTTGTTTGGTGGCAAGGGTATTTTAAGGGTTGAGGGCAGGTATGGGTTTTTGGGTGCTAAGGGATTTTTAGGGTTTAGGGTGGGATTAGGTTTTTGCGTGGCAAGGTTATTTATAAGGTTTAGGGTGGGCATGGGTTTTTAGGGTTTAGGGTGGGTATGGGTTTTTGGATGGCAAGGAGTTTTTAAGGCTTAGGGTGGGTATGGGTTTTTGGGGGCAAGGGACATTTTAGGATCTATTGCTTAAGATGGGTATGGGGTTTTGGGTGGTAAGGGGTGTTTAGGGTTTGGGTTTGGTATGGGTTTTTGGATGGTAAGGGGTGTTTAGGGTGGGTATGGTTTTTGGGGTGAAAAGGGTATTTTTAGGGTTTAGGGTGGGCATGGGTTGTGGGTGGTAAGAGTATTTTTAGGTTTTAGGGTAGGTATGGCTTTTTGGGTGGCACTGTTTTTGTTAGGGTTCAGGGTCAGTATGGGTTTTTGGATGGTGAGGGATTTTTAACGTTTAGGGTGGGTATGGGTTTTTGGGTGGTATGGGGTGTTTAGGGTTTAGGGTGAGTATGGGTTTTGGGGTGGCAAGGGTGTTTTTAGATTTTAGGGCAGGTATGGGCTTTTGGGTGGTAAGGGTATTTTTAGAGTTTAGTGTGGGAATGGGTTTTGGGGTGAGAAGGGTGTATGTGTGCGTATATATATATATATATATATATATATTCACTGAAAAAACCACAGGTTTCAGGGACGTTATAGTTAGTTGGACATTTCACTCGTACAAAACCATAGAAATTCCCCCGTTACAGTTAGTTAAACTAACTATAACTCGCGCCCCCGCAATGCACTGCTGATGACGTCACATATTACATCACTCATGACATGGTCAGTGACATCACTGATGACATCACTGATGACATCTCAAATGACATCACTGATGACATCACTGATGACATCATCCAGTGACTGTGTGTTTCTGTAAAGTTTAAATATGTTTAATATATATAGGGAAAGGCGTATTGAAGAATGAGTGGGTGTATAAGTGTCTGAATGGATGATTTAGTAGGTGCGTGACTGACTCTATAAGTGAGTGATTAAACATATCTTACTGAATGCATGGGTTAGTGACTAAACTGTGTGAATGTCTGTATCTGTCTGTCTGTTGGTGTGTAAGCGGCTGCATGGGTTTGCGAATAGCTACATGAGTGTCTATATGGGTTATTGATTGATTGTCTGAGTATCTGTATGGGTGCCTGAGTGTTTGTGTGGGTGGGGTGTGTGTGACTCTGTGCATAGATGTGTGAGTGGGTGATTCACTGGGTGCATGGCTTCAAGAGTGCATCTGTGATGGACTGTATGGGTGGGTTAGTGTGTGTATGGGTGTGTTAGTGAGTGAATGTATATCTCAGTGGTACATGTGTGAGTAACTACATCTGTGAAAGGCAGTTTATATGTGTGTTGGAGTATATAAATGGCTATAAGTGAGAGTGTGTGATTGTGACAGTGGCTGTATGGATGAGTGTGTGCTTGTATCAGTGATTGTATAAGAGCATAAGAATGTGCTAGTATTTGTATGAGTAATTGAGCTGGTGTGTGTATAACTGTATAGGTGAGTAAATGGCAGTGTGATTAATTATTTGCATGAGTGACTAGGTGTGTGAGTACCTCTATGGATGAGTGGTGGTGTGTGAGTGTCTATATAGGTGTATGAGTGCATATGATAGTACTGTACTGAGTGACCATAAGTATGAGTGACTGTATGGGTGAGTGAGTGGATGTGTGTGTAAACCTAAGAATCAGTGAGTGGGTATTTAGTTATTGGTGTTGGAGTGTCTATGGTTTTGAGAATGTCAGTCTGTAATTTAGAGAGGGTGTATCAAAGGTTATATTAGGGTGTAAGAAGATGCATCAAATTATCACATGGATGTCATCAGTGATGTCATCAGTGATGTCATTTGAGATGTCATCAGTGATGTCACTGACCATGTCATGAGTGATGTAATATGTGACGTCATCAGCAGTGCATTATGGAGCGCGAGTTATAGTTAGCTGAACTAACTATAACAGGGGAATTTCTATGGTTTTGTACGAGTGAAATGTCCAACTAACTATAACGTCCCTGAAAACTATGGTTTTTTCAGTGAATTTCTAAGGTTTTTTAAATGCTAATTTCTAACTATAACGTGCCTGAAACCTATGGTTTTTTCAGTGAATTTCAAAGGTTTTTTAAATGCTAATTTCTAACTATAACGTGCCTGAAACCTATGGTTTTTTAAGTGAATTTCAAAGGTTTTTTAAGTACTAGTTTCTAACTATGCCTACAGAGGTAGGACATGTGAAGAAAGAAGAAAAAATGCACAGAAAGAAGCAAAAGAAATGCAGAAAGAAGCAACAGAAGTCCACAAAAATGAAGAAAAGTGCAGGAAGAAGCAAGACATGTGCAGAAAGAACCAACAGAGGAGCAGAAAGAGGCCTTGTTGCAAAATCATCCTGTGCCCACAACTTTTTCAGACGGGTACTGGTGGTAACTGACTCTGACTAACCAGGCCTAGAGCCAGTGCTATGCTAAAAGACACTTAGAATACAGTGAAAACACCTACATACACTAGGGAACACTGCGTTGTGGTACCCCTGTGATTAGCATGACCTCCTCTGTAAGGCCCTTAAGTTTAACTTAAGACCAAAACTTAAGCTTAACTGAGACAAAATCCTAACTTTACTACTCCTAAATGCCCTTTGTGAATACCGAAAGTCGTAAAGTTAGGATTTTCTCTCAGATTACTTTTGTGAATCGGGCCCTTGTGAGCGCCCTATATACCTAACTTCATTAAGTGTCACTAGCATTTGTTGAGCGCTGTTTTGTGCTTCTGATATCCTGAAGAAGTGTGGTGAGTGATGCCACTTACTGCTGGCTTGCCGCTGAGATCCAGCGCTTCTGCCGTGACAAGGGGCTCAGGAAGAATCCACAGTTATTACATAATAGGGCAGGGGGATTAAAACTACCTCTAAGTCAGAGGTGCAGAAATATGCTACTTTAACTAGTAGTCGCGTTTGCAGAGGGGTGGAGAAAGGGTGCTGGGCGTCCAACCAACGCTCAGGAATTCCACTGCGTAGGACTTACAGGAGGTACCAGGAGGGATTCTTGGCCCCCAAACTCCCTCAGGACTATATTGGACTTCATCCCCCATGAACTGAGACAAAATCCTAACTTTACTACTCCTAAATGCCCTTTGTGAATACCGAAAGTCGTAAAGTTAGGATTTTCTCTCAGATTACTTTTGTGAATCGGGCCCTTGTGAGCGCCCTATATACCTAACTTCATTAAGTGTCACTAGCATTTGTTGAGCGCTGTTTTGTGCTTCTGATATCCTGAAGAAGTGTGGTGAGTGATGCCACTTACTGCTGGCTTGCCGCTGAGATCCAGCGCTTCTGCCGTGACAAGGGGCTCAGGAAGAATCCACAGTTATTTTGTGTGCAACTCGGGCCGCATAGACATGACAACATGCACTGATGAGCCACCCTTGTCGGGAGTAATATTGCCGAGAAGACGTCCTGTGATGGCAGTGCGGCTGTGACCTATCCCTGGGGAAGCCTGAGATGCAATGTGATGGGTCCGGCTTCCGAGGCCCATTGTTATTAAGTGCACCCAGTGGTAGGATTTCGCAGCCCGAAGAGCTTCTCTTTAAGGCTGGTGCCCGGGTCAGAAGTGACCCCCGGGGCGCCCAGACTACAAGGGACTGTGTGAGTTTATCTTTACAGTGACGGCTGCACCGCATGCTCACGGGTAGCCGTGCCTGGGTATCCTGACTGCGGGGTTCTTCATAGCTGTGCCTTTCCTCCCTCTCAGTGGGACCTACCTCGGGAGCAGTTGTTCTTTAGCAGCAGTATGGGGTGAGGCTTCGACAAAGGCTCCCGACCGCCATTAGCAGCCTAACTGACCTAGGAGTAACACAATACCTGTAGTAGGTGTGCAGGTGGTCCTGCGGCCTACAATGGACATCTACTTACACTTGTCTCAGGTTGGGCTCCGAAAGCTACCATAATCTGGCTAGTAGAATCTAAAGTGCGCTGTGCCTTATTTTTTCTTGACGATCACTGTGTCTGCACTACCTAACCTGCTGCATTTCATGCCCTTTGCATCTACTGTTGGTGGTCCCTAATGGTGGTGATGACTAATGTGTCAGGAGTCTGGTCTCTACACCAGGTTATGTTACTTTGGTGATTCATACATTGCTTGTGAAATATGGCAATTCATATATTTACTGCTGCATCTCCTGCCCTGATGATATCAGGTATGATGTATTAAATCTTGCATTTTTCAGGATAGCAAGTAACATGCCAGTAATTACCTATTACACACAGTACTTATGATTTATGTCATTTTGGTTCTAAGATATATAAATTATATAAAAACATATTTGATAGAATCATGTGTGAAGTCTCTTTTGTGGTGAATTTATTGTGTCACTGGTGTGAGTGTGTTGCACAAACGATTTACATATTACCTCTGGGGATAAGCATGACAGCTCTGTGCCAAGCTACCAGTGAGTGAGCACAGGTTATCATTAGTGTGTAAGAAACTTGCCTTGACTAGAGTGGTGGGTTCAGCTTGGCTTTGGTGCATACACTAGCCAACCAGAAACCTCATTTGTAACACTCCACAAGTGCCAGGCCCCTATTAAAAGGTGATAACTGGGAGGAGTGACTTACAGCTGACCAATACATTTGGCTTAGTGCAAGCTGTAACACAATACTTAAAGAGAATAATGTCTGACGAGTGCATAGAAGTAGACCTGTGGTATTGGTTGATGGACTGAATATAATCCAAGTGGGGATGCAAATGTTTAGGGAATAGGATTTCGGGAACACAAACAGGAGGCAGGTAAATGAGAGGAATGCAGTAAGTTTGTTTATCATTCTAGTAGGGAGGGCTGACCTGGTGGATGCACATTGGGCCTCCATCGTCATGGGAACACTACATTCCTTTGGGTGTTAAATAAAGGGTCCAATATGTCCCCTCAGAAACTAACTTGAAGATGTAGTGTCTGCATGAGCTTGAGATATGTTTTATCTCATATTATTATCGGTTCTGTTGCCCACAAAAAATGTAACTGTGTTGAATATTTCTTATAGTATTGTGTATACTAATATTGAAAAAGAAAAATGTAAACAAAAAGCTGGCCTTAGCAAACTGAGAAGTGGAAGCTGTTGGAAGCTAGTAGCGTGATTTCATGTGGTTACTTGGGGTTGAAAGATAATAATTATATAATTGCCTCCCTCCCCATTTGAATGATTTAAAAATGTAAGTTTTATT
Organism: Calotriton arnoldi; assembly: GCA_963921515.1. Taxonomy (NCBI): domain Eukaryota; kingdom Metazoa; phylum Chordata; class Amphibia; order Caudata; family Salamandridae; genus Calotriton; species Calotriton arnoldi. Next base: position 1,509,976 of record CAWUFW010000108.1, on the reverse strand, counting down.
GAGATGTTTTTTTAAACTTCCCTGGCTTTTTTGGTATCTAACAAAATTTTATTTTTTGTTGAAAGGTCCAAAAGGCCATTTGGTTGAGAAATGTATTTATTATCTTTATAGAAAAAGTAATCACTGTGTTTTTTCCTCATTACATGATGGTTGTAATTAGTCCTGGGTGGAATTTCAATTATCCTAGAGTGACCAGAGTAAGATTGGTAATTCTGCCTAACTCGTTGATGAGGAATTAGCGATAATCACCTGATTACTCTTGTTGAGTAATTCTGCACAATCTAGGGGAATTCCTTGGCAATTCCATGTGATTACGCTACACTGAATTACACAAGTTATGCCCTCCCTAGTTGTAATTGTTTGAAGTAACTATTAATATTGATTTACTGTGACTGTCTATAAAATGCAATCATTATGCCATTTGACACCAGAGTCCTTTTGCTCATTAAATTGCTAAATATTTGGCTCTTCATTTGGTCTGCACTATGGTCTTTCTGTTAATACAGCTATTTACCCCAGCACAAACTACAATGTGTATCTGTCGCAGCAATATATTTGATACTTCCTTTCTTATGCATTACAGCTGTAACCTATTTTGTGTTAACAGGAAGGCAGTCTGCAGGATCTACCAAATCGGGCTACCACTTATGCACTTTGGCAACAGTTGCCAATATCATTTAGCAAAAATACATTCAGGGGCATATTCACTAGGACTTATCGCCGATTTATCGGCACTTTAGCGCCGCAAAAGTGGCGATAGATTTATCGCCCCATTCACAAGCAGGTGCAAACTGCCGACATCGCCAGTTTACCTGCGATAGCTATCGCAAAAAATATCGCCACGGATGAGTGTGACAACTAACGCTAATGATATGCAGAGTAGGCGTTCCCGTGCAAAAACACACGAAAACACCACTTCGCGAGATTCTCAACGACCAGTCAGATCTGCGATGCGAACCAAGAACAGGCGATAAGGCGCGTTAGCAGCAGGGATTTAACACCTGCCTTTTGCTGGTGTTAAGCAGGACGACTACCTGCAGTATGAAAGGGAGCCCAGCCCAGAGCCACAGCTGAAGACCAACAGATGCCATGGAGCTACTGATCATGCAGCTCGGAGAACCAAGAGGGCCACAACACCCACCGCCACCACTCCCAGGCCCCCCCCGGACCACCCCCCCCGGATTACCACCTAGGCAGCGCAGGACAGCGTACGACCCTAAAACGCACCAGCCCCAGAGACTCAACGCCAGAGGAAGCCATTGTGCAACACAGGCTCAAAAGGACAACCATCCTCCGCATCCTGACCCACATTGCCCACAGGCTGACGGTTCCAACACAGCGGACAACCAACATCCCCCCGCAGACAAAGCTGCTGGCTGTGCTGCACCTGTTGGTCCCTGGTACCTTCCAACCAATAACTGCCAGAGTCGGAGGAGTCTCACAGCCAGCCCCATCAAACTCCCTCACACATGTCATGGATGCATGTTCACAAAAGCAACGGCGGGCCCCTGTATCCGCACCACACAATAGTTCCAATTCGTAGTGTACATCTCCAACCAACCCCAACGCCAGCCGTGCTAGACGCCTCCGTGCCCCAGACCCAAGATCGTAGTAACCGAAATGTGGGTGCGCCAGGTCATGAAGTCCAGTAGTCAACAGTAGTGTAAAAACAGAACTTTATTACAAATACACAAACAAACAAACAAAACGAAAAGCTCAGCCAACACGTTCCATTCCCAACGGGGAACTTCAACAGGGCAACGTGTCTTCAGAAACCTATGGGAGAAATGGTGACAATGGTCAAACTTCCGTATAGTCACATGCCTAATCTGGTACAGTGTACTGCACTTGGACAAACCGGAATGCTCACACGCATGATAAATCATGCATGAGAAGACCGTAACAGAAGTTCACGTGGACATAACCGTCGTAGGAATGAAAAGGAAGGTAACGACCACACGAACTGCTGTTACGGTCACATCATGCAGGACACATCCTACCTGAAAGCATCACGGTGTGTGTCAGCTCGATACCCCTGCCCCTCACTCTTCCCACACTATGCAGAAACATCTTGAGACCACGCAAGGGAACTACGCCATAGCTGGCATCACGCACGAGTTGGGGGCAATTCACGGCACATGTGTACGACTTGTGCCCCCTGCTGACACTGCACACAAGCACCGCAACAGCAACCACACGCATGCCATCAATGTGCAGACAAAAGTGGACCACCGTGGCCTGTCCACCAATGTCGTCGCAAACTCCCCAGGCAGTGTGCATGATTCCCACATGTCCGCAAGTCCGCCACCAACCAGCGCTTTGAGGATGGCACCAATGGTAATGCACTGCCCATCGGCAAGTTCCAACTGAACACACCACACACCTCAACTCCACAATCCTACAACTCACAACTGTGGGAATGCACATGTCACAAATCCACCACCAAAGTGAGTACTGCGTGTGTCTCAGTCTCCGCCATAACCTGTCCATAGGCCTACACACACATGGCCAACCACCTACAACGGGCAGATTCACACTGGAGATGAGGTGGCTATGTCCCAAACCAACCTGTGCACATCACGTCATCGCATGCAGGGTCGTGTCTGCCAGGGCTGCGCCCCCCACCCAGCCACGAGGGCGCCGCTGTGACCGGTGGTTCCTGCGCAATCCTGTGCACCTGCTGCACCCCAGCCCTGGTCCCCAGACCGGTCCGCCGCCCAGCGAAGACTACCCGCCCCTGCGCACCCAGGCCTCAATGCTCACCTGCCACCACTGGAGTGTCTCCAAGAGGGCCCTCCACGTGCCGGTGCAACCTCCTCAGCCGGTCGCTGGTTTCCACGCCACAGGCCCCCAGTGCACCCTGCGGCACCGCACCGTGGAGTCATGTGTGTGCTGACTGCTGCCTGCGTGTACACTGCGGTCCAGGAGGGCACACTGTTCAATTTGAGTCTTGATTCGCTGGACGCCGTATCGAGGCCAACGCATCATCGCAGGCTGCACACCCGCTCAGCTCTTCAGGTGGGCCTAACTCAGTGTAACGCAAGTCATCGCCACGTGGCGGTAGGCCCCTGCCAGCCGAAGTGCAGCGGGTGCCACTAACCCTGTGCAACGCAAGTCATCGCCACGTGGCGGTAGGCCCCTGCCAGCCGCAGTGCAGCGGGTGCCACTAACCCTGTGCAACGCAAGTCATGGCCCTGTGCCGGTAGTCCCGTGCCGGACGCAGGCCATCGAGTGCCACTAACTTAGTGCAACGCAAGTCACGGACCCCTCATGACTGAGTTACTTGGATGCGGACGCCATCATGTCATCTCTGGCAGTGGTGGATATGATGTGCTAGGCCCCTTTTATTGGTAGGGTCACATGTCCTGTGATGCCTGTGCTGGATGGGTGTGGTGTGGGTGTTAACCAGCCCTCAGGGAGTGGCTGTGGCATGCTGACAACTAGACCAGTGATCAGCAGATCACTACAGGGAAGACCTGGGACATGTAGCTTCGTCCCCCCCCCTCTGAGCGTAAGCGGAGTGGTGTTTGCCAGGCCAGCGTAGGGGATGGAACAATGACCCCGGGGCTCTGGGCGTGCTTCAGGACTGGGCTGGACAAGGAAGTAACTGATGCTTGTGTCTCTGTTGTAGTGTCTATGCCACACGGACCACAATCGGCAATGTTGCACTCTGTGACTCAAGTCCCACGACATGAGCAACATGGACGTAAGGGGGAAACACTGACCCTACATTCATCCGTACTTTCATACTTGTATGATCAAAGACATGACACATCTGCGCGATTCTGAATGTTGAATGCACATCCAGTGGAGTGATGCAGCTGGAGCAGTACAGGGCCATGCAAACCCCACTTCACATTAGTGGCCCGTGGAGGGCCAGCCAGAGTCCTTCAGGGAATGACAAGTACATCGGAAGAGGAAGAGTTCAGTCCGCAGTCTGATCGCTGTGTCATTGGTAACCAAACAGAATATGGCAGTCCATGTCGAGGTCCAAGTTGAGTGTCGCAGAGTGTATCGGGGGACAGTGGAAGGTGATGATGCAAAGGGCAGAACCAAGCAGAAACAGGCCATATGGCGGAGATGAATGCTACTGCCTCCTCCTTACCAGTAAGGTTGATTCACCCGCATCTTCGTCCTCTGATGTCACATGTGCCTCACACGTGGGTGGTGGTGGAATGTCGGCCGCACTGTGTGCCACTGACACATCAGGGGCCGGAGGTGGATTGCCTGGCGCGCTGTGTGCCACTGACACATCAGGGGCCGGAGGTGGATTGCCTGCCGCACTGTGAGGCACTGACACATCAGGGGCAGAGATGTGGATGTAGCAGCAGCAGCAGCATTCATCTGTGCCAGGCCTTGAGGCAGCAATGCCATGACGATGTGCTGCAGGGCATGGAAGGTCCCAGCCACATCTCGCTGGTGTGCAGCCGTGGCAGCCATTCTTTCCGCCAGCATCCGCTCCATGTTCTCCATGAGCCCCCGCATGTGTCCCAACTCCCGGCTGACATCGCTGGAGCCACTCTGACTGGACAGTTGTTCTTGTCTCAGTATCATGACTCCAGCGATGTCAGCCATGGATCATTGGAGAGCATGGAGCGGACTGTGGGTGTCCGTTAGGGACTGTAAGTGGTCCCTGATGTGAATCAGACACCTATGTATGGCATCAAGTTTGGCTGCCATGAGGTTGAACCCCACCTGCACCTGATCAGCCATCTTCTCCTGGCCCTCTAACACACGGCGTTGGAAGGCCATGTGTTGTTCGTGAGGGTCCTGGGAGACAGCCGGGGTGGTAGGTGCTTCCTGCTGTGTGGTCTCTGCAGGGGGTGGGGTCTCCTCGATGCAGCTGGGCTGCCCTGCTCCTGGAGGTGGGGTGCCAAAGCTGTCAATGAGGACTTGGAGGGCTTCGGTGTCGATGTTGGGGATGTCCTCATCGTCATCAGTGAAGAGTTGTTGGGGCTGCTCTGCAGGAGGTGTTGATGCTCCCTCTACAATGAGAAGGGGAGATGCAGTATTACATTGTGTTCACATGTATGTTGACGCATTGTACAAGTTCACATACAGACTGCATGACAATGTACATTGTGACTGTTTAGGAGGAGATGCCTATTTGATGCGGGACAGTAGACATTTCGACAACATCACGGATATGTGTTTGTACTTGTACATTGACATCTCACATTTCCCTGCTATGCAAAATGTGATTGGCCAGTTTCTACACACAAGCAGCACCTGTTGTGTCCTCTGTCCTGTTGTAAACGTGTTGCAGTTTGTACCACATTGTTGTCAATGCTGATGTGCTCTGAATTTCATGTGTGTGTGCTGCATTTCGGGAGAGTCGCCCCTGCAGCTCTGATTTTGCTGACCCATGTCCCTTTCAGGCAGTGTGCCTTTGACTTCTGTGCCCATACAGTGCTGAGATGTTGCAGACTTGGGTGAATTTGGGTCTTGGTGGGAGTTGGGACTCTGGGGCATGGTTTTTCCGCAGATGTGTTGTTGATGTCAGGGGTTGTTTGTGCAGGTGGATGTGTCAGAGTGTGACCTGCTCCTTTACGGATGTGGTCCACACTCAGCCACCTCAGTGTGGTGGCGTGCACCATGTCATGATGATCGGACTGCAGCCATGCTAATCGTCATGCAGTGTCACTTGCATTGTCAGTGTGGCTCACGGACCCGCAGCTTTGCTGGGTTCAGCACATGTGCATGGGTTGGTTGTGAGATAAGTGATGTGTGGGCGGGCCTCCTCTGGGCACATAGTCGACGGGGCCTACGTGCTGTTGCTATGTGTGCTGCAGTGTGCCAAGGGGATCAGGGACATGATCCAGAGTCATTGTGGGTGTGCACTGTGCTCCGCTTGATTGTGCATGTGTGCCATTGTGCCCATCTCCCCCAGTTCCCCCAGTCCCTGGTCGTTACTCACCCTGTTGCTGTTGTGTCGGGTCATGTTGAGCAGTGTCCGGTCCCCCAACTCCTGCCACCGTCTCCACACTGATGACTGTGGACACCATTTCCTCCAACTCATCCAGCTCCTCCTGTGGCGCTGGACTCCCACCTCCAGTCTGCATTGCTGCCTTCTGGTTGTTGGCGAGTTTCTGCTTGGTCTTGCGCTTCACATCATTCCAGAGCCTCTTGACCTCGTCCATTGTCCTCCTCAGCACTCCGACTGCATTCACCTTGTCCACGATGGACTGCCATGTTTCATTTTTTGTTGCCAATGACACAGTGGAGGTGACGAACAGTTGTTGATGGTGTTCTATCACCTCCGTGATCAGGATCCTGTTTTCCTGCGGACTGAACCGCGTCTTCCTCTTCTTCTTGTCCTTGCCCTTCCCTGTCCCCGAGGTTCCAGGCTGCTCCTCCGGGGGGCTTGTGGGGTTCTGGTCGTCCTCTGTACCTGCTCCGGCTGTCTCCATTGTGCTTCGCTGTAGTTTGGCTTTTGTTTGTGTTTTTGTTTCTGCTTTTGCAGTTGTTTTTCCCGCCTGACGTGTGTGAATTGCAGGCCTGGCGCTGCTTTTTGCTGATTGTCTTATCGCGGTTGGGCCCATTGCAACTTTTTTCGCATTCGGGTTTGGATTTTCATCGCCGTCCCGGTAATGTTATCGCGGACATTTGACGCGTTATCGGGAGACTATCACATGTTACCGCCGTGTTGAAAATACAACCTTAACCCGGAGTTATTTTCCCGCGATAGACGGTGATATGTAAACTTGCGTTAACCTATTTTGGCGATGTTTATCGCACGTTCTTGTGAATATCCCCCTCAATCTGTATAACACATGCATGCCAACAGACCCATTTATGACAGGAGACTCTGGATTTTTTTAAAGTAAAAATGGCTTTATTTTATCTGTCGTCTGTCTAAAATTGCCTCTGCCTCAATGTATATCAATGGGGAAAGCACATTTCCCCAATTTGATTTTCAAAATGTCTCACTGTCAATGTTGGCATGTATGATGCCAGTTCAGATGTCATGCACACTCTTTCTGGTGAAAATCTTCTATATGAGGGCATGCTCACACCATATGGATAAATGTAACCTAACAGAGTGGAGGCACGATTCTGAATATTTATGCCATTCTAGGAAAGGACCTTCGGGCTTCTATTCACAAAAAGTGCTCGCAAATTGTGCATCAATTTTTTGCAAATGGAATGGTATTTTGTGAACCGACCTACGTACAAATAGGTTGGTTCATAAAATGCAAGGTTTTTATTAAAGAGATTTAGATCTTTCAACAAGATCTACAATATACAAAGCTACATCCATTAATACAACTTTAAAAAGGAGCTAAATGTTTACAACACATTCATTCATTATCTCAGCAATTTATCATCTCCATTGAAGCTCTTGTCCTTGAAATACCATATTTTTTAAAAAGTGGTTTAAATATCGCTGTTGATAAAGTTTTAAGGCAGAACAGGCAAATATAACTTGTTCAATGGTCTGTACATCATTGTAACATAAGGTGCATATTCTGTTTTCCCAAATTGCATTCTGCCATGCATCAATCACAGTTTTTAATGGTAAACATTTCCATCTACATAGCATTATGCATCTTCACACTCTATGTTCCATATTCCACTTCAAATACACTTAAGGAACTGCTGCCTGACATGATTGAATAATACTATGGAAATTACATTTTGCACTACATATCTCTATATCATTTTCCATGGAGCAATTTTTCATAGTATATTTTAGATTGTTTTTAAGGTGAACATAGTTCATATTCTGGATATTTTATCTACTCGACGAAAAGTGCCAAAGTGCAGTTAAAATATTAGTTAAAATGATCCAGTCTCCATAGTAGGAGCAAGACATTCTGAAGCCATGAGACTCTTTAAGGACTTTTCTTTAGCATGTAGTAGACAATGATACCATTGTAAAATTAGCAGCCAGTCCACTTATGAAAGTGCTCAGCAATCCTAATTCCAATCTTAGGGCTTTTATTCAGACCATAGAGTTTAAAGTGCAAATAGTGCAAAGAATTTTCCCCTCCACCTTATGGATAAAGTGCCATTGATTAATCTTTATTGTCTCTGTAGCATATAAAAGTGTTGGGCGGATCTTCATTTTATATACTGTTGAGAGATGATTAAAGTGCATGTGACCTGTTGCTCCATAAGTGCTCCATAAGTGCCTTTAGTGCTTTTCCATGGGCAAAAGCCTCATTTGATATATGTGCAATATGTACGCTGCCAGCCAAGTTTGCTGACATAATTCTTCCAAGGTAAGGGTAGGATTTCACTACTACCATGGCAGAATAATATTATAGGTCCACTTATACTTTGTATTTATCTGACACCCCTTCAGACGAACCCTCATGACCATAGTTTTATTATATTTACCTTCAGGAAGTGAGCTCTGAGTATGATGACAGGGTATCAAGACATCTCCTGAGACCTTTAGGAGTCAGAGCTAGCCGGACGATATCATCTGCATAAAGAAGTGTGCCTAAAGGATAAGAGCCTAATTAAGGGGCATCACCAGCTACCTTACTAAACACATCGGGCAAATCCGCCATATATAGCAGAAAAAGGAGGGGGGACAACAGACATCCCTGTTTCAAGCCATTTCTGGTAGGGATTTTCAGAGTCATACCCCGCCTGCCTCCTAACATAACATGACACCAGGTTGCTTTGTGAAGAGCAAACTGAGTTTCAAAAGACCCTCTGTTATTATCATGGCGCTCAGCTTCCTGCAAAGGGTCTGCCTGTCCATGTGATCAAAGGCTGTTCAATAGTCAATATAGGACACATAGACAGGCATCTCCCTTAGTTTCACACATTTCTCCAATATAAGTTATATTATCCAAAGCTGAGTGGCCTGCTCTAAACCCTGCATGTTTCAATTGTATAATATTTTTTTCTCTGTCCATTCTAGTAGGTTAGATAATACACATTTAGAAAAAATCTTTCCTGTGGCGTCCAACATGGGAATCTGCCTATAATTGCTATGTTTGTTTTAAAGGGCCTTTTTGATACAGCAGCAAGATAACACTACCCCTCCAAGAGCTAAGGGACACTCCTGTGTTATAACAGTAGTGGAAGAGTGCCACTAAGTTGCAGGCCTAGGTGGAAAATGGGATTAATAAACTGTAGGTCAATCCCAGCACATAAAATCGAGATAAGATGCTTAATTGAGGAAGAGCAGTTGGACGCTCTATTTATAACTGAGACTTGGCTCAAAGAATGGTCTACCCCGACCTGCTAATGGCTCTGCCAGCAGGATACAACATACATAGACAGGACAGAGCGGAAAAAACTGGAGGCGGAATAGCTATCATATACAAAGAAACTCATAGTTGCACTATCACGCCGAAACCCCTCCTGAATTGTGACACTATGTTTTTCAGCATTCGGCTATCACCCACTCAAACCTTCTCTGGGACTCTCATTTATCGACCACCAGGGCCCTGCAATACCTTCCTGGAAAATCTTCCTGACCTCATTGCAGAGAGCATCATTTCCAAAAATGCAACAACCATTTTAGGCGACTTTAACATCCACCTAGATAAAAAGAACGACGCTACCACCCTCAGATTTATCCAGGATATGGACGCCATGCAGTTGAGCCAAAAGGTGCAAGTAGCAACACATGAAAAAGGGCACATTTTAGACGCAATATTCACCAATGACCCTAAATTAATAACAGACACTCCCACACCAGTGCCTTGGTCAGATAATTTCTTCATCCCATTTACACTGACCAACACACACCCTCAGAAAACAGGACACACTAAGTCCAACCTGGGCAGGAACTGTACGAGAATCATTCCAGGAAAACTGAAAGAATCCCTAAAAAAAGGTATTCCTGGAATATCTGGGGAGGTAGAGAGCGCTGACTCAATCTGGGACGATTGGCTCACAAAATCGGTTGAACACTGTGGCAATAAAGTGAGAATAGGAACAAACCAGCTACCAAGGAAAGCAACATGGTATAATAGCCATCTTGCCTCCTTAAAAAGAGCCTGTAAAAAAATCGAAAGAACCTGGAGGAAATCATACAATATCACCTTAAAGGGACAATACAAAAAAGAGATCAGACACTATCAAAATGAGATCAAGATAGCTCAAGCCAGATACTTCCAGGAAAAAATTGAGACAGCCACTAACTCGTCAAGAGAACTTTTTAAGGTGGTGAAATCCCTTACACGTATAGCACCGGAGGCCCCTCCAAACTCCTCCTCTAAGGAGAGATGTAACGAACTTGCAGTTTTTTTCAAAAACAAGTTCGAAACCATTTATAATTCCATGCTAGAGAATGAGTACACCCCAGACACTCAAGGAAATAAGCCAGTCACTGAGCCCACAGTGAGACCCACACTAAAGGCTTTTCCGCAAATGAATATAGACAATACAACCAAGATCTTACAAGGCATTAAATCAGGGTCCCCATTAGATCCCATTACCCCCCACATCCTATTATAGGGGGAGATACCATCTCGACAACAGCCACAGAGTTACTTAACCTCTCCTTCAGACAGGGGATAGTGCCGAAATCTCGGAAACATGCCATAGTTTGCCCTTTGATCAAAAAGCCACACTTAGACCCAAAAGATCTAGGGAATTTCCGTCCCATATCACTCCTCCCCATTCTGGGAAAGATGGCTGAAAAACCTGTTAACCAAACGCTGTCCCAGTTCTTAGAGGAGAATGAGATTCTTCATCAGACCCAAATGGGCTTCAGACCAGCACACAGCACCGAATCCGCCCTACTGCTTGTCACAAAAAAACTAAAGAGCATCCTTGACCAAGGGGGTGCGGCTGCCATCCTGCTGCTTGACCTGAGTGCAGCATTCGACACGGTGGATCACGAGACACTCTCTCTCAGGCTAGAGAGAGCAGGGATCCAAGGCCATGTGTTAAGGTGGATAGTGTCATTCCTGAAGGATAGATCCTTCCAAATTACAGAAGGCGGACACTTCTCGGACATTCACAAGGTCACGTATGGGGTGCCACAGGGCTCCTTCCTTAGCCCCACACTGTTCAACCTGTACATGCAACCCCTGGCCAATATTGTCCAGGAATTTGGGTTGTCAATCATAACATACACAGATGACACCCAACTGGTAGTCTCAGTAACAGAGGACCCCGACTCTAAAAACAACTCAGTGTCTCCCTGCATGGAAAAGGTAGCCAGATGGATGACACGCAGTAAGCTAAAACTTAACGGGGACAAAACAGAACTAATGTTCCTAGGCAACAAGCTAACACCGCAAATCACGATGAACTGGCCAAAAGAACTAGGACACCCCCCAGGCCATAAGAACTGCATAAAAAACCTAGGAGTGTGGCTAGACTGCAACCTCACAATGGAGTACCATACCAGGAAACTAGCAGCCACCTGTTTCGGAATCCTGAGGATGCTCCGAAAAATCATGGACCTCATCCCAGAGGAGGCCCAGAGAACCGTGGTACAGGCGCTGGTGGTCTCGCGACTCGATTATGGAAACTCTCTCTTCCTGGGTTCACCTAAGTACGTGCTGAATAGATTACAGGTGGTACAAAATGCGGCAGCCACATTACTTAGAAACACACCAAGACACAAATCAGCGCGAAAGGCTCTGAAATCGCTACATTGGCTGCCAGTGCAGGCCAGGATTAAGTTTAAAACGCTGTGCATAGCACACAGGGCCTTAAAGGGAAAAGGACCAACCTTACTAAGAATCCTGATCACACCCTATACACCAGAAAGAGCCCTAAGATCCTCCTCAGAACACCTGGCTAAAACCACCAGGATTAGGAGATCCAGATGCGGAGGAAGATCATTTATGCATTCAGTGCCGAAACTATGGAACTCTATGCCCGCAGATTTAAGACTCACCATGGACGAGTTGGCCTTCAGAAAGAAACTGAAAACCTGGCTATTCCCAGGTTGAGCCCTGGATCATACTCATCCTACTCCACAGCGCTGGGAAGCCCGCGGGCAGCTAGGCGCTCTATAAAACTCACAAACTTAAACATATAGGTCCGGATCCAATTTTATGATAGTAGTGGGTAATTGATCTGGGCCTCTTCCACCTGTGTTCCTGGCAACCTTAAGACAATGCAACACCTCATGTATAGAAGGAGGGGAAAGGGGAGAATATCTCCCAATGTATATCTCACCTAGGGGATCCGTAACACTGTTGCTATACATCTGATTTTTCAAAGCATAGAGACAAGTTATATATTTTTGCCATTCCATGCTAGTAATATTATTGATCTTGCGTTTAGAGAAAGAGCTGCTATTCTCCCCTATAATTTTCCAAAAGGGTTTTTGATTTTTACATTTCACTGCCTATGTTATTTTTACCCAGATGTTATCAGAGATAGATCTTTTATGGATTCTTACCCACCTTGGGGCATATTATCAAGAAACGGCGTTAAAATTATCGCCGCTTAAAGCGGCGATAATGGGCTTGATAATATGCCCTTGAGAATTCCAATAGAAGCCCATGTTCTGGTGTCAACATGGGCTTCTATTGGAATTCTCAAGGGCATATTATCAAGCCCATTATCGCCACTTTAGCGGCAGTTTTCTGCCGCTAAAGTGGCGATAATTTTAACGCCGTTCTTGATAATATGCCCCCTAGTTCTTCATCTTGTCAAATGAGAGATCCACTGATTACTCTCTTTGGAGTAAAATGTATAATGCCTTCCTTGTAAGTGATTAAAAAGCTTATTAAAAACAAACAATTAATTGAAATTATTAGACTGCCTTATGGATTTTCTACATAGCCTACCTACCAAATTCGGGGTTACCATAACATGTTTTACCATATCGTCCTCAAATATAACAAAAGGCAGCCAACCTAAAGGGGGAGAATTTCAATGATTTTCTTTAATTCTACTGATAATGACTGCTTATCTTTCTTAGTCTATAACATCTTCCCATTCACAGCACTAAATAACACATCATCACTATCAGGGATCTGACATGAGTGTACATCATCAGGTTTCACGATGATAGTAAGAAGTAGAATATTATTTATCGCCTTTGGATCTGATAAATAGGGAAAAACCACATATGAACTAATAACATAGTATTTTCTCATAGTTGATATTGCTGTGACATGAGTCCGATGAGCTGAAATATCACTCTGTAATCTCCCACTGAGAAGAATTAAATCTTGTTCCCTGCATGCCTCGAGGAGCAGAGTTCCTCTTTTATTTACCCTGGAGCAGGGAGGGAACACAGTGGCTGGTATATTAACAGCCTTTTCCAGTTCTTTGTCCACAAACAAAGCGAGCGAATGGTTAGAGACAGTAGCATTAAGATCTCCCATTATTAGTACCTTTGAGATACCTACTTTCTACATGATCAGATTTATATAATGAAAGAACTTGCTTAGCAAGTGGTTGTTTTTGTTACCAGGTAAAATATAAAGATTGATCAAAATAAAAGCAAAAAGAGAGCCGTGACCCGAGTTCTGCTCTGGAAATACAAAACAATGTAAAAATGTGATTGATGACTATACACCTGATATGTCCAAGTAAAATATGGACTATAATGTGGCTAAAACACCACTAGCATGCACTCTCTTTGACATAGTGGCAGGATAGATAATCACATAATAATTTTCAACCTGAAAAGTGGCAGGTAACCACGTTTCTTGTAGACAGATTACCACAGGATTTAATACATCCAAATTCCGCATTTTGCCCAGGTTATTCCAACAACCAGCTATATAGCATGACGCAATTTAAATGGAATGGACAGTACTACTAAACACCCCAATTCAACACACTTGTAGCAGCCACTTTTTCACTATTTAACAGACTTGCTAACCAAGCCCTTTGAGATTCATCATCGTTTTTGGCTTCAGGCCAGATTTATAATCATTGCATTAAACCGTCATGGAGCCAGCCTTGCAAGAAACTAGTGTTAATTTTGCATTAATGGCCATCTCTTCCTGTGAAACAGTAAATTCCTAAATAGGAAGTAAAATTGGCAAATAATTTTTACCACCCACAGGCAAGACCTTATTTTTAAGAGGGGAGGGTATAATATTAATTTCTTGTGACATAAAAAAACCTCACAGTTGTTCAATATCAGGTTCACAATAACTTGCAACTTAAATGTAACCCTTGTTTTCTTCTCTACTCGTGTGTCTAATCATTCCACCAATTCCACATAACAACTCCTTACCAACTTGGTCTACCTGTGCCAAGAAATTCAACAGAAGAAATCAATTTAAAAAGATAGAATCATCCTCAAATAAGACAATAAATTCCAAAGATATGATTTCCTCCATTCTCCTTTGTGCTTTTGTCTGGTAAGTTTAAAGATAATGAGCGCCATTTTCCAGAGCGTCAGGCAGTCACAGAGGCATAAAGGTAGATGAGGTCGGATTCTGATCAATCAATGAAGCTAATATTTACTTTTTTGAGTCTTTCGAGTTCCAGTGTGAATGAACATTTGGAAAAAAGTTATTCAGACCAAAGGACATCTTATCAGCCTGCTTATCAAAGATAATGTCTGTTTTTGATCACCAATTCCAGCTTCTTCGTTGGTATTAACCTAGTTCACCTACTTGAATCACAATCACAAAATGCCAAATCGCAGGGAGGTTGCATAACGTCCTGCCTAATTAATGTTCATTAGGCAGGTCACAATTTATGAACCCCTCACGACTGCCACAATCACAGTGATGGTGGCCTGCAAGCAGTCAACCATGTCTGTGATTGTATTTAACTAAAGAAAATATTTTTTTTAATGCAGCCCATTTTCCTGGATTCAAACATGGTTCACTGGGAGTTGCCAATGGTCCCTTCCCCTTTGTGAATCAGTTACCACCCCACCTAGGGCGTCTGTAACTTTTCAATGTTTTGCAACCGGATTAAGGTCACAAAACAGTGACACATCAGAGTCAGACTCCCTGTTTGGAAGGGATTCCAAAGCATGACCCTTCCAAATAGCAATTTTTAAACCATTTTTAATCACATTTAGCAATTCAGAAAACCTTTTTTGAATCATTTAATGGGTTTAGTACATTTGAAATCCAAAGAGTATGAGAATGCTAAAATCCTTTGTATATGAGACCCATAGTTGTTTGTTTAATAAGTGGTGCTACAACAATTTTCAGAGTGGGGGTGCTGGCCAAAGGGGTCACGTTACTAAAATTACTGGGATTAATAAAATCTCAATCTTGCTAAATGAGCAAACGTCAACTTTGGGTGAAAAACCTTTAGGCATAAGTGGTTGGGTCTGTGGGGAATGGGAAGTGGATATGAAGATGAGATATTCAAAGATAATTCTGTCAAAAGCATTGCTCAACAGTGCATTCAAAACACATATGCCTAAATCAATCTGTACGTTGACATAAAAAGGTGTTTGGTTGTGTATGACTTTTTATAGAAAGCACATTCTCCATTGAAAATGTGTCTTGGTGATGATATTAAATACCTATTACACTCAGCTATATATAATAGCTCATAGAAAAGTGACTGTTGTTAAAATTATCTGGAATCTCTCAAATATCTGATACTGATAATTCCCTGAAACAGTGAGATGCCAGCTATTGAGAACTCTAGAATCAATAATACCTAGAGGCACTCAATGCGCTTTTCTGGATAGTAGCAATCTCATTTAAGCTCTGGATTAGGTAAAGCCCTGACTTGCATAAGAACTCTGCCTTTTATTACATTCATATTTTTAGTCTTGATAATTCAGACATAGTCAAAAATCTATTCTTAATAATACACCAGAGATCTTCTGTTGATATCGCTGAATGAATGGATGATTGAATGGTGAGATTTGTATAACACAACAGCTGCTCTGAAGGAGTGCCCTGCACTAAAAAAACAAGAGGGAAATGATTGCGTGTAAAGCAGAGAGTCAACAGGAGATTATTCTAGGCTGCAGTTGCCAAGAAAGAGAAGGTGCTTCCTCGTCTGCTTCTTCCGAGTTACCAAGAGTAACTCGGAGACTTACCCTTGAGAATATACTCACTCATACCTCTTCTCCTTATAATACTAGTTCAACTCAAGGCAAATTAATCAAAAGATATGCACTTACGCAAGGCTCTGCTTTTTATAATATCAAGTCGCACACAGAGCTCTGATGCTGACAATGCCTAGACTTTCTCAGCTCCGCTTTTTGGAATTCCCAGACAATTTACATCTATACTGGTGATAATCTAGACATACTCAGAGATACGTTTTGGTAACACCTCAGTCAGACTACTGCTGTTGGTAATATTCAAACTCAAACAAGGCTCCATTTCTAACATAAACTCATATAGAGGTTTATCAAGAGTCACAGAGAAAGAGCTCAGCTAGATGCTGTCACCTTGTGTCCCCTACTGGCAGAGAGAGACCAGTGCCAGCAAAGCAGAGTTTTTATCCCTTTGGCAGGTAAAGAAAACAAGTAAAGCATTCTTCGGCCAATCCCTCAAAAACAAATGCAAAGAAAGCCCTTGCTACAGTTGACACCTTCTGCTAGCTGTATATGATGGTAGACGTCTGTAGGTGGTATTTAGCTCATCTGCCCAGCAAAGATGAACAAAATGCCACTTCTCTTTTACGAGCTCAAGAGTTCCTCCCATCAGACCTCTAAACATTCCAATTTAAATGGGTTGAGAGAAAACAATTTTGAGTAAATTATGTAACTGTGTGCTGTGTATCTACTCTTTATTGTGTGCTGTCCATTAATTATTTATAATACAATTAGAAACTTGTGGTCATGTTGTGAAACTAGGCTTGTTTTAAAAAGTTTTTCTTGATGACATGTGATCAAGGCAGCGAGATCGAAATGCGTCATGAAGTGTTCGTGCTGACAAACGTTTTTGATTCTTGCTTTCAAACAGTTAACAGTGTCAACAGTTAACCGGTTAACTGCTTAGAACGTTCCGCGCCAGTGCGGAAAGTTCTATTAAGCGGGCGGGGCCGCGTCGGCCAACGGACGTGCGCAGCACTACTGAGGTAGTGCTCGCGACGGCCGTTGGCCGACAGAAGCACTTAACGGGTTAACAGTGTCTTCCTGGTTTTCCAATGACTAGCTGTTGATATCTACCTATATATAAACACACACATGTTATAGTTAGGAAATATAAATATTTTCTCTGTTTTTTTAATTCTATTTTCTAATTATAACATCCCTGAAACCTTTGTTTTTTTGAGTGAATTGCTAAGCTTTTTTTTAAATTCTATTTCCTAACTATGGCGTCCCTGTAACCTTTGTTTTTTTCAGTGAATTTCTACTTTTTGTAAATGTTATTTTCTAACTATAACAACCCCTGAAACGTTTGGATTTTTTAACTGAATTTCAAAGTTTTTTAGATTTTTATTTCCTAACTGGAACTTGTAACCTTTGAGAGTGGGTGTGTGAGTGGCTGTATAGGTCAGTGAGTGTGTGTGTGTGTGAGTGGCTGTATGGGTCTGTGAGTGGATGTGTTAGTGGCTGTATGGGTCGTGAGTACGTTTGTGAGTGGGGGTGTGGGGTGTGAGTGGGTGTGTGATTGGCTGTATGGGTCGGTGAGTATGTGAGTGACTGGGTTTGTGAGTAGATGTGAGAGTAGCAGAATGGGTGTGTGAGTGGGTGTCTTAGTGTCTGTATGGGTTTATCAGTAGCTATGTGAGTTTATCAGTAGCTATGTGAGTGACTGCGCCAGAACGGAACCTCACCTGCCCCTTTATCCAACAAGAGTCCACAGTTTTGCACAAAATGTCTACTCAACTGGAGTACTTTCTACTGGTTAATTAGTAAGTGCTACCTCGTTGAGTAAACATCTACTGCATATTCTACACTACAGCTGAGTAATGGACCACAATGAAATGTCTCCAGGGGCCTTGTGTGTGTTTTGGCAATGTGACTGTTTCTCATACATCTTCATACAAAAATCTGTGGTAACATGAATCCTTCTATAATGACGACAACGAGACTACAAAGAGGTAAATCTCCAGCAAACATGGGTCCTTCCCCTTAACTTTATGAAGTAAAGGCTTCTTTGGTGGAGATGTCCTCATATTCTTTGGCATCAAGAACATGCCACCAAAATCAGCTGGAAATGCACTGGGGGGCCTTCTGGTAAGCTGCTCATCATCCTGTCAAAAAGGTGGGAAGACTATTGCATACTACCAAGGTGAATGGGGAAGTGCCAAACTGGCAGAGCTTTAGGTGATTTTGCACATTTGTATACTAGTTGTCATTTAAAGGGAGAACCATGGACTCTGCTCTCACCAGGTAAGGACCAGAACGAACCAACTCCTTACAGTCACTACAGATTGCATTCCAATAGAACAACGATGTATTCACCTCCACAAAACATTTCAGACCATCTTTCAAAACTTCCTTTTCCTTTGTGAAGCCCAGGAGGTCAGGATCATTTGTCCTTTACAGAAGCAGAGCTTCAATAGGGGCACCTGCTGTGTATATATATGTAGGTTATTCCCATTGAGGTTTAATTTCTGTAAAATGAAAATCAGGGCCAGAATGGCCCAGTTACAACTTAATGGGGAGAGAGGCCATGTGAGGCCCCTCCCTGTGTCTACTTTGGGCCCGGGGACCCCATCCCACGGGGCCCGGCCAATATTCAATGGGGGAGGAAGGCTGCCTGGCCCCCTTCCCCGGGGTGTTTTCAGCCCCAGTGACTACAGCCCCCGCGGCCCAGCCACATCTACCTGGGTGCCCTGACCCCACCCAGGGCGCCTAGTGTGTTTTGATGGGGTCAGCGGGGGAGCCTAAATGCCCCTGCGATTCCAGCCAGCTCTTGCCTCCTGCGGGAGCCAGCATTGCTCCCGGATGCAGGAAGCTGTTAAATATGCAGCTCCTTGCATGCGGGAGCAATCTTTTATCTGTTTATCTGCCCGCATGACAGCAGGCAGGGAAACAGATGAAAACTCCGCTCCCAGCAGGTAGGAGCAGTTTGTCAGATCCCGCTTGCTGGGAGCGGAGTTAGTGTTTGCTTTCGCTTGACAGGAGCTGTCACAGCTCCCATCAAGCAAAAGCAAACAGCTATCTCCCAAGGGTGGACAGCTCGGGAGACAGTAAGAGATGGCCCTGGGGGTGGCGGCCCATGGGTCATTAATGGCTCCAGAAGGGCAGCTGCATGGCCCCCCTTCTTTAGTATGCACGGCCAGACCCCGGGGAGGTGGTGGACCCTGGGGCCATATATGGCCCGGGACAGGTGTCAAGCTGTCCCCCTACCAGTTTTTAAAGTTGTATTTGGGCCCGGGGGGGTGGTGGTCTCCAGGGCCCGGGGGTCAGTGCGCCCCGACATGTTTATTAATTTAGACCCAAGGAGGTGGGCCCATGTGGCCCCCTCCTTTTTTTTAAATATATCCCCGGGTAGGTGGTGATCCCCAGGGCTTCAAAGATCCCAATGAAGAGGGTTCCATGTGGCCCTCCTCGAACATTTAAATAAAGCCCCAGGGAGCTGGTGGTCCCCGTGGCTAAAAAGAGCCCTATAAGGAGGGCCCTGTGCGCCCCTCCTTCTTTTTTGAAATACCCACATGCACTTGGGACCTGGCCCACCTGGGGGCTAAAGTGAAAACAAGTGAAGGAGACCACGCTTGATTTTTTAAAACAAAAAAGTCTGCTGTGAAATCGCAATCCATCTCGATTTTCACTACAAACATTTTTTAAATGCTTTTTTTGCTCTGGCACTGTCCCTGGGGGACCCCAGCACCATAGCTAGGGGGTCAGGGTATTCCTACCCTGCCCCCTTTTCTTTATTGTTTCGTTTTTTTTGTGACTCTGCTGCAGCTGAGTCCCAAATGGCTGTCAACACTTCCTAGTTGAAGTGTTGGCAGCCAATCAGATCTCTGCACGAGATCATCATTATTTGTGACCCTAGATATACACATTTGGATTTTCTTTAATATCTCCAAAATTACTGAATGGATTTACACCAAATGAGAAAAAAAGCGATTTCTGGATTAAGTGCTAACTTACTGTTAGATTTGGTGTATATCCGTCCAGCAGTTTGGGCTGTAGTTTCTGAAATCCCTATGGGAATTAATAGGGGAAACACACTTTTTATGACCCCCCCCTTTTTCTCAGCCCCCGCTTCACAGATCACCCTGAAACATATACAGTAATTTGCTTTAAAAAGGTACGCAGATAATTATAATAAATCGATTAAAATGTAGATTAAAAAGGAGAAATACCCAGATAACTATGATTTACAAACTAAAAGTGATAATCAATGTATATCATGACATGCATCCACAAACCTTCAGGCATATTACAACTACTGCAAATGTCATACATATCTTAGGTCTACTAAAATGAGTACAATAAAACCATAACATCAATCCCACTACCCACAGCTACCCCTAATCAAGAAAAGCAGTCATAAATAAAGTGTCAAAATATTCCACATGGACAAGTATATCACAGTAATACTCATTATCACCAAATTTATCAGTATCAAACTAGATTTCCCTTCTTTCACCCACAAGGACTCCAAGAGCTATTTGATGAATCTGTGTCTGCTTACGAGGCCAGCAAACTATCCATCACGTGTTCCCATGCTTTAACCCTTTAACTTTTCCCTCATCCTCTCTTTATCTCACAAAACAACACAGCACTCTCCAAACTTGCCCATTTAACCATTTCTTTACCCCATCTAGTAATTTGAAGACCATGCCCTGATTTCCAGTGCATAGTCAATTTTCGTTTTGCCAAAATCAAACCTAAGTCAGTAAATCTAGTAGTCATTTTCTTATTTTTAGGGCGAGGGTATCCCTCCAGGAGGTAGACCAAGGGTGTACAAGGGATATTCTGCTAGGTTATTCCATAAATTTACTCTAATACTTCCTTCCAGAACCCCGCTAATGAAGGGCAGGACCATACCATGTGGAACATTTAGCCAGCCATAGATAATGGTACGCTCGTCTATAAATTAATAATAAGACCCATCGGCCTAACGGCTAGAGCGGTTGACTTCGAAGCTGGGAAATTGGGTTCGAGTCTCAGAAGGGATGCTCAACATCCTTCGCCATCACTTAATCTGCCTGTGCTTACCAAAAATGAATATGTCTGCCTGTAATGCAACTGGTGCTCATGTAAAGTGCTCTGATACTTTTGGGTCAAGTTCGCACTATACAAAACTAAAAAAAAAACTAAAAACTTATTTTGGCAAATTTCATGAAGATTCGTCAACCGGCACCAAAGATATAGGCAAGTCAAAAACTCACAAAATGAAGTGTACTAATGTGTCTCAGACACATTACAGATTCCTAATGGGGTCGCAATGCATCTGCCTCATCAATATTCATGAGGCAGGTTGCAATTTGCGGCCCATTGGGAATAGGCAATAAAACAGGGATGGTGGCCTGATGGGGACAGCAGACTACCATGTCTGTGTTTGCTTTTAAATATAGCAACTTTTTTCTTTCTTTTTAAATGCATCCCATTTTCCTGAAAGGACAATGGGATGCATTTCAAAAAGAAAAATGAAATATTTCTGTTTCATTTTTTAAGAGTAAGCAGTGGTCCGTGGGACCACTGCCTGCTCTTAATAAACGTTTGTGCTGCCTGTCACAAAGGGGAAGGGGTCCCCTGGGCAACCCTTACTGTTTGCTACTGGGTTACAACCTACTTGAAGTAGGCGGTAAATTGTGATTGTTTTGTGACCGCATTCTGGTCACAAAACAATCGTACATCCACCTGCGACTCGCTATTAGGAAGGGACGCCCCTTTTTAATAGCGACTCGCAAACTCTATTTCGCGATTCGGTAATAGGTTACTCACTCATCAAATAGGGTTTGTACATAGAAAAAGGCATTTTACCAGTCCCAAACGGCCCGATGGGTATATATAAGGAAAAGATATGGTGAAGATATTGTGTCAAATGATATTGTTTACCTCAGTAATGTGTCAGTGATCCATCAATCTGTGCTGCATAGGTGATATGCCACACAATGCACACTCTTAAAATGAAACACAAATGCCTGTAAGGTAAAGTGTTATGTCTATCTCTAAACTTTGCTCCACTATGTGCTGATGTTTAGCAACATATAACATGAGAACCCAACTCTGGTCATCGTGGACAACTCCAAATACACTCCTGCATAGTCACACTACAAACTCACAATCTGTCAACAAAGCACACTCTACAGAGTACTGTACTTTCCGTCCTCAAAGTGACTTGGCGCCTGTCAGCAGTATTATGTATTTGCAATTAAACAATAGTACATTGCAATGCAACATTCCTGACATTTAAGATAAATAGATAAAGAAATAAAGAAATACATAAATAAATAAATAAAATCTAAGTTTTGTGTCAAGGGCATTCCAGAGTCTCATTACTTCTAAACCCAGAGATATGCCCCTGAGTTTCTCTCTTTTGAAAGATTGTAGGTTGATCAAATGAGCTAACAGAGATCGAATATCACTGGTGAGCATGTGATAGGGTGTTAACCTCAGCAGGTAGGCAGGGGCTTTGCCCCAGAATGATTTTGGGACGGTGGACAGGACATTGAATTTAATCCTGGCATTTCATGTGAGCCAATGTAAGTATTTTATTGCAGGTTTGATGTGGTTTTTTGAGGAATAAGGCATAACGAGTTACTTAGGGAACCATTATTGGTGGATGTGATAGCTACTTTGGGTTTTCTCGGTTCAGTGCGAGTGTGAGGATCTAGATCAGATACTATGTCGAGGTAAATGTTGTTGAGTAGAAACCTGGGGTGTTTCTTACAGTTTGATTGATTTTGACCAAACCTTGTACAGATAAAACATTTATATGAAATAAGTCTAGAAACATAGGGCACCTTCTAATATTTTTCTCTTAGGAGGGGCGTTTGCAATGTTTATCATTGGTAAAATGTGGGCAAGCGTGCAGTGGTCATGCTTGGGATTTGTTATTCTTGTCCTTTTCTGATATAGTTCTCTGAAAACCTCAACAAAATGTAAATATTGTTAATGTGTATGAGGACAAAATTTAAAACAAATAGTTTAAACACTGGTACAGATTTTTGATGCCTTGAAACTATTTTATCTCTAAAGAAGCATGGTTAGCACTTGAAGAGCAAAAACACGCCCTGCAACAGAAGTGTACAAACGTCTGGAAGGTCATGTAACCAGACTGGTGCCCATGTCATGAAAGACAGTGGAGTATTTCTGTACAACCAACACATGTAATGATTTACCCTTTGTGCGCAGTCAATTAGTTTTTGGTGTTGTCAAATGCCTACCACTAAAATAAATCAAAGTGGTCGATGGGAAAGTAGTACACAGTGGATGCAGTTTCTTGGTAAGGCAACTCGAGTTCACAAAGGAGGAATAATGATTAGCGTGGACGAGACAGCATTTTACTTGGATGCTTAGATTTTGTAGGGTGAATAAAAAGGAGGAAACGTGCAGCTCCCTCAAAACTATGGACAGCATCTAGAGTGGTAAAGGAAAGATTCAAATGTGGCAAAAAACTGAATGCATATTTACAACTGGTCAGGTATAAAAAGTGAATTCTAATGAAGTTAGCATAGAAAATGCCTCTCTTTACAATGTTGCTGCCATACATAGTTTCTGTGAACGTTCTAAACGAACAAGCATTGTCTTTGATCACATGGCCAAGCTTTATAACGCAATTCACTGCCTCGAGGGTGGCAGCCTCCATCTTAATATTTCATTTTTTTACCTTCATTGGAGATTCATTTAAATTGTCCTCAGGTGGGTCATGTGAGATCATAATGTGGGACTTTCCATACTATTGTGCGCAGGGAATTTCTGCCCAATCCAAGTCATCTGTATGTCTGTCAGGTGGCCTTTTGGGGTTCTCAGTACTGGGAGGTCATCAAATAACTATGCAAGTAGCAAGAATCTCAGGGATCCGTTTCAGATGTTGTGATATGCCACTGGACTCGCTTCCTCTTTAGCACCGATATCCCATATGGAATATTTTGCATTATGATTGCACCACTAGTAGAGAGAGTCTATTTTTGGGATGAAAAGGCAATGATTTTAAAAAGCTTGCACTCCATTACAAGGAGCACATATTACGTTCTTTATTTGGGCAAAAATAACATTAAAACCCATTATATAATGATATTACATCATTCACCGTCTCTTTTTGTGCTTTCTTGTATATTGTTACTCCAGGTTTTGTACAGTTGCAATTGTAAATGCATTCATATAGTGCTAACTACCCCTGACGAGGCATTGAAGCTCTTTGTGGCAGGTAGCACTCAACTCTGGATACCCAAGTTAGTGGAAGTATGGTAGTAGATCTGTTTTTGTCTCACTCCAGTTTTGTGATAGTTCTGGATTTATAGAGTTTAGGTGTGAGTCATTGCTGGGGAAAAAAGCAACTTGCTAGAGAGGAGCTTAAAATGTAGATTAAAAATCCAAGGAGTTCGGGATGGATTAGGATGAATCAGTGAATGGAGAAAGATCTGTAGATTTGGACCAAGACACAGGAGTCCAAGCAAATGGGTGGGTGGCAAAAACGATGGGTGATGTTAAGAATGGAGAAAATATTTTTTATTTAATGCACACATATGCATATACAAATATATTTCTATAGAGGGAACTATGTGCTCTTTCACAAAGCTATGTCCATGGATAAGCGCCTTCTGAGTTGGTGGGGGCCTTCTTTGAGTGTAGTGCTTCTTCTGGGGTGCATGGTTTGATGCTATTCAGCGCCTAAAGGTGCAAGGTCCTGCTCTGGTATTATCTTCTTTGTACTGCTGTAAGTAGGTATTGCTGAGTGACACTGTTTTTCTTGGGAGTTTATTGATCATGTAGATAAAAGTCAGTTCGGAATCAGTTTTCTGAAAGTCATATGGTTCTCAATAAAAGAGTTTCAGAATGTGTCTGCTTCTACGGATTGAGACATGCTGCCAATGTTTTTTTTCTTGTAGCCTGGGATTAATAGATGAGGTGTGGGTGTCAAGTGTAGGTTGTATTTTTTTAATTTCTTACATAGGAATAGTGGGGCATTACCATTTACTACCTTTTGAGTGATACAGAGCAACTTGACGGTGGACCTTCAGGCAAATGGTAATCAGTGGAGGGCCTTCAAGACATGGGAGATGGGGGATCCTGCCTTAACTGTAGCAATAGTCTATCAGTAGAGTTCTGAATTTCATTACAAGCCCGGAGACTACCATTATGCATAAACCTTTTATTGCCACCCCAACATGCAGCCCTGTAAACAACATTAAGTACATCATAAACAAACATTCCAAGTTGGAATCTTCAACAGAATATATAAGTCCATAACACATAACCCCATTCCTCTATTTTATTCACTGCTCCTGAAAAAGATGAGTACTAAGGGGCTGATTATGAGTTTGGAGGTCCAATCCATGGTGGTGGGCAGCAACCGCCGCACCGGCAGTCTGACCACCATATTATGAATTTGGTGGTTGGACCACCTTAGGACCACTGCTACCGCCAGTGATGCTCGATCCCTGGTGGTCTTGCAGTGGTCTGATGCCACAATATGCTGGTGGTGCAGCTGCATCACCGCCAAGCATATTATGAGTTTCCTCACTGCCCTCCTTTTCATGGCGATGAGCACATCATGAAAAGGGTGGCAGTGAGGAAATTAAGGGGGCCTTGCAGACCCCCCTGGTGTCTCGGAGCATAAGGGTGCATACAGGGGGCACATGGTGTGCCCACTGTCCTTCTGCAACTCCAGTTCCTGCACGGCATGGACTTTACAGTCCATGCCATGCTGGAACGCGCTGTAGCGGTCCCACGGCACTGCCTTTGAATTTCAGTGCTGTGGGCTGCCACAGGACCGCCTGCCCGGATTACAACTTGTAATCTGGTGGGCATTCGGCAGTGGAGTATGGCGGTGTGGGAGTGGGGTAGTGGCGTGCTGCCCCACTCATACAATGCCAAACTCATAATCAGGCCCTTAGGCTTTTGCGTTTGTGTTTACTTGTTTCTAATTTTATGTATCACCATTTATTTAATTAGTAGGTGTTGTTTGTGATCTTGCCCTTCCAATTTATGGTTGTGTTTCCCATTTTTCTCCTCTTTCTTTTCTTTTTTTCAGGTAAGTGTGATGACCATCTATGGCTCACTATGGCTATTTATGGAATGTTTCGTTTTTTTTGCTCTCTTTGTTTCCTGGCCAGATGATTTTTATGATTCATTGAGGCAAATATGGTGGAAATTAAGGCTCTAGAGATTTGTAATAGATTTGATTCCCCAGATGAAGTCCATTTTGATATTTGGAAAAGGACCGAAACAATGTCTGAAAACATTTTCTACCTTTTTTTAAGGACTGCAAGAAATTGTGTGTTGTGAGTTGCATGAGAGCTTATGAGCAAAGAATGTTGGAATTCAGAGCAGATGGGGAAGACCAACTATCAATTTCCTATGTAAAACCATATATGTTATGTTATGTTAACAAAACTTGTAAAGTGCATCATATACCCAGAGGTGTCTAGGTGCTTTTCAGCGTGCAGAGGTGAGTGAAAGAAGGAACAAAGCCTACTGGTTAAATAGCTAAGTTTTCAGATGCTTCCTGAATTGAAGAAGAGAGGGAGCTGACCTAATATACAAAGGGAGGCGATTCCATTGTTTGGAAGCTCCTGCCAGGAAGCTGCTTCCTCCCCATTTAGATTTTTTATATCTAATGGTATTTATTTAGAAAGAACCTGATGATCTTAGGTTTCTAGTGGGAGTGTACCAAGAGAAGGCTTTCTTCAGGAAGAGAGGTCCGGAGTCATGAAGGGCCTTATGGGTAAGACAGAGAGATTTAAATTTAATTCTGTTCTTTACCTTCAGCCAATGAAGATCTTTTAAAGTGAGAGAGACAGAGTGATGCCTGGACAGTCCCAGTAGAAGTCTAGCTGCTGAATTCGGAAGCACTTGAAGTTAATTAACGTATTGAGCCTGCAGACAATTGTAAAGGCCATTGCAGTAATCTATTTTGGCGAGTATTAAGGTGGAGATGACTGTCTTCCTGGCACTGGTGGGGAAGACACACAGAGGTTCACAGAGGTTCCACAGAGGTGAACCAGTGCCTGCAGTTCGCGTAGCACACACGCTACAGTTTTGTTGTAGCGGCAGACCCGCCACTCAACTCGATTGCAGGTACTTACTTTCGGGGATCTCCGTCACATCGGAGCTTCCCTGTTTCTTTTCTACTTCCAAGGATTAGTCCGTTATCTTTACCAGACCGTCCGGGTCGGAATTATCACCGGCGGAGCGATTTCTCAAAGATTTTCACGCTTTCCCATACAGCCCTGAAGAAGTCACGGGATACTTCCCATTGTGACGAAACACATGTTGGCTGGTTGTGCCTTTTAATGATAAAAATCAAATAACTGAAGAATTCCTAAACGACTTGCGTGGACCTTATATGAGAACTCTCTTAAAAATAAGATATAAGTACACCACTCTTAAGACCATACTGTAGAAATAATGAATAGCAACAGGAAGTCCCAACCTCCTAAAGAAGTTAAGATGAGTAAGGATTATACAAAACAGTAGCTCTGCGATTGCTACACAGAACAGGAGAAGTAACACCTGGTGTTCTGTCAGAGCTTGCGGATTCTCCCTACAATACATTTAAATCATTAGTCACAGTCAAATTAATGAAACAACAGGACTCAATAATAGAGTTAGATAGAAAGTTGAATAATTTGGTTATTGTATAAGAAATGCAAAATTTATCATAACCAGCAATTGCTAAAGAAGTTCCGTCGAAAATATAACAGCTTTCAAAACAGTGCCAAGCATTTAAGCAGGCATTTAAATAAGTATTAGCCACAAAGTTACAGAGTCCTACCACCAGATAGGCAGAGGATAGTTCGTTGTCTAACAGCTCAGATTCTAAGAGGGTGGGAAGGGTTCAGTTTAGAGTCCATCAAGGGCAAGTCAATTAACATGGCCAGAAATAAAGAAGTGGGAAAATGTTTGGCAAAAAAGACTCAGTCAATCTGCTACCAACTGTAGCATAGACCAGGCAGTCCAAAGTTAGAAAGAGTTCAAAAATCGAACAGCATAGCATCTGGGGCTCAAGTAGGGAAAATCAGAATAGCAGGTATCAAGAGGTAAAAATCAATGGCATTGCCCCTCCTTTGGGATTTCTTCTTTTATAAGTTCTTTGGTAAAGTCCAGTGGTGTGGCACCACACCACCATCGAAAGACCATCACATGGCTATGGTCACATCATGTCACCTAAGATGATTGAAACATCAAGCTAGTTTCCCATGCTAATCATGAGAAACAAAACTTTGCGAGTCCACACGAGCCTAACATTGGCAGGGAAGAAATACAAAGTTGCAACTTATAGCCATAGCTGAAATTCTATTCCCACAGGAATATTTGGCTGCGAACGTTGAAAAAGCATTGAAAATATGTCAGGGGATAGAAGTGTACAGGACAAACAAGTTACATTTCACTTGCAAAGAACTATCCATTGTATTAAATCAGGGGAAAGGTCAATAGCAGGGAAAAAGCATTTAGAAAAAGGCCTTTAAGTTAGCATTGCATATTTAAATGAAATAAGCGTTGACTTTACTTCGAGTATAATTAATTAAACTAATTAAAATAAAGAATGTATAAACTTTCACAAAATATTATTATATGGAAATAACTAATGTTAAAAATACCTGACTACCACAAATTTTCACATTCTTCATATAAATGCATGTTTTTCAAAAATCATATTTCTAATATCGTTTGAAGGTTTTCATAAACTATAATGTCTCTAGTATCAGTCTGTAAAATGTCAAGCTTGTACTTTATTGCTTACACAATTTTGCACGGACTTTTCTAACTGGTGCACATTAGCAAAGATCATCAAAACACTAGGCAACTTTACTTAGCATCAAAACTTAATCAATTTAGGTTAATAAGCAACATGTGCATAAGTAAATTATTAGTGCAACTTTTTTTATATATATTGATATTACCTTATGTTTGTGTTTTCTTCATCTCATGTTTTAAAGCACACTTATATGGTGCTTCTACTACACTTGTCTCTGTTACATATATCACTGTGTCCATCGTGTGCAACGTGTACTTTCAACCTTTCATCTTGTCTCTGTGTTTAAAAGTGTTGTGCATTATGATGTTTAAAATCTCCCTGAATCAGTACACTTGCTGACATTCTGAAGGCAGACTGGCCAAGTGCTAGCACTTTTGCAAACTTTTATCTAAAACTGGTGGAGCATGTGTGCAGTCTTGCGCTGGAGAGCTTTAAACATGCATAATGGTAGCCTCTGGTCTTGTAATGAAATGGCGATTCTCCAATTAACAGACAAAAGAATCTTGATTTCATTAAAGACAATGGAGGCTAACATTATCCCACCTCACCTAACCTATTGAATATGTATATAAATATATATCGGCTTGGGTAAACAGCCATTTCAACGAGTTTTTTACTTCGCGATACCATTACAACGCATGCATTACCACGCATGCGGTGTACATCGCGAAGTCATTACTATGCATTTTTTTAGAACGCATGGTCATTTACCACGCATTCCTTTACAATGAATTTCGTTGTAAAGGTATGTATAGTAAATGACCATGCGTTCTAAAAAAATGTAGAAGATCCACGTCGTTGTAAGGAAACAGAGGCTGTTCCGTTTCCTCATAACGACATGCACCGCCCCTCAGAGACGACGTGAAGCAGGAACCAGGAGGAGGAGAGAGGAAGCACGAGGAGAGAGAGGTAAGGGGAATTGGGCATGGGGTGGGGGTTACTTTTTTCAGGGTTTAGAGGGGTCGTGCTGGGGGTAGTGTTTTAGGGTTTAGGGTAGTGTTGTGGTGTTTGTGTAGTGTAGGGTAGTGTTTTAGGGTTTAGGGTAGTGTCGGGGGTCGTGCCGGGTAGTGTTTGAGTGTAGGGACCGGACTGGGGGTTGGGGGGTCGTGCTAGGGGTAGTGTGTTAGGGTTTAGGGTAGTGTTGTGGTGTTTGTGTAGTGTAGGGGGTCGTGCTGGGGGTATTGTTTTAGGGTTTAGGGTAGTGTTGCGGTATTTGTGTAGTGTAGAGTAGTGTTTTAGGGTTTAGGGTAATGTCGGGGGTTGTGCAGGGTAGTGTTTGAGTGTAGGGACCGGACTGGGGGTCGGGGGGTCGTGCATGGGGTATGTGTTTTAGGGTTTAGGGTAGTGTTGTGGTGTTTGTGTAGTGTAGGGTAGTGTTTTAGGGTTTAGGGTAGTGTTGTGGTGTTTGTGTAGTGTAGGGGTCGTGCTGGGGGTAGTGTTTAAGGGTTTAGGGTAGTGTTGTGGTGTATGTGTAGTGTAGGGTAGTGTTTTAGGGTTTAGGGTAGTGTCGGGGGTCGTGCTGGGTAGTGTAAATGTAGTGTAAATGTAGTGAGAGGGTTGTCATTTACCTTAGAAACTTTTACCACGACTATACCTTTACCACGCATGCCATTACAACGCAAAAACATGCGTGGTATGTATAGTAAATGACCATGCGTTCTAAAAAAATGTAGAAGATCCACGTCGTTGTAAGGAAACAGAGGCTGTTCCGTTTCCTCATAACGACATGCACCGCCCCTCAGAGACGACGTGAAGCAGGAACCAGGAGGAGGAGAGAGGAAGCACGAGGAGAGAGAGGTAAGGGGAATTGGGCATGGGGTGGGGGTTACTTTTTTCAGGGTTTAGAGGGGTCGTGCTGGGGGTAGTGTTTTAGGGTTTAGGGTAGTGTTGTGGTGTTTGTGTAGTGTAGGGTAGTGTTTTAGGGTTTAGGGTAGTGTCGGGGGGTCGTGCCGGGTAGTGTTTGAGTGTAGGGACCGGACTGGGGGTTGGGGGGTCGTGCTAGGGGTAGTGTGTTAGGGTTTAGGGTAGTGTTGTGGTGTTTGTGTAGTGTAGGGGGTCGTGCTGGGGGTAGTGTTTTAGGGTTTAGGGTAGTGTTGCGGTATTTGTGTAGTGTAGAGTAGTGTTTTAGGGTTTAGGGTAGTGTCGGGGGTTGTGCAGGGTAGTGTTTGAGTGTAGGGACCGGACTGGGGGTCGGGGGGTCGTGCATGGGGTATGTGTTTTAGGGTTTAGGGTAGTGTTGTGGTGTTTGTGTAGTGTAGGGTAGTGTTTTAGGGTTTAGGGTAGTGTTGTGGTGTTTGTGTAGTGTAGGGGTCGTGCTGGGGTAGTGTTTAAGGGTTTAGGGTAGTGTTGTGGTGTATGTGTAGTGTAGGGTAGTGTTTTAGGGTTTAGGGTAGTGTCGGGGGTCGTGCTGGGTAGTGTAAATGTAGTGTAAATGTAGTGAGAGGGTTGTCATTTACCTTAGAAACTTTTACCACGACTATACCTTACCACGCATGTTTTTGCGTTGTAATGGCATGCGTGGTAAAGGCATAGTCGGGGTAAAAGTTTGCGTTGTAATGGTATCTCGTTGTAATTGACAACGCGTACTAATACCCGCGTTGTAATAGTACGCGTTGTATTGGTACGCATTGTAACGACTGCTATTCATCGGCTTGTATTTTTAATATGAATGCATACATTTTATACGTCTATTTGAAATGTATTGACTTTGACTTGTTCTACTCTATTACTGTGTGTACTTTACAGATTGTAATTGTTTTTTCAATAGGACATACGTTTTCAGTGGCGGCTCGTATAGGGCATGCTGTGGGGCGGTGAGGCGGGGGAGGGGCAGGGTGGGGGGTAGTAAACTCGGACATACGACAGAACGGAGAAACGTAATAGTTACTTTCCTCCGTTCCGTCGTATGTCTGAGATTACTACGCCCCCACCCTCCCCTCCCCCGCCCCACCGTCCCGCAGCACGCCCTATGCGAGTCGCCACTGTACGTTTCACTTTGGTTCCTTTCTTTCAGATAATTCTTTGCAGTAAGACCTTTTTCCTGTCAAGCCTGAGGAACATCTTATGTTTCATTGCAGCCTCAAGAGAAATGTGCTTATGTGACATGGACTTAGATATTCTGCTGAAGATTCCAACTTGGAATGTTTGTCTATGCTGTATTTAATGTTCTTTAAAGGGCTGCATGTTGGGGCAGCAATAAAAGGTTTATGCATAATGTTAGCCTCCGTTGTCTTTAATGAAATTAAGCTTCTCTCTGTATGTTAATTGGAGCATCGCCATTCGCTAAAACCTTCTCATGGTTGGGAGTGGTGAGTAATGGTATAGGCCATTAGCGTATCCCAATTCTGTTAAGATTTTCAGGCACATGGTTATGACAAGATCTGTCTCCTTGAAATCTATATTAGACTTTAATAGATGAAAGAATGGTTTTCAAGTACCTGGAAATACAAAGGAGAAATCAAACGGGTAAATACTTTGGGAAGAATTAATGTTAAAAGTGAAGACCAATGGTATTTGGTCTGTCTCTTTCTGAAAAAGGAGACATGTCTGACACTAAGTGCCACGTTCTAGCCTGAGTCGACATACTGAGTGATAAAATTCCGTGGGCAAAATATGTTACTGCAACATAGCGGATTTTCCATAGAGAAATTTTTTACATGTCCGAATGGGAATAAAGGGCTGATGCAGTTTCACTGCATGTTAAATCATACATGCCAACAGAATTGATTCAGGTGAGAGAATCGCTATTTTTAACCCCTAAATATCTTAACTTTAATGTAGGTCGATGGAGAAAATCACTTTCCCCCCATTTGTTTTTCAAACTATCCTTATTACTTAGTTCAAAATGTTGGCATTTATGTACACGTTTTCACCATAATTGAAATGTAAGAGTCAATATGGGGAGGAAATACCTTAAAAAACTCCTCAACATTATTTTTTCACCCGCTGTACTGGAAGTGAGAAAAACAGTTATAGCTGACCTCGCAATCGAAAATCGGGTGCAAACACTGTTTATGCTTAGTTTTGGAAGGTCAGTTTTTGGGTATAAATTGTCTGGATAAAAGTTTGAGAAGACAGAGTTACGAACACAGAGGACTATATTCACATTTGGATAAGGCGAACACAGGTAAGTGAAGTTTCCCATTTTAGATGTTACCAAGCCCAACTTCTGAAACTGTCATGGCACTAAGCTCAATTTATCACACTGTCGTGGCCTTGCTACTTTTTAACACATGTAGGTTTTTGAACAGTTTATCGCTGCTCCTGGAAATCCGGAAATAGAAATCAACTCAAAGGACAAATTGCTTTCTGGATACAGGCCTCAGGCATCATTGCTAAAGAGGGATAATTGTATAACTGTATATTTTATATACAATCTTGATGCACAGTTTGCACTGTGATACAGCTATTATAATTTCTCATAATTCGGAAGAGCTACATTTTATTAGCGTCATGTTAGTACACTAATAGGTTAATGAAAACACATTTTATTTGCCCTCCAAAAGAGAAAGAACGAAATAAAACTTAATTAAGATACACTCTCCACCCTAAAGAGCCAACTTTGTTAATAATGAAAAGGGCATGAGCTGCTAGAAAATCCCATTAAAAATTGTCAGAAACAAGAGGAAAGCAAACACAACAAGCAATGATGAAATTAATGAAAATATAACGCCTCCCTTAAAAGGCAAAAAAACACTTCCAATGTCCTATCCCTGCTCTGCACGGGAGAGATCCGACACAATAAACACAAATCTTCCTATAGGCAAGGGGACTGATAAAAACGAGTCAACCGCATTCAAACATGACAACCCTAAAAGAGGGATGTACAAAGTCAAGAAGGATGAATCGTAAATGTGCAACCATGTTTGCTAGGTGATCTCTTGCTCTGAATTTGTATGGATCATAAATCACTGATGCTGGGCTTATGCATGCGATGAATGTCCTGACTGGGAAGAGTTGCTAGAGCAATATTGCTGATTGGTTCATTCCATTTTGAATGGCGTGTCTTTAATAGCCTGACAGGTATTTAAAAGCCCACTCAAACATGAAATCTTGGGCAATTCTTTTTACATACCATTACTTGCCACTTAAGATGCCGCATGCACTGCAGCAAGTGTTTCAAGGTCCATTGAAGCTGCAGTCACACGTTTGACATTATAGCACTTGGCCTTTCAGTGGTCATCACAGAAGAGAGCTTTGTCACAGGTAATGACCAGAAATGTGAAACGACCAGCCTGTTGTTAAACATCACGCTCTACTCTTCTGTCTTCTTTAGCACCCGGCAGTGAAACGTGTTGCCTTTTACCGATTTTGACCCCAGGTAAATAACACCGATTTCCATTTTTAATAATTTCTCTGAAATATAAAAAAGCAGCGCTATTATCAAATATCAGCTCTGTTAAAAAAAAACAGTACTTTAGGCCGATTTCAAAGCTTTGAATAATGTTATGAGTGTGGAAAATTGCCATGAAATACTGTTTTTTTTTGGCAGATCATAAAGCAGGACTTATTTTCTATGCTAGTGAAAAACCTGCTATAGGGATTAGTTTTGTTTTAACTTCTACGGGGTAACTTGACCCAAAGACCGGCAGCAAAGGTGTACAAAGTGGCTTTTAAACTCTGCTTCTTCAAGAATAAATGAGCATGAAGGGGCCCAAAAGAAGAGTGCAGGATGCCAGAATTTGTGAAAAGGGAGAACTGGAATGGTAAAGGAGGGCCTGGGGTGTCAAGGTGGGATGGCACCAAAAAGGCTAAGACATTTGGGATTTGCCAGCTTGGATCTAAGGGGGCAATCAACCAACAGCAAAGAATGAAGATTACAGTTAAAAGGGCCACCTCTGCCAGGCAGGAAGGAATTATCTGCTTTGCTGCAACAGAAGTTCACAACCACCTGCACCAAAAGCAATGTGGATAAAGGGCATGTTCAACAAGGTCGTAAGTCACAGGAGAGCAGCGTTCAAGAACAACCAGATGCTTCAGAAGAAAGACCCTCTCAGTCACAAATTGACTCGAGAGAGGGCATCCGTTGTCATATCAGGTCTGGGAATATCAAAGGGCAGGACCAGTTGGAAGTGAAAAGGATGGGTTACCTCCTGAAGCAGACACACCACTTGCAGCCCAAGCGTAACTGGGGGCGCTGAACAGGGGCAAGCTGATGGTTAAGGAGTTATGTCTAGAATCAGAGAATGGTGCAGGAGGGTTAACTAAAGGGTAATCAAAAGCATAATGAATCTCACAGCAAGCTGTCCAAACAGAAGGCAATAAACATTATTAACAAATGTTGAATTATCATAATATTCTTTTTGAATATGATTGCATGGAGGACAATATTGTCAGAGTAGGAAGGTGGTGACGATCACATTTTATATCATAGATAATAACCAAGGAAACATTTTGTAATCTAGAAATGTGTCTCTTTGGTAGTTCCAGGAACTAAACTCTGAAAAGAGTTACTTTAAAAAAAACAGTGATGTATTAATCATGTGTTTGAGGGGTGATGTGTCACGGACAGGACAGATGGAAGTCGGCAAACATAACCATGTGGCGCGCCTTCTCAAATTTAACAACCGGCTGTTGACCACAGTTTTATATTTAAACTTAGCTTCCAAAAGAGAAGCATACCATTTGATGAGATGAAATATTCAGCACATTTAGATGAAATCTTCAAGGCATATAAAGTATTTAATAATTTTACATGCAATTCAGGAGATCAGTCCAGCTTTAGAGATAGCTACAAATTACAAAAACATAACACCTCCCTCTGCTTAATTGCTTTTTCAAAAGAACCCATAAGTATTGATAAAGAACAATCACATCCTGTTAGACCTGGCCCTTTTTGCAGGTTTATCCCCAAACTTTTTGCCTTTTGCCTCCTATTTTTCTTACCCTGTTTTTGTTTGTGTTAGGACTCTGGGCACTTTACCACTGCTGATCAGTGCTAAAGTGCATATGGTCTGTGTGTAAATTGTGATTATGATTGGTTAACCATGATTGGCAAATTTGATTTACTGGTAAGTCCCTAGTAAAGTGCACTGAGTGTGCCAGGGCCTGTATATCATATGCTACTAATGAGCTTGCAGCACTGGTTGTGCCACCCACATGTGTACCCCTGTAAATGTGTCTTAGACCTACCACGGTAGTGTCTGTGCACACAGTTTATAAATCCCTTGTTGACCTGTCAAGTGCACCCACTTGCCAGGCCCTAACCTTCCCTTTTTTTACATATAACACACCCCTAAGGTAGACTCAAGGTACCCCCATGGGCAGTGTGCAGTGTATGTGAAAGGTAGGACATGTGCTGGTGTGTTTTACATGTTCTGATAGTGAAAAATTGTGTATTTCATTTTTCACTATTCA
Source organism: Calotriton arnoldi (assembly GCA_963921515.1). Taxonomy (NCBI): domain Eukaryota; kingdom Metazoa; phylum Chordata; class Amphibia; order Caudata; family Salamandridae; genus Calotriton; species Calotriton arnoldi. The sequence continues at coordinate 1,473,962 of CAWUFW010000108.1, read as the reverse complement.
AAGGCTGTCTGTCCCATAGGATATCATTGGAGCTGCACTGTAACATTTTACATGTGTAACTTTGAATTGGGACAAGATGGAGAAATGGAGTTTAGGCTCTCTGAACTCAGAATTTAATAACACACCTTTAAGTAAAGGTGATTTTTAAATTGTGTGTTTGAAAATGCCACTTTTAGAAAGTGGGCATTGCTTTACCATTCTGTGTGCCTCTGACTGGTTGTGTATTCACCGTCTGGTTTTTCAGTGACAGGAGCTGGGGATGTGCATTCACTCTAGACAGTCACAAGGGGGTTGAGGTGTGCCCTGCCTTGCCTGGGTGACTCATCTCCGAGGTGAATCAACCTGGTCTGTATTTAGAGTGGTGGGAGAAGTTTTGCTAGCACATGAATAGACTGTGTCTCATTTGCACAATGTGGTCTCCACCCCCTGTGGTCATGCTGGACCAAGGAGGCCAGAACTGGTTTGGACTAAGCTCAGAGACTCTGAAGCAAAGAGAACAATGACAAAATGGTAGGAGACCTTTAACCCTAGGACTTTAGATTACTTCTGGAACCAAGAGGACCCTGCGAAGAAGAGTTGAAGAGCTGTGTGAGGAGCACTCCCTTTTCTGTGGGTGGGTTGGCCTGCAGTTGCTGCTTCTGTCTGTAGTGAAGGAAAATGACTGACTCTTTTTGCCCTTCCTGCTTGTGAAGAATCTCCAAGGTCTTGTGTGTACTTGCCTCTTGTTGGAAGTCCCAGGGAGATAAAGGACTTCAGAGAAAGATCCCTGCTGGATTTAAAAGGACCTGCCTGGGAGGAGAGCTGGTGAAGCTGTGTGAGGAGTGCTGCCCATGATGTGTGTGGGGTAGGACAGCCTTCAGTGGATCCTCCTGCTTGGAGCAGGAGAAGGACTGGACTGTTCTTTACCTTTTTTACAAAGAAGGCCAGCAGGAGCACTGTGGTTTCCAGCCTAGAGCGTGTGAAGCACTTTTGACCTGCAGGTAGTGTGTAGTGAGCGATACGGATTGCAATTATCTTGTTATTTAATAAAATATCTAGTGCCGTGTGTAATATGCCTTGCCGGCATGAACTGTGGCCGAGGAGAAAAGAAAACCTTGAAGGGCGTCCCTGTGTTGCTTGGCAACTGCCGTGCAGGCTGAGGAGGAAGCCCAGCCCTGCCCTGCCTGCCCCGGAGCCAAGGAAGAAGGGCAGAGTCATCAACGCAGCCACCGTGTGAGACAGCAGCCATATACCCAACCTAAAGCACTGCATTAAGGCCACAGGATCAAGGTTTGTTGGGGGCGCAGCCGTTGGTGTGTGCCCGAGCAGAGCAGAAGGCTAGAGAATGCCTCTGCTCCTCCGCCGGCATTGTGGTAATACCAGGAGTCCTGCGAGTAGGCCTGGGCGTAGTTCGTAGAGTTTTGCTATGTGAAACTCCACAAAAATACAAAAAAACTCTGCGAAGTTCCGCGCGTGGCGCAGTGCGAACTGCAGTTTGTGCTGGTATTCCTGCCGCTTGGGTAGAAATTCTACCCGAGCGGCAGCTCGCGATTGCGAACTTACCGTTCGCGATCGCGAGCGGGGAAAAAACTCTGCTGCACATCGCAAAGCGGAGTTTTCTGCACTCCGCAAGCTCCGCGGAGTGCAGAAAACTCCACAAACTCCTCGAACGGAGCGAAGTTCACCGCCCAGGCCTACCTGCGAGGGCTCGGGCCAATGGAACACCATCTGCACCAAGGGCCGGGTTTCCCGAGATTGTTGGCAGCTCCGCCGCAGGCTCGCAGGCAGCTGCAGGGAACGGTTGATCGTGGAAACCGGTCAAGGTCTCCTGTGTGGAGAGCCTGAATGCCCCCTCTCTTTTTTGTTGGTTTCCTACCTGGGGGACATTGCGTGGTAAAGCCTCGTTGGAGCCCCCCCCTCCTGCGAGACATGCTCCATGATTAAAATGCACAAGTGCTTTTTGAGCACAAGGAAGAATACTGTAATCCTCCAAGAAGGTACGCAGGAGTTCTGGTGCCCTAGGAGTGGGTTTATGACATGTGCAACTTATACGTAATTACCTTATTGCACTACATGTACTGTTATGAGTTGGCAAAGTGATTTATGTTGATTGTGGTCGCTTTATCTACAATATAAATGATATTTTTATATACTACTGTGTGGAGTCTCTTTTTTGGTGTATTTTGTGTGTCACTGGTGTGTGTGTGTGTGTGTTGCGCAAATGCTTTACACATTGCCAGTGGGATAAGCCTGACTGCTCTGCCAAGCTACCAAGGGGGTGAGCAGGGGTTATCTAGGGTGTGTAACTCCCTTATCCTGACTAGAGTTGTGGGTTCTGCCTGGCTTAGGTGCATACCCTAGCCAACCCAAAACCCCATTTCTAACACATCCACATTGCTTTCCTTCACACTATCCTACAAATTTCTTATTGTGATCAACTCTCTGAGTGGCAAGAGCAAAGAATTACAAAATTGGGGCGTAAGCAGCCGGCCTCATGATTTATGTTAGGATCTAGTGAGCTCCACTATCAAATTCTTCCAAAATAGTAACACATACATTAATGCAGGAGCCCAGAGGACAGCCCAGACATGCATAGATGGTGCAGGGACCTGCTGTGCTACTCACTGGGTGGAGCGAAGCATGCCACCAGATGGTAAACTGGGACCAACATTCTTCATCTGCTTGTGTGTTCTGTGAGAAAATTGGTGTTTGTTGATGTCAGCCCCACAATTAGTTTTAGGTTGTCTTTTTTGCATCTCAGTGGTCACCTGGATGCAAAATGAGTTGGTGTTATTTATATGAAGCTTGAAGTTCCTTCCCTGAAAAAGTATTTCAGTGTTTTCTTGTAATACGTCAGTCACTTCTGTTATCTAGATTAACTGCTCTTATTGCTCCCTTTAAAGTTTGCTGATGTTTACAAGGGTTTATTGACTTGACTGGCGAAAGAGTGTGGTCTACAACAGGGGAAAGAAATCACATATTACAATGAGGTATTTGAAAATCATGACAAAATGAGTAATTTTATTAAAATACATTATAGTGTTTGATGGTTCAGTACTGGATTCAAAAGCATTTAACCACAGTTCACTATTATGAACGTCTGAACTTCCTATGCTAATTTTGGGATGTTTAATTAAAACGTTACCAACTATGACGCAGTCTTTCCTACAGTGTGTGTAAAGTATGTACGAAAAGTACACAATGCAAATTAATCAGGTGCACTCACAGTCACAGCTGTCGGTGCAGGAGGTGCAGTAGCACCAAGATATAGGTGCGTCAGATGCCTTGACAAGCCCAATTATTGATCTATTTTAATCCCTAACTAGGAGGCATTTCTGTTGCTAATTCAGCAGATGCACTAAAGGTCACAGCTATCAGTGTTGTAGCGGGTACAGCAGTGCCAAGGACTTGGACAGTCAGAGGCCTTGAGAAGCTCAATTATTGATACATTTTACTCCCCAACTGGGGGACATTTCTGTTGATTGCATTAGGGCCCATGACTCCCTTGCTTCTTCACTGGATGTATTATTTTACTGATCCCTGGGTGAGCCATTGAAAGGTAGAGGTGGGTGTTATTTTGTATGAAGTGCAACATTGTATCGTCTTTCAGAAAGGAATGAAGAAAGAATCAGGGATTGCTGGAGTTGTGCCACGATGACTGTAGTGACTCGATTCGTATGTTCTTGCTGAGAAATAATTGTCAGAAGGTATGCAAAGTCAGCATATCAGTTGTCCTTTCCCCATAAAGAACTCAGAGCAAGGAATCTGCTTGTTCTACATTTTTGTCCCCCCTCCCTACATTATAAGGTGTGTCTGCACCTTCGACCCTGCTACATAAATAAAAAATAAAAAAACACCTCCCCTCCAGATGGGTCTCTAACAAAAGAACCACCTTGATCGCCAAAATCTCCTGAGTTGTCTATCAATGCAGTCCAACAGAACATTAATAAAGCCAGTCACAGCCAGAAAGGGCAACTCCCAGATACACAGGGGAAAGGAAGGGACCCCAAAGGCCAACAAAGCACCAGGTGCTTGTGCCAAATCAAACCAACAAGCACTAAAAGCCCAAAAAGCAAAAGGCACAAGTGCACACTGAAGATCGGGCATGCAATCACGACCCCCAAGTGGCAATAGGAGAGCTATGGAAACCCAAGGAAGCCACCAGTCAAGGAACAAACTTTCAGCAATGCAGGGGGGAAAACAGAAGGAACCGAGAGGCAGTAGCATGTAAACCCTCCAGCAGAGGAGCAGGCAGGCCCCAGCTCAACTAACAATGGAGTACAAATGCAAATCCCTTCATAAAATATGTGAACATTGAGGGAAGCAATTTAGTCCACCCCAAAGCAGCGAACATTTGAAAGGCTGAAGGGTGGAACAGAACCCATACCAAGATGGAAGAACTAGTCCCCGAGCAGTGGGGTGGGGCAATCTAATTCCAAATTGGAATGTATCAGGAGAAAATCAAGGAGCAACCCACACACACCAAGTCCCACAGGGAGCCAGTGGCCACCCCAGTTCAAAGGCAAACTGTATACTCCTCTATACCAGACACAAGCACCCAGACCCTGGACAGCTTTGCCCAGCAGAAATCACAGGAAAGCTCGAAGCATCAATAACCACATAACAGAAAAAGAGGGACAGAAGATCCAAACCAGAAGGTAGCACCATCACAAAGTGGGCACTTACTGTATACATCTGCCTGTGGACCAAAGGAACAAAAGGGAAGAGGTGCAGAATATGGAGAGGATGCCCAACCCACACCCATTAGAGAGCAGTGCACCTGGGTCAGTCCACCACGACCCCCGACAACAAGCAAAAGGACAAAAATCAGGCAGAGCTTCAGGGCAGATTAGGGAGGTAAAACCCTATGCCATAAGCACTAGGCTGCAACGCAATGCACACAGATCAGATAGGACCACATCTGAAGGGCACAAGTGACAAGTACATGATACAGCTTGAGCCCTGTGAGCAAGAAAAGGGGGAGGATAGATAAGTTAGACAGGTAGAGATGGAGCTGGAGCCCTCATTCCACAAGTTGCAAGACCAGTGGAATCACAACAGGAACACCAAGAAGCCCAGCATGGACCACAAAGAGTGAAACTGAATCTGAGTAAAAATTCCAATAGGGAGTCAGAGAAGTGCAGGCCAAACATCAGAATTTAAACAGCACAGTTCCCCAGCAATTGCAGCATTGAGGTACCAGCACAGTAGTGGAGAAAAAGGGCATGTAACTCACAAAAAATAAGCCCAGCAGGGATCACATCAGGAAGCACAAGTCCAGCTCTCATCCCTGCAAATAAAAAGGGTTCACTCATCTGACAAGTGAGAAAGGCTCTAGTGCCCTACACTGAGTAGGCACACTCTAACCACAAGCAGAGGTAGGAGCAATAGAGGGGCAGATCAAAGAGCATACCAATACCACAAAGCCCACAGCAGGCCTAGCAGGGAGAAAGAGACACACACACACACAGCCATAGCACAGAGACGGTGGACACATACCACAAGCCCCAAGCAAAGCAGAAAACATAGGGGTAATCACCAGACAAGCACATACTCCTGGACAAGGAGGGGACACTCACCTCTCAACCAGTGAAGGTGCTCCAGTGCTACACAAAAGTTAGGAACAGCACAGTCTGATGTCCAGCAAGGACCACATATTAAAGGGCCCACACCCAGAACCCCCAACCCGGGGGGGGGGGCATCAAGTCCATTGCAGATGTTCAGAGTATTATCAGGTAGAATGATCCCTACACAGGCCCCAACCTGTTTTCAGAGGCAACATAGAACATGCCAAACATCAGAAAAGCACCTCACAGCTCTCAAAAAGCTAAGTGGTGAGCTTCAAGCACACAATATCTTTCAAGAGATGACGAGACAGGAAAAATACTAAAACCTCAAGTCAAGCAGGGAGAGGAGTGGAAAGCCAAGCCAAACCTATGCCCAAGGTAAAAAAAGGGGGCTCCTCTATCTCCTGCAATGAGCAAATGGGAAAGCTCACACCCAGTTCACTATCCCAGGGGAAGGACAAGACAACAACAGGGATCCAGGGAAGGGCAGAAAAAACACCAGGCAATCAGAGTAGCCTCAGCACATGAAAGCCAAACAAGAGCCAGCAATACATGAAAACAGGGTAACAGCCCACAAGCTCCAATACCTGCAAGAGGCATAATGGTAAGCCCAAGCCCTGACTGCATTCCAGACAGAAAAGTGAGTTACCACCTCCCTATCACGCCATAGCCCGAAGCCCACCATGAAGCACACAAAAAGGCAAACACACCACCTTGCTTATATCAGGGAGTCCACATACATCAATAGAGGCTATTACTAGCAAGGAGAGTAGCCACAAACCCAGCCCAAGCATAACAAAAAGGGCTGGCCAATGTCCAGATACAGCAATGAGTAGCCCTGGACAAGCTCAACAGGGAGAAAGGGGTATACACAGTACCAAATGATCCAAACCACAAAGCCAGCAGAGATCCATGGAGCCAGAAAAAGTAGGAACACATTTCACAAAAAGACACAAACATCAAGCAGAAGAGGCCCATAAAATGGGAAAAGGAACAACCATAAAGAGAAATGAAGCATGAGGTGTTGGCCTTCCAAAGGAGACAGACAAAACAAGGGGTCTCTGGATACAGGTGATATAGGCAGACTGTGAGAAATTGGTTTGTTGTTTGAGGGGGGGCTGGGGAGCCTAGTGAAGCAACAACCAAAATCATTTTCAGGGTGAACCCCAAAAAGTTACTAAATTAACCTGTGTTTAACCCTCTGGTAGCTTGGCACAAAAGCAGTCAGGCTTAACTTAGAAGCAATGTGTAAAGTATTTATGAAGCACACAAACAATAATGAAGTGAAAACACAACACAAGACAAATCCCACAACAACTTAGAAAAATAGAGTAAAATGTAATAAATTATTTGACATCAAAACAACAAAAATCCATTCAGTAGAACTGTATATATGCAAGTTTTAAGATTTAGATAAAGTAGCGCCAAAAGGCACAAAGCGCCAACTGAGGGTATCTGGGCGCGCTGGACCAGGACAAAGTCACAAGTTCAGAGTGACCACAATGGAGCATGGGCCAGGCACAGCACCAAGTTTGGCCTGCTGGAGATTGTACCTTATGTCCATGGTGCGCTGTTGGAGCGGAGTTGCTTTGCAAGGATTTGCATCGTGTGGCACCCGTTCCGTTGAGCTGTGCAGCAAGGCTTTGCAGGGCTTTGTGTCTCTCAGCGTCAGTTCCTATGAAGCTGGCAACTGTGCAGTGAATCTTTACAGGCTTTGCTTTTCTCTGCATCGATTCTAATGAGGCTATCAGCTGCACAACAAGACTTTGCAGGGCTTCTTGTCACTCAGTGTCAGTTCCGATGAAGCTTGCAGCTGTACAGCAAGGCTTTACGGGGCTTTAAATCGCTTTGCCCTAGATTTGGTGGAACCTTTAGTTAGGCCAGGAGAAGCTCTCTCTGATGCAAGCCAAGGGCCCAGGATATGGGGGTGCACCATTTGTGGATCAGGAACTCACTCCAGCAGAGGCAAGCAGGTCTCAGTGACAGGTCCAGCCAGGTACAGTGCAGCAGGTCGGCTGGGCAGTTTCAGGGAGGCCTCTGGAGCTTGTTGTGTTCCAGTAGCTCAGAACAGGAGGTCAATCAGCTGACCATTGGAGTCACTCAGCCTAGGATGAAGGGAGAAGATCCAGTCTTCCTTCTCAGCAACCAGGCACGCCTCAAGCAGCAGGGCAACGGGGTGTCCTTCTTCTGTAGAATCTGCAGGTCCACAAGTGTGATGAAGAGTGGGTCTGAGCACCCCCTTTTAATATCTAACACCCACTTGTGGGAGAAGCTCCTGGAGTTTCCCCTTACAAAGGGATTTGGAATTTGCTGCCTTGTTGCCTTGGCCCAGTCTGTCTGGGGGCACAACAGGCTAGCGTGAAGTCCTTTGTGTGTGTGCTGGGGCAGCCCCATTGACCTGCAATTGTGATAGGTGACAGCTCTGCCTCCTTATTCTGCCAGAGATGACCCATCCTGCCAACAACCAGACTCTCTATTGTGTGGCTGTCTAGGAGGAATACACAAAGAACAACTGCCACTACTCCTAGTGATGTATCCCAGGAACAGACTGCAGGCACCAAATGGTTAGGACAAGAAAATGGCAACTTTCTAAAAGCGGCATTTTAAGAATTGTGACTTAAAATCTGACTTTACCATTAAAGAGGGTTTTAACTTACAATTGCCCAGACACCCTTCTAGACATTCATACATGCTGCCAATAAAAAGTAATCACTTATTAAATGTAATAAGCCAACCCAATGTTATCCTGGAAAGGTAGGCCTTGCAATAATGAAAAATGAATTTTAGAGTTTTTCACAACCAGCACATGATATGTATTAAAAAGGATGGTTTGGTCCTGGCAAAAGTTGTTTTTGGCCAGGTCAAAATGGCAGTTTAAAACTGCACACACAGACTACAATGACAGGCCAGAGGAATGTTTGACAAGGCTTCTTAAGTGGGTGGCACAATAAGTGCAACAGGCTCACTAGTAGAATTTAATTTACAGGCCCTGGGTACAAGTAGTACCATTTTACTAAGGACTTACAAGTAAATTAAATATACTAATTGGGTGTAAGCCAATTTTACCATGTTTAAAGGAGATCACATAAGCACTTTAGCATTTGTTAGAAGTGGTAAAGTGTGCAGAGTCTTAAGGCCATCAAAAATGATTCCAGGAAAACAGGAGGAGTGAAGCCAAAATGACTGGGGATGACCCTGCAGAAAAGACCAAGACTAACACAGACGCTGTGGGATATGAGTTTATTTTTAGAAAGTCTCACCTGAGATGCAAATGTGCTGTCACTTAGCAAGTCTACTATTCCTTAAAAAACAAATCTCAAAAGGTTGTAGAGCCCACCAATTACTTGCCATTTGTAGGTGTTCTTGTCACTCTCATTTCCTTTATTATCATTGGTCAGCAGCAGCTCACACACTCATTTCTCTTCTTTTTATTGATCAGCAGCAGCTGATTTCAATTTGCCGGTATTGCTAGCTGCAGACAGCATTGGGAAGATTTTGGTTTCACCTTGTTTAGATTCAACACAAACAAAAAAAATCATTGGCAAAGCTAACAGGTCTTACCTATGTGAGACTACTGTCTTTGCCAATGCTTTTTTGCCATCTACCTCTGCAGAGAAGGTAAGGCAAGGTTATCTGTAATCACCACGCCGACCCTCAGCAGTGCAGAACAGAAGCCAGTCTAGTACCTTCAGACAAGGAACATAATTGGTTACTAGTGCCCCAGCAATCTTTCATTCGTTCTACTAATTGCAGTTGGGAAATTCAACTCGTAGTTAGCACCAGGCCATAATCCAATAATTCAAACTTTACAACTGTGCGCACCAAGAGATAGTTTCAGCATTGAGACTCTCACACAGCTCTGCCAATGCACCTCATGTGTGATGTGTAGCACATCTTCTGTTCCAGTGCTGACACTCTCACACAGATCTACCGAGGCACCTCATGTGTGATGTGCAGCTCTTCCTCTGTTCAGCGCTGAGACTCTCATACAGCTCTGACAATGCAACTAGTGTGTGATTTACACTCATCTTTTGTTCCAGCTTTGAGACTTTCACACAGCTCTGCTCATGGGTGATGTACAGCTCATCTTCTGTTCCAGTGCTCAGTCTTTCACACAGCTCCACCAATGCACCTCATGTGTGATGTGCCACTCATCTTCTGTTTCAGTGCTGAGACTGTCACACACCTCTGCCGATGCACCTCATTTGTAATCTGTAGCACATCTTCTGTTACAGCTCTGTGAATCTCACACAGCTCAGCAACAGCCCTGCTGTTCCAACACTGAGCCTCAGTGCATTGCTCCCAATGCATCTCATCTCTGAAGCACAGCATCCACTGGCATTCTAACACTAAAACCCACAATGGCTCTACCACTGGACCTCAATCCTAATGTGCCTTCTCAGCTGCTATTCTGGCATTGAAATTCACGCACAGCTCTAAGTGTGCACATCACTTCTAATATGCATCACTCTTTGCTACTGAAACACTAAGGCTCGCATGGAGCTCTTTTGATGCACCTCATTTCTGATGTGCAATACTCACAGCTCACCATCAAGACCCCCAAACAGCCCTTCCAATGCACCTCATTCCGCCATTCACCACGACATGCACTATTGAAATAGCAAAGTGGTGCATGTCAGAATGAGGTGCATTGGAAACACAAAGTCCCACACAAACCTGTCATTGCACCTCATTTCGGATGTTTAGCACTCTGTGCTATTCCAGCACTAAGTTCCACAAAGAGTTTTTCCGATGCACCTCATTTCTAATGTTCAACAACACTCTCTGCTATTCCACCACTAAGACCTACATTGCACACAGCTTTTCTGATGCATCTCAGTTCCTGCACTGAGACCCACACATCTCACAAAGTTACTAGAACTCAAACCCCAACATTATTCACATAATATTAAAATGAATAGAAACTCATGAGGGTGTGTCTGCCCCCCAGTTCATGTGTGGAGAGTGCAGACAATTCCCTTTTGTGAGTAGAAGGTTACAACATTTCCTTTTCTTTACATTGATCAATTTTTAAAATGTCCACCCCAAACTGAGGGCTGAGCTGGGGTTCGACTCTCAGTTATTCGGAGTCTACATTTTAATAAAATTGCTTTTATTATTTTAGAGGCTGCGGACTACAGCAGGAACTGACTGCAAGGGTGATCGTGGCGATCTGAGTAAAATATTACAACAAGCCGTAAAAAGCCAAGAGAACTTCAAGCCATGAGAAAGCCAAGAGGACTTGACTCTGTCTGTGTGTGCTTGTTCACACGCACAACATGCCCCACATGCCCCACATGCTTAGAAACAGAATCTCTTTGTAAACGCATTGGCAAAGCAAATAGGTCTCACCTATGCGAGATCTATTGGCTTTGTCAATGTTTTTTAGCCATGTTGTACAGTAGCAAGGCTACTGTGCAGCATGGCTGAAAGTAAAAGAAAATCTCTATGACGCAGTCAATGTTGACCACAACATAGCTTTTTTTTAAAAACTTTTTTACTTTGAACCATGCTACCTTATTTTTTACTTCAAACATGCTGCACAGCTGCTGCAGTACTGGAAAATGTGACAAGAAAATGGAACACTACAAATAACACTATTATGTGGCTTTGTCAATTTTTTTTAACCTATGTTGTACACATGCTGTACAGCGTAGTTGAAAGGAAAGAAAACTCTTTGTCGCAGTTTGCTTTCAGGGCATCATAGCATTTTTCTTTTTGTACTTTTAACCATCTTTCAGTATGCTGCACAGCAGCCGAGCTGCTCTGTAACCTGGCTAAAAAACACATTGACAAAGACAAAAGATCTTGCATAGGCAAGACCTATTGCCTTCGCCAATACTTGTTTTTAGGTCTTGCCTGCGCAGCGCATGCGCTGCTCTGCGAGGCATGCTCTATTGGAGTATGCACTTGAAGCCCCGCCAACTCTTTGCCCATATTTTTCATTGGCTTGTGTCATTGTTCTTTGTAAATGCTGGCTTCTGATTTGTAAATAGGCTAGTTAGTCCTTCCTTGGTACCGCCTTGTCTTCATTTGTAACCTCCCATGAGGACACCCCCTTTTATGTTATGTTATGTTATGTTATAGGCATTTATAAAGCGTGAGCGGTTACCCAAGGGTGTCCTGGCGCTAGGTGCTCTCATCTAGGCATTGAGGTGGAGGGCATCTTTACAAGTTAAAGAGCCATGTTTTCAGTTCCTTCCTGAAAATTAGGATATTAGTGGTGTTTCTCAGATAGAAAGGGAGATCATTCCAGGCCTTGGCAGCACCGGCAATGAAGCTTCTCCCGCCCCATGAAACTTTTTTTATGGGTGGTATTGATACCAACTTAGCACCAAGGGAGCGAAGAGTTATTTTGGGTTGGTACCATTGCAGATGCTGTTTAAGGTAATCTGGGCCTGTGCCTTGCAGTGCTTTGTGCACGATGCATAGAGCTTTAAAACGTACCCTTTTCCTGACAGGCAGCCAATGGAGTTTTTTGATTTCCTTGGAAATTGGTGTAAATTTCGGTGTACCAGTGAGCAATCTCGCTGCCGCATTTTGCAACAATTGGAGCTTGTTCAGGAAACTTTCTTGAATGTTTAGGTAGAGACTGTTACAGTAATCTAGCCTAGACATGATAAGTGCCGTGACAACTGTCCGCCGACTGCCCACCGGCAAAAAAATGTAGTATTTTCTTAATCATTTTGAGGGTATAGAAGGTGGCTGAAGCTACTGCATTTATCTGGTCACCAAAATTGAGCTTGTCGTCAATTATCACTCCTAAGTTCTTTACTTTCCTAGTGGGTATAGGGAGAGTGCCCAATGCATCCGGCCACCAATTGGGAGTCCAGAAGTTGGCATCATTTCCAAATAAAATGACCTCAGTCTTGCCCGAATTCAGTTTTAGGCAATTTTGTGACATCCACCTCCCAGACTGCTTCCATACATGCTGATAATCGGTTCATCAGTAGGTCATGATGGACCGTATCAAAGGCCGCTGACAAGTCTAACATAATCAAGGTGGCCTTACCTCCCCTATCCAAAACTTCTCTAATCTCTTCAGTGGATTTAATGAGGGCGGACTCAGTGCTATTGAGTAGGATCCAAGACTTGGGTTTTGCCTAGGAAGGCACTGAGTTGCACATTCATTGATTTCTCGACCAGTTTGGCTGGTAACGGGAGACGTGAGATTGGACTGAAGTTGTTGGGGTTTTTGGGATCGAGGTTGGGCTTTATTGAGCAGTATTGAGGCAACCTTCCAAAGTTTAGGGAAATACCCTGCATCGAACATTGAATTGAACAGGGAGGTAAGTACAGGGGCAATAGGTCCCGGAGCACCTTTGATCACCGAGACTGGACAGGGGTCATAGGGGGAGCCTGACCTTGCTGCCAATAAGAGCATCTCTGTGTCAATAGCAGATAATGGCTCAAATTTATCGAAGACAGCGGGGGAGTCTACAACTGAGCTCCTTCCTTCCAACTGCGCTGCAGCCCCTATAGCGCTTGGGTGGTGAAATGTCGAGAAAATGACCTCCACCTTATTTAAAAAGAACCTGGCAATGTTCTCACATAGTTCCTGGCTCGTCTGGATTTTTGCAGGACGGGGGGAGGCCAGATTTGAAACTGTTTAAAAAAGTTCTTTGACCGAGTTTTTTGCAAGACTAATTCGGTTTGTGAAGAACTCTTTTTTTGCATTAAATATCATTAGTTTATAGATGGCAAGACTTTGTTTGTAGCACTTTTTCTCTGCTTCCTTGTATTCTCTCCTCCAATTCCGCTCAAGGGATTTGCAGATAAGTTTCTGTTTCCTTAGATCCTCCGTATACCAAGGGGCCGTTGGTTGAGGTCTTTTGGGGGACAGAACTTTTTCTGGGGCAAATTTATTACAGGCTGTTTCTATCCACTTGGTGTAGTGCATAATGGCCTCCTCTATTCCTGTGGGTAGCTGACCCGGAGTTGATGTAAGCGCATCTTTTAGAGCCATACCCTCAATTTTATTCCAAGCCCTGCTTTTGATTAGGCTCTTCGGCCCCTTACTGCCCGTACAGTGCGCCGGGAGGGCCAGCTCAAATTGCACAGCAGAGTGGTCAGTCCAGGTGAGAGGCAACAGACCCGAGAAGTAGAGTTGTGGATGGTTAGAAAAAATTCCATCTAGAATGTGTCCTGCCACATGTGTAGGGCCTATCACCTGTTGACTGAGGTCGGCGCTTTTCATCATGTCTGTAAGGGCCATCGTGTCTGGTTCCAGAGCAGCTTCCAGATGGTAGTTAAAGTCTCCCATCATAGTAAAGGAGCCAGTACAGAGCCCCTCTTCCAGAAGACTACCAATGGATGTTACATGTGTTGTTGCTCGGTAGGCTTTAGTTACAGCCGCCAAGCACTATTTCGTTTAATGGTTTTCGCAGGCCTGCTGTTGCACGCAGACACGCTCTCTCTTAAATTACCCCATGCCACTCTTACACTTTAATGTCGGCAGCGCCCCTTTCCTTAAACGAGCCGAGTCTAAGGGAAGGGGCGTGGCTGCCATTAAAGTAAAAGCGCTGCATGGGGCGCTTTTACACAAAAAAGCAATTGTCTGTCAACTTGACAAACAAATGTTTTTTTTTGTAAAAGCACCCCATACCGTGTTTTCACTTTAATGGCGGCCTCGCCCCATTCTTTAGACATGGCTCATCTGAAGAAAGGGGCGTGTCCGATATTAAAGCTAAAGCGCCGCATGGGAGTTATTACAAACTAGCATTTGTAATGCAATGGGTGTCGCATTTACGAAACTCACGTAAATGCGAGACCTATTGCATTGCAAATGCTTGTTCTTTAGGTTGGCAGCAAGGCTTGTACACACCTTATGTTGTAAGAATGAAGAAGTGATAAGGAGATAATTAGCATTTAAATGTGTTCTAAATTAAATCCTAACAAAGATAAGTAGTATTTTTCTATTTACAACAGAGTTAAACATGTTTATCCACTACAAATGCGAAACAGTTAATATGCTGCTCAGTGGCGGGTCACAGAGGGAGTGCTGCGGGGCGGTGTGGCGGGGGAGGGGCTGGGTTGGGGGGTAGTGGAGTCGGACATACGACGGGCAAGAGTAAAGTAAGTAAATAAATAAATAAAACTATTTACCTTGCGCTCGCTGCATCGCCGAGTTGGCGATGCAGCGAGCGCAAGGTAAATAGTTATATTTATTTATTTACTTACTTTACTCCTGCCCGTCGTATGTCCAACTCCACTACCCCCCACCCTGCCCCTCCACCGCCTCGCCCACCGCCCCGCAGCACTCCCTCTGCGAGCCGCCACTGATTATGCTGCTACTCTGACAGTACGGGAACCTTACTGTACTTTTAACTACTTTTTGCCAGGGTGGGGGTCGGAATTCTTCAATGCCAAATTACACCTTGCTGCCGCTTTTCCCAGTTCAACTATTTATTAATGTATTGCTTCATGCAGCGCGATCTCCACCAGAACCGATTTTCAGAGCGCTGTACAACAATCATATATTAATTGATATTATAATCATACCGTCAGAGCAGCTGTGAGGTTTTGTTTGGCGTTCTACCAATCTGGCAACAATCTTTGACTTTTTTAAGGAGCAAGTAGAGTACGCAACCTGCCTCGGGGAGACTTTCCTCACCTCCACGTAAGAATCCACGCCTAATGGTATGCACGCGGAAGCTTTGAAGTGCAGCCGACAAAAAGTGCGTCGGCGGCGACTGGTCACCAATTCCCTTTAATACACGCATTCTGTATTTTATCACTGAACGAAAAGTCCGTGCCATCTGCCTAAGCTTATGGACACAAAGTGTTAAGAAAATGACCAAAGACGACCTCCCCCTGGCAACCGGGATTGTTTCAGTAATCTGCCCGCCCGCGACCTGCGCTGCAGCCCTGCGTCCCGCGGATGGAGATAAAAAGCTGACACCGAAGCATGAATCAGTTATAAGCGTCGCGAGCAGATGTTCCAATTATTCGAGGATAGTTTGCGCCCATGGGTAATTGGTTACATACACACATGCCTAATTTGAATCAAACAACTGCTCTGTGGCTTCACACTGCCCTTTCCCTGTGAGCCCCTGCACCCTTAGGCAGGATCGCAGTGATAGAGTCATACATTGACTCGCAAAGTGTTACCATTAGCAAGCTTGAAAGACCCTGTCCATGCTCGCTCTTCGATGGGTGGGCTTCCGTTTGACCATGATTATTAACAAACCTCGAGGAGCCTCGGGGAGCACTATATGATGATTGAGCAATTAGAAATAATCTTCTAACAAGTTTCACGTTAATTAGGTGGAACACTCAATATGTACGGAGGTTTAATCAAACTATAGTTTTTTTCGATTCATACAGATCCTGAGGTGCAACTAGAAACAGCGGGAGTGGGTACAGGGAGAGGGGTTAGGGGAAATAACAGGTCAAACCAACAGAGGCAGTGCTAACACTTCAAATAATGAGGTGGAGCTATCCTCAGAGTCACTACAAGAACATGCTGTGATGAATTGTGCATTTTATACGAACTGGGCAAACCACGCATGATTAGAACAAACATTTGTTACTGGATTTGGCAATATTTATATGCTACTGACAGAGATCTTTAAAAATGGGGATGGGTGATTTGACAAGTAAAAACCACTTAAGCACTTTGACAGATTGAATAAGTGCAGGCCAATCAATTGGCAATATTATCATACTCTGCCAGGAGTATCTACAATCCTAAATCAAAATAAAATGGCTGCTGTTAGCCCCCACATTGAACAGTTTTTATATCAGGCGACCAAGCAACATCCATGCAGGAGGCCACCAGGCCTAAAGCACTGGAAAAAAACTAGATTTCTTGAAATAACTTTTCAACAAATGAGTCCTAGCATGCAGAGTATACAACTATTTCATCAAGCTCCAGAACACCTAGATTGTGTGGGTGATGGGAAGTATCCTACAAAGAGGGCACTCTAACTGAAAATAAAATTGGGCCTTTTAGTAGCAATTCTCTTCTGATGTATTCTGTACATAAAGAGTCAAATCCACAAAAATACTAATGTATGTAATAAAATCCTGCAGGGGCATTGTACATTATAAAATGCAACATTTACAAAGAATTTCTCTTAAATTTGTTTGAAAAAAATTCTTATATTCTCCATAATGGTTGCAGTTGTGGCCGGTAATTTGAGCAGGCGGGGTGGGAAGGCTTCACACACACACACACACGCACACACCATGCACACACACCCATTTACATGCACACACACTCACACCCATGCATTCACAGACATGCCCACATACACACACCATGCACAAGCACAGGTTGTATGATAGAGGTACACATGGCTAAACCACGCGTGCCTCTACCACGCAGCCTAAACCACGACTGCGTCTTAACCACGCATTCCTTTACCATGCATGCCTTTAACACATAATTTTGTGATAAAGGCATGAATGGTAAAGGGGTATGCGTGGCTAAGGTCATGACCCTCCTCCCCCACCCTCAGCTACAAGCCCCCTACCAGCCCCCCCGCCCAGAGGTCCAAATACCTGACCCCCTCCCAACTTCTACGCTGTCCCTAACCCTCAACAAACACTACCCCAATACCCCCCATCCCCCTGCGCTGTCCCTAAAACTACCCCAACCCCTTTCACTGCCCTTAGGCCTAAAACCCAAACCTATATTTTAAAAAACTACCCCTAAGCCCTGAATTCTACCCCACTACCCATTCCCCTACCCTGAGGCCTAAAACCCTGTCCCTTAACATACACAACCCCGACCCCCTCCCACCATCTGCGCTGTCCCTAAAACAACCCCAACCCCTTCCACTGCCCTTATGCCTGATACCTTACTCTCCAATTTAAAAAACTACCCTGACCCTCCCCTGTAAACTACCCCAACCCCCCAGCCCTGAAAACAAACTCAACCTCCCAGCCCTGAAAACTACTCCCGAACCCCCAGCCAAGAAAACTACCTCGAACCCCCAGCCCAGAAAACTACCCCGACCGCCCCAGCCCAGAAAATTACCCCTGACCCCCCCAGCCCAGAAAATTACCCCTTACCCCCAGCCCAGAAAACTACCCCTGAACACCCCCAGCCAAGAAAATACCCCCCCAGCCAAGCCCCACTTACCTAACAGCAGCTCTCTTCCTGACGAGATCTTCCTGCTTCCGTCTCTGCAGCAGCCAACAGCTAGACCACGCACTGCCTTAACCAAGGAAATGCGTGGTTAAGGTCCATGCGTTGTTAAGGCAAGCGTGGATATGCTTGCGATGTGGAACACACATGGCTGACGTCACAGTGATCCGACTGTTTCCCACAAGCACATACACAAATACACCCATTCACAGCACACACGCACACACTAATTCATACATACACACACCTATGCATGCACCAAATATTTTTTTAAAAATCAGCCGTCTGGGCAGCAGTGGTGATCTCATGTGGCGGGAGGGAAGCCTTGATGGTTCCTCGAGGATTGGTACTGCCGCCTCCTCATTTGCTGACCTTGGAGGTGGCAGTATCATCACCGAGTGTTCCTGGATCAGTGAGACTGTTGGCCCCACCCCACCCTGTGATGAGTGTCACTGATGGACACTCAGCCCTGGGCATTTCAGGACTAAAAACTAAAGATTAGAGTCTACCAGTGATGCACCCCCTAGTCTTGAGGGGGAGGACCTCCAATCGCTTTGCCAGGCAGAGGAGGTCACACACACATGGCTGTAAAATCATAAATCAGGCAAAGTTCAGCTCAGTAGCCAGGCGCCTGCACATTTAGGGTATGTACAGCGCTTGACTGCCTGACCTGAACATGAAGAGTGTCTGTCAGGCTGACCTTTGCTCAGCCTGACAAACACTCTTCATGCTTTCAAAAAGGTGGGAGAGTGTGGCCCCTCTGCCATTAAGGCATGCTGCACCTCCCTGTGGGACAACTCCTGGTGGCCAACTAAGCTTAGCCCCACACCCACACTCAGAAAGCACACAAGTAACCTCAGAATAATACTAGACAGCAAGTTCTTGATGAGGAAGTAGATAAACTCGGTCTCATTCTCCTGCTTCCTTACCCTGCGTTTGCTTAGAGAAATCTTCAGATCTTCGAAGTTGGACGCGCCGTCAGGACCTCATCACCAGTCACCAGTCGCCTAAACTTCTGCAACTCCCTCAACTTGGGAATCACCAAGTAACTACTGAACAGACTCCAGACCATCCATAACGCAGCAGCCAGACCCAACCGCAACATCCTGAGGCATACCCACATCTCCCCCACCTCAAAGCTCTACACTTGCTTCCCGTCAGCAAATGGCACCAGTTCAAACTGCTCACCGATACCTAGAAAGCCCTTCACAACAAGGAATCAGCCTACCACAACCAATGGGTGAACTTCCACCAACCCGCCGGCAAACTTCGTTCCTCAGCGCTCTCCTGGGCCCACACATCCCACATCTACAGAAGCAGGAGCAGCGGCTGAGCCTTCTCACACCTGGCAGCCAGCTGCTGGAATGGCCTCCCACTATACCTCAGCACATCGCCCACCCTACAGAAGTTTAAGAAGGACCTGAAGATCGGGCTCTTCGACTAATTCATCTCAGCAGCAACTTTCCTTCCCCCGCCTAGAGCCTGGATACCCTCATGGGTGATTAGCAGAGCTTAACAAATCCTGATTGATTGATTCATTGATTGCACCTGAATGGGTATACTTATTATAGCAATTAGCCTCACCCAGGCAGAGAAAGGGACTGACATAAAGACATATGGCCCGACTTCATTATAAGTAGGATGCAGAATCATCAACATGTCTGCCTTTGATGCAGATGTCATCTGTCCTTATCTTTCCAGGAACTGTGAAAGTATCAAGTCATTTAGATATAAACATAAACAAAACACCTGATGTGGCATCAGTTTCCAACATGTGCCTTGTTATTTTAATTTCAAGGTCAAACAAAGAACAGTAGACAAAATAGTGTAGTCTGAATTGTCGTACTTTTACCATATATGTTTAAAGGAATATATCTTAGACTAGCATCTTCATGCTTTTTGGTTAAATCAAATATTCCTAAATTGGCATTGCAAATTCCATCTCAGATAAGATACAACATAATGGACTACCGCAACCTGTTATCAGAGGTCCTTCACCCCAGATTATCACAAGCAAGATACTGCCAGACCAGAAGATGACCCTACCTGCCAGACATGCTGCCACCGTATCACACTTTCTACTGAAATCTGATATCAAGCCTGAGCCCAGGAGGAGTTGATGCTGATACTCAATGCATGTTTGCCTTTTGCAGGGACACACAATCTCCTTGGCTCCTGATAGTTACAGCGTTTTGCTGTAAAACCTTTCCATGGTCTTCTAGCATAGTGCATAGAAGTACGTTTTAGGGTGCTAGGTTTTTAGATGATTTTTTTAAAGACATCTTTTAGAACAACACAAATGAAAAAAACACATAAACTGCAGCCATTCCGAAACATTTGACATGCAGTACTAGGTTATCGTAGATAAAAGCCAGCAGAAGAAAGAAATCATATGTATTATGTCCCAGCGCACTCCTCTCATGGTACCGCAGGCGTCACAACATCCGTGACAGGAAGAGCCTGCAACTCATCCTCAGAGGACACGTTCTGCGCCCCCATCCCACAAGTTTATTCAGCAGCGCCCTTCAAGACTGCAGGTCATCCTCGACTTTATAAGCATGTTTACAATTCCAGGGGTGTACTTCTGCAGCCACTGACCCACTTACTCACATCCCTCACCCAACCATCGACACTAGTCCCAATCCACCCCATTCAGGTAATTGTGACTCTCCACTTTGCCAGCAGCAAGTGCAGGGATTAAAATCATTCTTTTTGCCTTTACGCTTTTTAACATCTTCCAACAGGCAAAAAACCAGGTCCAGCACTATTGCAGCTCCAAAGACCGTGGTCACTTGTCTCACTACAGATTCCCAAAAAGGAGCTGACCAAGGGACAGCACCAGGCAAGGTGTAAGAAAGATGCTACCTGAGTCTGACACTGGTGGCCACCACTAGGCCTACTTTGGTCTATTCTGTGAAGCAGCACAGCAGTGACATACCTACGGTGCATGAAATTAAAATGGACCAGTTTAAATTGTGCATTACAGGATACAGTCCTGACCATAGAACAGGACCTGATCCATTGCACATCTTCCAGGAACACTCCCAGCTCTTCCTCCCACGCAGCCCTGGCCAGAAATGGGGTTTGGGTTTATTTTAGAAGAATTTTTATCCATGTTATAGATGTTCATTTTATTCTCGTTGTTCACAACATGTATTTGTGCTGTTCTAATCATATTCTGTGTGGTTATTTTTGATGTGTTGAACAAAAGGTTGTACCTGTTGAAATAAACATGCTTTATACTTAAAGTGCCTTTTCTTAGCCCATCTTATGTGTGCGTAATTGGAGAGAATGAAAAACTATTGTTTATGATCACTATGGTGTCCCTGTCTTTCACATTCAAGCGTTGTTACATTGAACTAAGTTCACTTGTGTCTCCTGTGGGTGGGAAAGCAAACCTTGTAGAGCTGAGCCAGAGACTCAGTTCATGCAACAGGACAACCTTTAATGGGGCTCAAGAGACACACTAGGCAGACAACATGGTTCCAGTTTGTCACTGTAACACTAGAGCAAGTAATGCACAAAGTAGTGTTTTCATTGAGCAATGCTTTGGCATTGATAACCTATTATACCTAGTCTTCTCATAGGTCAGACATCAGGCACCTGAGCAATACCTCAGATGACAATGCTCCATCGCCAAAGGACAAGCCACAACCCTTTATTTCTGTTTGATTATTTTGAAAATTGCCACCACCGTTGCCTTTAATAACTGAGGGAGCCAAATAAATATATTGAAACCCTACACAAGCAAGATATAAGTTGGGTTGTTTTGTTATTTAGAAAGTGCAGCAAACACCCTAAGGCATCTTGGTAATGAACTGACTAGCAACATCAAAAAGATATAAGCTAATAACAATATTGAATTTTAAGAGCATTCCTAAACATATGGTGGTCCTCTAATCTGCAGAGGCCAGGATGGAGTGCATTCAAATAGATGGAGCAAAAAAAAGTAGCAAGCTAATGGAGCCAATGTATAGTGGATACAAGTTGGGAAAATATAGAATGACCCGCACACTGGAAGAAAGCTCCCCTGTGCATCAGATCATTTTTCCATTGAGAAAATATACTAACGCTTTGAGTGTTTATTTTCTCAATACAAAGAAGTTTGCTGAGTGGGCTCATTAAAAATAGTGCCTGCTCAGCAAGCCTGCAATGCTCTTAAAGGGTTCGACAGTGGCAGCTGCCGTCACAGCACAGAAATCTCAGCCAGGCAGATGGGGATCTCTAAATATGGCAGACAGTCCTCTGTCTGGGTGGTGGTGGCCAGGGGCATATCTGCTGTCTGTCCAGCAGGTTCTAAATGTCAGTCAGCATGATCTACAAGATCCTAATAGGCAGGAAATTTGGTATCAGGTGAGCCGGATGGCCTTTTGTATCATCAATATCTGATCCTGTTCATCTAATTAGCTATCCTCTATGACATAGTGCAAAAGCGAAGACAAAGCAGGCGACTGCAGGAAAATGGAATGAATAGGGCCCAATCACCGTCCCCCCACATACAAACATGCACCCACACACATACACCAACATCCCACACCCCATTCTCAAATCCTCCCTCCTCTTTTTATAATGTGTAATTTTATTGTCAGGGCAAAGAGAAAGTTGAAGATTTATTACAGGCTATAGGGTTACAGCAGAGACAGAAATGGGCAAACTAAGTGGTTGTGGTGACCCCAACTAAGACTAATATATTGTAGGCAATGTACCTGTAAGGATAACATCTTGATAGAAGTTCAAAGACTGATGTGGTGACTAGACCTAGACCCTTGTTCCAATTTATGAACAATTCAGGTGATAATTAGTGCACACATTAATTACTGTTACCCTGGTGCGGGATCTTTAGTGGGTAACATAATTAACTTCACCCAAGCTCCCCACCTCAGAATAAAGCCCAACATTAGGAATCAACGTTTACCACGCCTATACTCCATATTTTACATTTATGTCTCAGCATTTTATCCAGATAGATTTTCTCAGCCTTTTTTGGTGCAATCTGCCAGGAGATATTTGCAAAGTGTGGTAAATGGTGCATGTTAGAAATGGGGGTCTCTAGTTGGCAGAGGTAGGTACCTTTGACGAAGTAGGGGCCCTTGCTTCTAGTCAGGGTAAGGGGGCTACACTCCTAAAATAACCCCTGCTCACCCCCTTGGTAGCTTGGCACGAGCAGGCAGGCTTATCTCAGAGGCAGTGTGTAAAGCATTTGTGAACATATACAGTAACACAGTGAAAACACTACAAATGGACACCACACCAGTTTAGAAAAATAAGTAATCTTTATCTGGACTTAACACAAGACCAAACAACAAAAATCCACAATACAGTATTCAAAAATATGACTTCCAAATGGTAGAAATAGCTTAGTTCAATGTAGATGGTAAATGCGACACTTTACTCTCACAGCACCTTGGATGCGTAACGCAACATAAACAAAAGGGTCGCAGGGAAGGCGATGCGTCAGTTCCTTGCTTCGGGGAGGTGGCGCACCTGTTCCTTACTTCAGCGCAGGGGAGGCGATGCGTCTGTTCTTTAACGGAGAGGAGGCGAAGCGTCTGTTTCTTACTGTGATCCGGTGCGATGTGACAAGATGGCGCCTCGATGCGATGCGACAATTCGGTGCGCTGAAACAAAATGGCGTCTTTGATGCGATGCGACAACTTGGATGCGATGCGTGCACGGCGGCCGTGCGGCGAACTCGATGGTTTCTTGAGCCGCGACAGGCCCTGCGACACGCTTCTCCGGTGATGCGACGGCAACCTCTGCGGCGGCGGAACGTTTCTCCGGTGATGCGACACGCTTCTTCGGTGATGTGACGGCAAACAGCTGTGGCGGCGACACGCTTCGTCGGCGATGCGACGGCAACAGCTGCGGCGGCGACGCGCTTCTTCCTCGTTGCGTCGCGCTTCCAGCTCCCAGCGACACGCAGTCTCTAGAGGGCCAAAACCAACAGCAGGCACTTCTCTGCAGGTAGAATTCCCAGCAAGGAAATTCAGGGGAAGCTGGGGGTGAAGTCTTTGTGTCCCTGAGACTTCAGAACAGGAGGCAAGCTCAGCTTCAAGCCCTTGGAGCTCTTCCTCAAGATGATTAAAGTACACACAAAGTTCCTTTTCTCCTTTCCTTGGCAATAAGTAACCACTGTAGGCCAACCCCAAACAACAAACAGCACAGGGGTAGTCTCCTCCTTCAGCTTCCTTGGTTTCTCTCCTTGGCAAAGGTTCGTCTTGATTCCTAGAAGTGATCTAAAGTTCTGGGGTTTGGGCTCCAATATTTATACTCCAAAATCCTTTCTTCTCTGAAGGCAGAGAGTTTCTGTACCTAGCCCAAACCAGTTCTGTCCTCCCTGGTGCAGCTTCCTGGCAGGAGGTAGAGACAGCATTGTTGAAAGCAGACCTGGCCCAGGTAGCTGAAAAGAAATCTCCTCCCCCTACTCTCTATTCTATGTAGGCTCAGGCACGTGAAAGGAAATCTCCTCCCCCTACTCTCTATTCAACCCAGGTCCTATTCAGCCCAGCCCTGACTCATCAGACTGCTGGAGCCAAAGCCCTCTCCAGCCCCCTGTAACTCACAAACCAGACATGGAATACACAAACCTAGCAGAGGCATACTGGTTGGTTAGGCAAGAAAATACCTACTTTCTAAAAGTGGTATTTTCAAACACAGAATGTAAAAATCACCCACACTAAAAGATGTATTTTAACATTCTGAGTTCAGGCATACTACACTTTGTTTTCCTATCCTGTTCCTTGGGTCAGTTATGCTTATAAGATGTTATAATCAAACTGCCCATTCTGGCCTAGGGGAACAGATAGCCTTGCAATAGTGAAAAACGAAATTGGCAGTATTTCACTATCAGGACATGCCACACACACCAGGGCATGTCCTACCTTTCACATACAATGCACCCTGCCCACAGGCCTACCTTAGGGGTGACTAACATGTAGAAAAGGGAAGGTGTAGGGACTGGCAAGTGTGTGCACTTGCCAAGTCGACATGGCAGTCCCAGACTGCACACAGGCTCTGCAATGGCAGGCCTGAGACACATTTTACAAGCTGCTTCTGTGGGTGGCACAACCAGTGCTGCAAGCCCACCAGCAGCATTTGATTTATAGGCCCTGGGCACACATGGTGCACTGTACTAGGGTCTGACAAGTAAATCAAATAAGCCAATCATGGAGTCACTAATCCATTACAACAATTTACAATAGGGAGCACTTGCACTTTGGCACTGTATAGCAGTGGCAAAGTGCCCAAAGCATCTAGACCAGCAAAAACATAGCAACAGTGAAAAAATGGAAGGGAGACCCACGTCAATGGTGCCAGGTCTAACAGGGCACAACACAGATATCTCATATGTGTGCAAACATCCATTTGTAAATGTGCCAGAATTTCAAATAGAACTTTAAAATTTGGTCTACATTTTTTGGTCTGTAAATTTATAGGTGGCAGGGATAAGGTATGTCAATAGAGATTTGCCTAGCTATGTATTGAAATTATTATGGCCTCCTGGTGTTTTAAGGTTAGAGTGTGTTGTATTGTGTTATAGTTGTATTTAAACAGTGCTTCATACTCCTAACAAGGCACCAAAACATATTTCCACAGTAATAGCGTGATACTCTATGTAGAACCAATTCTCTGTATGCTCCCAATATGAACTTAGCACTTATTAAATGTAATAAGGTAACCCAGTGTTAGCCCATGGGAGAGATAGCCTTACAACAGTAAAAAACGACGGGCTTTTACACTTTTAGGACATTTAAACTTAAGTAAATAGGACCTACTTTTTAAATACTATGAACCCTGCCTTAAGAGCTTTTAGGGCCTACCTTAGGAATGACTTATAAGAATTAAAAAAGTAAGGATTAAGCCTGGCAAAATGTTTATTTTGTCAGGTTGAAATGACAGTCATAAACTGCTCTACAGGCTGCAGGGCCAGCCTGAGACATGTTTTAAAATGCTACATTAGTAGGTGGCACAATGAGCCCAGTAGAAGCATTTAATTTACAGACCTTGGGTACATGCAGTACTTTTTACTGGGGACTTACAAGTAACTTAGATGTACCAATTAGAGGTAGGCCAGTTTTACTATGTTTTAGGGAGAGAGCACACTCATTTTACCACTAGTTAGAATGCACAGAGTCATAGATGCCAACAAAAATCGTGTCAGCAATGGAAAGAAAACATCTGGGGTGACCCTGCAGAAAGGGCCAGGTCCAATATACTTAACCTTCAGCATATAAATCTATAAGGCATGAGCATTATGAAATATAGCAATACTTACTAAATATAGTCTTTCGAATGATTATCACTGTAATTACTTTTATTCTTAACATACCGCTTTTTTCAAATGCAGCTTTTTTCAAGTCCAACACACTTACCTTCAAGATATAAATCTATAAGGCATGAGCATTATCAAACATAGCAATACTTTTTAAATATCGTTTTTAAAATGATTATCACTGTAGTTACGTTTATTCATGACATATCTCTTTTTTTTTTAAGTGCAGCAATTTTAAGTTACGCCGATATCATTTCACCCAGCACTAGTAAGCTCATAATTCAGATAATGGACACCAGAAAGATCACTCCTGGGTCTACACTTTGTGTTCTTTAATCTCTGGTGAGTTTGCTTTAGTGCTTTTCATCTCCTTTAGTATTAAACACACAGTTTACCTCTTGTTTCTCACCTTGACCGAGTCGCTTCTCTTTCATTTTCTGCCTGTCTCAGTGTTAGAAGAAATAGCTTTAAAAAATGTTCTTCAATTTCATCATCTGTTAGCCAAATGAAAGAAACAAATTCATCCCACCGCCAGGCTCTAGCCAATAAGGCCATCAGACAGTGCCCAACGGGCTGGTCTGACATGTCAGTGTGGGGGCCATTTTTTTGGGCTGGGTGTGGGCCTGTTTTATGGTTTAATGGGCTGGCTTTTGCTGTTGATTTGCCAGATATAAAAATAAATATCGCCAGCAGCAAGCTCATCCATGCCTCATTCCATACCTTGCAAAATACTTATACAGCATGTCTTTACAAGATCAAAACTGCCCGACGTTGCAAACAATGCCACTTTTTTAGCTTTCTAATTTACTAAAGTGAGCCACATTTATATCGGTGCCCGGGCCTATTTTCTGTCCAAGTCTTAGCCAGCCGGCCACTTCTACATACCCACCTCCTAATCACCCTGCCCCTCACAAGTTTCTCTCCTGTGAGCCAGTCGTGTCTCTGTGCAACACCATCATGTGAATTACAAGTCTTCATTGCATGGAAGGAAACTTTAGAATCATTTAGAAAGTCTGGAAATTCTCAAGATATCCTTTTCTACATTCACCTAGGTAGTGAGTTATTTCAGTTTGTACTCCATCTGCCATAAACTTTCTGTTGTTGTTGTAACAAATAATGGCATTTACAACCAAATACCTCAAAGCAATGGGACAAAGTAACAAGCTTTACATTAATTAGGTTAACCATGAACGTAAGCAAATCGGATACCCTTTGGAAGGGAACAGTCAGACGCACAGCATCGCAGTCAAGGCCGATATAAAATATTTTCTAAGACCTTTAGAAAGTCAGCAGTATGCCATCACGAATTTGGATCACTGCTGGTATTTGAACTCCCTCCTTCATAGATTTAAAAGCAGTATAATTTGTGCATCTTGCCTCAATGCGAGAGCACTTAGGGGCATATTTACGATAGGGTTGCATCGCTTGTGCACCATGTAACCCTTAAGTTTGGTATATCAAGCCACGCAAGGCCACCTTGATAAATCCAGAGTAACGCAACACAGCACAAATCGCGGAGTTGAGTTACTCTGCCTTGGAAAGGCGTTCCATGAGTGGAGCATGGTTGTTCACACGCATCCATCGATGGATTCTGAAGCATTCCCAGATTTTCCAATACTGGTACACCTGGGAATGCGTCAGATTGGTACGCCTCCCCATGTGAGGCATAACGAGGAGAAATATCTTTATTTTTTTTCGTTTTTTCCACTTTCTATTTGTGCTGCATTCTCCACCACACAAAGAAAGAGGAAAATGTCTCTCAGGATTGCTTTTGTGCAGGAAGGTGTCCCTTCCTGCACAAAAACAATCCTGCTTACAACGCAAACACCCTTGCACCATGGTGCAAGGGTATCTGCATTGGCGCTATCCAGCACATTGTGCGCCAGCTCTGGGAAAAGACAGGAATGCACCTTATTATGTTAAATATGGCGCATTCCTGCCCTTTCCCTTTTACGCAGTGCAGCTAGGTAACTTGCTGCACTGTACTGGTTGACTTTTGTTAAATATGCCCCTATGTTAAAATTCACATTTTTAAAGAACCAGACCAGTTTTTTCCTGTCAGAAGTGTCTGCTCAGATTGTAGGGCCTTCCGGGACCGCTCATCGCGATTGGATATTACACCAGTTCACTAAGTGATAAATGCCAGGAATGCGTCAGCAGGCTTGAATAAACCTTAAAATGCTAAATGTTTTGATCTGTTTAAACAAGGCGGAAATTTGTCTTTGAACTTAATTAAATGTTGAAATAACTTTTACTGTGTACAGTATGTAAATAGTACGCAGCGAGTTCGGCGCTCGTTCGCTCACAGAATGCAATTGCTTATTTCATGGGGATTTGACCTTAATTAATGTGGCGCTTTCTGATCTGCCCTCTTGGAGAAATAGTCTTATCAAAAGAAGTGTAAGCGGTGTGTTGAGATACCAATCACCATTAACTTCGGTGTGTGATGTCGGCAGTCCTCCAGAGACATTGGATTTAAACCCCTTTGTACACAGCTGTGTTAGGAGTTTAGCTCTAAATTGCATAAAGGCAAATAAATCCATACAAAACAGCATCTTTCTCCCATAAATTACAAACTGCTTTCTCTCCAAGAGGTGACTTTTAAATAGCACTATTGATATTTTCGAAAATGGTAGGCTCTAAATAGAACACCAATATTATGAATATTAAATAATTCAGATTGACGTTATTATATTTTGTCCTGCTACAATAGGTGCATAAACGATGCCGTGGCAAATGTAATTCTCATAACTAACACAAACATCCATTTTTTCAACAATAATGTTGTAATTAAAGTCTACTTGTCAAAATGCAAAATTAGAAAAAGGTTGTAATTTTACTTGTGTGTTTGTTTCCACTAATTACAACGTATCAAAGCTTGGACTTGTTTCTACACAGTTGTCATAGCAACCTGACATAGATTTTCTTTATAATTTGCTGCTATAGTTATGCTGAGTGACTTTAGGACATTTTTAAACAAATGATTTAAGCTGCTAACAATTGGCAATGGTTTTGCACAATACATGGGTACAATGTGTTAGGTCGAATCACGTAACCGTTTACGCCACACCTGAATATAAAATAAATCAGCTTTGTCATACCAGTAGATCTGGCTTGCATTTTGAGTCCTGACTAAAGTATCTGAACTCCTGTTACTGTGAAAAAAAGACACAAATCGATTGCTTTCTGTATAAAATGTATCCATGAAATAAAGAATGTAATCTTTAATAATTTAGTACACTTTTGAGATCTCAATCTAGTCCCTTGTGCATTGCAATGTAAGCACTTCATAGGAGGTGGAATCATACACCAAACAGTCAATAGAATGAGGTAAGAATATATAGTTCTCTGGGGCAGGAGCAAAGCCCACTCAATGTATGTTTTACAGAATTAGGCCTATTACAACTGTGCTGTCAGGCCAGTACAAAAATGAGAATTTGTTTAACAGTGCGTTACTGTGATTAAATGCAGAAATTCACTTAATCATGCCATATCACTGCCTATAGGCATTTGAGCCATCCCTGAATATATTTGACTAGTTTTTATAAAGTAGTTAAATTAGAGTTAGACTAAATTATGTGACCTCATATTTTTGTAAATTTGGAATTCCTGATATTTCCAACTAAATCGTGTAGAACCTTGTGAATGAACATACTAATAAAAGCATCCAACTCAAAGTATGGTTAATTTCTTCTTATCAATTTGCAATTAAAAATTGGCATTTTCATGAGTTGATAACCTCAAAAGGCCCAATTCACAAAGGTACTTAAGTGTAGTAAAGTTACGAGTGTGGAATCTCTGCACTCATAACAAAACCTCTGCACTCGGGCAGAATCTCCACACAGCGTACTCTCTGCAGTGTACCGTGTGGAGATTCAGCCCGAGCGGAGAGATTCCACCACAAGTGCGGAGACACTGCACTAATAACTTTACTAACCAGTTTACCAGTTGAAAGGTCTTTCACCTTTATCCCTATGGCAGATCAACAAGTAAGCTTACCTGTTTAAGATATTGTTTAGTCCCACATCACTGTTGTCTAATGGACTCCACATGTGCACACTGCCCCAGAGGGTGAACTCCTATGTGCCTGGGTGCCAATGACCACCTAGGACATTGGAAGCCAGATAAATACAACTCCTTCCTCTATTCCCAAACCAGATGAATCTGATGAATGGGGGGAGCTAGCGATCCCTTAGACTTAGCTGCAGCTCTACTGCCAGAAAACAGCCTACTCATAAACATCTATCCTCACTTCTCTTTCTATTATCCTCAAAGACTGGAGAATCCCCAGTCCCCTCACGAAGAACTCGACTTGACCAAGGTCAGCTCCACAACTATAAACCTGTCACTCGCCTTCCATTCCTTAGAAAAAATATTGAAAAAGCAGTAATTAACTGAATATAAAAGCATATAAATCTCATTAATCTCCTCCAACTCTACTAACCAGAATCCTGGCCAATAGCATAGAGATTTGCATAATCTAGAGAGTAGACAACATGCTGTTAATCACTGATAATTATAATCCATATCTTTTGGTGCTGCATGACAAGTCAGCAGCCTGTGATAATCTCGATATCCTGGTCTTAATTGAAACAATATTTCTGTAAGAAAATATGTTTGCTAGCAATATTCTGGTATCATATTGATATTAGAATAACAGAGCTCTCCATGGTTTGGTAAAGCAATGCCGCTCTGCCCTTGTACATTTTTTGGCTCACCCTGTGGGTTT
The DNA here is from genome assembly GCA_963921515.1 of Calotriton arnoldi. Taxonomy (NCBI): domain Eukaryota; kingdom Metazoa; phylum Chordata; class Amphibia; order Caudata; family Salamandridae; genus Calotriton; species Calotriton arnoldi. The sequence continues at coordinate 1,443,321 of CAWUFW010000108.1, read as the reverse complement.
GTTCCCCACACTAAGAGCAACAATCATGACAGATCATTGAAGGTTTTCCTCTTTTTCTTAGTTGAGACACAAGATCTTGAAACTCTCCAGTTATATATGGGTGTTAATGACTCTCTTTCAAATTGGTTCAACTTCTGCCTCTCTTGCAGAAATTATATTGACCATATTGATTCCTCTAGATCTCTACCAATACCCATCTTTTGTGGAGATCAAGAAGTATCTATTCTTTCTTCCATGATGTTTACAATTTACATGAAAGCAATTAGATTACTCCTTAACAGACAAGACTTTGCTAACCACCAATAAACAGAGTAACCCAACTATACCTTAAGGCATCTTCAGCTAAAGATGAAGAGAGTCTCACACTAAGATCCGATTTGAAAGTGTCTCAAACTTAGATTTCAGCAGTGAATGTGAAAATCAAGCCAAAAAAAGCCAGAGACCCTCATCCGGGAGTACCTCAATAGTATTAGCTTAGATGATATCTTCCCCGATCCATCACTCTTATTCTGCAATCTAGGCTGCATTCACACACTTGGAATTATAATTTATTTGGAGAAATCAAGCAAATTCAAATCATTACTTTGCAAACTGTTTGAGGGGTGGCAGCCACCACTATTTTTTTTTCTTTTTGTATGGTATTGGATTGCCTGTAGTTAGGAGTAGGGGCTCTTGTGGAATTGAGTTTTTTTTAAGGAATAATGTTTGCACATTTTCTGAATGGTGGAATTCTGGTGTTAAAAATACATTTTCTCAATTTATTTGCGATTTTTGCAAATTTCATACTGATTTGGTAATCATTTTACTGTACTGTTGTTTTACTGTTTGAGGCCTAGTCTGCTCTACAGTAGTCTTTGTGTATACTTTTTTAAAATATTTTTTTCACATTGTCACTTCTGCTGTGCCATACGTTTTTGTTAATCATCTTAGGAGTTTGTGGATGTCCTTGTATTAAATGCAAAAGAAACAACTGATGGACGGAATGCTGGACAATGCAAACATTCACCCCCAGTGGGACGGGGATGCCCAGACGTGGGTCCCGTGATCTCCATGCCACTGGAGTCTAGCTATCCTGGCTGATGATGGGTGAAACCTCGAAACCGGTCCTAGGATGCTTGTTTCCAGTCCAGGGAGGACCTGGCCTGCAGTTCGGGCTGGACTGTTGCCATTGGGAACAGGGTCAAGACTGATTTCAGATGGCTGGGTCCAAACTGAAATGGCATGGTGAGCAAAAAAACGATGTTCATTTTGTACTTGTATTAAATGCAACATGTAGGCAATTTTTTTGTCTGCATGTGTCTGTTGGTGGACAGGGATGAGGTGGCTCCTGGAGTCCAGGCGCATGTAGCTCGGCTACCTTCTTAACCAAGTGCTTGCTCACCTTTTATAGTTTGCATGTGTGTGACTTGGCTGATATTGTGTTTTACATTTTTTCTGCAACTCCTAAAAGTATTTTGAATGGGTTTGCGGTTGTAGAATTTTTTAAAGTTTATTTAGTTTTCATTCTGACATTGCTAATGCAGTGGTGGTGGGCAAAGAACAGTCCCATCTGTGCGCCAGACACATTCTGGGTAAATAATAGATATTTGTGCAGTCCTTTCCCTGCAATGCTAACAGAATTTTGGGGAGGGATGCTACAGGTAGGGTAGAACAACCATGTTCTTTGTTCTCCATGCCTTCTTTGCTGTCTATATGATGATGGCCATTTTCTGTAGCCAGTGTGTGTGCTTGTCATTGACCGCCATTGTTTCTTTGTTCTCCATGCCTCCATCTTTGCCAGCCACGTGGTTACCACCAGTTTGTAAAGCCAGTGAGTGTGTGTGTGTGGGTGTGTGTGTCGTGCCCATTTTGTCTTTGTTTTCCATGGCTCTGCCTTCACTCACTTTGTGGAGAATGAGCTAGCTATCACCATTTTGTGCAGCCAGTGTGTTTTAATCCTTTTATTCCACTTGGAAAGGCCATTTTAGAATCCATGACCTTTTTGTTCATTTTCTTTTCTTTCCTGATATATTTATTTTTACTTCTGGCTGACTGTTGTACTGTGTTGTTTTTTTTTATTCATTTATTAGATTTTTGCCTGACCCACCCTGCCTCCCATAGTGTGCCCTTGGGGCCCATGGGAGCACCAGCAATTATTTAATTAATTTATTAGATTTTGCCTGCCCTCTGTCTCCCATATTGTTTTTATGGGCCCTGGAGGAATACCAAAAAATATGTGACTCATTTATGTGATTTATCCCTTCCCCCACCTCTCATAATGCCCCCACGGGCCCTGGAGGGATACCAGCATTTATTTAATTAATGTATTTTATTTTTGCCTACCCCCACCTCCCCTGGGCCCTGCAGGGACACCAGCAATTATTTTCTTCATTCATTCTACTTTTTCTCTAACCCCTGCTGCCCACAGGGTCCCCAATGGGCCCTGGATGGACACCATCAATTATTTAATGAATTTATTCAATTTTGCCTGCCCATCTTGCCTCCCATAGGGCCCTACATGGGCCCTGGAAGGGTACCAGTAACTATTTAATTAATTAATTCAATTTTTGCCTGCCCGTCAACTCTAATAAGGTCTCCATTGGCCCTAGATGTACACTAGCAATTATTTTATTAATTTATCTGATTTCTGAGTTCCTCGCCTTCCATGAGCCAGTGAGTTTTTAAACCCTTTTATTCCACTTTTAAAAGCCAATTTAGAAGTCCATGACAATTTTGCTCATTTTTTTTGTTTTTTCCTGATATATTTTTTGTGCTTGTGAATGACTGTAGTACACCGTTGTTGTATTTAATTAATGTATTCAACTTTTGCCTGCCCCCTTGCCTCCCTTGGGGTGCCCATGGGGCCTGGAGGGCCACCTGCAATTATTTAATTCATTTATCGGATTTTTGTGCCTGCCCTCGGCCTTGAATATGGCACACATGGGCCCTGGAGGGGCATTAGCATTTATTTTATTTAGTTATTTGATTTCTCCCTGCCCCTCCACTGCCCCCATCCACCCCCAGAGAGTCTCCATGGGACCTGGGGGGATATCAGCAATTATTTAATTAATTCTCCCAGAAGTAGGAGCAGAGGAGGACGTTGAGCTTGCTGCAGAAGAGGATGTTATTGTGAGTCCCTTCCAATGGACACATCAGCTTCATTATCATGATTTTTTTTAAAAGAGCACTCCACTGTTTTCTTTAAGTCCCTCTTCTAAAATCAGGACATGGATTGGATCTCAACAGAGACACACTATTAGAGACGAGGGAAAAGGAATGTTCTCTTAAGTCTTGAAAGTGATATTAGTGTGAAGAGTTGAACAGAGGAAGTACAGCTCACCTCTATTCAACCTAGTCATGTGGTTCAACCAACAACATCTGTTTCAATCCTTTAAACACCCCAGCAGCCACCACTCCTACGAAAGTCACAGTCTGCCCTTGATGAAGTCCAAAACAACCGCCTAGCTCCATCTCAACACATTCTTCAGGCTTTGGCACTGAAAAAATGCTCTCCTCCCCAGTTTGGGACTTTTTTATGTGCAGGCCACACGAGAAACAAATTGCAGAATGCTCAATTTGCAAGGAAAAGTTTGTTGTGGTACTCCAGGTGGACATTATGGTACCAGGGGCCAACTTGACCATATGAAACATCAACACACAATTATGTGGGCAAAGCACCTCAAAAACAGAGCTGCTGGTGGTAAGAGAGAAGAAGAATTTGAACTGATAGACGGAGGTGGTGGTGAGGAAGGAGAGGATGTCAGAAGCAGCCCTGCGATTGTCGCTCTCAGTGAGCAGTTGTCATCCACAGCAACCTCCGAATGGCACAAGGGACAAAGAGATACAGTCACTACAAAGCACCGTAGTAGCCTATCTACTCCTTGTAGTTGAGGTATCAAAAACAACCCAGTCTCAGCAACCAACTGTCAAAGCTATGTTCACCAAAGAGTCGCTTTAACACCAAACCCATGAGAAAGTGCATTTATATAATGGGAAACTGGCAAAAATGTTAGCACTTGACCTCTTCACATTTCAGTTCATGGAAGGAGACAGGATTTTTGAATCTGAGACCCTCTGCCCATAATGGAAGGGTTCAAGCTCTACCTATTTTTCTTCTATTGCTTTGTCAGTGGTGTACCACCACAAGTGCTGCAGTTGATTGGTGATGCTATCAAGGAGAACGCTGAATCAAGCCCTCCTCATTTTAACAGAAAGTTGACATACCTGCTACAACCTATTTTGGGTTGGAAGAGGTTGAGAGGAGAATCACCGCAGGATCAACAGCACCACCTTCAAAATCAAAGCCCATGTCTCTCAGTGTTGCCATGACCGCAGTTATAGATAGCAGAGAGCCTGAAATCGAATTCCATTAGAAAACCAACTCTTCACAGGAAAGTCAACAGGAACCATAGCCCACGAAACCTGATCATCTAGAAGTAGAATTAGAGCAGGAAGTTGAGCTTGCTGCAGAGGAGGATGTTGTTGTGACTAGCCTTCCACTGGAAACACCAGCTTCATGATCTTTGTAAAGAAAAAGAAAGAACCCTCAAAAATACAGCTTCTAGTAAAGAAAGAAGTTGTTCAACTGATTGAAGGAGGAGGTGGTGAGGAAGTAGAAGAGGATGCCATCATGATAAGAAGTAGCACTGTGACTGTCGCCCATAGTGTGAAGTCATCACCTATAGCAACCTTAGAATGGCACAAGGGACAGTGAGATATAGTCACCCTAAAGTGCCCAAGCAGCCTACCTGCTCCCTGTTGATCACACGTGGAGGTATCACAAAGAACTCACAATTCAAAAGAGTCACCCTTTCTAGCCAAAAGGTACAGGGTAAGTAGAACAAGTAAACAACAATTTCCATTTTCTGCTCACACTACATATCCAATGATCGTCTGTATCTTAGATCAATTTGAATGCATGAATCAAATTCTTTTAGATATCAACTATTATGACTGCCTCCTTATTGTGTTTTTAAAAAAATTATTTAAATGATTAAATGAATTTGGTTGTGTCCACAGTATACAAGTCAATGAATAAACAGTACAATACAAAGTTTAAAACCATGACACCCCTAAATCAATTGCCCAGCATTATAAGTGTCTAATCACAGCAATACTAGATAATTTTTTTAAAACAGATTATATATTCCATATGGATACCCTATATAGACCATACATGTAAACAAAGACACAATTAATTAAAACTGATAATTGCTGTACAACAAAGTGCTATCACTTAACATATCCTTTATTAAAATTGTGTCGACACAGCGTTTCCACGGTACTAGAAGTCCATCCTCCGCCTTCTTCAGGACTAATGCACATATGTTAAAAGTTTTTCATGTTTAAAAACAGCTGTTACTTTCTTGCAAATCCGTTGCCTGGTATCACAAAGAAAACATTCACAACAACCAGCTATCATGGCTATGTTCACCAAGGAGTCACCGTACCACCAAGCCCATGAGAAAGTTCATACAAACAGTGGGAAACTAGCCAAAATGTTAGGGCTTAATATCCTTCCATTTTCTTTCATAGAAGAAGAGGGGCTTCTGGAATTTATAGGCAACTAGTTACTCATTGGCTTTTTAAATCATACGTGGAATGCAGATTGCCAACTGGGCCAAAATAACTTCACTATTTTTTTGACTTATGTTATTCTGGACTAATTCCAGCCTACCGTCCACATAAATTGCAGACACTCAGAAGAAAGCTACAAAACGAGAAAAGGCCACTAAATTCTCCCACTTGGGGGCATATTCACAAGGACTTATCTCCGAGTTATCACCACCTTAACGCATCAAAAGTGGAGATAGATTTAACGCCACATTCACAAGCGGGTGCAAACTGCAGACATCGCCATTATTCCCGCGATAACTGCCTCACAATTCATCTCCACGGGTGACACCACCAACTAACCCTAATGAGATGCAGAGTAGGCGTTCCCGTGCAAAAACTCACGAAAACACCACTACACCACTTTCACAATGAACTGCCAGATCTGCGATGCGAACCAAAAACAGGCGAGAAGCCGCGGTAGCAGCAGGGAATTAACACCTGCCTTTTGCTGGTGTTAAGCAGGACGACTACCTGCAGCATGAAAGGGAGCCCAGCCAAGAGCCACATATGAAGACCCACAGATGCCATGGAGATAATGATCATGCAGCTCCGAGACCCATGAGGGCCACAACACCCACCACCACCCACCCCAGGCCCGCCACCACCCCCAGGACCTGTCCCGCCCCCCCTGACCACCACAGAGGCAGCGTACACAAAGACAGTGGACCCACCTTAAACCCACCAGCCGCACCAGACCGAACGCCAGAGGAGGACATTGCCCACTACAGGCCCAAAAGGACAACCATCCCCGCATCCTGACCCACTTCGCCCACCTGCTGACGGTACCAACACAGCGGACAACCAAAATCCCGACACAGACAAAGCTGCCAGCTGTGCTGCACATGTTGGCCTCTGGTACTTTCCAACCCCCAACTGCCAGAGTCGGAGGAGTCTCACAGCCAGCCCCATCCAAGTCCATCACACCTGTCCTGGATGCCATCATCAGCCTGGTACCCCAGCACCTCCACTTCACCCACACTGCGCAGGAGCAGCTGGAGACCAAGCAAGGCCCCTACGCCATAGCTGGATTCCCTCACGTGTCGGGGCAATCGGCTGCACACATCTACCCCTCGTGCCCCCTGCCGACACTGCACACAACTACCGCAACAGAAAGCACATGCATCCCATGAATGTGCAGGAAATAGTGGACCACCCGGGACTCCTCAACAATGTCGTGGCCAACTCCCTAGGCAGAGTGCATGATACCTACATCTCCCGACAGCCCATCATCAACCAGCGCTCCCAGGATGGCACCTATGGAAATGCAATGCTCGTTGGTAAGTACCAAATGAACACACCACACCTCTACCCCACAGTCATGCAACTCACGACACTGGCAATGGGCACACAGCAGAACTACATGCAACATGCCACACAACATGCCAACCGACCAGACACGACGACACAACTCCATTCAGAACCTGGGCTTGCCATGCACACAACCCAGCCACGGCATGGCACCACAGCCACACAATAGCAGAATGTGAGGAGAGACTTGGAGCAGGCATGTGCGAGAGCGGCAAGTGACTAATGAATGAGAAACTACTGAATGGCAGGTGTGGCGTGGATGTGCTGGACAGACTCCAATGTGCAAACCACTGAAATGGCCATGTGGACATGAACTGCTGGTGCATGGTGTGTAGTGGCCAGTGGACGCTACCATGTCCCCACAGGCTGTGGGGCAGAACGAGTAAATGTCACACGTTACGCCCCCCCTGTATGCGCGGGCGGAGTGGATTGGCCCTGCGTACGCCAGGCCTGCCTACGGGTGTGAATAAAAACCCCGTCGCACTGGGCGTGGTTCTCCTTCGGAATGGCCAACGTGTCTGCCAGGGCGGCGCCTCACAGCCCGCCACGAGGCCGGCACCTAGCACGGCGGGGCCTGCATCCCTGTGCACCTGCTGCACCCATCATGCCTGTCCCAGCGCACCAAGGAGGCTCCGCTCACCTGCCGACACCGGCGTGTGTCAAAGAGGGCCCACCACGTGCTGGTACAAGCTCCAAGCCCCAGTCCCGCGACCTTTTCAGCCACTGCAGACCATCGCTGGCCTCCACCTCGCTGGCCCACAGTACTCCTTTTTCATTGACATACTCCACCGGCGTACTCTTTGGCCCAGTTGTTGGTACATGTTGTACTGAGTCGTGAGTCTTGAATGGCAGTGACCAAAAGTCTGTGGCAGCGTCCACATCATTAAACTCCCTCTGATCAGTGAAGCCAAAGTCTGCATCGCAAGCCGGCGACACGTGGTACCACTAACCCTGTTCAACGCAAGCCGGCGACACGTGGTGCCACTAACCCTGTTCAACGCAAGCCGGCGACACGTGGTGCCACCAACCCTGTTCAACGCAAGCCGGCGACACTTGGATGAGGGCTCAGGCCTACACTGCGGCCCAGTAGGTCCCACATGTGGAACTGTGTCCTGAGTCTTGAATGGCAGTGACCCCAAGTCCATGGCAGCGGCCACATCACTGAACTCCCTCTGATCAGTGAGGCGAATGTCTACATCGCAAGCCGGCGACACTTGGTGCCACTAACCCTGTTCAACGCAAGCCGGCGACACTTGGATGAGGGCTCAGGCCTACACTGTGGCCCAGTAGGTCCCACATGTGGAACTGTGTTCTGAGTCTTGAATGGCAGTGACCCCAAGTCCGTGGCAGCGGCCACAACACTATAGTCCCTCCGATCAGTGAAGCCAAAGTCTGCCACACAAGCACACGACACGTGTCTGTGGGTCCGTGCTGACCGCTGCCCCTGGCCTACACTGCGGTCCAGTGGGTCCCACATCCAGCACGTAGTCGTGATTCATGAATGGCAGAGTCCACACCAGTGAACGCATGGAGAGGAGTAAGAGGAAGATGCGGTTCAGTCCGGATGAAAGCCGGATCCTCGTCATGGAGGTGAGCGAACACTAGCAACAACTGACCTGGTGCCACTAACTCTGTGCGCAATGAGTCATGGGCACGTTCTGGTTGGTCTTTGGTGGTGTCTGAGTCCATGGCCTGGGGGTTGTCTGCATCGTCATCTGGCTGGGATGGACTTGGTGTAAGACATGTGTCTGTTCCATTCATCTCCACCATGGTGACTGTTTCTGCATTCTGCCCTCTGCATCATGCCCTGGGGGTACACCTTCCACTGTCCACCGAGACACTCCGCAACAACCCCCTTTGTCATCTACGAGAACCTGCTCTGCTCTCGTGACCCTGCACCAGTGCACTGCAAGTCAGTGGCCCGTGGCGGTAGGCCCGTGCAGGACGCTGTGCATCCGGGGCCACTAACTCTGTGCAGCTCAAGTCATGGGGCCTTTATGGTTGAATGGGTGTGTCCTTAACGATGTACACTGTTGTAGTTTTTTGACTGCACCAGGCACTCCATGACGGCTGGTGTGCACATACCCCACACACATCCAACACAGGTGTCACTCGACATGTGAGCCTGCTAATAAAAGTGGCCGGGCGCACGTGCCCGTAGCCATTCCCACCATCTAAGCAAGTGTGGCCGTGTGGTCATTATGTCAGCATGATGGGCCCGATCCCTGCAACATCACAGTGTGCTGTCTGCAGCGGACGATACCATGTCACCTCAGCAGTGGCTGAGACCTTGGACATGTAGCTTCGCCCGCCCCCCCCCTGCATGCACAAGCGGCATGTGCTGGTCCGGCGTACGTCAGGTCAGCGCAGGGGTGTGCTGATTTGGCAGGGGGATCAGGGCATGGCTCTGGTCTGGCCTTGAGCAGGAAGTGCGGTAAGTGTGTCTCTGTGTTTGGGTGTTGTCGCCACCAGGGCCACAGTAGTCGATGTTGCAATTTAGGATGCACCAGGAGGGCGGGCCCGCACGTATGGGGAAATGTAGGAGCGCAAGACCGCTCGGGGTCTTGGCACATGCATGCCAAGTGTTATGTGTATCAGTCCTGCGGCTGCATAAGTCAGATGCCTAGCCTCAATTGCAGCACAATCACAGCCAGCCATGGACTGTACACCTGTGTCCGCCCTGTCCGGACCATTGGCCTACACTCACGTGGCCGCACACCCTCAACGGCCAGCTTCACGGTGTTGTTGGCATGCCGCTGGACATGCGCGGAGAGGCATTACAATGGTGTGCCGTAGGAGTGCACTTGATACAACCGTGCAGCGCACACAAGTGTGGGGGCTCGTGGGAGGGAGGTGCAGCTGTGAGGCAACGTAACACACAGTGAGGCCGCTCATGTGCCATGTGCTGGGCATATCATCCCTGATTCCCTGGGTCGCTGACATCCCACCCCACCCACGACAGGCCTCTGTACATCTCCTGTATGCATGCAGATGGTGAAGTTACTGTAGGGATGAAAGGTCCTTTGTCTGAACTATCAGGCGATAGCACATCTGCAGCTCCGAGCTGGGACTTGCATGTGCCCAGCACCCCCTGACAGATACGATAGCATTTGCTTGCGACTCCCTCACTACGCACTGCCCGACGTGAGACCAACGTGTACACATCCCACACGCAGAAGTCCTTGGTCGTAGTTAGCGTGCGTGAAATGGCCTTCACACGTACTCCCACCCCACCCCAGGTCTGCACCCGTTGCACACAGACACTGCTCATTGCTCCGAGCTGTGCCATTTCATCCACAGGACTGGCACGGGGCAAGCCAGTGCCGCTTCAAGCAGAGCCACTGACGCAATGGCAGACCATCCCGGACACATGCTCAACTCCAGTCACGTTGACCTGTACCGTGCACATCTGCTGCATGTACTGGGGGCACTGCCATTGGCAGTGCTGCAGATCAGCTACCGGCTGAGCTTCTGCCTTGCCAACGTCACCTGCGTTCAGCCTGTGTTGCATTGTCGCTCGTGCATATTCGAGTGGACAATGGATGTCTGCCTTTCCAACGTAACAGTAGCTGACCTGGATTTCGACGTGTGTGTGCGCCCCCTGTTGGCCCACGACCAGGAGTGTCACCGTGATGCCCGTTTATGGCATGCCTGGATGTTTACATGCATGCTGGCAACTGGACCTGGGAGATTGCACGAGTCGTCGTGTGCAGTGACCGCATTGAGCCTCTCCCCGATTGGGCTTTGGTGCAAATTGGGGCCAGGGGTTGGATTCAGCACATCTGTCCGGGACAGCTGATGGGTTACGTCGCCGACATGTTAGATGTGGTGGACAACGATCTCTCATTGGAAATGTTGGCCTACGATGCTGCACTCGCGTTCATGGACGAGTGACAAGGTACCTGCAGCCACAACTAAATGTGACCCATTGCACGTGTCCCAACGCCTGGTTGCATGTTGGGGATCTGGTCACATGTCCCAAGACGACAGTGGACATGGCTGCATTGGCCTGGACTCCTGATCCATGCGCAGACAACCAACGCGGGTTGGCACTGACTTGTGTTGGTGATGGACTCCCCCGGGGTGGACATGGGCGCTTTCCAACGTTCCTCATTCAGACATGCTGCTGCATTGGTCTGCATGTCGTGGCACTTCACTTGGCCGTACTGACACGCACTTGTTGATAAAGTTTCCACACTTTCACTTGTCTCCAACTGTGTTGAGTGTTGATTTGTATGCCAATGTGTGTGTCACGGCCTATCTGGGTCACTGCCATACATGCATTGCTACCCCATCAGGGCTGTGGGTTGGTACTTGTGCATTATCATGTCCCTGTTTCGTGCTTTGCCAGATGCGTATGGCCATTTACCGGCCACAAGCGGGTGCACTTGTGTCCTGTGTTCAGTTGTGCAAATGTTGGTGTTTGTACCACATTGTGTTCGATGTTGGGGTGCTCTGCTTCCTATGTGTGTGTGCTGCATTGTGTGTGAGATGTCCCTTCAGCTCTGATTTGGCTCACCCTTCTCCCTTTCAGGCAGTGTGGTTTTCACTTCTGTGCTTGTTCAGTGGTGTGATATTGCCGGGTTGTGTGACTTGTGCTCTTGGTTGGTGTTGTTACTCTTGGGCATGGTTTGTCTGCAGTTGTGCTGTGCTTAATTGTGCATGTGTGCCATTGTGCCCATCTCCCCCGTCCCCCAGTCCCTGGTCGTTCCTCTCCCTGTTGCTGTTGTGTCTGTTGATTTTGAGCAGTTTCCGGTCCCCGACTCCTGCCACCATCTCCAGACTGATGTGGTAGACACCATTTCCTCCATGTCATCCAGCTCCTGGTGTGGCGCTGGACTCCCACCTCCGGTGTGCATTGCTGCCTTCTAGTTGTTGGCGTGTTTCTGCTTGTTTGTGCGTTTCGCAGCATTCCAGCTGTTCTTGTTTTCTTCCATTGTCCTCCTCCGCTCTCCGGCTGCATTCACCTTGTCCACGATGGACTGCCATGTACAATGTTTTGTTGCCAATGGGGCTTGTGGGGTTGTGTACTAGCTCCATTGTGCTTCGCTGTTGTTTTCTGTTTGGTTTGTCTTCCTCTTTCCTGCTTATTTTGTGCTTATTCCCGCCTGCCGTGTGTGTGTCGCGGGCCTGGCGCTGCTTATCGCTGCTTTCCTCATCGCGAATGGGCTCATCGCACGTTTTTTGGTGTTGGGGTTTGTGTTTTTATCTCGGTCGAGGTGGTTGTATCGCAGACATTGGCCGCGTTTTCGGCAGACTATCGCATGGTAGCGCCGTGTTGTGAATTCCACGTTAACACGGGGTTATTTTCCCGCGATAGGCTCCGATGTGTAAAGTTGCGTTAACATTTTTTGGAGGTGTTTAGCGCACGTTCTTGTGAATATCCCCCTTGGAACGTGCGACTCTATTTTACCAATCTTTTCGCAAACCATTCAAGGAGGCAAATTATCATGCAGAGACAAAAGTGCCTGCGTGAATTCCCTCCAATCTTTCAAATCTAGCAATGCTTTCTTACAAATCTTGAGGCAGATTAACAAGAAAGTGACGCATCTGTCCAGATGCGTCACTTTCCCTGCGCCACCCTTAGAAACCATTGCGCCACCATAGATGCGCCGTATTTACAATACGGCGCACTATGGCGCAAGGATTGACAGATGCGTCAGAAATTCTGACGCATCTGTTGGCGGAAAAGTCACGCATTGCTGGAGTTGTGTCGCAAGCACGACGCAACTCCAGCAATGCGTGTTGAGGCCTATTCCCACTACACTGCGTCACTACTTATGCCTGCTTCAAGCAGTGGCGTCCTAAAAGTGGCGCAGTGAAATCTTGTAGATTTTACTGCGTCACTTTTACGAGGCCTTCCTGCGTGGGAACGCCCACCCTGCATACATTATACCTGACGAAGGTATAATGTGACGCAGGGCTTTACAACGTGACGCATCTCCCTAGATGCGTCACGTTGTAAATAGGTCGCATTTTTTCCGCCGCCGTTGCGTCAAAAAAAGTGACGCAATGGCGGCGCAAGAAGGTGCAAGGGGCTTGTAAATCTGCCCCCCTATATCTGGTCTTAAAGGGAGACTAGAGCTGATATTGTCACCAATTGTCATCTCTATTCTATACTGAACCTGTTCGCACTGTGCAGCTATAAGAGGTCACCCCAGCACTACTTGGTAGAAGGTAATTGCAGGTGCTCCACTCCTGGAACTTGTATCATTTTTCGTGGGGTCTATTTTATGCATTAATTGTGATGTAAGTTGTTGAAATTGGTCAATTAAAGACTTAATTTCGTGGATATTTTAGTAACATTGACAATGAAGGCAATTTTTTATTGTGTGAACAAAATCGATATCTTTATACACACAAGGAGCAATGAATTGTATATTTAAACCAGTCTTCTAAACCAGCGGTCTCTGGGCCTCCACACATAATCTACAACAGTCATTAGCTACGGGATAGAATTACAATTGGTGAGTAACAATGTAAAAAAGCTCATAATTGTATTTAGAATTAAACATCAGAATCCTATGTAACTTTCTCTGAAATTTTACAAAAATGGTCTTTAAACTGCCATTTTTTCCACCCAAAGATTGTTAAAATTGAGTTCAAGTCCACGAAAGGATGTCACCATATAGTTGCGGCTTGCAGACAAAAAGAACGGGCAACAACAGCGTAGCACATGAGTAATAGTCTCATTCACAAAGTCACAGAAATAACACCTCCTAGTCTGCAAAAATTTCCAGCTCCATCAGGTCAAAAAGCCTAACTGATCCACACAAAATCCATTTTTGTTTGTGAAGGCAGAGCACTGCGATCGTATGGATGGTGCTGACCCATGTATTGTGTGCAGGACACATTTGCTATGCAAACCAGCTTCAGATTTGGGTAAATCATTCTTAAATGCGGGGGGTGGGGGGCTTTATTTGCAGCTTAAAAACCCTTTTCATCTACTTATAAGAATTCTTCAAGTGCCTTTTACCTGTAATTTCTAATTCGTGACGAGTCTTGTTGAAGGTTACAATCCATGGATTTTTGTGCTGTTGGGCTTCACCTTGAAGAAACCTGAACAGTCGTTCTGCCCGGAAACGAAAAATCATGGGAGATTGCCGCGAAGCGTTAAAGACTGCTTTGATACGAAGAATTCTAGTGAAATGTGAGCCTGATTAGTACTGGCTGGCAGACTGAATAAGATCCTATAAAGTTTGTCCTGTTTATCTAGCCAGTCTCCCAAATTTTTCCCGGGTAGCCCCTACACCGTATTGTAGCTCTTGTGAGCGTTTTGCCCGGATAACCTACAGCAGTGGTTTAAGACTTGGGCCAGATGTGCTTTGGTAGCCTTGTCATGGTGTGACAAAGCCATACAGCTATTTTGGTTAGCAAGGCGACATGTGCTTTGTGGGTACCTTTCTCATGAAGTTCCACCTGTAAGTATTTTATGTGCTTGTGCTTTTGAGTTCTATTTCAAAAGACAATGGTCCCTAAACAGTTATAAATTACGACAGAAAATAAATAAACATATACTAAATAGACTATATGTTCCTTGTCCAGCCGGACAGATATTTAATATTTTAAATACGTTCATAGAAAAAATACATGTACAATTACAAGTGGGACACAACCAGCGTCCAACTCAAAAACATAGACAAACAACATAAGGGTGGGGAAGAGTTTTCAGGCAAAGGGAATGTGTCTGTAAGTCATGAGATTAACAAAATTAACAGACTTCAATCACATGGTGATACCATTACACAATATAATTCACAATATTTACATGCATATGGTATATAGAGTGTCGACGACGTTTCGATCCCTAGGGGGAATTCATGGGATCATCTTCAGGACATTAGAATTAAGCATGCCTGTATACAAGAAATTCTAGACATTAAATCCATGTCTTAATACATTTAATTATAGACGGAAAAAGGGAAAGAGAGAATGGAAGGAAAAAAGGAAAAAGAAATGATTAATTGGGCAACGACAGACCATCAGAGTAATAAGTAATTGCTATTGGCCGTGCGTGATATACTAGCTCGTGAGAGGAACAGTAGAGGAAGACTAAAGCTAATGAATTAAAATCAGTGGCGATCAAGACGTGAGCTAAAAGAAGTTGTGACTTCAAGTTTAGGCCGTGAAATCGCTTGTGTGACTAGATTGAAAGGATAACAAGGCTACAATTTACCAGAATCAACACAGGGTGTTGCGGCACAAGTTCTGGTAGCAAGCATAGAACCGGAATAGGTGTCCTGTAAACAAGATGCGTATGGTTACTACATGTTAAGTAAACGCAACCTTGTGGCAGCGGAGAATTTGCTGGCGGTCCTAACCCGTGAGTGGAACCGCGGGAAGGTGAGAACGATAGAATTAATTACCGTGGCGGAAGGAGTTAACCGTCCCGGGGGGGGTTTTGTTGTTTAGGGGGGGAAAACCGTCAAGTGTGGCAATCCAATTGGTGTGTCAAATAACCGTCCCGAAGGACCTAGGAGGGAATGAAAAAATTAAAAAATGATCAGGCAAGGCCAGCCGTGCTGTCAGGCAAGGGCAGCTAAGTGAGCTGTAACTAACCACTTACCGAGTACAATCCATATAGCACGGTGCCGGTTGGTGAGTCAGTGCTCGATGTGAAGTGAGCCGGCAGTACAAGTTTACATCAGCAACTGTAGCAGTCACGTGATAAGGGTCATGTGATAGTCTAAGAATAGCAACAGAGAGTGGGGGAAAGAATGGCGGCCATCTTAGTCTAGTGTTAGAATACACTAAAGGGATAGAATATAAGTTCAGACAGCGGAGCTAGAACCCAGTATTAAATGCGACCAAGGAATTTAAAATCAAGCCAATGAAAGTGCACATGTTAAAATTAAAAAATTGGCATCATAAAGAAATATATACATGAATCACTGTATAAATGAATGAGAGACAGAAGCAGTTACATTACGATATAACTACAATTCCACAAAAGGAGCGTTGTATAAATGAATGAATGAAGGACAGAAGCAGTTACATTATGATACATTTACAGTTTCATAGAAGGGACGTCCAGTCCTCAAGGCGATTTAAACCATTGCGGATACTGTTAGTTTTTAGTATCCATTTTAGTTCCTCTTTATTCAGCAGTTGGTTAATGTCAGCCCCTCTAGGGGAGGTCGGATTGCAGTAATTATAGTCCATTTGAAGTCAGTTTCAGTGTGCCCAGATGCCATAAAATGGTCCATTAATGGAGCGTTCATGGTCTTGCAACGGATTCTGCTTCGATGTTGGCAGATCCGTAGTCTTTCCTTTTGTGAGGTCTGGCCAACATATATTTTCATGCATGGGCAAAATATCGCATAAATAACATTAGTAGTGTTACAATTTGTAAAGTGTCTCCTTTCAAAACGTATTTGTTCATATAAAAACTCTTTACCCTCAATGGTGATGTCACAAACACTACATTCACCACATTTGGCATGGCCAGCAAGGGGTGGGAGTCCCCATAAGTCATTCAAAGTGCCCTTTTGTTCAGTGGATGGAAGGGCAGCCCGTACCAGATGATCTTTAATATTTTTAGCTTTTTTGAAGGCAAAAATGGGGCGTTCAAGGTTTAGTACACCCGCGTTTATAACCTTCCAATGTTTCATTACACTTTTGCGTATGGAATGGGACACAAGTGAAAAGGTTGTGACACAGACCAGCCGGTCCTGTGGTTTCTTGACTTTGGGTTCGAGCAAAACATCTCTAGGACAGTACCAAGCCCTTTTCAATGAGCGACGAACCAGTTTTCGTGGATAACCTCGGTTACATAGCTTGTCGCTTAAGGTTCTTGCCTCATTAAAATAATCAATCTTATGATAACAATTCCTTCTTATACGAAGGAATTGAGAGTAAGGCAGTGAGTCGCGGAGGGCGCGTGGGTGGTGACTCTTGTAGCTAAGCAGAGTGTTTCGCTCAGTGGGTTTTCTATACAAACTGGTTATCAATTGGCCTTCCTGGTGTTGGATTTTCAAATCCAGAAAGGGAATGGTGTGCTTGCTATCCGATAAGGTGAATTTGAGTCCACTGAAATTATTATTAAGCCAATGAAGCAATTGCAACAATGATTCGTGTGACTCATTCCAGATCATGAATATGTCATCTATATACCGCTTCCACAGGGCAATGCCACTGTGGAAGGGGTTAGATGAATTGAGGATGCATCTTGTTTCCAGATCGTCCATATACAGAATCGCTAAGTTTGGAGCAAAAACTGCTCCCATTGATGTTCCCCTGACTTGGCCATAATATTGGTCATTAAAAAGGAAGAAATTCTTGGTAAGACAGATCTCAAGAAGTTGTAGTATAAACAATGTGGGTACAGCATGTGGACGTGGACGTTTGTCCAGAACCCGTTCAATGACCAGCATTGAGTCAATCTGAGGGATATTGGTGTAAAGTGACTCCACATCCAGTGTACAAAGTGTGCTGGATGTGGGGTCAAATGGGTATTCCTCAATAAGATTAATCATGGCCATGCTGTCACGTATGTAACATTCAGTAGAGGGCACAAATTCTTTAATGAAATGGTCAATGTATTGGCCCAATGGTTCCAGAATGGACCCACACCCTGAAACAATGGGACGGCCCGGTGGAGTTTCTACGTTTTTGTGAATTTTGGGCAAGCGAGTATTGCGAGTATTGCGAGTACATCTAATGATTCGATACTCCCAATTTTCAACCTCACTGATTACCAACTTTCAATATATGAACAATCCTTATTAAATAAGGGCCTCTCATTTGTACCCACTGTTCGACCAAATTTCCTTGATGTCCAAACTGAACTTCTTAGGTTCTTTAGGAAAATAAGACTACATAGCTATTTTCTTCTCAACCCCTTACCAGTTAGGAATACTAATACTCCTTTCAGACCACCTTCCATCTTTTCGCCAGCAGCAGGCATGGTCCCTGGCGAAATCCTCACTTTCGAGAAATTGGTCCTGAATGATGTGGCAACCTTGGAGGGTAATAGAATCTTCATACCCTACAATATCTCGCTTGAGGAGAAGAAAGCTCTTTCCACACTGAAAGCGAATAGTACCCTAGTCATTAAACCTGCTGACAAGGGGGGTGGTATTGTCATTCAGGACATAGAAAAATACAAGAATGAGATACTTAGACAACTTAATAACACTGATCACTACTGTAGACTCCCCTGCAACCCTACCAAAGAAATACAGAAATTAATCGTCCAAATCACTAATGAAGGTTTAGAGGCTGGATTCCTCAGCAAAAAAGAACACCTATTCCTGAATACCAAATCACCTAGAACACCTGTGATATACACCTTGCCCAAAATTCACAAAAACGTAGAAACTCCACCGGGCCGTCCCATTGTTTCAGGGTGCGGGTCCATTCTGGAACCATTGGGCCAATACATTGACCATTTCATTAAAGAATTTGTGCCCTCTACTGAATGTTACATACGTGACAGCATGGCCATGATTAATCTTATTGAGGAATACCCATTTGACCCCACATCCAGCACACTTTGTACACTGGATGTGGAGTCACTTTACACCAATATCCCTCAGATTGACTCAATGCTGGTCATTGAACGGGTTCTGGACAAACGTCCACGTCCACATGCTGTACCCACATTGTTTATACTACAACTTCTTGAGATCTGTCTTACCAAGAATTTCTTCCTTTTTAATGACCAATATTATGGCCAAGTCAGGGGAACATCAATGGGAGCAGTTTTTGCTCCAAACTTAGCGATTCTGTATATGGACGATCTGGAAACAAGATGCATCCTCAATTCATCTAACCCCTTCCACGGTGGCATTGCCCTGTGGAAGCGGTATATAGATGACATATTCATGATCTGGAATGATTCACACGAATCATTGGTGCAATTGCTTCATTGGCTTAATAATAATTGCAGTGGACTCAAATTCACCTTATCGGATAGCAAGCACACCATTCCCTTTCTGGATTTGAAAATCCAACACCAGGAAGGCCAATTGATAACCAGTTTGTATAGAAAACCCACTGAGCGAAACACTCTGCTTAGCTACAAGAGTCACCACCCACGCGCCCTCCGCGACTCACTGCCTTACTCTCAATTCCTTCGTATAAGAAGGAATTGTTATCATAAGATTGATTATTTTAATGAGGCAAGAACCTTAAGCGACAAGCTATGTAACCGAGGTTATCCACGAAAACTGGTTCGTCGCTCATTGAAAAGGGCTTGGTACTGTCCTAGAGATGTTTTGCTCGAACCCAAAGTCAAGAAACCACAGGACCGGCTGGTCTGTGTCACAACCTTTTCACCTGTGTCCCATTCCATACGCAAAAGTGTAATGAAACATTGGAAGGTTATAAACGCGGGTGTACTAAACCTTGAACGCCCCATTTTTGCCTTCAAAAAAGCTAAAAATATTAAAGATCATCTGGTGCGGGCTGCCCTTCCATCCACTGAACAAAAGGGCACTTTGAATGACTTATGGGGACTCCCACCCCTTGCTGGCCATGCCAAATGCGGTGAATGTAGTGTTTGTGACATCACCATTGAGGGTAAAGAGTTTTTATATGAACAAATAAGTTTTGAAAGGAGACACTTTACAAATTGTAACACTACTAATGTTAGTTATGCGATATTTTGCCCATGCATGAAAATATATGTTGGCCAGACCTCACAAAAGGCAAGACTACGGATCTGCCAACATCGAAGCAGAATCCGTTGCAAGACCATGAACGCTCCATTGGTGGACCATTTTATGGCATCTGGGCACACTGAAACTGACTTCAAATGGACTATAATTACTGCAATCCGACCTCCCCCTAGAGGGCCTGACATTAACCAACTGCTGAATAAAGAGGAACTAAAATGGATACTAAAAACTAACAGTATCCGCAATGGTTTAAATCGCCTTGAGGACTGGACGTCCCTTCTATGAAACTGTAAATGTATCATAATGTAACTGCTTCTGTCCTTCATTCATTCATTTATACAACGCTCCTTTTGTGGAATTTTAGTTATATCGTAATGTAACTGCTTCTGTCTCTCATTCATTTATACAGTGATTCATGTATATATTTCTTTATGATGCCAATTTTTAATTTTAACATGTGCACTTTCATTGGCTTGATTTTAAATTCCTTGGTCGCATTTAATACTGGGTTCTAGCTCCGCAGTCTGAACTTATATTCTATCCCTTTAGTGTATTCTAACACTAGACTAAGATGGCCGCCATTCTTTCCCCCGCTCTCTGTTGCTATTCTTAGACTATCACATGACCCTTATCACGTGACTGCTACAGTTGCTGATGTAAACTTGTACTGCCGGCTCACTTTACATCGAGCACTGACTCACCAACCGGCACCGCGCTATATGGATTGTACTCAGTAAGTGGTTAGTTACAGCTCACTTAGCTGCCCTTGCCTGACAGCACGGCTGGCCTTGCCTGATCATTTTTTCATTTTTTCATTCCCTCCTAGGTCCTTCGGGACGGTTATTTGACCCGCCAATTGAATTGCCACACATGACGGTTTTCCCCCCCTAAACAACAAAACCCCCCCCGGGACGGTTAACTCCTTCCGCCACGGTAATTAATTCTATCGTTCTCGCCTTCCCGCGGTTCCACTCACGGGTTAGGACCGCCAGCAAATTCTCCGCTGCCACAAGGTTGCGTTTACTTAACATGTAGTAACCATACGCATCTTGTTTACAGGACACCTATTCCGGTTCTATGCTTGCTACCAGAACATGTGCCGCAACACCCTGTGTTGATTCTGGTAAATTGTAGCCTTGTTATCCTTTCAATCTAGTCACACAAGCGATTTCACGGCCTAAACTTGAAGTCACAACTTCTTTTAGCTCACGTCTTGATCGCCACTGATTTTAATTCATTAGCTTTAGTCTTCCTCTACTGTTCCTCTCACGAGCTAGTATATCATGCACGGCCAATAGCAATTACTTATTACTCTGATGGTCTGTCGTTGCCCAATTAATCATTTCTTTTCCTTTTTTCCTTCCATTCTCTCTTTCCCTTTTTCCGTCTATAATTAAATGTATTAAGACATGGATTTAATATCTAGAATTTCTTGTATACAGGCATGCTTAATTCTAATGTCCTGAAGATGATCCCATGAATTCCCCCTAGGGATCAAAACGTCGTCGACACTCTATATACCATATGCATGTAAATATTGTGAATTATATTGTGTAATGGTATCACCATGTGATTGAAGTCTGTTAATTTTGTTAATCTCATGATTTACAGACACATTCCCTTTGCCTGAAAACTCTTCCCCACTCTTATGTTGTTTGTCTATGTTTTTGAGTTGGACGCTGGTTGTGTCCCACTTGTAATTGTACATGTATTTTTTCTATGAACGTATTTAAAATATTAAATATCTGTCCGGCTGGACAAGGAACATATAGTCTATTTAGTATATGTTTATTTATTTTCTGTCGTAATTTATAACTGTTTAGGGACCATTGTCTTTTGAAATAGTTCTAATACCGAAGGTCCCTTGCGTACTGCCCTTTCGGTTCCCTTGTTGTTTAAAATATGTGCTTTTGAGTTCTGCATCTTGGAAGAGACAGATCCCTGGATGTGTTGTGGCATGTTTGAATACTGACAGAATTGATTTTGAGTAATTACCTGCCAGGTTAGTTTCCTTGCAATAAGTGGTGTAGGCAAACTTTTGTTAGCTCAAACAGCAAAGTATCATCGGTATATATTACAAGATCAATAAAGTGATTCAATTCAGCTTTGGTAGGCATGGTCAAGCCATCGCTGCTGCAGCGCCAGTGTCACCATATGTAGATTGAACATTAGTAGGACTGTGAGAATGCAACCCTGCTTTTCCCATTTGTTTGCCAAGAGTTCCTTTATTAACGAGGTATTGTCTCCTAAATGTACCTCTATCCATGAGAGCTGGTATGAAGACAAAATCATTCTAAGGAAGGGAGAGGGCAGCCACATCCAGAAAACTTTCTCCAAACCCAGCCTCTGCTTATTCCGTCAAAGGCTGTCTTAAAATCTATAAAACCTGTGTTGACATGTTCAACCCTGTCTGCATGAACTCCGTAACCTGCATGGACAATAGCACTATATTATCAAAGGTGCCACTGCTTTGCCTAAATTCTCTTTGAAACCATGATAAAAGCCTTTTGCTCAGAACCCAATTCTTGTAGGGTTTCTAAGAGCATTGAAGCATTCCAATTTGCCTCCACATCGAGTTGATAGTTTGTTGGCTCATCTTTGAAGGTCTTTTACTGTAGGAGATGAATTATAGAGACTTTCCATACATGATCGCAAATAAATAATATTCATGATCTAATACTTGTAGATTTTGGGCTCAAAATTGGTTATCTGATTTACAAAAAGTCTGATAGAAAGCCATTGGACCTGGGTGCAGCCTCTGAGCTACTCTTTCTTATTCCCTCCTTGTCATTTTATTCACTAACCAACCTAACTATAGGTTTTAATGGCTGTTGACTGACTATAGGCCTGATTATGATCTTGGCGGTCTTACTGCCGCCCCACCGTGGCAGCAGTCCCTGGTACTCTGCCGAGTCGGCGGTCTTTAGCCCGCCGTATGTAGATGCATGCAGGCTTCTTCGCTGTCCATGTCGACGGAGTGTTTCCCACCACTGTCACTGAACACTGCTGCTGATGCGACGGTCTCCAATGCTGGTGAATACTGCTCCGTCACCGTCAGGGCCAGTGGTTCATGCCGAGCAGATTTAGATCACAATGTTGTGCTGGTGGTTTTCTAGCAGTGGTCTCCATGCGGAGTGAGTCTATC
Source organism: Calotriton arnoldi (assembly GCA_963921515.1). Classification (NCBI taxonomy): domain Eukaryota; kingdom Metazoa; phylum Chordata; class Amphibia; order Caudata; family Salamandridae; genus Calotriton; species Calotriton arnoldi. The sequence goes on along the minus strand of CAWUFW010000108.1, from coordinate 1,420,653 downwards.
GTGGCATGTGCTCCACAATGCACCATCACTGTGGCCATTGGATGGATGCCAGTAGAATACACCTGATGTCCATTGGCATACCAAACTGTAAAACACACCCTATTTCATACCAGGCTCCTTTGCCATTCCACTGCTCCATGACACTTGACAGCAGAATGAAAAACACTGAATTCAGGTTTTTGTGTCACTTTTTCTGTTACTTATCCCTTCACCTTTTAACTTTGTACACCTTGTGTTCACATTATTAAATTTGATATAATTCCGTTGCACAATGCCAGGACACAAGAATCCCCATTTCACTGAGGGTGAGTTTTCAATCATGGTAGATGAAATCGTAAGAGTAGAGCCACAATTGTTTGGAGATCAAGTCCAAAATACTCCCCTGGCACCGAAATGGTAAATGTGAGCCAGGATAGTCGACAGAGTGAATACAGTAGCTAACAACCTGCGCACACAGGAGGAAATTAGAAAGAGGTGGAACGACAATGCAGGGGAGGGTGCGTCCCCTGGCCTCCAAATGTCAACTAGAGGCCAACAGGACTGGTGGTGGTACTCCCAGGACCTCTTACAGCTCGTGCCCTGGGAGGAGAAGGCCTTGCATATCCTACATACTGAAGGCTTGACAGGAATACCATGTGCAGTGGAATCTGGTAAGTTACACATTACAAACTCACAATCAACCTCAATGTACTGTTTGCTTAGAAGTTAGTTGTTTCTAATGTGTCCTGCACATATCTTCAAAACATAAAAATCTAAAACTATCAGTTTCATATCATTGTGATTGTTTGTATGAATGTATTGTGTTGCATCTAAGATTACATGTGTCAATCTTCATTACATGTCACACGATGTTATGGTGCCTGAAACAGTTCCAACACAAAATAACCAATTGCCCATATGTGTGTCATGTTGTAAGCGTTTGGTCCATTTCCACTGCATATTTTCCGCAGGTATGTTCCACCTACGATTTTCCAAGTGTTTGGAACTTGTCTTTGAAATGACTACAACTACAATGATGCCCTGTTTCTGTTTCACTAAAGAATATTGCTATGCCATGTTGCTCATTCTCTCTTTCTAACAGATTTCAGCATATGGTAAAGTGTTATTTATGTACTGATCATTCCCTATTCAATGCTCTCTTCTGAAAACGGTTTGTTTTGTTTTCTGAATGGTGTCCTGTCCTTCCAAACAAATGTACTGATGTCATGAGTTTCACAAATCAAACTGTGTATACACAAAAATTGTCAGGAGTAGTATAGGTATGCCAATTACAATGTTGAATATAAGTGTTACTTACAAAATATTGCAGTTAAATGTTCACATGATTTTTATCAATCCAATTAGTGGAAATGCCTGTTTTGTAGTCAGCTAGGCCTTGGAATTTTCAACTACACAGTTCACCTCTACACTGTGTCGGCCTGAACTTTTGGGAGATGGTAGGTATATTCCCTACCCAGTTCATTCACATTTCAGGACATCTTATTACATGCAGATTTGATGTTGTACTGTTTGCAAAAGACAAAAGTTAGGGTAATATGTGCAATACCACTGGAATCCCTCACCACAATAATCTCTACCTATTTTGTCTTCTAGATATCAACATTGTCTTCAAAGATTTTAATGTCCAGTACACACTTTTACTAATAAAAATGTTCTCCATTTATCAATAGGTCCAACTGCCAGACCACGTGGGCATGTTCCTGCCTCTGAAGATATCTCTACTCCAGCCCAGGATCAAGCCGTCAGTGAGGACAACACTCCTGGTGGTATGCAGGAGCTTGAGGAGCCTGGCACATCTTGTCAGTCTGGGCAGACAGCTGCAGTGACACTCGCTGCGACCACACTGATACTTCCACACCAGCTGTAAAACCTCAGCAACCCCAATACTCCAATTCCTATGTTCCTCTCACTGTGACACTGATCATGTGTCCCCAGTCCCGGGTGATGTTGAGACCATGCCACCACCTTCAGCTCATCCAGGAACCAGTTGGAAGGGGCACACTGGGGCAAGGGCACAGAAAAGTGGGAGTAGGGTTTGTGGGAGGGTCTTTGTGGGCCAGCAGACTGAGCCAACTGGGATCACTTGCACTGACACCAAGAACACCATTGCACAAGCCTTGAGAGCCTACCATCAATCCCAAGACATGATGGGCCAGGTAATCAACGAGAACAGGGAGAAGAAGCAGCTGCAGAGGGAGCAAAATAGAGGCCCATAACTCCAATATGGGCTCCATTCTGGGGTGCTGCAGGACATTTATGCCCACATTTGCAGGGCTTTTCCAGCAACCTCTACCTCTTCCTGTGGTCCAACAACATCTGAGCCATCTACATCTACATCTGCCTCAGGAAGGAAGGCCCTGCCACCAGAAGAACCACCTGCGGCCCCCCAGCCCCTGCAGATTCCCCCCCACCCGCAAGAGGGGACAACACCCAAATCAACAGGAGGTAAGGATGGCAAGACCTCTGACACTGCCAGCAAGAAACCTCTACACTCATTTCCTCCAGTGTGTGCCTTACATTCACTCTGTGGACTATTTCTGGACACATTTGTCTTCCTGATGATGGTAGTATTTTGGACAGTGGACTACAAACAACTCTGGCTATACAACTATGGTTTCATTCACCATTACCTTCTACTCCACTTTTTGATTTGCTTTTGTTATGCAATACTTGTCTGCCAACATTTACACTAACATTACAATCCATACATTTCATTTATACAAAGTGCCACTTTGCACATTTCCAGTTACAGACCTTGCCAACATGGAACAAGGGGATATATCCAAAACATGTACTTGTGTTATTTTAAGGTCCTGGTAAGGTCAGAGTTTTTAATGGTTAATTTGTTGTGGCGTCTTCTTGTTCCGAGCCCTCCTTACTTCCTGATTTTGTGCTTCATGGAGGGGGTGTGGTCACGCGCTGCTTTGGGTGCAACCAAGTGTAGGATCTAGCATAGACCCCAGTTGTCAGGTCAACGTCTCCAGAAAATACGTGTCCACACAAAGAACAATTGGCCCTGAAGAAGACCTTCCACAAAAACTCCGCTAAGGTCGAAACGCGTCGGCGTATTATATCTAAAGGTCAAAAGTCCAGTTGAACAATCCATAAGTGCCCACAAGGCACCTACTAGAAAGCGCAAGTAAGGGCGCCACAACAAATTAACCATTAAAAACTCTGAACTTACCAGGACCTTAAAATAACACAAGTACATAAAAATGTGAGAGGACACAACGTTACCCGGTCCCAGTATTAAATAAGAATAGGACACACGATACCTCGCAAAGGCAATTCTACAACTTGTAAAACTCTGAAGTAAAGACCAAGAGCAACACTTGTCAATATAAGTCACATATGTGTTATGCACTATGACATATCGCACTGGTTATGGAAAGTGTTTTCACGTTAGTTACGTCGCCACACAATGTTAGTTACTGTTGGAATTGACCATTCGTCTTGCGTCTGCGTACATTGTCACAGTGAACTGTGTTTTACATTTTTGTTTCTGTAAAATTTGGTATTTGTTCACATGTCCAAGTCAAATGTCGATACAATGAAGTGTCTGTATATATGCATGTTTGTTTTTGTCTATGTGATAATGTGAAATGATGATATAAAAAAAACTTTTGATGATAATAAGAAATCAAATGAAGACCTAGTGTAAGAGTATTTATTAATTAAGTTGGGTTGTAATCAAAAATTTGGAAACGGGGATTTATAGAAATCGTAAAAAACTGCACCAAAGTAGGAAGAGTTCAATGATAGAACTTGAGTAGGGATACCTTTTTAGATTCCGGCTCTACAAAGTATGGTAATTCATGGTCTGGGGGGTAATTTGTTGCAGAGACATTATTCTGATTCCAGCCTCCTCAGTCCGTAACAAAATCACTCCACTTTAGGAGACCCACTTTTAGCAAGTGGACATTTCTCAGCACTTATTGCTCTTTGTGCCTTAAAGCCTGTCTCCAATACACATCTGGTTTGGGTGACAGCTACAAACACGGGAAGGTGAGGCTCATCTGCATTCTGAGCACTCATCTGCATTCTGATGAGTCTTCCTGGGCAGGGAGGAATATGGGGTTGACATACTTCAATAGGCAGTGGACTAATCACACACAAAGGACTGATTACTCCCCACAGATAGCCTGGGAGACAGAACTAGGTTGAAAGAGATCCTTGTGCTCTTTAAAGAGCTGCTTTGAAGTCACCTCCTACATCAAAGGCACTTTTGGGTATAAGTACTGGGTCTCTGACCCCTAAAACAGACACTTCTGGATCTTGAATTGAACCTCTGTCAGATGGACTGCTGTGCTACTTCAAAGACTCAACTGGACTGCTTTCCAGGAAGGACTACTTTTTTGCTTTTTGCCTTGTGGCCTGCGGCCTGCTGCTCTCTGACTCTGCTGAAGGAGAGCTGGACTGCCTTTGCTCCAAGTGATCTCCAAGGGCTAGCTGGCTTGCCTGTTGTTTTCTGAAGTCTCAGGGACACAAAAGCTTCTGACAATTCTGCTGGTGCTGCTGGACTCTGCATTCTGTGAGTCCTACCATTGCCTGAGGCACCCTCTACAAGTTCTGGGCTTCAGAAGTGGGTTCTGCAGCTGTTTACTACAAAACCGAAACATCATCACCACTGCGCCAGTCAGAAAAGATGCATCGCACTTTAACGCTGACGCAGAGCCTGTTCGACGACAGCAGTTCCACAGAATCCATGGCCCAAAGACGACACTCTGCGCACTCGAAGACGATGCATTACTTTCACTTCAGCAAAGCTCGATGACGACGCAGCGACCCGACTGCATGGAAATGATCAACTCATTGTGCCCTTAGCGTCAATGCTTTGATCCATGCAATGTACTTTCTCAGCAGGTCCTGTGTGGGTCCTGTAGCCAGCCTGCTGTCCATCACAGTCGGCCTGAACTATGGATTTGCTCTGGTCCCTCACAACCTCAAGTAACCTTTGATCGCTAGTGACTTCTAAGCACTATTTTTGCATTTAATCTTTTAAAATTCTTATCTCGACGTTTACAGATTGGATTTTTGTCATCTTTGTCTCATTTCGCGGAGATAAATATTCTTTTTTTTCTAAACGTGTGTGGAGTTTTTTGGGATATATTCTTTGTGTTACTGTGTGTGTGTGTGTTGCACAAATCCTCTACACAATGCCTATTTAGACTGACTGCTGTGTGCCAGGCTACCAGAGGGTGAGCACAGGTACATCTTTTAGTGTGTATCAGACTTGCCCTGACTAAAGTGGTGGTTCCTGTTGGGCCTGGGTGCAAAACTCAGCCAACCAGGAATCCCATTTAAAAAAATGGGTATCTCTGAATTGAACCTCAGCCAAATGATTGGTTGAGCAGGGCAACCTCCACTTCTAATTTAGACAGACAATCCTCTTCTCACAAAAAAAAGACAGGCTTTTGACCCCGTTTTTTGACTTGGATAGGAAGGAGTGAAGAGACATCTCAAAAACTCTAAATTGGTGTTTGAAAGCCCTATTTTAAGCTTGAACGGATGCTGGGATATATGGGCGTGGCAGTCCAAAATATCCACACAATATATCTCCAATGTAAGTTATACGTTGGTCTAGTATATTTATTAATATAACTCCATCTGATGGTGATGAAGACATTCCAAAAAAAGCAAAGCAATGCATAAATGACAAGCAGGTAATGGATCCAGAATGATCCGGAGCAGATGAGTGAATGACCTGTGGACCTGTGGAGCTAATGCATGGTGACGGGGAATATGAAATTAACAGGAAGGAAATGAGGTAGTGTGAGAAATGGCCACAAGGTGCGCAGAAGAAGCAAAGTGAGGCATGCTGGTCTATTTGTTTTAAAATGATTGATATTTGATTATATCATTTTTAGACATGCCCAAACATAATGTCGGCTCTGCTCACACAGTCTCCCTCTGGGGAGCCGAGATCACATGGTGGGAAATAACATGAGCCAGAAATTCCTGTGATCTGTGGGTTTCCAGTTCATATTTGGAGGCTGGGCACTGCTGATATTCTTGGGGGTTTTTGCAAACCAGAACATGGGGACCAGGGGTAAGTTCTCAGCACAAAACCCCACCCATCACCATGACCCACCCCTTGTGTCTCACAAACGCAATGAGCTTATGGCTCTGACCCTCCAAAGATTCCACCCTTTAAAGCCCCCACTGCCTCTCACACAGTTAACAGGTATCGTTAGAGAGGTGAGAATCGAGCCCTTTCAATGATATCTCTGACCAGTAGATCCTTACTTGGGGATCACCACAGGAAAGCGATTCCTACCCACTAGGCCCCAGGAGCATGGGGGAGCAGCCCTTTAGGCAACATCCCCCAGCACCCCAAATTATTTCAGCCTATCTACCCCCCAGGGGGAGATGGGGGTGATGGAGGCAAAAGCCCACTGGACATCAGGAAAAACAAGAAAATGTAGGGGTAGGGGTTACCCATCATGGGCATGGCCATGCCCCCACCCCAAAAACTGCAGGATCAGTCTTTCTGCCTCCCCTGGGGGGCGGATGTGGGTGATTACCCCCTATCTGCCCTCCAGGTGCAGAAAGCCCACTAGACACCCAAGTTTTTAAAAAAATGTACAGAGGTGGGGGCTACCTACCATTGGCTTGGCCATGTCCCTGCCTCATAAAAAGCAGAAACTGTCTTTCTGCCCCCTGGGGGGCAGATGGGGTGATTATCACCTGATATGACCTCCCAGAGGGGCAGAAAGTCCACTAGGCACCAAGAGCAAAAAAATAAAATGTAGGGGTGGGAGTTGCCTACCATGGACATGGCTAGGCCCCTAGTCCAAAAACCTACCATTGGGATGGCCATGTCCCTGCCTCATAAAAAGCAGAAACTGTCTTTCTGCCCCACCTAGGGTGCATATGGGGGTAAGTACCCCAATCTGACCGCCCCGGGAGGCAGAAAGTCCATTTTAAACCAGGAAAGGTTTAGGAAAAAGATGTACAGGAGTGGGGACTGCTCACCATGGGCATGGCCAGGCCCCCAACCCCCCCAAAAGTGGCTACAGTTTTCTGCCCTCCCGGGGGGGAAGATAGTGTTGTTTTCCACCAATATGTCCCCCCTCAGAGAGGGCAGAAAACACATTAGACACCAGGGAAAGTTTGCAAAAAAAATGTACAGGGGTGGGGACTGCCCACCATGGACGTAGCCCTGCCCCCACCCCCAAAAAGTATCAATAGCCTTTCCATCCCCTGTGGGGGAGGATGGGGTAATTATCCCTAGTCTTCCCTAATGGGGTCTGTAAGTCCTCTAGACACCAGGGAAAATTTAAAACCAAGAAAATGTAGGGGTGGTGGCTGCCGACCATAGGCATGACCATACTCCCACCCAAAAAAATGCAACACCAGTCTTTCTGCCCCCTCACCCCCCAGGAAAGGCGGATGGAGTGATTACACTGGGAAGGCAGAAAGCTGACTAAATACCAGAAAAAGTTTGCAAAACAAAATGTACAGGGGTGAGGGCTGCCCACCATGGGCATGACCATGACCATGCCCCTACCCTAAAATGGCACAGACTGTCTTCTACCCCCACCCCAGAGGGTGGATGGAGGCATTTACCCCCAATTTGTCCCCCCTTGGGCGCAGAAAGCCCACTAGACACCAGTGTTTGCATTTAAGCAATGTTTTTTGAGGGGAGCGGCCCCCCTGGGCATGGGCCCATGCTGTCTCCACCCCACAGCCCATTAGACTTTCTGCACCCACGGGGGGGAGTAGATAGGTCTTTTAACCCCCAATTTGCTCCCCTGCTGGGGCAGAAAGCCTACTAAGTACCAGGGATTTCAAAATGCAGCTAAATCAAACAAAAGGAGGGAGCGACCTACCCTGGTATCCAGCTCTACCCCACCCTAGAAGGGACAATAGTGTATTGCTGCCCCCACGGGGCAGGTAGGAGGTTTGTACCAATCGGGGATGTTCCCCCAAAAATCTCCTCTGGGGAGGGAAGAAAGTCTACCTGACACCAGGAATTTTGCATTTGGGCCAAAAGAAAGTAGTGCAGCTGTGGCACTTTGGTTTATCCTATTTCTGTCGGGGTGAGGCCAGTGCCAGAGTGCAACACTCGAACCACTTTCTTTTCCCTCAAAGGCAAAATCCCTGGTGTTAGGTGGACTTTCTACCCCACTGGGGCCAGTTTTGGGCAACCTCTCTAATTGGGACTAACGTCCTCTTTGCCCCCAGGGGTGGGAGAAAGACACTATTGCCCCTTATGTGTTGGGGGTACAGCCAGATGCCACACCCTCCTTTTTTGTTTTGGCTCCATTTTGAATTCTCTGGTGCGTAGTGAGGTTTTTGCCCTCCTCACGGTCAAATTGAAGGCAAACCCTCTGTCTGACCTGGGTGGGGCAAAAAAACTGGTTTGTCCCATTTGGGGAGAAGGTGCGGTCAATGTCAGTTTTTCTTCCCACCCCCCAACCCTTCAGAGGTTTCCAAGGACCCTCCAAGGCTCCCATTGACCTTGGTTTGATCCATTCATGTCGCGGGCAATAGGGCCAGCCACACGAGTGGTGCACCGTTTTTATCGACACAAGTGCAGTACCGCTGGGTGGTAGGAATTTTGTGGATTCCTTTGGATTCCAGAAGTTTCCATCAAAGAAATGTAAGGAAAATGCATGATTTCAGGCAAAGTTTGAGATATGAAGGGTATTGAGGGTAAGAAAATATCATGGGATCCATGCAAGGCACACCACCCTGGAATTCACTGAATTGTCTAGTTTTAAAAAATGTCTGTGGTTCATAGGTTTGTATGGGTGGCACCGCTGCACAGCCCCAAGTACCACAGCTACCCCATTGCTTATCTATCCACATGAAGCTTCAGGGTCTTTTATGTCATGGTATCTTGGCTAACCCATGCAAATGGGGTACCGTTCTTATCGGGGATATGTGGGAACTCAGGAACTCAGGGTGGTAGCAAATTTCTGGCTATCCACAGATTCCAGAACTCTCAGTTACAAAAAGGTGAGAAAAATCTGTGTTTTAACCAAAGTTTGATGTTTGCAAGGGCCTCAGGGTAAAATTACCTAGTGAGAGCCATGCAAGTCATGCACCCCTAGACTCTCCTGTTATATTCCATATAGGTACCCCAATATAGGCCCGGGTAACATCCCAACCTTTCATCTATATTCGGCCCTACATTACATACATAATGGGCTGCTAGGACTGACCCTTTACCTAGTTACGGTACTGCTTACAGAACGTGGGGTTTTCCCTGAACAATAGCCTCATACATTATGCATGAGGATTTTTGGATTCTTGGAAACTCAGCAGGACTACCATCTCCTGCATAATAACTATGTACAAGGTTCATTCTCGACGTCATCCTAAGTCCGACAATGGCACAGCAAGGTAGAACCCCTGGGGATACCTTTGGGTATATAAACACCACATCTTGCTGAGATAGTCAGAGGAGATCATGACTTCCCTGCCGACACACTGACGCCAGACGCTGAGGCTCCTGCATGCAGATACTCCAGCTCGCAGTGGTCTAACGTCCCTTGCGCGGTGTCCAACTCGAGACCAAGACGGGGCCCCACAGTCTCTCGCTTCAGGTAATGGGGTTGACTATATCCTAGAGGGATTCTTGGCTTAACACCTACACACATGCTAGGTACACTTAGGTACATCTAGTTAGGATTGCATCGTTTGAGTACGCATTTTATTGTCATGTATTTTATAAACTTGCCTGTATTCATGGTTATAGCAAAATGGTAGAAATCTACCATCCTTTTACTTTCTTAGTACTTCTACTCATTTATATCTGTTACTGTCTAGTGGTTGTTTCAGCACACCTATTTTACACTAGAATAACGACTGTTCAATAAATGCTTATTGAAAAACGTCCATACCGTTTATTCTGTGGCTCTCTCTGAAACTAAGTGAGCATGAGTGACTGAGCGAAAAGTATTACGCTGTTTCCACGGTCCTGAGGGATCAGGGTTGTCATGTTCGATAGTTGCCAAGAACTATTCTCTCCTTGGTAAGAGGAGTTTCTAGTGGCACTGTGAGCTAGCTGGTATACAGGCCAACATACCCGGTAGGGGTGTCTAGAATCAGTCTTACACCAATCCTACAGTGTATGTTGTCTAAACGCGCAGATCCTATATAGGTTTATAGGAACTACACGACATGGTGCCGCCAACGTTGGTTGGGTACCTATTTAAGAGTCAAATCTGAGTAATTCAGTTGTGCTATTCTCAGAGACCCCCTACTCACTTTTCCCCAGAGACGTCTGGAGTGGGAGGAAACAAAAATCCGCCACAGCTGAGTAGGCAAAAATCCTATGTATTGGCTGTTGGTTAATCAAGCTTGAAGGACACATTGTTCCTATTGTGCATGACACCTTATCTCATTTCCCTTGAACAAGTCTTCTTACAAAAAACAATGACTGAGCAGGATGAAATAGTGCGTGAACTAAATCTCTCAGCTGAAGAAGAAGATGCAGATGCTATACATCTTACAGAAAATGTTAGAAATGCCATCACCATAAAACTAACTTTATATGGTTTAACAGCTAGGGGTGGGCCAGTAACATTCGTGATTGAGGCACACGAATCATTTAGAACAGAGGAATTCTATTCATGGGTTAAATTCCCAGAGGCAAATACACGAACAAAGACATTTCATTACTACACAGAAGATGACATACCAAACAAATATTGTCCATACGAGGACATTGAGATTCCGCTCACTTACCAGGAGCATTTATACTGGTTTAAAGGCGCCCTCCCCCATACAAGAAATAAAGTAAGACTCGGTCCGCTCGGAAGAGACGGAGCAACATGGCCGGTACTAGTGGCCTACACACCACATCCTGACATTGAAACAATGCTAGCAGGAGACTTACTTCCACTTCATAAAGAACTAATAAGACTTTACAGAAACATGACACAGTTCGTGAAGAGAACACTCACAGTTCAGCCAGCAACGGCTACACCAACAAGTCCGACTCAAACATCAACAACTAAAATTACACCACAAATGTTACACGCAGTGATGGGTAAAATGCCCACTAAACGTGAACAAAGCCATTCTGGGTGGCTGAAAAAATAACACAGCTAGAGGCCGTATTTCCAAACACCAGCCCACATGAAAAACACAGAATGTTAACAATTTGCTTGCCCATGGGGATAGCACCCCAGATAGAGAATTGTACCTCTTGGGGTACAGTTTTCACTGCCATATATACCAGGACTCATGGTATCCCGTCATTAGCAGTAATACCAGATGTATTAAGACAAATACAGAACGAGTATGGAGCAGAACCTGCTCTGAACTTAGGAATGAAATTACTAGGTAATTTTGCCCAGGTATCAGCTATAATATTGGCAAATATTAAAGGAGAGGCAGCATCGGTGGCAATACGCCAACGCCTAAGGGAGTTCATTCCTCTACAACAGGAAATTGAATTACCTAAAATAATTGAAACTCCTTATGCAGAATTAGGCAGAGACAGCTTGGGTGCTATAGCAATACAACCTCAACTGATGGGTAGTATTGAAAAGGATACTTTTAAGCAAGCACCTGCTTCTTCAAAGAAGAAATGGGATCATAACAAACAACAAAAGTATAAAGAGAACAGATTTCATTCCAGAGGTAGGTCTCCTCAACAGAAGCCCTCCGAAAGGAGGTATAACCTTAACAAAAGGGATAACATTAGAAAACCTGACAGGTATCAGGACACTGATACACGTTCCTCTTGTTCCTTTCAGGGTTAATCGAAAAACTCCAAGAGGGAAGGACGGTCAGAACACAGACACACAACGCACTTCAGACTACGCTTTCAAAAAAGAAAAGCCTAAAGCAAAACCTCAATTAAAAAAGAAGAAATTAGCAGGTCTCAAAGTTAGACATGCCCAGAATTCTGAGGACTCAACTACTGAACGGGGAATGGGCTCTGACAATGCTAGACAGCGCAGCAGAAGTAACAATAGCTCACCAGAACCTGATAGAATTTCTGGTGACAGCGGAGTTGAGTGAACATATCATGGTGGAAACGCCTGATACTAGGGTAAGTGTCCCACATAGGTTACATGAAATAATACTCCAAATGGAAGGGGACAAACCCAGAAAAATTAAAGGTCTCTTTTGGGAGAACCTGACTTTTGGCTATGATATTCTTTTAGCTGAAAGAGATTGGCCGCCTACTATTGTTATGGATTGCCCAAAGGGGGAAACAGTAATTATGCCAGCTTTCTCCGACCTCATTCCCTAATATCTAAACCACACATACGTGCGGGAGTGGGCAGTGTCCCTTGCCCCTGAACTATACCGCAACCACGTTGGGTGGGATGAAGATTCAACCCACCACGTGATACCATTAAAATCTACTCAAACTCCACAGAGACAGTATCCAATTAAGCAAGAAGCTAAAAAACAAGTCAGGGAGATGTTAGATCAGCTTGAATACCAGGGGGTGATTGAAACTTGCACCTCTTCGATGAATAACCTTTGTTTCCCGTAATGAAACCCGACAAATCATATCATCTAGTTTTAGACTATAGACATCTAAACTCATGCACAAAAGAATGCACACAGTGCAGCATTGATGAATAACATTGTGCGGAAAAAATATAAAACAACACTAGATATCTCGAATGGATTTTTCTGCCAAAATATAGCGCCTGAGAGCAGATATTTGACAGCATTCTCAGCGCTGGGGTCCCAGTGTCAATTTTGTCAACTCCCCCAGGGGTATAAGAACAGCCGGGGTTATTTTCCGCCAGAGTAACTGAGTTACTTCAGAATCTGGATGAAGGGGCATTGTCCTATGTAGATGATATTTATCTGACGGATGATGACCTGGAGGAACACTTGACCAGGGTGAGCACCATAATTTTGGGATTTGCCTCTGAGGACTACAAATTCAACTTAAAAAAATCAAAAATAGCCCCCCTCAATGTCCTATTTTTGGGATATGAGCTTTCAAGTGAAGGCAAGAGCTTGGCAGCTAACTTTTTAGAAAAGTGTGCGCTGCTCCAACCTCCAAAATCATTAAAAAATTTACAATCCATACTGGGATTCCTGAATTTTAGTAGAACATACATTTTGGATTACGCAGAAAGGGTTAAACCTTTCTACGACTTAATAAGACCTGGTTTTTCAGTTAGGCAGTGGACACAGGAACACACAGATATCCTTTGTTCCCTACAAGCTGACATGATCGCTTCAAAACACTTGCTGACACGCGTAAACGTACGAAATCTGGTGATCCGCATCATAGCGGGTCAATCTGGGTACACTTAACTAACCTTCAATGAAGGCAAAACAGTACCAATTGCATACAAATCGCACTTGTACACAAATGCTGAAATGCGTTTTGCATCTACAGAGAAAATCCTGACAGCAGTACAGACTGCTGTAGTGAGAGGAAGAGCACTGGCTCAGGGGACACGAATAATTGTCGTGACTCCAGTACCAGCCTTAGAAGCTGCTACAAAGGCAAGCATTCCTAATGCTAAAGCCTTACATCCAAGATGGATACAGTGGACTAATTCTCTCACTGCATCAGACGTAGAATACAGATATGACCCAAGTCTGAAAACACAAGCAGTTTTGCAATATGAACAAGAATATCCTCTCAAATGAAATAATGCCTCTAGATCAGTATGAATCCATAATTTACACTGACGGATCTGCTCAGCCAGCCATTGGAAGTAAACAGCAATGCAGCGCCGCATGTGTGATCGTAAAAGGATGTATGCAGGATGGAAAGTTCCATCCAAGCTGTACAAAAACACAGTCTCTAGGAGACTGCACGGCTCAGCTGGCAGAATTAAAAGCACTATTTCTGGTACTGATAAATACGGCTCGAGAATTCCCCACACTAATTGTGTGCGATTCTTTTTACTGTGTCCAGTCATACAATGAATATCTTCAGTATTGGGGACAAAATAGGTTTAAAGACTCAAAAGGTGGCACAATTAAGCATAAAACGCTATGGGAACAGGTGGTTGAGTTGAAAAACGAACTACTGAGAGCTCACGTGATACACGCGCTGAGTCATCAACGTGATGGCGTTCACGTTGAAGGGAATTCATTGGCTGATGAAGCCGCGAAGGGGGCAGTACGAACTGCGTCCGTAGCTGCAATCCCTCAATCTAAAATGAGAATAGACGGACAGATAATGGTAGCTGTCATTGCTTCACGCAAAGACAATAAGGCATTGCCAAAAGGTTTTCCACTCAAGTACTCCTACAAGTTAAATGCAAATAACGTTCCATTTGCTCAGATTCCCGGAGTGGGGGATAGAGTAATACAAAACATGAATCGCAGATTGGGCTTAATTTTAGCTGCACACAAGGGTCTAGGTTCTGCGCATGCAGGAGTGTCGGCGACAGTTTCTTTACTGAAACAACGCTATTGGTGGCCAGGGTTAACAAAGCAGACCAAAGATTATGTCTTAAAGTGCGACATCTGTCAACAGATGAAGGGCTCCACCATAACACGTCCAGCACAGACACCATTGCTAATATCAGACAGACCACTTGCGTCTGTCTATTTGGACCACTTCGGCCCCTTACAATCTGATGGGGCTTACAAGTACATCATCGTTGCAGTGGATTCCTGCTCAAGATTCCTATGGATATGGCCTCAGCACTCTGCTGACGCTCGAACTGTTATCAAAGATTTGCAAGTCTTAATAGGGACATACGCAGTTGGCACATTACATTCTGACCGTGGTGTCGCGTTTAGCTCTAGGGCTTACAAGGAAGCCATGGGAAGTTTTGGTGTTGCACCGCGGTACTCCTCTCCGTACCATCCTGAGGTAAATTCGGTTGTGGAGAGGAAAAACCGGGACTTAAAGCAATCATTAACAGCTAGAGTATTAGGCAGGGGTGGTAGTTGGGTCAGTCACTTATATGGGGTACAGAGGGCCTTGAACAACATGCCAAGAAGTTCCCTATGGGGTGTCACTCCTTATGAGGTCCTTTTTGGAACGAGAATGTGGGTACCTGATCTCAATTGAGAAGGCACATTGGCGGATGAAAAACCTTTTGACAACAATAAATGTTTGGCTGTTTTACAGGATCTGAATGAATCCAGGGCATTACAGAGCAATGTGCAAGTAAAGCGGACCGCCACTGGGAAAGTCAAGTCAGTCACGGCAAGACCTGTCTGGGTCCCTAAAGTTGGGGATCTGGTCAGAGAGAAGATAGTGGACAAAAAAGAATTTGGGCCATCATACAGAAAGCCTGTACCTGTCCTGGCCGTTGAAGGGACCAGAACTGTACTTCTGCCACCTCTTGCCGGGAAAAAAGAGAAGAGATTTGTCTCCATTGATCTGATAAAACCACACTATGTGGCTGATACTGAATGGTAGGCCTCATGGACTCCTGAGTAGCCGACGCCCTCATCTCGCTACCATACAGGAAGTTCAGACGGAAAGACTCATCATGTTTGAAGAGTCTCCTATACGGAATGATGGACTATGAAGCAATGCCATGGAACTAGTTCCTCTTGAAACAGAAATTCAAAATCAAAACGAAAGACAAATTTCAATTCGACCTAACACTGATGTCTACATAAACATGCCTCAACAAGAGCCATCTACAAGTTTAACAAAACCTGCTGAGTACCAAAAATAGATTGAACTGCATCTGGCTATTTCATCCACTTTGATACCTTTTCCTTGGATCCAAGTGAACCTGAAACAATGCCAGCCCCAATATCTCGTCAACAACAAAACAAAGACTTTCTCGTTTTTCTTAAAAAGTCTTACCCGGTGTCACCTTGGCTAGAACTTTGGATAATCACTGGGATACTGTTCTTTCTTTTCTGGATAGACTTAGTAAGTGTCTTCAGCTTACTTGTTAATGGAACTTACTTTCGCCAAAGCTCTGCAGTAACAAAAGTGAACTTGATCCTGAAACCTCATGTTTCATCACATCGTGAACAAAGAGACTTGTCATCAGTGAACATTACAGCAGTTCCTATACCTGATGGCATAGTATGGGACAAGGTTGATTATGATATATTTGGTCCGACCGAACTTTTAAAAATACCTCATTTATTTAAAATTTCCTTAAATGATATCATTACCTCCAGTACATTTTCCGATGATTGGGATTTTGAAACTGTAAACAATAAGTTGTCTGATTTAGAACAATCTGCCGCATTTTCTAGTAATGAAATGTTAGAAGACACATCAGACTTTAACACCATGTATTGTTACCAACATTATGGTCATCATTTTCTACACAAATCCAGTACCCCTAGGAATGTTTTCACATATCACCAATGGGAACATTGCCCTACACCGCCGAAAAGTAGTTCGAAAACGTTTGCACAGAAATTTGCATATTTTTCAAGGTTCAATATTTCTGACCCGACCTCATATTACTATAAGGTTGCACCTACATCTGCACAGAAAAATATGCTGACTAACACTAAACAGATTTACTCTGCTTCCTTTATTACTCAACTGTCTGACCAGGGTTTCGACATATGGAAAGACACTATAGACTTAAAATCAGTCTGGGGTTCTAGAGACTGGCAATTATAAAGAACAGAAGCGCTATTTAGAGCATGCCTCATTCCCCAGCAGATGATATTTCTGAATGATACTGTGCAACAGACTTCCTGCCTTGGAATAGCCAAAAACAAGGATTTGAACACACCTCGGATTCCAACACCATCACAGGCCGAGGGTAATTTTACATCACTAAAAGGGGCTACGTTAGATGACATTTTACAATACAATAGATCAGACCCCAATTGGAAGGGATGGTCAGTTTGGCCCACAGACACTAATAGATGTCAAGAAAGATTCAGGGGTACCACCGAAGGGTTCAGTACTCATAGGCCAAACCCAGGCTATGTACAATGCACATCTTGGGGTAGTGACTTCATACAGTGTTGGGAAACTATGCCGTGATTGGCTAAAGACCTCAACACTACCACAGGTGAAACAACACTTATCCTTACTTACAGAGGATGTGGACCTACAGGATTTTTTACTTGGTCCCAGAAAGCCACGTCAAAAACGTTTCTATTACGCTGTCTATAATGACATTTGGAAAATCTCTAAACAAGAACCAGCGGAGAGACTACGAGAGATAGATAGGATTACCCTAGAAAAGGCGTTAGCCGTAGTTGACAATGGTATGACTACGTTAACATCCAGTATTTATTTTCTGGGCAACATTGTATCTTCTGCTATTGACGTACTAGAACAAGATTTGTCCATACTACAGCATGGACAATCGCAGTTACGTTCCATTATGTTATTAAGCTGGATGCTGCAATCATTGCGCGCAGGTTATGTGCCTTGGCGTTTTATCAACAGTACATCACTGTTTTCTGCATACAATCTAGCAGAAAAACAGATGAAAATGGCACCGAGGGGAGCAAAATATACAATGCTGCATATTGAAAAACTGGACAGATTAACTTTTACTGTGGCAGAATCACCGTCCACAGAGTGGTTGATCCATGGCCATATAACATTACCAGTCACAACTTTCCAGTTTCAGTATTGCCTAGAGCAACAACAGGCAGGCAGATATGAAGAAATGGGTAGGGAATTCATCAAGGAATCTTGGGAATTACTGTATAGATTTCAATGCAGGATGTGATCTAGAAGTGCTTCTAAGCGGTACAAACTGCGAGAACGCTTTAAGTGGATCTCTCATATGCCAGGATATTATGCTGCACAGGGCCTGCAATGGTTCAGTAGTGAACCTATCCTGTCACTTGAGGGGTACCCCAGCAGCCGTGATTACTCCAGTTTTCAGGCCACTTTCAAATGGGAGTTACTTGATGCTGAACGATCAAGGTTGTTGTGGGATGCTTCAGGGCATCGCAAATATAGTCACTGTGAGCTCCAGGGTTACTTGCTGTATGGAAGTATTGTTTCAACCGACACACACAGTCAGGAAGGCACCGGTATGGCCTTCGTTGAATGTTTCCTTTATATGGTTTGATACTCTGAGCAGAATGAAAGCCATGCTTCTACTGAAAACCGTGCCCTTAACCTCCGCCCGGGAGACTTTTGATCTCCAAATCGCAAGGTCCTCGGCTGAGATACAGGCACTCATATGTACGAATTGCCCCTTCCATTTCACAGAAATGGTAAATCGTATCTTTAACATGTTTGATACAACGGGTATAGTCCACCTATTTAACACCATAGGTTCGGGACTGTTAAGTACCTTTCAGATGGTCCTCGGAGTTATACCAAACTTTATACACTCCATATTCGGAAGCATTTTTGGAGGACTTCCGCTGATCCTGTTTCTAATAGCAGGTATCCTGATTGTAATTTTTCTGCTACGCAATGGACGTCCCAGTCAAGGAGATGGAAAAAGCGCTCCTGGAACGCAAATACCGTCATTGCATGGTGCAATATCTGGGCACACCTCGCCTACGGGAACTAAGCGCCTCTTGGTTCCTGTCATTTAGACCAGTCTGGATGGACTGCATCCTACCTGTTCTCCGATGCCTGTTCTGCGGAGAAGAATGCGTGTTGGATCTCTCTCTGACACTTCCATCAGATGCGCAACCAGACGTTGATGCTTTACTGGACCCGATAACGGCCCATGTTCTGCAGTGTCCCCAGTGTATTCCTATGTTGATGGCGGCATTCTTAGAGCCTCCACAGGAAGTCTCTGCTCCTGTTGGAATGGATACTGGCTCCTCCACTGACACCCAGGCCTTAGATGGCGCACACGCTGCCCCAGTATCGTCTGGAGGCAGTACGGAAGATCATCTGTGCTCAATTTACGTAATCTACGAGGTGTTACAGGGATCGTCATCTGAGAATGTAGGCAACAGCGATGTTGCATCTACCAGCCAGAACACATAAACATTTGGCTCGTCGTGTGCTGTGAAAAATTTGGCCTTTTTTAACAAACTCAAACTGCAACTCCAAAACAATTGACACTTTTTATGACCTGCATGGATTTCCGATGCTTGTAGTCGTTCGAACTATACATACGGACACATTAGAGCTATTGCTTGAGTGACAATTTCTCTCTTTTAGAACATTTTACAGTTTTTTAAAAACATTTTTTAGCAAAACTATTGTTTTTACTATAGTCGCTTGCATACTAGTATCTAGACAGCCTAGTGGTACGTTAGAATTTAATAATGTCGTCCAGTCGTATGAGGAGTGGGTGTTATATTTCATATAGATACCCCAATATAGGCCCGGGTAACATCTCAACCTTTCACCTATATTCGTCCCTACATTACATACATAACGGTCTAGGACTGACCCTTTACCTAGTTACGGTACTGCTTACATAACGTGGGGTTTTCCCTGAACAATAGCCTCATACATTATGCATAAGGATTCTTGGATTCTTGGAAACTCAGCAGGACTACCATCTCCTGCATAATAACTATGTACAAGATTTATTCCCGACGTCATCCTAAGTCAGACAATGGCACAGCAAGGTAGAACCCCTGGGGATACCTTTGGGTATATAAACACCACATCTTGCTGAGATAGTCAGAGGAGAGCAGGACTTCCCTGCCGACACACTGACGCGAGACGCTGAGGCTCCTGCTTCCAGATACTCCAGCTCGCAGTGGTCTAACATCCTTTGCAGGGTACCCAACTTGAGACCAAGACGGGGTCCCACAGTCTCTCACTTCTGGTAATGGGGTTGACTATATCCTGGAGGGATTCTTGGCTTAACACCTACACACATGCTAGGTACACTTAGGTACATCTAGTTAGGATTGCATCGTAGGAGTATGCATTTTATTGTCATGTATTTTATATACTTGCCTGTATTCATGGTTATAGCAAAATGGTAGAAATCTACCATCCTTTTACTTTCTTAGTGCTTCTAATCATTTATATCTGTTACTGTCTAGTGGTTGTTTCAGCACATGCTTATTTAAAAACGTCCATACCGTTTATTCTGTGTACCTCTCTGAAACTAAGGAGCACGAGTGACTGAGCGAAAAGTATTACGCTGTTTCCACAGTCCTGAGGGATCAGGGTTGTCATGCTCGATAGTTGCCAAGAACTATTCTCTCCTTGGTAAGAGGAGTTTCTAGTGGCACTGTGAGCTAGCTGGTATACAGGTCAACATACCCGGTGGGGGTGTCTAGAATCAATCTTACACCAATCCCACAGTGTATGTTGTCTAAACGCGCAGATCCTATATAGGTTTATAGGAACTACACGACACTCCTAGATGTTTAGTTTTAAAAAATGTGCAAGTTTGCTAGGTTTCCCTAGCTGCCGGCTGAGCTATGGCCCAAAACCAACAGCTACCCACTTTGCAAAAAAGGGTCAATTTTGAGTGGAAAAATGTGATGTATTCATTTTGTGTTTTGGGCCATTTCCTGCTGCGGGCACTAGGCCTACCCACACAAGTGAGGTACAATTTTTATTAGGAGACTTGGGGAAATGCTGGGTGGAAGGAAGGATTGGGCTCCCCGCAGATTCCAGGACTTTCCATCACAGAAATTAGAGGAAAATGTGTTTTTTTAGTCACTGTTTGAGGTTTGCAAGCGATGCAGGGTAAAATGACTTTGTGAGAGTCATGCATGTCACCCCACCCTGGATTCACCCAGGTGTCTAGTTTTAAAAAATGTTCAGGTTTGCTAGGTTTCCCTAGGTGCTGGCTGAGCTAGGGCCCAAAATCCACAGCTACCCACAATGCAAAAAAGGGTCTGTTTTCATTAGAAAAATAGGCCTACCCACACAACTGAGGTACCATGCTTACTACAAGACATGTGGGAGCATAGAATAATATAACATTTCTTATTAACAATTGTATTTCACTTTATTTTTTACCTACCAATTGTAAGCCAGTGTGTAAGAAAAATATATTTTGAAAAATACCCTCTAATTCATATGCTAGTACATGTACCCACAAATTCACAGATGTGCAAATCACCACTGCTCCTAAACTCCATATTTTGTGACTATTTCAGAAACACATAGGTTTCCTAGATACCCACTTTTCAGTCTAAATATTTCACCATATGAATTGGTCTATACCCAGTACACAAACAAAGACCAATGCACAGTGTAGCTCAGTTGTTGTTTCTGGGTCCCTAGTGTTCTTGGAGAACCTGCAAACCTATATGTGCTCGCAATCAGAAGAGTCTAGCGGGTATAATGGTATATTGCTTTTGTAAATTGGCCATTGTGACAAAACGTTACAGATGTTAATGCTGGTACAAATGGCAGTTTGTTTCTCCTCATTTTCAACATTTATTTATTTCTACTTCTATACACTTAGTGCCATATGTACAAACCATTTTTGCAGTCGGAAATGGCCCGATGCGGCCTTTTCCACCCTTAAAAATGCCTTTTCTTATGTACAAAGAACAGTTTTCAGTTTGGAATTGCACATACATACCGATTTGGTATTTGGAAGGGGTGTGCTTAGGTAGTCCCTTCCAAATAAATAATCACAGTGCTATGTTTGAATGTTTTGGGATATAATTACAGTCGTAAGACATACATTTTTTTACTGACACCTCAAGGGTGTTGGTAACCATTCGTGAATGTTGAAACAAATATTTTTTAAGAGCAGGCATTGGTCCACTGTCTACTTTTTAAAAACAAAACTTAAACATTTCATTTTATTTTTTGAAATGCATTCCATTTTCCTTTATGGAATAAAAAAAAAGAGAGATTGCTTTATTAAAAGCAATCACAGATATGGTGGTCTGCTGACTCCAGCAGGCCACCATCCCTGTAATGGCTGCTATTCCCAGTGCAAACTGCAAACTTTCTCATTAATATGAATGAGATAGGTCGATCTGTGACCCACTATGAATTGCTAAATGAAACTAAAACTAAAAGAGTTTCATACATTAGGGAAAGTGATTTCCTTATTGCGATTTGCAGAGAATCTCAATTAGTAAATTGCTATCCCTAAAATCTGTACATATGGTGCGTAGTTTCTTAGGGAAAACCTTGAGGGATCTACACAGATGACTCCTTGTTGAATTCAGAAGGTTGTCTATTTTTCAGAAATCTATAGCTCTCCAGGATCACCCATGGGTTTCACACAAGTCCCACCACAGATTGTACGTAGGTTGAGTGCACAAAAAATAGGAAAAATGGGGTACCTCTTTGAAAAAGCCAAAACTGTGGTAAAACAATATTTTTTTGTATTCAGCTCTCAATGTTCGTGAAACTGGGAAGATAAAGGGGGATACTCTCAAGAACGTGCGATAATCATCGCCAAAATAGGTTAACGCAATTTTACACATCGCCGTCTATCGCGGGAAAATAACTCTGTGTTAACGTCTCATTCTCAACACGGCGGTAACATGCGATAGTTCCCCGAGAACGCGTCAAATGTCCGTGACAAAATCACCGAGACTGCGATAAAAATGGAAAGGCGAACGTGAAAAAAGTGGCAATGTGCCCAACCGCGATAAAAAAATCAGCGATAAGCTGCTCCAGGCCTGCAATTCACACACGTCAGGCGGGAAAAATCATTATAAAAGCAGGGAAAAAAACACAAACAAAACCAAAACAACAACGAAGCACAATGGAGGTAGCAGGAGCAAGTACAGAGGACAACCAGAACCCCACAAGCCCCACGGAGGACCAGCCTGGGACCTCGGGGTCAGGAAGGGCAAGGAGAAGAAGAAGAGGAAGACACGGTTCAGTCCGCAGGAAAACAGGATCCTGATAATGGAGGTGGTAGAACACCATCAACAACTGTTCGTCACCTCCACCGTGTCATTGGCAACAAAAAATGGAATATGGCAGTCCATCCTGGACAAGGTGAATGCAGTCAGAGTGCTGAGCAGGACAATGGAAGAGCTCAAGAGGCCCTGGAATTATGTGAAGCACAAAACCAAGCAGAAACTCGGCAACAACCAGAAGGCAGCAATGCAGACTGGAGGTGGGAGTCCAGCGCCACAGGAGGAGCTGGATGAGATGGAGGAAATGGTGTCCACAGTCATCAGTGGGGAGATGGTGGCAGGAGTTGGGGGACCGGACACTGCTCAACATGACCTGACACAACAGCAACAGGGTGAGTAACGACAAGGGACTGGGGGGAAGGGGGGAGATGGGCACAATGTCACACATGCACAATTAATTATAGCACAGTGCACACCCACAATGACTCTGGATAATTTCCCTGATCCCCTTGGCACACTGCAGCACACCTAGAAAGAGCAAGCAGGCCCCCCTCGACTATGTGCCCAGAGGGGGCCCTTCCCACACATCACCAATCTCACAACCAACCCATGCACATATGCCAAACCCAGCAAAGCGGCGTGTCTGTGAGCCACACTGACAATGCAAGTGGCACTGCATGACGAATAGCATGGCTGCAGTCAATATATCATGACATGTTGCACGCCACGACACTGAGGTGGCTGAGTGTGGACCACATCTGTAAAGGAGCAGGTCACACTCTGTCACATCCACGTGCACAAACAACCCCTGACCTCAACAACACAACTGCGGACAAACCATGCCCCAGAGTCCCAACTCCCACCAAGAGCCCAATTTACCCAAGTATGCAACATCTCAGCACTGTATAAGCACAGAAGTCAAAGGCACACCGCCTGAAAGGGATAAGGAGCAGCAAAATCAGAGCTGCAGGGCCGACTCTCCCACAATGCAGAACACACACATAACATCCAGAGCACATCAAAATTGACAACAATGTGGTACAAACTGCAACACGTACACAACAGTACAGAGGACACAACTGGTGCCGCTTGTGTGTAGAAACTGGCCAATCACATTTGGCATAGCAGAGAAATGTGAGATGATAATGTACAAGTACAAACACACATCCGTGATGTTGTCGAAATGTCCACTGTCCCGCATCAAATAGGCAGCTCCTCCCAAACAGTCACAATGTACATTGTCATGCAGTCTGAATGTAAACTTGTACAATGCGTCAACATACATGTGAACACAATGTTAAACTGCATCTCCCCTTCACATTGCAGCGGGAGAATCAACACCTCCTGCAGAGCAGACCCAACATCTCTTCACTGATGACGAAGAGGACCTCCACACCTTCAACACCGACGCCCTCCAAGAGCTCATGGACAGCTTCGGCACCTCACCTCCAGGAGCAGGGCAGCCCAGCTGCATCAAGGAGACCTCACCCCCTGCACAGACCACACAGCAGGAAGCACCCACCACCCCAGCTGACTCCCAGGACCCCCACGAACAACACATGGCCTTCCAACGCTGTGTGTTAGGGGGCCAGGAGAAGATGGCTGAACAGGTGCGGTGGGGTTCGACCTCATGGCAGCCAAACTAGATGCCATACGTGGGTGTCTAAGTCCCATCAGGGACCACTTACAGTCCCTAACGGACACCCACAGTCCGCTCCATTCTCTCCAACGATCCATGGCTGACATCGCTGGAGTCCTGACTCTGAGACAAGGACAACTGTCTAATCAGAGTGGCTCCAGCGATCTCAGCCGAGAGTTGGGACACATGCGGAGGATCCTGGAGAACAGGGAGCGGATAAAGGCGGGAAGAATGGCTGCCACGGCTGCACACCAGCCAGATGTAGCTGGGATCTTCCATGCCCTGCAGATCCTCATCATGGCATTGCTGCCACAAGGCCTGGCGCCGATGAATGCTGCTGCTGCTGCTTCTTCTACATCCACATCTCCGCCCCCTGATGTGTCAGTGCCTCACAGTGCGGCAGACATTCCACCTCCAGCCCCTGATGTGTCACTGCCACACAGTGCGGCAGATATACCACCTCCGGCCCCTGATGTGTCAGTGCCACACAGTGCTGCTGACAAAACATTACCACCCACATGTGAGGCACATGAAACATCAGAGGACGAAGATGCGGATGATTCCGCCTTAGTGGTAAGAAGGAAGCGGTAGCATTCATCTACGCCATATGGCCTGTTTCTGCTTGGTTCTGCCTTCTGCATCATCACCTTCCACTGTCCCCCGATACACTCTGCGCACTCACCTTGGACCTCGACATGGACTGCCATATTCTGTTTGGTTACCAATGACACAGCAATCAGACTGAACTCTTCCTCTTCCGATGAACTTGTCATTCCCTGAAGGACTCTGGCTGGCCCTCCATGGGGCAACAATGTAAAGTGGGGTTTGCATGGCCCTGTACTGCTCCAGCTGCAACACTCCACTGAACGTGAATAAAACATTCAGATTCACACAAATGTGTCATGTCTATGATCATTCAAGTGTGAAAGTATGGATGAATGTAGGGTCAGTGATTCCCCCTAACGTCCATGTTGCTCTTGTTGTGGGACTTGAGTCACAGGGTGCAACATTGCCGACTGCGGTCCGGGTGGCGCCGACACTACAACAGAGACACACGCATTAGATACTTCCTTGTCCAGCCCAGTACTGAACCACGCCAAGAGCCCGGGGCTCATTGTTCACACCCCTACGCTGGACTGGCATACGCCAGCCCAGCCCACTCCGCTTACGCTAACAGGGGGGGACGGCAAAGCTACATGTCCCAGGTCTTCCCTGTAGTGATCTGCTGATCACTGGTCTAGTTGTCAGCATGCCACAGCCACTCCCTGAGGGCTGGTCCACACCCA
The DNA here is from genome assembly GCA_963921515.1 of Calotriton arnoldi. NCBI lineage: Eukaryota > Metazoa > Chordata > Amphibia > Caudata > Salamandridae > Calotriton > Calotriton arnoldi. The sequence continues at coordinate 1,395,153 of CAWUFW010000108.1, read as the reverse complement.
CACCACACCCATCAAGCACAGGCGTCACAGGACATGTGACCCTGCCAATAAAAGGGGCCTACCACATCACATTCCCCACTGCCGGAGGTGACATGATGGCGTCAGCACCACGAGACTCAATCATAAAGGGTCCATGACTTGTGGCGCACTGACTTGGTGGCACCCGATGCACTGCGGCCGGCACGTGCCTACCGCCACGTGATGGTGATTTGCGGTGCACTGAGTTGGTGGCACCCGATGCACTGCAGCTGGCATGGGCCTACCGCCACGGGACGGTGGCTTGCGGTGCACTGAGGTAGGGGCACCTGAAGAGCTGAGCGGGTGTGCAGCCTGCGATGATGGATAGGCCTCTATACGCTGTCCTGCAAATCAAGAATCGATTTGAATTGAGGGCCCTGCTGGAGCGGATTGTACGCCGAAGTCAGCAGTCAGCACACACATGACTCCGCGGTGCCGCAGGGTGCGTGTGGCGCGGAATCCAGCGATCGGCTGAGGAGGTTGCACCGGCACATCGTGGGCCCTCTTGGAGACACGCCGGTGGCGGCAGGTGAGCATTGAGGCCTGGGTGCGCAGGGGCGGCCAGTCATCGCTGGGCGGCGGACCGGTCTGGGGACCAGGGCTGGGGTGCAGCAGGCACACAGGATCGTGCAGGCACCTCCGGTCACGGCGGCGGCCTCGTGGCTGGGTGGGGGGCACCGCCCTGGCAGACACGACCCTGCATGCAATGACGAGATGTGCGCGGGTTGGCTTGGGACGTAGCCACCTCGTCTCCAGTGTAGATCTGGCCATTGGAGGTGGTCGGCTACGTGTGTGTAGCCCTATGGACAGGATATGGCGGACACAGAGACACACGCAGTAGTTACTTTGGTGGCCATCCCGGAACTGAACCACGCCCAGAGCCCCGGGCTATTTATTCATGACATACGCCGGCCAAGGTCACTCCGCTTATGTTTACAGGGGGGGGCCACAAAGCTACATGTCCAAGGTCTTCCACACTGCCTGAGGTAACCTGTTTTCGTCCACTGTCCACAACACTACAAACACCAGCAGAATATGTCCGCATGGACATGTCTGTGCCCTGCATACTGAAGTCTGTCCAGCACATCACCGCCACACTTGGCATTGTGTACATTCTTATTGATGGGTCACTTGCCTCCTTCGCACATACTTTGTTCCCACCTCTCCCCACATTCTGCAATTGTGTGGCAGAGGTGCCATGCTGTGGATGGTTTGACTACATGGCTGGCATCGGTTACCACAGTTACTTGTGTTGTCATGTCTGGTAGTTGGGCCTGTTGATTGGCATGTTGTATGTGATTTTGTAACGTGTGCATTCCCACAGTTGTGAGTTGTATGATTGTGGAGTTGAGGTGTGTGGTGTGTTCAGTTGGTTCTTACCGACGAGCAGTGCACTTCCATAGGTGCCATCCTCAAAGCGCTGGTTGGTGATGTACTTGCGGAAGATGTAGGAATCATGCACACTGCCTGGGAACTTTGCGACGACATTCGTGTACAGGCCCCGGTGGTCCACTTTTGCCTACACATTGATGGAATGCGTGTTGTTTCTGTTGCGGTTATTGTGTGCAGTGTCGGCAGGGGGCACAAGTAGTACATGTGTGCAGTCAATTGCCCCCAACACGTGCGGGAAGCCAGCTATGGCGTAGTTCCCTTGCTTGGTCTCCAGCTGTTCCTGCGCAGTGTGGGGGTAGTGAAGGTGCAGGGGTATCAAGCTGATACAAACCGTGATGCTTACAGGTATGATGACTCCTGCATAATGTGACCTTGACAGATGTTCGTGTGCACGTGACCTTCCTTTTATTTCCTACGAAGGTTACGCCCACACGAACTTCTGTTACGGTCTTTTTATGCAGGATTTATCATACCTGTTAGCATTCCGGTTTGTCCAAGTGCAATACACTGTACCATATTACGTTTGTGACTATACGGATGCTTGACCATTGTCATCATTTATCCAACAGGTTTCTGAATACTGACTTTCAGGATATGGAATTGTATTGGGGAGTTCCCGCAGCATATGCAGTTAATTGTATCCACACGTTGCCCTGATGGAATGGAACGCGTTGGCTGAGCTTTTCGTATTGTTGATTTATGTATTTGTAATAAAGAACTGTTTTTACACTACTGTTGACTACTGGACTACATGACCTGGCGCACGCCCTTTTCAGTAACTACAATCTTGGATCTGGAGCACAGAGGCATCAGGCAACGGCTGGTGTTGGGGTTGGTAGCGCAGGTACACTATGAATTGGAACTAGCATGTGGTGCAGATACAGGGGCCCACCGTTGCTTTTGTGGACATGCATCCAAGACATGTGTGAGGAGGTTTGATAGGGCTGGCTGTGAGACTCCTCCGACTCTGGCTGTTGCTGGTTGGAAGGTGCCAGAGGCCAACAGGTGCAGCTCAGCCAGCAGCTTTGTCTGCGGAGGGACGTTGGTTGTCCGCTGTGTTGGTACCGTCAGCCTGTGGGCAATGTGGGTCAGGATACGGAGGATGGTTGTCCTATTGAGCCTGTGGTGGGCAATGGCATCCTCTGGCGCTGTGTGTCTGAGGCTGGTATGTTTTAGGAACGTCCACTGTCTTCTTCTGCGCTGCCTAGGTGGTAGTCCGGGGAGGGGCGGTCCGGGGGGGGGGGTGTTGGTCCTGGGGGTGGTGGCGGTTGGTGTTGTGGCCCTCTTAGGTCTCCGAGCTGCATGATCATTGGCTCCATGGCATCTGTTGGTCTTCGGATGTGGCTCTGGGCTGGGCTCCCTTTCATACTGCAGGTTGTCGTCCTGCTTAACACCAGTAGAAGGCAGGTGTTAATTCCCTGCTGCTAACGCGACTTATCGCCTGTTTTTGGTTCACTTCGCCGATCTGGCTGGTCGTTGAGAATATCGCAAAGTGGTGTTTTCATGTGTTTTTGCACTGGAACGCCTACTCTGCATATCATTAGCGTTAGTTGTCGCTCTTATCCGTGGCGATATTTTTTGCAGCAGCTATCGCTGGAAAACTGGCGATATCTGCAGTTTGCACCAGCTTGAGAATGGGGCGATAGATCTATTGCCACTTTTGCGGCGCTAAAGTGCCGATAAATCGGCGATAAGTCCTTGAGAATATGCCCCAGTGACTTTAGTACAGCAAACTATTTGTTGATGCCATTTTTAGGAAAAAAACAGACACTTTTATCCTGAGAACTCTTTTCATATTTTTCCCCGAATCTCAAAACTTATCAATATTTTGCCTAGTTTCTCAGTCCCCTCCAGGAAAATCCATAAACTTTGGGTGCCTTTAGAATCCTCAGTATGTTGGGAAAAATTATGCAAATTTGGTATGGATAGCTAATGTGGAAAAAAGTTCTGAAACCTTAAGCGTGAACTATTCCAAATAGCCAAAAGAGGAACTCAGCACTTGGGGTGGGGGGAGCGGTGGGGGGGTTCAGCAGTGAAGGGGTTAAACACACACACACATGATCACACGCACACTCATGCATGAATAAACACACAAATGCACACACAGTCTTCATTTCTAACAAGCCTCATTTTCTTTCTTTTCCTACAAGATCAAAGAAACGCTGAATTAAAACGCACATTGCCTCTTTAGCCACATCCCCGAGCAGACGAGGGAAAACCACCATGAGCAACTTATTATGATTAAACAGCTTTAATCTTGACGAATCCGGTGATGGTATGCTACATTTCATAACATTACCAAGTGCAGCAGGTAACAACCTGGTAGCCTGATTTCTAAATCATTTTGAATGAGACACTAATTGCTATCTACTGACGGGGAGACCAGAATCAATCAGGTGTCACAAACATGCTTATGAATCGCCTTGCTGCTATTATTGAAGCCGACACATCTCCTCATCTGAGCAGAAGAAGGATTATGTATAATTCTGTTTTATTTGAAGGGCCTTTATGTAGACCAAAGTCATATTGTCAGGCATGCGAATAAAAAAAGTGTACTGCGTGTTTTTGTTAAAGGGATACGAAATAAAAAGAGAGATATATCCAAGAAAGAGTTCTAACGATAAATGCTAGAACTACAGGTGGAAAGCTCGCGTTCCTCCCAGAGCCTGTCACATAAAGATGGTTCTTTCCCACTACAGTGTTATTTTCCAGTTGCAGGGCACATCCTCCGAGGGAGTTCTCCTCCTCTTCTCTGACAGTTTTATGACCATGATGCTCGCTTAATGCATTGGTGCCAGAAGGGAGGCGCCAATTAGCAGAACACTATGTGCATGTAGCCAGACAGATAATTCAGTCTATCTGTGTCAGACAAATAAGTACTTTATCATATTATGTATGACACCATGCCCACGAGGGTCCTCGGATTAAATGATAGATAATAGTCTGAAATGTTTTGGAGTCTACCTTCTTCAATTGTTGGAAACCTTCTATATAACTAACTAATATGTTAAAAATACATCGCAAGAGCATAGCCCTGACGAATACCTGATCAGCAACAGACTACTGGGACCACTGATTTGACTTTGGTCACAATAAGTGGTCAGTTTTCAGGATAATATTTTTAATTATGCAGCAATCGACCTCGAAGGCGGGGAACCGGGTTCGAGCCTGGGCAGGGATGCTCAAAATCCTGTAATTCTGGGAAAATCAATTAATTTCCCCGTGCCTAACAAAATAAATGTGTCCTTGTGTAACGTAACTGGTGCTCATGTAAAGTGCTGTGACACCTTTGTGTTGAGTTCGCGCTATATAAAACTCCAGAAAAAAAAGTACGATTAAGAGGGATATCAAGTTGTAACATCTTGCTCCAGAGTACAAAGGCTTTACTAAAATATACAAATGCATAATGAAGTGGAGGAGATTAATTGCATTGCACATGGCTGATCATGAATGGATGTGCAGTAGAACTGGGCAATGCTGAGTCTCCCTTGTGGGCACCGGTTTGGGTCTTTTAAAGAAAATCACTGCTATCAACTGGTGTGACTAAGTCAGTGAGAAGTATTTTTGTAAATATCTTGCTAGTGTGCTAAACCTGGAGAGGAGCCACTAGTTGTTTGGGTTCTCTTAGGATTAGGAACCTTTTTAAGTCTCAGTTACTAGACAACACAATGCATGAGCTGGCTGTTGATAGACATATTGTCAGTTTACAGTGAGCTTAGAGTCCACCCTATGGTTGGCTCCGTTGTCACTGTCATTTGTTTGCTTTTTATTTGATATCTTGTGTTGACTTTCCTTCCTCTTCCTGTGCTGTCACTGCCCTCGAGCATGGATACATTACTTGTGTCCTTCTACTGCTCATTTTTCAGGTGCTACTTCTTTCTTTTTGTTTAAACACTCCATGAGAGTGCACGTGTTCTCAAGCTGTCTCTCTAGTGTGCTTCTCTTTCCACGCCATGCTCTTTGTTGTGCTCTTTCTCTTACACATGTGCTTATCACCTGCCCACTCCTGTTGCTCGCTTGCCTGTTTACTTTTATCCCCACTCCACATTGCTCTCTCTTGCCTTTAATTTGCTTTCATCCCCCATTCTCTGTGTTGCTTCTCCATGAACCACATTCCCTGTGTTGCTTAAACCCTACCCCTTATTGTGTGCCATCACCTCCTCCCTCTGTGATTCTGTCCTCTGTTCTCCTTTTTGCTGTCTCTTGTCCATGGTTTTTCCATTACGCTTGACTCCCAGAGAAACTGAGGAAATTTGGCTCTGCGTTGCCATGGAGGAAATGACCTACATGACATTTGGATCAACATTACCATGAAACAAATACTGAAGCTAGACTTCTAAAGGGACTCATTGATCCTAAGAACTCGCGTGACCAACAATCACAGTCTGGGGTGTCACAGTGATGATCAGGTCCTCAGATTTCTTTCACCGAAGTCCACAACTCCTCCCTCTGCCGCATTACACGAGCTGTGCTCCTGCCCTCCTACAGGCATTGCATGGTGAGTGCCACAAAGGAGCAAAGCTGTCGCTCCTTCTTTCTCCACAAATTTTAGATTTGAATAGCAGGACTCCACAGTTTTCAACAACACAATTTTTAATTCTCACCTACAAGACAGCTTTTAGCTGTCGATAGGCAAAAGCTTATTGTCAGGGACACTGTAATTATGCAGCAGAGGATGGACAAATTATGTGATAGGGTTGAGTAAATTATGTGGCAAGAAAAGGCAAACTGTGCGGTGTAATGCAGCACGTTTTGTGATAGTATTACTTCATTATTTTGTTATTTTTACACTTGTTAACACTGAGTGGACATTGATTGCACCTAATTTTAATACTCACATATAGCAATAGTTTAAAGGAACAATGGTTCTAGAGTGGCCTAAAAGGTCCAAGGGGAAGTAACCCTGTAAAGGGCACTGAGATAAGTAAAGGGATAGAAACTTAATTCATAAAAGAGAGCAGTAGGAAATATAACGAGGGACATATAGGTCAATGTATGACAAATATTTATTACACAATGAAGGTATTCAGGTGCTCACACAGTAAGTGACAATAAGCGTGACGTGAGAAGTGAGGGTGAACTTAAAATACTGCTCTCTTTTATGAATTAAGTTTCTATCCCTTTACTTATCTCAGTGCCCTTTACAGGGTTACTTCCCCTTGGACCTTTTAGGCCACTCTAGAACCATTGTTCCTTTAAACTACATATTACCCCAGGTTCATATATTGGGGCACCCTTGTCTTCCTAAATAATACCACATATAGCAATAAGCAACCAGTGTGCCTTTTCAAACAACCTTCCACTGCGCTGCAACATGTATGGCTGCATCTTTAGTAACATTTGAACCGTTTGAGCTAGAAACAATTTTTTTGGGGTATAGTCTGCAGGTTATGCATCAGATGATGGATTATGTGGCAAATGCGGCTAATCTATGCTCATACAAGAAATTGCCACAGTCGCACAGTCACATAATTCCAGTGGCCCTGCCTATTGCAGACTACTGTGCATTAAGTGGGATGAAAAAGGTGGGGGGTGGCTCTCTAAATGGAGCGTGCCCTAGGTAAATAAAGGCGTATCTTAAAACATGTGAACTGCAATCCTGTGCATTACACAGGATGCTGCCTAACCTTTTTGTGAGTTTTCTTCTACTGCATCCAAACATATGACACAACACCATACATTTGCCTAAAACAGACCATACCTATTGGCTTTGCGAGTGCTTGTTAGCAGTTGATATAAATAATTAACAACAATGATTTTGTTGTGAATAGATAGAATTGCTCATTACAAATGGTACATGTGACCATCGCAATGTGTGCACTGGAAAGAGGCAGAGATTGGATGAACATGTAATCTGAGCCCTGTTATGGTCCACTGACCCACACTGCCTCCAGCCTCAGGTCCAGAACTCTCAATTGTGCCCCATTATGAAGACGTTCCCACAAACAGAACTCACCCAGACACATAAATGTGACTCAGCTCACATGTACCATATAGGCATTGGAAAACCCAATAGTTCAGCTTGTTAGAGCTAAGACCTTTTAACTTTGCTAATACTTAGAAAAGTCAATTCTAATTACAATACATGTTCACTAAAGCAAAGAGAATTTATAAATGTTAACAATTACAAAGTCTTTGCTTCCATAAATTATGCAATGTATATACAGTAAATTATTGCTAAAAACATTGACAAAGTCAATAAGCCCCAAAGGAAAAACGTATTGGTTTTGCCAGTGCTTGTTTCTTTAAAGAAACTGTTAATTCCCTATGCCTAATCAAATGATTTCTACTTGCTGAAAACTTGTCATTAAACTAGGTGGCATGTAAAGAAGACCCCAGCTGATACTGAAGCATTATAAAATGCTTCCAAGTCATTTTTAAAGGATCTGACCCCCACTTCTAGGCCATACATGCAGACGAAGAGCTATAACCAGAAATGGGGCGCTTAACAGCCTGTATAGCCTGAAGCAGAAGGGTTATGATTCTATGAGAACATTCCACCCAGTAAGGATGGTATGTATGAAAATAAACAGAGAGAAAGAAAAAGGCAAGCATTGTACTGTTGGAACCGAAGGTCTATGCCAGCTGTAGGGAACAGGGTAACTGTTTGAGGCTGAGTGGAACCCTACTCAAGCATAAACCACAATTCCTGACAGGGTAAAGTCACAAGCAAATGCCAAATTAACCTTTGTTTAACCCTCTGGTAGGTTGGCACTGTTGCAGCGCGTACAATAAAAACTATCCTCCTCCCAGGTTACTTATAGGTCATCCAGGGGCAAACTATATTTCTCATATCCACATGACGATGGGGCCCATAAACATCGCCTAAACACACACACACTCCTGGATTTCCTTTTACACCTTTATGAAATTCTGTACTCCTAGGAGAAGCATGAGAACTAAATGGAGAACACCATTTTGTGTACCGCTGGAAGAGCAAGGATATCTATTTACCTTAATTTGTCACTTTCTTTTAATTATTTCTTAAGATATTCCTGCTCATTGTTTTGTCAATGAATCATTCATTTAAGAAATTAGTTCATAGTGATTAAGACCAGCTGAATCACAATCAACCAATTACTCATGTCACAATCATTTAGGAAAATAACCACTGAGTCATTTTGGTTTTTAAAGAATCTTAAATTTTATATAATTTTAAAAGCATGAAAAGATTTAATACTTTATTCAATTATTCATTTTTAAATTCACAATTTTATTAAGCATAATCAATTTATTGCAGAAAGGAAATTTTGTCATGAAGCCAAAAACCTTAGTTACCTGTCTAGCTTCCTAATTTAGCCTAATGATTTCTAACCTAACTTTGGGATTAGAAATAGCCTGATTCTCATACTCAACTGTAAAGTTAAGACAGCAACAGCAACTTCAGCTCGTCAGCATCAGCTACCTGCAACCCGTCTTCTCTACTGCAACCATGACTCTCGAACTGCTTGGAACTCTGACTGGAACTCTCTGGAACTTCCCTGGAACTCTCCTGGAACTGACCCCCTCCCACTAAGAGTAGGCCCTCTTATACCCCAATTCTAACTTTGTTAACTAACTGTTGCAACCTTAATATCACGCTTTTCTCTCATTGGTCCATACATGTCAGCTTATTCATTCTTTAATCAAGTTCTTTTGGATTCAAGGGTCCTTGGATCATTTCCTTTCCCATACGCTTAAACATTTCCATCCGATTCGATCAGTCCATTTGTATCTTCTTTTGACACATTCAAGAACTCCGCAGTCATTGTCCTTTCTCTTGGGCTCCTTTCCCACGGACTCTCTCCTGATCCTCACGGCACACTATCAGTTCAATTAGGTCACACCAGCCTTGACCATTTCTTGCATCCTAGCCTCTCAGAGACATCACGAGGCTCCAGATTTCATCAATCTCATCCCGTACCACGTGTCCCCTTGCGCCTGCGCACATCTTCCCACTGGCGGCCATTTTATCTCGCCACTCGGTTCTACTTTAGAAGCACTAATTTGAGGCAAACAAAACATAATTAAATAGAGAAAAATATCCCTTTCGTTTCCCTCCCGTCTACGTACCCCAATTAGTTGTTACCTAGCAAAAAGCGACATTTTAAGCTGCTCCTTACTTACCATCACTATTGTTTTTTGCAACGACACATTTTATTTCTATGAAGCACAAACATGCATTTATTTTATTTAGTACGCTTTTTATTCTTACGTTATGATTAGACACACGGACATTCATTAATAGATTATTTAGCACATACATTGGCATATTACCATTCCCACATATACAATGTTGATTAATACATTTAAACGAACATTTTTAATTAATTAATTATATAATTTGTTAGGGGTTAAAATTTTTTATTTTTACTGCTCCACCAATCCCCCTTTGGTGATTTTTAAATCACCACATAAAACCCAAGTCATACTTCTTTTCAGGCAGCATGTCTTTCATCCTTTACTTTCTGTTATTCATATCTCTGTCTCCTCTTCATCTTGCCTTTTAGTCTCTTTATACATGCTTTCTTTCATTTTCTCCAACTCAATTTCACCCATTTCTCTCTCTCTTTCTCTCATTATTCTGTTATTTCTTCTTATCTTATTCTGTCTTACTTTTCTCTTTATACATGTTATTACTATTTTCAATATCATTGCTAACAATATCACTATAGTTGCTACTATTATAACTTTCCCTATTACTAGTTTACTCATCCTAGTTAACCAATTTGCTACTGAGGAAAACCCTCTACCAAGTTTTCCCAAAACACTTTCAACCTCCAGTGGGACTAATTCTTTGTGCAGACTTGTAATATTTGTAATATACTTCTGTATATTTTCACTGTTATCCGGAATGTAAGTACAACAATGTTGGACTTTCAACATTCCACAGACTCCACCCTCTTTTGCCAAAAGAATATCAAGGGCAAGCCGATTTTGCATCACCATAGCTCTCATGGCAACCATTTCGGTATTTACCATTAAGAACCCTCCCGCAGTATCTGTAGACAAACGATCTACTACTGTGGATAACTTCCGAATTTTAAATGCATTCAAAGATATTCCCACTGCTGGTATCAATGCTCCAAAAATATCTCCTACAACTTCTGAAAAACTTTCCCTCTTTCTACGTTTAAATCCATTAATCATCTTGTATGTTCCCTTTTCTTCTCTGTCCATGTGAAAGATTTTTGGAAAGACCAGGCCTACATAGCAAGTTCCATACCAATGGTCCGGTAACCTGTAATAAGCTCTATTCCCACAAATATAATAGATACCTGGAAATATTGGATCTTTTCCACCTTTGAATCCCCAACCTCCCAGAATTTGATAATTGTCATGGCAGACACTGGAACCTACAAAGTAATTGTCATAGACTGTCTTATTTCTCCTAATGCACAACTTTCCTGTTTGCGGCCAGTCTAATGTCATTGCTGCATTTATCTTTTTTCCTTCATGATTTCCTTCCTCAAACGTCCATAAACGTTTTCCTTCCTCTTTTATTGCTTCTTTTTGAAATTTCATTCTTCTTTCCTCAACCATGTCTAGAAATACTTTTTCTTCTTTCTTTAACTCACAGGTAAGGTTGTCACTAACTATTTCTTCTAACGTTAATTTTCTATGTTCTAAAAAGAATTCTCCTAAAACCTTTGCTGGTTTTACTTTGTTAAGTTCTGGCACTACAGGAATGTTTGCAAATATCTTATCTATATCAGTATAATAAGATTCTAATCTACCTGTTTTATAAAATAAACTTGCTATTACACTACATGTTATTCCATAAGTCAAAGGTAAGTGATGATAAGTCACACCTTCAGATACTGATGCAGGCAATTGCATACAAACATAACAATCTCTCACTTCCATTGTTTTTACATACTCATACAACAATTTTGTAAAAACATTCTTTGAGAAATCTGTTACTGACCTATCCTTATGCAACTCTGCACTACTTCTTAAAACAACTTGTTCTTTAATATTAGTTTCTTTTTCTTGTTTAGTATCATTCTTTGCTTCTATCACAGCCACGCTAATTGGAATTGTGATTGCTAAAACTATCCATATGGTCATTAATAACCCTGTACAAAAGCAGCACATTTTGCACCATCTCTTTACAAATTCACATTTATTTCTTCTATTCTCATTATTTTCCATTTTTCTTTTTCTATTTGTTAAATTTTCAGAAAATTGTGTCACTACACCTCAAAATGACTTAGACGCCACTCTGCTTCCAAAAAGTCTTTGCTTAGTACTTTCTTTAATTCTCTCCAGAATTCTTTCGTTGTCACATCCGGTGATTTGTCACATCCAGTAAATTGTCACGTCCGTCAGAAGCACTTTAAGTCTTCACTTCAGTCCTTTTGTTGCATCTCACCTTTTCCCATCCGACTTCTCAGTCTCTGGTTTCCGTGAGTGTTTTCTTCTTCTCCTTTGTAATCTGTTAGTGCAATATACAGCCACTCAGGTGACTTAAATTTTGAATTTATTTTCCTTGTCCTTTTGGACTTTTGTAATCTTTTTCCACTGGGTTTTTCTTGTCCCTTTTGACTTGTTACTTCATTTACTTGTTCAGCATCTTCATCTTCTGCTCTTATTATTCTATATCTCAATTTTCTTACATAGCTGTTGGGCCAATTATCTCCTTTTCTTGGCCTTTTGACCTCACCCTCTCTTTCTTCTCTTTCCGATCTCCAATTTCTTTTTCTTGATTCAGTCTTTGCTTTTTCCTCTCCTCCACTTTCTTCTGTTTCTGTTTCAACTGTCTCACTATTGTTTCTTATTTTGAAACTTATAATCTCGTCATCTCCTACTGGTGGATCTGTCTTCTCCTTTTTGTTTTCCCTTATCACTGTCCCTCCTCGGGGTTCTTCCGATTTGGTGTTTTCCTCCTTATCTGCTTCTGAATTTCCCTGTTCTCCTGTTTCTCTATCTATCCCTATTGCTCCTCGGGGTTCTTCTCGATTTTCTAACTTTTTGTGTACTTCTTTCCCTACTTCATCTATTAATATTGTTTCTGAAGGATTTCCACCATAACTTGTACTTGGTTGTTCATCTAACTCAATTTCTTGCTCAGTTTCTTCTCTAATTGGTTTATAACCCCAAGTTCCCTTTCGGAATTCTTCCCAATTTGCAGCTGAATCATCAGATCCTGAAGTTGTGTCAGATATTTCCAGATGTCGACTTACAGGTCGATCTTCAAGTTCTGGAACTTCTGAATTTCTTTCTTCTTCTTCTTCTTGTTCCTCTTCTTCTCTAGAGGTGTTTTCCGTTGGGGTCTCCAGATGTCGACTTTCAGGTCGATCTTCAAGTTCTGGCACCCTTTCTTTTATCTTGGTTGTTCCCGCCGTTAAACTTTTATCCCACACTTCCAGACGCCGACTCACATGTCGATCTGTAGGTTCTGGAATTCTGATTGTGTGGCTGGCATGAACCCAGTTCTTTACTCCTGCACACTTGACAGCAGTCGTTGTTACTAGGATTACCTGTCTTGGCTCATCCCAACGCGGAACTAGACAGTTTCTTCTCCTGTGGACTTTAATACGGACCCAGTCTCCTGGATTCAAGTCGTGGGCTGGTTTTCTTTCAAGAGTGGTCGCATCCGGTCCAACCTGATGAAACACAGAACGCACCACATCAGCCAGTCCTTTGCAATAATCCAGTATTAGATCATCAGTTATTGTCAATAACTTGTTGACTGGTACGTGGGCTTGTCTCATTGCTCGTCCCATGATCATTTCATGAGGACTGAGTCCCGTTTTCTTTTCAGGGATGCTTCTGATGGTCATCAGAACAAGAGGCAGTGCATCTGGCCATTTGAGTCCTGTAGCTTGACACATTTTTCCTAATCTGTTTTTAATCGTTCCATTTATCTGCTCTACTACCCCAGAAGCTTCGGGTCTGTAAGCACAATGTAGTTTTTGTTTAATACTCAATGCTTCACAAATCAATTGGATCAACTCATTTTGAAAATGTGTTCCTCTATCTGTCTCAACTGTGACTGGAAAACCATACCTCGGAATGAACTCTCGTAGCATAAGTTTTGCCACTGTTGTTCCATCATTCCTTCTTGTGGGGTATGCCTCCACCCAACGAGAGAACAAACAGACGACCACCAGAACATATCTTAATCTGTTACTAGGGGGCATCTCAATAAAATCCATCTGTATCCTTGTGAATGGACCTCCTTCTCGTCCTATTGTTCCTAGACTCACTACTGTTTTTCTTCCTGGGTTAAATTGTTGACAAATAAGACATCTTTGACAAAGACTTTCAGCAATGGCTCTGAATTTTGGATTATACCAAGTTTGTCTAAAAAGTCTGATCATTGCATCTCTCCCAATATGAGCTTGTCCATGGTACATCCGTGCCATGTCTGCAATCATGCTATCAGGCATAACTGGTCTTTCATCTCTGTATACCCACACTCCATTATCTTCCTGTCTTCTACATCCTGCTTTAATCCAGTAATCCTTTTCCTCATCTCTTGCTGTTTCTTGTAACTGCCTTACTTCATCCCATGTTTCGACTGCATTAGTGAAAAGCAAAGGACAAGAGACATGCTCCCTTTCTCTATTTCTGTTCAGGGACGCCATGTTTTCCGCACAATATCTAGCGATCTCGTCAGCATAATTATTGCCAACCGCTATGTAATCTTCGTTTTTCTTATGCGCCTTGCACTTCACTACAGCTATTTGTTTAGGCAGCTGTATCGCCTCAAGCAGTTTTTTAACATAATCTCCATTTCTGATAGGTGTTCCTGCAGATGTCAAAAATCCTCTTTGTGACCAAATCTGGCCAAAATCATGTACGATGCCGAAACCATATTGGCTATCGGTCACAATCGTGATTCGTACATTTTTCCCCAATTTACATGCTTGAATCAAAGCAATTAGTTCCGCAACTTGGGCAGACCTAACTCCTTTCAGACAAGACGCTTCCATTACAGTTGCCACTGTGCATACTGCATAAGCTGCGCTTAACACTCCTTCCTTTGTGCGTAAACATGAACCATCTACAAACATGACATAATCGGATTCCTTTAACGGTTCATCTTTTATGTCAGCTCTTGGTTTTGTGCAATATTCCAGCACATTCAGACAATCATGATCTACTTCATCTTGTTCAATTATATTCTCTTCATCTGGCAATGAAGTCGAAGGATTTACATTTATGCATCTATCTATGGTCACATTTTCTGCACTCAAGATGACTTTTTCGTACTTAGTCAGCCGACTATGTGTCATGTACTGTGTTTTTGTTCTTGTCAAAAGAATTTCTACTGAATGGGGAACATATACTCTCAGTGGATACCCCATCACTATACCTTCACTTTGTTCCAGACTTACACAAGTAGCAGCAACTGCTTTCAAACATCCAGGCAATGCCTTTGCTATAGGATCTAAAACAGCTGAAAAGTAAGCTATAGGCCTCTTCATGGTGCCATGTTTTTGTACTAGTACTGAAAATGCACATCCATCTCTTTCACTGCAGTATAACTCAAAATCTTTCTCATAATCAGGCATGCCTAATGCAGGGGCCTCACACAGTTTCCTTTTCAATTCTTTGAAAGATTTCATTTCTTCTTTGTTTAACTCAAAAGGGTCTTTTACATCTTTCTTTGTCAATTTTTGTAATGGTTTTGCAATCAAAGAAAATCCACTTATCCATTGTCGACAATATCCAACCATTCCCAAAAACATTCTTACCTCTCTTTGAGTCATTGGTGCTCTCATTCCTTGAATCATTCTTACTCTTTCTGTCGCTATTTTCCGCACTCCTTTCTCAATTTTATGTCCTAAATACTGGACTTCTTTCTGACAAAACTGTAATTTTGAAGGGGACACCTTATGTCCTCTTTTCTCCAAATGGTTCAGTAAAGCAATTGTGTCACTTACACATGCCTCTTTGGTTTTCGATGCCACCAATAGGTCATCGATATACTGCACCATTACTGATTTTTCTGGCATTTTTAAATCTTCCAGAGATTTCTTTAGAATCTGATTAAAAATTGAGGGGCTCTCTGTATACCCCTGAGGAATTCGGCACCATGCCAAAATACGCTCTCCAAAACGGAATGCAAATAATGGCTGGCTATCTGGATGCAAAGGAATAGAGAAAAATGCATGACACAAATCTATCACAGTGTACCACTCAGCTTCATGCGGAATTTGATATAGAATCACTGCAGGGTTTGGCACTATTGGACAGCATGGTACAACTATTTTGTTGATCTTTCTCAAATCCTGTACTATTCTGTATGTTCCATTTGGCTTTTTCAGTCCCATAATAGGTGAATTACATGGACTGCTCATGATTTCTTTCAGAATTCCCTGTTCAATCATCTTATTTATCACAGGAGTTATTCCTTCAATTATTTCTGGAGTTAATTTGTACTGTGGCGTGTTTGGATAACTTATCCCTTCTTTCACTGTCACTTTTACAGGATCAACTTCTCTCATTAATCCAATGTCTTCTCCTGTAAAATCCCACACACTTTCTTTCACTGCACTTCTTAACTCTTCTGGAAGTTTTCCTGCATCAAATGCAGGAAACAACCCATTCATTTCAGGTTCCTGATTCATCAAAGTTACTTTATACAAAGCATCTTCATCTGAAGTCTGAAAACCAATTCCATCTGGTGTACAATAAATTGTGCAATTCATTTTACACAAGAGGTCACGACCTAGAAGATTTACAGGACTACAATCGCACACTACAAATTTATGCATTTTCCTAAAAGAACCAATTTTTACTTCTACCAATTCAGTAAGTGGGGTTTTAATCTGCTGATTGGCAACTCCTACCACTTGGATGCATTCACCTGAGAGAGGAAGGTTCGGAATTTCCACTGACCTAACAGTAGAACGGGTAGCTCCAGTATCGACAAGGAATGTTACGTTTGCTCCATTCACTTCTCCATCCACAAAGGGACCAGACTGATCTACCTCTAGAGTTGCGCCAAGCACGCACTCTTTCCCCTCTCTTGCGCACCGTCAGAAACTTTCATCTGGGTCATCCTCACTCTGATGCAACCAATACTGGGAAATGTTAGCTGCTCTCGGCAACTGTGTTACCTGCTCTCCTCCGTAGAATCCTGTTTCTGTACTGTATCTTTGCTGGTTAACAGTGTTGGGAAGTGGTGGTTGTGGCACCTGACTTTGTTGAACAACTACCTCATTCTGCACCTGTGGAGTTAATGATTGATGTTCCGGATTAGGTTTAGGTGGGAACTTACACTCATTTCTCCAATGCCCTAATTTTCCGCAATTATGACATGGCCATTTCTTCTTTGCCTCTTCTAGACTCACTTGTCCTTTTCCTTTACCTATATTTGGTCGCATCTTATTTTGTCCTGATTCGTTTCCATTATTATTATCCAATTGAGCTTCTTGTTTTTCTGCCACTTTCACTTGTGCCCACATTGCTTTTTCTTTCAACTTACGCTGTTTACTCTCTATTTCATCACTACAATACTTAGCATACCTCAGCACCTCATCTACACTTGCATTCTGCCAGTTTATCATATGTTGCTTAATCATATCACTTATTTCTTGTTTCAAGCCAAATACAAATCGGTATACAAAATGACTCATATCCTTCTCACTTAATTCCTCATAACCACTATACTGTTTGAAAACCAACAACAATCGCTCATAATATGCATGTACACTCTCCTTGCTTTCCTGTGTAGTTCTATCAATCTTAACCCAATCTGTCTCTTTTGGAGGAATCTTATTTTTCAAAAAGGTAATCACCTTGTCATATTTCTTCATCACATCTGGTCCTGGAGCTCCTGTCTTAGGATCTCTTGGATATTCTGTAGTTGGCCAGTCAACTGTAATCTTACATTCTGACCATAGATCCGTTGGTACCACTATGTCAAACAATCCATCCAAATCTATCCACAACACTTTCGAGACCTTTACAAACCTTTCTACCTGTCGGTACCACTCAACTGGCTTTTCTCTTAACTTTGGAAAGTCATTTGTAAATGACAGGATGTCCTGCCTAGTCCAGGGAACATGCACATAACTACCACCTGGAGTTTCTCTCATAGGGTACTCTTTAACAACATGTTCCTTTTCTGTTATCATAAAAGCCAATGAACCTTTGTCTACACTTTTCTCATTCTTCTTTGTCCATCTAACCTTCCATCTGTCCACATCACCCCATTTTCTCAACAAAACAATCAACTCTTTTATCTGTGTCAGCCTCCCTGCTGTATTCAAATTTTCAATATCTTTTTCACAAAAATCTACTCTGTATGGTTTCTGCAACGTTTTTACTTTTGCAAAATCTATTCCAATCTCACCGGCCACTTCTTCTAGTTTGTCATGTAAATTCTTTGCTCTCCATGTTATACTTTTGCACAGAAACATTATTTCCTCATCCTGATAATTCTTTATCTTTTCTGTACCAATCGTTCCTAGAATTAATTCTTCCATGTCAATCTTCAATCTGATCACATCTAATGGTTTTTCTTCCGTTTCTTTTATTTTAAAAGCTTTTATCCACTCATTTAACTCATCAGGAGTCGGACCTATAGGAGTACTATTTATTTCTGTCCAATTTCCACTCTTTTCAGGTGTCACCGTTGCAGATTCAGTTACCATAGGCATTTTCCTACCGCTACACTCATTCACTGTCAAATTTTCAGGTGGACTTGGTCTGTAAGCACTAGTCAAATTGCTCGTACCTGGACTTGTTTCTATTCTTTCCTTTTCTCTTTGGAATTGCGAACTCAAGGGAATCACCAAAGATCGTTCATCAATTTTCTGATTCTCGAAAACTGGTATTACTGGACCTATTGTTACGGGTACGGTAACTGCTTCCATATTCTTTGTTAATTCTCTAATTTTCTCAGTTAGTTCTTTTGTTGTCCTTGCCAATTCTCTTGCACTATCATTTTCTATTCCCTCAATTTGGGAAGTTCTTATTTGTTCTTGTGACCTATTTATTTCTTGTCTTTTTTCTGGACTTTCATTTCGCATAGCTTCTATTGGTGGCGCATTTGGTGTCACCACTGTAGAATTCTGCTGATACGGAGGTGGATTTTTATTTAATATATCTTCCAGCAACTCGTCATCCGTTTCGCTCTCATGCATATACTTTTCTCTCTCTAAATGTTTCTTTTTCTCAGTCCGTTTTTTCTTAGTCCCTTCCTCAACTGTAAAAGCTGGAAACAAACCTCCTGTCATGTTAGCACATCTCCATCGTTTTATTCTGTCCTCATGATTCATTCCCCACATTCTTCCGGGCACGAACTCATAACCTTTCATACCTCTGAATCTTTCTTTCTCGTACATCTCATCTTCCCATTCTGTTAAAGCCTCAAACTGTGTCGGTCTAGGTCTAGGTTCCAATTTAAGCATCTTTTCTTTTAAATTCCGTAAAATCGCTACATTAAAAGAACCATTTTCAGGAAAAGCCAATGCTCCATCATTCTTTGTATATTTTACCCAATTATCCAACCATATGCACGTATGATATCCATATTTCAGCATCATATGTGAAGCTGCTGATTTTGGCGGAGGAATTACTTGTCCCTCTCTAGTCACAACCTTTTTGTCTTTCTTAAAGAAATTCTTTAATTTCGTTGTCCATGACGTTCTCTCCCTTTCATACTCGTAATATGGCATGTTTTCTATTTGTTTTCTCTTTACTCTAACGCTGTTTCTGTGTACGGAACTTCATCCAATTACAGCGCGATTCACACTAACGTACCAATCAGAACAATTTCCACCGTCCGCGAACCAACCAATCCTAGCGCGGCACTTTTCTACGTCACTCCTGCTCTGTATTCACGTGACTAGTGCACTGACCAATCCTAGCGCGGCACTTTTTCATGTCACTTCTACTCTTTACCCCTCCTTTACAAAATTTATCGGCAATTTTTCTTTTTACAGTTTTCTTCGTTAGTTACAACAAATAAACAATTCCATAGTCTGATTCGCTAAACAAAGTGACAGCTTTGTCCTTTTACACAAGAATCCTGTTTTTCCAGTAGGCAGCGCTTACCTCTACCCTACCACAGAATTATTTGCTTTTGCCGATAAAGTAGCACTTCCCTCTACCTTACCCTTCTTTCAAACAAACAATTTACTCGTTTCTCTGGGGATAAGACACATGTGGAGACTAGGCTCCTGAGAATTAAGGCCAAAGTTTCACAAGTAAACGTGATTTGCTATTTCATTTACACACTTTTCACACCGAAATCCCTAACATAACACAACCTGCGTTATAACCAAAAATGAATTCAGACCATGTACCAAATTCCATGTGACTTCTCTTGCCACACGTGTTCCACTTCCTACATCCCAGAAGCGTGAAAACTTACATATAACATAACGCGACTCAACATATAGTGTTAGTCATCAAATAATCAATAATCAATAAACAATAATCACTAAACTAATCTATAGAAAACCATAACTCTGCTACCAAGAAATCTGTTGCAGCGCGTACAATAAAAACTATCCTCCTCCCAGGTTACTTATAGGTCATCCAGGGGCAAACTATATTTCTCATATCCACATGACGATGGGGCCCATAAACATCGCCTAAACACACACACACTCCTGGATTTCCTTTTACACCTTTATGAAATTCTGTACTCCTAGGAGAAGCATGAGAACTAAATGGAGAACACCATTTTGTGTACCGCTGGAAGAGCAAGGATATCTATTTACCTTAATTTGTCACTTTCTTTTAATTATTTCTTAAGATATTCCTGCTCATTGTTTTGTCGATGAATCATTCATTTAAGAAATTAGTTCATAGTGATTAAGACCAGCTGAATCACAATCAACCAATTACTCATGTCACAATCATTTAGGAAAATAACCACTGAGTCATTTTGGTTTTTAAAGAATCTTAAATTTTATATAATTTTAAAAGCATGAAAAGATGTAATACTTTATTCAATTATTCATTTTTAAATTCACAATTTTATTAAGCATAATCAATTTATTGCAGAAAGGAAATTTTGTCATGAAGCCAAAAACCTTAGTTACCTGCCTAGCTTCCTAATTTAGCCTAATGATTTCTAACCTAACTTTGGGATTAGAAATAGCCTGATTCTCATACTCAACTGTAAAGTTAAGACAGCAACAGCAACTTCAGCTCGTCAGCATCAGCTACCTGCAACCCGTCTTCTCTACTGCAACCATGACTCTCGAACTGCTTGGAACTCTGACTGGAACTCTCTGGAATTTCCCTGGAACTCTCCTGGAACTGACCCCCTCCCACTAAGAGTAGGCCCTCTTATACCCCAATTCTAACTTTGTTAACTAACTGTTGCAACCTTAATATCACGCTTTTCTCTCATTGGTCCATACATGTCAGCTTATTCATTCTTTAATCAAGTTCTTTTGGATTCAAGGGTCCTTGGATCATTTCCTTTCCCATACGCTTAAACATTTCCATCCGATTCGATCAGTCCATTTGTATCTTCTTTTGACACATTCAAGAACTCCGCAGTCATTGTCCTTTCTCTTGGGCTCCTTTCCCACGGACTCTCTCCTGATCCTCACGGCACACTATCAGTTCAATTAGGTCACACCAGCCTTGACCATTTCTTGCATCCTAGCCTCTCAGAGACATCACGAGGCTCCAGATTTCATCAATCTCATCCCGTACCACGTGTCCCCTTGCGCCTGCGCACATCTTCCCACTGGCGGCCATTTTATCTCGCCACTCGGTTCTACTTTAGAAGCACTAATTTGAGGCAAACAAAACATAATTAAATAGAGAAAAATATCCCTTTCGTTTCCCTCCCGTCTACGTACCCCAATTAGTTGTTACCTAGCAAAAAGCGACATTTTAAGCTGCTCCTTACTTACCATCACTATTGTTTTTTGCAACGACACATTTTATTTCTATGAAGCACAAACATGCATTTATTTTATTTAGTACGCTTTTTATTCTTACGTTATGATTAGACACACGGACATTCATTAATAGATTATTTAGCACATACATTGGCATATTACCATTCCCACATATACAATGTTGATTAATACATTTAAACGAACATTTTTAATTAATTAATTATATAATTTGTTAGGGGTTAAATTTTTTTATTTTTACTGCTCCACCAGCACAAATGTAGTCAGGCTTAACTTAGAGGCAATGTGTAAGTATTTATCCAGCACTTCAAACAGTAAAAAAGTGCAAATGCAACGCAAGAAAAATCCCACACAAATAGAAATAGTGAAATACAGTAAAATTGTATACATTATTTGAGACCAAAATGACAAAAATCCAATCAATAGAACCGGAGATTTGCAATTTTGAAGATTTAAGGGAAAATAGTACCTAAAAGTACAAAGCACCAACTTTGGTTATCTGGGCACGCCAGACTGGGACAAAGTCACAAGTTCCGGCCAACTGCAATGAAGTACAAGCCGGATACAGGGACTCTGCAAGGTCCACTGAACAATGTACCTTAAATCCTGGTTGCGGACCATTGTGAGATCTCATGTTGAGGATTCTTCCCACAACACCGGTTCTGATGAGCTGCGGCTGGCGATGCAAGGTCCTGCATCGAAGATGTGTTGCATAGCAACAATTCCGATGGAGCTGCGGGTTGTTGCAGGTCCTGCATTGGAGGGGTGTCGAGCAGCAGTGGTTTGGATGTGGTGCTGCGGGGAGATGTATCGCACTGTGTTGGTTCAACCCAAAAGACCACAGGTGGACTGGCAGAGCACCTTCAGGCCCACTTCCAAGGGTCCAAGACTGGGCTGGCACCACCTGGGGGGCAACACTCACAGCAGGCAGAGTACAGGTGCTGGGTTCAAGGTGGTTGGAGACTTTTCTATCCCTCAGGCACTGATCAGGAGGCCAAACAACTAGACCTTGGAACCACTCTGGTGGTCATGGGTTCAAGATGTAGGTCCAGTCCTTCTCATTCAGGCAGCAGGGCAGCAGAGTAGCAGGGAAGCAGAGTGGGAGTCTTTCTTGCAGCAGAGCAGCACAGCAGTCCTTCTGAGTATTTCACAGGGTCAGAAGTGTACTAAAGATATGAGTCTGAGGGTCCAATATTTATACTTGGTGACAGCTTTGAAGTAGGAGAAGGTTCCCCAAAGGTATTTGGAGTTTCCTGCCTCCAGCTCTTGCCCCAGATTGTCTGGGGGAACAATAGACTGGTATGAAACTCTTTGCGTGTGGCTGAGGCAGGGCCTTTGTGATGAGCAATTGTGGGTGGTGACAGCTCCTCTCCCTCCTCAATTCAGAGATGGCCCTTTCTGTAAACATCTAGTCTCCAGTTGTCTCACTGTTTGGAAGCAATACACAAAGATCAACTGCCAGCTCCACCTAGTCATGTGACCTAGGATACAGGCTGCCGGCACCAAATGGTTAGGACAAGAAAATGCCAACTTTCTAAAAGGTGCATTTTCAGAATTGTGACTTAAAATCCAACTTTACCATTAAAGACGGTATTAAATTGCAATTCTTTAGACATCAGACTCAACAGTCCTACCTGCTCCCAATTGAAAGTTAGCACTTAATATACAGTAAGGTAACCCAATTTTATCCTATGGGAGAGGTAGGCCTCACAGCGTTGAAAAGTAATTTAAGAGTTTTTCACCACGAGGAAAACTAAAAGTTTAATGTACATTTCCACATTTTTAAATACACTGCACCCTGCCCTGTGGGGTGTTTAGTGAATACCCTTGGGTGACTTAAATGTATTTAAAAGGAAGGTTTAGGCCTGGCAAAAAAGTTTATTTTGTCCCATCTAAATGGCAGTATAAAGCTGCACACAAAGGCTGCAATGGCAGGCCTGACACATCTTTGAAAGGGCTACTGAAGTGGGTAGCACAATCAGTCCTTCATACCCACTAGTAGCATTTAATTTACAGGCCCTGGGTACATGCATTACCACTTTACTAGTGACTTATAGGTAGGCCTGGGTGGAGTTCCGCTATGCAAAGCTCCACAAAGTGACAAAAAAACTCCACGCGCTACGTGGAGTTCCGCAAGTGGTGGAGTGTGTTATGTTGTGCCGTTCGCGCTGATTTTTAGGGCCGGGTGTTTGTCCCACCCTGTAAATCAGCACCAATGGCACCACGCATAGTGCAAGAGGTGTCTGCTTCTTTCTAAGAAACAAACAACAAGTCCCTATAAAAATATTGCAACTACGGTCCTAACACAGTGCTGGTGTTCAGAATGGAAACAGGAATCCATACAATTTTATACTCTACAATCCCTGTGGGTCAATGCAACAAAGAATTAAGCCAAACTAGAAAAATACATACAAAATTTAATATTTATTTGCAAATATATACATCATCAAGATTTAAAAACATTTCATGTTAAAAATACAAATACAGAAAACAGAGTTGTCGACGCTGTGCTGCGTGAGTAGACAAATATACACCTTCTTCAGGACAGTTTTCTAAAAACACTTAAAAATGTTGCTAGAGTTCAAGTTTTACTAGACTTTCTGACAAATCAAATTTGTAGAAATGAGGATTGAAAATGTTCACCTCGTTGAACCTTAAAGTAAGAAATCTAATAGATTTAGGAGTGTTCGCTGATGCCACCGTCCTATTATTAAGCATTAATTATGCCCGAATTCAGTGATAAAATAAACTGGAACCTCAAATAAAAACAAGGGATGTGCCGTGATCGGAATATAGAATCCAGAAACAAAGATCTTCGCTGTTACTTTGATCGATATATATTGCGAATGATCTTTAATAATACCTCTGGCACTAATTCAGCCGATGGTTTAAAAACCTTTTAAAATCAGTCCGGCCTCCTTGCATCAAACGAACGGCTTCCGGGTCCGGGTTTTTAAACCATCGGCTGAATTAGTGCCAGAGGTATTATTAAAGATCATTCGCAATATATATCGATCAAAGTAACAGCGAAGATCTTTGTTTCTGGATTCTATATTTCCGATCACGGCACATCCCTTGTTTTTATTTGAGGTTCCAGTTTATTTTTATCACTGAATTCGGGCATAATTAATGCATAATAATAGAATGGTGGCATCAACGAACACTCCTAAATCTATTAGATTTCTTACTTTAAGGTTCCTAACGAGGTGAACATTTTCAATCCCTCATTTCTACAAATTTGATTCGTCAGAAAGTCTAGTAAAACTTGAACTCTAGCAACATTTTTAAGTGTTTTTAGAAAACTGTCCTGAAGAAGGTGTATATTTGTCTCCTCACCGAAACGCAGCGTCGACAACTCTGTTTTCTCGTATTTTGTATTTTTAACATGAAATGTTTTTAAATCTTGATGATGTATATATTTGCAAATAAATATTAAATTTTGTATGTATTTTTCTAGTTTGGCTTGAATATTCTTTGTTGCATTGACCCACAGGGATTGTAGAGTATAAAATTGTATGGATTCCTGTTTCCATTCTGAACACCAGCACTGTGTTAGGACCGTAGTTGCAATATTTTTATAGGGACTTGTTGTTTGTTTCTTTGAATACGTTTACCCTGTCCCTGATCGGAATTTAAGGGTACCTCCCTTGTTTTTTTCTACTTTGTCTGCTTCTTTCTACCACTTGAGTAGATATTCTACTTGAGCGACAGCTTCCTCAATGCGAACGGAAGGTTTCTCAAAGCGAGCGGTAGCGACTATCTGCGACCGCCCACATTGAGAAATCTCGCCGTGGGGTGGTCTGGAGTAAGATTTCCTTGTTTGCGCTTGACAACTTAATGTTGGCATGCGTGAGTGAGGCAAAAACTTCTAATTCCGCACTCTACATGGTGAGCGGAGTGGTAAAAACTCCGCAAACTCCAGGAGCGAAGCAGAATTTCACACCCATGTCTACTTATAGGTAAATTAAATGTGCCAGTTGGGAGTAAGCCAAGGTTACCATCTTTTAACTAGTGAGCACATACAGGTTAGCACTGGTTAGCCCTGGTAAAGTGCACAGAGCCCTAATGACAACAAAAGCGAGAAATGGATGAGTAAGACAAAAACTTTGGAAGAAGATAACCCTAAGGCTGACAGAGCTAACGCCAGCCATTATTGCCCCTGAGAGCGTGATTGTCTTCAGTGAAGCTCTCAACATTCCAATCTTCTAATTTTTTTATAACAGAAACATAGACCAGCAATCAGGTCATGCAACGCAGAAGGTTTGCTTGCTTTTATCAAGCTATACACAAGGAGAGAAGTGATAGAATTAGAGATTGGTTATCCAAAATTCTAAAGTTCAAGAAGAATTGCGCCTCATAATTAGTAAAATTCAGAAATCTATGATGCCCAGGTTTTGCAGTCTATTGCATTGGACATACAGCCTCTATTGTTGATAAGATCTGACTGTTCAACAACGGCTTGGAATTCTCTGGGATTATTATGATTGGTAGCATTCGGCATTGTAGCTGCATGTTTTTTTTTATTTTTCATACCTTATAAATGTTTCTTTGTTAAGTGGACATTATCTATAGCAAAAATTAAATACTGTGAGGATAGATTTTACATTTATGACCAAAATAGCATACTAGGCATATCTGCATCGAACCATAATGGGCCATGGTGTGTTGATGCTAGGGAACTCTTCAATAGTTAATAAAGCTGGTGCAAGTAGCAGTCAATAAAAAATATTCAACTGTGTGCTGTTGTTTCAGACCATTGATGCACAACACTCAATAAATGTGAGGGAACCTAAATTTAAGAAGCTACAACACTCTGGGAAGGGTCTTTCTTGCTTGGCACATAATGAAAGTATTGGCATAACTTTGGTCAATAAAAAGCATTCAATTTCATTAGATAATACACAATCAGGTAGCATTCTATGAATGAATTGAAAGAATTTATAGAGTTCACTTTAACCTAACTGGGTGAACCTGGCATTGGAGTTAGCTGGCAGATCACAGGATTAGCCAGTCTTGGGAAAGGTCAAGTTGAGCAAGCATAGACCATTTCATGATGTGACAAGCAAGAAAGACCCTCCCCAGTGTGTTGTAGCTTCAT
The DNA here is from genome assembly GCA_963921515.1 of Calotriton arnoldi. Lineage (NCBI taxonomy): Eukaryota > Metazoa > Chordata > Amphibia > Caudata > Salamandridae > Calotriton > Calotriton arnoldi. The sequence goes on along the minus strand of CAWUFW010000108.1, from coordinate 1,368,819 downwards.
ACATTTAGGTTCCCTCTCCTTTATAGAGTGTTGTGCATTAATGCTCTGAAACAACAACACACATTGCACTGTGTTTGTCTGTCCCAACTGTGCATTTCGGATGGGACTGCCAGCCTATCAGAAATGCACAGTTCAGTTAGTGTGTGTTGGAGGTTTTTCAGAAGTTGCAGGACAGTCAGGGTGAATGGACTAGCTTATGTCTGCCAAATCCTTTTACCACTAGTGTTCTAGAACATAATATTACTATTGAACCAAAAAGTACCAAGTGAACCTTTAGCATTCCTCATGGTAGTGGTTGAGCAGTCCTAGTCTTAGTCAGAGATGAATACAATACAGATCAATAACTCAACATCCAGTCAATGCTTAGCCTATGGAAAATACAAAATAATTTAATTACACAACATAATAATTTACATAATGTTTCAGTTGTAGAATATTAAGCTTGGGCATTACTAATATCCATCAGGAATTACTGAGGGAGAATGCTTAGGCTGCTCTCATTGGGTGACCTTGTAACATACTCCTTGTGTTACAATTCTCAATAAGTCTCTGGGATTCTCCTCTGGTAGAAATGTGGAGTTTCAGGAATTCTTGGGAGGGTGACCAGCTTGGTCATGGATCAGTTCTTGAAGTTCTATCCTGGTTAGAATGGAAATCTTTCCCCCATTTGGGTTCCCTTGGGTTGCACAGTAACTTTTGTTGTCAGTTCGATTGTTGAGTAGGGCAAGCAGCACCTACACATTTCTAGTATTTTGGCTCAATTTAGTGTGTGCGGCATGGCCCATGGATCACAGAGGTTAAGAACATTGTTCCAACGCAGCTGACTGATGTGCCAAAAGCATCGTCCATGTTCCCACAGTGTCCAGGTGAGTGGAGGCAACAGCAGCACTAATGAAGAGGCTGTGGCATAATCACGGTGTTTGCATTTGTTCCAGACATGAGCCTTGGGTTCTTTCGGGGGTCAAGACACAAAACCAACGACATAAGCAATCAAGGTGTCCTCCCCAATGATTACTAAGATCATGATGCAGGCCTGTCTGTCAAAGCAGGTCTCTTTTGGTACTCTGGCTTATCTTTAGCAGGGATTGCAGACTGTTAAGTTTCTTGTAGAACCTCAGGGCTTCAGGGTGCTTAGGTGTTGTAATGGAACTCGGACAGACTTGTATTCCTCAGTACTCTTTGTCCATAAGGTCACACAGTTTCTATATGGTGCAATGAGACTTTGGGGACTCCGGACCTCAAACCTGCAGAGCAGTGCAGGTCCCTCTCAAGAGTTCGGTGGATGTCTTTGGCTCAAAATACTTCTGTTTCTTAATGGTCCCTTTTCTTCTCAGCAGTATCGTCCTCAAGCAGGAATTCCTTCATTGCTCCTCCTGAGCAGTCTGTCAACTCTCTTTCTTTAAGTAGGGCACAAGGTAGACTCTCTTCACAGTCTTGATCGAAGATCCCAGACTTCTGGTATAGAACCTGACATGTGTTATTGGTGGTGAATATCCCAACTCTGGAGTACTGAAGTTTCTTGTTGCCACTGTTGTGGGCACCCTGGTTTTTGACAGAAATGTTGGCACACTTGCTGAAAGCTTCATCCCCATGTTCACAGTAAGTTTGCAGACAATAGTTGTGAATTCCAACAGACCAGGCCAGGCTAGTAGGTGACTGTACTTTGTACAAATAAGTAAAAAGGTCTGCCTTGCAGCTATAAATAGTATTGCAGCCACCACTGTCAGTCCTCTACAGCCCAGAGACATGATGTAGTCACAGTCACACTCGGCAAGGAGGGTTAATGCCTTGTGCCCTTATGGGCCATAGAGCCCCCCCTGCCCCTTAGAGGCTCAATCCTTATCAAAAATACTTTCTACGCACAGGCATGATTGTTGTGCTTGCTGAGGTGGGGTTCAAAAACCTACAGCTTGCTGTGATTATCTCAGCGTTGGGGCACACACTGTCCAGAGCCATGCATGTGGCTTTTTTCTGTCCCAACAGTGTATATCTTCTAAAACCATTTTGAGGATATGGAGTTGCACTGCAGAGGTGAGCTAGCTTACCAAATATGTCTGCTACCTAAAATGTATCTAGTCACTGTGGGTGGGATAAGGCACCTGCTGCAGGAATATGTGTATCTAGTAACTCTGAGGAAACAATGTAGGTCAGATAACTAATGTGCTCACTTCAAAAATGACATGTAATCATTTGGTCATAGGATTAAATCATCATAAAATCTCTTGAAGGTTTCGCCTGCTGTAGAGCTCTTCATACAACCTGGTACTCCCCTCAGAATTCTAGAAAGAAAATGCAGTGGGCTTCAGTGATTTTTACAAAGATCCTTTTATAACCTGCAGGTCTCAAGAACCTATTGTGTTAAATAGTTCAGTATCTTGTGCTTTTGGTCCTAACATTTGCATTTAAGCAGTGACACATATATGTGGATCTTTGAAGGGCTAACACAAACAGTAATTTCTCTGAGAACATGGGTGTTATGAGCTGGGTTGTAATAAACACTCGTATTTTGGGTAATGTAAATGGCTATTATAGGTTTAAATATCAACAAACGCATATATATATATATATATATATATATATATATTTATATATATATATATATATATATATATATATATATATATATATATATATATATATATATATATATATATATCCACCAACATGATGCCTGCTATGAAGGAGCCCAACAACAGGTGAGTCAACAACATTCTTTAATGGAGGAACACACAGCGAGGAGGAAGCGCTGCAACACAGGGGTGAAGTCCAACCTGACGCGTTTCATGCCGAAGGCATTTCTTCAGAGGTGCCGGACTTGTGAGGCATCAGCATGGCATTTAAAGTCAAAACCCCGCCCCAGTGGGCGTGGCCACTCCCGTGGCTTTGTGGATCTTGTAGTACCAATTTTCCTACAGTGAGGTGTCGTGCTCAAACCTCCGTGCAAAAATTAAAACCAAGTGGTTTGTGCTGCAGGACTCGAGTCCCCGCTGGAAACATCACTCCTCCACTAACAGGCTCCTGTTCCTTGAGCAGCGGCGTAGCTTGGCGTCGCTGCAGGAAGGCTGAACCAGCCTTGGGGCTCACTCCGCGGCTCACGCAAGCCGCATTTACATCCACCAACATGATGCCTGCTATGAAGGAGCCCAACAACAGGTGAGTCAATGGCCAACATTCTTTAATGGAGGAACACACAGCGAGGAGGAGGCGCTGCAACACAGGGGTGAAGTCCAACCTGACGCGTTTCATGCCGAAGGCATTTCTTCAGAGGTGCCGGACTTGTGAGGCATCAGCACGGCATTTAAAGTCAAAACCCCGCCCCAGTGGGCGTGGCCACTCCCGTGGCTTTGTGGATCTTGTAGTACCAATTTTCCTACAGTGAGGTGTCGTGCTCAAACTTCCGTGCAAAAATTAAAACCAAGTGGTTTGTGCTGCAGGACTCGAGTCCCCGCTGGAAACATCACTCCTCCACTAACAGGCTCCTGTTCCTTGAGCAGCGGCGTAGCTTGGCGTCGCTGCAGGAAGGCTGAACCAGCCTTGGGCTCACTCCGCGGCTCAGGCAAGCCGCATTTACATCCACCAACATGATGCCTGCTATGAAGGAGCCCAACAACAGGTGAGTCAATGGCCAACATTCTTTAATGGAGGAACACACAGCGAGGAGGAGGCGCTGCAACACAGGGGTGAAGTCCAACCTGACGCGTTTCCATGCCGAAGGCATTTCTTCAGAGGTGCCGGACTTGTGAGGCATCAGCACGGCATTTAAAGTCAAAACCCCGCCCCAGTGGGCGTGGCCACTCCCGTGGCTTTGTGGATCTTGTAGTACCAATTTTCCTACAGTGAGGTGTCGTGCTCAAACCTCCGTGCAAAAATTAAAACCAAGTGGTTTGTGCTGCAGGACTCGAGTCCCCGCTGGAAACATCACTCCTCCACTAACAGGCTCCTGTTCCTTGAGCAGCGGCGTAGCTTGGCATCGCTGCAGGAAGGCTGAACCAGCCTTGGGGCTCACTCCGCGGCTCAGGCAAGCCGCATTTACATCCACCAACATGATGCCTGCTATGAAGGAGCCCAACAACAGGTGAGTCAATGGCCAACATTCTTTAATGGAGGAACACACAGCGAGGAGGAGGCGCTGCAACACAGGGGTGAAGTCCAACCTGACGCGTTTCATGCCGAAGGCATTTCTTCAGAGGTGCCGGACTTGTGAGGCATCAGCACGGCATTTAAAGTCAAAACCCCGCCCCAGTGGGCGTGGCCACTCCCGTGGCTTTGTGGATCTTGTAGTACCAATTTTCCTACAGTGAGGTGTTGTGCTCAATATATATATATATATAATGCATTACATGTACTGTTCCTTGAATAGGCATGTTACTTTCCTTGCCTGTATTGAAAACAAGATGCAGCATCTCTTGCAACCAGCAAAGGTCTTTGTGTATCATCAAATATCTTTTCTACAATGTATTTATATGTTGAAAAACTAGAATGTATTTTATTTTTATTTTAGGTATTTATCAAGGCCAGCATACACCCTGAAACAGGGTTTCTTGGTGCTATAGAGAGACCTGCTTACACTGCACACTCCATTTGCCATACTATTAAAACCATAAGTGCCAGGAAGCAGCTATGCATTTAGCAATTTTAGAAATTTGGATAGGATGGACTCCATTATTAGATGCATAGGGAGAGCATTACAGAAGATGGCAACTGCCCCTGAGAATGCCCCGCCTCCGACCGTCTTTCATCTGAATTTAGGTACAGTTGACAATTTTTGGTTCACTGATCTCAGTTTGGTGGGAGGGCCAGGACTTCTTGCATCTTAAATACAGTGGTGGTGGGCTTGTGTTGTTTTATATGCCAGACACATTGCATTACAAAGAACGCACTGTTTCACCTGAAGCCAATGTAAAGATGAGACTGCAGTTGTAGAAAAAAATTAATTTTTTTTAACGTAGTTCTGGATTAATTGAAGTCTACGCATTTGAAAGAATAGGAGTCCAAGATAAAAAGAACTGCAGTAATCCAGCCTAGATTAAATAAATATCTGGAGTTTTTAATTTAAAGTAAATAGATAGAGAATGTGTTTCAAGAGAATCTGCTGGTAAAACCAGGATTTCACCCCTACTGAGGTTTGATCTGACTGGCTTAACTGACTGTTAATTTTGATGTCTATTTGTTTACTATGGGAACAAGTGTAGGCCTCAGTACTTCTGGCCAGAAATGGAGGTCCCAGAAAGGTGACAGGATATTATGGTATAACATCTCTGTCTTGTCCCCATTAAATCCAAGATGGTCAGCACTCCTCCAATGACATAGCTTGGTTTGATAGCCCTGTAGCTGGTTAGCGGTATGTTATTCATCCCCAGAGATCTACATGACATTCTGGTTGCCATCTACATATAAATACATATCAAACTAAAAAGATTCAACAAAATAGAAGGGAGCCATCAGCTACTAATCAAATAGCACAGGAAATAACACAGATCCTTGATGCAACCTTACTGTACATTTTCTTCTTGAAGAGGTATATGGTGGGATGGAAATCGTACAGGTGCAATATGCTAAAAAGTCGGAGAACCAGTAAGTGTTTTTTTTCCCCCCGAGGTCGAGTGGCAAACAATTTCTGTACTTGGTAGTCAAGCCTTAAGGCCCGCAAACTTCAAGCGTATGTATTTTCTTTCATGATGTTTGGCGTATTACACCCTTAAAGCCCTCCATAGAATGTTTCCAGAATTGGAAGTCATAATTTTTAGGTGCCAGCAACTAGGTGGTGGAGATTGGCTTCATACTTGCTTCATCCGTCCATATTTGGCTCAATTTTGGGAAAAAATATTTGCTACCCTTAGTACCAGCTTACAGAGCCAAGTCGATCCGGAGCCCACAGTGGCACTTTTTGGTTTGTCACAACAGAAGTTAACTGCTCCTAATATAAAAACCAAGCAAGCATTTATTTTGATAACTTCCTTGGTGGCACGATCCTTGATGCTGCAGAACTGGAGGACAAGCAGAGTACCCACATATTCAGAATGGCATAAGAAAATGATCCATAGAGGTACATTTGAACAGGCCTATGCAAAAAGGTTTGGTGCGATCAAAAGTTATACAAGGGTCTGGAAATTCAAGGAACAACTTGAGGAGGAATTGGTTATGTAGAGTTGTTTGGATTGATCTTTTCATAATTTAGCCTCGTTGTTTTTCCCTTTATCCTTTTACCGTGAAGTTTACTGCCTTTAGTATTTAAATAATATGATTAGATCCTTGTATATGATGCAATGAATTATAATACCATTTTATCCTGAAATGTCGGGATAGGCCTAGCCGACTGACGAAGGACATCTCACTTTTCGCTAATGTTTTAACATGTTTGAAATGTACTGTTGGCACACTGCACTTTATCATCTTTTTTGGAAGACCTGAAAAAGTGGTTTACTGTGTCAAACGCTGCTGACAAAATAAGTAAAACCAGAGCCAAGATGTTGGAATCAGCTTAGCATCGTAGACCGCCCAGTGAGGGATTGTTCGGTTAGTTCTGTGCTTTGGCCAGAGTGAAAGCCCTTCTGAGAGGAGTGTAAAAGATGGGTGCTCGCCATAAAACTCGCAAATTGTTGAAAAGCTACCTTCTCAAACCACTTTGCAATGTATGGCAGTTGTGACACAGGACGGTACTTAACTAGATTATTTGGATCTAGAAGGCTTTTTTCAGCAGCGGGCGGACATGAACTTATTCCAGCAATTTGGGAGCCACCACGGACAACAGTGTCTCATTCACTATTGCCTGAGTCCAGTCTGGGTCACACAGATTCTGATTCTTACGTAATGCAGGAGGTAGGGGATCAGCCGAGGATCCAGATCCCGAAAATCTACACCCTAAAAATGGGTCCACAAATACCTGAACATGCAAAGGACATTGATTTTAATTATAGGGCAGTAAATGGCATCACCTAGAGAGGCTTGGATGTTCTTAATATTCTCTTCAAAGAAGTCAGCAAACGTTTGGCAACACTTAAAGTTCTAACTCTTTAAGCACAGTAGACATTTGTGCAGAAAGGAGCATTAAACGTTTAATTAGAGTAAAATCTCATATTGGATTTTCTCATTTCTTTTTTTTATAATTCTGGCTTATTCCTAACCATGATTGTCCTGCTGGTTCATCGTAGTTTTGGTGCCAGACACATTCAAATATCCGCAGTGGTTGTTTAAGGGACAGTAGTTTAGATGTGAACCAGCCATCGGCTGCACGACTCCTCTTTTTAGCTTTTGAAGGAAGAGGAACTAGTTTATCGGTCGCAGAAGTAAGGCAATCATATTTTTGATTTAGTTTCAAATCGAGGTCGGCAACCTCCTCAGTGGTAGGACGTTGAGGCATCTATTTAATAAAGAAATCTACTGAAAAAGTATTCCACTTTCTCGACTTTCTGGCAGGCAGGGCTGTTGTGCTGCTTTCCCATAACCCATGTCTTTACAAGAAAAAGGTATCTCAAAATGTCCGACTATGGAACTGGACACAGGCAGTAAACGTGACACTGTTGAGCATTGGAACAAATAATATCTAAAGTGTGATCTTTATTGTGAGTCGGAAGACATAGATTCGATTTGAGCTCAAAAGAGGCAAGTAGGGCCTCATACTTCTTTCTTAGGGCATCTGAGGGTATATCAAAATGAACATTTAGATCACAAAGTTTTAGTAGAAGTTACAGGCTTTACAACAAGATCCAGAACCTCTATGCTTTGGTTTTAGTCGAAGGAGGTTGGTAACAGCACAACGGCCCATGCACTATTTCCCACGCCTAATATCTTGACAATCGACATTTCCAGTGCTGTGCTACAAAATGAATCTAACACCAGACATTTTAATCAAGAATGCAAAGCCCTGGTGGTGCAGTGCGGTGTGATTCAAGTAAAGCATTGGTCGGTGGTGTGATATGGTTTAACCAATCCAAAGGGTGGTGTGTAAACCATATTTCAGTCAAGGTAACCAGATCAAATATAAATGGATAATAAGTTCCTTACTCGCTCATGCGCTACTGATGGCTAAACGGGCATTAATGCGAAATCCATGAACATTTGTATTTTTATACGGATACACCTCAGGTAGAAGAATTAGATCGCCCGGCTTGTTTACACATATACCCGTACCTATTTAAGGTGCCAGGTAGTAGATGTTATGAGGTATTTAGGAGAAAACAGATTAAACAGATTCCATTGTGTTGCTATTCTTTTGCTTAGCTAACCACAGGTCTTTCTTTCATAGAGAAACCAGCCGAAGCCCTCATCGACAGAGAAATCTGGACAAAGAGGCTGAAACTAGATAACTGGATCCAGCACCCTTTCAATCTGGACGGGTGGCGACCATAACTGGATGTTGGTGGAGGTGAACAACTGATGTTGGAGCTTTTGACTGGCTGCACTCTAAGCCAAGATGGGATGTCTCTGGGCTATTTGATGGTGAATCCCATGGGTTACCGGGGATCCTGACAACATGCGCGATACAAGATTCCCTTAGTCGGGGTGCATGCTCAGCCCCAACTATGGAGGATCAAGGGATTCTCTTGGGCCTATTATACACATTGTAGGTAATCCCTGTCATAGGGGCACTTGCCCATCCCAGGGCCCTAGAAACTCCCAGGCACTCACCCTGACACCATGGGGACAAGACATGGGGATACTACTGCCAGATCTGAGCAGATGTGATTCACCCCATCACTTCCCTGACCCAGCATGCGCCTGGAAACCAGAGCGATAGGCAAAGGCCACCAGGAGTTCTGCAGCTTCCCAGACCACGCAGAGGGTGCTTTGAAACTACACTGCAACATTGTTTGTAAACATGCCTTACTCACTCCTTCTGTTGCTGTTTACACAGCTATATAACGTTCCTGTACCAACTCTTCAAAAGACTCAAAAGTAGGAGCACAGTGTAAGTTAATCCATATATAAAATAACTACCACTTTCTAACTGTCCTTTTCTACGTATGTGTCATTCATTCATCCATCTAAACAGACAAAACAGGATAAAGTAAGAGTGAGGGAGATACAAAGGAGAGAATGAAAAGGAGGCTGGTCGAGGCAGAGAGAGAGCCATAGAATGAGAGATGCAGAGATGCGCAGAGAACGAAGGACAAGGGGGCGTCTGCGGATGCATGACTGAATTTTCAAATGTATGTCGGAATCCCTCGCTATTAGTGTGCAGCAAGTGGAAAGCGGTGTCAGTCAGACTCTAAATGCGACTGCGAAGCAGCTCGTGTATTTCAGTGACATTCACTGGACCACTTCGCGCGCAGCGAATGAACACTTTTATCTGACAACAGAAATGGAAAATCTTTTAGGAAGGGAGGAGCAGCCATCGCTATGGAAAGATATGCTTCATTGTACAAAAGGATAATGTCATGCGGTCTTGTCTTTGAACGCTCTTAATGTCAAGCCTTTCTCTTTGAATGTTCCTCTTACAATGCGGCTGTTCGCCGTCTGCACCTTTAATGCAGAAATCTTTACATAATTTGCCGATTTAATTTACTCTGCTTGCCTGATAAAAAGCAATAGGCTTGCACTGTGTAGCTGTCATGAGCTGCTTGAGATTGTGTGTCACACCTTCGGGGTCTGCTGAGCCCCCAAGGCCCGCTTCTGTGAACCTCCTCGCTGCCACATGTCACATTTAAGGCTGTAAAGCGAACTCGCGCAGCACCAGGAGTGAACCTGGCATGTGCCACACAGGACTTGTTCAGAAGAAATTTGGGTGCAGGGCAATGGTGTCCCGCTAGAGTACCTAATGTATATTTTTATCGTATACTTTATATATTGTTTGCCCATTTTATTTTATCAGTGCCTTCATTCACAATTTCTGTTCCATTTCCCGAAAGCTCCTAATGGGTTCTCAAGCATTACATAATGCATATGAGTCACAAACATGGGTGTAGCTTCCAATAGTGCAGCGGGTGCAGTTTCACCGGGGCCCTGTTGTTGTGGGCTCTACTTCATCCAACAGTTACTGCCTATTTCTTAGTACAAAACCAGGGGATGAGAGCTCAATGCCTGTGAATAAACGAGGGACCACGCTGCCTTTCCAGTGCCACTGTTCACAAACAGACAGGAAAACCCACGAGCGAGTATCCATTTACAACAGGGCCTAAATTGAGGTTAGAATGATATGCTGGCAATCACTGCAACTACCTCACAGCTCATCCACCATTCACAGGACTGAAAAGGAGTAAGAGTTAGGGCGGGCATACTTACTAGGAGTGGGCGTAACTGGTGTAATTGCCTCTAGCATAATTACTACAGAATTATGTGTAATAACGTGAGGCGCATAATCCAGGATTAAGGACTATTCTCTGAGCACAAAATGCACCCTTGTGGCCATAATGGACCAAAGCAATTGCATTTTGGGCTAAGACAATAGCGCTAAATGCAACAGGACACGAACAGCAGCAGCCAGCAGCCGCCCGTGCTCTTTAAATTTGTTGGTCCTTTACTCCTGAGTTAGTTAGAATTAATCTTGATTAATCAAACAGGAGTAATTGCGTAATTTCATTAATTTTGCATTACAAGAGTAATGCTGAATTATCAAAATTCCTTAGTACTTACTTAAGCGTACTACCCTCCCTGGGGTACAATCCGTCAGCCAGGACTCTCCGCCATCTCTGTTTTGGGCTTTTCTTTCAATCTGACTCCAGGTGTAGCCCATCTTCGTGCAGTCAGCCTCAAGACTTTGGCACCAGATGTTTCTTGGCCTTCCTCTTTTCCCTTTCCCTTGAGGTTTCTAGGTCAGGGCTTGCCTGGTGGTGTTTGACGTGGGATTGACCTATACAGCCCCATCATATTTACAAGAATTCTTCATGGGCAGGGAGTAATGTGGAATTATTAAAATTGCTCTAGTTAATTTGCATATTTTACATATGCATATGTGGAGAGAACAGGTTATTCCTTTCGGCTGCTTGGGCCACTAGGGCAATACTGGTCATATGGCACACAGCGAAACCCCTTAACCCTATTGCATAAGGTCCAGGAGCCAGTTTAGGGTTGGATGGAGGAAAGGATCATCAGCTATCCAGCCTGGCAAAGAGCCCTGAAGGAATAAACACATTTTTCTTGCAGACCCAGATGGTCGGAGTCACTCTCAACACTCACTCAGTAAATAGCGGAGCTGGTATGAATCCATGGTCCGGGACTGATTCCACTACTACTACCGACCTGTGGAATGAACGCCCTCTGTGGTCATCATGAGTTCCCATTGCTCTCAGCTGGAGCTTGTGGGCAGTATTTAGCCAGAGGCTGGAGAAGTGTGTCCTTTATGCACATGCACAGGCAAGCCAAGCCAGAGGCTGAAAGGCTGTATCCCATATGCACAAATGCACGCGCACAGGCAAATCATTCTTCTTCGCTAAACTATGCCATATTGACCGTGTGCTTATTTAATGCACAGAGGAGAAGATGAACCACATTTTTTGTCTTCCCGACTGCCATCCATTGCAATAATTTAAAACTAGCTAATAAACATGATGGTTTGTTAGAAGTGCTACAAATTAAATTTCAAGTGTTTCGAGCCTACAAATATAAACAGAATATAATTGGAGCTATTTAAAGAACCCATTTGTAACTTAGATTAAGCATGCTTTCCATTTGCAGCCGATAAATAGCCATAGAGAAAAGCCTTTGCTGAGCGAGCAAGAAGCAATTACATCAGTTTAAAATATTAATATGCAGCGCCTATTCCTGAAAGGAAAAAAAAAATAAAGCCTTAGAAAATAGTTGATGTTCTATAAGATCGGATCTCAATTCATATAGAGGAGCGGGAACCAGAAAGCATTCTGCAACTTAATCGAGTCATAACCGTTTTATAGGTACAATGGGTTTTCATTCCTTTTTATGAATGTTCAGAATTAGTTTGCTCAATTAGCACGGCCCAAAGAACATAACAATAAAGGAAACAAACATTTCTGAGTTCAACATATATTTACAAGAAAGAGGAAACTTTGGTGGAAAGGAAACAGGTCCCTGGTTGTGCATTTTGCAGAAGTAAAGTAATAAGCAAGGCAGGATTGCAATAAAGGCATATGCTAACTCTGCCGAGGCCTGCCAGAATGTCGTACAGGTGGGCATTACGAAGCAATGCGCATTGCACCGAAAACATCAAAATGGCTTCCATGGGGACTTCAGAATGTGTACTGTAAAGTAATGATGAGCAATGCTTGAAAAAATCAAAAGGCAAATTTGACTCTGTGCCTGCTCCCTCTGCCTTCCACCCTCAGCAGACTAAAGCACGCTGTTGAACCGGATTGCAAATCCACGAAAACTGTGGAAGTTCTCACCGGCATGAGCTCGAAAATGGCAATTTTGCTGTCATATGTTTCTGATAATTAATTTGAGAGCTCATCTAAGCAATCATGACATATCCAAGCTATCTATCTAAATGATATTTAGACATGTGCAACTAAGTGCCTGTTAATGTGTCTAAGGCCAGGAACGGGGGTGGTATGGGAAATCCATCAGCGCAATGTGGTGGGTGTTAGCTTACCTTCTGCCTACTGCCAACCCCCTTCACCCACCTCTAAATCTGGGGCCAGGCTCCGTTATCTACTTTAGAGGAAACAGGAGGTCGTGAAGCAGAGGTGTGGTAGATGTAGGGCAGACAAAGAAACACCACACAGGCCTCTCAGAAGCTTTTGTGGAACCCAGGTCACTAACATGTGCAGTAACCTCTCCTGATTTTTGAGCAGCAATAGCACTTCCTTTATAATAGAAAGCATGTCCAAGGAAACACATGTAGCCAGCTTCAGCAAATGGGGCCACTGAGTGGTGGCTGCTGGTACCAGTCTATTTCTCAAAAATCTATATCACAAAATCAGAAAAGTATTGATTTTGGAAAAATTGAGACATTTTGCAGAGGCAGCGTGGAAATCTGAAAAGTGCTGTGCCTAGACCAAAGTTCCCTGACTTATCCTCCCATGTGATGGCCCTACTACGATGAGTGTAGATGCTGGTGGTGTTGGAAATGGCCTTTTTGCAGGGTTATTCACAAGTTTTTTTTGCTTCTTCCTCCTAATTTTCCTGACGTGTTTTTGTTGGCTTTAGAACTCTGGCCACTTTACCACTGCTGATCAGTGCTAAAGTGCATATGTGCTCTGTGTAAATTATGATTTTAATTGGTTATCCATGATTGGCATATTTGATTTACTGGTAAGTCCCTAGTAAAGTGCACTAAATGTGCCAGGTCCTATAAATCAATTGCTACTAGTGGGCTTTAAGGGTGGGCGGTAAACTCCGCTCTGCCAGCGGAGTTGGTGGAGTTTTTGTCACTCTGCACTCCACTTGGTGTGCGGAGTTCAGCAAAAACTCCGCCTCCACTGCGTAGTGGAGTTTTATGGCACCCACCCTTAATTTAGTAGACCCAATGACATACGGCTGATGCAGCTCCAGCCCAACTCGGGAAATCACAGGCACAGCTGCTGCAAAACTACCAAATTGGCCTCAGCCCTCTGTGAATGGTAGGTCGAACACATTCTGCAGGGCCAGAGATAACCATCCCCACGACAGACATCGATCCGAGACCAGACTTAGGCACACTCTCTCTCTGGTTGCCCCCGCCACTTCACATGGCAGTGAATCACACAACGGGACATAAGAAAATAACAGGGGACAAATGGTAAAAAGAGACCCTGCCTGCTTTACATCTAACATTTGCACACCAATACAGTTTACTCTAATGCATAAAGCGGTTATGGGAAAATAAATACAAACACAAAAGGGCAGGTCCTACCTCTGCTGTCTTCATACAACCTTCCACATTAATCAGGTCCTGAGCAGACCTTCAGCCTGCTCAGCACATGTAGGCAGGAAAGTCCAGCTCAGAAGCTAGAATTAGGAACCCATGTGGAGGCGGCGAAGGCTCAGATTAGGGCACAGGGCTCCTGCGATTCACCAGGCTGAAGGGGAGGTGGGGGCAGTGGCTGTTCTGGACCGATGGCGGTCAGCCCCTGAGAAGAAACCAGTCACTGCACTCTCCTGCTGCCGCAGAAGCCCCTCTGGCTGTGGCCAAAACCCGGGGCTGTGGGATTTACAGCAGCAGAGAAACTCGCATCACTCTCTGCCTATACATCCGAGCCTGGAGCCCTCCAGCAAATACTTCCTGGGACGCCACCCAGCTGAGCTGTAACCGTGCTCATTTTCCCGGCATGCCCCAAGTGTCTCCCCGACTCTTGCTCCCTCCCAGCCTTCCTGTGTCTCCTTGTCCGCTTTGAGTTCCGGTGGGGGGGACACAGTTGTGCGACTCCTGCAAGCTGTAGGTGCTGTGGGGGCGGAAAATGGATGTGAGCAGCAAGGAAACTGTCCTCAGACAGAAGCTGGTCAGCCAAATGAGAGTACCAGGGAAACCGGGGCTTAGGGGAAAAAAGAGCCAGAGGCAGACAGATAATAGGGAGGGGTGTGCGAGAGTGAAGCAACTACGTCCGCTTGCGGAACTCCGTGGAATTTCAATGAGTTTTGATGCAACTCTGCGGAATTCCGCATAGTGCAACTCCGCGAGCAATGCCCACCGCTGGTGGGCTTGCGCCACTGGTTGTGCCACTCACATGAGTTGCCCTGTAAATGTGTCTCAGACCAACCACTGTAGTGTCTGCACACGCAGTTGTAAACTGCCATATCGACCTGGCAAGTGCACCCACTTGCCAGGCCCTAACCTTTCCTTTTCTTACATGTAAGACCTCCCTCAGGTAGGCCCAAGGTACTCCCATGGGCTGGGTGCAGTGTATGTGAAAAGTAGGACATGTACTGGTATGTGTAACATGTCCTGATAGGGAAATACTGCCAATTTCGCTTTTCATAATGAAAGGCTATCTGCCCATAGGATAGCATGGGAGATACTTTATAACATCTTAGAAGTATAACTTCTCATTGGGACAAGATAGAGTAATAACGTTTATGCTCTCTGAACTCAGAATTTAATAACACATCTTTTAGTAAAGATGGTTTTCAAATTGTGTGTTTGAAAATGCCACTTTTAGAATGTAGGCATTTTCTTGTTAAATCATTCTGTGTGCCTCTGCCTGTTTGTGGATTGACTGTCTGGTTTTGGAGTGATGGGGACTGGGATGTGAATTCACCGTAGACAGCCACTTGGGGGGTTGAGGTCTGCCTGGCCTTTCCTGGATGACTCCGAGCTGAGCTGAATAGCTGCATTTAGAGTAGTGGAAAGAGTTTTTCTTGCACCTGAATAGGGCCTGTCTCCCTTTCACAATGCTGTATCCACCCCCCTGTGGTCATACTGCACCAGTGAGGACAGAACTGGTTTGGACTGGCAACAAGAGAACAAAGACAAAATGGGGTATAAGTAGTGGACCTTAAACCCCAGGACTTTAGATCACTTCTGGACTCAAGAGGAACCTTTGCCAAGGAGAAGAGCTGGAGAGCTGTGAGGAGGAGTACTGCCCCTTTGCTGTGTGCTTCTGCCAAGCAAACGACTAAGGGGCACATTCATCAAGCCTGTATTTTGCGATTCCCAAATAGTGAATTTGTTTCTGATTTGCTATTTGGGATTTGCAAAATGCTATGCATGTAGGAATCGCAAAACAATTTGCGATTCCTTAACATTACCTAATAGCGATTCGGTAAATAGCGAATCGCTATTAGGTAATGTGACTCCATTCAAGGGCTTGTGTGTGCTTCCATCCTGATCTAAAGTCTCAGAGACTCAAAGACTTCACCGCCAGCTGCCCTGAGCTCAACTGCTGATGGTTCTGACCTGCCAGGAGGTGCCTGTTCCAGTTTTGGGCCTCTGGAGGTTGTTCCTGCTGTTGGGAGCTGAAAGAAACCTAAGAGAAGCAAGAAAAACAATCTCCGATACTATCAGCAATGAAACCGTGATGCTGCAACCTGCACCGCTCGTGAAGTGCACGATGCACCGCTCTGCCTGCACCGCAGGTCCGATTCCCGCAGACGCATGCAGTTATCAGCCTTCCCGATGCTAGCTCTCGCACAGACTCCGTCACGGCCAGCACCTGCATCCAGTTATCGTGGCGCTGATAACGGCAGAGGGTGACTCCATGAACTTGCCGACTTCACATCGCCTCGACGCAACCGACCTCCCCTGTCCTGGATTCAACACATCGCCTGCTCATGGACACAATGCGTCACATCCCCAGTGGCAGCCAGGGAGCCGGCTTCGACCTGGACACTGACGCCTCACCTCCATGACGCTGTGCATCATCATAGACTTCGTTTTCCAAGGTCCTGTTTGTTTTGGGGGGTCCTTGTGACGCAGTACTTTGGCTTTATTGCTGTCATGCATGACGTCGTAATAGCTCCAGGTGGAGCTATTTGTTATCTACAAGTTCTATTTTTGCTATAATCGTTTTAAAGTCATTTTTTAATACACGTATGCTGGATTTTTGTCATTTTGGTCTTGTTGAGTTTAGATAAAGATACTTTATTTTTCTAAACTGGTGTGGTGTCCAATTGTGGTGTTATCACTGTGTTACTATGTGTTTTGAATACAAATACTTTACACATTGCCTTTGGGATAAGCCTGTCTGCTCATGCCAAGCTACCAAGGAGGTGAGCAGGGGTTATCTAGAGTGTGTATCCCCCTTACTCTGACTAGAAGCAAGGGTCCCTACTTGGACATAGGAACCTACCTCTGCCAATTAGAGACCCCCAGTTCTAACATTGGTGGTCAGCAGTGAGGATTTAACTTGTTTTTGTACTTCACCCACAGTGATTGGTGTACATGACTAGTTTAGTGCAGACCACTATGCAACCACATACTATGTTTTTGGTTCTATTTTTGATCTGACCCTTGAGGTATCCATGCACCATGTCTCTAAACAGTAAACCAGCTGAGGAAGATAAATTAGAGTTTAGCATTGAAATGTTGCATATCTACAAAGTAGATCAGCTAAAAAATTTAGTAGAAACTTTGGATGCCCCATTAAAAGCACCTCTAGAAAAGAGAAGCTGCAGAAGGTCTTGAGTGCCTGGTGGGAGGTCAGAGAAGCTGGTGAGACAGGAGATGCAGTTGTGTAGCTGGATTTGCCAGAAAGGGGCGTTAAGTCCCAGGATTTGCCCATAGGAAGAGTAGTCTCAGTGGCTGGTAGCAATGTGTATTCCAGAAAGTTGTCTCCAGAGGAGCTAGAGGACAGGCAAAGGGCTAGGGATCATGAATTGGAGGTTATGAGGCCAACAGCTCTCCAGCTCTTCTCCTTGGCAAAGGTTCCTCTTGAGTCCAGAAGTGATCTAAAGCTCTGTGGTTTAAGGTCCACTACTTATACCCCAATTTGTCTTTGTTCTCTTAATACATGTATGCTGGATTTTTGTCGTTTTGGTCTTGTTGAGTTTAGATAAAGATGCCTTATTTTTCTAAACGGGTGTGGTGTCCAATTGTGGTGTTATCATTGCGTTACTGTGTGTTTTGAGTCCAAATACTTTACACATTGCCTTTGGGATAAGCCTGTCTGCTCATGCCAAGCTACCAAGGGGGGGAGCAGGGGTAATCTAGAGTCTGTATCCCCCTTAACCTGACTAGAAGCAAGGGTCCCTACTTGGACAAAGGCACCTACCTCTGCCAATTAGAGACCCTCATTTCTAACAGGTGGGTAGGCCTCCAATCTGCTCCTAAACATTTTAGCATGTTCTTAACCCCTTCGGTGCTCATGACGGCCCCCGGCCGTCATGAGTCACAGTGGGCGTGGGCGCACGACGGCCCCCGGCCGCCCGAACCACGCCCAAGAATGGAATGTCCAGCACCGCGGCGGAATTTGCACCGCAGCCAAGGTGTTAAAGTGTAACATTACTTGCACTGGGAGAGTGAGGTTTAATTTTGGTTGAAAGAAACAACAGTTTCATATAGAGGATGTGTGTTGCTAAATCAAGGACAGGGAGCTAGAATAAGCAAAACAGAGAAAAGAGATGTCAGGGCAGTTGGAGAGATAAATAAATAATGGGGACAAAATGGATTATAAAGGGAGGTTAAAGAACAGTAAAAGGAACAGAATACGCACTTTGAAAGAAAAGAGGGATGCAAAAGGACAATATTGGTGAACATAGATGAGATATTACACCTAAAATGAGGTCATGATATTGGGTGTCTTAGTTGTCTTACTACATAACGTTCGGCATGGTTGTATTGTCAGAAGAATTCTACATCAGTCATACATAAAATAAACATATTATAAAATAATAATTACCCATATTTACATCAGGTTTCAAACTGTCAATTAAACCAGATAGTATTATGTATCACTTGTAAAACTGCATAAGACTGTCACAAATTTGTACATACTGGGCTTTGTTACAATGTGATGTCATTTAATCAAATCTCTAAACGTAAGACTTAGAATACTCACCGAGCATTCTGAGTCAGTTGGAGGAGCAGCTGTTGATGGCTGCACAACGTTGCTTGTGTGGCAGCACTGTATGTAATAAACAAGTGTCGAAACTTACCTAAAAAGGCATCGCTTGGTCTTCAGTAGTGAAGGGATCACCACACTTTTATTGACGAAGAGTTGGAGCTGCCACAGGACCCATGCATTATACAGAAAGCCACAAGCTGCAACTGCAATCCAGAAAGTCCAACCGCAAGCTAAACTACATTTTTCCTGCATTTGAGCCTTAGCACTGCAAATTTATGACTAACTGTAGTGGCAATACCTAATTCTGTGTTGGGCGCGCATCAGTAGTTTTGAGAGCACCTACGGGGCCGACTGCAATTGTGCACAAGGAAGAGGAGCCCCTTATGTCACAACGCTGGATGTCTGCCATCTTAACTTTGTAGTCTTCGCATTTCAGCACCATAGCCAACAGTAACAAAGCTGTGTAAGGTCCCGTAACAGCAGAAATGTTGGGCCGCTTCGGGGGCAGACATTTTTAATTGGGAACATTTTAAATTCAATACGCCATTTTCAATTGTGGTACTCAGTGCGGCTGTCAGCAGCCATTTTATCTTAGAGATTTACGCATTGATTTACATGCCGCCATTTTGAATTGGGTCCAACCAGTGAAACACTGTGAAATGAACAGTTTTTTCTAAAAACAAGGCAACATTTTGATATTTTTAAGCAGAGTTTTGCAGGTTAATCGGTGCAGCCATTTTGAGTTGGGATCTTCCAGACTTTCTAAACAGTATCCAAGTACTTCATTATACCAGCAGCAAGTGTACATTATTTATACCAGCAGCAAGTGTACATTTCATTACGGTATCTAGATTTATGTACAGTCTAGATAAATCGTGAATATGGACGTCATACATACGTTTATATTATTCTTGAATGATGAACATCTACAAGGCTATTTCAAGTACAGAGATATAAGGCAGTCATATATTTTTCAAACATACAGTATTGTGTGGCGTGTCAACTCCTGGTTTTTCAGTGACGCACACACTTATGTGCTCTGTTCCAGCTATACAATCACGACTGTGATACACACACTATTATCATTTGCGCATCAACTTTACAGTGATATGCACACTATTGTATGTATATATTCACCAGAAACACTGTGATATGCACACTATTATCATTTGCGTATCAACCTTACAGTGATATGCACACTATTTTATGGCCTGTCAACTCCTGATTGCTAACTAACGCGCACACTGCTTACTGCATATTTTACTCCAATTAACTCCTCTTTCAACATACTGTGATCCGCACACTTTTGGTATTTACATTTTGTTAGACCTGCACCATTGGCGTGGGTCTCCCCTGCATTTTTTGCCTTTGCCTCCTGTGTTTTTGCTGTGTGTTGGACTCCGTTTTGCTGGTCTAGATGCTTTGGGAACTTTGTCTCTGATGTTCAGTGTCAAAGTGCAAGTGCTCCCTTTGTAAACTGTTGTTATGGATTGGTGTTTCCATGATTGGCTGATTTGATTTACTAGTCAGTCCCTAGTACAGTGCACTATGTGTGCCCAGGGCCTGTAAATCAAATGCTGCTAGTGGGCTGCATCACTGATTGTGCCACCCACAGAAGCAGCCTGTAAATGTAACTCTGGCCTGCCATTTCAGAGCCTGTGTGCAGTCTAGTACTGCCATGTCGACTTGGCAAATGTACCCACTTGCCAGGCCCTAACCTTCCCTTTTCTTACATGTTAGTCACCCCTAAGGTAGGCCCAAGGTACCCCTGTGGGCAGGGTGCAGTGTATGTGAAAGGTAGGACATGCCCTGGTGTGTGTGGCATGTCCTGATAGTGAATTACTGCCATATTCGTTTTTCACTATTGCAAGGCTACCTGTTCTCATAGGACAGAATGGGGAGTTTGCTTATAACATCTTATAAACATACCTACCCCTGGGAACAAGGTAGGAAAATGAAGTTTAGTATGCCTGAACTCAGAATGTTAAAATGCATCTTTTAGTGAGGGTGATTTTTACCTTCTGTGTTTGAAAATACCACTTTTAGAAAGTAGGTATTTTTTTGCTTAGCCATCCAGTGTGCATCTGCTAGGTTTGTGTATTGCATGTCTGGCTTTTGGATGACAGGGGCTGGGGAGGAGCAGTGGCCCCAGAGAGCCTGATGAGTCAGGGCTGGGCTGAATAGACCTGGGCTGCATTTAGGGTAGGGGGAGGAGATTTCCTTTCACCTGAATGGGCCTGGTCTGCCAAGGACAATGCTGTCTCCATCTCCTGCCAGGAAGCTGCACCAGACGGATAGAACCGGTTTGGACTGAGCACAGGGCTTCTCTGCCACCAGAGAACAAAGGATTTTGTGATATAAATATTGGGGCCCAGACCCCAGAACTTTAGATCACTTCTGGGAATCAAGAGGAACCTTTGTCAAGGAGAGGAGCCAGAGAAGCTGAGGAGGAATACTGCCCCTGTGCTGTTTGCTGTCTGGGGTTGGCCTGCAGTGGCTACTTGCTGCCAAGGAAAGGAGAAAAGGACTTTGCTGCTTGCTGTGTCCCCTGCTTGAAGAAGATCTCCAAGGGCTTGAAACTGAGCTTGCCTCCTGTTCTGAAGTCTCAGGGAAACAAAGACTTCACCACCAGCTCCCCTGAACTTCCTTGCTGGGAGTTCTGACCTGCAAAGAGATGCCTGCTGTTGTTTTGGACCTCTAGAGACTGTTTTCCGCTGGGAGCTGGAAAATCAACGCAACACCGAGAAGCGTGATGCATCCGTA
This sequence comes from Calotriton arnoldi, assembly GCA_963921515.1. Classification (NCBI taxonomy): domain Eukaryota; kingdom Metazoa; phylum Chordata; class Amphibia; order Caudata; family Salamandridae; genus Calotriton; species Calotriton arnoldi. The sequence goes on along the minus strand of CAWUFW010000108.1, from coordinate 1,347,727 downwards.
CCTGTTTCCGACGCATCACCGAAGAAACTGTCGCAGCGCCTGCCGTGGCTCGTGAAATTGCTGCACGCCGCATCGAGTGCATCGATCTCCGAAGTCCGAGATCACCGCACTGATTTCGACGCAAGGCCTGCTGTGCGGCTGCAAGAATCCATGCATTGTTCTGGATCATCGCATCGAGGCGCCAAGTCTGTTGCATCGTTGGGGGATGCAGTAAGAAACCGACACATCACCTCCCCATGCAGTAAGAAACCGACGCATCACCTCCTCTCCGGTAAGGAATCGACACATCACCTCCCTTTCGCAGCTATAAGGAACCGACGCATCACCTCCCCCGGTGCAAGGAACCAACGCATCACCTTCTTTGAGTGTAAGGAACTGACGCATCACCTTCCCTGCGGCCCTTTTTGCTTTGTGCATGACGCATCCAAGGTACTTCGTGTGAAAAGTGTTGCATCTGCAATTTGCTTTGAACTGAACTATTCCTACCATCTGAAAGTCATATTTTTATTACTGTATTGTGGGTTTTTGTCGTTTGGTCTTGTTTTGGTTTAGATAAAGATTGCTTACTTTTCTAAACTGGTGTGGTGTCCATTTGTAGTGTTTTCACTTTATTACTATTGTGTTCACAAATGCTTTACACACTGCCTCTGAGATAAGCCTGTCTGCTCGTGCCAAGCTACCAAGGGGGTGAGAAGGGGCTATTTTAGAAGTGTATCCCCCTTACCCTGACTAGAAACAACGGTCTCTATTTGGACAAAGGTACCTACCTCTACCAACTAGAGACTCCCATTTCTAACACATTTCAAGTTCAGGTTTTCATTATGCAATCAGTTAATCCACCACTATCATTTCTGGAATCACCTGGGCAACCCTCAGTGGTGTGGAGGAACTGGTTCAATGTTTCGTAACTTATTTGGTGGCAATAGGAGCTTCGAGATTTTGCCCTGAGGGGAAACTTTTTTTACTTTTGGATTCCTTAGGTTTTGAAGGGCGAGCCAATTTTAAACATTACTTGGGCTGAAAGGAGAGGATGAAGAGCAGATGGATGAATACACAGACTGTGTAAAGAAGCTATAACTGTGTTTTTAATTCCAACCTAGCATAGTCGTTTTACGACACAAATTCCTTATGAGGAAACAACAGGTTGGAGAAAATGCAGACATGTATGTGTCAGCACTTAGGAGACTGGTGACAGATTGCCATTTTGCCAATTTTACGGACCAGCTAGTTCGTAACCAAAATTTATATGTGTGAAGAGGACGAGGCGCACCGGAAACATACTGTAGATGCTGCCGACACACCGCCCGGACCGGAAATCCCCAGCGGTATAGTGTCGCCGGGAAGGACGAAGAAGACACCGTGACGTCACCGTCGGGGGCTGGCCCGGAGGAGGCGGACTCGGAAATGAAAGCCAGCCACAGACAGGACGACGAGCAGAGCGAGAGGGATCGTCTGGAGTCGGGAGAGAGAGCTGAGCGCAGCGGAAGAGAAGAAGACGAACGGAGTCGTGTGTACACAGAGACTGAGCCTGGCGGCCAACAGAGATGAGCGGGCGCCCCGGGTCCCAACGCCACGACCCTGGATACGGGTCGTGGAACAAGGCAAGTGCCTTTGAGGGGATCGTTCTGGTGGTGGTGGTGGGGGGGCACGAAGAGGTAGGGCACGAGTGTCTTGCTTCTTGCACTACGGGCATTACCCTCACTTTTCCCCTCCCTCACACTCCGAAACTGGTGGAGGTAGCACAGCAGATGTGAGGCCCAGGATCCTTTCTAAAACAAAACCTTTGTGTGTTTGTTTATTTTTCCTAACCCTCGTTGTGGCTCAAGAGACCTGCCGCTTCCCCCCCCCCCCGGACCCCAAGACGTAAAGGCACCCTAGAGGAAGTCTCCGGGCATACCGTCGTGGGACAAGAAGGGAACCCAAGGACAAACTTACCTGATTTTAGTTTTTGTTTGGCTTTTTTTGTTTTCTTCTTACCAGTCTCCACCAAAAGGGCTATGAAATAAAGTGAAAGAATAGCCAATGCCCCTATCGCACCTGGTGTCTTCTTCCGCCAAAACAAAGCTCACCCTTACAATATGCTACTGTACAAACAAAGCAATGCAGCAAAAACTAGTGTCTTTAACTAATCCAACTCTAGATGAAATGTTGTATATAGCTAAAAATATAGAAACGTCACAGATCTCTGTGAAAGAACTGGAATAAAAAAAACACAAAGGTGGTAAACGTTATATGACATAAAGGGGAAAGCTATGTAAAGGATTTTCTTTTTTCCAGGATGTTACAAAACCAGAAAAGAATTTCTTTAAGCAAACAAATATATGTTTTAGATGCAGAAATGTATTGCATTTCAGGATTGTGAAACAATGTCAGGCAAGAAATGTAATTTGCAGAAATTGCAATAAGATGGGTCATTTTGTCAAATTATGTCAGAGCCAGTTAAATAGACAGGTAGGGGTAAAATGGAGTAGCTAACCTTGGGGAAGAAGGTTATGATGGCCACTTATACAAACTTCAGGAAGAACTATAGGACATGGTTTTAGTGGTTAGTGAAGACAGGGTAGATACAGGTGACCCTTCTACCTGTGTGGACCCATATGCAAAAATCCAGATAGGTGACAGATCAGTAAAACAGTCAGTGGGTTCAGGAACAAGAACAACTAGGGTCACACAAGAGTTATTCGATGAGCTTTGGTTGGGTAGAATTTTATAACCTCCCTGATCATGCACCAGTATCATATGAAGGCAGATGTATTAAACCTTCAGAATTTTTTTAAGATTTTTTGGTTTTTAGGAAAAGGAAAACTTTTAGGAAAATATCCGTGGCGGTCAAAGGTGTGTGTATTTTAGGGTGGTTTCACCAAGGTCTGTTCAAAATGGTCTTGAGGCCTGGCACAAAAGACCAAGTCTCTATACTTGGAGTAAACCTAGTAGAAGAAGTATGTGCGAAATTTCCTTCAGTGTTTTCAAACTACGCAGTGTGCCATTCTCCATTAGGGAAGATCTTGAGAAAGAGTTGATGAAGATGTGTGACAACGAAACCATCGAATCTATTAAATCATCACTATGGCTGTCACCACCCATTGTAGCTGGATAAAGGAATGGCGACTGAGAGTTAGTGTGGATTTACGTAGTCTTAATAAGGCTACTTGGATAGATTCACACCCTCTTTCTAAAATATCTGATCTGCTTGCTGTAGTGGCTGGTTCAAAGTGGTTCAATAAGTTAGACCTAGTCTCTGTATACCACCAGGTGTTGCTAGAACCAGAGCCCAGGCATTACACAGCTTTTGTGTCTCCCATTGGATCATTCCAATATTGCAGGATGACTTTCGGGTTAGCCTCAGCGGCATCCGTGTTCCAGAGAATAATGGATCTAATGGTTCAGGGATAGAAAAGGAGTTGTCACATTTCAGGATGATGTATTGATAATTATAGAAATGAATGGGAAGGCTGAAGATATTCTTGATCAAGTGTTAACCATCTTGCAGGAGAATGGGGTAGTCCTTAAGAGTGAATAGTGCTAAATTTGCAAAAACAAAGTCAAATATTTGGGGCATATTGTTTCTGGAGATCGCATAGAACCTAGCTCAGGTTTGGTTAGTGCAAAAAGGCTCCCACTGATAAAACAACCCTCTAATCATTCATGGGGATGTGCGAGTTCTATTCTCATTTTATTCCACGGTACTCTTGAAAGAAGATGCTACTTTCAAGTGGGATGCCACAATTCTTTCGAGTGGGTAAAAAAACAACTGACCAGTTCAAAATCCTCAAACCTTTTGATCCTAAGTTTCTGTGTTGCGTTACTGTTGTTGCTTGTAACCATGGTTCTGGTGCTGTCCTTATCTAGGAAAGTGGTGGAATAGAAAACACCCTTTGCCTTTAGTGTGTTAAGGGATGCTGAAACCCATTTTTCAACTATAGAAAAAGAGTTGCTGGTATGTTGATGGGCCATACAGAAATTTTAACCGTATATTTGTGGTATGAGGTTCACTGTCAAAACAAATCATAAACCTCGGGTGGCTATCCTAACTGGTGAGAAGCTCAAAGAACAGACTCACTTTGTTGTCAAAGTTGTTGCAGTACCAGTTCTACATTGTGCACATCCAGGGTGAAAAAATCTTTGGGCAGATTTTTTTGTCTAGGTTTGCTGTATAAGCGTACAGTATGGTTGATGGTAAAGACAGTATGGTTGAAAATTGTTTGATTGCTGCGTGGGACCTAAAAGAAATGTGTGCAGTTTCAGAGCATGATTGGAAGGATGAAATGGAGTCAGATGAGGTCATGAAAGAAATAATGTCTTACATCTCAAAGGGTTGGCCCTCAGAGAAATCACTTCCTTTTATGTGTCCACCTTTTTGGAAAGTATCTGAGTAGTTGTTGGTCGATGATGGTCTTCTCCTAAGGGGAGAAAATTTGGTACCTCCTGTTGGGTTGAGGTTCAAGTTCATAAGGATGGCTCATGAGGGACATTATTAAAAGACGATTGAGACAAACATTGTGGTGGCCTTCAATGGACAAGGAAGTTGATTGTTTTGTAGGAAAATGTGCACTGTTTGCTAGTTCAGAGAAGGGTTTGGTAGTTAGGAAACCTCCATTGCAACCTATTGATTGCCTATTTAGAGCGTGAGAAACGGTGGGAAATTACCTGGTCCATCCATTCAATATATTAATAAGTCAATTTTGTTTTGGGTTATTAGCAATGGATATGCATTCCAAATGGCCGGAAGTAAAATATTTTAGCAGAACCCAATGCCAAATTATGTAATTGAGTTTCTTAAAGAATTTCTTATTTCTGATACTGGGTTTCAATTTGTCAATGAGGAGATGGGCAGGTCTTAAATCTGGTGATGTTAAACACTTAAAAATGTCTCTATACCACCCCCAAATTAATCGTCAAATGGTGCACAGGAACTGGGCCGCTTGTGTGGACAAAGTGTGTGGCAATGTAGCTAGAGTCAATGGTACAAATTGGTGGAATGTGGTCAGAGTGGTCCTGTCCAGAAGAGGAACCCACTTTAGACAGTTTGGAGGTGTCTGGTGAGAACTGAAGGGTGAGAACATGGAATGGGGATTGTTAGACCTGAACCCTTCAGGTAGCAGTTCCCCAAAGTTTTCCTTCCGGGTTTTGCTGATTCTCTTGTGGTGGCCTAGGGCATTTTTCCACTGTAAACACAGTGTGAAAGTGCGTCTACCTTCCTACACACATTAGGAAGTGGTGCTAACCTTGTGTCTTACCTACGTGCCCAGCCTACCATTGCAGGCTGATACACACTATTCTGCGTCTACTCAGATTGGCCTGTGTGAATCTCTAGCCATCCTGAGAGGACCTTTCACTTCCACTCGAGTAACCTGAGGGTATGTCATAAGGGGTGAAACAAGTGGTAGGTGAAAGGCAGGGCAGGTACACATGTGTGTTCCATGCCCTTGTAGTGGGAATAATCATGTGTGTTTTCAATACCTATGAGGTTTGATCTTCCCGTAGGCTAAAAATGGGGAAATGGTTGATATTATTTCAGGCAGCAATAGTGGAATGCAGTGGTGCAGCCTGATGATGTTTCCTATCATTGGATCCACAGCAACAACCCCTTGCCAGTAGTCAAGGTAGCTTTGTCATGATTTACGTAGAAATCTCACTACTGGAAGGTGGGCATTTTTATGCTCTAAAACTCTTTGCATGCCTTGGTGCTTGGCTCCGGTCTACACTAGAGGTAGGGGGAGCACATCTAACTACTGGAGCCATCCTGCAGCAGAGGGTGCGATACACTTGAACCTGGAATTGTGTGGTGCACATTGCCAGAGGACTTAGTTGTGCACAAGGAGGATTACTGCCATTGAAAGGGGCCGCATGCCCTTCCTGAAGAGTGGCTGGCCAGGGCCGACTACCTGCTGCTGTGTTGCACCCTGACGTGTGCTCTCCAAGGACTTGTCAAGCTTACCTCCTGTTCTTTCAGAGGTCCCAGGGACATCAAAGATCTCCTAAGAGGGACCCACACTGTCTACTTGTGACACCTGAAGTGCAGTGCCCTCTCAAGTGCCCATATCGTCTACTGGGTTCCAGCTAGTAGCGTGGCATGGGCGTGGAACAAGGAATTTTGCTTGGACACTGGATCACCTTGTGCGGTGCCCCAAAGTCTGGCCCGCATCAAAGGCGTGTGGCCCCCTTCATCGTGGGGACTTGAGCATGGATAAGCATCTAGTTGGAGGTGAGCGGATTCACTGGTTGCGAGACCCAGCATGACGCACTTCATCGATTGTGTTGCATCTCTCTTATGCGACACGCCGACCGCATGCTCATTGCGTGCGGTGTCTGCGGTGCGGTGTCTGGTTGCTACCCTTGGAGGTGGGGGCATAAATGTAGTAGTGCTTTATTCTGCCTTGTAAGGCATTGCTGATCTTGCGCCTGTGTGTGGGACCGGAACTATCTGGTTCAACCAATATCGGCGTGCACTGGACGTTATGCCTCATTTCCAAGGAGGTACAAATGTTTCAACTCTTTGTTTTGTGTGACCGGAACGATCTGGTGTGACCTGTATCATTGTGCACCCAATGTTTTGCCTGGAATGCCTGGGTGCAATTCTGATCAATTTGTACCTTATGTGGTGCCTATTTCTGAGAGGCCCCTCTGCTTTATTCTCCATTCATCTACTGTTCTCCCACTTGGCCCTCAGTGCAGCAGACCAACTACCCTCTCCTCACCCGGCCTTTCCCAATGACACCGTGTTGACATGTAGTACTGCAGGCTCTGGCCTGGGTGGTGAGAGAGACTGACGGATTGTAGGAATGCCTCCAAGAACTACCAGAAGCAGGTCAAAAGACTGTGTGATCCCCTGTGCTTTGCACAACTGGGCTGGTACTGGAAGGTACTTGGGGATGCCTTTGGTGTGATCATCTATTGCCCTCGGCCCGTGTCTGCTCCGCATCTTGTGGGTGAACTTCTCAAGTGGCTGCAACACCTCTTTTGCCGAGTGACTCATAATTGACCATGCTGCCTACCCCCACCTGCTTCCTGGGACCCTGACTAAGAGTGAATTCAGCAGCGTGTGGCTAGTGCCCGGGGGGAGGAAAGGGGTGTCTCCAATATGTGGGTGTAGGGTAGTCAGGGTGAGTTGGAGGGTAGAGGGAGGCTTGAGGTCACGGGGTCTACAGAGTGTAACCAATTAACCTGCTGGGTATCAGCTGCACCGCAATAGGGTGCCGAGTGCTTATGTGTGTAAGTGCTTCCATACAGACTTGTCTGACATCCATTGCACCACATAGTGGTGCAGGGTGAGCATGTGTGTGGGAGTGACAGTGGGGAACTGCATGTGATTCACAACACTGGATGGCGGTTTGCCTGATAATTTGATTTCTTGCCAGCGATGCTGCTAAAAGTTGATATAATTTTGTGCATGTACATATTTCTGATATCATTGTGACCCAGTGTGCACCCTCTAAATGTGTGGTATTGAATTATAAGAACTGCTAGTGTGGGCCTGGTGTAGACAACGTGTTGCAATGCTGGGGGAGTGTATATTGGGATCTTTCCAATATACACTCCCCCCCAAGTGTGCATATTGCTGATGTCATTTGAACATAGCTGGGCCTAGTATGGCTAGTAATAATTCTGAATGTGATTTATGCCCAGAAATATAAGATGTTCATGTTGTGTTGAATATCATGTGTGTTGAATATAAACGTTATTTACATACATAACGTGTAAAGTCTCTTTTGCGACACTCAAGGTATTTATAGTGAGTGAGTGCTGTGCCAATGCTTTACACTTTGCATCTGTAGTAAGCCTGACTGCTCAGTGCCAAGCTACCCAAGGGTGAGCACAGGTTATACAGTGTGTATAATCACCAGCCCCTGGCAGGCGTGGTAGGTTCTGCCTGGCTGGGGTATAGCCTTAGTCAACCAGAAAGTGCCAATTCCAGCATGTTTCTCATAGGTAGTAGCCTGGGGTTCATAATCAGTTTGCTTGGACTGATTCAAGTTTCTTTTGAAGTAACCCAACTTGCATATTTTGTATATAATACTTCTGTATGCGGTTGCTAAGTTATTTATATATTTGGTATAGGTACTTTGTAGTACTTTTAATTTATTTTATGTTTTAAGTTTGATTTGTAGTTTACCCCAAGGGGAAAAGTAAATGTAGTGTTCATGGCACATACTTGGCTTTGTTACATTGTGATGTCGTGGAAAAGAATCTCTATCTGTAATGCTCGCCGAGTATTCTAAGTCAGTTGGAGGAGCAACTGTTGATAGCTGCATGACGTTGCTTGTATGGCAGCTCTGTATGTAATAAAAAAGTGTGAAAACTTACCTAAAATGGTGTCGCTTGTTCTTCATTGGAGAAGGGATCACCACAGAATTCATGTGGGCATACATACCCATTTTCTGAACAAGGAAGCCAAAGACAAGTGGGATATAGTCTAATGGCTAAGCAGGTGACCTTGCACCAGGAGAAACTAAATTTGAATCTCAGCCTTAGCATTTCATTGGCAAATTGCTTGATAACAGTGAGGGTGGGGAGCAGACACTAAGCGCACCAGGGACAAACAGGCTAGTTAGAGACAGAAACACCAACACCCACACTTGGCTAGGGCAAGTATAGAATATTCAACAACCCTTGTTCTTGAGGAAGGTGGTAGGGGAGGATCTCTACCCCTGCCCCACTTCTCAGCGAGGCAAAAAAATTAAAAAATCCTCCACTTGCAAATCACCTCTGCTGCCATTAAGCAAGGAGAAGGGTGAAACAAACCCCCTTGCACAGTTGGACATGGAAGGTGGCAAGGGCTATTTAGGCTAACCACCTTACTCCAGGCCATTGTGTGCATTGTCTCTAGCCTGAACTTCTCAGTTACCAATAATTGATTTCATGTGTGTTAGTTTAGTTATTTTTAGTCTAGTTTTTATTAATCCTGGTCTAATATTTAAATGGAAACAATTCAAGTTCACAACAGCCAGAATGTATTAGGTTATCATAAGAAAGTCCTGGACTGCAAGATTATCCATAATGACCTTGAGGCAGGGGGTCAACCTACAGCTTTTTAGAGCACCAGGGCAATTTGTGACCGTTTGGACAGTTCGATTTTGTGGACCCCCTCTCTTTTGGGCGAGTTGGGTTCAGGGGCATAAAAAGCCCCCTCATCCTTAGACAATGCCAGAAAGGGTTACAAAAAAGTGAAAGCCCCTCACCATCGTCTTAGGCAAGGTGTGTGAGCTTGTTCTCAAAGGGGCTGGGACCAACTGTCCCTCCCAACCTATTTGTAAGGTCAGGAAGAATGACATTTTGTACACACTGGTCTGACAGGCTTTGAGTATGAGTAGCCCCTTTGCTTCTGGACTTGCTATGGTGGAGGTAATTTATTATTCTTGCCTAGGCCTGTGTGATAGGCAGAGGGGAGACCTGCATGAATGGGATGGCTGAGGCCTGCACTGTCTTTTTATACACAGTTCAGCATTGGCTCTATCACTCAGATTTCTTTTCTTCCCCAATATTGCAATCATTCAGGAAGAGAAAAACTACTATACTGCTTATGTGTTGTTTTAATTTTGTGTTGTGCATGATGGATTACCTGTATCAGTTTAGGCACCATGAACATTTTATAAAATATGTAGCACTGAACATGAGCTTAATTTTGCTTATGTCTTTGGAACTGCTAGAAGAAACTGTACAAAACTTATAAATGGCAATAAATGATGGAAAGGCCACTGTGCCATTACAATTTGGTTAGGTTTTGGGCAGCAAGTCGAGATTTTTGCATGTTTTGCAAATTTGCTATTGGAATGTAACTGAAAATTTGAAAACTGTCAAGTTTTCCGAAAGCCCTTATAACTTTTGGACCATTTGACAATATGCACCACATTCGGCATGGAGCATGCTTGTGTTTTTAATGCTCTTTTCCTGAAAGGTATTAAGGGTGTAAAATGGGATTTCCTAAAGAGTGGTATGACCAGGGTAGTAACACAGGCTCTTGCAGCCCCTGCAGCAGAGAGGTGCCCCTGTTATAGGGATTCTGCACATACACAGAGCTATGCACAGGATAATAGGACCTCGGAATATAGTGGTGAGCCAACCATAAACCTTAGCACCTAAAACCCCAACCCGACTAGCTGTAGCGTCTCATTAGCAAAAATACTACCAATGTTTAGACAACCCAGAACACGGTATCTCTCTCTCAGGACTCGTAGGAGCAAGAACACCCTTTCATCACTCATTCATACCTGTCCACAACGCGCGTAAGAAGAGACACTGTATAGTTTAAAATGTTTATTTCAACTAACGTGCTCTACGATACAGTACACGTGTCAGTACTATCAGCATAATGCATAATGAATAATATAATCAGCATAGTTACAATTCCATAGAATACAAACGGGGAAAGCATTTCATAAAGCAGTGGATAAATGAGCTGAATGACTATACCACCCTCCCCGTGCTAGTAGCTAGTTTATTATATAAACAGAAAACCTCTGGGCTTGTGCTAGGCGGACCCTCATACCTCAATCTCTAGATGCAGGTTTTACATCAGCAGACAAAAACAGCTCTTCTCTCTGGAAAGGTTTATTCTCCAACTGCCGCTAACAGTGCAATCACCATATTAAAAGCACACGATTTTCTCCAGTGCAGCTGCACATTGTGTTATGTCTAGGTGCGAGGGACAGGCCAGATCAGCAAGAACAAGGGACGTTGTTTTTCGACCTTGTACATGTTGTGCAGAGGCAACCCACAAGGAATAAGAGAAAAGGTGAAAGGCAGAAATGCAGACAGGCCTAATATAGCCGGGCACAAGCAGAGGCTTGAAAACAAAGTCACAAAGTAACGTGTGCAGAAAAAGCATCATGGCAGCCAGGCCGCAGTCAACGTAACAGAGCAGGCCAGGAGGCCACAAACCACATGACACCCTCCCCTGGACAGTCCATAGACCTAGACGGAGTCCAAAGTCGAATGAGCAGAACAGACACGACTGTTTGTGAAAAGAATCCCCATGAAGGACAATGAACGGTAGATGAAAAAGTAAAAAGAAAAGTCCGTTCAAAAAACTCCAGTGTGAAGCTGAAAGCGGAGCCCCAGTTCAATCCATCAAGGTGTAGGTGCAGAAAAACGCCACACTTTCCAAGAGGACATCGTTGGAATCATCACAGAATAGAGACACCATCCAGTCTATTAAATCAAAACTGCAGTCATGTTCCTCATAAGAGGGAGCAGTGAAGAGCATTGCGGGACAACTTGCGTGATACTCAATATAACTTTGTTGTAGGAGAGTCTGAGCAGCCGCACAGACATCCCATTGTGCCAAGATTCCAAGTGCAGCCGCACGCGCCATATAGCCATCCCCGGAACAGTCCCGCTCATGAGCCTCTAAGGGACCCATCAAGGGGACAAAATCCGGGCGAGACAGAGACGCATTGGAAAGGCAATAATCCAATGACCAGGAGAAAGGGCAGCGGATGCAAGTCATCACAGGCTGCACGCAAGTGAAATACGCAAAGCGAAATGAAAGACTGTAGGACACACTGAGGGTCGCCAATGGCAGGGAGCCGAAGCCGGCAAGCATGCGCTCATGGAGCATCTGAAGTCGACCGGGGTCGAGAAGGGCCCAATGAAGTGCAGCCATTGCGCAGTAAACAGACCAAAAGCAAAATACCGGCCACCAAAGCGAGGATCAACGGAATGCCGCCGAAGACGCTGGAAAAAATGGAATGAATAAAAGCCGGTATTACACCAAAAATAGTTTGAAAGGAGGACACAAGGCCGGAGCCCACAACTTTAAAAAAGTGCACCAGACCTTCGGTGCGTGATGCATTAAGAACGCGGTGAATCAGTTCACCGAAATGTTGTGGAAGGTTAGTGTTTAACAGGGCCTGTATTTCACTGTGGGTACTTGCCACCTGGAGAATGAATGTCTCCCGGGCGGACGTGAGCATAACTTCCTGATTCAATAATAGCGCCTTTATTCTGCTTAATTTATTGAAATCCGCCTTCAAAGTAGGAATGGAAGGCCAAATGGAACTATCTAGGATGTCATGCGGAGGAGGAAACAGCACATTTTTGCAGCAGACAACTCTGTGGGAAACTGTAACGATATAGGGTATACCGGCCAGCATGCCACAGCAGTCCTGATTATTCAGAAGCAGATAGCTACCATTTGCAAGCACAGTGAAAGTAGGAGAGATAGCAGGAGCAGGAATACCCTTCAAAACACAAGCAAGATTCGGAGCTGAAACGTTACAAGCGCCGTGCAATTTAATGTGTTTACAAATAAGGGAATGACCCACAGTAGAATCACAAGACTCGCCCGTGAGAAACACCTCCTTTCCGTCCCGAAGACATTTAAACATGAAAGGTAGGGACCATAATTCATGCAAGAAGGCACTGCCCAAAGGCTGGAAACGGCCAACAGGATAATGTTTCATGCAGGAACTGAATTCAAATAAAGAGAAAGGTAAAGCGATAACCCCGTGTACTAGCCACACCGCAGAATCTAATTCCGCAACAGAGAATGGTAATGGCTCTATTTTCTCGATATGTAACAGAGTGTATGTAGCATCCTTCATGGACATGAACTGCTGCTTGTCAGTCAAATTAAAAGGTAAAAACAAGGCAGTGGTGTTCAGAAAGTGCCAAGGAACTTTACCTAACTTAAGTGTCTGCAAAGTCCATGCAAACTGCATAACTGAACGCAATTGATTCTGACCATGATATAACACAGAAACATCATCTTGTACAATATCAACAACAGAGGAAACAATATTCTCTAAAGTGTAAATGTGGGAAGACAGGGTATTAATACTATTGTCAACAACAGCAAGCACCTTTTCTAAATTTGCTTGATCAATCTCCCGAAGGCGGGAGGCAGCCTCAATTTGCGAAAGCTTCCAGAGTTCATTGTAAGTTTCATAAATGAATCTCTTCGGTCGAGGGCCACGAGGCCCCAGAACAAAATCGGACAGATCAATGTTGCCTGAAAGGAGGGATAAGTGTTGTTTCACAGAATCTAAGGAGGAGTGTTGCAACCACTGTTTACACAATTTTCCAACAGAATACGTTGTAACTGTACGAGAGTCAGAAAACCTTGGGTCTGGCCTATCCTGTTTATAACCAGGAGCTGAGTCATGAAAACGCAGTTGGCAGGCATCTCGCTGCTGTCGGCCAAGCCAGCCAAGGTGACTGAACAAACGTGGAAACATTAAATGAATTGTTCTGAAACAAAGCTTGCAAATCAGTAAGTGAAATATTAAAATGCAAACTTTCATTAGTGGTGGAAGACAACAGAGGAATGGAAGGGGCATTTAATTGTTTGGAAGTAGCCAAACCCCAACACGTGGTTTGATAGATGGAATGATTTAAAAACAGAATTTGGGTAGGGATGAGACATGCACGGTGCAGGGCTTCTGTGCCTTGCACCTGCCATGATTTGGAGCCCCAAATAGATTTCAAGTCAATGGTGTCCTGCCAGTACTCATAACCACCCACAGCCAAAGCGGCGAGAAAGGAACCCGAGTACAATAACTTAGTGTGGGTCAACATGATCTTCTGTATAGAAGAGCTGTTTAATTTGAAATAATATGACCCAGGGTTCGATCTATCAAAGTTGGTAAAATAAGTAAATTTGTTTCTAAGAGTTTGAGAGCTGCCTGGCAAAGGGGTAGGACAATGTTCCCATTGGGTGTGATTAACATGACCCCTAAGGGTACTTGGTTTATGGAGGAAATGATTGCCCCAATGCTGATAACAATATAGATCGGCATAACTTGGCAGAATTCATGTATAAATCTTCAGCATTAAAAGCAGCATAATATTTCAAATCAGTAAATAATGCTTCAACGGCATGTACATCCCAATCGTCAGAATGAATATTACTTTTAACGACATCAACCATTGAAACACGGAGGACATTTGGAACATTAATAATCTCGGTAGGTCCATGAATTTGGAAATTTACCGCATCCCATACGATGCCATCAGCGACTGGGAAAGCTGAAATGTTCACAAATGTGTGGTCACGCTTCATGATGTGGGATGAAGGATGTGGAGCCAAAGTTCCAGTGACACAGTTCACAGCAGAGCGGTCTGGCAAATAGTGACCATTGATGAGCAGAAAAAAGACTTTGACAAAGCCAATAGACATGAATAAAAAAATCAGGAAAAAGACCAACCAAATGTATGTCCAGGGAGGAATCAAAAAATTGTCTCTGAACCAGGATACAAACAAACTGAATTTGGATGGGATTAGTGATGAGGTGGAATCCGAGTCAAAGGAATAACGTGTTGGGTTCAGTGGCGTAGTTGGTGCGTGAGCCACCGACTCGTTGGCTGGGTATGTATACTCAGTCTCCTCTTCGCAAGGGGAGTTTTGATGTCGAGTAAGTTATCAGGCAAATCCATCATCTCAATAGCAACATCTGTGACCGTTCGGGCAGGAGGGCCACGAACATATGTCCGGGAAATGACTGGACAAGAGACCGCTGGTGTTACACTATTCAGGATCGGCCAGATGTTGTAGCTTGACATTGTCCACTGAGATGAATCTGTTGTCCTTTCGACTAGGAAGCTGTGGTAAAATGACTGTACGAGTACCCTTCAAGCCAAGGACTGGAACTGGTGTACGATAAGATGGGCCAAATTCTTTTTTGTTCTCCACTTTCTCTCGAACCAGATCTCCAATCTTCGGAAGCCAGCCGGCAACCGGAATCTGCAGACCAGCGTCTGTGGCTGAAGGTAAATGTTCATTTGCAAGTTTATCTCGGTCTTCTTGTAAGTCCTGTAACATAGTAGAGTGGTTATCTACATCAAACTTGGCGGATTGCGCCGCCATGTCTAGACCATCAAGGTCAGGCAAAAACATTCTTATGCCAAAGAGCATTTCATATGGGGTCCGCCCACCCAGAGGTTTTCTAGGGAGATTATTAAGTGCACGTTGTACGGTATACAAGTGGGCCAGCCAGTTCCTGCCAGTACCTAAGACTCTTGCTGTCAAGGATTGCTTTAAGTCACGGTTCATTCGTTCAACAATCGAATTGCACTCAGGCCGATATGGAGACGAAAATTTCACCCGCACCCCCAGGGAACCCATTGCGTCCTTGTAAGCCTTAGAGGCAAACGTTGGACCTTGGTCCGAATGGAAGGTGCCACATGCGAAAACTCCCACAAAGACACGCAAATCCCTTATGACATTTCGAGCGTCAGCACTCCGTTGTGGCCAGACCCAGAGGAACCGTGTGCACGAGTCCACTGCAACTAAGATGTATTTATATGCAGTGTCTGAAGAGAAGGGACCGCAGTGATCCAGGTAAACACACGCAAAAGGTCTGTTTGAAATGCATAGCGGTGTTTGGGGTGGTCGTGTAACCATGGAAGGCTTAATCTGTTGACAAACATCACAAGAAAGCACATGAGTACGGGCCTGTTTGTATAAACCACGCCACCAGTACCGCTGTTGCAATATGGAAACTGTCACAGACACTCCCGCATGTGCCGAAGCCATGCCTTCATGTGCGGCAGTTATCAAGGAAAGTCTGCGGTCCGCGTTGGGAATCAGCCGATCCCCAACGTCCGGAATACTTACAAAAGGTGTCTGTTCGGGACCTAATTGATAAGTATATTTGGAAGGGAAACCCCAGGGGTATTTGGTTCCTTCCTTTGTTGCAGCGATTGCTGCCAAGATATCAGTATCTATTTTAGACATGGATCTGGTAACTGCTGCGACTGTACACGTGGCTACTGCTGATTTGGCAGCTTCGTCTGCCAAACCGTTACCAACAGCGTGTGCGCCCACCTTCATTGTTGAGCTCATAGCCCAAAAACAAAACGGTAAATTCAGCAATGTGAGATTTGGCAAAGTTAAACTTATAGCCTAAAACCCCAAATTCTAAAATAATGCGGTCCACTCGGGAAAGATGCTGAAATAATTTGTTGTCTGTCAGATAGATATCATCGACGTACGAACATGCATCTGGGTCTATGCCGTCTAACAAAGAGGCAACACGGGTAGCGAATACGCCTGGACTGTTCTTGTAGCCCATAGGTAAACGCCGGAATTTGAATAATTTACCACCGGAGGTAAAAGCGCTCCATTGGCTACTCTCCGGGGCTAAGTTGTGCGTGTAGAATCCATTGGATAGGTCTAGTGTCGTTTTATATTTTTTACGAACAAGACTGTCTAAAAGCACAGAACTGTGTGTGTTTTGCACCGCAAAGGTCCGACAATGAGAGTTCAAATGTCGGTAATCCAAAACTAAGCGGTATGATCCATCGGGTTTAGAAACCGCGAAAAGGGGATTATTCATAGGTGATACGCAGGTTTCGATCACTCCCTGATATTCTAACTGTGTCAGAATGTCGGAGACGGGACCTTTAGCTTCCCGTTTGATGGGATATTGGGGCTGTGGCTGAGGCATCGACCATAGTGGAATATCATGGGGGAGCCAATCTTCATCCCAGCCCACGTGGTTGCGGTATAGCGCCGGAGCCAGGGACGCAGCCCACTCAGCTGCGAGAGCCTCCGCTTTGTCCTTGGGGACGTGTCGAGAAAAGCTCGGAAGGATTACCTCCTCTCCTCTACGCGCAGCTAGTACGAATGGGGGCGGACAATCCGCCTCCGCCAACAAAATGTCATACGAAGAGGTCAGATTTTCCCAAAAATCCCTTTTATAACACGCTGTATATCACCTTCGATCTGAATCACAATATTATATAGTCTTTCAGGGGGTGCCACTCTGGTGTCTGCTGTCTCAACAGTAATGAATGTATCAGTTGCTGTCGCCTCCACATGAGGACGTAGCGCCTCCCGCACTATGGTAACTTCTGCGGCGCTGTCTAGGAGTGTCACTGCCCACGTCCATTTCAGGAGTCTCGTTCTCACCGTCTGTGGCATATCTCGCTGTAACAGCGGCAACTTTCTTCTTCTGAAACTGTGGGCGAGAACGCGGAAAGTCGTCCGGCTTTCCCTCTGACCTGTTGTCGAGGTTGGTCTCGTCCCTGGGGAGCCTCGCGACCCCTTCCTCTATCTTGGCGATCTCCTCCACCGGCTTGCGAAGTTGTTGGTGCCTGTGAAGAACGAGGAGAACGCGCATCAGGGACCTGAAATCTATCTGGAGATTTAATTCTCGCCCTATCTCGCAAATCATAAGTGCGTTCAGAAGAGACTGGAAGCCGGGGATGCGCCTCGCGACCCTGGCTTCTTCTGTTGCTTACCCTGTTTTTTCAACCTCCAGCTCTTTTTAGTAAAGACTGGCTTCTCATCTTTCTCAGATTGAGATTTTGGCTGTTGTTGTTGCGACTGTGTCTGCGATTTTGCAAAAGGCTTAACTCCCAGGCTATTTCGTCCAATTGTTTTGTAATCCTGGGCAATAATTTTTGGTAATTCGCGCGGCTTGTCCGGATCTGGGACCAAAGCCAAAGCATTAGCTACTTGAAAGTTCACTGCATCGCCCTTGACATTCGCAAGGATCAAATCAGCTACTACGTCGAACACTCCCACCGGTCTCATCCCTAATTCCACAGCCGCTTCAGGGCCATGTTCATCCTGTACACGTTTAATTACAGAGGGGAGAACTGTCATGGAAGGAGTGCCGAAACACTTCAAATATACTGCTGCGAATACCCTACCCCAGTTGTTGCATTCTGCCAACTCGGGGACTAAGTCTTTGGCAAACTAATCATTAAAATCCTGTGTTTATCCACGGGAGAGGTGTTAGGAAAAACTGCCTCCAGCTGGTCAAATGTTCTCTGCAAGCCAATAAGGAAAATCATCCTTATTTTGTGGGCGCTTGCCCATCACCGAATTCACCATGACAGGACTTATGGTCACACCGCCTGCACCAGCTGGATGGGCTGCAACACCAGGAGGGGCAACCTGGATGTTGCCAGTAACATACTGTACTAAAGCTCTATGCAACTCGTATCAAAGACGAATGCATATCACGCAGTTCAGCGACTGCTACCATCATATATCGTGGATGTGGGGTATACCCGGTCAAGACAGGCCAAGTGGCCCCGTCAATTGATAAGGGGCCTAAACGAACCGTGGTAGTCGGTTGGGGGAGGGCGCCATCAAACCAAACACGGTGTTGCCAAGCCGTGAGCGGTACTTCAAGATTCCTATACGGTCTATAGTGTATCAGGAACTAGCGGTGGCTGTCATATTCATGGAACAAATTGATCAGCTCGCATCCACCGCTGGAAAGGTGATCCAAGAGTAAAACACCTCAAAGTGGTAAGCTGGATCTGCTTGTACCACAAAGATCAAATCGACACCCGCGTCAGGCACTCCATACACTGTCAAGTGAGCCCGGAGCGCTGCGCGGCTATGTGCCGCTATTTGAATAGCCATTCTAAGGCTAAAAGTAGTTCGACAACCTAATGTAAGGCAGCACAATATAGGGTTATGATCTAAAAATCCTTTTAACAACTTCAAGCTTGAAAGAACCTATAAAAACGTCAATATAGGAGGTATCACCATCACACACGCTTCCGGAAGCGTCTGCGAAGGAGTTGTGGACAAGCACGAAATACTACTCAAGCGTCTCGCAGATAAGCAGCCCACTCGTTGGTTGCGCCATGTTATAGGGATTCTGCACATACACAGAGCTATGCACAGGATAATAGGACCTCGGAATATAGTGGTGAGCCAACCATAAGCCTTAGCACCTAAAACCCCAACCCGACTAGCTGTAGCGTCTCATTAGCAACAATACTGCCAATGATTAGACAACCCAGAACACGCTATCTCTCTCTCAAGACTCGCAGGAGCAAGAACACCCTTTCATCACTCACTCATACCTGTCCATAATGCGCGTAATAAGAGACACAGTATAGTTTAAAATATTTATTTCAACTATCGTGCTCTACGATACAGTACACGAGCCAGTACTATCAGCATAATGCATAATGAATAATATAATCAGCATAGTTACAATTCCATAGAATACAAACGGGGAAAGCATTTCATAAAGCAGTGGATATATGAGCTAAATGACTATACCACCCTCCCCGTGCTATTAGCTAGTTTATTATATAAACAGAAAACCTCTGGGCTGTGCAGCCCAAATCCAAAACCAGCGACCTCCATAGGATTGCATTGGGCTCCCGGCCCCTCCTCAGCACCCTGCACCCGGCCGCCCCTGGACCACTGGTGGCGTGGGCTTGGTGCCAACCTGGGACCCCATTTACCCTGACCTTAACCCTAGGAGATTGGCTCCCAAGACTGAGTGGCCAACCCATGAGCATCCCCCAACTGAAGTGCCCCCTATCCCCAATGGCTAACATTGGGCCTCTGCACTCTGCACCCTACCAAATTAGTGCCATTGGTGGTGCAATTTGAGTGCCTAACCCACAAAACCTATTCTTGCAGGTCGTTTACTTACCTGCAAACCGATAACCTTTTATTCCTCATAGGACCCAATGTTACGAGTTTTTGTTCCTAAAAATGTCTGTTGAACTGTGTTTTCTATGAAAGCAAAGTAACTGTGCTTCAAACCAAAAAATGTCTTACTTACCTTTGTATTGTAGGATCCTCCATGGGATATCTAGCCATATAACCCTGAGTAGTCAATGTAATCCAAAAGTAATCTAAAAGTTCTCTAAATTAATTTCTATGTATTTTAAACTATTTTAAAAGCAAATACAAACTTGTAACAATTGCAATTGCAACCACAACTGTATTTCATTGTAAAGGTTTGCATTTGAAAGTGTATTTCACTTACCCGTGCCAAGTTTTGCCTGGTTCTAGAAATAAATCAGAAGTATACCTTTTTTATACTTTCCTAATTGGTCTGGATTCTGTCTCTGAGTGTGTGCTATCAGTCTTGATTGAGTGAATACAATACATGCGTAACACACCCTCCTGATAAGCCTAACTGCTTGCCCACACTACCACAAAGAGAGCTGATGGTACTTATCTAATTTAGCCTCTGCTGTACCTCTGGGGACTCCCTGGACTCTGTGCACTTTATACCTTACTTTGGTATAGTAGATACAGGGCCAGCTTTCTACAATATGTCCAGACATTTTCAACCAAGAAAATGAGATCAACAAGAATTTTACTTTTAGCTGCTTGACAAAGTAGTGTAGCTGGAAAATGCCCATAAGCAGTTAACCCGTTAACTGCTGAGGCTTTTTCCCCCACCAGTGGCCATTTGGGATAGATTGCTCGTAGACCTCCATAACGTTTTCCAAATAAGGTATCCACACCAAATTTGTGTCTTTTTTCCAACATCTTGGAGTTTCTAAAACTACCCAGGGTTTGTGCATTCTCCCAGAGGGGCCAAGTAAATAAGCAAAATATAAAAATATTGCTACATTTTGAGTTTTGGTGAAAAGTATGAATAACGTGCTTTGCAAAAAAGTGTAGGGTTTTTTTCTCCTAAAAATGTCATCCACGAAAGGTTTGATGTGCTAAAGTCCCATTCTTCCCATCTTTCAGGAACATATAGAGCTGAATCAAAAGCCAAATATTTTACCACAGTTTTGGCATTTTTCAAAGATGTAGTTCATTTTTCCTTTTATTGTTTTTTAGCCTCTTTCAAGTTTGCGGTGGAAACCAGTGTGAAACCCATGGGTGATCCAGGAAATCAATAGATTTCTGAAAAGTAGACAAACCTTCGAATTTAGCAAGGGTCATACATGTAGATCCCTCAAGGTTTTCCCAAAGAAACTAACTATTGAAATAAATAAATATTTGAAATCAGTGGGAAAAAGCGGCCATTGGTGACAACGTTTTCATCTGTAACTTTTTGTCATGATGGCCGATTTACAAAAGCAATATACCATTATGTCCATTAGACTGTTCCGGTTGTGCTGAAATATAGGGTGTTTGAGTTCTCTACGAACCCGAGGTACCAAGAACCAACAACTGAGTAGCACTGTACTATGGATTTTCATTGTGTACTGACTATAGGCCAATTCATATGGTGAAATATGTAGGGTGAAAAATGGGTATTAAGGAAATCTATGTGTTTCTGAAATGAGCACATGATATGGAGTTTAGGACAGTGGTTATTTGTACATCTCTGAATTCATAGGTACCCATACTAGATTGTGATTCATAGGGCATTTTTCAAATTGTCTTCTTTCTTACATGCTGGCTCACATTTGGAAGGCACAAATGTAGTGAAATCCAATTAGTAATAACAAATGTTCTGCCATTCTATGTTCCAACATGTCGTCCGATAAAAACAGT
The DNA here is from genome assembly GCA_963921515.1 of Calotriton arnoldi. Lineage (NCBI taxonomy): Eukaryota > Metazoa > Chordata > Amphibia > Caudata > Salamandridae > Calotriton > Calotriton arnoldi. Next base: position 1,326,561 of record CAWUFW010000108.1, on the reverse strand, counting down.
ACCTCACTTGTGGGGATAGGCCTGGTGCCTGCAACAGAAAACAGTCCTACATGGGCATACCATATTTTTCTGCTGAAAAATTGCTCTTTTTTGTAAAGAAGTTAGCTTTAGATTTTGAGTCCTATTTCAACCTGCGCCTAAGGAAACCTAGAAAACTTGCACATTTTAGAAAACTAGACACCTAGGGAAATCCAGGGTGTTCTGACTTGCATGTCTCTCTCAAGGTTTTCTTACCCAGAATCCCTTGCAAACCTCAAACTTTTATTAAAAAGCAAATTTTCCTCACTTTTCTGTGATGGAAAGTTTGTGAATCTGCGGGGACCTATAAACTTCCTTCCACCTCACATTTCCCAAAGTCTCCCAAAAAAATGGTACCTCACTTCTGTGGGTAGGCCTAGTGACGGTGACTGGAAATGTGCCAAAAAGCAACTTGGACACACCATATTCTTCTGCTGAAAATGACCCTTTTTTTGCAAAGTGGGTAGCTGTGGATTTTGGGCCGTAGGTCAGGCGGCACCAAGAGAGACCTAGAAAACCTGTAAATTATTTAATACAAGATACCTAGGGAAATCCAGGTTGGGGTAACTTGCCTAACTTTCATCAGATTTTCTTACCCAGAATGCCTTGCAAACCTTAACCTTTGTTTGGAAAAAAATATATATATTTTCCTCACATTTCTCTGTTGGGAAGTTCTGGAACCCGGGGGGAGCCACAGATTTCCCTCCTTCCAGAATTCCCCATGTCTCCTGATGAAAATGGTGCCTCACTTGTGTGGGTAGGCCTAGTGCCTGCGACAAGATATGGGCCAAAATGCAACATGGACACATCATATTTTTCTGCTGAAAAATTACCTCTTTTTTGCAATGTGGGTAGCTGTGGATTTTGGCCCCGAGTCCAGCTGGCATCTAGGGAAACCTAGCAAACCTGTATATTTTTTTTAAACTAGACATCTAGGGGAATCCAGGGTGGGGTGACATGCATGGCACTCATTAGCACTTCTTACCCAGAAGCTTTTGCAGATCTCAAATTTTAATTAAAAACACACATTTTCCTTACATTTCTGTGCAGGAAAGTGCCAGAATCTGTGGGGATCTACACATTTCCTACCACCCAGAGCTCCCACATGCCTTCTGATAATAACGGTACCCCACTTGGGTGGGTGGGCCAAAAGACCACCACACAAAAGGTTCTAGGGCTCCACGTGGAGAGATCAGCAATAGTGGTAACTGCTGTATTTGGGGCTGTGATTGACCGCCACCCATGGAAATCTACCATCCACAGACATTTATGGAAACTAGACACCTAGTGGATTACATGGTAGCATGCCTTGTGTGAACCCCACCAGGTTTTCTTACCCAAAATGCTGTGCAAACCTCAAATGTTGGCTAAATAACAAATTTTTCTTACATTTCTGTTGTAATGGAAACTTCCAAAATCAGAAGGAGTCCATAAAATTCCTACCACCCAGCATTCCCTCACTTGTCTCAATAAAAATGCTGCCAATCAAAAAAATACTGCACAAATGCAGTCTCTGGTGTCTAGTAGGCTGTCTGCACCCTCTGGGAAGGGCCGATTGGGGGGGTAATCACCCACATTTTACCTCCCGGGGGGGTTAGAAAGACTGTTCCCACATTAATTTCAGGTCGGGCATGGCTGTGCTCATGGTGGAGAGCCCTTACCCCTATATATATGTATATATATTCTGTTTGAATGCTTGTATTGGAAATGCCATTCATTCGTGCATTAGAACAATCATCAAGGCGCTATTCATATCGGCTGATCTCTGCATAAGTGTGGAGAAATTAATTTTTGACTGTGATGAACTATAACAGTTTTGGTTATTTTATCCTGCAAGTATGGTGCTTGTATGTATTGTGTTGGCATCATTGTAAAGCGTTGTTTTCAATGTCCATAATCAGGTCTCACAACAACGTTAGCTTTCAGCCGTATAAATGTCTAATCATCTGCTTATATAGAGCCGTATCATTGTATTCATGAATCACTGATATGCACGTTTATGAATTATTGCTTTGTTTTTTGAAAGTTTATTCCATTATAAGATAGCGCCCGCGGGCTACGCAAATGTTAGTCCGTCAATTATGTCTATGTGAAGCGTGCACCGGATATGATTGTTTTTGGGTTGATTTAAATATGGTGTCACCCTGTCTCCGCTTACAGTGGAAAAAGGAGCAAAGCCGAAACGCGTCCTGTTCTGTTTTGTTTCTCGGTGAAATAAACTAACCGAGTTCATCCCCCGACTGAGTGCGGTCTCCTCGCTTCTTTGTGTTGTGAGATTTGGAGCTGATTTATTGTTGTGGTTCCACCGCCACATTCTCAGACCAGCACCCATTCCGGAGTGCTCATAGAGGCGTTTTGGTGGATTGGAGCTGAACTTTCAAGCCCCGCAATAGCATCGCCGTGCAAATCAATGGCAGAGAACGAAGACTGATGAAAACAACTCGGACGGGTGAGCCGGAGGACGCACAAGTCCTGGCTGTTTTTCTTCTTGTGATTATCACGTCATATACTCATTGTCTGGATTTCCGGCTAGTCACGGCAGGAACGTTGTCAGGAGGTGATTGTTTGAACTTTGGCACAGACGGGTGCATTGAAAGCATTCGTTAAAATGCATTCCGATGAAGCACGCCGTGAGGCGGGAGTTGGCATTTCTAAATGAGGTCCAATACAACAGGGGGCTAATAGAGATATAACGCCTGATGCACAGGGAACTCTGAAATCCCACTTTGATAAACTTGAGCGTCTTTTTGAACGTGAGATTCGTAAGTGGTGGGAGGCCACCTCCCTGCAAAATTACATTGATGTGCAGCGCATACCACGTGGCCTCCGCATCTATACCATCCCTGCCTATGAAAATCCCGAACATTGTGCTCATGACAAAAGATTTTTAATGTAAGGAAGCATTACGACAGCTATCGGACAATACTTGTTATGTTAAAATTACCAAAGAAGAATACAACACTAGCATTCAAGAGTACCATATAATGATTCAGAAATGGCATGACAAGGGAATGATTAACACAGATGACTTTAAATTCCTCTCTTGTCCTCATTCGGTGATATCCACCTTTTATCACCTTCCTAAGATTCACAAGAATGCCAACACACCACCTGGTCGTCCTATTATATCGTCCAAGGGCAGTCTGACTAAATCTATGTCACAATATATTCATTATTTTCTTGCTGATTTAGTGAAAGTATTTCCATCTTATATGCGTGACACTAAAGACTTTATCAGAGTGATATCGAACATACCTTGGGAATCTGATATGCTAATGTTGGTACTAGACGTAACAAGCTTGTACACTTGTATTAATCATGTCAATGGTATTCATGCTATCCGTTATTTCCTCAAAGGAAGATCTTTAAAATATGCAGAGCATAATGAAATGATAATTGAGTTTCTCCTCTTCTGTCTAACCAACAATATCTTTCTATTCCAGAAACAACATTATAGACAGGTCAAGGGCACGGCGATGGGCACCTGCTTCGCCCCCAGCTATGCGAACCTGTTCATAGGCTGGTGGGAGAAGCAGGTGGCCTGGGCCGAAAGTAATAACCATTGGGTTCGTCCATTGTTGGTTGGTATAGGTACATCAATGACCTGTTTATTCTCTGGAAGGGGCCACGAGTCGAGGCAGAGAAATATATTCGGGAATTAAATAGAAACACAGTTAATCTGCACTTCAGTGGGCACATCAGTGCCACTGAGGTAGAATTCCTAGATCTCAGAGTTTTTATCCAAGATGGAGAGATCTGTACATCCCTGTTCAGAAAGGCAACAGCTGGGAATTCAACCCTTGAGGCCCATAGTAATCACCCCAAGTCTCTAAAGAACAGCATCCCCTATGGGGAACTCTTACGACTTAAGAGGAATTGTACTAGAGACAGTGATTTTAAACTGGCAGCTGAGGGTGCCATAGAGAGATTCATTGTGAGAGGGTATTCACCGTCACTGCTACAAAAAACTCTGGTTAGGGTAGAAAAAATTCCCAGAAACTGTCTCCTCAGGGATGAGAACAGCCCAACAAGGATCAAGGGGAGGCACTTAGATTCATTACAACATTTTCTAGTGAATCAGCTGCAGTAAGACAGATTATCTCACGTAATTGGAATATCCTTAAATCTGATGCTGTGATCGGGAAAAGTCTACCAGATCATCCCAACATCACCTACAGACGCTGTTGGTCCCTCAAGGATACTCTTGTTCAGAGTCATTTTGAAGCTATTCGATATAATCCGAGAGTGAGTAGCCTAACAGGATTCTTTCCCTGCTCAAAATGCAAAGCTTGTAGGAACAGCCCTAAAACACTCACATATGAGATCCCTGGAAAAATAAAGCTTAGAACCATCAATAAAATGTTTACCTGTACCACACCCTTCTGCGATTACTGTTTAGTCTGTTCATGTAAAAAGCGTTACGTGGGCAGTACTATACATCCAGCGAAACGTAGAATTCTCGAACAAGCCAGGGCTGTTGAGAAGAAAGATTTCTCGTATCCCGTGGCAAGACACTTTGCCAGATTCCACCAAAGTGATAGAAATCTTTTGAGATTCTACTGCTTGGATCATGTTCCCTTTCACGAACGGGGAGGAAACAGAGAATTGAAGTTATGCAGACTTGAATCTAGATTCATAGTTGATTTGCAGACCAAATCTCCGCTAGGATTAAATACGGAGGAGGAACTCGCAATTCATTTGGGATAGATGGGTGTAGTACTGTGTTTCCAAATATGGTTCTTATTATGTTTCTCTTTGTTCTGAATAACTCGATAAAAAAGGTAGCAGTGTCCATGAAGATGCTTTTTCATGTGTCATGAATTGCTATACAGACTGTCTATGTATTACGAAATGAAGTATATTGTGTAACATGTGCACTAGGAGATCAGTTTACCCCTTATGAATGCCCATACAGGGCTCAATTCTGTTTAAATGCTTGTATTGGAAATGCCATTCATTCGTGCATTAGAACAATCATCAAGGCGCTATTCATATCGGCTGATCTCTGCATAAGTGTGGAGAAATTAATTTTTGACTGTGATGAACTATAACAGTTTTGGTTATTTTATCCTGCAATTATGGTGCCTGTATGTATTGTGTTGGCATCATTGTAAAGCGTTGTTTTCAATGTCCATAATCAAGTCTCACAACAACGTTAGCTTTCAGCCGTATAAATGTCTAATCATCTGCTTATATAGAGCCGTATCATTGTATTCACGAATCACTGATATGCACGTTTATGAATTATTGCCTTGTTTTTTGAAAGTTTATTACATTATAAGATGGTGCCCGCGGGCTACGCACATGGTAGTCCGTCAATTATGTCTATGTGAAGCGTGCACCGGATATGATTGTTTTTTGGTTGATTTAAATATGGTGTCACCCTGTCTCCGCTTACAGTGGAAAAAGGCGCAAAGCTGAAACGCATCCTGTTCTGTTTTGTTTCTCTGTGAAATAAACTAACCAAGTTCATCCCCCGACTGAGTGCGGTCTCCTCGCTTCTTTGTGTTGTGAGATTTGGAGCTGATATATATATATATATATTTTTTTTTTTAAAAGTCCCTGGTGTCTAGTGGACCTTCTGCCTCCTTGGGGGCATATTGGGTGTAATCACCCCCACCCACCACTCAGGGGAGCAGAAAGACTGTCTGCCTTGTTTTTTGGTAGGGGGCAAGACCATGCCCATTGTGGGCAGACCCCACCCTTGTATTGTTATTTAAAAAATTGGTGTCTAGTGGACATTCTGCCCTCCTGGAGGGGCAAATCAATCAATCAAAACACCAATAGAGTGCACAGCTGCCAATGAACGTCCCGCAGCTGGAGCACAGGGCTAGACCCAAGGAACAGAATAGAAATTAATCCCTGTCAAAAAGCAAAGTCTTCAGTTGTGGCCTAAATACATTTTCATTCTCCAGATGGTGCAATGACACAGGCAGCTCATTTCAGGCTTTATAAGCTAAAACTGTAAAATAATGGCCTCCTCTGGTTTTCAGGCAACACAAAGGCATTTTAAAATTGAAGGATGCTCTGATCACAAAGTGCGGGCAGGAAGATATTGAAAGAGTCCATTACATGAATAACTAAGAGCCTTCTGATGAAAATTCTGAAATGCAATTAATAATGCTTTGTAGGAGTTTTATTTTCTAATGGGAAGCCAGTGAAGCACTTTCAGATGGGAAGAAACTGACTGAACCTTATGCGAACCCAAAACCAGCCTCGTTGCTGCATTTGGTATAACCTAATCTCGCACAATGGTTTTCCAAGCACCTAAGGCAACAAATTCCAATGTCTTCTTCCGTGCCCTTAAGGTGGCAAAGCATGACCCTGCCACAGCAGAGGTTTGATGGGTGAAAGTAAATGTATTGTCATATTTGACTCCTAAATTTCTCACCACTGGCATGGGGGCGGAGAGAGTCCCAGTTCGTCCAACAACCAGTCATTCGACCATGGACGACAGAGCAACCAAAGAGTAAAATCTTGGTCTTGGAAGCCTTGCACTTTAAACAGTTCCTGCTCATCAATTAAACTACCTCTAGAAAGAAATTGTTTGAACCGAACTGGCTCATCCAACGCCTGCTTCCCAAATGAGAAGAGAAGTTGGGTGTCATCGGCATGTGAGATTACTTTAATGCTGTTAGAGCTGTCATCCTTAGGGTGGTTTTCTCTGGACTTTTTACCTTTCACCTCATATTTTGCAAAAAAATGTTGTTGGCATTTGGACTTTACCACTGCTAACCAGTGTTAACATGCATTTGCTTCTCTCCTAAACCTGGTGACATTGGTGTATACCTGATTGGCATATTTAATTTACTTGTAACTCCCTTTGTAAAGTGTATACCATATACCCATGGCTTGTAAGTTAAATGCTACTAGTTTGCTGCAGCACTGATTGTGCCACCCTCATGAGTAGCCTTTCAAACCTGTCTCAGGCCTGCCACTGCAGTGTCTGTGTGTGCAGTTTACTGCCATGTCAACTTGACATTTAAAACTGACTGCCAAGCCTTAAAAACTCCCCTTTAGTTACATATAAGCCACCCCTAAGGTAGGCCCTAAGTAACCCTAAGGGCAGGGTGCCATGTAAGTAAAGGTGGGACATGTGTGTTTAATCTTTACATGTCCCACACCCAAATGGGTTTTTCACTACTGTGAGGGCTACCCCTTTCAAAGGCTAGCAGCATTTGGAATTCCTTAATACACTTGTACGCTGTAATTCCTGATCAGAGAGGAGTAGCTTCATCGTGTTTCATATCTTTGGAATGGTAATGATAAATCCTCCTCACTGGTGAAGTTGGATTTAACATTACTGTTTTAGGAATGCCACTTTTAGAAAGTCGACATTTCTCTGCACTTACTAATCTGTGTACCTGACAGCCTGTCTCCAATACACATCTTGGGCGAGTGACAGCTACACTTTGTGCATTCCCTCTAAATAGCCACAACCCACGAAGCATAGGTGCATCTGAGTACCCACCCACATACATCTGCATTCTGATGGCCTTTCCTGGGCAGGGTGGTAATGATGGGCTAACACTTCAATTCAATAGGCAGTGTCCTGTCCCCATACAAAGGATTGATTACCCCCCACATAGAGACTGGCAGACAGGACTGGGTTGAAATTGATATTTGTGCACTTCAGAGAGCTGATTTGAAGTCACCACCCACATCTTAGGCACTTTTGAGTATAAGTACTAGATCTCCTACCCCATAAAATCAGATTCTACTGAACTTGTAACTGAAGCTGTGCCAGAAGAACTGCTATGCTGCTTAGAGGACTAAACTGGACTGCTGATCTAGAAGGCCTGCTTTTCTGTGTGTTGCCCTGATGCTCTCTGACTCTCCTGAAGGAAAGCTGGACTGTGCCTTCACTCCAAGTGATTTGCAAGGGCTTGTTGGCTTTCCTCCTTTTGCTTAAGACTCAAGGATATCACATGCTCTACCCCTGCTCCTGTGTCTGGCTCACTGTAAGTGGCCCTGATACTTGCAACACAGATTTCAATGCATCTCCTGTCTGCTTGTAGCAGAACCAGCGCATCGACCCGGTTGCGGGAGTAAAATCAGCGCATTGCATCGGAACCAGCTCTTTGTCTCCAGAGATCGACGCATCAACCAGTCTATCTCTGCCGCTGCAGTTTGGTGAAAACGGCACATCCCCTCAACTGCATGGCAGAATCTGGCACATTTCTCAACGCCGCTCAACTACGTCACATGTCTTTGGAACCGACACATTGCCTTCACTAGATGGAGAAGATCAACACATCCTACACCTGCGTGCCTTGACATTGATGAAGCTCCAATTTTTGTGACCAGGAAAGGTACTTTGTTCACAGGGTCCTGCATGGGTCTGCGGTCGGCCCGAACTTTGACTTTGCCCCCGTCCACTGTGACCTAAAGTAACCTAAAGTAACCTTTTTAGCTGTACTTGCTTCTAAGCACTTTACTGCATTTATTCCTTCAATAATCAATATCTCAATTTCTCTACATTGGATTTTTGCCAGTTGGGTCTTGTTCTGTTCAGAATATCGTAATCTAGTCTTCTAAACCTGTGTGAAGTCTTTTTGTGGTGTATTCATTTTGTTACTGTGTTTGTGTGTATTGCACAAATACTTTACACATTGCCTCTTTAGATAAGCCTGACTGCTCTGTGCCAAGCTATCAGAGGGTGAGCACAGGTTATCTTTTAGTGTGTATCTAGCTTATCCTGACTAGAGCCTTAGAAAACGCTATATTTCAATACTTTAGGTACTGAGAAAAAAGGCTCCAAGAACAATGATTACTCTCTATCCAATAAGAATGATTGAATCTAAGTACTGTACCGCCAATTCCCAGATCTGCTACTCTGGTAAGTAATATCCGATGAGAGATAGTGTCAAAGGCTGCTGACAAATCTAACAAGGTGATGGCGTTCGTCTGGCCTTAATCCAGGTGGAATTAGATCTCTTCAGATACCTCCTGTAAGGCTATTTCCATGCTATAATTAGAACAAACCCCAATTGTAATGGAGTAAATTGTCTGCCACCAGAAATTTCTTTAATTAGCGATTTGCCAGCTGTTCCAGATCTTTAGCTGCTGCCGCAAGTAAATAAATAGGTGGAATATTTTCCAACTTAGTTGGGTCCACTGTGTTTTCAGTAAAGGGATAACCGCTGCCTGTTTCCAACATCTAGGAACTGACCCAGAGGCAAGCAAGGAATTAAAGACATCGTTGAGCACCAGGTTAATGAATTCAATAATATGAGAGAGCACACTAGGGAGGAAAGGGTCAAGTGGAGAGTCTGATTTGCAGTTAAGGATTGTCATACACAAATCATATAGTGAAATCTGGTTAAATCTAGATAAAGTGCTTGTAAAATTTTATCTATGGTCCTCCAACATCACGTATTAAACCACCTCCAAATTGGCAAAGAAAGCCCTGGATATTCTTGATTTTGTCAACAAAAAACTTGGCTAACTGGTCGCACAATTCTTGAGTGGCAGGAATCCTAGCTTGACAAGCTTTAGGATGGAGACATTGTTTTACAACTTTGAAAGTTTCATGAGCCGAGTTCTCTCCCTTAAGGATTCTGTCTGCACAAACAATTCTGCTGGAGCCAGCATAATATTTTTGTGATATTCCTTTATGGCTAATTTGTAAATCGTTTCAGCCTCTGCAGTAAAACCAGCCTGCCAGCGGTGTTCTAACTGTTTGCAGTGTTTCTTTTCTTGTGCAAGGTCAGGGGAGAACCAGACGTGGATGTCGTTCTTCAGGAAGAATTAATATGACATAGAGGAGCAGCTTGATTAGAAGTACAGGTGAACCAACTGGAGACTGACAGTCAAACCTCCTCAGGATGTGCTGCAAGTTCAGGACAAGAGTCCTTCAAAGCCAAGGAATAAGGAAGCTTATCACTCATTTTCCAGCTGTGGGCCATCCTATGCATGGCCTGAACAAATGATTTTTTTTTCCTTTCTAAATTCTTTAATGAAATCTTGATCCAACCAGACCACTGTTTTCAGGGCCCCTGCTACAATCAAATCTAAATTGGAAAACACCAGGTCAATAATGTAACCCACCTCATCAGATGGAGAAGAAATAAACTCTTGGAAATTTAGGGCTGCCAAAGTCTCCACCAGAAGTTCAGCTGAAATATCTTTTGGATTGTCAATATGTATATTAAAATCACCCAAAACTAAAACATTTACAATCTTTACACAGAAAATAGCCAAAGCTTCCCCTAAGGAGTTAACAAAATCCATGTTGGTGCATTGAAAAGAAACTTTGAAAATGATAGCCACTTCCCCACATATTTGTCCTGGTCTAACCTGTTGCACAATTAGGTCATTATTGGGAACAGCTACTGTAATAAAGGGGTTGGCAGAGACAGACAGCCAGGTCTCTGTAAGGAAAAGTATATTAGGATTTAAATCAGTTAGCAATTGAAATATATCTTGTGCATGCTTAGGGAGGGGGCTCGCATGATGAGGTAGGTGTGGACAGTCTCCTGGCCCTCTGGACAAGTGCCGTCGTCCCTTGCCTTGTGATTGGGACTTAATCAAACGCACAAGGGCCAGGCAAGTGGACAGCCACTAAAATCTAAATCCAGTCTTGGGCAGTTACTGTTAGGCTGACCAAGAGCAATTAACTCTGATGTGGCATAGGAAATTCTTTTAGGCCTGATCCTCTCCCCAGCATGGTGGTTAGTGCTGGCCACAGTAGGGTCGTGGATAGGCACAGAAGGGCTTGCCCGCTGCGTGCATCCGCTAGGCACCCTCACACAGGCCCAGATTATAAAGGGTGCCGGGTGCATCTGGGCAGAGACTAAAGCATCAACCCTTTAATAAAGGTGGCCCTGATTGGCACCATGGAAAAAAAATCCTCTGAATGCAGGGCAACCTGTACGCATGCACTCTGACAATCAGGACCAGAGAGCCTGCAGTACAAGAGTCAGAATTCCTCTCACCCTCCTGCCCAAGCAAACAAACACTAAGGGTTTTCAGGAGTTGGCAGGGTCCAATTGATTAGCCTAATAGCCAGGTCTTCAGGGACTTTCGGAACTCTGAAGAAGATGGGGAGGTCCGTACATGAAAGGGTAGCTCGTCCATGTCTTTGCTGCTAGATAGAAATAGGAGCAACCTCAGCATCTGCTACTTCGGATGCAGGCGTGAGGATTAGAGAAAGGGATGTTGAGCGGAGGTGTCTAGTGGGCTGATGGAAGTTCAGGTGGTGGTTCAAATAGGCAGGTCACTAGTTGTGTAGGGCCTTGCTTGCATGGGTAAGGAGCATGAACTGGCATCTTTTCTGTACACCGAGCCAGTGGAGTTCCCTGAGGTAGGGGGTGATTATGGATTCACTTAGGGAGATCAAGGACGCAGCTCCCATTCCCAGGCTGTTTTCAGCCCGGGGACCCCATCCCCTGGGCCTGAATTATGTTTTGTGGGGAGGGATGCATGTGCCCCCTCCCTGAGCTGCTTCTGGCCCCAGGAATCCCATCCCTCTGGGGCCTTACATCTTTTTTAGGCAAAGGGGGCATAATGCCCCTCCCCAGGCTGTTCTCGGCCCAGGGGACCCCACCCCCTGGGGCCCACTGTATTGTTAAAGGGGAGAGGGGATGCACAGACGCCTCTCCGAGCCTCTAAAGGCTCAAGGGACCCCAACCCAAGGGGCCGGCTTACTAGCTATGTCTTCGGGAGACAGAGTTTTCCCTGCCTGCACCAGCACGGGCAGGGAAACCTGTTTTAACTCCCACTTGGAGGGTGCATTTTTGAATCTCCCACCAAGCTCTCACACTGCAGGTGGGAGCTTTGAAAAAGCTCCCGATGAGAGCAGACTTTTGATCTGTTTCCCTACCCACAGTGATATTGCTCCTACCAGGAGGTCTACTTTGAAACAGACCTCTGCGACCAACATCAGGTGTAACAGCCTTTTCCTTGTTTAACATAAAGCACTACTTACACCCCAAACATGAGTGATTTGTAATTAGTGCCCCATATAACTTTTAAAATGCACAATTACAGTTGTCTCCAAGGCTTACGCTACTTCCATGCTATTGACCCATATGTGTACTATCAGTATCTCCATGCTGCATATGACAATGGTGTTATCACTGACATCATCAGTGATGTCATCACTGGTGTCATTTAACATGACATGAGTGATTTATTATGTGACGTCATAAGCAGTGCATGGCAGGACCACAAAATATAGGTATCTCAGGATTTTGTTTTTTTTAACTAATTCTTTCCCTTATTTCAACACCTAACCATAAATTTGCTTTAGCCTTTGGTTTTTTTATTGCATGTTTAGGTTTTTTTTTTAATGTATACATCAAAATGCTACTATTTTAAAATTAGGGATCTGTTAAGCTACTGAGAGAATGGATAGGCTGAGTTAACAGATGTGGAAAGTGGATGCTATATTTATGCAGACATCTCACTCTTTATAATGTTTAGCCCAGGTAAAATTCATTATGCCTCAAGTTACTAAAAACCCGGTGCAGGATTTCAGTAATACCTTTGTATCACTCTGGTTTTTATGCATGCCTTTACTTCTCAACACCCACTTACTTCAGCCAGTTATTCAGGAAAGGCTTGAAATTCAACACCTCCTATTCCAGCAAAAGAGGTGTCTTGAATACAAAATGTTTGCTCTCTAGTTTCTCATTAGAGTTCTGTGGTGATTTTACAGTTGATTACCATGTAGTTAACTGGCAGACTGCTGCTAGTGTTGGAAGTATGTTTAACTCTATATGTCAGAATGTTTTACTGAATAGAAAAGAAAGATATTTGAGAACTCAAAGAAAACATGATCTTCATTTGGCTTGCTAAAGCACTAATCATAATTTCTATGGCAAAAAGAACCCCTTTGTTTCTTCATTTACTTCAGTATCCTCTATAGGAAAGGCTTTAACTTTTACAACTTTGATTCCAACAAGAAGGAGTTCAAGTGTGCTACAATTTTGCAATACATATAAAATGTTATTGCTCTAGTTATTCATTAGGAAACAGTTGGAAGCTACAGCTGAACACTGGGGACTCAACTGACAGGCTGCTGCTGCTGTTGGAAGTATATGTTTTGCTCAGAATATCAAACTTTGGTTTCACGTGGCAGCGGAAAATAGTGTGAACTCATAGTTAATGTGGTCTCATTTTAGCTTCTGGAACACCTTCCATAACCTCTTTTAAAAAATTGTAAGAAAACAGTCTTCTCTCAAACATGATTCATCAAGTCTCAGCACAAGATCAGCATTTTTCACAAGATGTAATCACCTTAGAACACACCCCAATTTCTAAAACGATTATGGTACCACCAACAAATGACATATATTGTGGTTAAAATCTGTTATCACCGTTTATATGTGCTCCTTTTTGTGCTTTGCAAAAACAGGTTTTCATGACATGCATTTCAATGGGAACCATGTCCTTGAGTCCTGTGATGGCTGCTACAGCATGTTGTCAAGGGGTGGGTGTAACTCACGTAATTTGTTGTAGCGTAATTACGTGTAATTACAGCAAAATTACTCCAGATTACGGAAGGAGCATAACCCAGCATTTAGCTTTATTTTCTTAGCAAAAAAGCACCCTTGTGTCCAAAATGCACCTGAGGATGTATTTAGCTATAAGAAAATAGCACAAAATGCAACAGACCATGAACAACAGCAGTCGCTCACGTTTGCTAAACTTGCTGTTCCTGTGCTCTTGTAGTGGGATTTTTGTGGCAAATTACTCATAATTATGCAAATAGGCGTAATTATGTAAATTTTGGTAATTTTGTGTCAACGAGTAATGCAAAATTAACAAAATTACTCTGTTTAATCCGGCATAATTGAAAATTCGCTCAGGCCTAATGTTCTGCATGGTGTGGCCAGCCAATCAAGGGGGGTTGTCTCTTTGGGGCCCCCACATGCCACTTGGGATCATGGTGTGCTCACCCTTCCCCTTATATTTCTTTAATGAATTTTCAGGGTGCAGGGACCATGTTCCTGAGTCCTGTAATGGGTACCACAACATATTGTTCAGGTTCTGGCCAGCCAATCAGGATTGACAAGTCCCCTCTAAAATGGCCAATGAGAGTGTTTCTTGCCACACAGTACGGATATAACTAACTTTTTAACTCCTGCAAGCCCAACCTGAGCCCTTCTTCAAACACAAATTTCTCAAAAACAGCTGTATGGGTTTACACCAAATTGCAAAAACCAAGCTTTCTGAGTGAAATTCTAACTTTTGGCAAAATTTGGTGTAATTATGTTTGGCTTTTTTCTCTAGCTGTCACAGAGGTTTCCTATGGCAATTAAGATGAGAAATCAGTGTTTTGGGATCCACCCTTTTTGTTGGCCCCCACTTTGGAGATCGGTGCAGAAAGTTAAAGGAATAAACTAAGGTTCATGACCTTTTTTGTAAAGTCTTGTGTAGATTCGTCATATGGCGCCAGAGTTACTAACTAAACAAAAAGTGCTCTTCCTATGGAAACTCTAATTTAACTATAATTACACTGTGGCTGCCTGATAGTCATTTCCTGATGAATGATCACTGCAGAAATAGGTGACAGAGTTCAATTATCAGGCTTTTCAATGGGGTGTGGATGTGGGGGAAGAAGGGGTGTATGTGTGTGGGTGTTTGTGCGTATGTGTGCATGTGTGTGATTGTCTGCTAAATTGTTAAGTTGTAATCAAATATTTACTAATGATTTCACGATTTACACTAGATTACCTTTTTGTTATTTGCTTTCTAATATATGTTGGGATGTCATTCTTATATTGTAATTTGTTATTTCTTGATGTGATAATTATTTTATTACTGAAATGTATGAAAATTTTTAACGATGATCTGTAAGGGGGTTAGTGACTATTTACCATTGTCGTTTTGGTCCCCATCTGGTGTATGACATAGTGAAGTCATGGTTGTAAATTAATCATGTCCTACAACTTTATTAGGTAGATTGATACTGCTGGAGAGATGAGATAATTGATTTTCAGTTGGTACATTTCTCCTTCCTTTCTCTAAATCCTGGGCATTCAGCAACGACTGTTGCCTGTCACCTCCAGTTAAGTGATACAATGGAAGATGCCTGTAAATTCCAAAATGTAAATTGTCAGCGCAAGTACGGGGCTTGCTGGCTTCTGAGGACCATGCTCTTTTCCCTTTCTTCCACATCTGGGGGCAAATCATCTAGATCAGTGACACTGTCTCCTCCAAAGGTTCTATATTATGAAATATTCAGTAATTGATACTACTCCTCCCTGGTGTGGTTAACTGTTCCCGCACATGTAGACACTATGGGGCCGATTACGATGTCATTCGAAAACTGTTCCGAACAAATCGGTCTCGGAATCGTTTCCGAACGAATCAGGTTCTGCGAGTCCGAACGACTGATTACGATGATTCCCAACATAGTTCGGTTGCACTCGCATTCAATTCAATGGGAGCCTGTTTTCCAAACGAGAACACAGGCTCCCATTGAAAAAAGGGGTCTTTGGAGAAAACCTTGCACCCTGTGGCGGGCACCCCATGGTGCCTGCCACATTGTGCATGGTTGAAAAGAGGGGTCTCTTGGGTACCCCCACGGGCCCCCACCGGATTCCTCCAGGTAAAAGGGGGCCTGCAACAGGCCCCCAAAGACAAATTCTGACAGCCGTTTCGTGTCGGGAAGACCGAATCGGAATGACTGTCCGAATCGGTCATCGTATTCGCTCGCTCGGAAACCGTGTCCATTGCCCTGTACGGTTCGGCTCCGAAAGACTCGGGCTGTCAGAATGCCTTCCGGAACCGATTTGGACAGCCCGAACGGTTTCCAGGCATCTTAATCGGTCATTGGGAAATGTGTACGATTCGTTCGGAAACAAGGCTTCCGAATCAGATTCTGAGATACCGAATCCCAGTCTGTGCCTTTCCGAACAACATCGTAATTGGCCCCTAAGTCTTAACTGTTCCCGCATATATAGACACTATGTCGACTCACATCTGTTTCATATCACGTTTGCTGCTGTACAAACAAATGTGCTAACTGTGTGGCTGTTGTTACTGTAATGAGAAAAACAATGCTGCCATAAGAGTCAGTCAAAGACAGTGAAACCTTTCTTTCCTACCCGTCCAATCACCTGCATTGGCCACAGTATCTATTATGTTCAGTGCAAGTAAGCAGTATGCTGCATGCTTCTCAACATCCCAAGAAATGTGACACCTGAAAAGAATTCCTTATATTTGCTTTCAAATTAGTTATTGTGATTCATAATGAAGTGTCACATGTTCCTTCAGTGCTGTATAAATTAAAGCACATATTGGGTGTACTTAAGCACATATTGTGGTAGCTGCTGGCGAAAGCAGTCATGATAAACCCTAAATCCCTTATGTTTGTTTTTCAGTATTTAGGTTGCTAAACAATAGCCAACATAAGAATGGAGATGGAGGAATCAATAGTTTATGCTAAATATGCTTGTGCCTATGCATAAATAGTAAAACATAGATTGTACTAACCTTGAAGAAAGCCGATGGAAACAATCAGGGAACGATACAGGTTGCACGCTGAAGTACCACAAAATAAAGGAGCCAGAATTACTGTCAGAGAGATCTGTTGATGTAGAAAAGAACATTGTAACATTTAAATCATATTGTCATGCAATTTTATGTTTAAATCATAAAATAGTGTTTTATGGTATGTAAGTAAAACTTGCTGTCTTTGAGTAAATAAAATTCATTATACTTAACTACTCCTAACCCATCGCCAGTTTACAACAGCTGCAAAAGGTATTATTCCTACATGCACAATTAATACAAAAGATTTTCATAGGCGAAAATATACATTAACTCCTCATCTCGTTCCTCGTCCCTTTCCTTACAGAATGAAATGTGGGCCCTGTCTACTCCCATTGGCACATCTTCCTAATCTTTGTTCTGTGCCCATGCACATCAGCCAGACAAAGACTGTTGCTTCCTTTCCTAGCTCCAACCTTCCACACTTCCTTCTTCTTGCTTGTTCACCTTTACCTTTTTAGGCTCTCTCTAGCTAATGAGTGGTGCAGAGAATAACGAATTATTAAAGTTGTGCGACTGGCCTACAGTATAAAGGCAAAACGTTTTCTGTCATTATTTCATCTTACTTTCTTTTTTCCTCGGTGACTCCTATTTCATTCCAGCCGGGGAGAAAAGGCAGCAGACTTAGCGGTATATTCACAAGAACGTGCGCTAAACATCTCCAAAAAATGGTAACGCAACTTCACACATTGCAGTCTATCGCGGGAAAATAACCCCTTGTTAACGTGGAATTCACAACATGGCGGTACCATGCGATAGTCTCCCGAAAACGCGGACAATGTCTGCGATACAACAACCGCGACGGTGATAAAAACCCAAACCCCAACGCAAAAAAACATGCGATGGGCCAAACCGCGATGAGGAAATCAGCGATAAGCAGCGCCAGGCCTGCAATACACACACAGCAGGCGGGAAAATCACTACAAAAGTAGAAAAAACACACAAACCCAAAATAACCAACACCGAAGCACCATGGAGGCAGCCGGAGCAGGCGCAGAGGACGAGCGGAACCCCACAAGCACCCTGGACGACCAGCCTGGGTCCTCGGGGACAGGGAAGGGCAAGGACAAGAAGAAGAGGAAGAGGTGGTTCGGTCCGCAGGAGAATAGGATCCTGGTCACGGAGGGGATGGAACACCATCAAGAACTGTTTGTCACCTCCAACGTGTCATTGGGCACCAAAAATGGAATATGGCGGTCCATCGTGGACAAGGTGAATGCCATCGGAGAGCACAAGAGGTCTTTGGACGAGGTCAAGAGGCGATGGATTGACATCAAGCGCAAAACCAAGGAGAAACTCGCAGGCAACCAGAAGGCAGCAATGCAGACTGGAGGTGGGAGCCCAGCGCCACAGCTGGAGCTGGATGACATGTAGGAGCTGGTGTCGACAGTCATCAGTGTGGAGACCATGGCAGGAGTCGGGGTAGCGGACAGTGCTCGACATGACACAACACAACAGCAACAGGGTGAGTAACCACCAGGTACTGGGGGAACGGGGGGAGATGGCCACAATGGCACACATGCACAATCAAGCAGAGCACAATGCACACCCACAATGACTCTGGATCATGGCCCTGATCTACAGACTGTTACAATGTACATTGCCATGCTGTCTGAATGTGAACATGTACCATGCGGCTACATACATGTGGACACATTGTAACACAGCATCTCCCCTTCACATTGCAGAGGCACCGTCAACACCTCCTGCAGAGCAGTCCCAGCCACTCTTCACTGATGACGAGGAGGACACCCCCAGCATCGACACCCAAGCCCTCCAAGACATCATTGACATCATCCGCAACTCACCTCCAGGATCAGGGCAGGCCAGCTGCATCGAGGAGACCCCACCCACTCCACAAACCACCCAGCAGGAGGCACCCACAACCCCGGCTGTCTCCCAGGACCCCCACGAACAACACATGGCCTTCCAACGCCGTGTGTTGGAGGGCCAGAGTGAGATGGCTGAGCAGGTGCGGGTGGGGTTCGACCTCATGGCTACCAAACTTGATGCCATCCATGGGTGTCTAAGTCCCATCAGGGACCACCTCCAGTCCCTAACGGACACCCACAGGCCGCTCCATGGTCTCCAACGAGCCCTGGCTGACATCGCTGGATTCATGACTCGGAGACAAGAACACCTGTCCGCTCAGAGTGGCTCCAGCGATCTCAGCCGTGAGCTGGCACACATGCGGAGGCTCATGGAGGACATGGTGCGGATGGAGGAGGAAAGGATGGCAGCCACAGCTGCACATCAGCAAAATGTAGCTGGGATCTACCATGCCCTGCAGATCCTCATCATGGCATTGCTGCCACAAGGCGTGGCGCAGATGAATGCTGCTGCTCCTACACCATCCACATCTCCGCCCCCTGGTGTGTCAGTGCCTCACAGTGCGGCAGGCATTTCCACTCCGGCACCTGATGTGTCACTGCCACACAGTGCGGCCAACAATCCACCTCCGGCCCCTGATGTGTCAGTGGCACACAGTGCCGCAGCCGGAACTGCACCACCCACAGGTGGGGCAGAGCACACATCCGAGGACGTGGATGGGATTGAGATCAGAAGGAGGCACTAGCATTCATTTCCGCCACCTGGCCTGTTGCTGCTTGGTGCCGCACATTGCCCCCTTAACCTTCCACTGACCCCCGATACACTTGGCTGCACTCACCTTGGACCGCAACATGGACTGCCATATCCTGTTTGGTGACCAATGACACGGCGACCAGACTGCGGACTGTACCCTTCCTCTTCCGCTGTACTTGTCATTCCCTGATGGACTCTGGCTGGCCCTCCACAGGCCCATATTGTGAAGTGGGGTTGGCATGGCCCTGTACTGCTCCAGTTGCAAAACTCCACTGGATGTGCATTAAACATTCAGAAACGCACTGCTGTGTCATGTCTTTCATCATTCATGTATGAATGTGTGGATGAATGTAGGGACAGTGATTCCCCCTAACGTCAATGATGCTCATCTAGTGGGATTCCAGTCACAGTGTGCTACATTGCCGATTGCGTTCCGGGTGCCGTAGGAACTACAACAGGGACACACGCATTAGTCACTTCCTTGTCCGGACATGGACTGAACCACGCCCAGAGCCCCAGAGTCATTGTTGCAAGCCCTGCGCTGGTCCGGCGTACGCCAGGCCAGACCACTCTGCTTACGCTCCGAGGGGGGGGGCACATAGCTATATGTTGCAGGTTTACACGCTAGTTGTCTGCAGTTCACTGGTCTAGTTGTCAGCATGTCATGGCCACTCCCTGAGGGCAGGTTTGCACACACACCACACCCATCCGGCACAGGCATCACAGGCCATGTGACCCCGCCAATATAAGGGACCGACAACGTCACATTCCCCACTGCCGATGGTGACTGGATGACGGACGTCCCACGATTCTCAATCATAAAGGGCCCATGAGTTGTTGCGCACAGGGTTAGTCACCCCGAAGCCATGCAGCCGTCACAGGCCTACCACCACGTGGCGCTGACTGGGGTTGCACAGGGTTAGTGGCACCCGAAGCCTTGCGGCCGTCACGGGCCTACCACCACGTGGCGCTGACTGGGGTTGCACAGGTTTAGTGGCACCCGAAGCCTTGCGGCCGTCACGGGCCTACCACCACGTGGCGCTGACTGGGGTTGCACAGGGTTAGTGGCACCGAAATTGCTGAGCGGGTGTGCAGCCTGCGATGATGACGTGTGCACTGATGTGGTCTCTGCCATTGATGCCTCAGGACTCAGCGTCATGTGTGGGACCTGCTGGGCCGCGGTGCGGGTCCGCATGATGTGGAGCATGCCATGGTGGCAGGACCGGGGCCTGGAGCTTGCACGGGCACGTGGTGTGCCCACTGGTGGACACACCGTTGGCGGCAGGTGAGCAGTGGGGCCTGGGTGTGCAAGGGCGGACAGCCAGCGCTGGCTGGCGGGAGAGGTTAGGGTGCGGCTGCATGTGTGCGCAGGGACGGACAGGCATTGTTGCCGTGTGCAGTGAGATGGACTCTGCCATGATTCACTCTGGCCTCGATTACAGATTGCAGACCTGGTGGCTTGCAGTGTATACCAGCACGTGGTTGGAGACACACCGGTGGCAGCAGGTGAGCAGTGGTGCCTGGGTGCGCGGGGCCGGCAGTGTCCCTCCCTCTCTCTCTCTCTCCCTCCCTTCCTTTCCTTCTCTCGCTCTCTCTCCCTTCCTTCTCTCTCTCCCTTCCTTTCCTTCTCTCTCTCTCTCTCTCCCTTCCTTTCCTTCTCTCTCTCTCTCCCTTCCTTTCCTTCTCTCTCTCTCTCTCCCTTCCTTTCCTTCTCTCTCTTTCTCTCTCTGCCTTTCTTTCATTCTCTGTTTCTCTGTGTCTCGCTCCTTTGATGTGCGCATGACACACTTTCTGATTTTGTGCTTTATTTTCCAGGCTGGGACATCGAGATTGTCCCGGACGGACCCGACAGGAGTCTTCCGCGTTGGTGTTTTGTGTTGTATTTCAATAAAGTTTTTGGTTGTTACTTCAATGATGAGTGACTGTTTCTCGTTCTTCTGACCACACATGTGTGTTTCTTTTTGTCATTGTGCGACATCATGCGCTTTTTGTGGCTCTTGTGTCATGCACGGTATGTGTTTGTCCGGGGGGGGCCCGGGGGGGGCTGGGAGTGGTGGCGGTGGGTGTTGTGGCCCTCTTGGGTCTCCGAGCTGCATGATCATTGTCTCCATGGCATCTGTGGGTCTTCCGATGTGGCTCTGGGCTGGGCTCCCTTTCGTGCTGCAGGTAGTCTTCCTGCTTAACACCAGCAGAAGGCAGGTGTTAAATCCATGCTGCTACCGCGGCTTATCGCCTGTTTTTGGTTCGCATCGCAGATCTGGCGCTTCGTTGTGAAAGTGGTGTAGTGGTGTTTTCGTGTGTTTTTGCACGGGAACGCCTACTCTGCATCTCATTAGGGTTAGTTGGTGGTGTCACCGGTGGGGGTAAAATTTGCGGCAGTTATCGAGGGAATACTGGCGATGTCTGCAGTTTGCACACGCTTGTTAATGGGGCGTTAAATCTATCTCCACTTTTGATGCGTTAAGGTGGCGATAACTCGGCTATAAGTCCTTGTGAATATGCCCCTTAGTGTCTACAGTTGTTGAAATGGGCATAGAAATTGGCATAGTCGTGCTGTAGTACCGGGAGGCCTGCATTATCTGTTCTGCTGAAAGTATTGCAGGAGAGTGGTGTGTGAGGGGCCTGTGCACTTAGATCCGGTAAGGAGGCTCATATTTTCCACAATAAAAGAGCATGGGGAAGGCCCATAATATTAGAGTCTATTTGAAAGGGGTTTGAGATGGAGTAAATTGTGGTACTTCAGTACAATGCTTACTTTAAGGGAGAAAAACATTATGGAAAATGTATTTTTCTATTTTGCTGCAATTATTACTATTGCAGGTAAGAAGGACTCTTTGTTTTGGGTCTTATAATTCCTTTAAAAAACTCTTCAGGCACCAACAGCGGCACATAGGAATGAGGCCCCAAACCTTTTATTTATTCGGCTCAACTTGATGTCTCTTTTTCTCTTTTGTGGTGTGTGGCAGAGACAGCGAAGCACATGCAGAAGAAGCATCACTTATCTCCTCCTTCCCCAGGAGAGAATGCCATCACTGGGTCATAGGGGGCATCATAAAAGTTGGTAGTCATCTCACCTTGAACCCAGAAGCATCTTCAGGCAATAGTGAAATCCCTCATCTGAAGCTTTCAAAAGACAAAGGGAGGTATCTTCTCCTGAAGACATAGTGATTCTGACAGCTTACAATTATTAGTTTGTTCACTAATTCGTGCTTCCTCTTCATGGCAATACCCTGAGTATGATGATGAAAAGCTGAATTTAATTTTATTACCTTTTATCTGAATTCCATTTGCCACCTGATGAAGAACAGCCCAGCACTAGTAGTGAATGGTTTTGGCAATTTCATTGACCTTCTATTCCAAAGGTTCCTTTCATTTCAGCTGTTCAAGGTTTGTGAAAAAAGAGTGGATAGATCCAGGCAGGTTAACCATCTTCACTTTATGGTAAAACTGTACCCTTCAGCGAAGGATAGCTTGGAGCTTCCTCAATCACTAAATATTGATCTTTTATTGGAAAATCTGATAGGCAAGACAGCACTATTGATAAAGGATGTCATGAATGATGCCAGATCAAGATAACAAAAAGGCAGAGAGTGCATTGAAGAGACCCTATGCAGGTTCAAGCCTCTCCATTAGAGCAGATATATATATACAGTGAACGACTTTCACCCGCTGGTCAAAGATATCCGTGCTTTATCTTCTTACTTTCAGGAAGGAGAAGACTTTTCCCAACTTGGCACAAATGAAGGTACAAGCCAAGCGTTTATCAGCTGTCACCTTTGAGAACCTGAAAGCATCAGCAATGGCATCCAGAGGGGCTGTGCCAGCTCGATGGATGTAAGATGGACATGGCAAAAAAGTTCTGTGTATTTAGAATGCCATTTTCCGACGATAAACTGTTAGGGGAAGAGCTAGAAGCGGTAGTACATAAATCATTTTAAAATCAGAAGTATTTGCAGCTTTTCCATAATTAATGTAGGTAATTTGAGAGAGAGGACTAGAAGGCTTTTTCGAAACGAACCCGTGAAAGGTGCATGATTTCTCATTTGATCACTCCTGTTAAAATACATACATAAATTCATTGAAAAAAAGATTGCTGGACGAAGACAGACTTACAGAATGCATATCTACATTTCTTTATTTATTCTCAAATGTGAAGTTGATCAAAAAGTTGGATGCAGAGTAAATAAACACATGGCCAGGGTCCTAAAAATTAGATTGAAAAATGCATTTCTCACACAGACCTAATAGTAAACAAATTGGTAAAACGTGTTACTGCTAAAAACAATTCACTAGCACAGAAAACCGTGCCACTCCACATTCAGAAGATAAAAAGTGCATTAGTCGCACCGCCATAAAATAAAAACAGTTATGAATTTTAATAAATAAAAAAATCAAAGTTCTATTAATTACGTCAATACCAGCTCATCCTTGCCCATAAACGAAAAAAGACAGTACATTAGCTTAAGTGAATTTCCTTCCAAGCAAGTGATCACAGTTTCTTTACAGCTAGACAAGCCCATTTGTTAAAAAGTAGGATTTAAAAAGCATTGGGGCATATTCTCAAGGACTCATCGCCGATTTAGCGGCACTTTCCCACCACGAAAGTTGCAATAGATTTATCGCCCTATTCACAAGCCTGCGCTAACAGCCGACATCGTCAGTTTGCCTGCGATAGCTGCCGCTAAAAACATCGCCAAGGCTGACAGCGACAACTAACGCTAATCATATGCAGAGTAGGCGTTCCCGTGCAAAAACTCACGATAACACCACTTCGCGATATTCTCAACGACCAGCCAGATCGGCGATGCTGTCCAAAAACAGGCGATAAGGCACGTCAGCAGCAGGGACTTAAGACCTGCTTTTTTCTGGCCTTAAGTAGGACGAAAACCTGCAGTATAAAGGGAGCCCAGCCCAAAGCCACATCTGAAGACCAACAGATGCCATGGAGCTACTAATCATGCAACTTGGAGACCCAAGAGGGCCACAACACCCACCACCCCGACCCCCAGGACCCCCCCCCCGGACTACCACAGAGGCAGCGCAGAACAAGACAGCGGACCTTCCGAAAACTGTAGTTGCTCCAGCTTCCTCCATGGTGCTTCTCAGTTGTTTGGGTTTTGTTTTTATTTTATTTTTTTTTGCAGCTTTTATGGTGATTTTGCCCACCTGACGTGTGAATAGCAAGCCTGGCGCTGCTTATCGCTGATATTTTTATCGCTGTTGGGCCCATCGCCACTTTTTTTACGTTCGGGTTTACTTTTTTATCGGCGTCCCGGTAATTTTAACGCGGACATTTGACGCGTTATCGGGAAACTATCGCCTGTTGCCGGCGTGATGAGAATACGCCGTTAACACGGCGTTGGTTTCCCGTGATAGACGGCGGTATGTAAAATTGCGTTATCCTAGGTTGGCGATAATTATCGCCCGTTCATGAGAATATCCCCCATTGTCTTTGGTGAATCAAAGTGGAGCATACGTAGTTAATGTGCACCAATGTTTCAGCTTTATACTTACACAAACAACAGTTTTTTTGCACTTCGGATGATAACAGCTGGCCAAAATGGTTTCAAAGGAAACAAACAATGTCAAAGGCAAGTTAATTTATGCATCCAAAACAAGAACATAGGCACACTGAAATATTTCTGAAGGATTCGTGATGTATGTGATGGGGTTTTCATGTTCTGATCATAGGCTACTATCAGAAGTACCTCAGATTTGTAGTAGGGCTAATCACTGAAACGTTTGTGCACTACTTTTTGGCCTGAAAATGGCTCTAAGAGTTCCAGCCAAGGTCCTGGCACTGGCCATGGGTCTTCAACACAACAGAGGGCTCAATATTCCTCTAAATCTCCAACAAGGGCTCAGTCACAGAAGGTCTTCAAAGTATCAATCCAGAGATTCTAGGATTTTGGATTTTTAATCAAACATTACAAATCTCCTTTACATCTTTCTCAAGTCTGGAATACAAAGGAGCATGATTAAGGGCAGACTTGGGAAAGGTTTCTCCAATGAAATCAAGAAGGATCAGATGATGCAACATCTACATCGACTGATGCTTAAGGAGCTCCCAACCAGGGAATGGGTTTAATTATATGGAAATATGTTGATTGAATTATAACAGAAATTGTCACTCGTTTCCTTCATTAATGGCCTGAGGAGATTTGATATCTTGAATTTTTCCTTTGGCTGTTTTGTGTACTTTTTAGGCACAACCCCTGTTTGTAATTGCTCAGGCTCAAATGCACCTTGGCCAAGATCATCATATGCTGCAACATTAGTCATCATTAGTCACCATCATCGGAGTACGAAGTTGTCATTCCAATCTCACATTTATTGATTGATTGACATTAGACACTGCTTCATCCTCAGTGGTGGTTAACTCCTTTTACTCTGGGAGCAGGAACTATATTTTCCTTCCCAAATCCAGTAATTTTAATGAGAGATGCCAAAGGTCTGAGATGGGATATCACTGATGGGGAAAGCAGTAAAAGGTCTCTGATCTTGGGCAGAAAGGAATCAGTAATTCTGTTAAAGAGAAATGATGGCAGTATGGCAAGTCTTTCCTTTTTTCTGTACAGATTCAGGGTTCAGCTATGGCCATATGCACAGACAATACCCTAGCAAACGTGTGTCTAAATTTAGTAGGACTGTGTATTAGCTCCGCAAAATTTCACAATATAGAGAATTAGTCTACTCATGCCGTCAACAAATGTTGGTTAGCCATCTAAACTCCTAAACCTCCAGAGTAGTAAATGCTGTCGGTTACCTCGAACATGACCACTCTGATTCCCAAAGAATTAGTGGAAACAGATCTAACGCTTTCATATGTCTCTTTTGCATGCCCAAAGTCTTACAAAGAAAAGAAACTATAATCCATTTCCAACTGTTTATTGAAAAGATCCAATCCTTGTAAGTAAAACATGAACTGCGATTATTAGACGATGAAGCACATCATTGTTGTAAGCATTATTAGAATGGTGAAAAATGCAAAGAATTCAACCATGTTAATTCTTCCTAATATGACTCCTATCTATCACTATTTGTCCTACAATAGTGAGAGTGTTATGGGAGTACCCTTCTGCCAGACCCAGTTGGAATGATCTAACCCCATACCTTGGTGTAAAGTCTCAGGAAGCTGGCCTCAGTGCATTAACAAATGCTCTCCTTCTGAATGTGCAAGCATGCACACGTCTCTGCTTGCACAGCTATCTTCCTTCTTAGGATTAATGTCGGGGCCTGTGGGGCTGCATCTAATTCACAGCTCTCTGCAGCATTCATGATAACTCCAGTGTGAAGTGCCTCTCTCCGACTTTAACACGGACACAGTTCAAATAATAATACACTGGACTTATCTCACTCTGCTAGAGACGCAGGTAAACATCTTTACTTAGCCTGGACAAAAAGAGCCATCTCCAATGAGCACATAATAAAACAAGGACATTGCCTGGTAGTATATGTGTCCCTGGAACTAACAGTAAAGACTACAGAACAGCAATGCCTACCAAAAATAAATGCGCGTGTGGCATTTCCTTGTGTTAGTGAAAAACATGCTCAAACCACCATCTTAAAAAGAAATGCTAAGTTAAAAAGGAAAGCTAAAATGGAGACTAAATACAATACCTATAACACAAGAAGAGCATAGTTTCCTGTTCTGCATTGTGTAACAGTGTTTTAAGAATAGAATGTTCTATTATCGCCTTGACCTTGATCCAGCGCTACACTTTATCAGGGATCGATACTCATCAATATTTCATACAAATGGCCCATACACATTCACCCAACTCACAAATCCCTGTTGCGCTGGATGATCAAGTTTGAATGTCGTGAAAAATTATCTCCTTCACAGATTCACGTTTAACATTTCTAAATACATAACTAGACCTATATATATCAACTCTCTTTCCTCTCGGTCGACGGACCAATTAGTTGAGTAGTTGATGGTAATAATAGAACTAACTAACTATCTAACCAGCTAAATAATCACAGACTCTCGATAAGATTAATAAAGTTTATCTTAGATAAATGTAATTGATAAATGCTCATCGCATACAGGTTGCAATGCAAACAATGAATCGCACAAAAGGAGGCAAAATCAATTTAACACAATGCAAACAGTGTCATACTCATTATTCAATGAACGATATGCATATGAAGGAGTGGATAGAAAGAGAGACATAGGTTTCAGCAAAATAATACATACCAATATACTAATGACGGAGTGGATAGATGAAGAGACATAAGTTACAGAGACGAAATTACATTTGCAAATGATTATGCAAATTACGAGTCAGAAGATAAAACAAACCCAAAGATCAATGAAATACCACCCCCCTGGCCAAGGGAGTAGTGGGGGGTCTCCTGAAATAGAATCAGGAAACAAAGATTTCAGGAACAGGACAGGACAAGGACAGAATCAGCTAGGCCTCTCTGCAAACCGACGGACAGCGACGCATCTCCCCTCTCAATCTCCTACCGCTGCAGCTCCGCGCTAACCTTAACCACACCCCCAAAGGCACCCCAGTTATACCCTAAAACCTACATGTCCAACCCACATTAATTGAAACATTGCACAGAATTCGACTGCTCATTGGATGCTTGGGGAGGTGGTGTATCACACCACCGGGATTTCATTTAA
Source organism: Calotriton arnoldi (assembly GCA_963921515.1). NCBI lineage: Eukaryota > Metazoa > Chordata > Amphibia > Caudata > Salamandridae > Calotriton > Calotriton arnoldi. The sequence goes on along the minus strand of CAWUFW010000108.1, from coordinate 1,298,822 downwards.
AATTACTTCATGCCCATTGTTATTGTTCTACACCCTTTCCCATTACATGTTGGTTGACCAGTCTAAACAATTTTATTCTTGCTACATTTCATTAATTTCTCAGCCACGTCTGCGGAAGAAGTCGTGAATCCCATGGCCAGTCTCATCTTTTGGCAGGCAAACAATGTTCTCTGAGCTGATTAACCTTGAACTAATATTCATCATCCGCAGCGCTCAGCACTTCTACCAAAGATCAGTATTATTTTCTCTTTTCATCATCTTTTCATCTAACTCCTTCATTTTGTCATAGTAATCTCCTTTCATCTCTTCTAGTTCTATTTCATCTCTTTTTCTCTTTCTTGCTTTTCGTTTGTTGTTTGATTCTGTCATCTCTTTTCTTCCTCATTGACACTTACAACATTTATATATCGTTATTATCACTAAGGCTACTCCAGCTACTGAAATCATTGGCATTATTATTTTTCCTAATAAAATACTTCCAAAGGTAGTAAACCATTTACCTACAGAAGAGAAACTTTCACCAAGTCTCTCCCAGACACCGTCAACCTCCAGTTGGGTCAAGTCTTCATGTAATTTCGTAATATTCTTAATATATCCCTCAATACCTTTACTTTTGTCAGGGATATAAGTACAGCAGTGTTGAATTTTCAACATGCCACAGACTCCACCCTCTTTTGCCAATAAGATATCAAGGGCAAGTCGATTTTGCAAAACCATTGATCTGATTGCAACCATTTCAGTGTCAATCATCAAGAAACCACCAGCAGTATCTGTCGATAAACGATCAACCACTGTGGACAATTTTCGAATTTTATGCGAATTCAGAACAACTCCAACTGATGGTATCAGTGCACCAAAGATATCACCTACTATTTCTGAGAAACTAGCTCTCTTCTTACGTGTTAGTCCTTGTTTTATTTCATTGATTCTGTTATTATTTTTGTCTACATGGTAGACCTTTGGGAAAACAATTGCAAAATAACAACTAACATACCAATGTGCAGGTAACCTGTAATAGGCTTTCTTGCCACACACATAATAGACTCCTGGGAAAACAGGATCAGTTCCACCCTTCAATCCCCAACCTCCAGTAATTTGGTACGTATGCTCACATTCACTAGAACCAATGAAATAATTATTATAGTTAGTTTTCATTCTAAGCAAGCATATTTTCCCCTTTTACACCAGTCCAGGGACATTGCAGCATATGTCTCACCTTTCTCATAATTTCCTTCTCTAAACGCCCAGGGTGGTACCTGTGACTTCTGTTCAGCAGCTTTCCTTTGGAAACTTTCTCTTCTATATTCTACCATATCTATGAACACTTTTTCTTCAACCCGCAAACTACATGTTAAATTGTTTTTGTAAGCATATTCTATATCTAGTATCTTAGTAATATGGAAGAGTTCTCCCATGTAACGTACATTTTTACTACTTAAAACCTTGTTTAGTTCCTTTATAATAGGTATTTCTGAAAATACTAAATCTATATTGGAATAATGATACTCCAGCTTCCCCGTCACGTACAATAGGCTGGTTAAGACACTGCAAGACACACCATATGTTAAAGGTAGGTGATGATAGGTCACCCCCTCTGAGACAGACGAAGGTAATTGCATGCACACATAACAATCACTCACATTCATTGTATTAACATACTCATACAACAATTTTGTAAAAACATTTAACGAGAAATCACTAATTGATTTATCATGATGGAAAATACTTCCATCTAACTGCTCTATGTTAGTATTAGGGGTTTCTTTTAGTAACATCACTCACTCTTTCGCTTATTACATCATTAGTTTTGTTTCCATTAATAGGTACAATGACAGTTAATAATATCCACATAAATGTCAGTAAAAAGACACTACATAAGCAAGCTTTAATACATCTACGTTTTAGGCTAGATTTTGGATGTTCAGTCACTTTTGCTTCAGCCATTTTTGTATTCTACTAAAAATATAAAAATATAAATCTATAAAAACTCTAAATTAACTAAAAAATAATTTTCTGGAAAATAGTGTATTCCTACACTTCAAGGCTTTCTTCTTTAACCCCTCTCTTTTATTTCTTTTTCTTTAAATATTCTGAGTCTTTCTATTCTTGTCGTCTGGCAAGGTTTCACCTTAATTTTTTTCACAGTTCTTTTAAGGTGGTTTTAATTTGCTTTCATCCACTTGCTCAGTGCCTGTACCGTCTTTTTCTTCACTTGGATCTGAGCTTTCAATTTCTTCCAAGATCACGTATGTCCATTCTGGTGCTGTGTATTTCTTGCTTGGAATTCTTACTCTCCTTATTTTTCCTGACTCTTCTTGTTCTGCTTGACTTGAGACCTCATTAATTTGCTCTGGTCTTCTTTTTGTCTTTCTCCTCACAAGAGTGTATTTCAGTCTTTTCACTCCACTTGGCCAATTGTCACCTTTTCTCGGTCTTTTAGTTTGAACTACTCTTTCACCTTCTTCATCTGGTTCATAGGTTCTTTTATTTGGCCTTTCTTCTATCTGTTCTTCTTCTTGACTTTCAGTAACTTCCCTTTCTACTGGTTCTACAGCAGTCTCATGAGACCCAGTAACTGGTGCCCACTCTACTTGACTTGTGCTTGGCTGTTCGTCATCTGTTTGTTCTTCAGAATCTGTTACTCTAGATTATTCAGCTTCGCACACTTCAGCCTTTGGTCTTTGGCTTTGGTTTACCAGTTGCTGCTCTTCTTGTCTTTCAAGTGGACTTGGGACTTGTCTGGTATGGCTCGCATGGATCCAACTTGGCAAGCCACCTCACTTCACTACTGTCGTCGTCACCAGAATCACCTGGTATGGTCCGTTCCACCTGGGTTCTAAACACGATTTCCTCCCGTGTTTCTTCACAAGAACCCACTCTCCAGGACTCAGATCATGAGCTTGATTGGGCTGTGTCGTAGTGGCATTTTCTCCAACCTGGTGAGACACAGAACGCACCAGATCAGCCAATCCTCTGCAATAGTCAAGCACTAGATCATCAGATATATTCATCAATTTGTTCGCTGGAATAAATGCTTGTCTCATTGCTCTTCCCATTAGTATCTTGTGAGGACTCAGACACGCTTTTTGTCAGGAATGCTTCTAAGACTCATCAATATAAGGGGTAAAGCATCAGGCCATTTCAGTGTTGTGGATGCACACACCTTTCCTAGCCTAGATTTTATTGTGCCATTTAACTGCTCAACCACTCCAGATGCTTCGGGTCGATAGGCACAATGCAGCTTCTGCTCAATCTGTAATGCTGCACAAATCATCCGAATTATCTCATTGTTAAAATGGGTTCCTCTATCTGTTTCTAAAGTGACTGGAAATCCGAATCTAGGATTCAGTTCTCTTAGAAGTAGCTTTGCGACTGTTAAACTGTCATTCCTTCTCGTTGGATAGGCTTCCACCCAGCGAGAAAACAAACAGACAACAACCAACACATATTTCAGCCCATTGCACGGGGGGAGCTCAATAAAATCCAACTGGAGTCGGGTGAATGATCCTGCTGCTTTTCCAATTCGTCCCAAACTAACAACTGTCTTTCTGCCTGGATTTTGCTGCTGATAGGTGACACACCTCTGGCAGAGACTCTCTGCAATGGCCCTGAACTTTGGGTTATACCATGATTGCTTCAAGAGCCTGATCATAGCATCTCTTCCAACATGTGCAATTCCATGGTATACCCTTTCCATTTGGGACAGTAAACTGTCTGGCATGACTGGTCTTTCGTCTATATAGACCCACACTTCGTCCTCTGCTCTCTTTCTGCAGCCTGAATTAATCCAACTTCCCTTTTCCTCATCACTTACTTCTTCCTGTAGCTGTCTAATTTTGTCCCAAGTTTCAAATGAAGAAGAAAACATAAGATGGAAATTGGTATTTTCTTTTTCCATCCCTCTGTTTAGAGCAATTAAATTTCGTGCACAGAAACGCGCTACTTGATCCGCGTATCTGTTGCCCCTCGTCACATAATCATCTCCTGATTTATGTGCGGAACATTTGACCATTGCAATCTTTTTGGGCAATTGTAAAGCATCCAATAAATCTTTTACAATTTTGCTGTTTCTTATAGGGGAACCTGAAAAAGTCAGAAATCCCCTTTACATCCATAGCTGTCCAAAATCGTGGGCAATCCCAAAACCATATTGACTATCAGTAAATATGGTCACCCTCAGGCTTTTGGAAATTTTGCACGCTCTAATCAAAGCTATCAATTCAGCAATTTGGGCAGAGTTTACCCCTTTTAAACAGGATGCTTCTAGAACTCCCGCTATGGTGCAAATAGCATAGGCAAAACACAATTCTCCTTTCTCATTTCTTAAACATGTTCCATCAACAAACACCTCACAATCTGGTTCTTCTAATGGTACATCCTCAATATCTGGCCGGGGCTTCGTGCACAACTCTGTCACATCCAAACAATCATGATCCGCCTCTTCTCTTACTTCCTCACAATATGAATTCGGCAACAGGGTTGCCGGATTTACGGTTGTGCATCTTACCACAGTCACATTTTCAGCACCCAAAATCACTCTTTCGTACTTAGTCAGCCGACTAGAGGCCATATACTGTGTCCTTGTACGTGTCAAAAGGATCTCAACTGAATGTGGCACATATACTTTGACTGGATGTTCCATCACAATTGCTTCACTCTGTTCCAAACTCACACAAGTAGCTGCTACTGCTTTTAAACAGCCTGGCAAGGCTGCGGCCATTGAATCCAAAGTAGCGGAAAAATATGCTACTGGACGTCGTGCCATTCCATGTTTTTGAGTTAAAACTGAAAGTGCACACCCATCTCTTTCACAACAATACAGTGCAAAATCCTATGCATAATCTGGCATTCCCAATGCAGGTGCTCGACAAAGACTATTTCACAATTTAGTAAAAGCTTCCATGCTTTCATCATCCAACACAATCGGATCCTTCACATCTTTTCGTGTCAACCTCTGTACAGGATTTGCAATCAGTGAGAACCCACTGATCCACTGCCTGCAGTATCCAACCATTCCCAAAAACATTCGAACTTCTCTTTGAGTTTTTGGTGGACCCATTTTTTTAATTACACTAATTCTTTCTGGTGTCACCTTTCTGACTCCTTTTTCTATTTTGTGTCCTAGGTACTGGACTTCCTGTTTACAAAATTGCAATTTTGCTGGTGACGCTTTGTGTCCTCCTTCTGCTAAATGGTTCAGTAAGGCAATGGTGTCTGTCACACATGCCTCTCGTGTCTTTGATGCCACCAGTAGGAATCTGCTGTACTGTTTAAATACCTGCAACAACCTTTCATAATAGGCATGTACTGACTCTTTCGGTTCTTGGGTCGTCCTGTCTATCTTAACCCAATCTGTTTCCTTTGGAGAAATTTTTCCCTTCAAAAAGGTGATTACCTGATTATACTTTCTCATCACCTCATCAGATGGTGCACCTGTTTTAGGGTCTCTAGGATATTCTTCCTTCGGCCAATCGACAGTAATTTTACATTCTGTCCACAAATCAGCTGGTACGACAATCTCAAATAAACCATCTATATCTTTTAGCAAAACCTTTGAAACTTTCACAAACCTCTCTACCTGTTTGTACCACTCAACTGGTTTCTTTCTTAATCTGGGAAAATCATTCGTAAAGGACAATATATCCTGTCTTGTCCAGGGAACGTGCACATATCCACCACCTGGGACTTCTCTCATCGGACACGCCCTTTCAACTTGTTCTGTCTCTCTTAACGGAAACATTGACGTCCTTTGCCAGCTGCCTCTTCTTTCTTTTTCGTCCATCTACCTTTCCAACGTTCTACATCTCCCCATTTTTTCAGAATATTCATCAACTCTTTTATCTGTAATCTTTTCCCAGACGCATTCAAACTCTCCAAATCCTTTTTGGTAAAAGCCAATCTGTACGGTTTCTGCAGCACCTTTGACTTCTCTATATCTATTCCATATTCACTAGCAGCCTCTGCTATTTTCTCATGAAGATTCCTTGCTCTCCAAGTGATACTTTTATACAAAAACAACAGCTCTTCATCTCGATAAGTCCCTAGTCTATCTGGACTTATTGTACCAATAATCATCTCTTCCAAATCCACTTTCAGTTGGCTCACATTTATACTCTGTGGTTGAGGTTTTTGCCTTTCCATTCCCTTTGTCCAATCATTCAATTCCTCTGGTGAAGGACCTGCTGAACTCCCTGTCGTTGGAATGACGTTTGTCCCTATTCTCCTCGGATCTATTTGTATACTTCTTCTATGGGTTTCTGTTATCATCTCACAAACCGGAAGCTCTAACAATGTAGTATTCGTGTCAGCCTGTCCATCCTCATTTACTACCGTCACCATTCCACTCCTGTCGCTACTCCTTGGAACTGCCAATGTATGTACTTTTGTTATATTCTTTTTTTCTCCATACAAGGGAACTACGGGACCAATTGTTACCGGTACCGTCAATGCTTCTGCATTTAGACTCAACTGATTTAATTTCTGGATCTGCTCTACTTTTGCCTTATTTAATATGTCCAATTCTTTTTCTCGCACTACTCTAGCCATGTCCGTAATCTGTGGAGTTAATGGAGTTCCCATTTGTGGTGCACTCGGAGTCACCTCAACTGAACTTTCTTGATATGGCGGAGGTCTTTTGGTCATAATGTCTTCTAACAACTCATCATCAGATTCGTTCGAGTCCTGTCTTAAACTTGAAGTTTCTATATTTTTCTTTTTCTCCCTACACTTGCCTCCTGTCTGATCTTCAGCAACTAAACCTGGGTACAAACCCTCAGTTAGCACAGCCCTCCTCCATCTTTTCATTGTATCTTCTCTTCTCTCAAAAGGATATCTAGTCATTAAATTTCTATATCTTCTACCACCTCGATATTTCTCTCTTTCAAATGCTTCTACTTCCCATTCCTCTAGCGCTTCATACTGGGTAGGTCTAGGACTTGGCTCTAACGAATTCATTCGACTTCTCAAATTTTGCAAAATCCTTACATTAAACGAACCATGCTGTGGGAAAGCTATCACACCATCATCCTTTGTGTATTCCACCCAATTCTCTAACCAAGTACACGTGTGGTATCCTCGCTCTAACATCATATAGGAAGCAGACGTTCTCGGCGGTGGAATAGGAATTCCCTCTCTAGTCACTACTGGTTAGTCCTTTTTAAAGAAATTCTTTATTTTCATAAGCAGCTTCATTTTTCTGACTCTTTACACTAATATCTCTCAGTTAAAACAACAAGGAAACCTTTCCGTAATTCTACTTATTCTATTTGTCAGTTCTTGTCCAATACCAGCGCGACTCACACCAACCGTCCAATCACAGCTCTCTACATATCTGCTATCTCAACCAATACTAGCGCGGCTCACACCAATCGGCCAATCAGAGCTTACTTCACGTTTGTCGCCTGACCAATGCCAGCGCGGCCTTTTTGTGACGTCAGTATTACTCCTTCTACTGACACTCCCTTTACAAAATAATACGGGAATGTATTTCTAAGTTTTCTTAATCAAAATTCTTGTTAGTAACAACACAAAACAATGCTACCTTGTCTGTTACTCTAAATAAAGAGATAGTTCTTCACTTCAAAACGAGAAATTCTGTCACTTCCAGTAAAACAACGACCAGCGTTATTTTACACCCAAACAAGCTACAGGTGGACTTGGATAAGGCCAAAGTTTCGCAAGAGGACTTTTTGGTGTAAAAGAGGTCTTGGTACTCCTCTGGGGATAAGGCCAGAGTTTCGGAAGTGGACCCTTCGCTATTTTCAGACACTCTACTCATATACGAGATTTTCCCTAAATATAACACCTATAGCCTTCCGCCGTACAGTATTATAACAACAGACAATGTACTTCTGCGGGTGATATCTTATCCACACTCTTCTTCTGCCTACTTCAGGCTAAATTTCGATCCCGGGATTCCTCAGGTACCTCCGTACCTGCACTTCTAGACAACATAGAACAAGACACTAACTTTTCTTGTGAAAAACATATAATCAATAATTATTACCAAACTAATCAATAATTAAACCGTCCTCTGCTACCAGAAAACCTGATCCAGCGCTACACTTTATCAGGGTTCGATACGCATCAATATTTCATACAAATGGCCCATACACATTCACCCAACTCACAAATCCCTGTTGCGCTGGATGGTCAAGTTTGAATGTCGTGAAAAATTATTTCCTTCACAGATTCACGTTTAACATTTCTAAATACATAACTAGACCTATATATATCAACTCTCTTTCCTCTCGGTCGACGGACCAATTAGTTGAGTAGTTGATGGTAATAATAGAACTAACTAACTATCTAACCAGCTAAATAATCACAGACTCTCGATAAGATTAATAAAGTTTATCTTAGATAAATGTAATTGATAAATGCTCATCGCATGCAGGTTGCAATGCAAACAATGAATCCCACAAGAGGAGAGAAAATCAATTTAACACAATGCAAACAGTGTCATACTCATTATTCAATGAACGATATGCATATGAAGGAGTGGATGGAAAGAGAGACAAGTTTCAGCGAAATAATGCGTAACAATATACTAATGACGGAGTGGATAGATGAAGAGACATAAGTTACAGAGACGAAATTACATTTGCAAATGATTATGCAAATTACGAGTCAGAAGATAAAACAAACCCAAAGATCAGTGAAATACCACCCTCCTGGCCAAGGGAGTAGTGGGGGTCTCCTGAAATAGAATCAGGAAACAAAGATTTCAGGAACAGGACAGGACAAGGACAGGATCAGCTAGGCCTCTCTGCAAACCGACGGACAGCGATGCATCTCCCCTCTCAATCTCCTACCGCTGCAGCTCCGCGCTAACCTTAACCACACCCCCAAAGGCACCCCAGTTATACCCTAAAACCTACATGTCCAACCCACATTAATTGAAACATTGCACAGAGTTCCACTGCTCATTGGATGCTTGGGGAGGTGTTTTATCACACCACCGTGATTTCATTCAAAATTACTTCATGCCCATTGTTCTACACCCTTTCCCATTACATGTTGGTTGACCAGTCTATACAATTTTATTCTTGCTACATTTCATTAATTTCTCAGCCACGTCTGCGGAAGAAGTCGTGAATCCCATGGCCAGTCTCATCTTTTGGCAGGCAAACAATGTCCTCTGAGCTGATTAACCTTGAACTAATATTCATCATCCGCAGCACTCAGCACTTCTGTCGGTTTTGTCAGGTCATTCTTGCTCATTTTTCAGCCCCTCATCTATCCGGACAATTTAAGAAAATTCAGGCCCATTCGGCTCACTATGACGAAATAAACACATACATTATTAATTACATGGAAATGCATCCTTCACTGTTTATCACCCACCTTTACACTATTCCCTGTTAATATATTCTTAGCATAAGCTTCATGCAAAGCGGCATTATTTATTGTCGTTTTCAGAGCAAAATGCAAGATGCGAAATGCGGCCTAAATGTGCATTAATCTCGTTTCTTTTGAAATGTAATGTAAAATGCGGCCTAGTTCTTTCATGCATTAGTTCACATTAGTGCGCGCATGCGCAAAGCGGTTTCCCATGTAGCTCATGTGATTTGCGTGTTAGTTTATACTGCACACTGTTAATAAGTATTATGGGGGAGTCAATTCAAGCAGGTTTCTTTTTCCGAAACTCTGCTCCATCAACCTCTATGCCATCCTTCTCTTTCAACAGCCACACTGAGTTGTCTGAGGCTATTGGCCATAAAATTGAGAGGAGAGGGTTGTTGAACCTAGGTTTATCAATCCTGTTTCACTTGCAGGTCAGTTTTCAAGGAGACAGTCCATTAAAAGGTCCTAGAACCATCATTAGGTATCATTTAATGAATAGTGTTGATGTAATAACTCTTTCCCACTCTCCTAAAATTATTCTACAATTTATGCAGGAGGGTTTTGATAAAGATTTTACCATCTCTCTTAAAAACTATATTGGAAAAAATCAGGTACATTTTGGTGTATGCATACTTTACATGTTTAGGTGACTTTATGTATTGCACAGAACCTAAGAGGTGCAAACCTTTTATTGCAATGATCAATCGATGAATTTTAACATTTATAGCTAAGCCACAGCCAAAAAAGGACCTCTTGGTGTGGGACGGAAGATTGCAGTATTATTTTGTGGATGTGAATTTACTCCTGTCAAGGAAGACCCTCTTCCACCAAAATGGAGGCCTATACTCAGTCTGAGTTCCCCTCCCCCACTAGGCCATAAAGGAGTGCATTGAGATAATGGCAGCTAAAGCCAATCCTCCATAGCTTCAAAATTTCCCTTTGTTTAATAAGCACCCTCTTCAATACTGCTAAGCAAAACGTGAACATTTTAGTAGCCATTGGGTCCCAGTGTAGTGGAAGCTTGCAAGTCACAGTTTCACATCAAATTCTAACTTCTGTTGACAAAATGCACTTATTAACAAAGTACAACTCTTTGGGATAAATGTGCATTGCCTTAGGATTTAGACAATCAATGGAGGCACTCACATGGAATATGGACTTAGTGAAGCCCCTGAATCAAAGCTGGCTGGCAGCAATCCTATCAATTTACAATACCATACACCATTTTACTTCTTTTGAAAAAACATAAACCAAGACTATGAAAAAACATTACTTTCTCTGTAAAACTTAGAAAAAGAGTAGCTATTGCTACAAACAAACACCAACTAATTCCGCTGTTCATGTGCAATCAAATATACTTGGGCTTGCCCTGGAGAGTGCTTTTACCCAAATAAAAGCTCGGATGTAATGTGCTGAAGGCCTTTAGTGGTGCTAATGATGCATGGGAGCTGATCAATGCTGTATGTTTTGAGGCCCCTGTAAAGGCAAAATATCTGACCCAAAGGCTACACATTGGTTGCTGATGGTGGAGAGACCCTTTTTGAGCAGGTAGCAATTTGGGAGCTGAGAGCCAGAGATGTAATAGATTTTAATTCTGGCAATTACCTGATATATGAAGTAAGGTTGAAGGAAAGATTCCTGCAATGACTGGAAATTGGAGAGTGCAGTGCATCAATGTGAAGGGATTGCCCACATAATTGTATGCGTGAACGCAGTACTGTGGCAGACTGTGGTTCTGGCAATCCCTCCCAGGGTGATTGCCATTGTCTACTTTGGGTGAGATAGTTTTGTTTCTGTGAAGTATTTTATTGATTTTCCAAACAGTACAATATATGTATGCAACCTGAACAACCAGTCCTCAATACTTCCCCCTACCCTCTGTGGTCACGGCTAAATTAATCTAAATATCACTCATCCATCCTTACCAAATCTTGTCAAATATTTTTGGAAATCCTCTCCCTTCATAGATCACATTTTCCTGCGTGTAGCTAATATTCATTTCCGTTTCCAAGTCTCTCACAATTGGAGCCACTGAGGATCCCCACTTACGTGCCACTTCTCTTTTGGCTAGGAGGAAACCCAGGTTAAATAATATCTGCTGATAGGAAGATGCATCAGATGCACTCCAGAGCCACAGCCATATCAATGGGGCCTCCAGAGTTATCTAAATATCAGTAGTGCCCTTCCAATCTATGAGCCACCCCCTTCCAGAATTCACGTAAAGTCGGGCAATCGAAGTGTGTATGGAGAAATGTACCCCTCTGTTCACACACTCGCAAATATTTATCATCTGACACTCTCCCCAATTTATGCAGGAGGACTCTGGCAGGATCTTAAGTTGTATCAATCTATAATGGGTCTTAACCACTATCTGCCTTGGGAATTACAACACAGCCCCCCAGTCCTCATCCTTTAAGTCTCTGACTTCCCTCTGCCATGTCACCCTCAGAGGTTCTATGTCTCCTTGGGTTTTTCTCATCAGGGTCTTGTAGATGAGGGAAATCACTTTCGTAGCATTGGCCCCTCAAGCAATCACAGGTGAGGCCTCCATAACTTCTTCATCTGGCGCGATCCTTGCCTGCAGTACATGTCGCAATTGGAAGCACTTAAGTACTTGGGAGCATGTCATCTAAAATCATGCTTTAAGATAATCAAAGGGTATCACCCTGTTAGCATCCCATGCATCTGCCAATGTACTGAACCCTATTTTGTCCCACTGACAGAAGCCACGAAGACCAGATACCTCTCTCAGTCATGTGCCCATCCACGATGGGGTCCTTCGAGTGAGAAGCCCATGCTACCGCATTTCTCTATTGAGCTCATACCATATTGCCACCATCACGGGGGGCAATATCAGTCCCCTTCCCACCATAAAGAGTGTGTAAGTAGCTTTTTTCCCCCCAACATCTCTCAATCTAAACGAAATGCCGAGTCCTCCATCTATGCATATGCTCAACTGTTGAGTGCACTTAGCTGTGCAGCCTCATAGTATTGCTTAACATTAGGTAGTGCTATACCTTCCTCATCTGTAGAGCGCTGAAGAGTGGAGCATGCTATTCTTGGGGCGCCCTTCTGCCATAACAATTTTCTCAGTAGAATATCCATGTCTTTAAAGAATCTTGTGCGAAATCAATAGGAGCTATTCTGTAGTATTTAAGTAAAGCGCGCCAGTGCCACCATTTTGAACGAATGTGGCATTTCTAAAGCACACTGTCACTCAGAAATTAGCATCCTGGTGCTGTACTAAGCAACAGTGTGGACCTAGTCCAAGGCCTGAATAGAAACGAATTAGATTAGGGTATGACAGAGAGCATCAGAGGGTTGGAAAAACCAAGCCCACAGAGACTTTTTAAAGGCATCTTCTGTACTTATAAATCTGAGGTGCATTGGCAATTGGTTCCACGCTTTGGTGCCTATCACCATTAAGAATTTTTCACTTCGAGTTTTTAATCTGAAGGACGGGGGCTTAAGCAGATTCACACTTAAGGATCTCATTGTTCCCAGGGTATTGTGGTGGCTGAATCTGGATGTGAGATATTTAGGGCCTGTGGCCGGATAGGCTCCAAAGACCAGCAACAGTGTCTTAAACAAGATTTTTTTATGTATAGGTAGCCAATGGAGTCTTTTATATGTGGCTGATGCAAAGCTCCATTAAGGGAGCTGTAGCACCACTCTGGCTGCTGTGTGTTGGGCCATCTGAAGTTTATGAAGTAGCTGTTTTGTGCAGCCCACAGGTAATCTCTTGCAATAGTCGAGCCTTGAAGTAATGAGGGCAAATGCTACCATTTTTCTGGCAGAAGTGGGAATAAAGTGAAAACATTTCTTGAGGGATTTAATCAGGTTAAAACACATCCCGGCTACCACTGCTGCTTGAGGTTAAAAAGATAATTCAGTATCAAATTTGACCCCCAAATTCTTTGCTACTTTAACTGTGGCTCGCGGAGAGGGGACTCATTTTGGTGACCAGCATATGGGAGAAAAAAGATTAGATTTTCCAAAGAGGAGAATTTCTCACAATTGCACTTGAGATGATTGTTTTGCATCCATGAAATAACATTGGAGAGACAATTTTGGAAATTAAGCTCTGGACCCATTGACCCTTTTGTTTAGACAGGATCAACTGGGTGACATCTACATAGGGGAGGGTTGTGATTCCATAGGAGTAAATTAGAGAATTAGGAGGGGCAATATAGATATTTCAATACAATTAAATCTATATTTGGTGATTCTCACCATCAGAAGTCAAAAAAAGCAAACATGTACATTCACAAGTTTAAAGTCAAAAAAGAAGAATAAAATTCATGACGTAATAAAATGTATTCAAAAATACTAAAAGAATAAAACTACATAATGATAAAAACAGGAAAGTTAAAACCAGGTATTATCAGCTTGGTGATTACCATATAAAGTGCATTTCAGTATCCGATTAAAGTGCTCTTTGCCTAATACTCCACATAGCCATCGGAAACCTCAAGACCCCAAACACAACAAATTGCCTGGTATCGGATTGCATGATTCTTAATGCTTCATGAAACTCTCTTGCCCCAAAACGACATAGTGGGGCAACCCATTTCATCCTAGAACTATGATAGGTAGGGCAGAAGAATAGAACGTGTGATAGTTTCCTGCCATGAATTGCAGAATGGACAATGGTCATGTGTTTGGTTAACCGGCCGACCCCAACAGTCAGTGTACAATGCAAGGAAAGGGTTCAATATCTAAATTGGATATAGAGCTTTCTTGCATTACTGGGCTCTATTTCAGACATAAACTGCTCTAGTACAAAATCATCTTTCTGCATGAGAAAGGCCTGCTTTACTGAACCCAAATTGGGCGGACAGTTCAGTGAGCTCATTTGATGTTACTAATAAGCCCTCTTAACTTGCTCTTTAGAGATTGTGCATGCCTCTTCTGAAGAGGTCCACAGGTGCTCGAGACCAATAGTCATCAGTGTCAACCTCACATACTTAATCCAAGAGAGCAGTGGCGGCTCGCCAAGGGAGTGGTGCGGGGCGGTGGGGCGGGGGAGGGGCAGGGTGGGTAGGTAGTGGACTTGGACTTACGACAGACAGAACTCCCTCTGAGTTCTGTCCGTTGTATGTCCGAGTTCACTACCCTCCCCACCCTGCCCCTGCCCCGCCCAGCCCCACCACCCCGCACCTCTCCCTTGGCGAGCCGCCACTGCAAGAGAGATCACCTGCCCCTGGCAGACGCAACACCTCTGCCAATCCCTGTTGATAAGAACTCAATTTCGTGGATGCCCAGATCCTCCTCCAGAACAGAAGGGGCCGCAACCTTGCTATGTTGAAGAAATATTTGAGCCCCAGATCCATCCACAAGGGGAGCAGTGGTGTACTTATTGGCAGGCCAACCAGTTGCCGCATAAATCGGTTCTCCATGGCAATCAAGCAGGGTCCTTCCCTGTATCCCCAAAGTTCAACTCCATACAAAGCGGATCCCAATGACTGTTGGTTATAGGCCCACAGAGAAAGGGTAATATTGGGAGGTCCTAAGTGTCTTTAACAGCCCCCCAACAGTTTGTTCTAATTTTAGACCTCACCTAGCAATGTGGGTCTGCCATTTGAGGTGCTCAGTCAGGATTATGCCCAAGTATTCAAAGGTGTGGACTCACTCCAAATAACTCCCTCTCAGTGCTGGATTTGACAGGAATGAAAACATTGTACTTAATTTTTGAGAGGTTAATATCTAGAGCTCTAGTTCTGAAAAACTATCGAAACTATGGAGAATTTTTTGCACGCCCTTGGGGGATTTGGAGAGGAGTAACGTATCGCCTGCAAACATCAGAGTGGGAAATCTGATGTTTGCCAGGCAGGGGGCGTCAGACTCACCATGATCTACATACTTTACCAAATCTTTTATGAACAATGAGAATAATGTGGGACACACCCCTACCTGACTCCCCTCTTTACCGGGAATCTATTACTCAGCTCCCCGATATGTCCACATCTGCCTTGTGCGAAGATATTATCATGGAGCCTTATGATCATATTCAAGAGGCAAAGCGGGAACCCCAATGTCCACCAAAGTTTGCCACACCTTAAGTCGGGGAATGAGGTTGAATGCTGACCTAAGGTCAAAAAACACCGCTTAAAGTCACCCACCCCCAGCTGTACAATCTTCCAGTATAATAAATGGAGCCGAAAGACCTGGTCCATTGTACTGGTACACTTTCTAAAGACTGCTTGTGGTGGGGTCTATATGCCTGAGGCAGTTTTCCAGTCTTGCAGTCTCCTCAAGATGACCCTAGAGAAATGTTTTTGGGCACTGTTAATTAGACTTATCTGCCTGTAGCTGGAAGAGAGATCGCTGGACCCCTTCGTGAAAATGGAGACTATCTTGGCTCCAGCCCAAGTTAGTGGTATAGGGGCCCCTTTCAGTAAAGCATTGCAGAAAGTGGTAAAATAGGGAGTCCATACTTCAATCTCATCCAGAAAGAGGTCCCCAGTAACCTAACAAGCCCCGGGGCTTTGTGTTGCACGATCTTATTAATGGCTTGTCTTATTTCTCCCAAAAAAAACTTATGTTCTCCTGCAGGCCACATACCAGAGCAGATATTCTGGTGATGAGCTATTGACCATCATAGCTGACCGAGGATACATCACAGGTGTCTTGCTCAGGATGTTCAAGCTGCTCCTCAAGAGAGTACAGATTATAGAAATGTGCAACCCATTCCATCATTGTAATATGATTTTCAACAGTAATAAGCCCATCATGCAAACCTTTTGCAATAATGGTCCAAAATGAGCAAGAGTCTTTTCTCTTAGCTGCTACATGGAGACCCTCCCATTTCTTGATTTACCACTATCTTGGCAGCTCATATAGCATCTTTATATTCCCCTCTGGATGTTTGGATTGCTAATCTATCGCTTGATTTGATTGTGCATATTAGCACCCTCCGATCCTCACTGCATCTTGTGTTGTACCAGATTGGGGTACTGCACCTCCTAGCTGATTGGCTAGCCTCTGTGAAAAAGTGACGCCTTAGATTCATTTGCATTTGGGCGTGGATATTACTGTACTTGAGCAGTGTCACACTATAGTCCATGGACATATTTAATAATAACATCAACTCTCCTATCACATCAATGACCACTTTATAAACTTTGGCGATCTATTCCCTAGAACGCGGTAATGCACTCCATCTTACCATTCGTGTATTGGGGGCTACTATTAACATTCTGTCAAAGGTCTCAGTATCATCTATCTGTGCAGTTGAAATATGGCTCCTGACTTCTAGACCAAGCACATTGTGGTTGCTATCCTGGTGGGCTAAGACCTCCATGCCAATTAGTTTTGGCCAGATCCGGAGGTCAAGTAGAAAGTAGTCAATGAGACTTGTACACTGTGGTCTATTGTAGGTATGTTTGCCTTCTTTATACGACCTTGGTCTACCTTTACACGCTCTCAATCCTTCATTCAGAATTAGGGAATTAAATTGGAGGGCCAGAGGGGTCCATCTTTTTATGCGGAGAATAGTTAATGTAGGAATGTGCCACTGTTGATCTTCCTCACTCGAATGGAATTCCACATGTGTGTCCATGGACTCAAACTGACAATTGAAGTCCCCCGCATGGACTGTCTGTATCAGTCTAACATACATTGCATCTATTTGTGGGTCCATGATCATGTTAATAGCACCCTGCAGCAGGGTTGTGGCCTGCGGGACCTCTGTAGTTATACAACTCAATACCTGGAGGATTTCCGTCTGGAGTACTGGTGGGATGTATGCATTAAACAGCACTAGCATTTCACCTTTCCAGTCCCCCAAGAATCGCTATGGAGCGGGTTATGGTATCTGTCCATACCCTAGTCACTGTAAGGGGGAGGGATTTTTTGATGAGTTTTGCCACCCCTCTAGATCCTGTGGTGAACACTGCATTCCCCAGTACCTTGTATTTCCCTCGCCGCAATAGTGGTGCGTGGTTCCCCCTCATATGAGTCTCCTGTACGAATATCACATTACTGAGTATCTTGTGAGTGTCTTTGCTACTAGCCCACATTTCATTGTATGGCCCAATCCATTAACATTCCATGTCAGAAAGGTAAAATCATTCATACCTATATCGGTATGCAATGTTTCAGTCGCCCCCCCTGATCTTCTCTCTGTAAGCTTGGTAACCTCAACAGTAAATCCCCTCCCCTCTCAAAATATAATACTGTGGTTGTGTAACTGGCTGCCCCTCATTTCACGGTACATCGACTTCCCCCAACGAAAAACCTGTATTAATCTTCATTGTCTGCTGAAGTTCCAAAGTCTGTGGCAACGAGGCATGGTCTGTAGGCATAGTAAGACTGTGGCCAATTCCAGTTGGTCCCCCGCCTACCGGTGCCTTAGCCAGGTAGGGAAAGGGCACTCCTTCATGTCACCTGTGTACCCGGTGAAGGTCATAATATTTTCCCTGAAGTCATTGATGTCACCACTGGTGGCGATGTCTCCCGTCCTGAGGCCCTGGACTCTGACTTCTCCTCCCCTGTCTTCCCCACTGCCCCGGAGGATGTCCTGTCTTGTGCCCACACTTGTGGTTCATTGCCTGTGTAGCGCTTCCACCACTTTTGCTCAATCAATCTTCGCCTGGTCTCTGGACGGCCTCTGGGTCAATCTCCATGACTTACATCTTCTCTTCTCTTTTCTCCATTCCGTTGTGGAGCGAACTTCCTGTTCTCCTGGAGGGGGTGGGTCCCCTTAGCACTCTAGCCACGCCCAGATTTCCGCCAGGTTGGAGAATAAGTACATTTCACCCTCTAGTATGATGCAGAGCCTGGCTAGGAAAAACAACACAAAATGTATATCCAAGGTCTGTAGGTGTCTCTTAACTACCAAATATGTCTCTCTGTTTTTGCACCACCGTAGTATAGTCTGAATAAAGAGTAACCAGGGTTCCCCTCCAACTCTCAGGTCTGGTGTGTTCAACTGCTCCGTGGGATCGCATCTCTGTCTCTGTAGTTCAGGAGTCTTGCCACCACTGCTATGGCAGATGCCCCTGGATGTGGCACATTGCCTCGTACACAGGGGCCCGCTCCACCGTGAAACCATTTAGAGGGTTTCCTTTGGAGGACCACTGTAGCATGCAAGTCTTCTAAGAACAATTCCATGGATGGGCCCTCAGCTCTTTCCGGGAGACCCACCACACTGATGTTATTTCTCCGTGAGTGACCCTCTGCATCATTAACCTTCCTCCGCAGCAGCGACAATTCTTTTTCAAGCTATAAAATGCAATCACCAGGGTCCAGTCCTATTGGTCGAGTTTCTGCGACTCCATTTCATATAGTCTTCCCTCAGGAGGTTCATATCATGAGCTACTGTTTCAATCTTCTTCTCCACTACCTCTTTAGTGTCTTTAATAGCTGCTAGGATAATCACCGTGTGAGATTCCAGCCCTTTCTCCACTGCTGACCATGGGTGCTGAGCAGGCGCTCCCAGTGCTCCCTGTGCATTCTCTCCCCTCGGTGGCTGTGCAGGTTTGTTACGCACCATCCTCTCTTCTTTCCCCCTACCGGGGTATGAAAGTCACTGTCCTCCTCTGATTTGTAGGCACCGCCGGCAGGATGTCAGATTACTCAGTTGGCCTTGCCATCTCATTGTGAGGTATGTACCATCAGGATCTCCACCACAGGGCTGCGGTTTTTGCACAGGGTTCCGACCTGCTTTTATTACTACAACCACTGCTCCCCAGCACAAGCACCACTCGCCTGTCCTCACCATTCTTGAGGCCAATGTCTAATGTGCATCATGCGACAGCATACTCCACTCTCCAATCCGATCCGTCCACCTCTCTCCATATAGCTGGCCCCACGTATGACTCTGACAATCTCTCCAGGCATAGTCCATTACTGAGAAGGAGATGAGATTCAGTCACTGGCCTCCTTCAGGTGTTGTGTTGGTTCTCTTATTTATCACCCCTGCATCTCCCTGTGGTATCTGGCAGATTCACCTCCGCTGAGCCGGGGGAAGGGGTGAAGCAGCAGGAGTCCCTGTCACCACCGCCGTTACTATGTGTCCAATAGTTCAACTCCCCAGGGGCCAGGCAGTGACTGTCTATCTGAGACCCTCAGTTCAGGGGTAGAGCATTCAGGACGGTTTCCGTGACCCTGTCCTTGCCAAACGAGGCAAGGCTCACTCTATCTCTGTGGCACCCGGGGCGGGGGTGTTGTCCAGTGTTCCAGTGTTGGGCCAGCTCCTGTTTCAAAGGGTCGAGTGCCCTTTCTGCTAGAGGGGGAAGATAAAGAGGGGACTCTTCTATCTCTCACACACTCTGGATCAATGATTGTGGCTTTGAAATTCTTTCCCCTGGGGCCCTCAAGGGTTTACCCCATTGCTGTCTACGTCGGGTAGCATTAATTTGGGTGGGGTTCTGGTCGCAATGCGAATCGCTGTTGGTGGCCATCTCTCAGCCCTCTCTCCCTGCCTGCCACTTGGGGCTCAGTTCAATCTCCGCACGGCCTGTCCCCAGGCCACGCCTGGCTCACCATTTGTTTTGGCGCCATGTTGCCACCCTGGGCCATCACAGCTCTGTCCGTTTTCAGTCACCTCTGCACCAATGGCCAAGTCTCATCGTTGGGGGTCAGACACCATCTTCTCCTGCTCAGATGGCCAACTTGGACTCACTGGAACAGGGGTAACCAGGAGAAATGTCCTCACATCGGCTGTGGAATGCATGAGCACCAGCAGTTATGCCGCTGCACCCATGCCTCACCGGCCACGCCGCCTGGGTGAGATAATTGAGAGGTTTGTCCTGGCTTCTCACTGGCAAGCAGAAGGAGGTTCATTAGGCAGCAACTACTGCACCACTTACTGTATGGGAGAAAAGTTTAGAATCCATGTCTGCCAATTGAAAGGATCTTTGTGGCAGTTGATGGACCAAATGCCTACAGAGATCCAGTTCTCACAAATTTCTTTTCAGTTTTCTTGGCAAATACCTTGAGCTAGACCTTCTGGCCTTCAGAGACCTTTAGAGAAGTATATCATATTACTTAGGTTCAGATGTGTATATCTACGATTGTCATACCCAGCGGTGTAACGCAAAATGTTGGGGCCCCCCTGCAGAATTTCATGCGGACCCCTAAGTCTCCCATATCTTATATATAGTCATTGGCCTCGGGATGAATTGGGCCCCCTGAATGAGTGGGGGTGTCATGTGGATGTGGCCTCATGGCCTGCCCTGCTACGTTGGCTGTGGCCTGGCAGCCATGATGCCTTTTCTGCACACGTTACTTTGTGACTTTGTTTTTCAAGCCTCTGCTTGTGCCCGGCTATATTAGGACTGTCTGCATTTCTGCCTTTCACCTTTTCTCTTGTCCCCTGTGGGTTGCTTCTGCAAGGTCGAAAAACAACGTCCCTTGTTCTTGCTGATCTGGCCTGTCCCTCGCACCTAGACATAACACTATGTGCAGCTGCACTGGAGAAATTCGTGTGCTTTTAATATGGTGATTACACTGTTAGAGGCACTTGGAGAAAAACCTTTCCAGAGAGAAGAGCTGTTTTTGTCTACTGATGTAAAACCTGCATCTAGAGATTGAGGTATGAGGGTCCGCCTAGGTCCAGGAAGTCTTCAATGAGAAACCAACAGCTGGGCAGGTAAGTTGGAGGGGTCAGGAATGTAGCTGCACCTCAGGTCCTCTTCTCCATGCCTCAGGGCGACTGGATGCACGGGTGCCTTTTGAGGTCAGATTTCACCTTACTGGACCACACAAGGTTGTGGGGATCTCTGTGCAGCGGCTGCAGGTGACTTCGGAGAGTCCTGGAGGGGTTAACCCATTGTGGGCTCATACTCTGGAGTGCTGGGGGACCACGCTAGGACCGGTGGGCCACTTGGACTTGGGCCGTAGGCGACGGGTGCAGTGGTGGTTCCAGGCGTTGGGTTTCTAGTTCCTCAGCAGGCTCAGAGCTTTTCTTTGTAGTTTCTTTTGAACAGAACTGCTGTTCACAGGAGATCCGGTCTTTGTTGAAGGTAGGCAGTCCTCCCAGGGGTTTTGGAGGTCGGTGGCTACAGGACAAGTCGACTTTTGGTGTAGGATCTCTGGAAACTGCAGACGGGCCGGTAAGGCTGGGGCCAAGTCTATTCTTCTCTGTAGTCTCCTCTGCTGTGCGACTTCTTCCATCCTTCTTCTTTGTATGTTGCAGGAATATGAGGAGGCAAGGTTCAGGGTCCCCTAAATACTAAATTTAGCAGCATTACAGGGGTGAGCAGGTTGGAACCAAAAGGTCCCTTCCTTGGGTGAGTACACCCCCTATTATGCCACTTTCCAATGGGAGGGGGCCATGAGCCTCACTAATTGGCTATATCCCCTCATCTTCAAGATAGAGGGGAGTGAAATGCGTGCTTCACCTTGCCTCCCTATTGGTATTACAGAATGGGCCACACAAGCATCTGTGGCTCCTTCTTTAATACCAAAGTCCCTTAGGGGCATGCAAAGCGTGCGCAAACACCCGTTGAGCCCCCCGGGCACTTTCTATAATACAGCGTCTGGTTGGAAACAGTGGCGGCTGGTGGAATTTGAAACTGGTGGGGTGTATGCAGAACGGATCAACGTATGCGAGCGAGCGCAGCGAGCGAGCCCGACGGCAATAAGGGGGGTTTGGGGGGGTTCCCCCCGTGAAGAAATGTTAAAAAAATTGGCATCTTTTTGGTGCGATTTTCAGCACTATTTCTGTGATAAATGAACTAAAAATTCAGTTCTTTTAGGCATTCATAAAAGAAAACTCATACATTATTTCAGAGAATTTCTGGGTTGCCAAGCAAGTTTGACTTCTGAAGAGGGCTAGAGTACTAAGCAAGACTGCTTTGGATCTACCCTTTCCAATAGAAACACTAGTTAGCGATGTGAACAAGTTCAATGGACAAACCTGGGGTCTAGGGAGAGTCCCTCTCCTGAGAAAGAAATTTAAAAAAGATTGGCAAATGGTGCATTTTAAAGCAAATGAATGCAGCGATAAAGCAAGGCTTATTAAGCAGTGGGAACGTATAGTCTTGAAATATTAAACACATTAAAAACTGCCCCGTATCTTCTTGCATTAATTTGTTCAACAGTTACTGTAATATGTCAATTGTTCTGCATGACAACTTTTGCCCTTTAAAATGTATGCTTGCACTGCATGCAGCATTAACATTGGAAAAATATGCTCTAACCAGACTTCGGGAAGCACCCACAGCTGTTGGCTGTAACCAGTCATATAGAAATATGTGCAGATAAGCGAGTTGAGGCAGCCTATCATGTGTCCTTTTACAATAATATCCCAATAATGCTTGACCGTGCCTTTTATTTCATTAGACATACCCTTAGCACCAGAAATCTTTAACCTTTATGTGTTATGGATCTGGAGCACAAAGCAGACCTTTCCCTATAGTTTTAATTTATTGTTTTCTTCTTATGCTATCAGATTATCGCCCGGACACGGCTGTAATCACTATCCCTTGCTCTAGAAAAATACAGTGCTTTCAGTGAACAGGTACTGTCCGGTACTCAGTACCTGCACTTCTTTAATTTGGAAGGGAGACTGCCTGCACATCTCAGCAGTGCTGCAATACATTTAATGGGAGAGTACCGGTACTTCTCAGGAGCAAACAGTTACTAAATAGTGAGTACCTGCAACTCTTTATTTCTTTTTAAAGCACTGGAAAAAGTATTTTAGGAACCATGTAGAAAATTATATAACATCTAAAATATACTCTCCTGTCTTCTTAGGTGGTTAGGGTTACTCTCCCTATGAAACAATGTTACTCCGTGGTATTAGCCCTGGATTGGGATAATTTTGTACACGTATTTCCACATTTTTTGCTAGAGGGTCCATGTCACAGAATTTCAGCAATAAAGTGCAGTATTAGAGTATTACTAAAATCAGTGGTAATGCCCTAAGTGTGCAGCAGTTCAGTCCCTGCACATTTCTGCTATTACAGTAGATCTCTAGATGGGCCAAGAGTGCATTGGCACAGCTACACCTGTGCTACATCACGGTTTAAGCAGCTTCTGCCATACATCCATTACACTAAAGCAGTTCTTACATAGCCTAAATTGTACTCAATCCCTACATTAAATTGAATCCAAAGATGTCCTATTTCATACTCCTTTTGCTTCACATTTATGCATAGGTACAGAGAAAAACACAACAAGAGCAAAACTCTGGTCCTTCCACTCAACATCAAAACCCTAACCAGAGAACCAACATGACCCACACTCTTCCGTCCATAGCACTCCCATGCAGCAGCTTGCTTCCCGTCTGTAAATGTACCTTTGCCCTCTTCAGAGGTTTCAACTGCCCTATAAACACACCTACAATCCAATTCAATACTATAATTAAAAAAATGCCATTTCGTAAAAATAAATTTCAAGTAAACCTTTTTTTTTGCGCAGGAGAAATAACCTTATGAGAAGTAATATACAGCAATCAACCAATACTGAATTGACAAGCGATGTCGAATAATACATTGTATTTGAAAAAGGCGATAGGTTGTGGGTTAGATGAGTTTCAAACTCGAAATTGGTGGAGTCGCCGGAAGATGGCTGATGATGGGGTGTCTAGCGGCTGCATTCGCTTTGAGCGCCTAGCAAGCACAAGTTGATATTGTGCACGTATTTTTATCGCGTTTGCAGAAGATGCACAATTATGCAAAAAATAAAATAAATACACAAATAAAGACACCAGTAACCAAAATATCGTAAATGACGTGTTTCTGTCATTAACAGAATTCTCGCAATACAGCCCAGCTGCAGTGGCAGAAGTTTAAGTGAAGAAAGACTCAGCAGGCTGTCGCATCAAACTCCGTAAAGCGTGAAGAAGGTTTCCCCAAAAGCAGGAAACGCTTTCGGCTGGAAGTTGATGTGGGTGCAGTGTGTTCGCCCGGGACTTCAAAAGTGGAAACACCAAAGCAGACGCACATTTGAAGCTTAACAAAACACACACCTGTCCAACCCGTTAGCGGTTAACAAACATGTTTACAGATCAGGCCCCCATGCGTTTCTCCGTCATTGTCCCTCACAAACTGCTGTTAAAGGGCCTTGTAATTTTATTCCATAATTATTCCATCACTTGACTTTAATGCTGAAGGAGCAGCGGCGATGTGAGTAAAGATGTTTTTAAGCACCCACATTCAACAATTTTGCCAGCTTCTATGCAACGATTTCTCCATCTGTTTCTGTATAATTAGCATAGACATACCGGCCCTCTTTCGCGATTTTTATGTAAGTTGCCCGGATTCAACCTTATCAGAAAAAAACATCAGTATGCTTCAAGAGGGTTCCAAGAGAAGGTGCTGATTCTGAATCGGTGCCATTAAATCAGTAGTGTTTTTTTGTTGTTGTTGCTCAAATCATTTTATTGGAATTTTATAGCGTCCACTACTGGTGATGAATATGGGGCACAAACATAGAAATTTAAAGAAAGCAATAAATAGGTGAAAGAAAGAATAACAACCATCAAAATAAAAGGGAGATAAATACTTCATAGCAAATATTTAGATTTCCCAAGAAATAATCTTTATCGATTACTTAATAAAAAACCTGTGCAATAGAGCAACGAACATAAAATCTAATCACACCTACCATTTCATGACGTGTGGTAAAAGAAGCATAAACAATATTGTCTAAAGGTGCACCTAGCTGCAGTTCTAAAATAATAATAAACAGTAATAATAAAGTACCAGTGATCAATACATCTGTAAGAGGGATGCCCAAGATGTAATGATGTCAGAGATTTTAATGCACAATTTGAGTGGAAAAGCTCCTTAGATTTAGCACTTTAAGCTCCTCATCAAAATGACATTTTCCTGAGAATCTCATGCATTCTTGCATGACGTAGGTGGAGGTTTACTTAAGTCGCGGCTCGCATCGCAGTACTCGCGGGGGGGTCGCGAAGGGGGGGGGGCCGGAGAATTAAAATTTTAAAAAAGAAAGAAAACTTACCTGACCGCCGGTCTGCGCCGCCTCTGCTGGGCCCTTGGCGCCTTCACTGGAGTGGCAACCCCTCAGCCAATACTGGTGCTGCTCCAGCAGCGCCAGGATTGGCTTAGAGCAGGGTTACTCGCCGACCGCCTGCCCATTAGGAGACCGAGGGTTGAGTCTTTGATCAACCCTCGCTCTCCTAATGGGCATGCGCCAGCCAGAGCAGACACTAGTGCGCATGACTGGGCACGGCGGAAAAATTCACCGACCTTCACCAGTCATGCGCACTTGTGGTGCTGCCTGCCCCTGGTCTGACAATGCATCATGCATGTCAGTCAACATGACGCCGGACCGCCCACCCCATTCAGATTCTGAAGGGGGTGGGCGGTCCGACATCATGCTGACTGACATGATTGTCAGTTCTCCCTCGGCGTCTCTGAACTTAAGTAAACTGAGTCAGTTTACTTAAGTTCACAGACGCCAAGGGAGCTGCGGGCGCGGGCGGCTTGTGGGGCAACACCCCAGCGCCCCTAATGGAAGCACCGCCACTGGTTGGAAATAACATGATATGTGTAAACTGAGCATAATTACTCCTTTTACAGTGCAATAAGTGGTATGTTCCTTGACTACCAGAAAATCCAGCACAGTTTTCGGCCCATTCTGCACTCAAGAGATTTGTTGAAACATGATTTGATTTTTTGTGGGACTGTTATAATTAGGTGAGGAATGGTATCTGAATAACTGGAATTTTACACATCTCTTTCAGAGTCATAGAAAACAATCCAATCTAGGAAAATTGAGCCAAATTATTACCAAGAAATTACCTGCCAATCTCCTTCCTGGGAGGCTTTGGGAAGCTTTTGAGAACTCCTTTACAAATAAATATATACCAATGTTGATGAATTAAATTTAATATCTTCATTTCAGGTTCATTTTAAACCTTGAATTTCTCAATATAAATTTATGTTCATTTGAAGAATGATTAATTATTTTTGACTTTCCTTGATCTCTAATCCCCATTTGATGTAATTTCCTGAAATTTACCATTTGAACTTCCGGCAACTATTGGACTCAATGCTGCCGTACAGAGAGTTGCTAAGGCACTACATATTAGCAATTCATCCCAAATTAGGTTAGAGATTGAGGGAGCAATAATTCTTTAGAAATGTCTTCTATAGAAACATCTTGGCACCAGAATAGTTTACTTCATACATTGCTACCCCCAAGAAAGGCAAAACACTCATGTCCTTCCTGTTCTGTGTCCATGATGTGCGCCTATTGGCACAAGTAGAACATTTCTTCAATCAACGTTTTTTTTTATTTGAGCAATATTGTGCACTGGGGCCTTTTTTCTTGAAAAAAGAAAACGGAATACCACATTATATTCTTTCTGAACACAATTTAGCATGGTAACGGACTATTTCCTTACTTTGCAATACACTTTTCAACTACTTGAGATGGCTCTTTTCAAATTCAAATATATCGTCAGATTCTGACATGGAAATCGGTCATGAATACTAGTTTTAACAGAAAATGCATATTGTGCACCCTTTAATGCATATCAATCAAGAACTGCTTATAGGGTCTCCTATATAGAAGAAATTTGAATGCTTCAAAAGTAATGTACTTAGTTGCCCCAAAAAATGAGTTCTTGAATTCATTCCTTCATGTCTCAATGTCTACATCTCTGAAGGCTTTGAATTAAGCATTACATATATTTCCAATTGTTTACAAGGCTACCCTCTCCTGTATACTGTTTAGTTGATCAATAGCAACACCAATACATGGTTGTATGATACAACCACACATGGCTAAACCACGCATGTCTTAACAAAGCGGTGAACTACGACCACATCTTTACCACGCATACCTTTACAGCGAATTTTGCTGTAAGGGCATGTTTGCTAAAGGGATATGTGTGGTAAATTGCATATCCTAACCCACCTGCCCTGCACCCTAACACCTGATACCTCAGCCCTGTAATCAACTCTGCCCCAGCCCTTAAAACTACCATAACCCCTCACTCTAAGCCCTAACACTAGGTCCCTGCACCAAAAAACTAACCTGACCCACCGTCCTGAGCCCTAAAACCGACCCTGTCCTGCCCTTAACACTGCCCCTTCCCCCCTCCCTGAGGCATAAAACCCTGCCCCTGCCAAAAACTTCTCCGATCCTTGCCCTCTCCTTGAGCCCTAAAACTGACCCCGCCCTGCCCTTAAAACTACCCCTTTCCCTTCCCCCTGCTCTGAGGCCTAAAACCCTATTCCTGATGAAAACTACCTTGACCCCAGCACCCCCCGCCCTGAGCCCTAAATCTAACCCCACCCTACCCTTAGGACTACTCCTTTCACTACTACTTGCTCTGAGGCCTATAACCTGCCCCAGCCCTTAAAACTACCCCAACCCCCCGCCCTGAGCCCTAAAACCCTGTCCCCTACCAAAAAACTATCCAGACCCCCTGCGCCCTAAAACCGACCCTCACCCCTTGAAACTATCCCCTCAATCCGGCCCCAGCCCCACTTACCTGGTTGCGCCCGGAGCTTCCTGTCCAAAGGCTTCCTGTTCCTCTCCCCATCCATTCGGACATCAAGACTGCTGTCTGCCTTAACCACTCATGTGTGTGGGTAAGGCAGATGCATTGTTTAGGCAAACGTTGTTCCACTTGCGGGGAAATGGCATGCGTGGCTCAGCCTGCATAGTAAAGGAGGCTTCCCCCGATACCTAGAGGCATGCTCTCATGGATCTGCTTTTTTGCACTGGAGTTGTTTTTCGCTATTGGTTTGAGCAGATTCATTCAACTTTGAAGTCACTTCAGTTATTGCACTTTTGGAAACTCCATCAGTATTAAATAAATCCATCATCACTTTAATCAAATCATTAAACAGGTCAAGAAAGTATGAAAATCTTTATGCTCTTGCTGGTCATTGTTTCTGGTTTTCAGTCGGTATGCACCCTGTACAAGCAGGAACCCTCACTCTAGTCAGGATGAGTAAAGTACACACCTAAGTTCACTTGTGCTCACCATCTGGTAGCTAGGCACAGAGCAGTAAGGCTAAACTACAGAGGCAATGTGTAAAGCATTTGTGCACACATACAGTAACTCAGTGAAAACACCACAAAATGACTCCACACCAGTTTAGAAAAATAGCTAGCATTTATCTAATAAAAACAAGACCAAAACGACAAAAATGCAACATACATAAATCAAGATATCACTTTAAAAAGGTTAAATCAGTTCAGTCCATAGAAAACTATGGCTGCATAACTTTTTAGGACAAAGTACCTGGCATGTGTCAAAATCAAAGACGAAATTAGGTGCAGGGAAGGTGAGGTGCCAGAAAGGCAAGGCGATGCATCGGTTCCTTACTGTCAGGGAAGATGATGCATTGGTTTCTTACTCGCAGGGAAGATGATGCGTCGGGTCCTTGCTCCCAGGGGAGGTGATGCTTCAGTTCCTACTGCTAGGCAGGGGAAGAGATGCGTCAGTTCCTTACTGTGAGAGGAGGTGATGCATCAGTTTCTTACTGTGACGGTAGGTGATGTGTCTGTTTCTTACTGAGAGAGGAGGTGATGCGTCGTTTCTCCGGCCACGCGGCCTTGGTCCCTTACTGCGGTGCGGTGTCAATGGAGAAAATGATGCCCCAGGACAAAGCATTGCGCACTGGAGGTGATGCGTTGCCTTGCAAGGCTTCGCATTGTCCGGCATCTGCTCTGGGAGGTTGTACATCAAGCCTTCACGGGGCTTCACGTCATCCGGCGTGGGTTCCAAGGAGCTGTCAGCTGTGTAGCGAGATTTTGTGAGGCATCATGTCTTCCGGTGTCAGTTCGGAGAGGCTGCACAGCAAGGCTTTGCGAGGCTTTGTGTTGCTTCACATCGGTTCTTACTGAGATCAGCTGCAAAACCCGCTTCTGATGGCCCTTTGACTGGAGGGAGGCACCTCAGACTAAGGTAGGACTCACAGATAGCAGAGTCCAGCAGCACCAGCAGAGTTGCAAGACGTCTTTTGTGTCCCTGAGACTTCTGAAACAGGAGGTAAAGTCCAGTCCTTTCACTGCCCAAGACAGGATCAGCAAACAGCAGGCCAGCACAATGTATTAATAAGCAGAGTGGCAGTTCCACTCCTACAGTTTCTCCGGCTCTTCTTCTTAGCAGGGTTTCTTCCTAGTCCAGAAGTGTTCCAAAAATGTGAGGTCACAGCTTTAGTACTTATACCAGTTTCTGCCTTTGAAGTAGACATACTTCAAAGAAAATCTTTGTAGTTCACAAGGTCCTGCCTTGTTCTGACCTGGCTCCAGACACACTACAGGGTGTAGAGAAAGCATTGTGTGGGGGCAGTCACAGCCTCATTCAGATGTCAGTGACAACTCCTCCCACCACTCTAGCTCAGGAAGGTCCATCAGCCTGGTGATGGGCCTTCAGGGCATGCAGGGCACACCTCAGCTCCCTTTGTGTAACTGTCTAGAGTAAATGCACAAACAGCCCCTGTCAACCGAAACCAGACGTTGATTCCACAGGCAGGTAGAGACACAGAAAGGCAAGGCAAGAAAATGCCCACTTTCTAAAAGGGGCATTTTAAAACACGAAATTTAAAAACCAACTTCACTAAAAGATGTATTTTTAAAATCAGGGAACCCAAACTACAAATCTCTATCTCTTCCAAATTGGAAGTTACACTTGCAAGAAGTTACAAGGCAGCTCTAATATTAACCTATGGGAGAGATAGTCCTGGCCGTAGTGAATAAGAAAATTGGCAGTATTTCACTATCAGGACATTCAAAACACACAATTACATGTCCTACCTTTCACTCACACTGCACCCTGCCCATGGGACTACTTTGTGCCTACCTTAGGGGTGCCTTACATGTAGTAAAAGGGAAGGTTTGGGCCTGGCAAACAGGCGCAGTTGACAGGTTGCCATGACAGTTTATAACTGCACTGGCAGTCACTGCAATGGAAGGCTTGAGAAACGATTACAAGGCTACTCGTGTGGGTGGCAGAATCAGTGCTGCAGGCCCACTAATAGCATTTGATTTACAGGCCCTGGGCACACACAGTGCCATTTACTAGGGACTTAGACGTAAATCAAATATGCCAATCATGGAGAACCAATCATAATCACAATTTACACGGGGAGTACTGGCCCTTTAGCACTGATCAGCAGTGGTAAAGTGCCCAGAGTTCTAAAACCAGCAAAAACGAAGTCAGAAGAATACAGGAGGAAGGCAAAACGTCTGGGAATAACCCTGCAAAAAAAGGGCCCAGTCCAACAGTCATGGATTCACATGGAGATAATTCCTGAACGTAGTTGGGACAACTAATGCATAACACCTTTTCCAACTACTAAGGGGCCGATTCCGATTCGGGCCGGAAATCTCTCCGACCGAGCCGGACTCGGAGAGATTTCCGACCGAATCGGACTCTGGCAGCCCGACCGAACGAGTACGATGCGCACGTATGCCATCGGACTCGAGTCGGTCGGACTCCCATTGAAGTCAATGGGAGCCGGTCGTACAACGCGTACGCGGGCTCCCATTGCCTCAATGGGTGCAAGGCGAACAAGGGCGCCCCCTACAGCGGGTACACGGCGAAGCGACTCGCGCCGTACACGCACAGGTAGGGGGGACCCATGGGTCCCCCCTGTGTGCGACTCGCGCGGCTACGCGTACAGGGGGGTCCGACACGGACCCCCGAAGTACGGCTCCGACTGCTCTTTGGAGCCGGAGTGCGCGGCTCGGTTGGACTGCTCGCGGCGCGCATCATACTCACCCGGCCGGGGAACGTCTCCATTGCGCGGTGCGAGTCGAGTCCAAGCGAGTCGGTCAGTGCGGTTCGACCCGGGAACGAGTCGGTCAGAGCGGTCGGGACGCCCGGACGAGTCGGTCGGCGAATTCGCATCGTACTCGCTCGCCCGGACGCGCGTACGAATCGGTCGGGAAATAGGGCTCCGAATCGGATCCGGTTAAGCCGAATCCGATTCAGAGCCCTACCGGCCGAGATCGGAATCGGCCCCTAAGTGTTGTAATATTGTTAGCACATTGGTAAAGTACACCTTATATTTACTAGACATCCATTACTTTCCTCTGCTCTACTCAGGATTCAACTCCAAATGAATTCTGGAAGAACCATTGTTTCTTGTTACATATATTGCCAATGTACCAATGGGTTGCCACTATTATTGAAAATACGTTGCAATACACACTGAAAATGTAGTCAACAACCAAATTTATTAGCAACCAAGGTAGGAGAATTACCTTGAATAGCAATATGCATAATATTGCTCTCTGCTTGGTCATAGGATATTCTTAATCAAATTCGTGTTGAAACATGCAGAAATGGATTTCATAGATGGGCAATACTGTTAATCCACTGCGTGTTGAAATGTGAGCGCAGAAGGAATATAGAATGCCGTCCCTCTCTGAGTAGGTTAATGTGAAAAAGGTTAAAAGCCCATTTTCATACCTAACTGGCAATTTATGGTTGGCTCTCCGCAGGGAAATCAGGGAGGAATGTATCACTGATTTTACACCTTATCGAGGTAAACGGTGGTGTATGAACTATCACTGTCATTTTCATAAATTATATTCTTAATTTGTAACCAACAGTGAAGGGGGTAATCATGATGAGGGAGAAGGACCATTCAAACCAGGTTTCACCCAACAGTGATGAATGACAGTGGGGGATATTCCTTTTGGGCAAAGCTCCTGTCAGTCAAATGTACCATCTGCATCACATGGTGAATTTAGAAAACAAAAAAGAAGGCTACGCTGAGATGCAGAGTACTTGGGACTATACATATGATACTGAGACTGAGTCTCAGAAACACATGGGCAAAACCGAACACAAATCAGTTTTTAGGGGCTTCCCTTAAAAGAACTAAAAACTCAATTTAATTGCTCCAAATATGTATTTTTTTTACTTATAAAAACATTTTTTTAAAAAGAAGAAACTAAAAAAGAATTTTATAGATGGTTATTAGCTTCTGTCTGGCACATATCTAATTTCAACTTCAAGAAAGAAGGACTCTACATTTGCTCCTTAACCTTGACAGTAAGAATGACAAGTCTTTTAGGCGAACAGCAGATTAAGATTTTTCTTTTCTGAAATGGACAAATGTTTTGTTGGGTCAAACAAAACAAATGGAAATTCCGAGTTATGTGATAACTACTACACCCTGGCTGTTTTGTTTTGCCAGATTTTGACATTTCAAACACGCAGAAATTCTTCGAAGGCTCCAGAAAAAAGGTAAAACGTGCACATTTCAGGGGTATATTCACAAGAACGTGTGATAATTACCGCAAGAGTAGTGCAACGCAACTTACAGCATCGCAGCCTATCGCGGGAAAATAAGCCCGTGACAACGTGGAATTCACAACACGGCGGTAGCATGCGATAGTTGGCCGACACCGCGGCCAATGCTCGCGATACAACCACCTCGACGGAGATAAAAACACAAACCACAACGCGAAAAAAGCTGCGATGGGCCAAAGCGCGATAAGAAAACAGTGACAACCAGCGCGAGGGCAGCAATACTCACGCGCAATGCGGGAAAAAGCACAAGAACAGCATACGTAAAATGCCACAGAACAAAATACATCAACAGCGGAGTACCACGGATGCACCCTGGCCAACTGCAGAGGACCACATGCACACCACAACATCCACGCACTGTGGAAGAACAGAACCTACAGGCACACAACATGAAAGAGACCAGTGGCAGACAAATCAGAGCCGCAGGAGCGACACACCCACCGTGCAGCATACGCGCAGAAGTGCACCCCGACAGTGACAACATCCCGGTACAAACAGCAACACCTCCACAACTGAACACAGGACACAACTGGTTCGGAAAATGTGCACAACATGGCAAATCACATCTGAAACCCCAGGGACATGTAACATGACAATGTACAATTCCAACCTGTGACCTGCAAATATGTTTTATTCACACATGCAGTGCAATTGGACATCTACTACTGTCCCATGAATGCCACAGACGGTCACAATGTGACGTGCTCATGAGAAGTAAGTGTCAATGATGGAGTCCCTACGGGCCATTCCTGCCGCAGCTGCAATGGGATGTGGGCCACCTGCCCCATCACCACCATCATCGTCCGGTACCTCTGGAACTGGGATCCATGGGGCCCTGGTGCGAACACAGATGTTGTGCAACACACAACATGCAACGATCATCTTGCACACGACGTCCGGCCTGTACAGGAGCTTCCCCACCAGTGCCGTCCAGGCACCTGAAACGTGACTTCAACACGCCAAATGTGCATTCAACGATGCCCCTGGTGCGTATGTGGGCCGCATTGTACTGCCTCTGGGCGGGTGTGTTCGGGTCTCAGAGGGGTGTCATCATCCGAGGGCAGAGTGCATATCCTTGATCACCTGTGACAGTGCAGGGAGAAAAGAGTCAATACATGGTTCGGCAGGATGTGATGGCAGGCCCACCAATTCAGTGATGCCTGTGCTGGCTGTGTGTGGGGTGAGTGTAAGCCAGCCCTCAGGGAGTAGCATGTGCTGGCAACTACACCAACAGTCATCAGGCACACAGACATGCAATGTCAGAACTACAAGGGGGGATGACTCGAGTCGCACAGCGCTACTCGCCCCGGATGCACAGCGGCCGACACGGGCCCACCACCACGGGACGCTGACCTGTGGGAGACTGGGGTAGGGTCATGAGGGCAGAGCAGTGCCTCACATGTGTCATGGCTGCATTCCACATCTCCACACGTTCAGCTGTTGTGTGGCTGTGGTGCCATGTGAAGTCTGTATTGGGTGCAGGGGTAGCCCAGGATGACCATGGAGTGGTGCAGTCATGTCTGGTAGGTGGTCGTGTAGTTTGACATGTCGGATGTGGTTAGGTCACGTGTGCATCCCCACAGTTGTGCTTTGTGCGTTGGTGGCTGTGGGATGTGTGGTGTGTTGATTTGGTACTTACCAACGAGCAGTCCCGTTCCATATGTGCCATCCTGGAAGCGCTGGTTGATGATGGACTGTCGGAAGATGAAGGAATCATGCACACTGCCTGGGTAGTTGGCGACGACATTGGTGAACATTCCCCGGTGGTCCACTACTGCCTGCACATTGATGGAATGCGTTAGCTTCCTGTTGCGGTAGTGGTGTGCAGTATCCGCAGGGGGCACAAGTGGGACATGTGTGCAGTCGATTGCCCCCAACACGGCCGGGAATCCGGCTATGGCGTAGAAGCCTTGCTTAGTCTCCAGCTGTTCCTGCGCAGTGTTGGGGAAGTGAAGGTACTGGGGTATGAAGCTGATGATGCCATCCAGGATGGGTGTGATGAACTTTGATAGGGCTGGCTGTGAGACCCCTCCGACTCTGGCAGTTGTTGGTTGGAAGGTCCCAGAGGCCAACAGGTGCAGCACTGCCAGCAGCTTTGTCTGCGGAGGGATGTTTGTTCTCCGCTGTGTTGGGACCGTCAGCCTGTGGGCGATGTGGGTCAGGATGCGGAGGATGGTTGTCCTTTTGAGCCTGTAGTGGGCAATGACTTCCGCGGGCGTTAGGTCTGTGAGAGTGGTGCGTTTCGGTAGGTCCGCTGTCTTACTCTACGCTGCCTCTGTGGTGGTCCGGGGGGGGCGGGTCCGGGTCCTGGGGGTGGTGGCGGTCCAGGAGGTGGTGGCGGTGGGTGTTGTGGCCCTGTTGGGGCTCCGAGCTGCATGTAGAGTAGCTCCATGGCATTGTTTGTTCCTCGGGTATGGCTGTGTGCGGGACTCCGTTGCCTACTGCAGGTAGACGTCCGTCTTTACACCTGCTTGAGGCAGGTGTTAAATACCTGCAGCTACCGCGCCTTATCGCCTGTTTTGTGTTCTTATCGCCGATGTGGCTGGTCGTTGTGAATGTTGAGGTGTGATATTGTCTCGGCTTTTGGCACGGGAACGCCCACTCTGCATCTCATTAGCGATATTTGCGGGGGTCCTCTGTGGCGATGTTTTTTGCGGCTGCTATCGCGGGTAAACTGGTGCTGTGGGCTGTTAACACCGGCTTGTGAATGGGGAGGTACATTTATCACGACTTTGGCTGCGATGAAGTGCCGTTAATTCGGCGATAGCTCCTTGTGAATATGCCCCTCAGTGTGTTAAACATTGATTCTGTATATTATAACTAATTTCCAAGCTGACCACGCTAAATAGGAGGGGGCTTATTTACAAGCCCCTTGCGCCACTTTTGCGTCATTTTTAACATGGGAAAAGTGACGTACGGGTGGCGCAAGGGGCTTGTAAATAAGCCCCGAGGTCTTTACCAAACTTGGTAAATACCTCACACTGGCGTGATGGTTTGATTAAAATTTCAAAATGAAGGAAGGCACACACCTTATCTAGATATGAGAGTGTGGGCAGAACACACAAAGAATGGACTCAGCTGCCTGTAATTGCCTTCAGCAGTAAGAAAGAAAGTTAAACACGAAATGTCAAAGACTCTGATGTGGTTATTGTAAAGCAGTATCTTTATAACCAGATTCCACTTTCATTCTTGCAAACTACGTGGTAACATCATCAGATAAAAACAGAAAAGAGAATCCAAATTTGAAGAAAGTAGATATATAAAGGGAGAAGCATGGTGTTTCCTGATGGATTTCCAATTTATCAGCTTCAGTTTGCGTTGGTGCACTTCAGTAACTGGATTAAATGTTTAAAACATTACTATGCTGACAATACGGGCATTCTCTGCAGACATGGCGAGTGCTAAAATCCTGGCCTGCATCAGAACGAGGCTTCTTTAGAAGGTGTTGCACTGAGAACGAAATGTAATATTGTGTGCGCTGTGATTGCCACTGATTGATTGCCAATTGCGCTCTACCAATAAAACGAACACGAATGTAAACAGATGGTCTGTCTCGCTGGCAGGAGCTCAGAGACATTTCAACATGTTACACAGTACTTGAAATAATGCCAATCATCACAGAGTGGGAAGCTGAATGCCGCCCGATATGGAGCATAATCACAAGGAAGGGAAAGACCCCGCCAGAACAGAATGATGAAAAACTGCTTTTGGTTTAGAAAGTACAAAAAACACCCCGGGAGGCAGCCCAGTCTGAACCCGTATCAAGATGTACGATTGGAGCTGGGAAAACAGCAGAAGCCATTTCATGAGCTTGTGGATAGACCAGTCTGAACGTGATTGTGCTAGATAAGTCGTATACTATGCCTGCTCAGGAACATAAACTTTAAACAAAACTTCTCAGAATTGACAACCTAGTGAAGTTATCATCTAAGTGCACTATGATCAGAAGCAATACCATAAAGGGACCTGCCGAACTGCTAAAAGCTGCACGTTTACAGAATATCATAAACTGCATGCCTGTCTCTCATACCTCTTCATTCATCACACTGCTATGCGATGAGTCCTGTAACATGATAACTGCACCTCGGTGGTCATCATGCACAACATGGAAACACTTCCCACATAAGATCAACACACTTCCAACCACACATCTTACACAGTGTAGAATGCTACCCGTGTGGGCAACAGTGGTGTCTGGTTCCGATGCGACGTGGTAGGGCGGCAAGGGGGACAACATAAATAAATTAAAAAATATATATATATTATATAATACTATTCTCAGCATGAGTGAAGCGCTGGAATTGGTCTGAGCGGGCTGGTTTGCCGCTCAGACAGTGCCTGGGAGCCTGTGGCTTTTCTCCACCCAGCTGTACAACACACCCGGGTGGAAAAATTCTAAGACCTAAATCCTAAAACGGCCGGCCAAACTGTCATGCGCACTTAGTAGTGCCCACAACTTTTCCTCCTGAAGCTCAGGAGGATGGCCCAGCCCCGCCCCGTGACTCTGCTACCCAGCACAGGCAACGGTGAAAAAAAAATGATAATAAAATTATTTTATCGTCATTTTATTTTTCACTGTTGCCTCTGCTGGGTAGCAGCAGTGGGGTGACGGTCCTCCACCACAGCCGGGAGCCGCCCCTGCTAGGCAAGATTTTCAGCATGTATCAGTACAACGTTTCATGTGTGCAGTTTACACGTTTACCTTAATCACAAAGCTCAGTACTAATGCACCTTGAAAGCTGCCCCAGATGCAATTTTCCAGGAGTACATCTAGTAAGGCATG
This sequence comes from Calotriton arnoldi, assembly GCA_963921515.1. Classification (NCBI taxonomy): domain Eukaryota; kingdom Metazoa; phylum Chordata; class Amphibia; order Caudata; family Salamandridae; genus Calotriton; species Calotriton arnoldi. The sequence continues at coordinate 1,261,488 of CAWUFW010000108.1, read as the reverse complement.
TGATTTTTGTAAAGACTGTTGTTTCTCAAGTGTGTTATTCAGTTCGATTCCATTAAAAAACAGACATACTGGTCCATCCCATACCCGGCCCATTGTTAATGATACAGCCCCTCATCACGAATGTATGCTGTATACCAGTTTTCATTACCAATACAAATTTTATAACTATACCCACATATTCTTGATACAGCCCCATTGGATGCATGACAGAAAATAGGCAAAAAAGGCGTAATTTTTGCTGTTGCCCAGACCATATTACAGAAATATCTTAGCAACATTAGCACCATGGCGTTGGCTGCCAGCCTTTTGGATGTGGCAGTACTTGCCTTATTTTATCCTGGTTTTTGCAAAACTTAATTGTTGGGGTTTGCAGGGTTCACACCAATAAATGTAAAAAAAAATGGCTAAACGCAAACATTCCTTTGGTATCTAAAAGCACACATTGTCATAGTAGTTTGTGGCAAGGAAGAGAACTACTTTAAGAATGAATGTGCTCCTTGTGAAAGAGCAGAATGCCGTCAATCATAGTGAAATTAGCCAATGGCTGAAGTTAGCGGTCCCATTGCCCCACGCTGTATTCAATAGTGGGTTGGAGAAATATGGTAAATGACACAATGGAAGACCAAAGGATAAAGCGGGCTGTCTACAACCGTATATACTTTTATCATAAATATTTCTAGTAAAATCCAAAGGTCTTAGCTAACGTCTGCCCTACAAATGGGGCAAAACTGATAGAGAAACAATTATTAAACACAAAAATTGCTAGTTCATGCATAATTTTACATTTTCCCAAAATAGTCAAATTGCGACCTCCCTAGTTAATTTTAATTAGGCAGGTCATTCTGCGACCCCCACAGTTCGGTATTTTGTGAACTGACCTAACTGTACAGGTTCACTGACAAAATATCGAAATCCGAAATATCGTGATACAAAATACTGTGTCAAAAATATTGAGCACAAAAATATCGTTTTCCTATACGTATAATGGTAAGTACAAAAATATCATTTTACACTAATATAGAAAAATATAAACAAAAATATCGTATTTTAAGATATACATAAACATAGTAAATATTAACAGGTAACAGTAATATAATGTAAATTAAATATATTTAAACAATATCAAATATATCTATAAAGATATACTTATTCAAACAAAAACACATTTATATGTATGTGTGTACATTTGACACATATATAATGTAAAACTGTTATTAAAATAATAATTTTAATTTATATTATAATTTACTAATTGTTTTTTAATTTAATAATATAACAAAACAAATTATGCATATATATATATACATACTAAAAAAACTAATTAACTGGAAAAAATTAAAAAAATACCAAATTTAATTACACATATAAAAGTAAAAAATATAAAAGAATGGATTTTACAAAAAATATATTATATGTTACATTACTGATTAAAACATAACATTTTAAATACACAGAAACATAATAATAATATAATTTTAAACAATATAAACAAAACTATAAAACTCTAGGAATATATTTATACTATTCCCACTCCAGTGTGTGCAACAGTGTGGAAACCGTTGGACTCAGGAGGGGTAAAATTTACTATTCCCACTCTAGTCTGTGAAACCGTAGGGAAAGCGCTAGACTCAGGATGGGCAAAATTTACTATTCTAACTCCAGTCGGTGCAACAGTAGGGAAAGCATTGGACTCAGGAAGGGTAAATGTACTATTTCCAATCCAGTCTATGCAACACTAGGGAAAGTGTTGGACACAGAAGGGGTAACATTTACTATTTCCTCTCCAGTCTGTGCAATAGTAGGGAAAGTACTTCATTTCAAACACATACCTTAGTTTAATACAATTATTAATTTCATAGAATTATACAGCTATTAACATAAAATTAAATATATACATTAAAAAAACAATAAACAATTAAAATAATTATACATTTTTAAAATTATTAATATATGAATTTGTTTTATTTCATAATTACTTCATTAAATTCCCACACTATAGTCCCACATACCTAGGAACGCACATTTAACATATATCTAAATTAAACATTTATATTAATTACAAAATGCACATAATAAATTAACAACCAATTAACAAAAAATAAATAAATAATTTATAATTAATCAATTAGTATTTAACTTCCCACCCTATACCCCTGCAACCCCAACAACCCACACATAAAATGTAAATGAAAACATTATTGTAATTACACAATTTACATAATTAATAAATAATTAATTAATAATGTGTCTATAATTATTAATTAATCAATTATTATTCAATTAACGTCCCACCCTATATCCCCACAAACCCAACAACCTTCACCTAAAATATAATTTAAAACATTATAATAATTACACAATTTACATAATTAATTAACATTAAATAATTATGAATTTATCTATAATCAATAATTAAACAATTATTATTTAATTAACTTCCCTCCCTATACCCCTACAAACCCAACAATCCACTCCTAAAATATAACTTACAAAATATTATTTACACAATTTACATAATTAATAATCAAATAAATAATTAACAGTAATAAATAAAAACATTAATTATACTAAATTAACTTCCCACCTTGTACCCCTACAAATCTCACACGACAATATAAATTACTATTTTACAATTAAATTGAAAATATAAATAACTTAAAATTGCAAACTATTTTTAAAAACATTAACAACAACTACACAAACAATATAAAACATATACATTTAAAATATTATTTAAACACATAAAGAAACTTAAAAAACGATATTTCTTACCTCAAAAATTGATATTTTTGTCAATGATATTTTTGCACACAATATTTCTGTGTCACGATATTAAAAACTTGATATTTCTGCAATTGGGTATTTTTAACTTGGTATTTTGTCCGAATACCATCTTACATAGATCGGTTTGCAAAATCAGATTATATTTGCCAAAAGTCAGTGTACAATTTGCAATCAGTTTTTGGGAATGTAATCTTTATGCATCAGGCTGTTAGCAGCATATAGCAGAGCCTCATATAAATGTGCTCCTCACCTCCTACTGCTGTTGCTGGTCCTAATGTATAAAAAACACCGGAGAGCCTTGGGCGCTCCACAGAAGTGCCACTGCTGTTCTATCTCACTGATGGTATGGACTTGCATGCCCGTTGGAAAGTGGAAAGTTTGAGAAGGTGTGTTAGATATTCTATCTCTTAGTGTGAGGGGATCTACTCAAGCACCGTCTCTCCAATGTGGAAGCCCTCTAACTGATCCCACCCCACGTGAAAATCAGGGGTTGACTGCCATAGTCTTGAAGCAGTACATGTAGTTGCATATGCAACACTGTGTGACTTTGCATTTCAGAGCAGGGACAACCATTATCAAAGTGCTGTGGTCCTGCAGTGCTCATGCCACAAAATATAATATGGTGTATTTTGCTGTTTTCTTCTAACCACTTACCCTTTGTTTATTTTGTTCTAAAAATAATACAAGAAACAACCACACTGGAGCATTTTTGAGGTCACATGTCTTCAAAATATTTTAATAAATAAACTGTAATGTTTTAATTAACTTTAAGAATGTCTGTCTTCAGTGGTGGTGTTCATCTTCACAGTGATTGCAAATATTTAAAGAGAGTGATATAGCGAAAGGAAAGTTGCACAGTGCATATATTTCAGAAATAGCACAAAAAAAATTGTGACGTTCATAGCATTACCTACTGAATTACTAATGCACAAGAAGGAAAAAGTTTTCCCTGACCACAATGTGCAACATGAGGCTGAACCAAGTCTTTGAGCCAAATTTAGAGTTAGGGGTAATAAAAATCAGTGGGGTCTATCTGCCCAGCTCTCTGTTCCCCAGTGTCATTTAGAGATAGGAGAGCCAGTGGCCAGTGGTTGCATTTTAATGTTGTGGGGCAGCAAGGGATTATTACATCTGAATCAGAAACCCAAAAACATGAAGACAAATACAAGCTCATATCCATCCATTCACAAGCACACGTGTGCATACTCACACATGCTCAAAACTACCTATTCTCAAGCACAAGTGCATGAATACTTACACAACCGTTCATACATACACATGCACACTCAAACATTTAGGGGCTGATTACGATGTCGGACGGAAAGCCTCCTCCCGACAGTCGGAATTTCCTCAACTGTGTCGGAACCCTTTCGACTGACTCGGTCAGTTTACATTCCGATCGACGGATTATGAGTTTGCGGTCGGAACGTAAACCGCACGGTTATTCCGAATCAGTTCCGACTGGCCCTCGGAGTATCCGTGCCGGACGGAACTGCATCGTACACCCCTATGGACAGCGTTTCTGCCCATGGGATTACGATGTCGATTTCCAACAGCCTCTCCGACACGGAAAGGCTGTCAGAAAGTGACTTTGGGGGCCCCTGGCAGGGCCCCCTTGGCCCCGTGGCCTCTGGTTGATGGCCGAGAGGGTACCTATGGGACCCCCCTGTAAAACCCTGCACTGTGTGGCAGGCACATTGGGGTGCCTGCCACAGGGTGCAGAGTTTTCCGCAAAAACCCCATTTCCCCATAGGAGCCTGCGTTCCAGGCGGTTCTCGGGTGTAACATGAGCTCCCATAGAAAACAGCGGGAATCCTACTGTTCGGTCGCATCGTAATCCGTCGGTCGGAACCGCTGACTGCGAGTCCGTCGATCCCGATTCAGAGTCGATGTCGGGCGGAGGCTTTCTGCCCGACATCGTAATTAGCCCCTTAATGTCCCACTTACCAAGCAAACAGGAGTGGTGATAAGTGCTCCACATAGAAGGCAGCATCAACGGGTGGTGGCAGGTGGGGGCTATGAGCTGTGAAAGCATGATAGCCCAGATGGAGTAGGAAGCTTCAGCCAGGCAGCAGAAACCAGAAGATCTCATTGGCTAACTATGTGAACTGTCAGCCAATAAGAGGAGGACCTTTCACAGTTTTTCACAGGGTGGGTTCAGTTAGGCTTGCTGATCTTAACTCCCTCTGTGAAGAGTTGGAAAAGGGTGGTGTGAGACTACCATGGTTGACTATCAACCCTGGGCTCTTAACAGCTTAGTCCCAAAGGACCCATGACTGACTATATCAGTGACGCTGCCACACGTTATTGGTGGAGGATGATGCGACCTTGACAAGGGTATGCATGTGTATTAGCTCATAAATAGAGCTGCCTTGGCTACACCAGACATGATATGTGTCTATCAGATTGACCCTTGCTCAGTCTCTCAACATGCACTGGAAACATGGGGAGTGTGGTGCCTCAACACTCACAATAACAAGCCACCACTGAAGGGAACCAAGGAGTTTCTGAAGATGGAGCAGATATTTTGGTAAGAACATCCGGTGCATGATTTGAAAATCTTTGTTGTCCTACCTATGTACGTTTCTCAACAGCCCTGTGCAAGGTTTCGCTTAGTGAGTCTGACATTTCAGAATGCCAACAAAGGAGACTCTCATTTCACTGTTGTGTTGAGGGGCACGTAAAAATCACCCCTCTGGTTGAGGTTGGCTACTGTCCATTCTACCCAAGTTATGAGAAACTGACAGTGGTGGCAGCATATCCTGAGGATGGGTGGCACAGACCCATGTGTCTATAGCACTGTACCACCAAGTACATACTATGTAAAGTCTGTGCATCTTTTACTAACTGTTATTTTTCCTCCAATATGACTGGGATATCCAAGAATTTCATATGTACCAGTGTGTGTTTGTGTATGAAGGTGGGGGGTTAAAAAGTGAATTTCATCGGGAGTATGTGTGTGAATGTGTGAGTTTTTGTGTTTCTCTATATAGTGGTCTAATTGTGTAAGTCTGTTCAGGGCCCATTTTGGGCATACATGCACTTTAATATTAGCTATAATTCCCCTTCCAGAGTGAGCCCCATTTTGCTCATGGTTCCTGCCTGATCAGCATTCCTACAGTATATTGGCCTTCCTTCTGGTGCCAATGTTCGTTTCACATCAGCCAGTTCCAACAGTCCCAGTCAAGTTGCAGTGATACACAGCCTGGCATTGAGCTGATGACAAGGTCATGCACCTACAGGATTGAAGGACGACCCCAATATCTAAACATTGAAGATGTACTGATTAGGCAGACTTTGCCTTAACTACTGACTCCTGCGACCAGTACATTATTTACAATTTTTTCATCCATCAAGTCGTTTTTACAAAAGAGCAAGCAAAACCAATGGATGATTCAGGAGTAAAGCCTATGCTGGTTGGCATTCTCCCTGACCCAGATGAGAACTAAGGGCATCTTTATGATGCCGGTCAGACTCTCGTTTCGGAAGAGGGATCACCTGACAAGGAGTCGGCGGTTCCCCTGCCCTTATTACAATGCGGCAGTCTTTACAGCACTCACAAAGTGTATATTTTCCATTGTGGCTTGTGCTGCGGGCTGCAGCACAAGCCGCAATAGAAAATAGCAGGCACTATGCGGTGCCTGCCACATGGGGCAGGGATGTTTAGGGGGCACCATAGGTGTCCCACGGGGCCTCTAGCAGAGGGGCAGCAGGGAATGGGGTCCGCTAGGGGCCCCCAAAGTCACTTTCCGCCAGCCTTTTCATGTCCGGCGAACGGCCATGAAAAGGCAGGTGGAAAGGGACATTGTAATCCCTACGGCGGTGCCTTGAGCCCATTGGAAAGCATCGGACAGTCCCTCCATCCGCTGTCTTCGAATGCACGTTTTGTAATGCATCGGTCGGACCGCTGCCGCACATGGCGGTCTGACAGCATCCGATGAGCCATCGGATGCAGTCCCACCGCCATCAGAATGACCCCCTAAGTTTTGACAAACCTCTGGAAGCACTTCTGCTACTGACTTGCATGGAGAGAAATACATTCTCTCCATGCAGATCAGTAACAGAGCCACAGAACTGTAACTACAAGGAAAAATAAACAGCCCCTAACTGAAGGACAGAACCTTTCCCTTGAAGGACATGGGTCAGCCAGACTGCAGCAACCAGTTGACGAGGATGCAAGACCAATGAGCACATTAGGTTCTGCGAGCAGCCAAAGCTGATAGTTTCAGTTGATACCAAATGTGAGCCTCCTTCATCGTTGACAATCTCGTCATCTTGTGTGTCCATCTTACGCTATTGTTTCCCTTGAAATCTTGAGGTGTCCTCAAATTCACCTCTGGCCTTTGGATACCCTGGGGTAGCTTGAGGTGGATGCTCTGATTCTTAAACAACTGCAATTTTTATTCTAACCCAAGTGGTTCTGGATATATCATCATTGGCCCCTTGATAATGACATCTTTGCCAACTTTAGGGCCTCATTACGAGTCTGGCGGTACACGGACCGCCAGACTGACAGGGCTCCGGCAGTCTTCCAACCGCCCTATTACGACCAGGGCAGTTGGGCCACCCTGGTACCACCACAACCGACAAGAATCAGAGATCCCTGGTGGTGGTGCAGTGGTCTTGAAGCTGCAAGATGCTTGACGGGGCCGCTGCGGCCCCATCAAGCATATTACGAGTTTTCTCACAGCCACAGTTTTCACGGTGGTGCGACCGCCATGAAAAGTGTGGTGATGAGGAAACATAGGGCCCCCCTTGTGCCTCTGCGCCATGGGATGCATGCAGGGGGGCACATGTTGTGCCCCCCTGTGCGCATGCACCCCAGTACCTGAACAGCATGGACTGCAGCAGTCCATGCCATGCAGGTACTGATTTTGATGTTCCCATTGCAGTACCTATTTCATAGACACCACAGTGGAAATGCCAAAGAACCGCCCGCCAGAACGGCGGTTCAACAACTGGTTTTGCGGTGCGGGAGCGGGGCGGTTCTGCTCCCGCTCTGCCAAACTCATAATAAGGACCTTGCTCTCCAGTCTTTATTGGATTTGGACTCTTGACCATTAACCCCTTCGATGCTCATGACGAGCTGGACTCGTCATGGCACACAGTGGTCGTGTGCTCATGACGAGTCCAGCTCGTCATGAAACATCGCCTGGGAAATCCCTCTGGTGCGGGCACCAGAGGGATTCCCTTAATGCCACAAGAGCCTCGGGAGCTGGGGAAGAGCTTCCCCAGCTCCCAAGGCCCCCCCCCTGGTTTCCCTGAAATGACGATCGGCGCGCACGTCGCGCTGATGTCATTTCAGTGAAACTGAAACGAGCCAAGAGGCTCATTTCAGTTTCCCTTTCTACGTGCTCAGGGGGCTATCTCACGTAGAAAGACGGGAGAGGTATCGTTGGAAAGGGGAGAATCTCCCCTTTCCAATGGTACCCCTCCCCAGTGGATCCCGGCTTGGGGATCGCCACATGAGGGCGATCCCCAAGCAGGGATCCACCCACTAGACACCAGGGAGGGGGGAGCGGCCCCTTGGGCAAGGGCCTTTGCTCCCCCCAATTTAATTTGGCAAAATGTAGTCTTTTTGCCCCCCCTGGGGGACAGATGGGGGCAGTAGCCCCTAACCTGCCCCCCCGGGGGGGCAAAAAGCCCACTAGACACACAGGGATTTTTTTTAGGGAGTAAAAATAAGGGTGGGGGCTGCCCAAAACGGGCATGCCCATGCCCCCACCCCCCCCGCAATCATTACAGTCTTTCTGCCCCCCCGGGGGGGCAGAAAGCCCACTAAACGCCAGGGATTTTTTATTGCACCATTTGTTTTAGGGTGTGGGCTGCCCAAAACGGGCACGCCAATGCCCCCACCCCTGCCACCATTACAGCCTTTCTGCCCCCTGGGGGCAGATGGGGCAGTAGCCCCCAATCTGCCCCTCGGGGGCAGAAAGCCCACTAAACGCCAGGGATTTTTATTGCACCATTTCTTTAGGGTGGGGGCTGCCCGAAACGGGCACACCAATGCCCCCACGCCCCCATTACAGCCTTTCTGCCCCCTGGGGGAAGATGGGGGCAGCAGCCCCCAATCTGCCCCCCGGGGGCAGAAAGCCCACGTGATGCCAGGGATTTTTTTCGCACCATTTTCTTAGGGTGGGGCTTGCCCGAACGGGCACGCCAATGCCCCCACCCCCCGCCACCATTACAGCCTTTCTGCCCCCCTGGGGGCAGATGGGACAGTAGCCCCCAATCTGCCCCCGGGGGCAGAAAACCCACTAAATGCCAGGGATTTTATTTTGCACAATTTGTTTTAGGGTGGGGGCTGCCCAAAATGGGCATGCCAATGCCCCCCACACCACCATTACAGCCTTTCTGCCCCCCCTGGGGGGCAGATGGGGACAGTAGCCCCCAATCTGCTCCCGGGGGAGGGCAGAAAGCCCACTTGACGCCAGGGATTTTTTTTGCGCATTTGTTTTTAGGGTGGGGGCTGCCCGAAATGGGCACCCCAATGCCCCCACCCCAGCCACCATTACAGCCTTTCTGCCCCCTGAGGGCAGATGGGGGCAGTAGCCCCTAATCTGCCCCCCAGAGGGGCAGAAAGCCCACTATTCACCAGGGATTTTTTTTGCGCAATTGTTTTTAGGGTGTGGGCTGCCCGAAACGGGCACGCCAATGCCCCCACCCCCCCACAAAAATGACAGTCTTTCTGCCCCCCGGGAGGCAGATGGAGCTGTAGCCCCCAATCTGGCCCCCCCGGGGGGGGGAACGCAGAAAGCACACTAGAAACCATGGATTTGTTTCTTTTATTAGTGTAGGGGTAGGGGTAGGGGCTGCCCAAAATGGGCATGACAATACCCCCACCCCACCCCCAGAGAAATTCCAGTCTTCCTGCCCCCCGGGAGGGAAGATGGTGGCAGTGGCCCCTGATCTGCCCCCTGGGGGCAGAAAGCCCACTAGGCGCCAGCGAGTATGCAGGCTTTTTTATGCGTGGGGGTGGGGGCTGCCCAAAATGGTCATACCAATGTCCCCACCCCCACAAAAAATAGCCACAGTCTTTCTGCCCCCTTTGGGGGCATATCGGGACAAACCCCTCCCCCGATTCCCCCAGGGTGGCAAAAAGCCCACTAGGCTCCGACATTTTTTTAGCAATGTGCCTACCTGTGGATTTTGGGCCCTAGCGCAGCTGGCACGTAGGGAAACCTAGCAAACCTGTACATTTTTGAAAACTAGATACCCAGGGGAATCCAGGATGGGGTGACTTGACTGACTCTCACCAGGTTCTGTTACCCAGAATCCCTTACAAACCTAAAAATTAGTCCAAAAAAACACATTTTCCTCACATTCCTGTGGTGGAAAGTTCTGGAATCTGCGTGGGTCCACAAAATTCCACCCACCCGCGTTCCCCAAAGTCTTCCGAGAAAAATGGTACCTCACTTGCGTGGGTAGGCCTAGTGCCCGCGACAGGCAAGGGCCCAAAACCTATTTAGGAGACATCAAAATTACCTATCACAAAACAACCTGGTTTTGCAAGGGGGTCCCATGACTTTTGGCCCCGGGCTTGGCGGCCATCTAGGGAAACCTACCAAACCCACACATTTTTGAAAACTAGACACCCGGGAGAGTCCAGGGAGGTATGTCTTGCGTGTATACCCCAACGTTTCCTTACCCAGAATCCCCTGCAAACCTCAAATTTAGCTGAAAAAAATCACTTTTTCACACATTTTTGTGTGGGAAAGTTGTGGCATCACCGGGCTGACACAAATTTCCTACCACCCAGCATTCCCCGGGTCTCCCGATAAAAATGGTGCCTCACTCGTGTGGGAGGTCCAAGTACCCGCGACAGGCAAGGGCCCAAAACGTATTGAGGCAACATCAAAATTGCCTATCTCAAAACGACCTGGTTTTGCAAGGGGGTCACCTGGGTTTTGGCCCGGTGCTCGGCGGCCACCTAGGGAAACCTACCAAACCCACACATTTCTGAAAACTAGACACCCGGGGATTCCAGGGAGGTATGGCTTGCGTGAATCCCCCAACGTTTCCTTACCCAGAATCCCCTGCAAACCTCAAATTTAGCTGAAAAAATCACTTTTTCACACATTTTTGTGTGGGAAACTTGTGGCATCACCGGGCTGACACAAATTTCCTACCACCCAGCATTCCCCGGGTCTCCCGATAAAAATGGTGCCTCACTCGTGTGGGAGGTCCAAGTACCCGCGACAGGCAAGGGCCCAAAACATATTGAGGCGACATCAAAATTGCCTATCTCAAAGCGACCTGGTTTTGCAAGGGGATCACCTGGGTTTTGGCCCGGTGCTCGGCGGCCACCTAGGAAACCTACCAAACCCACACATTTCTGAAAAGTAGACAACCGGGGATTCCAGGGAGGTATGGCTTGCGTGGATCCCCAACGTTTTCTTACCCAGAATCCCTTGCAAACCTGATATTTTGCTGAAAAAATCACTTTTTCACACATTTTTGTGTGGTAAAGTTGTGGCATCACGGGGCTGACACAAATTTCCTATCACCCAGCGTTCCCCCAGGTCTCCCGATAAAAATGGTGCCTCACTCAGGTGGGAGGCCCAAGTACCCGCGACAGGCAAGGGCCCACAACGTATTGAGGCCACCTCAAAATTGCCTATCACAAAACGACCTGGTTTTGCAAGGGGGTCCCATGACGTTTTGGCCTGGGGCTCGGCGGCCACCTAGGAAACCTACCAAACCCACACATTTCTGAAAAGTAGACACCCGGGGATTCAAGGGAGGTATGGCTTGCGTGGATCCCCCAACGTTTTCTTACCCAGAATCCCTTGCAAACCTGATATTTTGCTGAAAAAATCACTTTTTTCACACATTTTTGTGTGGTAAAGTTGTGGCATCACGGGGCTGACACAAATTTCCTATCACCCAGCGTTCCCCCAGGTCTCCCGATAAAAATGGTGCCTCACTCAGGTGGGAGGCCCAAGTACCCGCGACAGGCAAGGGCCCACAACGTATTGAGGCGACCTCAAAGTTGCCTATCACAAAACGACCTGGTTTTGCAAGGAGGTCCCATGACGTTTTGGCCTGGGGCTCGGCGGCCACCTAGGGAAACCTACCAAACCCACACATTTCTGAAAAGTAGACACCCGGGGATTCCAGGGAGGTATGGTTTGCGTGGATCCCCAACGTTTTCTTACCCAGAATCCCCTGCAAACCTGATATTTTGCTGAAAAAATCACTTTTTCACACATTTTTGTGTGGTAAAGTTGTGGCATCACAGGGCTGACACAAATTTCCTACCACCCAGCGTTCCCCCAGGTCTCCCGATAAAAATGGTGCCTCACTCGGGTGGGAGGCCCAAGTACCCGCGACAGGCAAGGGCCCACAACGTATTGAGGCGACCTCAAAATTGCCTATCACAAAACGATCTGGTTTTCCAAGGGGTCCCTTGACGTTTTTGCCTGGAGCTCGGCGGCCACCTAGGGAAACCTACCAAACCCACACATTTCTGAAACGTAGACACCCGGGGGATTCCAGGGAGGTATGGCTTGGGTGGATCCCCCAACGTTTTCTTACCCAGAATCCCCTGCAAACCTGATATTTTGCTGAAACAAATCACTTTTTTCACACATTTTTGTGTGGTAAAGTTGTGGCATCACTGGGCTGACACAAATTTCCTACCACCCAGCGTTCCCCCAGGTCTCCCGATAAAAATGGTGCCTCACTCGGGTGGGAGGTCCAAGTACCCGCAACAGGCAAGGGCCCACAACGTATTGAGGCGACATCAAAATTGCCTATCACAAAATGTTGTGGGCCCTTGCCTGTCGCGGGTACTTGGGCCTCCCACCCGAGTGAGGCACCATTTTTATCGGGAGACCTGGGGGAACGCTGGGTGGTAGGAAATTTGTGTCAGCCCGGTGATGCCACAACTTTACCACACAAAAATGTGTGAAAAAAGTGATTTTTTTCAGCAAAATAACAGGTTTGCAGGGGATTCTGGGTAAGAAAACGTTGGGGTATCCATGCAAGCCATACCTCCCTGGAATCCCCCGGGTGTCTACTTTTCAGAAATGTGTGGGTTTGGTAGGTTTCCCTAGGTGGCCACCGAGCCCCGGGCCAAAACGTCATGGGACCCCCCTTGCAAAACCAGGTCGTTTTGTGATGGGCCATTTTGAGGTTGCCTCAATACGTTGTGGGCCCTTGCCTGTCGCGGGTACTTGGGCCTCCCACCCGAGTGAGGCACCATTTTTATCGGGAGACCTGGGGGAACGCTGGGTGGTAGGAAATTTGTGTCAGTCCCGTGATGCCACGACTTTACCACACAAAAATGTGTGAAAAAAGTGATTTTTTCAGCAAAATAACAGGTTTGCAGGGGATTCTGGGTAAGAAAACGTTGGAGGATCCACGCAAGCCATACCTCCCTGGAATCCCCGGGTGTCTACTTTTCAGAAATGTGTGGGTTTGGTAGGTTTCCCTAGGTGGCCGCCGAGCCCCGGGCCAAAACGTCATGGGACCCCCTTGCAAAACCAGGTCGTTTTGTGATGGGCCATTTTGAAGTCGCCTCAATACGTTGTGGGCCCTTGCCTGTCGCGGGTACTTGGGCCTCCCACCCGAGTGAGGCACCATTTTTATCGGGAGACCTGGGGAACGCTGGGTGGTAGGAAATTTGTGTCAGCCCGGTGATGCCACAACTTTACCACACAACTATGTGTGAAAAAAGGGATTTTTTCAGCAAAATATCAGGTTTGCAGGGGATTCTGGGTAAGAAAACGTTGGGGGATCCATGCAAGCCATACCTCCCTGGAATCCCCTGGGTGTCTACTTTTCAGAAATGTGTGGGTTTGGTAGGTTTCCCTAGGTGGCCGCCGAGCCCTGGGCCAAAACGTCATGGGACCCCCCTTGCAAAACCAGGACGTTTTGTGATGGGCCATTTTGAGGTCGCCTCAATACGTTGTGGGCCCTTGCCTGTCGCAGGTACTTGGGCCTCCCACCCGAGTGAGGCACCATTTTTATCGGGAGACCTGGGGGAACGCTGGGTGGTAGGAAATTTGTGTCAGCCCCGTGATGCCACGACTTTACCACATAAAAATGTGTGAAAAAAGTGATTTTTCGGCAAAATAACAGGTTTGCAGGGAATTCTGGGTAAGAAAACGTTGGAGGATCCACGCAAGCCATACCTCCCTGGAATCCCCGGGTGTCTACTTTTCAGAAATGTGTGGGTTTGGTAGGTTTCCCTAGGTGGCCGCCGAGCCCCGGGCCAAAACGTCATGGGACCCCCTTGCAAAACCAGGACGTTTTGTGATGGGCCATTTTGAGGTTGCCTCAATACGTTGTGGGCCCTTGCCTGTCGCGGGTACTTGGGCCTCCCACCCGAGTGAGGCACCATTTTTATCGGGAGACCTGGGGAACGCTGGGTGGTAGGAAATTTGTGTCAGCCCGGTGATGCCACAACTTTACCACACAACTATGTGTGAAAAAAGGGATTTTTTCAGCAAAATATCAGGTTTGCAGGGGATTCTGGGTAAGGAAATGTTGGGGGATCCACGCAAGCCATACCTCCCTGGAATCCCCGGGTGTCTACTTTTCAGAAATGTGTGGGTTTGGTAGGTTTCCCTAGGTGGCCGCCGAGCCCCGGGCCAAAACGTCATGGGACCCCCTTGCAAAACCAGGTCGTTTTGTGCTAGGCCATTTTGAGGTCGCCTCAATACGTTGTGGGCCCTTGCCAGTCGCGGGTACTTGGGCCTCCCACCCGAGTGAGGCACCATTTTTATCGGGAGACCTGGGGGAACGCTGGGTGGTAGGAAATTTGTGTCAGCCCCGTGATGCCACAACTTTACCACACAAAAATGTGTGAAAAAAGGGATTTGTTCAGCAAAATGTCAGGTTTGCAGGGGATTCTGGGTAAGAAAACATTGGGAGATCCACGCAAGCCATACCTCCCTGGAATCCCCCGGGAGTCTACTTTTCAGAAAAGTGTGGGTTTGGTAGGTTTCCCTAGGTGCCGGCAGAGCTAGGGTTAAAAAACTACAGCTAGGCACTCTGCAAAAAAAGGGTCATTTTTCACTGTGAAAATGTGGTGCGTCCACGTTGTGTTTTGCGCTGCTTCCTGTCGTGGGCACTAGGCCTACCCACACAAGTGAGGTACCATTGATTTCGGAAGACCTTGGGGAACGCGGGGTGGGTGTAATTTTCTGGATCCACGCAGATTCCAGAACTTTCCACCACAGAAAAGTGAGGAAAATGTGTTTTTTGCCAATTGTTTAGGTTTGCAAGGGATTCTGGGTAACAGAACCTAGTGAGAACCAGTCAAGTCACCCCATCCTGGATTCCCTGGGTGTCTACTTTTCAAAAATGTATAGGTTTGCTAGGTTTCCCTGAGTGCCGGCAGAGCTAGGGTTCAAAAACTACAGCTAGGCACTTTGCAAAAAAAGGGTCATTTTTCACTGTGAAAATGTGGTGCGTCCACGTTGCGTTTTGCGCTGCTTCCTGTCGCGGGCACTAGGCCTACCCACACAAGTGAGGTACCATTTTTTTGGAAGACCTTGGGGAACGCGGGGTGGGTGGAATTTTGTGGATCCACGCAGATTCCAGAACTTTCCACCACAGAAAAGTGAGGAAAATGTGTTTTATTTGCCAATTTTTTAGGTTTGCAAGGGATTCTGGGTAACAGAACCTGGTGAGAGCCAGTCAAGTCACCCCATCCTGGATTCCCTGGGTGTCTACTTTTAAAAATGTATAGGTTTGCTAGGTTTCCCTAAGTGCCGGCAGAGCTAGGGTTCAAAAACTACAGCTAGGCACTTTGCAAAAAAGGGTCATTTTTCACTGTGAAAATGTGGTGCGTCCACGTTGCGTTTTGCGCTGCTTCCTGTCGCGGGCACTAGGCCTACCCACACAAGTGAGGTACCATTTTTTTCGGAAGACCTTGGAGAACACGGGGTGGGTGGAATTTTGTGGATCCACGCAGATTCCAGAACTTTCCACCACAGAAAAGTGAGGAAAATGTGTTTTTTTTGCCAATTTGTTAGGTTTGCAAGGGATTCTGGGTAACAGAACCTAGTGAGAGCCAGTCAAGTCACCCCATCCTGGATTCCCTGGGTGTCTACTTTTCAAAAATGTATAGGTTTGCTAGGTTTCCCTAAGTGCCGGCAGAGCTAGGGTTCAAAAACTACAGCTAGGCACTTTGCAAAAAAAGGGTCATTTTTCACTGTGAAAATGTGGTGCATCCACGTTGCGTTTTGCGCTGCTTCCTGTCGCGGGCACTAAGCCTACCCACACAAATGAGGTACCATTTTTTTTGGAAGACCTTGGGGAACGCGGGGCGGGTGGAATTTTGTGCATCCACGCAGATTCCAGAACTTTCCACCACAGAAAAGTGAGGAAAATGTGTTTTTTTTGCCAA
Source organism: Calotriton arnoldi (assembly GCA_963921515.1). Lineage (NCBI taxonomy): Eukaryota > Metazoa > Chordata > Amphibia > Caudata > Salamandridae > Calotriton > Calotriton arnoldi. The sequence goes on along the minus strand of CAWUFW010000108.1, from coordinate 1,245,344 downwards.
TTTTTAGGTTTGCAAGGGATTTTGGGTAACAGAACCTGGTGAGAGCCAGTCAAGTCACCCCATCCTGAATTCCCATGGGTGTCTAGTTTTCAAAAATGTATAGGTTTGCTAGGTTTCCCTAAGTGCCCGCAGAGCTAGGGTTCAAAAACTACAGCTATGCACTTTGCAAAAAAAGGGTAATTTTTCATTGTAAAAATGTGGTACGTCCACGTTGTATTTTGATCCATTTCCTGTTGTGGGCACAAGGCCTATCCACACAAGTGAGGTACCATTTTTATCGGGAGACTTAGGGTAACACAGAATTGTAGAGCAACTGTTATTACCTATTGACTTTCGATGCATTTCTGCCTTCCAAATGAAAGACAATGTGTAAAAAATAAGTCATTTTGAAAAATGACCTATAATTCTCATGCTAGTATGGGTACTCCCAATTTCGGAAATGTGCAAATATCTACTGTTTCTAAAATCTACATTTTGTTCCCATTTCAGAAATACATAGGTGTCTTTCATAACAATTTTTCCATGTATACATTTTCCCAAAATAATTGCTATATACCCGGTACATAATAAAAAACCATTGCAAGTCGCTGCTCAGTTATTGGCTCTGGGTTCGTCGGGTTCTTGGTGAACCTACAAGTCCTATATATCCCCACAACCAGTAAGGTCCCGCGGATGTAACGGTATATTGCTTTCAAAGAGCTGTCATAATTAGAAGAAGTTACAGGTGAAAACGTTGACACAAAAGGCTGCTTTTTCCAACTAATTTTTAATTTTTTCTATATCTAACTGTTAGTTTCTATAAAGAAACCTTGAAGAATCTACACAAATGACCCCTTGCTGAATTCAGAATGTTGTCTACTTTACTAAAATGTATAGCTTTCCAGGATCCATTATTGCTTTTATACCCATTTCTACCATTAACTGGAAGGAGGTTGAAAGCACAAAAAATAGCAAAATAGGCTATGTCCCAGAAAAATGCCAAAACTGTGTAAATTTGTTTGGTTTTCTGACAAAAGTCTGGCATGCCCTAAAAGCTGGGAAAATGGTGATTTCAGCCCCACAAACCCTTTTTTGATATCATTTGCAGGGGAAAACCCAGATGCTTTCATTTGCAGCACTTTTTTCCCATTTTTCCCCAAAAACCCAACATTTTGCTGTATTTTGGCTAATTTCTGGGTCCCCTCCAGGGGAATCCACAAACCCTGGGTACCTTTAGAATCCCCAGGATGTTGGAAGAAAAGGACGCAAATTTGGCGCGGATACCTTATGTGGTCAAAAGGTTACAGGGGCCTAAGCGCGAACTACCCCAAATAGCCAAAAAAAGGCTTAGCACAGGGGGGAAAAGGCCTAGCAGCGAAGGGGTTAAGGGTGGGATATGAGGTACAGGTCCCTGAACTGAGTGTCACAAAAAAGGGTTATTTAGTGTTGGCTGGCACCGAGAACAGCACTGTCCTCCATTATAAGTCCAGCGGCTACAACAACTCCAGTTGACCATGGCCCTGACCCATGCAGGGAAGAGAGAACTCTGGTCATTTTACCAGACAGACCTGAGAAACAATCAAAGTACACTATTTCTTCTGTCACGTTTTGGCCAGGAAATTAATTTCTATGCTGTGGTTTCACTGGAATCTGAGAGAGTTTGTATATAGTTTGCCATCCAAACTTCATCAAAGGCTAGGTAAATGACTGAAGCCAAAACACTGCAGTCAAAACCCATAGATCATTCATTTAGCTTTTGAAGTGCATCTCTGAAACTGCTACTGAATTAGGGTCCCATGACAGTGAAGGAGATGATTAATTTTGGCTTTGTTTACACTCCCAGTATCCCAGGAGCTGCACAAACATCTCTCATAGAGTAGCGTCTGCCTTAGTCCCAACGTTAGCTGTAGCTATAGTGCATGGAAGATAGTAGCTATCTAAGTGTTTTTGGTCATTCTCTAGCCAGAAAAGTACTGGGGACTTCTGATTTTCCTTACTTTTCTGTGCAGTATTTTCGGGCCCTGGTGACCGGCAGCATTTCAAGTTTGAATAGAGGGGGGCAAGCGTGCCTCCACCACGAGCCTTGTCAAGGCCCCAAGGACCCCATGCCTCAGGGCTATTTGAAATCTAATGGAGAGGAGGTGTGCAGCCCACCCCCTCCTCGAGCCATGCTATGCTCCGTGACCGTGCCCCAGGGACTCAATGCACTGGGACACTATAATTTTCCTGCACGCAAGAGTGAAGACAGAGACGTCTTCTATGCTCTCAGCTGGCGGGAGCAGAAATCTGCTCCACCTGGGTGTGAGCACACATGTTTCTCCCTGCCCACGCTCTTGAGCGCAGGGAATCATAGAATTGCTCCCACCCAGCGTGAGCAGAAAGAAAAGCTGCTCACACCGGGGGGAGGAATGGCGGCTCCTGCTGCACTCGGGATGGGTGCCGGCATTGGAGTCAGCAGGGCTGTGAGAGCCATAGACCTCCCCCTGAAGCCCCCAATATTGTTAATGTCATGGAATGCCCTGGGTGCTAACTGGGACACCACACTGTAGAAAAAAACATTTGCTGGTTCCTGTGCAGCTCCATTGAATGGAGCCGCCTGCAGAGAGCCAGAGGAGCACGGGGCACCCCTAGTTAAAATAATTTTAATAAAGTGCTGTGGCTGCGTCCTACATGGCCCCATTGAATGGGGCTGCCTGCGGAGAGCAGGCTGGTCCGTCAGGGCCCTGGGGCTTCCACTGCAGCCCACTACAAATATAAAAACTGAGTGTGTCTCAGGTGGGACCAGGACATCAACAACAAAAAAATACATTGAAAATGAAGAATAATAAATGACTGGTCAAAGACACTTTTATTATTAACTGCTTCTGGCAAGGAGCACCCATAATGCCCTTCATGGGCATACATTGGCAGCATGGTGGTGCCCCATCCTGGCCAAGGGCACCGCCAGCATGTTTTTTAACTGTTGTGGGGGGTGGGGGCAGCAGGCAGTGCAGTATAAATACTTTTTAAAAAAAAGTAACCCTAGCTTTCCTAGGGTCTACATAACATGGCCACAGAAAAAGTTGATCATGTCTTTTAAACATTCCCCTAGCTAGAGTTTTACTCTTCAGATGGGGAATGTAGGGACTCATTTTATGGTTGCATAAGTGGCTTATGTAGTACAAAAGAAAGACTCTGACACTTGTTGATTTGATTATAAATGCTTTATTTAAAATGTTTATTCATAGAAATTGCAATGATTTCTTGACAAAACCAATAGGCCTGCCATTTATATCTTGACAGTGACTCACATTAAGAAAAACCCTAGAAATTAACTGAAAAAAATAAAGGTTAAAGTGACAGGTATAGTTAGGTATTCACAAAAAACCTTAGAAATTTACTGAAAAAAACAAAGGTTAATGGTAGGTTATAGTTAGTGCCCACTCGTATTCTGCCTCCTGCTTGTTCCTTCCACCTCCCGGAACTACTGAATGAGGCTGCAGCACGGCTCCTATGAGTAGCCATCGACCTAGGGTCAGCATGCCACTCCCTCACTGCTGTCACTCATTTTGTACCCGAGACTGCCATAGTCCCCAACTGCTAGTTACCTTTTTCTGTATTGTTTTATTTTTTTACTTTTACTGCTGTACTGTTGCTTTTGCCGCTCCTCCCGCATCCTGCTAGCCCCTCCCACCTTCCAGAACTACTTATGGCGAGTCCGTCTGCACCCACCCGTGCCTGGACCGCGCCCTGCGCCAGGACCCCGGGCTTGACTGCCACCCAAAGGTACACCACCACCGAGCGGCAAGCCATGGACCCAGGACTCTGCAACAACAACTGCTGCTGCATCTCTCCCCATTCCACAGTAGGACCTTTCACCTGTCGGCACTATCATCACCCCTTCATAGGAACTCTGCGACCAGCTCACCAAGTAAGACACCACAGCCACCATGATCTCTGTCCACTCAGGAGCACCCACAGACCCCTGCCCCCACAGCACCTTCAACTTGTTGAGCAAGATGATCAGCAGGGAGCTCATCGTCATTCTCAGTGCATCAATCACCACAGCCACATTCCCTGAAGAATGGAAGCACGCAGATGTCAAGCCACTACTCAAGAAACCATCCGTCGATCTCAATGAACTCAACTAACTACCACCCCATCCCTCTGATACCCTTTCCCACCAAAGTCCTCGAGAAGGCTGTCAACTGCCAACTCACAGAACACCTGGAAAACAACAATCTTCTCGACACTTCCCAATCTAGATTCCACACCAACCACAGCACCAAAACTGCCCTGATTGCAGCCACAGGCAACATCAGATCCTTCCTTGACGAAAGAAAAACGGCAGTCCTGATACTCCTCGACCTCTCAGCAACATTTGGCATGGTATCACACCACACTGGGATCAAAAGGCTGCACATCAGTGGAATCCAAAGAAATGTCCTTAAGTGAATAGTCAGCTTCCTCACAGTTAGAACCCAGAGAATCCACCTCGCGCCCTTCCCCTTGGCACCCAAGAACACCATCTGAGGTGTCCCTCAAGGTTCATCCCTCATCCCTACCCTGTTTAACACCTACATGATACCCTTGGCCAAAGTCGTAAGATCACATGGACTAAACATCATAACCTACGCCAATGATACCCAGCTCATCCTCTCACTATCAGAAGACCACTCAACCACACGAACCAACTTCCCTAGGTGTGTGACAAACATCGCAGACTGGATGAATGAATGAATGTATCGCTTTTGTGTGGCGCTCAGTGTGCATCCCAGCGCTTGGCAAGAGGAACAGGTGGAGGGTAGGCCGGTCAGTCAGGAACTCCCTGCTCCTAAAGTTCGAATAAACAGGTTTTCAAAGCTTTCTTGAAACATACTTAGTCTGTGGTGGATCTTAGGCTGCGGACGCGCAGCGGACGCGTGCAGGTGGCGCGCCGCTGGCGTGCCTAAGGCAAGCCCGTCTGCGCCCGTCCGTGCCTGGCTGCCGCCAGACATGCTGACAGTTTGGGCAGAGACAAGCCCGCCTATACCAGCGGCGACCTATTGGCTATCAGGGAGGCAGTGAAACCTTGTACTCATTCTCTGGGCAAGGTGCCTGAAGGTCCTTTCTGTTGTATACACTGCTGCTTTGACTCTTGGGCCATTAACATGCCTTTTACGAAATCCTTCTCGGCGGGGCACAATATTAAGATTTGCAGTCTGAACTGCCGCTCGCTAGTGAAACACTTTCTCGATGTTTACGAGCTGTTGTGGAAAATTAATTTGTATCGATAAACATTGTCTGCGCCATCTTGCCCTTTTTCCCTATGCCACACTTTCGTCGTCCGCGGCGGCCATTTTAGCTACCTTGATCAGACCCACTCTCTGCACACCGCTAATCCCCAGCGCGGCTCCACACCCTCGCAAGCCCCCCGCACTGGTCACCCTCTCTCTCTCTCTCTCATGCACGGGCCATTAACCCCCTCCAACTGCGCTGCACTTCCCTGGGAATCTCACCCGGGCCTGCCCGACACCTCCCTTTCCTCCTATACACTATCACACCCTCTGACACCCCTCTTCCTCCGTATCCGATTGTCCAGGCCGGTCCCAGGCTATCACCTAGCCCTGCGGATACAGTTTATGGCCCCGACTGTAAGGAATCGCCCCTCTTCAAAGGAGTTACAGTAGATCAAGGCCCCCACCCCATGAGATCCGTCACACCACATGCATTCCGGGAACCGGCGGAATGCCCTGCTGATCCTGCCGTCTGATGACGATTCTGTATGGTGAATGGGGAGGGGATTCTCACTGTAAGGGTGCGTGGGAACGGGTCTGAAGCGAAAGATCCCAGGGATGTCTTTCATACTTCAAAGTATCTTTACTGTAATAAAGAATGTCTTCCTGCCATAAATGCGTGTATAAGAGGCCAGGCCTCAGAGATGCAGTAGAGCACCTCGTGAAGATTCCCTGTTGGTCTGATCTGACGTGTTCTCCTCCGGAGAGAATAAACCTTTGTTTCCTGCCTTCCAGTCTCCAGCGCCTGCCTCTTCATTGATTCATATTTTGGGGAATAGAGGCGACATCGCCGGGCAATACTTAAGGTTATTCCATTCGTCGATTGCCTTCCTGTTTTACAATTGGCGTCCCAAGCGTGGGGCCCATCAGCGACACGTGGATCCAGTGGGAGAGGTCCTGACGACAGAGTGAACGACTGCAACGATCGGGAGAGCTCCTGTCCGATAGACCCTCGTCTGACAGCCGATCATCCGAACTTCACTGGTTCCGAACAGACCTCTCTCGAGTGATCTACGGTCCTGACTGGGAACCATCAGGAGTGCCGCGATAGAAGATAGAGGACGATCGGGCGCTGGATTCGGAAGACAGGAAACAGCCCATGCGGTCCGGGTAAGGTCGTACAAAACGACAAATTGTGAAACGATAACGGTTCTTTGAGACATTTGCTGCTTACAAACGAGGAAGAGTACAAATACTCTATCTTCCTTTGTGAACAGTGAAGGGTGGGTAACGCGGACCTTTGTCCCCCTTTGTAATCTGTCGTACCTATCTTTTCTCCCCACTGATTGTTTGTTTGATTGATTGTCAAGGGTAGCTCCCTTTTCTTTGAGTATCAGAGTAGCTCCTTTTTGAGGCATTCCCTGTCTACAAACGGCGAGGGATAGGAATATTCTCTCTCCCTTTACAGATAGTGAAGGATGGGTAACGCGGACCTTTGTCCCCCTTTGTAATCTGTCGTGCCTATCTTCTCCCCACTGATTATTTATTTGGATCTAGTTCTCTTGAAACATTCATTGTCTGCAAACAACCTGGAATAGCAATATTCTGCCTAGTCTTTTGCAGGTAGTGAAGGGTAGGTAACGCGGACTTTTGTCCCCCTTTGTAATCTGTCATGCCTATCTTCTCCCCACTGAGTGGTAGCTGGTTCAGCCCGGACCGCTTGTTAGAGGTGGATCATCCAGTCCCACTGGAAGGCACCCCTAACAAAGACATGTTCACAAAGCATGGACTAGTCGCTATAGCATATTGCAAATTATGGCACAGGTATACGAAGAAGGAACCCCAGAGTCAGTGGCCACTGATAGGATCCTTTGAAGAAAGCAAACTAGATGCACTAGATGAAGCCCTAAAAACTCGTAGAACGACACCGACCATGCTAGACAGCGTTGGCCTGTGGCGCAAAGAAACTGTACAGCGAAAGAAGAAAGAGGAAGCTAGGTTAGACAAAGAGCTACGTAAAGCAGCCCACCTAGCTGCAAAGAAACTAGAGGAAGAAATAAAGAAGAGAGAGGAGGCTAAGCGAAAACAAGAGATCAAAACACCGAGCCAGTGTCCTGTTAGAACACCCTCTGCGCTCTACCCTGAATTACCATCGAAACAGCGAACCAACGATGATCTCTTATTAGGTCCTCCGATCATCTACATGCCCCCTCCATATGCCCCTTCCCAACCTTCAGCGCAACACTCGCGACCCCCAAGCACAGACGAGAGTAGCGCCAGGGCCTCGGCCCCCAAGGCCTCCGCACCGGCGGAATCCCTCGCACCAGATACAAAACAAGCAGCAATATTAGATGACCATGAGGCCCGAAACACAGAACCCACAAGGACGAACAGGTTGGGCAAAAACGAGCAAGAGAGGATTGACAAGGTAGTCAGGACACTAGTAGAACGAAAGGAGAAGGAGGAACACGTTATGGATATATTCAACTCATATGCGGGAAGCCACAGACGACACTTTGTCGTACGATTATGTTATCATGTCCTAAACGCTTATGAGGACCGATATCGAGATAGAGGTCCCGAGAGCCTAACGACTCTGTATAGAAAAATTGATATCGGGGATGAGGGCGAGTGTGACGTGACGGACCTCCTTGCGCGTACACTTAGGGTTTTCTGCCACCTCACTGAATCAGAGGTGGAAGCTAAACCTACGACATCCGTAGCGGCCGAACCACGAATAGAGCAACCTAGCACCATGATGCCGATAAGAGAGGCCGCCCCCTATTGGGTCCCCCACGAGGTCAGGGAACACACGATGATGTTAACCATACGGATGCAAAGGGGAGGATAGTGTACAACTGGGTCTACCAACCATGGGATCGACAGGATATTCTGACGTTCCGAAAATCTCTGCCCGATTTACGAAAAAACCCCACCGCCTTCTACACTGAACTAGGTACAGCCTTAGGTTCCACCATCATGACCCTAACGGACCTCGATTTGTTCTTCGGGTTATGTCTGCCAGCTGATGTGTGGAAGCAGATCCGCAAGGTCGACCACCTTGAGCTGTTCGGACATACCTGGAAACAACTCGATGAGTTCGACAAGCAACGAGGAGCCGGGCAGAAACCCGTAACGGCCATCCTTGAACTCCCGGACAAGATCGTCCAGAAACTCAAGACCCTGATTCCCGAGAAGAAAATAGACTGGTCAATAGTGACGGCCTGTAGACAGAAACCACAAGAAGACGCTTCGGAATACTTCTCTAGGTTCGAAACGGTGTTCTCCGACTACAGCGGCCAAGATATGGCCACTGCAACCGGACACCACTTGTTCGTTCAGAATTTCGTGAAAGGCCTGGTGCAAGAAGTTTCTCAAAAATTGCAGGCGAGCGAAAGCAGTTGGGCAGCCTCTAAACCCACGGCTATCCTCCAGATGGCCCAATACTATGAACATCAGAAGAATGAGAATGATAGGGCATCCGAACGTAAAAGAAGGAGTTGAAAGAGCGGGTCATGATAGCTCAACTGCAGGGGGTGACGATAGGTAGGGAACCCTCCAAGGGGAACTACCAGCCGACAGCCCCTAAAAATACACCCTCCAGAGAACGAATGCCCGTACCCTATACAAGCCGAAGGGACTTAGATGAAAACCAATGCGCGTTTTGTAAAGGATACGGTCACTGGAAGTCGCAGTGCCCGGTCCTTCATGAAGCAAACAAGAACCGAGAGGCTAGGGATGGGACAAACGGACAAAAGAACAGGGACCAGGGACGAGGGACGGGGACACACCAATGATGCTAACTATGACAGACCAAGCCGACCTAACACATTTGACCGCCCACGACAGAATCAGTATCAGCAGTCCGATTGCGAGAACGTCCACGATTTCGCATAGGACAGCCAGGGACAAGGGAGGGATCCAGTCGAGCTTTGTGTTGACCAGCAAGGTCCTTATGTCACTGCTAAGGTCCTGGGTACGAAGTCCCCATTTTTGGTGGACACTGGGGCAACACGTAGTGCATTATCCAAACGACTGATTCCAAGGGCACCCTTGTCCGGCTCACACGTGACATCAATAGGCTTTGATGGAACGCCCTCTACTAATCCCTTATCTACACTGATTCCCTTTGACTTAGAGAACAACATCACGGACACGACCTTCCTGCTATCTTCCAACACCCCGACGCCATTATGGGTCTTGACCTCCTGAAGCACTTTCGAGCCACCATTCGATGTTCCCCAGACGGAGTACGAGTCATACTGTACGATAACCAGAATCTGTTCAGACCTTGTCCCACCCGACGCATGTTTTCCATCACTGACGCTGACTTGTCCTTACTAGACACTTTACCCCCGTACCTTTGGGCCAAGACCGACTCAGACGTAGGACGCATGATGATAGACCCTGTGCACATCACTGTACGGTCAGACGCTATGCTCCCAAAGCTCCCACAGTATCGGATATCGCCCGAGGGCGAGAAGGCATTGGTAGGAATCATTCAGTCCTTAGTCGATGCAGGAGTGGTACAGGAAGTAGTCAGTAATATCTGTAACAGCCCTATCCTACCCATTGTCAAGAAGCAAGGCGAGGGAGATGAGAAGGCTTATCGCTTCATCATTGACCTCCGCGAAGTAAACAAAGTAGTCGTACCTCAGTACCCAGTAGTCTCTGACATCACCACCATCTTGACCCTGATCCCCTCCACTGCCACTGTTTTCACCGTCATAGATCTCAAAAATGCTTTCTTTTCTATCCCCATCCATCCAGACAGCCGATACCTCTTCGGCTTCACCCTAAAAGCCCGTTCATATAGATTCTGTAGAGCACCCCAGGGCTACACTGAGAGCCCCAGCATCTACAGCCAGGCTCTCAAGAGACAGCTGGACGCAGTCCAGCTCCCGGACGGAGTGGTGTTAATCCAGTATGTCGACGACATTCTCCTGGCTGCCGACACTACGCCACTTGCCACCACAGCCACCATCCAACTCCTGCACTTCCTCGCGGAGAATGGTCACAAGGTCTCCAAGAAGAAGCTGCAGTTCTGCCAACCACAGGTGACATACTTAGGCCACCTCCTGTCCAAGGACGGGAGAAAGCTCACACCCGATCGGATCCGGACCATCCTAGAGACCCCGTTCCCAAGACTCAAAAGCAGGTTCGCTCCTTAGTAGGCCTCACGTCCTTCTGTCGGCAGTGGTTGCCAAACCTTAGTCTCATAGTCAGACCTCTACTCTCTCTGTTAGCGAAAGACGTTCCCTTCCCACTCCCTTGGACCCCTGAATGCCAATCCTCCTTTCAAGAACTACGAGATGCCCTCTGCTCAGCCCCTGTTCTAGGAACCCCTGACTACACCAAGCCCTTCTCCCTCTTCACCCACGAGAGGGAGGGGTGCGCTTTGTCTGTCCTAACGCAACCCATAGGTCCCAAACAACGCCCTTGTGCCTACTTCTCTGCCACTCTTGACCCTGTAGCCAGAGCTCTGCCCGCCTGCCTTCGAGCGGTAGCTGCCGCTGCCGTCTCTATCCGACAAAGTGAGGGGATCGTACTTTCGAATTCCCTCACTGTGCTGGTCCCCCATGCTGTCGACACACTCCTGAACCAGACCAAGACTCAGCACCTGACTAGCGCACGACTGACTGGTTACGAGTTAACTCTGCTTACACCCCACATCACGTTGAAACGATGTACCACTCTGAACCCTGCCACTCTGTTGCCCCTCCCCGATGATGACCCCAATGTGTCCCCTATGCATGACTGTGTGACCCTCACGGACGAGCAAACTAGAAGTAGAGCTGACCAACGTGACACTGCCATCCCAGACCCTGATGGAGAGCTATGGGTAGACGGCTCGTGC